>CM038142.1:187867190-189335432 GCA_021437245.1 Aegilops speltoides | reverse complement strand
CGAGGAATTTGAGCCTTTTGCACATCTCTCGGGGCACATGAGTCGACTATGCTTGATCGCTCACCCCAGTCGAATGGACCAGGCGCGAACGAGCAAATGGTTTAATTCTCAAAGGGCTGAAACCCCGACTGATGCGCGATCTCAAGCACGCGGCTGGTGCATGGGTCGACGAACTTCCGTCAGTACTTTGGGGATTAAGGACCACGCCTAATCGGTCGACTGGGAGAACTCCGTTCTTCTTGGTCTACAGAGCTGAAGCAGTCTTGCCAAGTGACCTGCTTCACAACGCACCCCGAGTCAAACTCTACACTGAAGATGAAGCAGAACAAGCCCGACAGGACGCAGTCGACCTTCTAGAAGAAGAAAGAGAGATGGCCCTGATCCGATCGACCATTTATCAGCAGGACTTGCGTCGCTTCCATGCCAAAAACGTGAAGAGTCGAGCCTTCCAAGAAGGAGATTTGGTTCTCCGAGTGGACCAGCAGAAGCCACACAAGCTTGCTCCTACTTGAGAAGGTCCCTTCATCGTCACCAAAGTTCTCCACAACGGGGCGTACCACCTTTATAATGTCTAGCACCAGATTGACGAGCCCCGAGCTTGGAACGCGGAGCTGCTCCGCCCCTTTTATACTTAAGTATTCACTCGAATGAGATGTAATAAAAGTACTTCTGTAGTTTATTTATCAAAGACAAGAGTGTTATAATTTTCCCAGTGATTGTTGTTACTTTTGTTCACATGATCAGTCCCCCAGTGGGTGGCTTAGCTGCGAATCTGTTTTGCCTAAGTTTGTAAAAAAAATCCTTGCCGAGTGGTGAGCCAGCCTCACACTCGGGGGCTTAGCTATGAATCCATTTTGCCTAAGTACTTTCAAATCCTACCGAGTGGTGAGCCAGCCTCCCACTCGGGGGCTTAGCTGCGAATCCATTTCGCCTAAGTACTTTCAAATCCTACCGAGTGGTGAGCCAGCCTCCCACTCGGGGGCTTAGCTGCGAATCCGTTTTGCCTAAGTACTTTCAAATCCTACCGAGTGGTGAGCCAGCCTCCCACTCGGAGGCTTAGCTGCAGTCCAAGTACTCGCCTAAGTTTAACAAAATCCTGCCGAGTGGTGAGCCAGCCTCCCACTCGGGGGCTTAGCTGCATCCCAGCGCTCGCCTAAGTACAAATACAATGTGCGGTCCTCAAGGAGGATGAGGTGCAGGTCGACTGCTACCTTCTCCTTCCGAGCTACGCCACAAATACAACGTACGATCCGCAAGGAGGACGAGGTGCAGGTCGACTGTTACCTTCTCCTTCAGAGGTACGTCACAAAAAATCCTACCGAGTGAGGAGCAAACCTCCCACTCGGGGGGCTTAGCTGCAGCCCAGTGCTCGCCTAAGTTTTTGAAAATCCTACCGAGTGGAGAGCAAACCTCCCACTCGGGGGCTTAGCTGCAGCCCAGTGCTCGCCTAAGTTTTTGAAAATCCTACCGAGTGGAGAGCAAACCTCCCACTCGGGGGCTTAGCTGCAGCCCAGTGCTCGCCTAAGTTTTTGAAAATCCTACCGAGTGGAGAGAAAACCTCCCACTCGGAGGCTTGGGTGCATCCCAGTGCTCGCCTAAGTTTTTGAAAATCCTACCGAGTGGAGAGCAAACCTCCCACTCGGGGGCTTAGCTGCAGCCCAGTGCTCGCCTAAGTTTTTGAAAATCCTATCGAGTGGAGAGCAAACCTCCCACTCGGGGGCTTAGCTGCAACCCAGTGCCAGCCTAAGTATGAGATTCATTCCGCCCTGCAAGGACGGCGAGATGCAAGTCGACTGCTACCTTCCCCTTCAGAGCTCCGCCACAAATACAATGTGCACTCCATCCCGATCTGCAAGGACGCAAGTCGACTACAATCTGTGCTTCATTCCTACCTGCAAGAGTGTATCACAAGCACTAGCATATACTCTGAGCGAAGAGCAATGTTCGTTCGAAGACAAAAGCAAACATATTCAACGGCAAACCCAAGTTCAGATAGTATCCTACGGATCCAGAAGTGCTCAGGCGCCAAGCCTGTTAAAGTTTACCGGTTACAAAAACCACTCGGCATTCCGAGGCAAATTTAAGGCATCAAGCATAAAAGTTTTTTACTCCTCCTGTGGAGGACTGGAAGGCGCAACAAACTCGTCCAGGTCGATTCCATCTGCAATCCGAGTGGCAGCAGCAATGAAGGTCTCCATGAAAGATCGAAAGTCATGCTTCTTGGTGTTGGCCACTTTGAGAGACGCCAGCTTGTCCTCTCGTGCGTCCTTGCAGTGAACACGGACCAGAGACAATGCAACATCAGCACCACACCTAGCAGAAGACTTCTTCCATTCTTGCACTCGACTTGGAACTTCATTCAGTCGAGTCATCAGAGACTCGAGGTCATTCTGAAGTGTTTCCCCCGGCCAGGGTGTTGAGTCGATGCGCGATGTTGCAACCTTCAGTCTAGCAAGATAGTCGACCACAACAGCAACACAAGACTCCAGTCGGAGCACGTTCATGGCGGCTTCATCCTTCACAGGAGAGTTGATGGGATCCAGGCTTGTCTCCAGTCGACCAGTCTCTTCCTCAAAGTTCTGGCAGAACTCTATAGACACAACCCAAAGATAAGCCAGCAATTTTGTGGTAAGTCCATAATTACAAGCCTGTCGGATACAAGGGATTATCTTCAAGCATGAGGAATAGCTTCTTGGCGAGTCCTCCCAGATAAACCTCTAGATCATTCTTCTTTCCCGCCAGTTCGCTAGCCTTGTCACTCAGGGCTATCTTGTCATTCTTCAGTCGACTGACCTCCTTGTTGGTCGCGTCGAGAGCAGCTTTCAGATTGGTATTCTCCTCTTCAAGTTTGCTGATTGAAGCCAAATTTCTTCTACGAGTTTCGTCTTCTCCGAAGTTACTTTCTACGCCTCGGCGAGGTCAAGGTCCTTCTTCTTCAAAGCATCCCTCAGTTTATCTGCAAAATCACAGTGAGATCAGACTCAGGAGTGGACAAGAAATAAGGGCAGTCGTCAAGGTTCTCACCAAACATACCTTTTGCCTCCTCCTTCGCCTTCGTGAGGTTCTCCTGGACAAGCTTCAGATCAAGTTCGAGCTGGATGTGCTTGTTCTCCAACTCAGTATAACGAGCCACAAGCTCGCAAGATTTCTGCGAAAGATCAATCGACAGACGTCAAAGCTAGGTCACTTCCGAGTGACTAAGAGAAAGATCATAGTATTTCTAAGACTACAGCCGAAACAAAATATTCAACCGTAGTCTCGGGGACTACACCCAGTGGATGCACTCAGCGTGCCCCCACTAGTTCTATCAGCTTGGGTCGATTAGTCGACCAAAAGATACAAAAAGGCTAACTACTAGCAGTTAACCTCAAAAAAAAATTCTTAAGACCATAGTCGACTGCCAGCAGTCGACCACGGTCTCGGGGACTACACCCAGTGGGTGCACTCAGCGTGCCCCCACTGGTTCCATGATTCCATTCGACCAGATCGAGTGGAGAAAGTAAAGAGAAAAAGTTCAAGATATAAAGACTATGGTCGATTGCCCGTGATCCACCATAGTCTCGGGATTACACCCGGTGGGTGCACTCAGCGTGCCCCCACCAATCCAGATATTCAATCGACACACCCAATGGGTGTACAGATACTAAGATCTTCAGAAAGAAAAGTTTTCAGGTATCATATCCTAACAGAACAAGCGGTGATCAACTAACCTGGACATTGCTCTGAAGGGCTGAACTTGCATCATAAGCTGCTTGGCTGGCGTCTCGGATCGCCTTCACCTGATCCATCATGACCCTCGCCTGGCGTATAGCTTCTTTAGCAGCGCCTGCTTGGTCCTCCGGGACGTGGTGGGTGGAGAAAAGGGAAGGCGGATCAGCACTCGACAACGAAGGGCGAGCACTCGTCAGCGGCGCAGCAAAGGATACAGTAGCCTGAGTGACGTTGCTAAAGGAAATATGCCCTAGAGGCAATAATAAAGTTATTAATTATTTCCTTATTTCATGATAAATGTTTATTATTCATGCTAGAATTGTATTAACCGGAAACATAATACATGTGTGAATACATAGACAAAGCAGTGTCACTAGTATGCCTCTTCTTGACTAGCTCGTTAATTAAAGATGGTTATGTTTCCTAACCATAGACATGAGTTGTCATTTGATTAACGGGATCACATCATTAGGAGAATGACGTGATTGACTTGACCCATTCATTAGCTTAGCACTTGATCATTTAGTATGTTGCTATTGCTTTCTTCATGACTTATACATGTTCCTATGACTATGAGATTATGCAACTCCGTTTACGGAGGAACACTTTGTGTGCTACCAAACGTCACAACGTGGCTGGGTGATTATAAAGGTGCTCTCAGTGTGTCTCCGAAGGTACATGTTGGGTTGGCGTAATTCGAGATTAGGTTTTGTCACTCCGATTGTCGGAGAGGTATCTCTGGGCCCTCTCGGTAATACACATCACTTAAGCCTTGCAAGCATTGTAACTAATGAGTTAGTTACGGGATGAAGTATTACAGAACGAGTAAAGAGACTTGCCGGTAACGAGATTGAACTAGGTATTGGATATCGACGATCAAATCTCGGGCAAGTAACATACCGATGACAATGGGAACAACGTATGTTGTTATGCGGTTTGACCGATAAAAGATCTTCGTAGAATATGTAGGAACCCATATGAACATCCAGGTTCCACTATTGGTTATTGACCAAGAATAGTTCTAGGTCATGTCTACATAGTTCTCGAACCCGTAGGGTCCGCACGCTTAACGTTACGATGACAGTTTTATTATGAGTTTATAAGTTTTGATGTACCGAAGGTTGTTCGGAGTCCCGGATGTGATCACAAACTTGACTAGGAGTCTCGAAATGGTCAAGACATAAAGATTGATATATTGGATGACTATATTCGGACACCGGAAGTGTTCCGGGTGTTTTCGAAGAAAAATCGGAGTACCGGAGGGTTACCAGAACCCCCCCGGGAACTAATGGGCCTTGATGGGCCCTAGTGGAGAGAGAGAGGGGCCGGCCAGGGCAAGAGGCGCCCCCTCCCCTTGAGTCCGAATAGGACAGGAAGGGTGGGGCGGCGCCCCTTGCCTTTCCCTCCCTCCTTCCTTCCCTCCTTCTTGGAATAGGAAGGGAGGGGCAAACCTACTGGAGTAGGTTTCCCCCTCCTAGGGCGCCTCCCCTTGGCGGCCCCTCCTCCTCTCCCCTTTATATACGGGGGAGGGGGGCACCCCATGACACACAAGTTGATCTACGGATCGTTCCTTAGCCGTGTGCGGTGCCCCCCTCCACCATATTCCACCTCGGTCATATCATTGCGGAGTTTAGGCGAAACCCTGCGCCGGTAGAACACCATCACCGTCACCACGCCGTCGTGCTGACAGAACTCATCCCCGACGCTTCGCTGGATTGGAGCCTGGGGAACGTCATCGTGCTGGACGTGTGCTGAACACGGAGGTGCCGTACGTTCGGTGCTTGGATCGATCGATCATGAAGACGTACGACTACATCAACCGCGTTGTCATAACGCTTCCACTAACGGTCTACGAGGGTACGTAGACAACACTCTCCCCTCTCATTGCTATGCCATCACCATGATCTTGCGTGTGTGTAGGAAAATTTTGAAATTACTACGTTCCCCAACAGTGGCATCCGAGCCTAGGTTTTATGTGTTGATGTTATATGCACGAGTAGAACACAAGTGAGTTGTGCGCGATACAAGTCATACTGCTTACTAGCATGTCATACTTTGGTTCAGCGGTATTGTTGGATGAAGCGGCCCGGACCGACATTACGCGTACGCTTACGCGAGACTGGTTCTACCGACGTGCTTTTGCAACGTGGCTGGCGGTGTCGGTTTCTCCAACTTTAGTTGAACCGAGTGTGGCTACGCCCGGTCCTTGCGAAGGTTAAAACAGCACTAACTTGACGAACTATCGTTGTGGTTTTGATGCGTAGGTAAGAACGGTTCTTGCAAAGCCCGTAGCAGCCACGTAAAACTTGCAACAACAAAGTAGAGGACGTCTAACTTGTTTTTGCAGGGCATGTTGTGATGTGATATGGTAAAGACATGATGCTATATTTTATTGTATGAGATGATCATGTTTTGTAACCGAAGTTATCGGCAACTGGCAGGAGCCATATGGTTGTCGCTTTATTGTATGAAATGCAAATGCCCTGTAATTGCTTTACTTTATCACTAAGCGGTAGCGATAGTCGTAGAAGCAATAGATGGCGTAAACGACAACAATGCTATGATGGAGATCAAGGCGTCGCACCGGTGACGATGGTGATCATGACGATGCTTCGGAGATGGAGATCACAAGCACAAGATGATGATGGCCATATCATATCACTTATATTGATTGCATGTGATGTTTATCTTTTATGCATCTTATCTTGCTTTGATTGATGGTAGCATTTTAAGATGGTCTCTCACTAATTATCAAGAAGTGTTCGCCCTGAGTATGCATCGTTGCAAAAGTTCGTCGTGCCCAGACACCACGTGATGATCGGGTGTGATAAGCTCTACGTCCATCTACAACGGGTGCAAGCCAGTTTTGCACACGCAGAATACTCAGGTTAAACTTGACGAGCCTAGCATATGCAGATATGGCCTCGGAACACGGAGACCGAAAGGTCGAGCGTGAATCATATAGTAGATATGATCAACATAGTGATGTTCACCATTGAAAACTTCTCCATCTCACGTGATGATCGGTTATGGTTTAGTTGATATGGATCACGTAATCACTTAGAGGACTAGAGGGATGTCTATCTAAGTGGGAGTTCTTTAGTAATATGATTAATTGAACTTAAATTTATCATGAACTTAGTCCTGGTAGTATTTTGCAAATTATGTTGTAGATCAATAGCTTGCGTTGTTGCTTTCATATGTTTATTTTGATATGTTCCTAGAGAAAACTATGTTGAAAAATGTTAGTAGCAATGATGCGGATTGGATCCGTGATGTGAAGTTTACCCTCATTGCTGCACAGAAGAATTATGTCCTTGATGCACCGCTAGGTGACGGACCTATTGCAGGAGCAGATGCAGACGTTATGAACATTTGGCTAGCTCAATATGATGACTACTTGATAGTTTTGTGCACCATGCTTTATGGCTTAGAATCGGGACTTCAAAGACGTTTTGAACGTCATGGACCATATGAGATGTTCTAGGAGTTGAAGTTAATATTTAGTCTCCAACAAGTTCTATGGCTAAAAGATGGAGGAGAATCGCTCAACTAGTGACCATGTGCTCAGATTGTCTGGGTACTACAATCGCTTGAATCAAGTGGGAGTTAATCTTCCAGATAAGATAGTGATTGACAGAATTCTCTAGTCACCATCACCAAGTTACTAGAACTTCGTGATGAACTATAGTATGCAAGGGATGACAAAAACGATTCCCGAGCTCTTCGTGATGTTGAAATCGACGAAGGTAGAAATCAAAGAAGAGCATCAAGTGTTGATGATTGACAAGACCACTAGTTTCAAGAAAAGGGCAAAGGGAAAGAAAGGGAACTTCAAGTAGAATGACAAGCAAGTTGTCACTCCTGCGAAGAAGCCCAAAGCTGGACCAAAGCCTGAAACTGAGTGATTACACTGCAAAGGAAATGGTCCTTTGAAGCGAAATACCACAATTTTGGTGGATAAGAAGGATGGCAAAGTGAACAAGGGTATATTTGATATACAGGTTATTGATGTGTACCTTACTAGTGTTTATAGTAGCCCCTGAGTATTTGATACTTGTTCGGTTGCTAAGATTAGTAACTTGAAACGGGAGTTGCAGAATAAACAGAGACTAGTTAAGGGTGAAGTGACGATGTGTGTTGGAAGTGGTTCCAAGATTGATATGATCATCATCGCACACTCCCTATACTTTCAGGATTTGTGTTGAACCTAAATAAGTATTATTTGGTGTTTGCGTTGAGCATGAATATGATTTGATCATGTTTATTGCAATACGGTTATTCATTTAAGTTAAAGAACAATTGTTGTTCTGTTTACATGAATAAAACCTTCTATGGTCATACACACCAACGAAAGTGGTTTGTTGGATCTCGATCATAGTAATACACATATTCATAATATTGAAGCCAAAAGATGCAAAGTTAATAATGATAGTGCAACTTATTTGTGGCACTGCCGTTTAGGTCATATTGGTGTCAAACGCACGAAGAAACTCCATGCTGATGGGATTTTGGAATCACTTGATTATGAATCATTTGATGCTTGCGAACCGTGCCTTTGGGCGAGATGACTAAAACTCCGTTCTTCGAAACAATGGAACGAGCAACAAACTTGTTGGAAATAATACATACTGATGTATGCAGACCAATGAGTATTAATTCTGACCTTCACAGATGATTTGAGCAGATATGGGTATATCTACTTAATGAAACATAAATCTGAAACATTTGAAAGGTTCAAAGAATTTCAGAGTGAAGTTGAAAATCATTGTAACAAGAAAATAAAGTTTCTACGATCTGATCGTGGAGGAGAATATTTGAGTTACGAGTTTGGTCTTCAATTAAAACAATGTGGAATAGTTTCACAAACTCACGCCACCTGGAACACCACAATGTAATGGTGTGTCCGAACATCGTAATCGTACTTTACTAGATATGGTGCGATCTATGATATCTCTTATCAGTTTACCACTATCATTTTGGGGTTATGCATTAGAGACAGCTGCATTCACGTTTAATAGGGCACCATCTAAATCCGTTGAGACGACACCGTATGAACTAATATTTAGCAGTAAACCTATGCTGTCGTTTCTTAAAGTTTGGAGTTGCGATGCTTATATGAAAAAGGTTTTCAACTTGATAAGCTCGAACCCAAATCGGAGAAGTGCGTCTTCATAGAATACCCAAAGGAAACTGTTGGGTACACCTTCTATCACTGATCCGAAGGCAAAACATTCGTTGCTAAGAATGGATCCTTTCTAGAGAAGGAGTTTCTCTCGAAAGAAGTGAGTGGGAGGAAAGTAGAGCTTGATAAGGTAATTTGTACCTTCTCCCGAATTGGAAAGTAGTTCATCACAAAATCAGTTCCAGTGATTCCTCGCCAATTAGTGAAGAAGCTAATGATGATCATGAAACTTGGATCAAGTTACTCTGAGACCCTCGTAGGTCTTCGAGTACAATCCGCACGAGTGGTACGGTAATCCTGTTCTGAAAGTTATGTTACTAGACCATGATAAACCTACGAACTATGAGGAAGCGATGATGAGCCCAGATTCCGCGAAATGGCTTGAGGCCATGAAATCTGAGATATGATACATGTATGAGAACAAAGTGTAGACTTTGATTGACTTGCCCGATGATCGGTGAGTCATTAAGAATAAATGGATCTTCAAGAGGAAGACGGACGTTGATAGTAGTGTTACTATCTACAAAGCTAGAATTGTCGCAAAAGGTTTTTCGACAAGGTCAAAGTGTTGACTACAATGAGAGTTTCTCACTCGTATCTATGCTTAAGTCTGTCTGACACATGTTAGCAATTGCCGCATTTTATGAAATCTGGCAAATGGATAGACAAAACTGCATTCCTTAATGGATTTATTTAAGAAGAGTTGTATATGATGCAACCAGAAGGTTTTGTCAATCCTAAAGGTGCTAACAAAATATGCAAGCTCCAGCGATCCATCTATGGACTGATGCAAGCATCTCGGAGTTGGAATATACGCTTTGATAAGTTGATCAAAGCATATAGTTTTATACAGACTTGCAGTGAATGGGAGCACTACAACATTTCTGATAAGTATATGTGAATGACATATTGTTGATCGGAAATAATGTAGAATTATTCTGCAAAGCATAAAGGAGAGTTTGAAAGGAGTTTTTTCAAAGAAAGACCTCAGTGAAGCTGCTTACACATTGAGCATCAAGATCTATATAGATATATCAAGACGCTTAATAAGATTTTTCAATGAGTACACACCTTGATAAATTTTGAAATAGTTCAAAATGGAACAGTCAAAGAAGGAGTTCTTGCCTGTGATGCAAAGGTGTGAAGTTGAGTAAAACTCAAGACCCGACCACGGCAGAAAATAGAAAGAGAATGAAAGTCATTCCCTATGCATCAGTCATAGGTTCTATAAAAGTATGCCATGCTATGGACTAGACCTATTGTATACTCTGCCCTGGTTTGGCAAGGGAGTACAATAGTGATCTAGGAGTAGATCACTGGACATTGGTCAAAATTATCCTTAGTGGAATAAGGATATGTTTCTCGATTATGGAGGTGACAAAAGGTTCATCGTAAAGGGTTACGTCGATACAAGTTTTGGCACTGATCCAGATGACTCTAAGTCTTAATCTGGATACATATTGAAAGTGGGAGCAATTAGCTAAGTAGCTCCGTGCAGAGCATTGTAGACATAGAATATTTGCAAAATACATACGGCTCTGAATGTGACAGACCCGTTGACTAAACTTCTCTCACAAGCAAAACATGATCATACCTTAGTACTCTTTGGGTGTTAATCACATAGCAATGTGAACTAGATTATTGACTCTAGTAAACCCTTTGGGTGTTGATCACATGATGATGTGAACTATTGGTGTTAAATCACATGGTGATGTGAACTAGATTATTGACTCTAGTGCAAGTGGGAGACTGAAGGAAATATGCCCTAGAGGCAATAATAAAGTTATTATTTATTTCCTTATTTCATGATAAATGTTTATTATTCATGCTAGAATTGTATTAACCGGAAACATAATACATGTTGAATACATAGACAAACAGAGTGTCACTAGTATGCCTATTCTTGACTAGCTCGTTAATTAAAGATGGTTATGTTTCCTAACCATAGACATGAGTTGTCATTTGATTAATGGGATCACATCATTAGGAGAATGATGTGATTGACTTGACCCATTCCATTAGCTTAGCACTCGATCGTTTAGTATGTTGCTATTGCTTTCTTCATGACTTATACATGTTCCTATGACTATGAGATTATGCAACTCCCGTTTACCGGAGGAACACTTTGTGTGCTACCAAACATCACAACATAACTGGGTGATTATAAAGGTGCTCTACAGGTGTCTCCGAAGGTACATGTTGGGTTGGCGTAATTCGAGATTAGGTTTTGTCACTCCGATTGTCGGAGAGGTATCTCTGGGCCCTCTCGGTAATACACATCACTTAAGCCTTGCAAGCATTGTAACTAATGAGTTAGTTATAGGATGAAGTATTACGGAACGAGTAAAGAGACTTGCCGGTAACGAGATTGAACTAGGTATTGGATACCGACGATCAAATCTCGGGCAAGTAACATACCGATGACAAAGGGAACAACATATGTTGTTATGCGGTTTGACCGATAAAAGATCTTCGTAGAATATGTAGGAACCAATATGAACATCCAGGTTCCACTATTGGTTATTGACCAAGAATAGTTCTAGGTCATGTCTACATAGTTCTCGAACCCGTAGGGTCCGCACGCTTAACGTTACGATGACAGTTTTATTATGAGTTTATAAGTTTTGATGTACCGAAGGTTGTTCGGAGTCCTGGATGTGATCATGGACTTGACGAGGAGTCCCGAAATGGTCGAGACATAAATATTGATATATTGGATGACTATATTCGGACACGGAAGTGTTCCGGTGTTTTCGGAGAAAACCGAGTCTGGGAGGGTTACGGAATCCCCGGGAACTAATGGGCCTTGATGGGCCCTAGTGAGAGAGAGAGGGGCCGGCCAGGCAAGAGGCGCCCCTCCCTTGAGTCCGAATAGGACAAGGAAGGCGCCCTTGCCTTTCTTTCCTCTCCCACTCCTTCCTTCCCCCTCCTTGGAATAGGAAAGGAAGGGGGCAAACCTACTTGGAGTAGGTTTCCCCCTCCTAGGGCGCGCCTCCCCCTTGGCCGGCCCCCTCATCCTCTCCCCCTTTATATACGGGGGAGGGGGGCACCCCATGACACACAAGTTGATCTGTGGATCGTTCCTTAGCCGTGTGCAGTGCCCCCCTCCACCATATTCCACCTCGGTCATATCGTCGCGGAGTTTAGGCGAAACCCTGCGCCGGTAGAACATCATCACCGTCACCACGCCGTCGTGCTGACACAACTCATCCCCGACGCTTCGCTCGATTGGAGCCCGGGGAACGTCATCGTGCTGGACGTGTGCTGAACACGGAGGTGCCATACGTTCGGTGCTTGGATCGGTCGATTCGTGAAGACGTACGACTACATCAACCACGTTGTCATAACGCTTCCGCTAACGGTCTACGAGGGTACGTAGACAACACTCTCCCCTCTCGTTGCTATGTCATCACCATGATCTTGCGTGTGCGTAGGAAAATTTTGAAATTACTATGTTCCCCAACAGTTGCCCCCTTCCGAATCTAGCGTCTCACGTGCTGATACAACCTGAGCAGTCTTGCCAGCTGACGTCTTCCTGTTCCTCCTCTGCCTCAGTGGCTCCTCATCATCATCATCAGGGAGATCAATGATGATATTGGGTGGAGCTACAGAAAAGATTCAAAGTTAAAAATGAAGATCCTGTCAACCGAAAGCAAAACTACAGAGATCGTACCAGGGTTGGAAGTGATAGCATCCTCCATTTCTTGATCGTCATGTCTGATTGACGTCTCAGAAGTAGCAGCACTGCAATTTAAGAAATCAGTCGGTCAGCGAACGAGTCGACCAAGAGTGTATCCGTGTTAAACAACAAAACACAAGTTGGGCCATTACCCGGAAATAGTGGGAATCACCATCCTCATCTTCGGCAGGGCCTTCGTCGGATTTGATGACGCCGCTCGGGGTTGCTTTGGCGCTTTCTCAGTCGGCGCCGGAGAGGTCGTCCGAGGACGTTTGGTCAACTGCACAACAGGCACGACCCCCTTGCCGCGCTCGACTGCAGGGTCATGCACGAGCTTGGATCGTCTTTCAGTACGGGGAGGCTGGACTTCCTCCTCCTCTTCCTCCTCCTCTTCCTCGTTAGAGCCAGCGTCTTCTTCACCCTCCTCGCCATCCGATTCCCACTCCTTCTGACTTTCGCCTCCGCTCCCTTCCTCTTCTTCGGTCTGTTCTTGCGCCCCGTTGGGCATCGAATACATCTCAGTAGTGATCTGGAAGACAACAAAACAAGACAGAAGACAGTCGACCGAATGGTAGCAAAGGAGAATGAAGGAAACAGGGTAACGGTTGGAGATACGTGGTCGACCTTATGCGGTTTGTATGATGAGTCGAGTGGCGGGATCCTCCCGGCTCCATGGGGTTATCTTTGTTCCTGTGATGGAGGTCATCCACCTCTCAGTGGCATCGTCGACCTCCTCCGGGTGAACCCGAGTGGTGTCTTCGGTACCAGAGTACATCCACATCGGATGGCCTCGATGAAAGGATCGATATGGTTGACTAGAGGGGGGGGGGTGAATAGGCAACTAACAATTTTTAAGCTTTTCTTTACCAAATTAAACTTTGCAACAAAATAGGTTGTCTAGATGTGCAACTAGGTGAGCAACCTATATGATGCAATAACAACTAGCACACAAGCAAGCAAAGGATGTAAAACAAGTAGGCTTGCAAAAGTAAAGGCTCGAAATAACCAAGAGTGGAGCCGGTGGAGACGAGGATGTGTTACCGGAGTTCCTTCCTTTTAAAGGGAAGTACGTCTCCGTTAGAGCGGTGTGGAGGCACAATTCTCCCCAAGAAGCCACTAGGGCCACCGTATTCTCCTCACGCCCTCACACGATGCGAGATGCCGTGATTCCACTATTGGTGCCCTTGAAGGCGGCGACCAAACCTTTACAAACAAGGTTGGGGCAATCTCCACAACAATCGGAGGCTCCCAACAACAACAACACCACGAAGCTTCACCACAATGGAGTATGGCTTCGAGGTGACCTCAACAAATCTAGGGTGCTCAACACCCAAGAGTAACAAGATCCGCAAGGGATAAGTGGGGAATCAAATATCCTGTGGTGGAAGTGTAGATCGGGCTCTTGTCACCCAATCCGAGAAAATCAACAAGTTTGATTAGCTAGGAGAGAGATCGGCGAAAATGGAGCTTGGAGCAACAATGGAGCTTAGAGGTGGAAGAGGTAGTCAACTAGAGGTAGAAGACACCCTTATATAGTCGTGGGAAAAATCCAACCGTTATCCACATGTTCAGCCCGCGACACGGTACTACCGCTCGGTAGCGGTACTACCTGACAAAGAAGACAGGCGGAACTTGCCCGACTAGGGCATACTACCGCTTGCGGCGGTACTACCGCTCCCCTTGCGGTACTACCGCAAGGTAGGAGGGTCATGACTTTGGGAAGGCGCGGATGAAATAAATTACATCCGTGCCTACTTCGCTGAAATCGGGTGGTACAAAAACCCGACGCAGTACTACCGCTCGAGGCGTGATACTACCGTGGCGGCGCGGATGTAAAAATTACATCGCGCCTACTACCGTGGACTTCTGCGGTACTAGGTAGGAGGGCCACGGTACTACAACTCCTAGGGAGCGGTACTACCGTGGGCCCCCGCGGTACTACTGCGCTAGATGAGCGGTACTACCGTGGGTGGCGCGGATGAAAAAATTACATCCGCCCCTACTACCGCACCGGAGCGGCACTAGGCCTGGGTGCCGCGGTACTACCGCTCCAGAGGGGCGGTACTACCGTGACACACAGTGTACTACCACTCGTACTTGTGGTACTACCGCAAGTACATCAGTAGTCGTCAGGTTTCCGCATAACCGAGATAACGAAGGGCAGCTCCAAAGTGCAGGGAAAGGAGGGACAAGTGTACGTGTTGATTCCACCCAAACCTTTCCGACGCGGACCCCCTCTTAATAGTACAGCTCTTCTACGACTCAACTCCACCAAAGAGAAACGTAGAACAACGCCGACTTCAATAGTCTCCGAGGGGCACCAAATCGTCTCGTGCCTAGTGATGAAATATCTGAGAGACTCAAGGCACACGATTAGTCCGCAAAAGCATTGTCATCAATCACCAAAACACTTAAGGGATAAATATGCCCTTACACTCGACATGAAGTGGCTGAATCGCCGTCGAAGGAAAACCTCGGAAGATCCATGCGGTCACCCGTCACGGATGAGCTGAACTACACGCTCTACCAACATCTTAACCTGAGCCTTCTCCTCCGGGACCACCTTCAGAGAGGATGGCTTGTTCACTCGATCCATGGAGAAAGGAGGGAGTCCAGTCGACTGCCCTAGCGTCGGCTGGTCTTGGCGATAGAACCGGTCATTGCCACCCTCGAATTGACTCGGGAAGGGTCATGACTCGAAAGGCACTTTTACTCCTCATCTGAACCCCAAGACCCCCACACATCTGGATTACTTGGGTTTTCTCGTCATTCGGACTAGCCTTTTTCACCGTCTAAGAGCGACAGGTGAATATGTGTTTAAGCGGCCCAGTCGGCCGACAACCCAAGAAGTTCTCACACAAGGACACGAAGCGGCGAGATAGACAATGGAGTTGGGCGTGAAGTGGTGGAGTTGTGCCCCAAAGAAGTTCAGAAATCCCCGAAAGAAAGGACTCGGCGGTAGAGAAAACCCGCGGTCAACATGGGTAGCTAAGAGGACGCACTCACCCTCCTGAGGTTGCGGCTGCCACTCCTTCCCCGGAAGCCTCGCTGACCCATGGGGGATCAGTCCTTCGTTGGCCAGGTCGTCGAGGTCCTTTTGGCTGATGGTCGAGCGGATCCAGTCTCCCTGGATCCAGCCTTGTGGTAGGCCGGCCCGCAACGAGGATCCAGCCCGACTGGTCGCCCTTCCCTTCGCCTTCACCGTCGCCTTCTTCGCCCGCTCCAAAGCCGATGTCTTCTCCTTCACCATAAATGCGGCTGGCAGTACGAGCAGGCAAACGCCGAGAAGGTGGCGAGCGCAGCAGATGAATCGAGGAAGAGGGAGGGAAAATGAGGGCGATCGTTAAAAAAAACCGTCCGGTGCCTTATATGAAGTCGCTTCTAAGTGGTCGATGGTAGGCCCGGACGATCTATCAAATCCGCAATCAGCGCAGCGATACGTGGCGAAAAAGGTGGCTTGAGATCGAGGCGCCCTGCCTTATCCCATCCGAGTACCGCGGCCTCCTCCGCCCCGCGCGCTTCCTGAAATTCGGATCCCGCTAAATCCGCGAATAGCAGAGCAACTTGTCAGACCGGAGATTTCTTCCAATCCGTTGTTCGGAAGTCTCCAAGCACAGAAAAGTCACTCGACAGATACAAAGAATAGATCAAGGCGACTGAAAAAGAAGTTGATGCCGCCACTTGAAGTCGCTGATCTGGAACAAGACATACTCATAGCATGAAAAACAGGTCGGAAGAATTTTCAACTCCTTCCTCACTCAAACCTCGATCCATTCGGGGGCTAATGATGAAGCCATGTACCTAGGGTAGGGTCATGGATCTGTCCAAGATACCCTCCCCAAGGACATCTCTAGAAGAAACTACCTTTCAGTCGACCTGGAAGGATTCCACTCGACGGACTCCAAGACACTCGACCATGAAGACTCACTCGACCACCAGGAGATCTAGGGTCACTCTGCACCCAAACGCTCTGTTATTAAGTAGTCTTTATGGCCATGATAGCACTTTATGTAGGGCGTTACCAGTAACGCCAGGCTTTTATGTACTTTAAACCCTGCATAACTGAGGGCCGGAGGGGTCTGGCAGACACTATATAAGCCACCCCCCTCCTCAGTGTAAAGGGTTCGCACCTCTGTAACTCATACGCATATAATCTAGTCGACCGCCTCCGGGCTCCGAGACGTAGGGCTGTTACTTCCTCCGAGAAGGGCCTGAACTCGTAAATCCCTTGCGTATACAACTACTCCATAGCTAGGATCTTGCCTCTCCATTCCTACCCCCTATTCTACTGTCAGGCTTAGTACCACGACACTATATACTCGTCTCATAGACTATAAATACTCGCTCACCAGAAAGTAGAATATATTCTCAGCACAAAATGTAGTTTTTACATGGTCATGAAAAAGCAGTACATGCCTTCTCAACAAATTAACCATGGTATATACTCATTCGCAAATAAGTAACATGTATGGTGCATCTATTTGTATACTTACTCTCACTCACAAAAATAATACTTACTCTCACTCATAAAAAGAGTAGTATATTCCCGCAAAAAAGAGTAGTATATACCCACAGCCTAATCTGGTATATACTTGTTTGAATTGTTTTTTTGTATAAAAGGTATATACCCTTCAAAATAGTTAAGTATGTACTTCCAAAAACAATGTGCAAGACGGCACATACTACAAGTACATGCATGCATGCGTATACAAGTATATACTCCTTCCGTTCGGGCCTAGCTTGGGATGACGGATGATTTTCTATTTTTTACATCAAGTATATAGTCCCTTCATTGGAAAGTAGTATATATTAGATCTATTCTTAGTGGTATATACTATATGTGGTAGAGGAATGCTCGAGCCTAAACATAAAGAAAAAAATGTTTTTGACGGATAAAAAACTGGATGACAGAACCACACCGCCTACCTAGATATTTGGGAGTCGTTATGCAGGAATATCTGAATTAGAATGGGTAGTTAGTTGCTAATGGATCTGCACGTCTAGCTTCACCAGTTAGAGATGGGAGTACATACTCCTGGGAGTATAAAAGAGGAGTCCTATATATATATGACAAATGTTTTCTACAAGCAGTGGTAGTTACCACTACTTGCGTTTTGTATGTTGTATGTAGTATCTATCGAAACCGAGAGTATGTACGTGTAGTATGTAGTATATAACAATGATTAGGTAGTATATATACAAATTTTTAAGCAATATGTACCTTTTTGAGTATGCTTTTTTACGTATAAATATATACGTATTTCACAAATATAACAAAAACTATGGGCTCATATGCAATTTTTTCATGTAACTTGTTTTGAAATATCTTAGATATAGTATACGAACATATTTAAAATAATAAAATATTATATATAGTACCACATGCTAGTATATGAGACATGTGGGGTAACTACCACCGGGTGGTTGGATGGATTTTCCCTATATATTCCATGTCCTCAACATCATTCATTTATTCCATGTCCTCAACAGCATTCACTTATTGCTAATTCTTTAAGTTGATTTTTATCTAAGTGAATGTGATCGGACCCGTTCTTCCTCTATGCTAAATTCAACCCAGTCTGTTCACAAATTCTTCATGTGCATTCTATTTGAAACCCGTTCAAAGTCTTCACTGAAGAATTTGCGAACGAAACATTAATTTTTTTCGTATCAAATTTTTGGTTGTTGCCACTCAAACCGTTCTGCTTCCCACGATGGATTAAACTACTCACCCACGGTCCCCCACGATCTCCACCTCTCAGAACGTGGGTGACACATGCCGATAGATAGCAAGGGTCAGGGGCATGTTCGTCCAAAATCTTCGGGCGGGCAGCTTTTCAATGCGGCTATAAATACCCTTCACCCTCTTAGGCTTCATTTACTCCGCTCGATCTCAACTCTCCTCACTCGAGCTCTCAGACCTAGCGTCACCGCTACACTCCATTGTCTCCGGTGAGGAAGAGCTTCACTGCCTCAACCTCGCCGCCGTCATACTCGCGCCGGCCGCGGATATCTTCACTCTGCCACCGTCGTAGCTGTCTCCCTCCCCTGAGTTAGGGCGTGGGAGATCTGAACTGATGAACTTCTCCATCTCCACTCCCAGTTCGTTGTGTTCTTTTTCAAGGGTAACTAAAATCTAATTTAACTGCCCTACTTCGATTCTTATGATTTTCACAAAATCATCAAAAGGTGTTTATTCTTCAGGGGCGTTAGTCCTCAAGTTTCGCCCCTTTTAGTCATTTGGTGATAAAGGGGGGATTTGAGTTAGTCTGCAAGCAGGTCTCTTATATATGGATTGTTTTTCATTAAGTTATAACCCTCGTTCTTCTGAAGTGTTTGTTTGATGAGTTGTAAACTTAAGTCCGATGGTGGTCTTATACTTTTGAGCTGCTTTCTGCATGCTTGTTTGCTCAAGTACCTTCATGCACGCATGCTCAATTTCGCTAGACATCATTTTCCATCATGCATTTTAAATTCTTCATATTTTATGTTAAATGCGTGTATGGATTACAAGATATAGGGGGTATCTCCATGATTTTATTCCATAATGTGCATTTGCAATCCGAAGCAAATTCCTCAAATATGCACATCTTTAGGGGGAGTTCTTCTACATCTTGCAGTCAAATTCCAATCAGTATTTACACTTCATATGTTTGTCCCCGTTGAAAATTTAACCTATTTGTCATCAATCACCAAAAAGGGGGAGATTGTAAGTGCATCTAGTGCCCCTTAGTGATTTTGGTGTATTGAAGACTTATAGGTTGAGGGACTAATGTGTTTGCGAGTGTACACAGGTCTCATAAGTCTTTGAGGAGTTTGATATATTTGAAGAAAGTCGACCCCTAAAAATGAATGTCTTCATTTGAAGCCTTTGGTTTTCTTGAAGACTTTGAAAATGAGGAAATTGGTGTGACCTTGAAGATATTGATATTAATGCGAGGATTATGAAGCATGAAGACTTTTGTTTTCGTAGTTTCATTTTCCTTTCTTGAGTCATAGGAAACACCGTACTGTTAAAGGGGGTCGAGGTAATACTAAGGAAAAATTTCCAAGTAATGTTCATCTCAAAGCCTATACATACCCAATCCTTCGAGTGAACCCTTTGGAAATCTCATACTGATTCGATCAATTTCTTAGTGTCGAGACGAAGATCTTACAGTCTCTGAGGAATTTGCTTCGATCGAGGAGTTAGGAATTCGCCAGTCGGATTGCCTACAAGTGAGAACATGATATACGAGGAATTTGAGAGCTCAAATTTCCGAACGTTGTTGTGCTACGCGCCAGCTATCACAAATATCTTATCCCCCTAACGGTCATATCATTAGGGGCATTTATGTCTTATCATGTCGGGCTGCTCCCCAGCTATAAATAGCCACCCCTCAACCACTAGCTGGTTGGCTACTCCGAGAGGAACTGACACTTGTCATTTAGAGCATCCCATCCTCCGAGGACTTTGAGAGAAAATCATCAGTGAGGAAAAACCCAAAACCCTAACACCTAAAACCCAAAGTGATTGAGCATCACTGAAGATATTGTTCCTGTGTGGAACCGACGCTTGTTACCTTTAAAGACTGTGCATCTTCCAGACGGTTAGGCGTCATGGTCTAGAGCATCCAAGATGAATTGTGGATCATCGGGTGACCAAGTCTGTGAAGGTTTGGAAGTCACCTTGAAGACTTACCATGAGTGATTGGGCGAGGTCTGTGTGACCTTAGCTCAAGGAGAATACAGCAAGGACTGTGTGTCCTGGGACTGTGTGTCCTTTGGTTTAAATACCAAGCCGCTCCAACCAGACGTACAACTGTCACAGCAGTTGGAACTGGTCTACCAAATCACTGTCTTCACCAAGCTATTGATTCTATTTCCTCAACCCTTTCATTCCCTCGCTCATGTGTTGATGAAATTGATCATTACTATTTGAAGACTAAAGACTTTCTCAATTTCTTCTATCATGTTTCTTCTGTCATCTTATCTTCAACCTGATTATCATGTTTACATGCTACCAGTGCTTTGTGTATGTTTCATTTCATCACGGTAGATCGGGCCCTTGTCACCCAATCCCGAGCAAATCAACAAGTTTGATTGGCTAGGGAGAGAGATCGGGCGAAAATGGAGCTTGGAGCAAAGATGGAGCTTAGAGGTGGAAGAGGTAGTCAACTAGAGGTAGAAGACTCCCCTTATATAGTCGTGGGAAAAATCCAACCGTTATCCACTGTTCAGCCCGCGACACACGGTACTACCGCTCCAGGGGCGCGGTACTACCGCGAGGCTGCGTGGTACTACCGTGGAGGACCACGGTACTACCGCGACAGCAGCACATGCCGGAACTTGCCCGACTAGGGGGCAGTACTACCGCTTGCGCGGTACTACCGCTCCCCCTTGCGGTACTACCGCAAGGCAGGAGGGTCGCGGCCTGGGAAGGGCGCGGATGAAATAAATTACATCCGTGCCTACTTCGCTGGCTGGGTGGTACAAAAACCCGACGCGGTACTACCGCTCGCGAGGCACGGTACTACCGTGGCGGGCGCGGATGTAAAAAATTACATCCGCGCCTACTACCGTGACACTGCGGTACTAGGTAGGAGGGCCATGGTACTACGACTCCTAGGGAGCGGTACTACCGTGGGCCCCCGCGGTACTACCGCGCTGGATGAGCGGTACTACCGTGGGGGGCGCGGATGTAAAAAATTACATCCGCCCCTACTACCGCACCGGAGCGGCACTAGGCCTGGGTGCCGCGGTACTACCGCTCCAGAGGGGCGGTACTACCATGACACACAGCGGTACTACCGCTTGTACTTGCGGTACTACCGCAAGTACAGCAGTAGTCGTCAGGTTTCCGCATAACCAAGATAACGAAGGGCAGCTCCAAAGTGCAGGGAAAGGAGGGACAAGTGTACGTGTTGATTCGACCCAAACCTTTCCGACGCGGACCCCCTCTTAATAGTACGGCTCTTCTACGACTCAACTCCACCAAAGAGAAACGTAGAACAACGCTGACTTCAATAGTCTCCGAGGGGCACCGAATCGTCTCGTGCCTAGTGATGAAATATCTGAGAGACTCAAGGCACACGATTAGTCCGCAAAAGCATTGTCATCAATCACCAAAACACTTAAGGGATAAATATGCCCTTACAACCTCCCCCTTTTTGGTGGATTGATGACAACACGGGATTTGCACATAGATAAGATAATTGAGAGCAGGGGCAAACCCCACCTCTCTAAAATATAGACGGGCTCCCCCTAGATGTGTGCACTTTAGATGAATGCTTTGGACTGCATAGCACACAGAATAGGATCAACACTCCCCCTATATTTTAGAGACCAAGGCATGAAAATAAGCATAGCATAGCACAAAGATAGCACAATATACCACAAGCTTGCTAGGATAGATAGAGTGCATATGTCTTACACCATACGAAGTAAAGTAGCCAAGGTTCAAACGAGAAAATAGCAAATAGTTCAACCAAGAAAGCAGCAAACACACGACACACACGACTCGCAAACTCGCAAATCCCTACACTCTCTCCCCCTTTGGCATCGAGACGCCAAAACGGCAGAGAGGACACCTACACACACGAGGTGGCTCAAGCAGAGAACTCGTCCCAGCCCTCTCCATCGGTCTCCTCGGCAGCTGGGGTGGTCTCCTCGACATCCTCCTCAGACTCAGTCCACTTGTAACCTTGCTACTCCATCCACTCGGCCTCAGGAGTGATGCGCTCCTCATACCCACCAGACACTTCCTCACCATAGAGCTGCAAGATCTTGTTGTGCCGGCAACGACTCTCCTTGGACTCCATGTGAGTCCTGTACTGCCCCTTGGCTTGCATGCAGAACAGTGTCTTCATCTTGTCCTTCAGCTTCTTGGCCCATGATGGCATAGGGGCACTCTGGGAAGGCCTATCAGCACGGCCCTCAGCAACATCCTTGGCGCCAGCATCCTCCTCATCAACAACAGCCCTAGCAGCAGTCGCATCGGCATGAGTAGCGGTGTTGGCCCAGTTGGATTTGATACGCAGACAAATGGGCTCATGGCAAATCCAGTCTGGAGCAAGAAACTCCTCATCCGGGTACATCTTCTTCCAAGTCTTCGTGATCAGCCGAAACAGATAGGGCCCATAGATAGGCACCTTGCGGTTGAACACTGCAAACCGAAGCTCACACCACATGATGTGTGAGACATCAAGTGGGTGAGATCGAGTCGAGCGAGCCTCTGGCAAATGAGCATCATATCCACCATATAGGCATGAACCTTGTCTTTGTCACCGCGCGTGGGAACAAGGAGTTGTGGAAGATGCGATATATGATATCCGAAGGGGTTGAGAACCAAAGTTGTCTTGCCATTGGCGGCGCCTTCTCAACCATGAGCGGGTAAGCTTGTCCTTGTTGGCGAATCAGCATTGCCATGGGGCGAACACCCTTTGGAGTGTTAAGCCCATCATCGGGAACCAAGCAGATCCATGAACTCCTTCGGTGTAGCGCAGCGGTTGGCGGCCATTGGTCATCCAGTCATCCTCCTTTCTTCATTAGGGTGAAAGTACACCGAGGCAAAGAACCGTGAGATAATCTCAGGGTCATAGTCCAGGTGGAAAGAGATCACAAGCTCAATGCCAAACTGCTCCACCAAGTCCAGAGCCTTTCCAAAGTAGTCACGGAACTTGTCCTTCCTCATGTGGTGCATATCAATCCACTTCACCTCCACATA
Source organism: Aegilops speltoides (assembly GCA_021437245.1). Lineage (NCBI taxonomy): Eukaryota > Viridiplantae > Streptophyta > Magnoliopsida > Poales > Poaceae > Aegilops > Aegilops speltoides. The sequence continues at coordinate 189,312,152 of CM038142.1, read as the reverse complement.
GGTATTCTGCTTGTTCTTGATGCCATCCAAATAGATGTTGGTCTGTGTCTTGTTCCAGAACAGCTCACAGCCTCTGACAGTGGAACGCGGATGCACATAAGGGTGAAGCTGCCTGAGACGAACATACTCAGTGGGGGCTATCTCATCCATGCCCTTAGCGGGCTCCTTGTGCTTGCTAGCAGAGGTCTTGACATTGCGCTTGGAGGCAGACGATCCCTCTGGTACTTCTCCTGGGTTGCGCAGACGCTTGGAGCCAGTGTCACGACTGGGATTGGACCGGCGAGAGCCACCACCTAAGACACACACGCAAAGCACCAAAGATGCGAAGAAGATCAATGCAAAGGCCACGATAAAGCACAAGAAACACATAGAAGGCATACGAGAAAGTTGGCATGCGATAGATGTGAGCCACGGTAGAACTGCCACTGTCTGCGGTACTAAAAAGTTAGTACCGCTCCAAACGCGGTAGTATCGTGCGAGGTCACGGTAGTACCGTGGCTGGAGCGGAAGTAAGCTTTTAGTACCGCTCAGAGTGCGGTAGTACCGCTCTCGAAGGGCGGTAGTACCGTGCGAGCGGTAGTACCGCGCCGGACGGCGAGTATGCCGCGCCGATCGAATCAGGCGGTTTGAATCTGAAAAGAACCGCGAAACAACGGCGGTGCTACAGTGATCAGATCTAGCGCAAGACAACAATGCAAGTACAAATCCTATGCAATACCACGCTCCTTCATCCTATTCTTGAGATTAAGCCTATGAATCTCAAGAACACACAAGCCTCCCCCGAAACCTAAAAATACCAAAGACAAACAACACGGAGAGGGAGTTGGGGAAAAAACCTTGGTCCATAGCAAGAGCACGTGGTGGGGAACGATCCCACTGGTCAGAATCACGGGAGGGCAGCCGGTGGAGGAGATCCGGCGACGAACGCCGGCTCCGTTCTTGAGCAAGGGAGAGGAGGAGACGACGTGGAGAGAGAGGACACGAATGGGTATGGGGAGTTAGAACTCCCCCTGCCCGTCCTTATCCCCACGCGCTCGAACCGACACGGTAGTACCGCGTATCATCGCGGTAGTACCGCTCGGGCGGAAGTACCGCACCGAGGCGGTAGTACCGCTCAACCTGGCGGCGATAAAAATTACTGCCGGCGTGGTCCTGTAGTAATGCCGTGCTCCGCCAATGATAGTACCGCTGGCTGGCTCTTGATAATACGGTAGCTGGCCGCGGTAGTACCGTGAGCTCAAGTCACCGCAGGTTTCAAACACGAGAGGAAAAAGCCTTTGCATGGGAACTTTTCACACACAAGAAACCACAAGAACACGCACAGACCAGAAGTAAAAAGACAACAAGAAACCACCAAGCGACAAAGCCTCTCGAGGAGAGAGGGCGGTGGTCGAAGCCACCTATGTTTGAGTTGGATGGTATGGCACCGCGAAGAATTATCCTTGGACCCATGACCAAAACACATCTTTTGAAGCACAAGTACCATCAAAATGGCTAATGTGAAAGAGGTGATCGATTTATGCATAATGGGGGGAGGGAGAGTTCATTGAGAGAACAACACTCCCCCTATGTCCATGCCTACACCTAAACTAGACAACAAGTTGAGTGTGGTGGGGGTGCACGGTTTCAAGTCACATTGCTCAAATAAATGATATTTAGCTCATGCCTTAACTCGTGAAATCTTGCTTCATCCAAGGGCTTCGTGAAAATATCTGCAAGGTTATCATGAGTGTTGACATACTTGAGCTCGATCTCCCCTCGCCTAATGTGATCCCGGATGAAGTGATACGAATCTCAATGTGCTTCGTCTTGAAGTGTTGCACGGGTTGAGAGAAATCTTGATGGCACTCTCATTATCACACCAAAGAGGCACTTTGTCACAAATGACACCGTACTCCTTTAAAGTTTGCCTCATCCATAGGAGTTGAGCACAACAACTACCGGCCGCCACATACTCCGCTTGGTGGGACGAGAGACACACAACTTTGCTTCTTGGAAGACCAACTTACCAAAGAGCAACCAAGAAATTGGCACCCTCAGGAAGTGGACTTCCTATCCACTTTGTCTCCGCCCAATCGAATCCGTGAAACCTTCAAGCTTGAAGTTTGCTCCTCTTGGGTACCATAAGCCAAAGTTTGGGGTATGAGCCAAATATCGAAAGATTCGCTTAACCGCCACATAGTGACTTTCCTTTGGTGCGGCTTGGAAACGTGCACACATCCCCACACTCAACATGATATCCGGTCTAGATGCACAAAGGTAAAGCAAGGAGCCAATCATGGAGCGATATACCTTTTGATCCACCGCTTTACCATTGGGATCAAAGTCAAGTTGGCACTTGGTAGGCATTGGTGTAGTAGCCGGCTTGACATCACTTAGCTTGAATCTTTTAAGCATGTCTTGAGTGTATTTGGCTTGGTTGATGAAGGTTCCTTCTCTTCTTTGTTTGATGTCAAAACCAAGGAAGAACTTCAACTCTCCCATCGAAGACATCTTGAACTTGGAGGTCATGAGAGCGGCAAATTCTTCATTGAAAGCTTTGTTAGGAGAACCAAAGATAATATCATCAACATATAGTTGGCATACAAACAATTCCCCGTTGACCTTCTTAGTAAAAAGAGTGGGGTCGATTAGCCCCACCTCAAATCCACGATCTTGTAACAACTTGGTAAGGTGATCATACCACGCACGTGGGGCTTGTTTAAGGCCATAGAGTGCCTTATCGAGTTGATACACATGATTCGGAAAGTAGGGATCCTCGAACCCGGGGGGTTGCTTGACATAGACCAACTAATTAATAGGACCATTAAGAAAAGCACTTTTCACATCCATTTGTTGCAACTTAAAGTTGTGATGGGAAGCATAAGCAATCAACAAACGAATGGATTCAAGACGAGCAACGGGAGCAAAGGTTTCACCGTAGTCGATACCCTCGACTTGGGAGTAGCCTTGTGCTACCAATCTCGCCTTGTTGCGAATGATGTTACCATGAGCATCTTGCTTGTTCTTGAAGATCCACTTGGTTCCAATGACGTTGTGGTTCCCCGATGGTCTTGGCAACAATCTCCACACCTTGTTGTACTCAAAGTTGTTGAGTTCTTCATGCATGGCATTGAGCCAATCCGAGTCTTCGAGCGCCTCATAGACCTTTTGGGGTTCAACACAAGAGACAAACGCGTGATGTTCACAATAGTTTGCTAATTGTCTACGAGTGCTTACCCCCTTTCTTAGGCTTCCAACCACGTTTTCCATGAGATGGCCTTGAGTAGTGAGCTTGGAAGCAATCTTCGCGGCACGACGCTTCAATTCCTCCTCGGGTGTGGAAGGAGGAGGGTTAACTTCATCATCTTGAGCGCCGCCTTGAGCTTGTTCTTGATCTTGAGCTTGCTCATGATCTTGAACTTGCTCGAGGGGGAGAACTTGACTTTGGGCACCAATTAGAGGTTCACCACCATCTTGAGGTTGATCTTGCCCTTGGTCTTGTTCATGAGAATGAGGGCCTTCACTTTGTTCTTCGGAAGCGTGTGGGTCTTGGGGAGGTGATGGCTCCACTTGAGTGGAGCATTGTCCTTCTCCTTCGGCCACAAGGGGTTCCTCAATGGGTAGGATTTGACCAATACCTATTCTTCTTATGGCTTGGGGAGGAATTTCATCACCTACATCACAAGTACCACTTTGCTCCACTTGGGAGCCGTTATTCTCGTCAAACTCCACGTTACGCATCTCCTCAATGAGTCCGGTGGACTTGTTGAGGACACGATAAGCATGAGAGTTTGTAGCATAACCAACACATATGCCCTCAGGAGCTCTAGCCTCATATTTAGACAAACGAACACCTTTCTTGAGAATGAAACACTCACAACGAACACCTGGAAGTACTTGAGGTTGGGCTTGTTGCCGGTGAGTATCTCATAAGGAGTCTTGTTCAAGCCTTTGCGAAGATAGAGCCGATTGGATGCATGACATGCGGTGTTGATGGCTTCGGCCCAAAAGTTGTATGGAGACTTGAACTCCGCCATCATGGTCCTTGCCGCATCCATCAACGTCCGGTTCTTCCTCTCTGCAACACCATTTTGTTGAGGGGTATATGGTGCAGAATATTGATGCTTGATCCCCTCATCACTAAGAAACTCATCCAAGGTGTAGTTCTTGAACTCGGTGCCATTGTCACTTCTTATTGTCAAGATCTTTGCATCTTGTTGACGTTGAGCTTCATTTGCAAACTCGATGACGGTTTGTTGAGTCTCACTCTTCCTCTTGAAGAAGTATACCCAAGTGTATCTTGAATAATCATCCACAATCACCAAGCAATACTTTCTTCCTCCAAGACTATCAAAAGATGGAGGCCCGAAGAGATCCATGTGAAGGAGCTCCAAGGGTCTCTTCGAGTAGATGATGGTTGATGGAGGGTGAGCCTTTTCATGAAGCTTTCCTTCGATACAAGCACTGCAAGCACGATCTTTGGCAAAACTAACATTTGTTAGTCCACTGACATGGTCCCCCTTGAGAAGACTTTGCAAAGATGTCATATTGACGTGGGCTAAACGGCGATGCCAAAGCCATCCCACGTCAACTTTAGCCATTAGGCATGTCGCGGTCTTAGTGGATCGCTCCGAAAAGTTAATCACATAGAGACTGTTCTCGACATGCCCAACAAAGACTACTTTAAGAGTCTTGCTCCACAAGAGGGCCACGGTATCAATATCAAAGAATGTAGCAAAGCCCATGAGTGCAAGTTGACGAACGGAAAGTAAATTGAATGCAAGGGGCTCAACAAGCATGACTTTCTCGATCGTTAGATCATGAGAAATGACAACCTTGCCGAGACCCAATACCTTAGAATGTGATGCATCACCCCACTCGACATTGGTGGGCATAGATGGAATCTCTTGCACGTCCACCACCAAGTCCTTGCTCCCGGTCATATGATTTGTTGCTCCACTATCGAGCAACCATGATCCCCCACCGGAAGCAAACTCCTACAAGAGATCAATGCTTGGTTTTAGGTACCCATTTAGTAATGGGTCCTTTGATGTTAGTAACTAGGGTCTTAGGAACCCAAATAGACCATTCAATGTACTCATAAGGAGAATCAACAAATTTAGCATAAACATGTCCATCACTAGCACGACACAACACATATGACGGGTTAAAGTCGCCGGCTTTGTTTGAGGACATGCTTTTGCCTTTTTGGATGTCAACTCCCTTCACTTTTTCCTTCTTCTCCTTATGAGCACCCTCTCCCTCTTTCACAAACGTTTGCTTGAGAGGAGGAGGACGTTTGGTCTTGTTGTTCTTCTTCTTCTTGTTCTTGGACTTAGGTGCAAACCCAATTCCTTCCTTAGCCACAACTTCCTTTTGATTGCTCAAAAGGCCATTGAGGTTTTTCTCACCTTGAATGCATGTCACTAGGCCTTTCTCAAGTTGATCCTTCAACTTGGCATTCTCCTCCACAAGATGCACATGCTCACAACATGGGTTAGTAGCACATGCATTATCAATTAATACCATATGAGGAAAAGTGGCCTTTTCCTTGATTAGCTTAACTTGGAGTTGAGCATGAGACCCTTTGAGGTTAGCATGAGTACCCTTCAAGACCTTGTGAGCCTTGTCAAGTATCTCAAACTCCTCTTTGAGTCTAGCATGATCAACCCCAAGTTTAGCCTTCTCGGAGGTTAGCACACGAGACACGACAAGAGCATGATCAAGATCTTTCTTTAACTTAGCATGGTCATCATTGTGTGACTCCTCAAGAGTCAGACGATGCACACGCTCTTCCTCAAGAGCATTAGAGAGATCCGATATCTCATCGGCATAGTCACGACTATGACCTTCCATCTTGGAGATGGTTTCTTCGTGAGCCTCGATCATGTCATTGGCCTCACCAAGTTGTTCCAAGAGAGCAACAAAGTGCTTCTTGGACTTACCCTTGAGCTTACCCATAAAAGACTCAAATTCATTCACTTCCTCATTAGACTCAACATGTTCATCAATGCAATCCTCCAAGGAGGGATTAGTAGTGATGGTGGTTGTGATGTTGGGGGTTACCTTGTTTGAAGCTTTAGCCATGAGGCATCTGGCGGTGATGTTTTCGTTGGGTGATTCGAAGAGAGACACCCGGGGAGTAGTAGCAATGGCAACGGACGCCATGTCCATTGCTTCTTCATTTTCATCATCATCGTCATCCTCTTGGTATTCTTCTTGAACCACCAACCCACGAGTGGGAGTCTTCTTGGCGAAGTTGTTCTTGTTGGGGAAGGACTTAGCTTTGTCTTTTCAGATGAACTTGCCACCGTTGTCTTCTCGCTTCTCGTAAGGACAATCCGCAACGAAATGGCTCACATTGCCACAATTGAAGCAAGTTCTAACTTGTTGCTTGCCCTTGATGCCACTTGAGCTGTTCTTGTTGAAGTTGGGTCTTGAACTCTTCTTGCTCCAAAATTGTCTTGAAGCAAGGGCCATGTGCTCATGGTAATCAAACTTGGTGTCTTCGGGGTTGCTTTCCTCATCTTCCACTTCTTCCTCTTCTTCCATAATAACCTTGTCCTTCAAAGCAAGGTTAGGCTTCTTTGCCCTTTGAGAACGGAGCACCGCATTGTCGGCTGTCTTGTCCAAGATGCTCATTGCAACGAACTCATCCAACACTTCACTTGAGGTCATGGAGTGGAAGTCCGGTCGTTGACGAATGACGGAGGACATGGCCTTGTTGAAGGGCGTCATGGCCTTGAGGAACATCCGCTTGATCCAATTGTCAGCCGTGTCCTTGCTTCCATGATCTCGAAGTGCGACCGCGAGTTTGGTCACTCTTTGAAAGAGCTCTCGAGGTTCTTCATCTTCTTTCATTGCAAACTCATCGGCTTCATCTTGCACCACTTCATAGTTGGAGCATTGAATGCTAGCACTTCCTCGATAGAGACCCTCGACACATTTCCATGCTTCTTTAGCCATGACATGGGGTCGAAGATGAGGGAGATCTTCGGGAAGGATTGCATCTTGGATGATGAAGAGAGCACTCTCATTGAATTGATTGTCCACGGCTTCTCGAGGGGTGAAGTTGCTTGGGTCATGAGGATAAAAACCTTCTTCAACGATTCTCCAAAGGTTAGTGTTCACATGTTTCAAATGACGCTTAAAGCGATAGACCCAAGAATCAAAATCTTCATGTTTCTCATATTTAGGAGGAGGACCGGCATGATTCAAATGAGTGGAGGGGATTGGCCCTCCATAAATTGGAGGTTGCACATGGACAAAGATGCTGGTACCATTTCTACCACTAATAGAAGGACTCTTATCAATGTTAGCTTCCCCCTTGTCGGAGGGAGCATCCGTCACCTTGTTGGTGGGATCACCCACTTTCATCGGCGAGGTAGATTGTTTAAGTCCTTCTAGGAATTCTTTAAACATGTCCTTGACCTCGGTCGTCATGGAGGTTTTCAATGTTTCCAAAGCCACATTGAATTCCTCACGAGAGATCGAGTTACCCCCATCTCCCGTAGATGAGATCGGATTCGCATAGGAGTGCTCTCCCACCTCATCTACGACATCAACCATACTCTTCGGACGGTAAAGTCCTTAAAAAGAGACGAGGCTTTGATACCAATTGAAAGGATCGGTATGGTTGACTAGACGGGGGTGAATAGGCAACTAACAATTTTTAAGCTTTTCTTTACCAAATTAAGCTTTGCAACAAAATAGGTTGTCTAGATGTGCAACTAGGTGAGCAACCTATATGATGCAATAACAACTAGCACACAAGCAAGCAAAGGATGTAAAACAAGTAGGCTTGCAAAAGTAAAGGCTCGAAATAACCAAGAGTGGAGCCGGTGGAGACGAGGATGTGTTATCGGAGTTCCTTCCTTTTAAAGGGAAGTACGTCTCCGTTAGAGCGGTGTGGAGGCACAATGCTCCCCCAAGAAGCCACTAGGGCCACCGTATTCTCCTCACGCCCTCACACGATGCGAGATGCCGTGATTCCACTATTGGTTCCCTTGAAGGCGGCGACCGAACCTTTACAAACAAGGTTGGGGCAATCTCCACAACAATCGGAGGCTCCCAACAACAACAACACCACAAAGCTTCACCACAATGGAGTATGGCTTCGAGGTGACCTCAACCGTCTAGGGTGCTCAACACCCAAGAGTAACAAGATCCGCAAGGGATAAGTGGGGGGAATCAAATATCCTGTGGTGGAAGTGTAGATCAGGCTCTTGTCACCCAATCCCGAGCAAATCAACAAGTTTGATTGGCTAGGGAGAGAGATCGGGCGAAAATGGAGCTTGGAGCAACAATGGAGCTTAGAGGTGGAAGAGGTAGTCAACTAGAGGTAGAAGACACCCCTTATATAGTCGTGGGAAAAATCCAACCGTTATCCACATGTTTAGCCCGCGACACACGGTACTACCGCTCCAGGGGCGCGGTACTACCGCGACAGCAGCACAGGCCGGAACTTGCCCGACTAGGGGGCAGTACTACCGCTTGCGCGGTACTACCACTCCCCCTTGCGGTATTACCGCAAGGTAGGAGGGTCGCGGCCTGGGAAGGGCGCGGATGAAATAAATTACATCCGTGCCTACTTCATAAATCGGGTGGTACAAAAACCCGACGCGGTACTACCGCTCGCGAGGCGCGGTACTACCGTGGCGGGCGCGGATGTAAAAAATTACATCCGCGCCTACTACCGTGACACTGCGGTACTAGGTAGGAGGGCCACGGTACTACAACTCCTAGGGAGCGGTACTACCGTGGGCCCCCGCGGTACTACTGCGCTAGATGAGCGGTACTACCGTGGGTGGCGCGGATGAAAAAATTACATCCGCCCCTACTACCGCACCGGAGCGGCACTAGGCCTGGGTGCCGCGGTACTACCGCTCCAGAGGGGCGGTACTACCGTGACACACAGTGGTACTACCACTCGTACTTGTGGTACTACCGCAAGTACATCGAAGAGTCATCGAGTTTCCGCATAACCGAGATAACGGGGGGCCAAAGTGCAGGGAAAGGAGGGACAAGTGTACGTGTTGATTCCACCCAAACCTTTCCGACGCGGACCCCCTCTTAATAGTACAGCTCTTCTACGACTCAACTCCACCAAAGAGAAACGTAGAACAACGCCGACTTCAATAGTCTCCGAGGGGCACCAAATCGTCTCGTGCCTAGTGATGAAATATCTGAGAGACTCAAGGCACACGATTAGTCCGCAAAAGCATTGTCATCAATCACCAAAACACTTAAGGGATAAATATGCCCTTACACTCGATACTGAAGTGGCTGAATGCGCCGTCGAAGGAAAACCTCCAGAAGATCCATGCCAGTCACCCCGTCACGGATGAGCTGAACTACACGCTCTACCAACATCTTAACCTGAGCCTTCTCCTCCGGGACCACCTTCAGAGAGGATGGCTTGTTCACTCGATCCATGGAGAAAGGAGGGAGTCCAGTCGACTGCCCTAGCGTCGGCTGGTCTTGGCAGTAGAACCAGGTCGACTGCCACCCTCGAACTGACTCGGGAAGGGTCATGACTGGAAAGGCACTTTTACTCCTCATCTGAACCCCAAGACCCCCACACATCTGGATTACTTGGGTTTTCTCGTCATTCGGACTAGCCTTTTTCACCGTCTAAGAGCGACAGGTGAATATGTGTTTGAAACGGCCCCAGTGCGGCCGACAACCCAAGAAGTTCTCACACAAGGACACGAAAGCGGCGAGATAGACAATGGAGTTGGGCGTGAAGTGGTGGAGTTGTGCCCCAAAGAAGTTCAGAAATCCCCGAAAGAAAGGACTCGGCGGTAGAGAAAACCCGCGGTCAACATGGGTAGCTAAGAGGACGACTCACCTCCCCGAGGTTGCGGCTGCCACTCCTTCCCCGAAGCCTCACGACCCATGGGGATCAGTCCTTCGTTGGCCAGGTCGTCGAGGTCCTTTTGGCTGATGGTCGAGCGGATCCAGTCTCCCTGGATCCAGCCTTGTGGTAGGCCGGCCCGCAACGAGGATCCAGCCCGACTGGTCGCCCTTCCCTTCGCCTTCACCGTCGCCTTCTTCGCCCGCTCCAAAGCCGATGTCTTCTCCTTCACCATCGTCGCCGGCGAAGTAGGCACAGAGCAGCAACGCTGAGAAGGTGGCGAGCGCAGCAGATGAATCTGAGGAAGAGGGAGGGGAAAATGAGGGCGCACTGTTAAAAAAAACCGTCCGGTGCCTTATATGAAGTCGCTTCTAAGTGGCTGACTGGTAGGCCCGGACGATCTTGTCAAATCCCGCAACAGTCGCGCGCGCGATACGTGGCGAAAAAGGTGGCGCGAAGATCGAGGCGTCCCTGCCTTATCCCATCCGAGTACCGCGGCCTCCTCCGCCCCGCGCGCTTCCTGAAATTCGGATCCCGCTAAATCCGCGAATAGCAGAGCAACTTGTCAGACCGGAGATTTCTTCCAATCCGTTGTTCGGGAGTCTCCAAGCACAGAAAAGTCACTCGACAGATACAAAGAATAGATCAAGGCGACTGAAAAAGAAGTTGATGCCGCCACTTGAAGTCGCTGATCTGGAACAAGACATACTCATAGCATGAAAAACAGGTCGGAAGAATTTTCAACTCCTTCCTCACTCAAACCTCGATCCATTCGGGGGCTAATGATGAAGCCATGTACCTAGGGTAGGGTCATGGATCTGTCCAAGATACCCTCCCCAAGAACATCTCTAGAAGAAACTACCTTTCAGTCGACCTGGAAGGATTCCACTCGACGGACTCGAAGACACTCGACCATGAAGACTCACTCGACCACGAGGAGATCTAGGGTCACTCTGCACCCAAACGCTCTGTTATTAAGTAGTCTTTATGGCCATGATAGCACTTTATGTAGGGCGTTACCAAGAACGCTTGAGCTTTTATGTACTTTAAACCTCAGATAATCGAGGGCGGAGGGTCAGCGGACACTATATAAGCCACCCTCCTCGGTGTAAAGGGTTCGCACCTCTGTAACTCATACGATATAATCTAGTCGACCGCCTCCGGGCCCGAGACGAGGGCTGTTACTTCTCCGAGAAGGGCTGAACTCGTAAATCCCTTGCGATACAACTACTCCATAGCTAGGATCTTGCCTCTCCATTCCTACCCCTATTCTCTTGTCGGGCTTAGTACCACGACACTATATACTGCCTCATAGACTATAAATACTGCCACCGAAAGTAGAATATATTCTCAGCACAAAATGTAGTTTTTACATGGTCATGAAAAAGCAGTACATGCCTTCTCAACAAATTAACCATGGTATATACTCATTCGCAAATAAGTAACATGTATGGTGCATCTATTTGTATACTTACTCTCACTCACAAAAATAATACTTACTCTCACTCATAAAAAGAGTAGTATATTCCCGCAAAAAAGAGTAGTATATACCCACAGCCTAATCTGGTATATACTTGTTTGAATTGTTTTTTTTTGCATAAAAAGGTATATACCCCTTCAAAATAGTTAAGTATGTACTTCCAAAAAACAATGTGCAAGACGGCACATACTACAAGTACATGCATGCATGCGTATACAAGTATATACTCCTTCCGTTCTGGGCCTAGCTTGGGATGACGGATGATTTTCTATTTTTTTACATCAGTATATAGTCCCTTCATTGGAAAGTAGTATATATTAGATCTATTCTTAGTGGTATATACTATATGTGGTAGAGGAATGCTCGAGCCTAAACATAAAGAAAAAAATGTTTTTGACGGATAAAAAACTGGATGACAGAACCACACCGCCTACCTAGATATTTGGGAGTCGTTATGCAGGAATATCTGAATTAGAATGGGTAGTTAGTTGCTAATGGATCTGCACGTCTAGCTTCACCAGTTAGAGATGGGAGTACATACTCCTGGGAGTATAAAAGAGGAGTCCTATATATATATGACAAATGTTTTCTACAAGCAGTGGTAGTTACCACTACTTGCGTTTTGTATGTTGTATGTAGTATCTATCGAAACCGAGAGTATGTACGTGTAGTATGTAGTATATAACAATGATTAGGTAGTATATATACAAATTTTTAAGCAATATGTACCTTTTTGAGTATGCTTTTTTACGTACAAATATGTACGTATTTCACAAATATAACAAAAACTATGGGCTCATATGCAATTTTTTCATGTAACTTGTTTTGAAATATCTTAGATATAGTATACGAACATATTTAAAATGATAAAATATTATATATAGTACCACATGCTAGTATATGAGACATGTGGGGTAACTACCACCGGGTGGTAGGATGGATTTTCCCTATATATTCCATGTCCTCAACATCATTCATTTATTCCATGTCCTCAACAGCATTCACTTATTGCTAATTCTTTAAGTTGATTTTTATCTAAGTGAATGTGATCGGACCCGTTCTTCCTCTATGCTAAATTCAACCTAGTCTGTTCACAAATTCTTCATGTGCATTCTATTTGAAACCCGTTCAAAGTCTTCACTGAAGAATTTGCGAACGAAACATTAATTTTTTCAGATCAAATTTTTGGTTGTTGCCGCTCAAACCGCTCGCTTCCCACGATGGATTAAACTACTCACCCACGGTCCCCACGATCTCCACCTCTCAGAACGTGGGTGACACATGCCGATAGATAGCAAGGGTCAGGCATGTTCGTCCAAAATCTTGGGCGGCAGCTTTTCAATGCGGCTATAAATACCCTTCACCCTCTTAGGCTTCATTTACTCCGCTCGATCTCAACTCTCCTCACTCGAGCTCTCAGACCTAGCGCCACCGCTACACTCCATTGTCTCCGTGAGGAAGAGCTTCACCGCCTCAACCTCGCCCATGTCATACTCGCGGCCGCGCGGATATCTTCACTCTGCCACCGTCGAGCTGTCTCCCTCCCACGAGTTAGGGCGTGGGAGATCTGAATCGATGAACTTCTCCATCTCCACTCCCAGTTCGTTGTGTTCTTTTTCAAGGGTAACTAAAATCTAATTTAACTGCCCTACTTCGATTCTTATGATTTTCACAAAATCATCAAAATGTGTTTATTCTTCAGGGGCGTTAGTCCTCAAGTTTCGCCCCTTTTAGTCATTTGGTGATAAAGGGGGGATTTGAGTTAGTCTTCAGGCAGGTCTCTTATATATGGATTGTTTTTCATTAAGTTATAACCCTCGTTCTTCTGAAGTGTTTGTTTGATGAGTTGTAAACTTAAGTCCGATGGTGGTCTTATACTTTTGAGCTGCTTTCTGCATGCTTGTTTGCTCAAGTACCTTCATGCATGCATGCTGAATTTCGCTAGACATCATTTTCCATCATGCATTTTAAATTCTTCATATTTTATGTTAAATGCGTGTATGGATTACAAGATATAGGGGGTATCTCCATGATTTTATTCCATAATGTGCATTTGCAATCCGAAGCAAATTCCTCAAATATGCACATCTTTAGGGGAGTTCTTCTCGCCTTGCGTCAAATTCCAATCAAGATTTACACTTCATATGTTTGTCCCGTTGAAAATTTAACCTATTTGTCATCAATCACCAAAAAGGGGGAGATTGTAAGTGCATCTAGTGCCCCTTAGTGATTTTGGTGTATTGAAGACTTATAGGTTAAGGGACTAATGTGTTTGCGAGTGTACACAGGTCTTATAAGTCTTTGAGGAGTTTGATATATTTGAAGAAAGTCGACCCCTAAAAATGAATGTCTTCATTTGAAGCCTTTGGTTTTCTTGAAGACTTTGAAAATGAGGAAATTGGTGTGACCTTGAAGATATTGATATTAATGCGAGGATTATGAAGCATGAAGACTTTTGTTTTCGTAGTTTCATTTTCCTTTCTTGAGTCATAGGAAACACTGTACTGTTAAAGGGGGTCGAGGTAATACTAAGGAAAAATTTCCAAGTAATGTTCATCTCAAAGCCTATACATACCCAATCCTTCGAGTGAACCCTTTGGAAATCTCATACAGTTCAGTCAATTTCTTCGTGTCAGAGACGAAGATCTTCTGGTCTCTGAGGAATTTGCTTCGACTGAGGAGTTAGGAATTCGCCAGTGCGGATTGCCTACAAGTGAGGAACATGATAGCCCTGAGGAATTTGAGAGCTCAAATTTCCGAATGTTGTTGTGCTACGCGCCAGCTATCACAAATATCTTATCCCCCTAACGGTCATATCATTAGGGGCATTTATGTCTTATCATGTCGGGCTGCTCCCCAGCTATAAATAGCCCCCCCTCAACCACTAGCTGGTTGGCTACTCTGAGAGAAACTGACACTTGTCATTTAGAGCATCCCATCCTCCGAGGACTTTGAGAGAAAATCATCAGTGAGGAAAAACCCAAAACCCTAACACCTAAAACACAAAGTGATTGAGCATCACTGAAGATATTGTTCCTGTGTGGAACCGACGCTTGTTACCTTTAAAGACTGTGCATCTTCCAGACGGTTAGGCGTCATGGTCTAGAGCATCCAAGATGAATTGTGGATCATCGGGTGACCAAGTCTGTGAAGGTTTGGAAGTCACCTTGAAGACTTACCATGAGTGATTGGGCGAGGTCTGTGTGACCTTAGCTCAAGGAGAATCTGACAAGGACTGTGTGTCCGGGACTGTGTGTCCTTTGGTTTAAATACCAAGCCGCTCCAACAGACGCATAACTGTCACAAAGAGTTGGAACTGGTCTACCAAATCACTGTCTTCACCAAGCTATTGATTCTATTTCCTCAACCCTTTCATTCCCTCGCTTATGTGTTGATGAAATTGATCATTACTATTTGAAGACTAAAGACTTTCTCAATTTCTTCTATCATGTTTCTTCTGTCATCTTATCTTCAACCTGATTATCATGTTTACATGCTACCTGTGCTTTGTGTATGTTTCATTTCATCATGATGACTATGCTAATGTATTGTTATGCATGCACCTGAGTACTTATTCCACTGCTTGTAGTTCGTCACTTAGAAAATTCCTCAAGTTGTATTTTCTTAGTGACTAATTTGTAAAAATCGCCTATTCACCCCCCTCTAGTCGATATGACGGACTTTCAGGTATCAACATGATATTGTCAATGAAGGTATTATAGCTAACGTGGCAACATATAGTACAAAGTTAAATCATGGCATGACATGGCAAGCAATACGAACACACAACGCAGATGGTATAATGCAGACGGAAACATGATATGAATATATTGTCGCTACACACACAGGGTTCAAGCAAAGTCAACATGCAAGTCTGGGGCTCATGATAAGATGTTGGCTTGCCTTGGGGTGGACGAATGCATCGGATGCAAATGCGACAATCCGCGGGATACGACTCATCGGGATTGGTGTTCTCGAGGGGAAGGGGGCTAGAATAAAAGAAGGGAAAAGATGGCATTTTCAACATGTGACAACATTATGAAAAATGGCACCATCGAAACAGGCTCGACGAACTAAGAACGTGGGCTTTGGAATTACCTCAATCGGAGTTACGGTCTGAAAATACGGTCGTTCGTTCGTTAAGCAGAAAAACAGACAAAATATGTTCGTTTGTGTCCTTAACGTGCGAACGTTAACAATGTAACTATTTCGCCGGTGGGCTGGGCTGAAAGCACATTTCCGAAAATACGGCTCCCCACAGAGAAAGCGCATTCTCGCATGAGGTCGTGGCAGAGTACGTTTCCTCAAGAGGTAAGCGTATCTGGCGAAATACGCCTTCACTTAAATTGGTTAACGGGCCTGCCAGGTCAGCGCTGTGACAATGACACGCGGAGCCCACCGCATCCTCTCTTTCCTCCTCCCTCGTCTTCTTCTTGCTCTCGATCGAAGGCAGAGGGGGCTGCGGCTGCCGATGCAACCGACGACCGGCAGCATGGGAGGGTCGGCCGATGCGCACAGGAGCTCTGCCGCTCCACGCCACATGTCCGCGAGGTTTCTCGGGGCGGCCTGCAGCGCCGACGCCGCGGTTCGGGCGCCACGGCCGGAGCATGGCAAGGGATGGGTGGCGCCGGCAGGGCTCCCCGGAGTAAACGAAGGGGGGCGGCGGTCTGCGAGCGTCGAGGGAGGGCCAAGGCGCCAAAGAAAGGGAGGGGGAAGGGCTTCGATCATGGACTGGCCAAGGGGATTAGCAGCGGCAATCTCCGGCAATGGAGGGGAAAAAGGGGAACTCTGAGGCTCGGGAAGGCATGTGGGTGGCGATATAGGGCTCGGGACACGCTAAAGTAGCCGCCGGGAAGGCTCGGGAAGGGGGGAGGTGGCACGAAGCTTGGCAATGTGGCGACGCTCCGGCGAAGCATCCGACACCGGCACGCCCGGACAGAGGCTAGGGGACGGGGAAGGAAGGTGACTAAGCGATGTGGGGCAAGGTCGTGGCACGCCATGGCGAGCTGGGCCGCTGGGGAGGGGCCTCCCGCGGGTCCAGTGCACAGTGCACTCTCACTGCATGCAACGCGCGCGCTCTACACGTGATCACCGCGTGACCGTTGTGTTTCCACGTGTTCTGGATGGCCCGGGCATGTTTGGCGGGTTAGGCACTGCCCCATTAACTGCGGACAGAGATCAGGTGACTGCACACAGCGAGTCACGCTGTAACTTGCGGCCCGTCGTCCGTTTGATTCAAAATGAACAACCGAGATCGAGTACTATGGCGATACGACACTGTTCACGCTTTCATGTTCAGCCAGCACTGTAGGTCGGGGTACTGTAGACGCGTGCTGTAGATATCTCGCTGTTCATCTCAATCCGGTCGTTGGTCCTTGATCGGACGGTTCAAAGTGAGGGGCAAGTCACCCTACTGTTCACTGGTGAGTCGCTCATAGCAAGTCACCAGATCTCAGTCCATTAACTGCACGGTGCAAAGAAACAACATCCATGGTCCACTATGTGACTACACGGTGCACAAATCTTAATCAGCAGCAAAGTGTTTGATTGAAGGTGAGAGCAATGCACATCTCCATTTGTCCTGAAATCTAGGTGAGGGTGGTCATCTACTAAGGTTATCATTGTGGCAAAATCTCAGCTCCGAAAGATGAGGCTAGCTGGCGCTTCGTTTGCGAAGTGCCCAACTGGCCAAAAATGCAAACGAGGATGCTGGGGAAGAATGGCTAGGTGAAATTGGCTGAAATTTGGTGGAGACCAACGATGTAGTCTTGAGAATAATGTGGTAAAACTGCAGCTCATTTGGATGCTCTATGAAGGTACTTCCTTCACGAAGCTAGGATCTGAACATAAACTTGAGAAAATTATAGAGAAAGATTGGTAATAGGTTGAGCTGATTTTTGGTTTGCAGTAGTAATATATCAATATGAACTACCCTGCAAAATTTCAGCTCAATTGCATCAAAGAATCAAGCACTTCCTTCACAAAGTTTCAGACAAGGCAGAAACTTGTATTGGATCATGTGCTCAAATTTTGAACTGTGGAGCATGGGTTTGATGGAAATGGTGAAGATATAGCAAGTAGAAGGTCCACAAATCATTGGGAATTTTCCTGACTACCAAATGGTAGTTCTTTTGGAAAGTGGCAGATAGACTATTGGCCTTGTCAACGAAAAATCAAATTTTCCTTAATCAAATTTGGCCAGTATTTTTACCAGAGCTTGGAATAGTCATCAAGATCATCTCCGAAAATTCTCATGAAATTTAGAGATGTCTAGCTATGCCTCTGGATTTAATTCCTCAGAAAGACAGGAAAATGAATTAATCCCGGATGAAAAATATTGCATATGACTTGGCAATATTTTTGCATATCCAGGGTTTATAGCTGTAGGAGGATCTCTAGGAATTTTTGGAGGATTAACAGAGCAAAAGAAAGGAGGGCTCCTTTGTATTATCAAAGGCGGGATTTCAAATTCCAAATTCTGGAATTAGGGTTTGGGTGGGTTTTGGGATGATCGAGATGGGATCTTGGCTAGCATCATAGACATGGGAGAGGCTCTGAAAATTTGAAAATTGCATGAATTCACTCGATCATCCAGCAAACTCCGGAGAAAGATTTGGAAAAAGAAAGCTAGGAAAGAATAACTAATACCTGAATAACAAATACTTGAATAATAGCTATGAGTGAAATGCATAGGGGAGGGGACATAATCCAAACAGCAAAGAGAAATATGAGAGAAAATATCATATAGAATTGAGAACCGAATAGAAATATTGGTGGTGTGACCCACCGAATAAGAACTATGCGACCCAGGGCATCACACAATTTGTCGTGGCACCCTAATAGTGGAGTTCTTCGTTAATGTATTCACTCTGGAAGAAATTTTCACTTTGTTGAAATTTTCAAGCTCTTCGAGTGTTGTGCACCAATTCCTTCCGAGATGTGGAAGTGTTGGTACGGTGAAATTACACAAAGAGCAGTAAGCTGACACAAATTTTCAAGCTCTTTGAGTGTTGTGCACCCATTCCTTCTAAGATGTGGAAGTGTGGGTACTACAACACTCATTCCTTCTAAAATGTGGAAGTGTGGGTACTTCTTACCTGAGGAGTAAGTTGACACGAAAAATAAGCTTGGACTAGAACTGAGAAGCACCAGTAGACCGCAGTCGGCCGACTCCAACAGCTTCGAAAAGCCACACAACATTAAAAAGCAAGCCCAAACGAAGAGTATGTGGTCCACTCTTGCTATTGGTTTAACCAAAAGGGTCTTTGTGCCAAGGCGCAATGGATAAAACATGTTTCTTTTAAGCATCGTTTGTTAGACTCTATTTCATATGCTCTGCTTGCCTTCTTTGTTGCTTATTGATAGTCATGCATGATATGTCATGGTACGATGTTCGTTTCGCATACAATCGCATAGGTTAATGATGTAGTTGAAGCAGACCCGGTTGTACGGCCAGGAACATGGCATGCACGTGCAAGTCGAGCAAACAACCCACGAAACCAAAACCCGCAAGCTCCTCCATGGCCAAGCCCACATTCGCCCATGAGCTGGCGAGAGGATCTCCCATTGCGACCATGTCAACAAGGCAATTACAGAGCTTAAAAACTAAGCAATACATTATGTGAAATTAGAAAGAAACAAATAATAGCAGCCAATACACGTCCATAATAAAATTCCAAGTCAGTGAGAGGTCGGTCCGCATCAACAAATCTGACTATTACACACCACATATACAATAGCGTCCTGGTTTGGCACCGGCGATCCACACATTGATGGGCGTGTGCCTTGCTCGGGTCTGTCACCGAGTGTGAGGCTGCTCGGAATTGTCGGGTAGCCTACCCGACCTCTCATGTGATGCAGAGCGGTTGACCGGGCCTTCCAACCAACCACTTAATCCTTTTCCATAGTCGACCCTCCTTGTCCGTGCCCTGTTGTTCAATACCGCCGACCAAACTATTCAGAATGGATGGACTTAGAACCCGTGGCGTGGGCCCTATGGACTTAGAACACTTGGTTTCTCGCGGCGGTCTGCCCGGGAGCTCAAGTGGAGCCCCGTGACGTGACCCCAAGGACAAGCCACTCACCAATCCTCTCACCATCCACCCACAATTCCCGAACACAATATACCCGCATGGATCTTAATTTCGAACAGATAAATTCTGTCGCAGCAAGAAGACACACACAAAAACAAAATGCATGGATATCAACACGAAGAGAACAAACTATGTTACACACGCAAATTAAACAAGCAAACCTCAAATGCAGCAAAGACGAAAGACGACGACGGACGGTGCACGAAGCAACCAAACCTGCCAAAGAAACAAGGATCGGGCACACCCACTTTGTTAAGCAGAGCACACGAAAATGACCAAAGAAATGGCTCACCTAGAATTCATATATGCTCCAAAAACCACCTCAACCGAAGCACGCGAAAGAGGCAAATCTCAAAAACAGGGAGTGTGGACAAAAACAGGAGTCACGCTCAAACCACCCCACAGACAAGCCGACGAAGAAACTCGCGAAGCCGCTTCCATTCAAGGGCAAAAGAAGCGAGGTGGAGCTGGTATGGATGAAAAGAGAAGCCGCGGTGGAGCTGGTAACAACTTCATGTACAAAGAAGCGAGTTGTTTATTTTATTTTTAGTCTTCATTTCATCCAAACATATTATTTTCATCTTCCTCTTGCAGATGTTGCGCATGTGTTTTATTTGGACCAATACCTTTTGGCCGGTCCAAACATATTATTTTCATCTTCTTCTTGCAGATGTTGCGCATGTATTTTATTTGGACCAATACGTTTTGGCCGCCATAAATGTGCCACAAAACTCAAGTCCTTCAAATAGAACAAAAGCAGCACGAGTTTTGCAGCAACGGGACAGACAATTAAGCGGCACTACAAGTTGTGCACAAAAAACAGATAAACTGGAATTAATACACAGTAACATCAATCAATCAGCAATCCGTAATAGCCCCATCTCAGATCCACAGAGTCAGCTGTGTTGACTGACTATATACCTACAATAGTACCACGGAACTCTGGGGCCTATATAACGATGAGAAAGAATGACAACAATACTCTGGTGACCAGATAGGGATGATCTTGGCGTCAGGGGAAAATACAAGAGAAGAACAGGTACAGCAGATGGAGACTGAGATCATCTATCTCATGAACGGGTGCCTTCTCGCCCCTCTTTCATTCACCTGAAGCTGTGGCGACTTGGGCCTGGTCACCTGCTTGGTCGACCTTTGTGGACGGAACGGCCTGTCGAACTTTGGGAGGGGCCGTGCTTGTGGCACCAAGGTCCTCCTCAGCTGCTTCAGCGCCTTCTCTTCCTCGATCTTTACACACACATTACATATACAGAGGTTGGTTAGTCGCTATGGTACAACACAAGAAAAAAGACTGACCAACAGGCAGGGATGTATGTATGTACCTTCTGTGCAAATTCGTTTTCCTCTCGCAACCTCTTGTAAGTGATCTCCTTCTCCTTCACCTGCATCACAATGAAATGCTCCATAAACCCTCCTTCCTACAAAGCTAGTTCATTTCAGAGGTATAGTAGTATACAAGGAGCAAAAGCAGGCAAAATTACTGACTCTGTTATCAAATTCTGATCTTTGAACCGCCCTCTCATCAACATGCAGTTCAAACTGTTGCACTTCAGTAAGAGGCTTTCGCTCCTTCTGTGGAAGAGGAATAGGATCCCTGCAACCAAATTAAAAAGTCGTAAGACAAGAGTGAGATCGTGTGATGTGTATCATAAATTCTCCTCTGAGCCACAAGAGGGAGATCGCGTAGGACAAGAGATTGCATACTCTTTCAGTATCGGTTGTGCCCTGACAATTCTCCTCTGAGCCTCTTCCCTCTCCATCCTCTCTCTTTCTTCCATTAGCCTTTGCTGCTCCACTTCATGTCTCACCAAGCTCTCCAGCTGAAAACCTTCTGGCCTCGTGCATGGTTTCGGTTCAGGCTTTGGTGGCACCTGAGTGGAAAATGTTAAGAGATGGCCTGGGACCAGGATATGTTCAGCATATATCTATCACTTTGCACGTACCACTGGATAGTCTGTGGTGTAAGGATAGGGATTAGCCTTGAATTTCCGGGCCTTCTCTTCCTCTAGCTTCTTCTGCAACAGTTGTGCCTCTAGTTGCCTCTCCTTGTCATGCCCTCTTTCCTGTAAACATGGGTACAGTGTTATTCGCTTGCAGCAAAGATGGGCAAGAAAGTATAAACACATTTCACATACATCTGTATGTAGATTGAAAGGGTTGGGTATCGTCAGTCTCGGCATATCTTTCTTGTCATGGTAGGAAGAAGATTCAGAGTACAGAGAAAGCTGCAAAAAAAAAGACAACAGATTTAAAAAGGTGAAAAGGTTGCTGACAACACACTTTGGTTTACTTCAGCACACACCTTGTCGAGAAGATCCGCAACTGCAGGAGGTCCCAAGCGGTCGTCAGTACGAAAATGGAACTCCTTGGGCTCTGTTGCCTGGGCCTTCGGGTGGGCAAAAACACCAATATCACCCTTGCTCTCAAGAATCTGCATGGGATGATGTTCAGACTAATTTTCCGAAGCATTATATAGTTGAATGTATATAAGTTTGAAATGTACAAGACCTTTTTGTTCAGTGGCTTGGCCTTGAACTTGGGGGCTTTCTCCAATTCTTCTAGTTCCAATTCCTCACTACTTTTCACCCTGTTAAAGCTGATGTTAGAGTCGAATATACAAGGTTGCAGCACAGTAAAAGTGATTATTGTTTTCTCAATAAATGTACCTTGATGGCCTTGCGCGCAGTGCTGTCTCAAGTTGTGGGGGTTTCGCTTCAGCAAGTTTAAGTGGCTTACTACCCTGACTCTACAAGATGTATTTAACTTTCAGTAATTGCCACAATCAACAACATAACATGGCAAAACCAGGTGCTAGTATGCTTACCCGCATAGTTCCTACGGAAGAAGCTTCTGAACATGTGTCAGCATGTCGAGACGCTCTTTCCATCGTTTTAAGGTGAAACTCCTATAGTCAATGCAAAGGCGTGACTTAATTACTGGACGATCACTCGGTGAATCTGTTATGACAGTCAAATACGTACATTGAATTCGGGGAGCTGTGGAGCTGTCCTTGGAAGAGGAGGGAAAGACGGAGCTTCAGCTATCTAAAAGCAGAAGCAAGAAATTAGTTAGGCTTCATCCCCTGAGGCGTGCAATTCATTTAGTTAAACAGAAACGCAGGAAATTTTCCCACCTTTTTGTTAAATGGCCGTGCTCTGAACTTTGGAATCTTGGCCAGCATTTCCTCCTCTAGTTCTGAAGAGCTTTTCATTCTGACTGCTCGGACCCTGTGGGTAGTCTGAAACTCAGGTTCCTTTGGCCTTGTTAGCATAAGTTTGGGCCTTCTCTGTGAGGCGGTTGCTGCATCCTCCTGCATGGTTAATCCAAATTATAATATATTTTTCATGGACAAGTATTAAGATGTAATAAATGTGGCAATTCATCAAACTCTGGATTGCTAGTGGAGATATCCATATCATGGCACCAAGAAAAATAAATTAAACAACGGCAATTCACAGTGAGCATACAAACTGTAATATGGATGTAAAGCTTAATTACTACTCCCTCCGTTCCAAAATAGATGACCCAACTTTGTACTAAGTTTTCATAATCAAATATTCACAGATTGATGATAAAGGTAATGATTCTTTTTTATCAAACTCCGAACTGCTATCAGCCCCAAGAATAACAAAAATTAAGCAACGTACACCCACACGATATGTGGAAAGGACTACTTAAACTTACATTAGACATTGATCTGCAATATGAATTAAACAACAACAATTCACAATGAGCATAGAAACTGCAATATGGATGTAAAGGTCCTAGTCAACTACTAATACCGTTTTCATCATCAAATATTCACAGATTGATGATAAAGATATGATTTTTTTTATCAAACTTCGAACTGCTATCATGCGCCAAGAATAACAAAAATTAAGCAACATACACCCACACGATATGTGGAAAGGAATACTTAAACTAACATTAGACATTGATCTGCTGTAGTGGCTGCCCAAATCTCTAGTCCCTGACTCAAACTTCTTGACCATTTCAGCTGCTGAAATGTATGGAGTCACTGTCACTTCCTGAAAAACGGGCAACAATTACAGTAAGTACAAGTTCACAAAATAATAAAATCACATTACACCTGCAGTTTCACATCTCTCCCCACTACGCAACAAAATGAACTTTATTTAGAGTCAGAAGAAGATATCGCCACCTTCAGAGAGTGGGCGTCGTCACCGCGGTGCCTCATGGAAGACTGTCCCACCTCGGTGCTTCCTGCTAAACTACATCTTCCTTTGTGAGGCAGCACCCGGGACTTGACGTTCAATATCTGGTCATCGCAGTGATTTATAAGTTCACAGTACATGGACAAGTTCTGCCAGTAATATAAGTTCCTGCTATACCTGTCTTGTACTTCCATCTTCTAGTTTTTGCCTCTTCACAGCCTGATTTTCTTGCCTAATATCATTTGCAGCAGCAGCTGCCTTTCCGGCCACCGCATCACGAGCCCCCCTAAGAACCAACAACCCAGAACATCGTTAAGCAAACCATCTCAAACTTTGGACAACGGAATCAATATCTACGAGTCAGCATGCATATATTTCTCCTACTTGATCACACTCTTCTTCTTTAATGCCAGCGAGGACTGCTTCAGATTAGACGGTTGCACGGTCTTTGAGCGAGTGGATGAGCTCCCCTGCACCTTGGGAGTGCACGCTTCAGCCTTCACTGTCGACTTGGCACGAGCGGTCGCAGCAGTGGTAACTTCCGCAGGTGGAGGCGGCCTCTGAATCTTAGGCGTGCTAGACCCAACATCTGCTGCTAAAACCACGGCAATGTCTTTATCAGAAGTGAGGAATCAATTCCCAGCCGGCATTCCTCCAAGAAATACTCCCTCCGTTCCAAAATAGATGACCCAACTTTATACTAACTTGTACAAAGTTGGGTCATCTATTTTGGAACGGAGGGAGTACTAGTTAGTGACTCACATTTTGCAGCCAAATCTTTGGACAGGGGGAACTCGAAAGACTTGGGTGACTCCTCCTTCTCTTCTGTTGGCGGCGACTCTGACATGGTGTCAGGACAAGCAGACGTGCTGACCAAATGAAAAAAGACAGGCAAACATGGTATGAGGACAAAAGTATG
The DNA here is from genome assembly GCA_021437245.1 of Aegilops speltoides. Lineage (NCBI taxonomy): Eukaryota > Viridiplantae > Streptophyta > Magnoliopsida > Poales > Poaceae > Aegilops > Aegilops speltoides. The sequence goes on along the minus strand of CM038142.1, from coordinate 189,287,629 downwards.
CCAAACACAGAAGGAGAGATACGAGGTCCAAATAGGCAATTTTTGGGGTGTCACAGAAGACAATTAACTGGCAGAAACAGAATCACCCCAACAATTAACTGTCAGAAACAGAAGACAACAATGATATGTAAATTCTAGAAGAAAGAGAATCACCCCAGCGCTTACCCATCGATATCCCCTGCCGGATTTGTGACGTTGACTGCTGCGTCCTCCGTTGCTTGGTTCTACCGCCGCAAACACCAACACAGATTGGGTAATGAGAAGGGGGAACAAAAACAACCCAACCAAAATCAGAGGAAAAATCGAGGCAATCTCTTTCCATTTTCGTTACCTTTGGAGATGGAGCCGGGTCCTCCGCGTCCGCGAAGTCGCAGAGTGCGTCGATCTTGACCTCCGCTCTCGACTCCTTGATCCTCGGGGCGAAGGCTGCGCGCAAGAAGGGGAGAAAGAAGAGCAAGTCAGGGTAAATTTCCGGGAGGGAAGCCGCGGGGAGGGGGCGGGGTGCGTACGCGAGGGCGCGTGGCTGGCGCCGGCCTCGAACCAGCGCTCGGCGGCGCGGATGTCGGCCTCCGTCTCGTCGACGACGAAGTCGAAGTACTTGGGCGCGCGGTACTCGTACGCCTCATCCACCTGGAACTGCACGGCCGTCGCCGCCGCCGCCTCCGTCCCGGAGGAGGGTTTGGTCTCCGCCGCCATGGACGGGCAGAATTCTAGGGTTAGGAGCGCGCGAGCTAGGGTTCTCTCTCTCTCTCTCTCTCCGGATGTGGTGGTGTGTGATGTGTGGTTTTGATTGGAGGCGGGGAGAAGAAGGGAGGGGGATCGGCTGGATCGAGGGGGAGGAGCCTGGTGGGCGGTGGGTTGGAGAAGAACGTTGCGAGTCCAACGGTCGGGGGATTTGAAGTGTTTGCCGATTGCCAAAGGGGCAAGTCTTAACGGAGGGGAGGGGAGGGGAGGAGAGGAGGACTGGGCCTGGGTGGTTAGGTGCTGTGGGAGAGATCTATCTCGGCGCTGTGTGCGCAACGGCTATTTTTGCGGCGCGGCTGCCAGCGGTGCCCACTCAGATTAATGGTCCGCCGGACTAGCAACCAACAGATTAGTGGTACTGCTACAGGTATCGATCGGGCACAGACTGCCCATGTTGGTTGTAGCACAACGGTCATGATGCAATGTAAAACTTGCTTAGAATAACAGGATGCCTTCTTCTCGCCTTAGGGCATCTCCACTGCTCGCCCCCAGTATGCCTAAATTCGGCATCTGAGGCGTGCTTGGCGCTTAGCTCGCCCTGGGGCGAAGCTAGCTCTCAACACGCACCCATGCGCCGCCCCAGACGCGTTAATTCAAACTTGGTCGTTCGCTCTCAAGACGCCGCAAGTCCCATGATCGGGCATAGTTTGTCGTTATAAAAAAAGCGCCGCCGCCTCGGCGGGTCATTCATCACTCGGCGGGTTGGTCCTGTGTGTTGGCGAGTCGGCGCGGCGCGAGCTCGGCGGTGTCGGAGTCGCCGGTGTTGGGATGCGTCGCGGCCGACATCGCTTGGCGGCGACGTAGAGGCTTCCTTCGGGCTTGGCATCCGCGGCCGTGGGCGTCGTCGGCGTCGTGGGCGTTGCCATCGGCATTCGCTCAGATGAGGCCGCACGAAACGTGTACCACGCCTTGAGCTTCGTCGTTGCTCAAGCAAGTCCGCCGCACCCATCGTAAAAGCCATGTCGGTGTTCCTCTTCTTCGCGGGCGACGCTCGTCCGGAGCAGTCGAGCTTGATGGCGTTGTTTTTCATTAGCGCCACCACCGCGCCTCGGTCTTCTCTTCGCGTGGGACGGCCGGGCTCGACGTCGGCGGAGGTGCTCGATGGACTCTCGCGACTCGCGCTGTTGCCGTGGTCGGCGTTCTTCCCTTCGCTAATTTAGGCCGTCCGCCGCTTCTTCCGACGCGCCGAGTCGGCGCGTCCGGCTTGTACGTCTCCTTGGCCTTGTCGAGGGCATCGTCGGACTTCCGCCACTCTCGCACTTGTCAATGCGCTTGTAGACGTGGAGGTGCTTGAAGTCGGCGTCTTGGTTGTCACCTTTAACATGGCGAACATGCGCAGAACCGCGCGGATGGACGAACATTGGCGAACGCGCGCGCAGGGACGAAGATGCGGCGAACGGTGTGCGTACCGATCTTCAACGCCTGGCGCCGCTTCCGGCGAGCCGCGACCTCCTCGACGATTCCGTGCCATTTGTTGGACGCCAACCGGATACACCCCAATGGTTCGCCATCGCTTTGGCCCCGCCGCCGCATGTACACGCCTTTGAAGTAGGGGTCGACGAAGCTTCCGCCGTCGAACTCGCCTTGATGCGTCCAAGCACGTCTTCAAGCTCGTTCGCGCCGGTGGTCGGGTCGAGGCGACGACTTTCCACGCCGGCGAGGCATTCCTCCTCCTGACGCCCATTTGATGTGCGGCTCGCCCGACCTCGCCGCCGCTTTTTTCGGCGCCTTCGTTTAACAGAGCGGCTCCTCCTCCTCCTCCTCCTCGTCCTCGTCCTCCTCCTCGGGTTCTCGTGCATCGCCGCCAGACGTAGCCGAAGCTCGGCCTCCATGTCGCCGCCGAGGTCGACTACCTCATCCCGTGGCGAAACCGGAGACGAGGCGGCCGCGCCGATCTGTCGCGATGATGTCGCCCATGTCGGCCTCGTGTCATCGGCGCCGCCGAGGTGCGAGAAGGGCAGCGCCCGCAGAGAGATGTGGCATCGGCGTGGTCGCGAGGCGGGGCGGTGAGTAGTTGTATGGTGGTACCGCACACCCGCGGCGGCGGCGATGGCGCGCGCAGAAGCGGGTGACCATGAGGAAGGTCACGTTTGGGTTGAACTCGTTGCGGCGTTGTCGCCGCCGGCGTAGCGGCGACGATGAACCCCATGGAGATCCGGCGCCTTCTTGTCCCTGTATGCCGATGGTGGGCGTGTACGACGACGGAGCCTCGACAGAAGAGGAGGAGGACGCCGCGCCGCGTTGTCGCGACCTTCTTGGCTATCTCGGTTCACTTGGCGGTGCGCGATCGCCGACACAGATTTCCACCTCCACTCGGCGCTCGACAGTTCGCCGGGCCGTTGAGGCGCCTCGGCCTCTACTTTGTTAGAAGCGGCGCCTGTCATGTCGTCGCCGTGGCGCGGCATGGTGTATTTCTTGGCGGCATGGCGGCGGGATGCAGCGGGTTGGCGGGAGAAGGTGAGAATGGCGGAGCAAGGCGAAGCGAGGGAGAGAAGCGAGAAAAGAGGCAAGAAACGGCGGAAAAGGCCTCGTGTCGCCTCGGTCAGGGCCCCGCGCTTTTTTCGCTGGCGCCGGCTCCCCAAGCGCCCCAGGCGCCGGGTTCGGCCTGGGTCCGCCGGCACCAGTTTTGGCCCGAGCCGGCGAAAAACGGGCTACCAAAAAATGGGACGGGGAGGCCATAGGGACAAATCGGACGGTGGAAAACTACCACACCATTTGGTCTCTCACTCTTGCCTAAAAAAAATGGTCTCTCACTCCGATCCGCGTCTTTTCCAAAGGGAGAGATCCACGCCTCGAGGGATCAGGAGAAATACCACGGCTTGAGGCAAGATGAGAATGTGAATATGAGGCGACGATGACCAAGATCCAACACTTCGCCCCAAACTTCTCCACTGGCGACGATCCACCCCACACCCCCCCCCCCACCCCCACCCCACCCCAGTGATCCGTGTTGTCGCCCTCCTCTTTTCCCGAATGTCCTCTTCGTCAGCTCATGTCGCCTCCCTCTTCCACCCCGGCATTTTTGCTTGATCCATGAACGTGCTCTTGTGAGGGATTTCCTTCCCTCCCCTTTTTGCCATTTGGGCACCTGGGGTAGTGGGAGGGATTCCATATGCGTAGGAAAATCTTTCCCTAGAGGTTTAGGCCTCATTGATTCATAGAGTTCCTAAAAGAATTTTGGAGCATTCCAATTCTTAGTTTTTTTTTTCCTGTGTCAGATTCATTTGTACTAGTTTTCATAGGAAAATTTTCATCCACTCCAACCTCATGTGAAGCATCCAACAAATTTCCTGCGCATGCGCACTATCACTATCAAACAGACTATACTAATCCTATAGCATTGAAGATGTCATGCCACTTCATTCCTATGTTTTTCCTATTCCTACATTTTACAAATCCTGTGAATCAAAGAGGCCCTATGCCCTGGATTTCACTTCCCAACAACCAAATGAGCACTCAGGCTGCAACCCGCGTGGTTTTGCCACTGCACTCGGTACACCGTAACCGTTGACAGCAACAGATGTACAGGCTACACTTGGTCACATCCAGGGACAAATGCATGGTTAGATTTTGTCACCATTCCCGAAATAAGTCATTCACAAATATTCCCAAGTATAACCAGCAAAATTTGGATATGTTATTTGTGCATCTCAGATGTCATGCATGTATGGCGGTAGTAGTTACATTAGAAAATGAGCAGCAGATATGTTGTTCTAGTAAAACAAAACAAATAGAACAAACAGATGGGGGCAGCACAAGCCGCTGAGAACATCTACCAGAATGGGGTTTCTTCTAAAGTGTTATGTACACTCAAAATTAATTATACACCGAATCAAAACATGGAAGAATCTTCGATCAAACGGAGTTCAGGTCTTGGGAAACTTGGTTTTGCCACCTGCACCAATGATAACAGCTATTACACCTCCCTTTGTTTTGGGTGCATAATATCAAGATGGGCAAAGAGTGTAATGTCTCTAGACTAACCTGGTAAGAAGGAACCTCGCCAGAGGGCTTACGGTAGGAGCAGCCAATGGTGGCGTACTAGCTTGTTTCTTGTTGCTTCCAGCTTCCGAGGGGGGCTCAGGTTTCTTTGTAAAAATCGATATTGCCGTCTCATTTAGACTTTGCAACGATGAATCCTTCGAGCTGCACATGAGGCACAATAAGCTGAGGACACAGTACGAAAGTGAGCAAGCACACACGGTGAGAGTCAAGGTCGTACCTCCCTAGCCGATGCAGAATTCTGCCAACCAATACCTCACAGGATCCAGGTATTTCTTGCTCTAGATCCATCAGAGAACTGAGGACTGCATGAACAACAGGTCCTTCATACTTGTCACCAGAAGCCTACAAGAGAAGTTCTAAAGTTGGAAGACACTTCTGGAGGGATGCAAAGACCGATATTGGAATATCACAGTGATGGCACAGCTAAACCATTATTGGGGTTTGATCATCTAGCATTCAATTTGGTTCCTATAAAGACCATCAACATTTAGTTGAACCCACTCTGGTCTTTACGAGAGTTTAGAGGCACTAATGCAAAATCAATGTACTCCGATAACAGGGCACGAGGTTAACACGTCGAATATAGTTTACCTCTTTCAGAGAAGGAATTATCAAGGATGAGAGTGCAGGTGAAGCTGCAGAAGCTCGGGGAGCTGATTGCCCATCGGATGGCTGCCGTGATTTGCGACCTTTTTGCGAGTCAACATTCTCACTAGGACAAAGAACATACTTTCGCTAAGGAATGATATAAACAGCACACGTGTAAGTCAAACAACACTTAAACTAAGCTTGAAATACCTTCGAACCTCATGACTGTTTACCCCAGAAAATCTAGGTTCATGTGATTCCTTTTCATGTTTGTTGGTGGCTGGTCTTTCTCGAGCATTTCCCTTTCTGAACCCAGCTTGTAGAGCAGCCTTTGCCTGCATATATTGCTCAAGTGCATTATAAATATGCATCTACCAAGCAAGCGAGCATTTGGCAACAAAACATTCACGTCCACTACCTCCGCAAGGTTGGTAGCACTATCCTCAAGTGAAGCATTTGATGTTTTTTCTTGAGTCCCCAGCCTTGACCTTGAAGATCGTGGCGTTTCTGCTTCTTCAGTTTGATTCCTAACAACTGTCCCACTGATAGACATATCTTCGTACGAGGAGAATCTGCTGGGAGGCTAATGAATATGATGAATCAGATGCTGCTGCTTATCTTAGTATCTTGCTTGCAGGGTAAGGTAGGATCGCAAATATTAAAAACCCAAAACTGATATCAATGTACCTTAGAACTGTGATTAGGACCTGCTGGGTAAACCTGAGATGCTCTTGGAGAGCGTAACACCACAGTTCCAGACCCACTTACAGATTGGTCATTCTGACAAGAAGCCATGGTTAAAATCAGAATTAACCATTAATCAGGAGTTTACAGATTGCACGTGTAGATGGAAATCTCACGTATTCTGTAGAACTTTCCAGTCTCCCATGATCAGTTTGAGCTTCTTTCTTAGACATGTTTGTTGAGAATGATTCTTCAGATCCAGTCCCAGATGTTCTCCATTGGTTTTCTCGTTCAGCTGTACGTTTTACTGTACTTGGATTCTGAGGCATATCAAATCTACCATCCTTGGTGGAGGTTATTTGTGGTGGTCTCAAACCACCTCGAACAGTTCCCGTGCCCTCCGATCTATCAGGAAAATCCCAGCCAGCAGCTTTCCTAACTGTTCCTTGACTATAGTCGACCAAAAATAATCAAGCCCATGAAGACAAAACAAAGCTTATTAACTATTTTGACAAACATACCTGGAGGGAGAGGCTGCATGTCTTGTATTTCTATCAACCTTAATAGTACCTCCATAATCATCTTCTTCAATATGTGTTTGACCATTTTGCGTGGCATCGATGCTACCTTTTACTGTAAATTTTGGCCTCTCTCTGCCAATAACACCAAAAGAGGCACACGAAGACAATGAGATATCGATACACTTCAATTATTAGTCAAACATTGTTTCACTAAAAAAAGTGTAGAGAAGAAAAACAACATCACATACCTTATTCTCTCCAGAAGCTTTGGAGTTTTTCTGGCATTTTTTATGAAACGGTGCTTAAGAAGTTCCTTAGCACTAGGCCTCTGTGAGAAAGTAATACACATGAACAGCACTGAGCAAAAACGACACAGACTATAAAATGCACTCTTTCCAGCCTTAGACATGACACTACCTTAGTCTCAAATAAGATGACCCAGGGACTTACACAAAAAAGGAAAATTCTGAAGTTCAGCATAGCAACTACTAAATTGTCAAATACTTCTAGGTAGAATTATGTACTAGATTTACTACAACATAGCAATAAAATATCCGTGAAGGTGTTACCCCTGCTTTTCCATAAAGCAACCTTAAATTTATTTTACTCCCTCTTCTCTAATTAGATTTTCGTTGGGGCGTAACCCTCTCAGCGACGCGCCACATCGGAACCCGGGTGTGGTGTCAAATGGGTAAGGAAGCTAGCCGAGCCTAGGAGGATTCGCTTAGGTAGCTGGAACATAGGGTCTCTGCCAGGGAAGCTTCGGGAGCTAGTTGATGCAGCGGTGAGAAGAAGGGTTGATATCCTTTGCGTCCAAGAAACCAAATGGAAGAGTCAGAAGGCGAAGGAGGTGGAGGATACCGGCTTCAAGCTGTGGTACACGGGGACGGCTCCAAACAGAAATGGCGTAGGCATCTTGATCAACAAGAGCCTCGAGGATGGAGTGGTAGACGTCAAGAGACGTGGGGACCGGATTATCCTGGTCAAGCTCGTAGTTGGGAACTTAGTTCTCAATGTTATCAGCGTGTATGCCCCACAAGTAGGCCACAATGAGAACACCAAGAGGGAGTTTTCGGAAGGCCTGGAGAACATGGTTAGGAGTGTACCGATTGGCGAGAAGCTCTTCATAGGAGATCTCAATGGCCACGTGGGTACATCTAACACAGGTTTTGAAGGGGTGCATGGGGGCTTTGGCTATGGCATCAGGAACCAAGGAGAAGATGTCTTGAGCTTTGCTCTAGCCTACGACATGATCCTAGCTAACACCCTCTTTAAAAAGAGAGAATCACATCTGGTGACTTTTAGTAGTGGCCAACACTCTAGCCAGATTGATTCCATCCTCTCGAGAAGAGAAGATAGGCGTGTGTGCCTAGATTGTAAGGTGATACCTGGAGAGAGTGTTGTCCCTCAGCATAAGCTGGTAGTTGCTGACTTTCGCTTTCGGATCCGTGTCCAGCGGGATAAGTGTGCCAAAGTCGCTAGAACGAAGTGGTGGAAGCTCAAGGGGGAGGTAGCTCAGGCGTTCAAGGAGAGGGTCATTAAGGAGGGCCCTTGGGAGGAAGGAGGGGATGCGGACAATGTGTGGATGAAGATGGCGACTTGCATCCTTAAGGTGGCCTCGGAGGAGTTTGGAGTGTCCAAGGGGAGGAGAAGCGAAGCTAAGGATACCTGGTGGTGGAATGATGATGTCCAGAAGACGATTAAGGAGAAGAAAGATTGTTTTGGACGCCTATACCTCGACAGGAGTGCAGACAACCTAGAGAAGTACAAGATGGCGAAGAAGGCCGCAAAGCGAGCTGTCAGTGAAGCAAGGGGACGGGCGTATGAGGGCCTCTACCAACGGCTAGGCACGAAGGAAGGCGAAAGGGACATCTACAAGATGGCCAAGATCCGCGAGAGGAAGATGAGGGATGTTGGCCAAGTCAAATGCATCAAGGATGGAGCAGACCAACTCCTAGTGAAGGACGAGGAGATTAAGCATAGATGGCGGGAGTACTTTGACAAGTTGTTCGATGGGGAGAATGAGAGTTCTACCATTGAACTGGACGACTCCTTTGACGAGACCAGCATGCGTTTTGTGCGGTGGATCCAGGAGTCTGAGGTTAAGGAGGCTTTAAGAAGGATGAAAGGAGGCAAGGCGATGGGCCCTGATTGTATCCCCATTGAGGTGTGGAAAGTCCTCGGGGCCATAGCGATAGTATGGCTAACCAAGTTTTTCAATCTCATTTTTCGGGCAAACAAGATGCCAGAAGAATGGAGACGGAGTATATTAGTTCCAATCTTCAAGACAACTTATGGAGAGATACAGGGAGCAAAAGAAGGACTTGCATATGGTGTTCATTGACTTGGAGAAGGCCTATGATAAGATACCACGAAATGTCATGTGGTGGGCCTTGGAGAAACACAAAGTCCCAGCAAGGTACATTACCCTCATCAAGGACATGTACGATAATGTTGTGACAAGTGTTCGAACAAGTGATGTCAACACTGATGACTTCCCGATTAAGATAGGACTGCACCAGGGGTCAGCATTGAGCCCTTATCTTTTTGCCTTGGTGATGGACGAGGTCACAAGGGATATACAAGGAGATATCCCATGGTGTATGCTCTTTGTGGATGATGTGGTGCTAGTTGACGATAGTCGGGAGACAAACCTTGGAATCGAAACGGTTTAGGCTTAGTAGAACTAAAACCGAGTACATGATGTGCGGTTTCAGTACTACTAGGCGCGAGGAGGAGGTTAGCCTTGATGGGCATGTGGTGCCTCGGAAGGACACCTTTCGATATTTGGGGTCAATGCTGCAGAAGGATGGGGGCATTGATGAAGATGTGAACCATCGAATCAAAGCGGATGGATGAAGTGGCGCCAAGCTTCTGGCATTCTCTGTGACAAGAGAGTGCCACAAAAGCTAAAAGGCAAGTTCTACAGGACGGCGGTTCGACCCAAGAATGTTGTATGGCATCGAGTGTTGGCCGACTAAAAGGCGACATGTTCAACGCTTAGGTGTGGCGAGATGCGATGTTGAGATGGATGTGTGGCCACACGAGGAAGGATAGAGTCCGGAATGATGATATACTGAGATCGAGTTGGGTAGCACAAATTGAAGAGAAGCTTGTTCAACATAAATCGAGGTGGTTTGGGCATATTAAGCACAGGCCTCCGAAGCTCCAGTGCATAGCGGACGGCTAAAGCGTGCGGAGAATGTCAAGAGAGGTCAGGGTAGACCAAATTTGACATGGGAGGAGTCCGTAAAGAGAGATCTCAAGGATTGGAGTATCACCAAAGAAGTAGCTATGGATAGGGGTGCGTGGAAGCTTGCTATCCATGTGCCCTAACCATGAGCCGGTCGCGAGATCTTATGGGTTTCACCTCTAGCCTACCCCAACTTGTTTGGGACTAAAGGCTTTGTTGTTGTTGTTGTTGTATTTAACAATAAAGGTTACATCTAGCAGGACTGGAACCCTTCATGGCATCTTGTAATGTTAGTTGTAGCCTTCTAGCCAGTGGGACTCCCAAATTTGGCCAGTACAGAACTAGTGTCACGACAGACAACGAGAAATTATAAAAAGAAGAGTGACACTGCATATGTTCAAAAGAACAACGCAAGTGAGAACACACGGTAACCTTTTATGAATCTGAAACTTCTATACTGAACAAGTGCAGAGGAAGTGCTTCCTGGTACATAATAAGAATTTTACCTCTGCTGGATTCTTCCTTAAACATAGTGACACAAACTCTTTCATTGGTTTAGAGAAATGCTCATCAAGCTGCATGTTAAAAAATATAATACTTACTTTCTTGCAAAAAATGTAAAACAGATGCTTTGATAAACTGAAATGAAGTACTTGATAATAGTTGTTAAAAGTACTCCAGTGACCTGAGGAGGATTTTCACGAGGTATCATGAAAAGAACTCTCATGGGGTGAATATCTGCCAAGGGGGGTTCCCCTTTTGCCATTTCTATAGCAGTTATACCTAAAGACCAGATATCCGCCTGCATTGAGACAAAAGCTTATGTAACAAAGTTCATTATGAAGCAAAAGGTTCGACAAATTGGCAAGCACCTTTTCATTGTACCCATCAGAATTTTGAATAACCTCAGGTGCCATCCAAAAGGGAGTTCCAACGAATGTCTGGGCAAATCAAAGCCATTAGGCATTAGCAACATACTATGGCATATTCTTAGCTGATCTATCTGAAATAAAAAAACAAATTATGTTTCTTGTACACAATTCCAACAAAGGGAAACAACAAGTTCACTGTTAAGCTAAAACACTACCACGGGCCCACAACAACTGATAAGAGAAACTCCATTTAGTGCATGCTAGGCTGGTGCAAACATACGTGTGGTTGTGTCACACCTGCACCGCACACAACTGCAGTGTGACTAGTGGTTGGGCCCTTAGGCAGGGTGGTTGTGTGCGTGGCCTAGGCCAGCTGGCATGTGTGCGTGTGCATTTTGCAGATACTTAAGCGTTCTGTGTTGTAACGTGAGAATTATGCATTGAAGTGAGATCTGAATTCTCATCCCTGTTCTCTCTTCTCACCTTCTTCCTCTCCAAGTCTCTCACCCCAACTACCCTTTCTTCCTGCCTACTCCTGGTCGCTCATGATCCAGAGATCAGGGCATGACAAATTGGTATCCAGAGCCACCTGCGTTTTCCCAAAAAAAAAATCTTCGGCGTCAGTTGCTTGTTCCTCTCTCTGGATCCGTGACATCCACCGCTAAGGGTGTATATTTTGCTCCGGCGAGATCCACCCAAAGTCCCAAGCGGGGTTGGATCTGGTATGAGTGCCACGACGGCGAACACCAAGCCCTCCGCACAGACCCGTCACGTCCTGTCGGCCATGGAGGAGAGCACCAACTAATTCAAGGCGCTCATCAAAGGCCTGATCACTCGCTTCGACGAGCAGAAAATTAACAGCTGTTAGACCTTTCAGCCTGAGCATTGATAGTTGTGGATGACACTAGGAGAGTTGGGACAATTTTCGTTGGTTTATTTCTCACACAATGCCATGCCAACCTGAGGGGTTGGGGATACATATTTATAGGCTGCTAGCCAGCCAAGGCATATGCTAAGATGCTGCTAAGATGCCAGTCTAAGATGCTAGTCTAAGATGCTAGTCTAAGATGCTGACTGACAGTCCTTGATGGTCAAGAACAGAACTCTATCCTAACAGCCAGTCCTTGATGGTCCAGGACTTTATCCTCCTAACTGCCACAAGGACCATGTGCTGCAGCCCCACAAAGACCCTAGTACACAGACTTATCCATCATTCTCCCCCTAAGTCTTGTACGTCGTCTTGTGGGAGAGTTGAATCATCCCAATCCTGGAGCAAAGTTCGAGGAACTTGACCCTCCCAAGGGGCTTGGTGAGCAGGTCTGCGAGCTGATCCTTGGTGTTGATGTAGCTCGCCTCGATGCTCCCTTCTTCCACACAGCTGCGGATGAAGTGATACCTCGGTCGGATGTGCTTGTCCGCTCGTGGAATACGGGTTCTTTGTTGTGGGCAGGCGGACTTGCTGTCCACCAGAGCTGCACCGCTCGTGTCTTGAACGAGAAGATCACCAAGCGTCGAGAAGCAGAGCGCTGAGTGCGGCGGTGGAGGCCGCTATGTACTCAGCCTCACAGCTGGACAGGCCACCACCGCTGCTTGATCGATTGCCACCACGAGACACTTGCCGAGGAAGAGGAGGATCCCGCCGTGCTTTTGCCGGTGTCGATGTCGCCGGGCGTGGTCATTGTCGCTGTACCCGACGGCGTGCCGCCCATGACACCTAGGGTAGTGGAGGCCGTGGTCGAGGGTCCTCGCTATGTAGCGGACGATCCTCTTCATCGCTCGCCGGTGTTCCGACGTTGGTCGCTCCATGAACCGATCGACATAGCCGACGGAGAATGCCAAGTCCGCCGTGTGTGAGTGAGGTAGCGAAGGCTCCCCACAAGGCGCCGGTACTACATAGCATCCACTTCTCCTCCGTCGTCTTTGTCGCGGCTCGGGCCACCTCTCCTCCATCGGAGTGAGAGCTGGATGGCGATCGGTGAGCCCAACTAGCTCAACGATGCGCTTGGCGAGGCGGATCGTCAAGCCGATCCCGAGTGGTCCCGTGCACCTCAATCCCTAGATAGGAGAGGAGCCCTGTGTCACTCATCCGAACGTGGCCTTCATGTCTTCCTTGAACACCGCCACCTCTCGCATCTTTGGTGCCGGTGATCACCGTGTCGCCAACGAGACGCCCACCGCCAGGCATTTCTCCACTTCCCGTCGGTGAGACGGCAGCCTCATGCGGGCTCGCCGAAACCCATCTTCTTCGGCAGGAGTCGGCTTGGCGCTCCACGCTCTGGGTGCTCGCCGCAGCCATAGAGAGCCTTGCGCAGCGGAGTACCTTGCCTCCGGCGGGAATCGTAAACCCGGTGGTCGATGCACGAGACTTCCTCCTTCAAGTCGCCGTTGAGGAATGCCGACTTAACGTCCATGTGGTGGACACGCCACCCCCGGCAGCCGCCAAGAAGGAGAAGTCGACGGACTCCATCCGCGCCACGGAGCGAAAGCGTCGTCAAAGGCGACTCCTTCCGCCGCAAGAAGCCTCGCCACCAAGCGAGCCTTGTGCTTGATGATGGCGCCGGCTCCATCCTCTTCGACTTGAACACCCACTTAAGGGTGATTGCGGCGACCTCGAGGAGATCGCGAGCTCCAGTGTGGTTTTGCTCGACCGCATCCATCTCCAATCGCATCGCGGCGCGCCATGCCGCGCCTCTCTCGGCCTCTGCAAAGGACCGTGGTTCGCCGTCTTCACACGCGTGTTGTAGCTGCGCCCCAGTCACGTGGCACCGCCTGCACCGCCGGTCGCCGAAAGCGATTATCCATCGACGGTACCGCAGCCGTTCGCCGTCATGCCACGCGCCGACGCTCCTCGCCGTGAGTGAGCGGGAAGCGAACTTCATCGGGTTGTGCTCGCGTGAGCCGGTGCCGATGAAGACGAGCCCGGAGTGGCGACCGCCGGCTGGAGTATGCGGCGTCGCCGGTGTGGTGTCGTCGGCATAGCAGCGCCGAGTCGATGTAGTTTTGGGGGCGGGTAGACGTGTTCGGTGAAGAGGAGCCGCTTGCTCTCGCCTTCCTTGAAGTGGACGACTCGACAATGAAGTCGCCATACGCCGGCGCCGAGCCGCCGCCCACCGCTTTGTCCCATTGCCACCTCGCCTTCGCTGAACACGACGCTCGCGATGTGCGCACACGTTGTGTCTTTGGGTCGAGGATGCGCGGTAGGCTTTGAGCCTCCGCGTAGCCGGCGAAGACTCCCGAGTGCCCTGCTGCCGAGCTTGCCGATGTGCCGAGCTCCTTGGCGAACGCAAGGCGCCAAAGACCCGCAAATGAGAGACCGCCGGCTTCCGCCCATGCCAGCCTCAGACGGAGTTCTCGCCGCCGAGTGCCTTAGTAGGAGAGCGGTTGAGGATGTAGACGGCCGTTAGCACCGCCTCTCCCCGAAGACAACCGGCATCCTCTCGCTGAGGAGAGCCAAGCCATCCCCACAACCGCCGGTTGCGCCGCCGACGACGCCGTTTTGTCATGGGTCAGACGGTAGCGAGAGAGCGGCGCTGGATGCCCTCATCACAGAAGACGACGCGAATTCACCGCCGTGAATTCGCCGCCGTTGTCAACGCGCAACACGCGCAATTTGCGGCCGCTTCCGCCCACACCAACTCGCGCTACCGATGGCGCCCGCCGCTTCTCCATTATCGCCAGGATCATCACCCACATGTAGCGGAGAGATCGCCGACGAAGCGGCAGGAAGTAGCGCCGACCTCTCGGTGTGGTTTGGCGCCACCGGGCCGCCACAGTCTCCGTGCACGAAGCTCCAGCTTCTCCTTGGCCCGAAAACTCGCCTTTGTTGGGGAAAGGAGTCGCTCTCGCTTCGTCAAGACGCAGATGTCATAGAAGCGCTTCCACATGGTCGAGGCATGGCGGGCCCGCACCATCTCCTTGGCACTTAGACGCGGCAGGGCCTCAAAGTGAAGGTGCCCAAAGCGCCATGCCATCGCCACGCCTCGTCGTCCGACGGACGGCGAGATGCACCGGTTGTGCCACCGCACATCAAGGACGAGTCGATTTTCACCTCCGGGCACCTTGGCGAAGGCGACGTGGCGATCCTGATGCGAGGGACCCCATGCTCAATCAAGACGCGTGAGCCGTTCTCATCCGGTGTCCCCAAGGCGATGATGGAGTTCCTTAGCGGGGATGTAGTAGACACCGCTGAAGCAACCGGTGCTCTCCCATCTTGGTGGTGAAGATGACGGAGCCGACGCCTTTATCTCCACGGCGGAGGCATCCCGAACTTGACATAGCTCTCGCAGACGGAGTCAAGCTTCGCAAAGAATTCCTTCGACCGTCATGTGGTGGGCGGCGCGGTGTCGAGGCACCGCCCGTAGTCTTGTCCTTCCCGGAGCCATCGCCGAGAAGAGCGTGTGCTTTTGGCTCATCGAGGTGGATGAAAGCCTTTGCGATCGAGTCGCCGAGCGTAGCTCAATGCTTGCATGCGCCATGAACGAGCCGTCTCTCCTCCTTCGCGCCAGGCGACGTGAGCTCGGCCTTGTCGTGGTTGCCGACACCCATCGCCCAATGGTCAAACCGCCACGATTGGCAATCGTTGTCTTGTGCCGGCTTGGGCTGCCGTGGCGCCGCCCTGGCGCCCATGGCGCCACCTTCGCAGACGCCTTGTGCCTCGCCTGTGAACTTTTCGCGCTTTACGCCGCTTGCCACGCTTGCGCCGCCCGCCGAGGAAGGCTCTTCTTCCCGTCACCAAGGTTGGATCCCACCGCTCCCGAGTTAGGGCAGCTTCCGCCGGTGGTGATGGGCCCCGAGGGGGGTTGTGGCTCGTCGGTGTCGACGACCTTGAGACGGCCTATCGCCTCCTCGATTGTCATCGTGGAGAGGTCCTGCAACGACTCGATCGAGCGAGCCATCTACTTGTACTTCTCGGGAATGCACCGAAAAAGCTTCTCGACAGCTCTCTCCTCGATGTAGGTGGCATCGCCAAACTTCACCATCTTCTGCAGCAGAGTGTTGAGACGGAGAGCAAGTCATCAACATCCTCACCTGGCTTGAAGCCCAGGTTCTCCCACTCCTCACGGCGCTGCGCAGGTGGACTTGCGAGCACGGCCGCCGCCGTCGTCTTTGCGGCGATGGCGCCCCAAGCCTCCTTGGTAGTCCGCTTGTTGAAAGCGAGAAGCGCATCTCGGGCGGATCTGCGGCGATGAGGGCGCCCGGCGCCCGCCGATCCTCTAGGCGGTCGACGTTCTTGCCCCGGATCGCCTCCCACATGCGCCGCACTGAGCCCGACCTTCATGATCCTACCACTCGACGAAGTTGGTTTTAGTGAGGTAGGCCACCCAACACTGGAACCAACATCTCGACCCTGATCCGGGACCTCGTAGAGGCCGTGGTCTGGTCGTGCTGACCGCCGTCGCCGCGCGCGCCCCACTGGAGCGCGTGCGCGTTTCGGCCGCCATCGCGCGGCCCGCCTCGCGCCACTTTGGCGCGATCTGCGTCGGCGCTGTCGTTCGCAGCGCTGAGTCTTTGAGCTCGCCGGGTTGCCGCGAGTGCCTTGGCATCCGCCGTAGCCTCACGGCCGCTTGCCGCCGCCGCCGCTTTACCTCCGCCTGGTTGCCGCCACCGCAGCAGCCTACCGACACTTGCCGCCGCCGCACTGCTGCATAACCGCTCGCTCACGCCTTCGCCACACGCGCGGCTCGGCCTCTGGCGGCGCCAGATGCTTGAGGTAGCCGTGGCCGAGAGTGACCTATGACATGGCTCGCCGCAGTGGCTGCTTGAAGAGGAGGTCGATGAAGACAAAGCCGCTTTCGGCGATTCGGAGGAGGAAGGTAACCAGAGGCGAGCGGAGCAACCGCCGCTACCGACTTGGGCTGCTCATAGGAAATGCTCGGTGCGAGTTAACGAGGCTCGATACCACTTGTTAGACCTTTCACCGAGCATTGATAGTTGTGGATGACACTAGGAGAGTTGGAACAATTTTCGTTGGTTTATTTCTCACATTAATGCCATGCCAACTCGAGGGTTGGGGATACATATTTATAGGTCGCTAGCCGCCCAAGGCATATGCTAAGATGTCGCTAAGATGCCGCCTAAGATGCTAGTCTAAGATGCTAACCGATCCTTGATGGTCAAGAATGTAACTCTATCCTAACAGCCGGTCCTTGATGGTCCAGACTTTATCCTCCTAATCGCCACAAGGACCATGTCTTGCAGCCCACAAAGACCCTAGTACACGACTTATCCATCAGCAATGACAAGCGGCAATAAGTCGCCTTCAACGATCAGGTATCAGGTGTCGCACGAGCTCCGCGCTTCACCAAGCAAATTGATCTTACCCAAGCAGATGTGGATGAGACGCGCAAGACGATGGAGGCGTCGGCATCCCCACATGGCTCGGTTAGGGTGCTCATGCTGCCACCACTGCGTTCGCCGTGCACCCCAGAAGCTCAAAACCAGCACCGAGGGCTGACCCGTTCGCCCAGCTTGAGGCAAGCGGCCCCCTTTGATTCCGCAAACACCAAGAGTGCCGAATCAGGCCGTCATATCGACTCAGACGGCGGCGCACTGGCAGATCCCAGAAGCGCCGCCCCTGACCGCGTTGGACATGACTACTGCTACACCAAGCCTCACAAGCATGAGTTCCCTCAATTCAACGGCAGCGCACCATATCACAGAACTGGGTCACAACGGCAACGCTATACATCAAAGTGCAAGCAGCCCACTAGCTTCATGCATTTCGCCAAACACACAGAGGCATGACATGGGAGGCGTGTTGTGCTGGGATCATCGAGGAGTTTGGCTCGGACGAGTTCGAACTCGAGAAGCACAAACTTCTCCAGCTGTGTCAGATCGGCAGTGTCATCGAGTATAGGGCAGCATTCGACGCCCACATGTACCACTTGCTCGCGCTAGACCCGTCGCTCAGTCCCAAATTCTTCATCACCGCACTGCGATGCACCTTCCAACACCGTCGAGCATCATGCGGGTGTTAATCATGGCGCACATACATGAGGAGCTGGGGCACAACGACCGCGCGCTCGACCTCTACCTGCAGGCCTGTTAAGCTTCATGCACTAGCCAACGCAACCAAAAGTCCGAACTGATCGAAAGGGCTAGGCAACCCACATATACACTTCAAACCCCCTCTCACGTGTGACGTGAAAAGTCAACGGTGTGGCTCAAAAGGCCTAACATGCACAAAGGGGGGCAGCAGCAATTTTTGGATAAATTGCGAAAGCCATGACTTGAACTCAAGACCTTGAACTCTGATACCATGTTAAGCTTCATGCACTAGCAAACGCAACCAAAAGTCCGAACTGATGGAAAGGGCTAGGCAATCCACATATACACTTCAACAGTCCTCCAACACCACCAGCAGTTACCCTTCATCCCGTGCCGGCACCTCGCCTACCGAGTGATGACTATAGCAAGCGAGCGGCAACTACGCGAGTTTCGGCACGCGAACGGATTGTGTTTCAAGTGAGGGGACCGCTACTCCAAGGAGCACCGGTGCAATCACCAAGCACAGCTGCTCACCATCCAAGTGGGCGAGCATGGAGAGCTCCTCTCCGACGAGGCAATTCATGCTCTCGCCCTTCTCGACGATCCTGTCGTCAAAGCGACCTCACGCGGTGTTGCGTCTTTGTCGGCGCATGCTTTGACGGTTCGATTCGCCAGACACGCCAGGCAACCAAGTCATGTTGCTTCGCCGATTCGGCAAGAGGGCTTTCGTCAACACGGCCTTTGTCGAGCACGTCGGTGCCGTCACCAAGGCCCAATGGAGGTGCATGCCATTAACGGCGACTAACCTGCTCCCGCATTGTTCATGAGCTCAAATGGTGGATGCAAGGGCAGACATGCACGACGCCAATGCGCGAGTTGGACCGGCGCGTACGACGGCATTCTCAGCATGGTCTGGTTAGCCCAGTTTACTCCAATGAACTGTCACTGGCAAGACAAGTTCATCTACAAACGGCGAGTCCGTGGCCCTCCAAGGTGTCCGTCCATCGACAACAAGCACATTGTCCGCACTCGAGTCTGGTTAGCCCGGTTTACTCCAATGAATTATCACCAGCAAGACAAGTTCGTCTCCTTCGTCTACAAGCAACGAGTCCGTGACCCTCCAAGGTGTCCGTCCATCGACCGCAAGCACATTGTCCGCACCGGAACCCGAGGAGTTCCGCAAACTGCTCACAGGCAATGATGTATGGCCGCTTGCTATGGTGGATGCGACAACCACCACGACGGCACAACACATTGACATCACCGCGCCGACCCACGTCCTCATCAACGAATTCGAAGATGTGTTTGCCAAGCCACAGGTAGACTGCCTCCACAACCGCAATAAGACCATGCGGTCACTTTCATGGATGGGGCGACCGGCAAACACCCACCCTTACCGATACTGGCCCTTGCAAAAGGACGAGATCAAATGGCATGTTCGCGAGATGCTACGTTCGGGCATAATCACCCACAGTATGAGCCCCTACGCAACCCCTGCGCGGCTGGTCGAGAAGGATACTACATGGAGGTTTTGCTTCGACTACCATCGGCTCAACGACGTCACGATCAAAAACAAATTTCTGTTGCCGACCTTCGATGGGTTGTTGGATGAGCTAGCCGACGCTGCCTACTTCTCCAAGCTCAATCTCCGTGCGGGATATAATCAAATCTGCATGAATGAAGCTAATGAGGAGAAGATCGCTTTCAAGACTCACCACCGACACTTCGTGTTTTGGTCATGCCATTCGGATTGCCAAATGCTCCGACAACCTTCCAATGCCTGATGAACTCCATCTTCGCAGACTACATTTGTAAGTTCGTAATCGTCTTCCTTGATGACATTTTGGTTTGCAGTGCCACTTCCAGGAGCATGAACTGCACTTGCGCACGGTGCTCGACCTGTTGCACACGCACAAGCTTTACGCCAAGATGTCCAAGTGCTCATTCAAGGGGGATCGCGTTGACTACCTCGGCCATGTCATTTCTCGGGAAGGCGTCGCCACGGACAGCGACAAGACCAAGGCCATGGCGCGCTAACCAACACCAACGAATGCCATGGAGCTCTGTGGATTCCTTGGACTTGCTAGATACTGCCATAAGTTTGTGGCATGCTATGGGATCATCGCCAAGCCGCTGACACAATAACTGACCAAGAAAGGCTTCGCATGGACAGATCAAGCACAGCTCACCTTCAACATGCTCAAGGCGGCGATGGTGACCGCGACGGTTCTCGCTCTGCGACATAGACATTGGTGTCGTCCTCGTCTCACGTCCTCGCCTACTTCAGCAAGGCCCTCGGCACTCGTAACCAAAAGCTACCAACCTACAAGAAAAGAGTTCCTCGCCGTCATGATGACCATCGACAAGTGGCAGCCCTACCTCCAGCATGGCCCCTTCAAGATCATCATCGAGCACAAAAGTCTGTGTACGCTGGAGGAACAGCATCTGGAGACGGAAGTTCAGCGAAAGGCGATGTCCAAGTTGGTTGGACTTCAATTTCGCTTCCAGTATAAGTGTGGTATCGACAGCGACGTGGCGGACGCCCTGTCCAGCGCCCGCAATCGGCTCAACGTCGACGTGTTGTCCATGTGCCAACCAGCATGGGTTGAGGTGGCCAATTCATATGAAACCAACAAAGACGCGCAGGACCTATTCTAGCAATTGGAGCTGCAGAGCCCAAATGCCAAGGGGTTCGAGCTCCACCGCAGGCTCATTCGCCATAGGGGGGCACTGCTCTAGATCGGCGCCAACAACACACTGCACACCAAACTGATCAGTCTGATGCACGACAGTGCGGTGGGCGGCCACTCCGGCGCAACGGGCGCGTACCACCGTATCAAGAAACTCCTCAAGTGGAATGGTTTGAAGGCCGCCGTCCACAACTATGTGCGACAGTGCACATTCTGTCAACAACTGAAGCACAAGCTCAAGAAACCAGCCGGGAAACTGGCGCCTCTTCATGTGCCTACCGCACCATGGCAAGATCTGACGATGGACTTCGTCGAAGGATTGCCAAAGTTAGAGGGCTATGATGCCATCATGGTGGTGGTCGAACGTTTCACCAAATTCGCGCAGTTTATCCCTTTGTGCCACCCCTTCACCGCCACTTAAGTCGCGCGGCATTCTGGGACAACATCATCAAGCTCCACGGTGTCCTGGCATCATTGTCTCTGACGGCGACAAGGTGTTCACCAGTGCTCTCTTGCGTGAACTCCTCACGGGCACCGGCACCAAGCTCCTCTACTCGATGGCCTATCATCCCCAGACCGATGGCGAGCGGGTCAACCAGTGCATGGAGATGTACCTCCTGTGCACCGTCCACGACACACCTCGGCAATGGTGCAGGTGGTTGTTGTCCGCGGAATTCTGGTACATCTATTTGTTCCATTCCGTTGTTCACCATTCAAGACCCTCTATGGAGTGGAAGCAAACCTAGGGAGCATGCACCTCTAGCCCGAGTCACCACCAACCGTGCCAGAGGTCGAGGAGTGGGACTGGGCAGCACACAACACGGCTTTGTGCCCAACTAGAGCAAGCCCAAAAGCGCTTCAAGTATGCTCATCGCAACCGGACCGAGCGTGCCTTGCGGGTGGGTGAACAAGTTCTCGCAAAGCTTAGCCTCAAGTTTAGAAATCAGTGGCAAGCCGACCATGCGCCAAGCTGGCGTACGAATTCTTTGGCCCTTTCACCATCATCGACAAGAGTGGCAACCTTGCTTACAAGTTCGAGCTCCCATCGGACAATCGCGTCCACCCGGTGATTCACGTGTCACAGCTCAAGCCCTTCACACCAAACTACATGTCAGTGTTTGGAGAGCTGCCCCCAGCTGTCGACTTGACGGTCGTCGATGAGGTCCCAACTGCCATTCTCGACAGGTGCATGATGCTACGCTGTCGTGCAGCTCAAGTCCAGTGGGGTAGTCCACCAAACACAATGACCTAGGAGGACTATGAGGTTCTTCACCGGCGCTGTCCTACGGCAACAATTTGGTCCGAGCAGCACACTGAAGAAGGGGGTCAATCTTAAAGGAGGGGAGAATGTCACACCTGCACTATACACCACTGCAGTGTGACTAGTGGTTGGGCGGCTTGGGCCCCTAGGCGGGGTTGTTGCGTGCATGACCTAGGCCAGCTGGCGTGTGTGTGTGTGTGTGTGCATTTTGCAGATACTTGAGTGTTCTATGTTGTAACGTGAGAATTATGCATTGATTCTCATCCATGTTCTCTCTTCTCACCTTCTTCCTCTCCAAGTCTCACCCCAACTACCCTTTCTTCCTGCCTACACCTGGTCACTCGCGATCCAGAGATCGGGGCATGATAGGTTGCACATATGGAAAGCATAACTAATGTCCTTTCCATGAACAATCCACACCTTCCCGTTTCTTTTCTTTTTTTGACAACTCGTGTTTCCCTTGCTTCCCTACATTCTACCTCTCTTATCAGCAAAACCCATGTCAACAAGATGCACAATAATAACCAAGGCTGCTTTCTGCATACTGCCCAGATCGGCAGTGAAATCCAATCATCCGCTTTGGCCCTCACCAGATGTTACAAGAGTATGTGCCAACATTCTTCCACTTTAGTTCCAAAATACTCCCACCGTTTCTAATTATAAGATGTTTTAGATATTGCATCCCCATTGAGGTGTGGAAAGGCCTCGGGGACATAGCGATAGTATGGCTAACCAAGCTCAACCTCATTTTTCGGGCAAACAAGATGCCAGAAGAATGGAGACGGAGTATACTAGTACCAATCTTCAAGAACAAAGGGGATGTTCAGAGTTGTACTAATTACCGTGGAATTAAGCTGATGAGCCATACAATGAAGCTATGGGAGAGAGTCATTGAGCACCGCTTAAGAAGAATGACAAGCGTGACCAAAAATCAGTTTGGTTTCATGCCTCGGAGGTCGACCATGGAAGCCATTTTCTTGGTACGACAACTTATGGAGAGATACAGGAACAAAAGGACTTGCATATGGTGTTCATCGACTTGGAGAAGGCCTATGATAAGATACCGAGGAATGTCATGTATGGGCCTTTGAGAAACACAAAGTCCCAGCAAAGTACATTACCCTCATCACGGACATGTACGATAATGTTGTGACTAGTGTTCGAACAAGTGACGTCGACACTGATGACTTCCCGATTAAGATAGGACTACATCAGGGGTCAGCTTTGAGCCCTTATCTTTTTGCCTCGGTGATGGATGAGGTCACAAGGGATATACAAGGAGATATCCCATGGTGTATGCTCTTTGCGGATGATGTGGTGCTAGTTGACGATAGTCGGACGGGGGTAAATAGGAAGTTAAGAGTTATGGAGACAAACCTTGGAATCGAAAGGGTTTAGGCTTGGTAGAACTAAAACCGAGTACATGATGTGCGGTTTCAATACTACTAGGTGTGAGGAGGAGGTTAGCCTTGGTGGGCAGGTGGTACCGCAGAAGGACACCTTTCGATATTTGGGGTCAATGCTGCAGGAGGATGAGGGTATTGATGAAGATGTGAACCATCGAATCAAGCCGGATGGATGAAGTGGCGCCAAGCTTCTGGCATTCTCTGTGACAACACAGTGCCACAAAAGCTAAAAGACATGTTCTACAGGACGGTTGTTCGGCCCGCAATGTTGTATGGCGCTGAGTGTTGGCCGACTAAAAGGCGACATGTTCAACAGTTAGGTGTGGCGGAGATGCGTATGTTGAGATGGATGTGTGGCCACACGAGGAAGGATAGAGTACGGAATGATGATATACGAGATAGAGTTGGGGTAGCGCCAATTGAAGAGAAGCTTGTCCAACATCGTCTGAGATGGTATGGGCATATTCATGCAGCCTCCGAAGCTCCAAGGCATAGCGGGCGGCTAAAGCAAGCGGAGAATGTCAAGAGAGGTCGGGTAGACCGATTTTGACATGGGAGGAGTCCGTTAAGAGAGACCTGAAGGATTGGAGTATCACCAAAGAACTAGCTATGGACAGGGGTGCGTGGAAGCTTGCTATCCATGTGCCAGAGCCATGAGTTGGTCGCAAGATCTTTATGGGTTTCACCTCTAGCCTACCCCAACTTGTTTGGGACTAAAGGCTTTGTTGTTGTTGTAATATGGACTACATACGGATTAAAATTAGTGAATATACACACTAAAACGTGTCTAGATGCATACGAATCTAAGAAAATAGAGAATATCTAAAACATCTTATATTTAGGAACAGAGGGAGTAACAAGCAATTACAACTGCAAATGAAAATGAAGAGCAACACAACAAGCAATATAATGGAGTACAGCATACCCTCAGCAAAAAGCAAGGTTTCTTTCCCCAATGAAGTTTGTTTTGGGGTTTGGGAACCATCTACTTAGGCAATTTGCTCCATAACAAACTAGTTTATGAATATGAATACTATTCAACCAAGTCATACAAAATTCAAACTTTTTTTTAAAGGGAAAATGACACATACATAACATTTCTTTACCAAGTTCCACTGAAATTAGCCATTGTTAATTCCTCATGAACAGCCAGCTAGCCTATTTGTATCCAATTTTAGAACCCTGCATAAATTGCCTTCCGCAACTAAAAACGGCCCACATGCACTCAGTGAAAGACAAGCTACTATGATGTCAACAGAAGTCCATTCAGTACAATGGGGAGAAGCTATATTTTGCGCTAAAAGATATAACATCAAAAAAAGAGAAGAGGTGGCAATTGATATGCAGCATTCGCTCAAGCTGGAATGGATTAAAGCTTCTGAATAATTCAGAGCATAGGATATAAAAACACAGCAAAAATTGTCAGCAATAGAAACTGCTAGTTTACACATGTAAAATAACAATTATTTAGGTGAGTGCAACTACAGTAAATACCAAGCAACACTAAATCTAATTCTTTTTCAAAGCTTCCCTTATTAGTATAACCATTATATATACAGCCCAGTCAATTAAAGCTACAGCTGAGAAGAGTCGGTAGGTTCCTGATGCATATGGTTAGAGGTTTAGACGGTACCTTCCTCCTAGACATTGTTTTAGTCAGCTGTGCAGAGACACCGAAGTCTGCAACCTATGGAATATAAATGCACTTATTAAATTTAGGAATATATATTGTATGTTATGCAGTAATAACCTTACAAAAAACAGAATCATCTGCATGCTCTACAGAAGTGATACCTTCACATCTCCGCTTTCAGTCAGGAGGATATTTGCCGCTGCAAAACATGACAGGGTGTTGTCTGTTACAATTTGTATTATACTTGGAAGTAAATAACGAGGTATATAAAAATATATGCAATGCACTGAAGAAAACATCCCCGCATTAATAAGTCCTTAATGCTTGCACAATAGCTTGTCCTTATTTAATCTAAAACTGACTGCTAATGCCGAATCCATATTAATTTGCGTCATCCTTTAGCTAACATGCATCACCAAAGTATTGAATCCTTACGAACAACCAACCAAAACCGTCATTTGCTCTCACATTAGCAAAACAAGGGAACGAGAAGGCTTGCATACAAACTTATCGCAAAGGAATCTTTTGTGCCATACATACATATACATGGTATCTTTTTTTTAGTTGGAATATACATGGCTATCTATAATCCTTAATTCCATGCCTGCCTTTCCTTTCCTTTTCATGCATGTGTAACACTAGCATTTATGTGCAAGATTACATGAGAGAGACGATACAGTTGTAGAAACGGTTTCTCCATTGCAGAAAGGCATCTATTTGAAAGGCCGTGTCCCTGCGTGTAACCTTGATACAGTAAAAAATATGATTGGTTGCTTGCCCATTAGACACAGGAGAACATGGTGATGCAGGCCAGGTTCAATGTGCTTCAAGGGTAACCGAGTAAGGATCGCAAGAGAATGCTGCAGGGTGATCAGATATTCGATTCCATGGGGTTCTTTGTTGTGTTTAACAGAGTGGTGCTAAGGCTGACTACAGTGGTCATAACAGCCGCAGCAGCCAAGGCAGGAAAGAATAGCAACTAGAAAGAGAGACCTAACACACTAAGCGGCAAGGGGATCAATCTGGACAGACAAATTACCCACGAAGCATCTGAAGCAAACACAGCTTAATGGTAGGATCACTTCCATTTTGCATCCTCAGAAGATTGATGCTGCTTGGGAGTTCTAGGGGTTATCCGATTGGTATTTTCTCAAAAAAGTATTGAATTGTTTGCAAGGCAAATGCAGATAATAAGAAAGAAAGGAATCAAGAGGAGTAATAAAGACCTTTAATGTCACGGTGAATCTTTCCTTCAGAATGCAGATATTCAACTGCATGTAACAAGTCCCTTAGAATGCATGCAATAGATATTTCATCCAGAGGAGGGCCAGCTTGAAGCTACATGTGGAAATAGAAGTCGCAGGAACATCACAATTTGAACCAAGTAGTTTGCGCTGAGTATGAACTGGGATATTCATCAAATACACTTGTATCTACTATCTACATGGTGTCAAGTATTGTGTTGTGTCCATCAAGATATAGAATATACAGAACATACTAGGTCTGCAACAGAACCACCAGCCATGTACTCCATTACTATCCACAGTTTGGTTTGATGAAGATAAGAGCCATAATAGTCAGTTATATATGGGCACCGGCATTGTGACAAAACAGATATCTCCTGCAACATGAAACAAATCCTTTTAGAAAAGCTTTTTCTGTCTTAATTGCACAGTAAGTTGATACGCCATGATAACCTAAGACTCAGCATAGCGCATAAGGTGCAAGTAAAACCTTTTGGATATCTTCGATATCATCCTCGCTGCATAGAATAGGTTAAAAGTACATTAGAAGTTAGATAAAATCCTCGAATTCAGTTACCAATATGAAATAAGGTTATCTTCGGTTTACATTTTCCTAGAGTACATAAACAAATATGTTTTCATGATAAAAAAAAGTTGTTTTACAAAAAAAATGATGTGATGACATGATATAGTTATACGCTAGGTTTAGAACACTTATCAGAGGAAATGTAATGCAACCAGGCTGAACTCACTGCAACAAGGATGCAAATTTTTATGTTTCCCATTTTGTAGAATAAAGGTTGTGAAATATATTAGTATTAGTACACTACCTCTTTTTCACATCCCAAAGTAAATGGAACCATGGTTTAAATAGCAGCAAATAATGCAATTAACAACAGGTGCACTTACATTTTATAGTGTAAACCTATTAAATATAATATGCTGCTTTAGATACAGAGAGTCAAAGTGAAATTTAGGCTAGAGACTCACGCTTCTTCCAGATCAATGACTTTTATTGCAACCTCCTTGCTGAGTTCCTTGTCAAACCTATGAGTGAACACAGGTAAATATTCGATAAGCATTAAATGTATCATCCCAACAAAACAGAAGAAAAGGATAAGAAATACAAGTCATGGGCTACATATGGCCCAGAAAATATCCAATAGCTTACAAAGTGGGTCCAGAAATTAGTGCATATATATCTCATCCTCTATGTAAATACCATGCTGACCTCTGTGTATAATTTGTGGAAGGCATGACACAGGTACACAACAAAATAACCATTAAACATACTGGCACTAGACAGCATAGCAAATTCTTTTGAAAAGCGAATAACAACTTATCATTCAAGTTATTTCATCCTCTGTTGAGATAACATGCTGGCATCTATGTACTAATCATTTCAGGACAATACATGTAAATTTGACATCTACTGAAAATAAACATAATGTGTTTGAAAACAACACTTGTGAACCGTCGGTTCGTACTTGGTTGAGCAATCATAAATTAATTAGCTTAATGATCAGGAGCATAGTGAAAATAACAATAGCATCGCATAAAATTTGGTTTATTTCGTTGCTTGCACTACAGTAGTCGAATAGAGGACAAATCCAGCTTTATAAAATTTTGCAGGAACTGGCAATGATACTCATAATAGGGACAAATTCTCACACAGAGTGAAGCCCTGCTATCTAAAACCAAATCAGCACAAATTTGTGGCCTATCTCTAATAGCCTGATAGGCACTAAATTGACCGAATTAGCACTGCTTGTTTCCATAAATCCCTTACCCTGCATTAAAATATAACCCTATCGACGTAGGTCCTGATCAAACCACCAATGCCACCTTACTAACAGGAATAAATCAGTGAAAAACGCCACGAGCAGCACTAGATTGGCTACTTAAGTGCCTCAATCATGCCGCCTAATGTCCCAATTCGCCATGAGACGTGCCCTGTTGACACTCTAATCCCCAATGCTGCTCGATCAAAAGCGAAACGAAAGGCTATACTAGCCGCCACCGAGGAACATCAGCTAAAATCCGCGAACAAGGGAGGAAGAAGAGGATTAAATAAACTTTATTCGCGACGATGGAGGGGGAGGGCAGGTCAACGAACGAACCCTCTGTAGACGTCGCCGAAGGAGCCACGGCCGATGAGGTCGCGGTTGCTGAAACGCGCCTCTGTGGCGGCCGCCATCGACGCCGAGTCCGACATCGTCCCTGAGATCTCGCTTCCGCCGCGGCTAGGGTTTTGGAGGGAGGAGGAGACGACCGGATTCGTCCTCCTTTTCCTCCTTCGTGGCTATGGTCAGGATTCGGGGGCGTGCTCGCGTCGCGCTACTCCCTCGTCGGCGGCTGGCTGCTTCCGGCTTGGCCCATTTTTACATGTCGCGAGATTTGGTGCAGGTGTTTGGTTTGTTCATCTGGGCGAGTTGGAGTGGCCAAGGTGGTGGGGCCGCGTGGAAGAGCTGGATGGTGGGGCAGCGGTGTCAGTCTGTCAGAGGCGGGAAGGGGACTGGATGGTGGGGATGTCCGCTAGCGTGTGTTTGGTTAGGGGAAAATATCAGGTGTTTCAAAAAATTCTGAAAAATTTTGTGGATGTTCGCAACACATATGTCTACAAGGCCTAAAAAAATCAGATTCAAATTCGGAATACCTATTGAGAAAAAATAACAAATCTAGAATGAATTTATGGATGCTCACAAAATATATGTCTACGAGGCCGAAAAAATAAGATCCAAATTCGGAATACCTATTGAGAAAAAAAAAATGATAAATCTAGAATGAACAGTGTCAAAAGAAGACATGAACAGTGTCAGAAATGACAATATTCACATATAGATTTTTCTTTTTTGTTTCTCAATAAATATTTCGAATTTTGATCTGAATTCTTAGTGGTTACAGACATATGTCTTGTGAACATTCATAATTCTTTTATAGTAGAATTTTTGAAACATCAAAATGTGACTTCAAAATTTGTAGCATGGAAGCACCTAATAGGTGATATCACCTGATATCCACCCGTTTGTTTAGGCCGACTCCAACTGTAGACCTCAAGCGGACGTATGTTTTATTCGAATTTTGTCTGTTTGGGTCGGCAAAACAGACGCCCGTGTCCATTTTTGGCCGTCCGACGATCGGTGCACCCAACGTGTGGCCGCGTCCCAAACTTTATGTGCACTTTGGACTTAAAACAAAAAAAGGCATTGCAAAATAGTTTAAAACATAAATATACTACAATAACTTAATTAAAAAGTTAACGGTAGTCATGGCCCGCACATAGTACGTAAGTTGAATTAAAAAACATGAAAAAGGTACATATGCCGCCTGCCGCCGCTGATGTCGTGGCCGCCAATGTCGTGGCCATCTTCAGGCATCACCGTCCTCGTCCTCGTCGTCCCCGATCAGGTCGATGTAGGGAGGCGGCGGCCGGAGGAGGGGCGGCGGCCCCCAAAATGGGGCAGGCGCGTCTTGTGCAAGTTGCGGTGGTGGTGGTGACCACAACACCCACACGCGGGCTACGGCACTGGTGGCGGTAGTGGCGGCGGGCTGCATGGCATCGTGGTCGTCCCGACCACGACTGTTAGTGACGGGTTGCACACCGGGTTGGGCGATCGGTCCTCCATCACCTCCTGCTTCACGTCCAGCTCCGGGACGTAGACATCTTCGGCGACCGAGAGTGCCATCATCTCCTTCAGCCCCTCCCATTGCTCCTATTGGCTTCGCTTGAACTCCCTCTCGGTGACCTCCATCACGGCCTGCACCAGTCGCTCCTACTACTCGGGCGTCATGGTGGGAGGTGGCGGTGGTGGCTGATAACCCACAAGTATAGGGGATCTCAACAGTTTTCGAGGAGAGTATTCAACCCAAATTTATTGATTCGGCACAAGGAGAGCCAAAGAATATTCGCATGTATTAGCAGTTGAGTTGTCAATTCAACCACACATGGGGAATTAAATATCTGCAGCAAGGTGATCAGTAGCATAGTAGTATGGTAATTTGATGTTAGTAGTGGCAGTAGCAATAGTAACGGTAACACTAACAGTAGGAGTTTTGTAGTGATTGTAATGGCTGCAACAACGAAATTAACTTAGAAAAGATCAATATATGAAAAGCGTAAGCATTGGATCAGTGAAGGATATTTGTGTTGAGTGACATTCATCATATAACAGTCACAAACCTAGAGCGGTGCACAATAGCTCAAGTTCATCGATGTAATGTAGGCATGTATTTTGTATATAGTCATACGTGCTTATAATAAGAACTTGCGTGACATCTTTTGGCCTACCCTCCCGTGGCAGCAGGGGCCATAAGGAAACTAAGGGATATTAAGGCCTCATTTTAATAGAAAATCAAAACGAAGTATTAACACATAGTGAATACATGAACTCCTCAAACTACGGTAATCACCGGAAAGAATCCCACTTATTGCCACCTTGGGGTATGCGGATTATAACACGTAACAGATATGAAATCATGGCACTCGGGCCCTAGTGACAAGCATTAAGCATAGCAAAGTCATAGCAACATCACTCTCAGAAGATAGTGGATACTAGGGATCAAGCCATAACAATTTGACTCGATTACCTGACAAATCTCATCCAACCCCATCACAGTCCAGCAATTCTACGAATGAATTACTCACTTCCGGCGGTGAGCATCATGAAATTGGTGATGAAGAAGGGTTGGTGATGATGATGGCGATGAATCCCCCTCTCCGGAGCCCCGAACATACTCCAGATCTGGCCTCCCGATGAAGAACACGAAGTGGCGGCAACTCCGTTTTATAAAATGCGATGAAACTACTTCTCTTATTTTTCTTCTCGGGGAAGAGGAATTTGTAGGCTTGAGATTAGGGTCAGCGGAGCTCCGTGGGCCCCACAAGGCAACCTGGAGCGCCTGGGGGTGCTCGTGCCCTGTTGCCTTGTGGGCAATAGGGGGCCCTCTGGTCGGTCTTGGCTCCAGTATTTTTTATATATTCCATAAAAATATCCAAAAAGTTTCATCCAATTCCGAGAACTTTTATTTCTGCACAAAAAACAACTCTTGAAAACAATGTCAGTCCGCGTTAGTTTCATTCAAATCATGCAAACTAGAGTCCAAAACAAGACAAAAAGTGATTGGAAAAGTAGATACGACGGAGACGTATCAACTCCCCCAAGCTTAACTCATTGCTTGTCCTCAAGCAATCCAGTTGACAAACTGAAAGTGATAAAAAAACTTTTACAAACTCTTTTGTTCTTGTATCTGTATATAAGCTTAAATAGTACCCAAGTTTTCAGTAAATACCATAATTAACCATAGAAATGATAACTCATAGAAATTATATTCACTCATATCAATGGCATAATCAACTAGCAAGCAACAATAACATGTCTCAAATGCCACCACCTTGTCAAAACAATCATAAAATAATATGGTAACGTGGTATCTCGCTAGCCCTTTCTAAGCTCACAAAACATAAATGTAGAGCACCTCCAAAGTTCAAGCAGCGACTAAACATTGTAATTCATGGTAGAAGAGATCCCGTCATGATAACTATACACAATGCATAAGAATGAGAATAGTGCTCTCAGAACTGGTGCTTTATTTGAGAAGGTGGTGACTCAACAATAAAAGCAAATAACATAAAAGTAAATAGATAGGCCATTCGTAGAGGGAAACAGGGATTTGTAGAGGTGCCAGAGCTCGAAGCTTAAATCAAAGATAAATTCAATTTTGAGAGGCATGCCTTTCCTGTCAACGTCACGACCGAGAGTTTTCAATATCTTCCATGCTAAACAATTATCAGTGGTACCCAAGCGGAAAGGTAAAGTTTACTCCCCCTCAGCCAACAAACACAAGCCATGGCTAACTGAATTCACGGGTGCCCTCCATACCAATAACTTTTGGGGGGAGTTTGTTTCATTATATATTTGTTTCATTTTGATGTTCAAAAACAAATATTTGTTTCATTTTGATTATAGGACTGGGCATCCCAATTACCAGCCTCTCTCGTGCAATGACAGATGAATAAACACCCATCGTGCATCCAAATGGAGTTTATACTTCAAGTTTGAGGCATCAATGATGTTCAATTCAACTCTCAAACGGCAAAATACTTTCTCATCAAGCGGTTTGGTGAATATATCCGCCAATTGCTTATCGGTACGAACATGTTTAAGATTGATATCTCCCTTAGCAACATGGTCTCCAATGAAATGATGACGGACTTCAATATGCTTAGTTCGAGAATGTTGCACGGGATTATGAGAAGTCTTAACAGCACTTTCATTGTCACAAAGCAATGGAACATGTTTCACATGTTGGAAATATGCCCTAGAGGCAATAATAAATTAGTTATTATTATATTTCCTTGTTCATGATAATCGTTTATTATGCATGCTATAATTGTATTGATAGGAAACTCAGATACATGTGTGGGTACATAGACAACACCATGTCCCTAGTAAGCCTCTAGTTGACTAGCTCGTTGATCAATAGATGGTTACGGTTTCGACCATGGACATTGGATGTCGTTGATAACGGATCACATCATTAGAAGAATGATGTGATGGACAAGACCCAATCCTAAGCCTAGCACAAAGATCGTAGTTCAGATGCTAAAGCTTTTCTAATGTCAAGTATCATTTCCTTAGACCATGAGATTGTGCAACTCTCGGATACCGTAGGAATGCTTTGGTGTACCAAACGCCACAACGTAATCGGGTGGCTATAAAGGTGCACTACGTGTATCTCCGAAAGTGTCTTGGGTTGGCACGAATCGAGATCGATTTGTCACTCCGTAAACGGAGAGGTATCTCTGGCCCACTCGGTAGGACATCATCATAATGTGCACAATGTGACCAAGGGTTGATCACGGATGATGTGTTACGAACGAGTAAAGAGACTTGCGAACGAGATTGAACAAGGTATCGGTATACCGACGATCGAATCTCGGGCAAGTACTATACCGCTAGACAAAGGGAATTGTATACGGATCGATTGAGTCCTTGACATCGTGGTTCATCCAATGATATCATCGTGGAACATGTGGGAGCCAACATGGGTATCCAGATCCCGCTATTGGTTATTGGCCGAGAACGCCTCGGTCATGTTCGATGGTTCCCGAACCCGTAGGGTCTACACACTTAAGGTTCGATGTTTGGGGTTATAAAGGAAGTTTGTATGTGGTTACCGAAAGTTGTTTGAGTCCGGATGAGATCCGGACGTCATGAGGAGTTCCGAATGGTCCGGAGGTAAAGATTTATATATGGAAAGTTGTTGTTCGGGTTCCGGAAAAGTTCGGGTTTTTCCAGATTGTACCGGAAGCTTCCAAAAGGTTCCGGAGGATTCCTGAGGGGTCCAAGGTCCGGAAATTGTTCCACCACGCCCAATACAAGAGCATGGGCTGTAGAGGGCACCCTAGCCTTAATGGGCCAGGGCACCACCCCCAAGGCCCATGCGCATGGGAAAGGGGAAACCCTAAGGGGAGGGCCTCCACTTGACTTGCAGGCACTCCTCCCCTTGGCCGCCGCCCCAACCCTAGATGGGATCTAAGGGGCGGGCCCTCTTCCCCACCTATAAATAGTGGAGGGTGGGAGGCGGCCGCACCCCAAGTTTCGGGCGCGACCTCCCTCTCCCAAGCACTCCCTCTCGCGGTGCTTGGCAAAGCCTCGCAGATTGCCACGCCTCCATCACTACCACACCGCTCTGCTGCTGCTGGATGGAGTCTTCTCAACCTCTCCTCTCTCCTTGCTGGATCAAGGCATGGGAGACGCCACCGGCTGTACGTGTGTTGAACGCGAGGTGCCGTCTGCTCGCACTAGGATCTCCGTGATTTGGATCACGACAGTACGACTCCTTCAACCCCGTTCTCTTGAATGCTTCCGCTTAGCGATCTACAAGGGTATGTAGATGCACTCTCCTTTCCCTCGTTGCTGGTTTCTCCATAGATAGATCTTGGTGACACGAGGAAAATTTTGAATTTCGCCACGTTCCCCAACAAAGGGTATCGAGCTAGGTCTATTGCGTAGATTCTTTGCACGAGTAGAACACAAAGTAGTTGTGGGCGTTGATTTTGTTCAATATGCTTACCGCTGCTAGTCCAATCTTGATTCGGCGGCATTGTGGGATGAAGCGGCCGGACCGACCTTACACGTACACTTACGTGAGACAGTTCCACCGATCGACATGCACTTGTTGCATAAGGTGGCTAGCGGTGCCGCCTCCCACTTTAGTCGGATCGGATTCGATGAAAAGGGTCCTTATGAAGGGTAAATAGCAATTGACATATCACGCTTTGGTTTTATGAGGTAAGAAACGTTTGCTAGAAACCCATAGCATTACGTCAAACATGCAAACAACAATTAGAGGACGTCTAACTTGTTTTTGCAGGGTATGCTATGTGATGTGATATGGTCAAAAAGAATGTGATGAATGATATGTGATGTATGAGATTGATCATGTTCTTGTAATAGGAATCACGACTTGCATGTCAATGAGTATGACAACCGGCAGGAGCCATAGGAGTTGTGTTAATTTATTGTATGACCTGCGTGTCATTAAACAATGCCATGTAATTACTTTACTTTATTGCTAACCGGTAGCCATAGTAGTAGAAGTAATAGTTGGCGAGACAACTTCATGAAGACACGATGATGGAGATCATGATGATGGAGATCATGGTGTCATGCCGGTGATGATGATGATCATGGAGCCCCGAAGATGGAGATCAAAAGGAGCAAAAATGATATTGGCCATATCATGTCACTATTTGATTGCATGTGATGTTTATCATGTTTATGCATCTTATTTGCTTAGAACAACGGTAGTAAATAAGATGATCCCTCATTAAAATTTCAAGAAAGTGTTCCCCTAACGTGCACCGTATGCGAAAGTTCGCTGCTTCAAGCACCATGTGATGATCGGGTGTGATAGATTCTTACGCTCACATACAACGGGTGTAAGCCGATTTACACACGTGAAACACTTAGGTTGACTTGACGAGCCTAGCATGTACGAGACATGGCCTCGAATACAAGAGACCGAAAGGTCGAGCATGAGTCGATAGTAGATACGATCAACATGAAGATGTTCATCGATGATGACTAGTCCATCTCACGTGATGATCGAACACGGCCTAGTTGACTCGGATCATGTAATCACTTAGATGACTAGAGGGATGTCTATTCGAGTGGGAGTTCATAAGATGAACTTAATTATCCCGAACATAGTCAAAAGATCTTTGCAAATTATGTCGTAAGCTCGCACTTTAGTTCCTTTGCTTAGATATGTTCCTAGAGAAAATATAGTTGAAAGTTGATGAGAGCGATTATGCGACAATAGAAAGCTTATGTCCTTAATGCACCGCCAGGTGTCAACCCCAAACATCGCCTCGTGGATGTTGCGAACATCGGACATACACATTTTGATAACTACGTGATAGGTCAGTTAAACGGTTTAGAGTTGAGGCACCAAAGACGTTTTCGAAACGTCGCGAAACATATGAGATGTTTCGAGGGCTGAAATTGGGATTTTAGGCTCGTGCCCACGTCAAGAGGTATGTGACCTCCAACGATTTTCTTAGCCTGCAAACTAAGGGAGAAAAGCTCAATCGTTGAGCTTGTGCTCAGATTGTCTGAGTGCAACAATCATTTGAATCGAGTGGGAGTTGATCTTCCAGATGAGAT
Source organism: Aegilops speltoides (assembly GCA_021437245.1). NCBI lineage: Eukaryota > Viridiplantae > Streptophyta > Magnoliopsida > Poales > Poaceae > Aegilops > Aegilops speltoides. The sequence goes on along the minus strand of CM038142.1, from coordinate 189,252,130 downwards.
AGTGATGTTTCTCCAATGTCATTGCCACCAAGCTGCTAGAGCTTCGTGATGAACTATAACATATCAGGGATAGGTATGATGATCCTTGAGGTATTCACGATGTTTGACTCCGCGAAAGTAGAAATCAAGAAGGAGCATCAATTGTTGATGGTTGGTGAAACCACTAGTTTCAAGAAGGGCAAGGGCAAGAAGGGATACTTCATGAAATGGCAAATCAGCTGCTGCTATAGTGAAGAAACCCAAGATTGAATCCAAACCCGAGACTAAGTGCTTCGTAATAAGGGGAACAACCATCGGAGCAGAATTACCCTAGATACTTGGTAGATGAGAAGGTCGACAAGGTCGATAGAAGTATATTGATATACATTATGTGTACTTTACTAGTACTCCTAGTAGCACCAGTGGTATTAGATACCGGTTCGGTTGCTAAGTGTTAGTAACTCAAATAAAAGAGCTACGGAATAAACGGAGACTAGCCAAAGGTGAGTCGACGATATGTGTTGAAATATTTCCAAGTTTGATGTGATCAAACATCGCATACGCCTCTACCATCAAGATTAGTATTAAACCTGAATAATTGTCATTTGGTGTTTGCGTTGAGCATAGACATGATTGGATTATATCTATCGCAATACGGTTATTCATTTAAGGAGAATAATGGTTACTCTATTTATTTGAATAATACCTTCAATGGTCTTGCATGTGAAACAAATGGTTTATTGGATGTCGATCGTAGTGATACACATTTTCATGCCAAAAGATATAAGATAGTTATGATAGTACCACTCACTTGTGGCACTGCCATGTAAGTCATATTGGTATAAAACGCATGAAGAAGCTCCATGTTGATGGATCTTTGGACTCGCTCATTTTTGAAAAGTTTGAGACATGCGAACCATGTCTATTGGTGTATACGCATGAAGAAACTCCATGCAGATGGATCGTTTGGACTCACTTGATTTTGAATCACTTGAGATATGCAAATCATACCACATGGGCAAGATGACCGAAAAGCCTCGGTTTCAAAGAAGATGGAACAAGATAGCAACTTGTTGGAAGTAACACATTTTGATGTGTGTAGTCCAATGAGTGTTGAGGCATGCAAATGAATATCGTTATGTTCTTACTTCACGATGATTCGAGTAGATGTTGAGTATATTTACTTGATGAAACAAAAGTCCTAATTATTGAATGGTTCAAGTAATTTCAAAGTGAAGTTGAAGATCATTGTGACAAGAGGATAAAATGTCTATGATATGATCATAGAGATGAGTATCTGAGTTACGAGCTTTGGCACGCAATTAAGACATTGTGGAAATTGTTTCACAATTAATACCGCCTGGAACACCATAGTGTGATGGTGTGTCCGAACATCATAGTTGCACCCTACTGATATGGTGCATACCAGGATGTCTCTTATCAAATTACCACTATCGTTCATGGGTTAGGCATTAGAGACAACCGCACTCACTTTAATGGGGCACCACGTAATTCCGTTGAGACGACACCGTTTGAACTGTGGTTTGGAAAAACCTAAGTTGTCGTTTCTTAAAAGTTTGGGGTTGCGACGCTTATGTGAAAAAGTTTCAGGTTGATAAGCTCGAACCCAAAGCGGATAAAATGCATCTTCATAGGACACCCAAAACAGTTGGGTATACCTCCTGATTCAGATCCGAAAGCAATAGGGATCGTTTCTTAAACCGGGTCCTTTCTCGAGGAAAAGTTTGTCTCGAAAGAATTGAGGGAGGATGGAGACTTAATGAGGTTATTGAACCATCACTTCAACAAGTGTGTAGCAGGCACATGAAGTTGTTCATGTGGCACCTACACCAATTGAAGTGGAAGTCGATGATAGTGATCATGATGCTTGAGATCAAGTCACTACGGACTCGTGAGGGTCGACAAGGATGCGTACTACTTTAGAGTGGTACGACTGCTCTTAGAGGTCATGTTGCTAGACAACAATGAACCCACGAGCTATGGAGAAGCGATGGTGGGCCCAAATTCGACAAATGGTTAGAAGCCATGAAATCCGAGATAGGATCCATGTATCAGAACAAAGCATGGACTTTGGTGGACTTGCCCAATGATCGGCAAGCCATTGAGATAAATGGATCTTTAAGAAGAAGACAGACGTGGATGGTAATGCCACCATCTATGAAGCTCGACTTATGGCAAAGAGTTTTTCACAAGTTCAAGGAGTTGACTACGATGAGATTTTCTCATCCGTAGCGATGATTAAAGTCCGCTTGAATCATGTTAGCATTAGTGCATTTATGAAATCGCGATGGATGTCAAAACGAGTTTTCTTACCGGCCAGAAGGAAAGGTTGTATGTGATACAATCAAAGGTTTTGTCGATCCTAAGGATGCTAAAAGGTATGCTGGCTCCAGCGATCCTTCTAAGGACTAGAGTAAGCATCTCGGAGTTGGAATGTACACTTTGATGAGATGATCAAAGATTTTGGGTTCATACAAAGTTTATGAGAAACTTGTATTTCCAAAGAAGTGAGTGGGAGCACTATAGAATTTCTGATGAGTATATGTTGTTGACATATTGTTGATCAGAAATGATGTAGAATTTCTGGAGAGCATATAGGGTTATTTGAAAGATGTTTTTCAATAGAAAACCTGGATTAAGCTACTTGAACATTGAGCATCGAGATCTATAAGGATAGATCAAAATGCTTAATGATACTTTCAAATGAGCACGTACCTTGACATGATCTTGAAGGTGTTGAAGATGGATCAGCCAAAGAAGGAGTTCTTGCCTGAGTTGTAAGGTACGAAGTTAAGACTTAAAGCTCGACCACGGCAGAAAAGAGAGAAAAAGGATGAAGGTCGTCCCCTATGCTTTAGACGTAGGCTCTACAGTATGCTATGCTAAGTACCACACCTGATGTGTGCCTTGCCACATGTCTGGCAAGAGGGTACAAAGGTGATCAAGGAGTGGATCACCAGACAGCGGTCAAAATTATCCTTAGAGGAAAAAGGATATGTTTCTCGATTATGGAGGTGATAGAGAGTTCGGCGTAAAGGGTTACGACGATGCAAGCTCTAACACCTATCCGAATGACTCTGAGTAGCAAACCGGATACGATAGTGGAGCTAATTATTTGGAATAGCTCCAAGTGGAGCGTGGAAGCAGCATTTACAATATGACCTAGAGATTTGCGAAGTACATACGGATCTGAATGTTGCGCACTACCGACTAAACCTCTCTCACAAGCAAAACATGATCAAACCACGTAACTCATTGAGTCTTAATCACATGATGATGTGAACTAGTTTAATGACACTAGTAAACTCTTTGGATGTTGGTCACATGGCGATGTGACCTGTGAGTGTTAATCACATGGCGATGTGAACTAGATTATTGACTCTAGTGCAAGTGGGAGACTGTTGGAAATATGCCCTAAAGGCAATAATAAATCAGTTATTATTATATTTCCTTGTTCATGATAATCGTTTATTATCCATGCTATAATTGTATTGATAGGAAACTCAGATACATGTGTGGGTACATAGACAACACCATGTCCCTAGTAAGCCTCTAGTCGACTAGCTCGCTGATCAATAGATGGTTACGGTTTCGACCATGGACATTGGATGTCGTTGATAACGGGATCACATCATTAGAAGAATGATGTGATGGACAAGACCCAATCCTAAGCCTAGCACAAAGATCGTAGTTCGTATGCTAAAGCTTTTCTAATGTCAAGTATCATTTCCTTAGACCATGAGATTGTGCAACTCCCGGACATCGAGGAATGCTTTGGTGTACCAAACGTCACTGGAATCGGGTGGCTATAAAGGTGCACTACTGGTATCTCCGAAAGTGTCTGCTGGGTTGGTACGAATCAAGATGGGATTTGTCACTCCGTAAACGGAGAGGTATCTCTCGGCCCACTCGGTAGGACATCATCATAATGTGCACAATGTGACCAAGGGGTTGATCACGGATGATGTGTTACGAACGAGTAAAGAGACTTGCCGATAACGAGATTGAACAAGGTATCGGTATACCGACGATCGAATCTCGGCAAGTACTATACCGCTAGACAAAGGGAATTGTATACGGATCGATTGAGTCCTTGACATCGTGGTTCATCCAATGAGATCATCGTGGAACATGTGGGAGCCAACATGGGTATCCAGATCCCGCCGTTGGTTATTGGCCGAGAACGCCTCGGTCATGTCGCAGATGGTTCCCGAACCCGTAGGGTCTACACACTTAAGGTTCGATGACGGGGTTATAAAGGAAGTTTGTATGTGGTTACCGAATGTTGTTCGGAGTCCCGGATGAGATCCCAGACGTCACGAGGAGTTCCGGAATGGTCCGGAGGTAAAGATTTATATATGGAAAGTTGTTATTCGGTTTTCGGGAAAAGTTCGGGTTTTCCCAGATTGTACCGAAGCTTCGGAAGGTTCCGGAGGATTCCTGAGGGGTCCGGAGGTCGGAAATTGTTCCACCACATCCAATACAAGAGCATGGGCTGTAGGGGGCGCCTAGCCTTAATGGGCCAGGGCACCAGCCCCCAAGGCCCATGCGCATGGGAAAGGGGAAACCCTAAGGGGAGGGCCTCCACTTGACTTGGGAGGCACTCCTCCCCTTGGCCGCCCCCAACCCTAGATGGGATATAAGGGGCCGCCCCTCTTCCCCCACCTATAAATAGTGGAGGGTGGGAGGCGGCCGCACCCCAAGTTCAGGCGCAGCCCGCCTCTCCCAAGTACTCCTCCTCTCTCGCGGTGCTTGGCGAAGCCTGCGCAGATTGCCACGCCTCCATCACCACCACGCTGTTGTCAGGTTGCTGCTGGATGGAGTCTTCTCAACCTTTCCCTCTCCTTGCTGGATCAAGGCATGGGAGACGCCACCGGACTGCACGTGTGTTGAACGCGGAGGTGCCGTCCATTCGGCACTAGGATCTCCGGTGATTTGGATCACGACGAGTACGACTCCTTCAACCCCGTTCTCTTGAACGCTTCCGCTTAGCGATCTACAAGGGTATGTAGATGCACTCTCCTTCCCCTCGTTGATGGTTTCTCCAATGATAGATCTTGGTGACACGTAGGAAAATTTTGAATTTCTGCTACGTTCCCCAACATCACATATATCCCATAATCTTTAAGAGTTTGGGTCATCCAAAGTAATTGAGCACAACATGAACCAGCGGCAATGTATTCCGCTTCGGCGGTGGAGAAGGATACCGAGTTTTTTTTTCTTGGAGGACCAAGACACAAGAGATCTACCAAGAAATTGACAAGTACCCGAAGTGGACTTCCTATAAACCTTGTCACCGGCATAGTACGGATCGGAGTAGCCAACAAGATTAAAAGAAGACCTATTAGGATACCAAATGCCAAAGTTTGGTGTGTGAATTAAGTATCTCACTATCCTTTTCACAGCCTTAAGATGACCTTCTTTGGGGGCCGCTTGATATCGTGCACACATGCACACACTTAGCATCATATCGGGACGGGAGGCACATAGATATAACAATGAACTAATCATAGAGCGGTAAACCTTTTGGTCAACCGGTTCGCCATCTTTTGTCAAGTCAAGATGTCCACTAGTAGGCATGGGTGTACTCATACATTTGCATTCTTGCATGTTGAACTTCTTGAATAAGTCCCTGGTATACTTTGCTTGAGAAACAAAGGTACCCTCCTTTGTTTGCTTGATTTGCAAACCAAGAAAGAACTTGAGTTCACTCATCATAGACATCTCAAACTTCTCCGACATTAGCCTTCCAAACTTTTCACTAAAATGAGGGTTAGTCGAACCAAATATGATATCATCCACATAAATTTGGCACACAAATAATTCACCATTAACCCTCTTAGTAAAAAGTGTAGAATCAATTTTTCCAATTTCAAAGCCTTTTTCAATAAAGAACTTAGTCAAGCATTTATACCACGCTCTAGGAGCTTGTTTAAGACCATAAAGAGCTTTGTGAAGTTTGTATACATGATAGTTCATGGGATTAACAAAGCCAGGAGGTTGTTTAACATAAACTTCCTCCTCAATTTCACCATTAAGAAAAGCACTTTTAATGTCCATTTGATATAAAGTGATATCATGATGATTGGCATAAGCAAGTAAGATGCGAATGGATTCAAGTCTAGCAACGGGGGCATATGTCTCACTATAGTCCATACCTTCGACTTGAGTGTAGCCTTGAGCGACGAGACAAGCCTTGTTGTGTATAACTTGTCCATCTTCATCTTACTTGTTCTGAAACACCCATTTGGTTCCAATGACATTGTGCTTCTCATCGGGCTTTTCAACCAACGTCCACACTTGGTTCCTCTTGAAATTGTGTAGCTCTTCATGCATGGCGTTCACCCAATCTGGATCATCAAGAGCATCTTCAACCTTCATAGGCTCAATACTAGAAATGAATGAGTAATGTTCACAAAAGTTAGCCAAACGAGTTTTAGAACGAGTAATTCTCCCGGTTTGAATATCATCATAGATTTGCTCGACGGGATGATCTCTTGAGACTCTTGCTCGAACTCGTGAGAGCCTTTGTTTGGGTCAGGGTGGAACATCCTCTTTCATTGTCTTATTCTTCTTCTTGTCTTTCTTTGTTGTTGTTGGCGTTATTGTTCTCTCGTGGAGAGAGGGAGGTCGACGAGGTTTGTCTTGTTGTACATCCTCGTTTCCAACGCCTTGATGCGTTCCACTTGTGGATGCCTCCAATTCAACTTGTGGATCACCTTGGCGTGAAGTTGAGGCTTCCACTTGGACAGACGAGGTACTCTCCTTCACCTCCGTTGAGCAAATCTTGCCAATAGACAAGTCTTGTATTGCTTCCAAAGGATCTTTGTCACCTACATCAATTGGCAATTGCTCTACTTGCGAGCCGTTAGATTCATCAAACTTCACATCTACCGTCTCTTCAACCTTTCGGGTGAAACTGTTTTAGACACGGTATGTGTGAGAGTTTGAGCCATAACCGAGTAGGAAACCTTCATGAGATTTAGGAGCAAACTTGAACGATGATGCTTATCAAGAATGTAGCACTTAGAGCCGAATACCTATCGGGGAAACGTACACCTATGGGTCACAAGGATCCCTTCTACATTCAGTAGGGGGATTAGCTACATGAAGAGCAGGTCGAGCCGTTAGCACACAAGGGATTTTTATCCAGGTTCGGGCCGCAAAGATGCGTAATACCCTAGTCCTTCTTGTCTGGTTATAAGTGTGTTCTTGAGCTCTTGAACTAGCTATGGTGCGTGATTTGTCCAAAAGTCTGAATCCTCTCTCCGTGTGCCTTGGGCCTCCTTTTATACGAAAAGGGGTCGCCACAGTGGCACACAGGAGGTGGCAAACTACAGTGCACAAACTTATCGCTCGGCAACATAGGACAAACACATTTAATGTGTCACCTATGTGTCCTCTTGCTTTAATGGGGATGGCAACAGAAGCCATCCCATCCTTCACCACTCCTCCTCGCTTTGACACACGTCTGGGTCGATGAGGCATGCAGTGCCATGCTGGCCAACCAGCTGTTGTGTTGGCACAATGGTAGGCTTCCACGAAGATCTGCATGCCGCCACGCAGGCATCTGCTTAGTTGGCACGTCGATCATTGCACTGGAGTGGTGGTGAGGTGGCGAAACCTTGCCGAGCGCGGGCCTGGCTGCGGCCCAACGATCGTCCCCAGCAAGGTTTGCCGGGGGCCTTGGAGTCGTCCCCGACAAGGGTCTTCGTCTTCTAGTCCCACGTGGATTTGCGGGCTGTCAATCTTTATGAGGATCTGCATGCTATCGAGCATGTGCTCTCCAGATCTTGGTCTTGACGTTGTTGATGGTGTCAGAGCTCTCAGCCCCAAGGGTGATGGGCTTGTTGGTGCTGTGTAGAACGCCCGGCAGGGCCCTTGCCGGGGGCGGTCCAGCTCGCACTCTACCCATTGCGCTTCGGGTATCTGACTTGGTAGTCTTCGGGTTTTGCCTTCCTCTGCCTCGCCAGGCTCTGCCGCAGGTGTGGTTGCGGACTGCCCATGCACTAGTAAGGGGTACAGAAGTACCCATACTTTGTACACCGACAGGAGCCCCCGGGCCTGGGCCACACATAAGCGCAAGGCGTAGTTGGGCCAGGGCCAAAGCAGTGCGCAGACGGTCATGGTAGAGATGGATCACCACGATCTTTCTGCCAGTTGTGCTTCCCCATGGCCCACGTCGAGCGTGTGACGTGGGGGTCGTGCGTGGGATGGCCTCAGCATGCTTTCATCATCTTGCAGCCGATAGTAAAGAGGTGACCCATGCTTTCCTTATTAAAAAAGAAGGAATCCGCAGGGGCGTTACTCATTTACTAAGTGGACTCGGGTCGCAGCTTGCATGGCGCCGCACCCCACAATCACGGGGTAGAAAACAGTCGTCCCATCTGTCATCACGCCCCCTTTCGCTTCGCCATGTATACTTCATGCCTTGGGAAGGGCAGGCAATGGATGCGGAGGACGTGGGCATTAATGCCGAGGCGGAAAACCAAGCGTTTGTTGATTGGGGGAGCAGGTCGGTTCTGATTCCCCGTGCTTCCGGAGGCCGCATTGGCCGTGCGGGGTAGCCGCCCCTTGGGCTGGGTGGCCAGGCCCCGACCTTGCCTCTTCTATAAAAGGGGGAAGGGCAGTGCTTCTCCACACTCACCCTTCCCCTCTTTCTGCTTATCATCTTCCTCTCATTCGCCATGGTGAAAGGGCGTACTAGCGCTTCGACGGCGGCGACAAGGTCTTCTGCTCGACAGTGCGTTCCTCCTCCTTTGGAGCCTTGATACGTCTCCAACGTATCTATAATTTTCGATTGCTCCATGCTACTTATCTATTGTTTTGGACTATAATGGGCTTTATTTTCCACTTTTATATTATTTTTGGGACTAACCTATTAACCGGAGGCCCAGCCCAGAATTGCTGTTTTTTGCCTTTTTCAGTATTTCGAAGAAACAGAATATCAAACGGAGTCCAAACGGAACGAAACCTTCGGGAACGTGATCTTCTCCCGAACGTGATCCAGGAGACTTGGACCCTACTCAAGAAGCGCCAGAGGCGATCACGAGGTGGAGGGCACCCGGGCGCGCCCCTACCTCGTGGGCCCCCGACGCCCACCGACGCACTTCTTCCTCCTATATATACCTCACGCACTTCAATAGAGCGTAGAAGGAGCCAAAAACCTAATTCCACCGCCGCAACCTTCTGTATCCACGAGATCCCATCTTGGGGCCCTATTCCGGAGCTCCGCTGGAGGGGGCATCTACCACGGAGGGCTTCTACATCAACACCATAGCCCCTCCGATGAAGTGTGAGTAGTTTACTTCAGACCTTCGGGTCCATAGCTAGTATCTAGATGGCTTCTTCTCTCTTTTTGGATCTCAATACAATGTTCTCCCCCTCTCTCGTGGAGATCTATTCGATGTAATCTTCTTTTTGCGGTGTGTTTGTTGAGACTGATGAATTGTGGGTTTATGATCCAGCTTATCTATGAATAATATTTGAATCTTCTCTGAATTCTTTTATGTATGATTGAGTTATCTTTGCAAGTCTCTTCGAATTATCCAGTTGGTTTGGCCAACTAGATTGGTAGTTCTTGCAATGGGAGAAGTGCATGGCTTTGGGTTCAATCTTGCGGTGTCCTTACCCAGTGACAGAAAGGGTTGCAAGGCACGTATTTTATTGTTGCCATTGAGGATAACAAGATGGGGTATTTATATATTGCATGGATTTATTCCTCTACATCATGTCATCTTGCTTAAGGCGTTACTCTTTTTAACTTAATACTCTAGATGCATGCTGGATAGCGGTCGATGAGTGGAGTAATAGTAGTAGATGCAGAATTGTTTCGGTCTACTTGTCTCGGACGTGATGCCTATATACATGATCATACCTAGATAACCTCATAACTATGCTCAATTCTATCAATTGCTCAACAGTAATTTGTTCACCCAACGTAGAATACTTATGCTCTTGAGAGAAGCCACTAGTGAAACCTATGGCCCCAGGGTCTATTCTCATCATATTAATCTCCATCACTTTATTTACTTGCTTTGCCTTTACTTTCTACTTTGCATCTTTATACCAAGAATACCAAAAATATTATCTCTATCAGATCTCACTCTCGTAAGTGACCGTGAAGGGATTGACAACCCTAATCGCGTTGGTTGCGAGTAGCTATCATTTTGTGCAGGTACGAGGGACTTGCGCGTGACCTCCTACTGGATTGATACCTTGGTTCTCAAAAACTGAGGGAAATACTTACGCTACTGTGCTGCATCATCCTCTCCTCTTTGGGGAAAACCAACGCAAGCTCGAGACGTAGCAAGAAGGATTTCTGGCGCCGTTGCCGGGGAGGCTTACGCAAAAGTCAACATACCAAGTACCCATCACAATCCCTATCTCTCGCATTACATTATTTGCCATTTGCCTCTCGTTTTCCTCTCCCCCACTTCAGCCTTGCCATTTTATTCGCCCTCTCTTTCCCAATCTCCTCCTCTCTTTCCGTTGCCTTTTCCTCTCCTTCTGTTTGCTCGTGTGTTAGTTTGCCTATTTGTTGCGATGGCTCTACCTAGATTTGGTGACCTTCACCTTAAAAGGCTAGAGGAGATCGAAAGCAATGTTAGAAAATTTATGGTTTTGCAATTAGAGCACAATAATTTCTTTAGAAATGAACTTAAGGAACAAAAAAGTTTTATGAGCTTTATGAATAAAGAACTCGATGATATGTCTAAAGAATTTGATGGTATAAGGGCCCAAATTGCCCGTCTTGAAAAGATGACCGCTGAAATTTCGGATATGCAAGCTACCTTAGTCAATAAGATGGCCGCTAAACCAAATTCCTATGAAAAATCAAGATGAAGATCTAAAAGTTATTGATGTGTTCCCTATCAAATCTTTGTTTTGCAATATGAATCTTGATGAAACTGAATATGATCTTCCTTTACCTAGAAGGCGTTCCAAGAATTCTGAGTTTTTGGATCTTGATGATGAAATTGATAAAAGTGGGATTGAAATAAATAGAAACTGTGATGTTGCTAAACCCACTATTTTGGATCTCAAGGAATTTAATTATGAAAATTGCTCTTTGATTGGTTGTATTTCCTTGTTGCAATCCGTGCTAGAATCTCCTCATGCTTATAGTCAAAATAAGGCCTTTACCGAACATATTGTTGATGCCCTGATGCAATCTTATGAAGAAAAACTTGAGATGAAAGTTTCTATCCCTAGAAAACTCTATGATGAGTGGGAACCTACTATTAAAATTAAAATTAAAGATTTTGAGTTTCATGCTTTATGTGATTTGGGTGCTAGTGTCTCTACTATTCCCAAAACTTTATGTGATTTGCTAGATTTCCGTGATTTTGATGATTGCTCTCTAAACTTGCATCTTGCAGATTCCACTATTAAAAAACCTATGGGAAGAATTAATGATGTGCTCATTGTTGCAAATAGGAATTATGTGCCCATAGATTTTATCGTTCTTGATATAGATTGCAATCCCTCATGTCCTATTATTCTTGGTAGACCTTTCCTTAGAACGATTGGTGCAATTATTGATATGAAGGAAGGGAATATTAGATTCCAATTTCCCTTAAAGAAGGGTATGGAACACTTCCCTAGAAAGAAAATAAAATTACCGTATGAATCTATCACGAGAGCCACTTATGGATTGCCTACCAAAGATGGCAATACCTAAATCTATCCTTGCTTTTATGCCTAGCTAAGGGCGTTAAACGATAGCGCTTGTTGGAAGGCAACCAAATTTTATTTTATTTTTTTGTTTTTGCTTATGTTTAGGAATAAATAATCCATCTACCTTCTGTTTGGATGTGGTTTTATGTTTTAATTGGTGTTTGTGCCAAGTAGGACCTATAGGATAACCTACTATGATAGTTGATTTGATTCTGCTGAAAAACAGAAACTTTGCGCGCACGAATTTAGTTATGATAAATCACAGGGACGTGATTTTGTGTTGATTCTTTTTGATGCTGATCAATAAATAAATTTTCAAGGACTTCCTATTTTGTTAGAATTTTTAGAGTTCCAGAAGTTCACGTTAGTTACAGATTACTACAGACTGTTCTGTTTTTGACAGATTCTGTTTTTCGTGTGTTATTTGCTTATTTTGATGAATCTATGGCTAGTAAAATAGTTTATGATCCATAGAGAAGTTGGAATACAGTAGGTTTAACACCAATATAAATAAAGAATGAGTTCATTACAGTACCTTGAAGTAGTCTTTTGTTTTCTTTCTCTAACGAAGCTCACGAGATTTCTGGTGAGTTTTGTGTTGTGAAGTTTTCAAGTTTTGGGTGAATTCTTTTGATGGATTATGGAACAAGGAGTGGCAAGAGCCTAAGCTTGGGGATGCCCATGGCACCCCCAAGATAATCCAAGGACACCAAAAAGTCAAAGCTTGGGGATGCCCGGAAGGCATCCCTCTTTAAATCCACTTCCATCGGTAATTTACTTGGAGCTATTTTTATTCACCAACATGATATGTGTTTTGCTTGGAGCGTCTTGTATTATTTGTGTCTTTGCTTGTTAGTTTACCGCAATCATCCTTTCTGTACACACATTTTGAGAGAGCCATACATGAATTGAAATTTGTTAGAATACTCTATGTGCTTCACTTATATCTTTTGAGCTTGATAGTTTTGCTCATAGCGCTTCACTTATATCCTTTTGAGCGTGATAATTTTTGCTCTAGTGCTTCACTTAGATCTTTTAGAGCATGGTGGTGGATTTGTTTTAAAGAAACTTGATCTCTCATGCTTCACTTAGATTATTTTGAGAGTCGTTAATAGCATGGTAATTTGCTTAATGTTAATATACTTGGTATTCAAGATATGTGAAACTTTCTTTTGAGTGCGTTGAATACTAAGATAAGTTTGATGCTTGATAATTGTTTTGAGATATGGAGGTGATAATATCAAAGTCGTGATAGTTGGGTGATTATGAATTTGAGAAATACTTGTGTTGAAGTTTGCAAGTCCCGTAGCATGCACGTATGGTTAAAGTTGTGTAACAAATTTGAAACATGAAGTGTACCTGGCTTGTGCATCCTTATGAGTGGCGATCGGGGACGAGCGATGGTCTTTACTACCAATCTATCCCCTAGGAGCATGCGTGTAGTACTTGATTTTGATGACTTCTAAATTTTTGCAATAAGTATATGAGTTCTTTTGACTAATGTTGAGTCCATGGATTATACGCACTCTCACCTTTCCGCCTTTGCTAGCCTCTTGATGCTCGTATGCCCTTTCTCACCTTGAGAGTTGGTGCAAACTTCGCGGTGCATCCAAACCCCGTGATATGATACGCTCTATCACATATAAACCTCCTTTTATCTTCCTCAAAACAGCCACCATACCTACCTATCATGGCATTTCCATAGCCATTCTGAGATATATTGCCATGCAACTTCCACCATCATCATCGTGACATGCATCACTTTTGTCATATTGCCATTGCATGATCTTGTAGTTGACATCGTATTTGTGGCAAGGCCACCATGCATTATTTTTCATACATGTCACTCTTGATTCATTGCACCATCCCGGTACACCGCCAGTGGCATTTATATAGAGTCATATCTTGTTCTAGTATCGAGTTGTAATCCTTATGTTGTAATCAATAAAAGTGTGATGATCATCATTATTAGAGCATTGCCCCCCCCCCCCAAAAAGAGAAAGGCCAAAATAAAAAAGAAAGGCCCAAAAAATATATATAAAAAGGGCAATGCTACTATCTCTTTTTCCACACTTGTGCTTCAAAGTAGCACCTTGTTCTTCATGTAGTGTGTCTCATATATTGTGCTTCAAAGTAGCACCATGTTTTTCATATAGTGAGTCTCATAAGTTGTCGTGTTCATACTAGTGGGATTTTTTCATTATAGAACTTGGCTTGTATATTCCTACGATGGGCTTCCTCAAAATGCCCTAGGTCTTCATGAGCAAGCAAGTTGGATGCACACTCACTAGTTTTCTTTTGTTGAGCATTCATAGCTCTAGTGCATCCGTTGCATGGCAATCCCTACTCCTTGCATTAACATCAATCGATGGGCATCTCCATAGCTCATTGATTAGCCTCGTTGATGTGAGACTTTCTCCCTTTTTGTCTTCTCCACACAATCCCCCTCATCATATTCTATTCCACCCATAGTGTTATATGCATGGCTCACGCTCATGTATTGCGTGAAGGTTGAAAAAGTTTGAGATTATTTAAGTATGAAACAATTGCTTGGCTTGTCATCGAGGGTATAGAAGTTGGGAACATCTTTGTTTGACGAAAATGAAGCATAGCCTAACTATATGATTTTGTAGGGATGAACTTTCTTTTGCCATGCTATTTTGAGAAGACATGATTACTTTGATTAGTATGCTTGAAGTATTATTATTTCTATGTCAATATGAACTTTTGTCTTGAATCTTTCTGATCTGAATATTCATACCATGATTAAGAAGATTTACATTGAAATTATGCCAAAGTATCACTCCGCATCAAAAATTCTCTTTTTATCATTTACCTACTCGAGGACGAGCAGGAATTAAGCTTGGGGATGCCTGATACGTCTCCAACGTATCTATAATTTTTGATTGCTCCATGCTACTTTATCTGTTGTTTTGGACTATAATGGGCTTTATTTTCCACTTCTATATTATTTTTGGGACTACCCTATTAACCGGAGGCCCAGCCCAGAATTGTTGTTTTTTGCCTTTTTCAGTATTTCGAAGAAATAGAATATCAAACGGAGTCCAAACGGAATGAAACCTTCGGGAACATGATCTTCTCCCAAACGTGATCTAGGAGACTTGGACCCTACTCCAAGAAGCGCCAGAGGCGGTCACGAGGGTGGAGGGCGCGCCCCCCTTGGGCACGCCCCCTACCTCGTGGGCCCCCTGACGCTCCACCGACGTACTCCTTCCTCCTATATATACCTACGTACCCCCAATAGACCAGAGAAGGAGCCAAAAACCTAATTCCACCGCCGCAACCTTCTGTATCCATGAGACCCCATCTTGGGGCCTGTTCTGGAGCTCCGCCGGAGGGGGCATCTACCACGGAGGGCTTCTACATCAACACCATAGCCCCTCCGATGAAGTGTGAGTAGTTTACTTCAGACCTTCGGGTCCATAGCTAGTAGCTAGATGGCTTATTCTCTCTTTTTGGATCTCAATACAATGTTCTCCCCCTCTCTCGTGGAGATCTATTCGATGTAATCTTCTTTTTGCGGTGTGTTTTTTGAGACCGAGGAATTGTGGGTTTATGATCCAGCTTATCTATGAATAATATTTGAATCTTCTCTGAATTCTTTTATGTATGATTGAGTTATCTTTGCAAGTCTCTTCGAATTATCTGTTTGGTTTGCCCAACTAGATTGGTAGTTCTTGCAATGGGAGAAGTGCATGGCTTTGGGTTCAATCTTATGTGTCCTTACCCAAAGGATGTAAAGGGTTGCAAGGCACGATTGTATTGTTGCCATCGAGGATAACAAGATGGGGTATTTATCATATTGCATGAACTTATTCCTCTACATCATGTCATCTTGCTTAAGGCGTTACTCTGCTTTTTAACTTAATACTCTAGATGCATGCTTTGGATAGCGGTCGATGAGTGGAGTAATAGTAGTAGATGCGTAATCGTTTGGTCTACTTGTCTCGGACGTGATGCCTATATACATGATCATACCTAGATAACCTCATAACTATGCTCAATTCTGTCAATTGCTCAACAGTAATTTGTTCACCCAACGTAGAATACTTATGCTCTTGAGAGAAGCCACTAGTGAAACCTATGGCCCCTGGGGTCTATTCTCATCATATTAATCTCCATCACTTTATGGCATTTCCATAGCCATTCCGAGATATCTTGCCATGCAACTTTCCACCGTTCCATTTATTATGACACGCATCATCATTGTCATATTGCTCTTTGCATGATCATGTAGTTGACATCTACTTGTGGCAAGGCCACCTTCATAATTTTCATACATGTCGCTCTTGATTCATTGCATATCCCGGTACACCGCCGGAGGCATTCATATAGAGTGATATCTTGTTGAGTTGTAAGTAAATAAAAGTGTGATGATCTTCATTATTAGAGCATTATCCCAGTGAGGAAAGGATGATGGAGACTATGATTCCCCCACAAGTCGGGATGAGACTTCGGACTTTACAAAAAAAGAAAGAGAAAAAAGGGAGGCCAAAAAAGGAAAAGGCCCAAAAAGAAAGAAAAAGGAAAAGAAAGAAAAAATGAAGAAAAGAAAAAAAAGAGAAAAAGAGAGAAGGGACAATGCTACTATCCTTTTTACCACACTTGTGCTTCAAAGTAGCACCATGATCTTCATGATAGAGAGTCTCCTATGTTGTCACTTACATATACTAGTGGGAATTTTTCATTATAGAACTTGGCTTGTATATTCCAATGATGGGCTTCCTCAAAATGCCCTAGGTCTTCATGAGCAAGCGAGTTGGATGCACATTCACTTAGTTTCTTTTGTTGAGCTTTCATACATTTATAGATCTAGTGCATCCGTTGCATGGCAATTCCTACCCACTCACATTTATATCTATTAATGGGCATCTTCATAGCCCGTTGATACGCCTAGTTGATGTGAGACTATCTTCTCCTTTTTATCTTCTCCACAACCACCATTCTGTTCCACATATAGTGCTATGTCCATGGCTCACGCTCATGTATTGCGTGAAAGTTGAAAAAGTTTGAGATTACTAAAGTATGAAACAATTGCTTAGCTTGTCATCGGGGTTGTGCATGATTAAATACTTTGTGTGATGAAGATAGAGCAACAGCCAGGCTATATGATTTTGTAGGGATAACTTTCTTTAACCATGTTGTTTTGAGAAGACACGATTACTTTGGTTAGTATGCTTGAAGTATTACTATTTCTTATGTCAATATGAGCTTTTATTTTGAATCATTTGGATCTGAACATTCATGCCACAATAAAGAAAATTACATTGAGAAATATGCTAGGTGGCATTCCACATCAAAATTTCTGTTTTTATCATTTACCTACTCGAGGACGAGCAGGAATTATGCTTGGGGATGCTTGATACGTCTCCAACGTATCCATAATTTTTGATTGTTCCATGCTATTATGTTACCCATTTTGGATGTTTATGGGCTTTGCTTTACATATTTATATCATTTTTGGGACTAACCTATTAAGCGGAGGCCCAGCTTATATTGTTGTTTTCTTGCCTATTTCAGTGTTTCGAAGAAAAAGGATATCAAACAGAGTCCAAACGGAATGAAACCTTCGGGAAACTTATTTTTGGAACAGAAGCAATCTAGGGAACTTGGAGTACAAGCCAGGGAAGCTTCAAGGAGGCCACGAGATAGGGGGCGCGCCCACCCCCCCTGGGCGCTCCCTCCACTCTCATGGGCCCCTCGTGGCTCCCCCGACCGACTTCTTTCGCCTATATATTCCCATATACCCTAAAACCATCAAACAACGCAATAGATCGGGAGTTCTGCCGCCGCTAGCCTCTGTAGCCACCAAAAACCTCTCGAGAGCCTGTTCCGGCACCCTGCCGGAGGGGGAATCCATCACCGGTGGCCATCTTCATCATCCCGATGCTCTCCATGACGAGGAGGGAGTAGTTCACCCTCGGGGCTGAGGGTATGTACCAGTAGCTATGTGTTTGATCTCTCTCTCTCTCTCTCTCTCGTGTTCTCGAGGTGATACGATCTTGATGTATCGCGAGCTTTGCTATTATAGTTGGATCTTATGATGTTTCTCCCCCTCTACTCTCTTGTAATGGATTGAGTTTTCCCGTTGAAGTTATCCTATCGGATTGAGTCTTTAAGGATTTGAGAACACTTGATGTATGTCTTGCCGTGCTTATCTGTGGTGACAATGGGATATCACGTGATCCACTTGATGTATGTTTTGGTGATCAACATGCGAGTTCCGCCCATGAACCTATGCATAGGGGTTGGCACACGTTTTCGTCTTGACTCTCTGGTAGAAACTTTGGGGCACTCTTTGAAGTACTTTGTGTTGGTTGAATAAATGAATCTGAGATTGTGTGATGCATATCTTATAATCATGCCCACAGATAATTGAGGTGACAATGGAGTATCTAGGTGACATTAGGGTTTTGGTTGATTGTGTCTTAAGGTGTTATTCTAGTATGAACTCTATGATAGATTGAACGGAAAGAATAGCTTCATGTTATTTTACTACGGACTCTTGAATAGATAGAACAGAAAGGATAACTTTGAGGTGGTTTCATACCCTACCATAATCTGTTCGTTTGTTCTCCGCTATTAGTGACTTTGGAGTGACTCTTTGTATGTTGAGGGATAGTTATATGATCAGAGTATGTTATTATTGTTGAGAGAACTTGCACTAGTGAAAGTATGAAACCTAGGCCTTGTTTTGTACCATTGCAATACCGTTTACGCTCACTTTTATCATTAGTTACCTTGCTATTTTTATATTTTCAGATTACAAATATCCATATCTACCATCCATATTGCACTTGTATCACCATCTCTTCGCCGAGCTAGTGCACCTATACAATTTACGATTGTATTGGGTGTGTTGGGGACACAAGAGACTCTTTGTTATTTGGTTGCAGGGTTGCTTGAGAGACTGTCGGTGTCAAACCGCGGATCTCGGGTAGGGGGTCCCGAATCGTGCGCCTAGGCGGATGGTAACAGGAGACGAGGGACACAATGTTTTTACCTGTGTTCGGGCCCTCTCGATGGAGGTAATACCCTACGCCCCGCTTGATTAATATTGATGATATGGGTAGTACAAGAGTAGATCTACCACGAGATCAAGGAGGCTAAACCCTAGAAGCTAGCCTATGGTATGATTGTTGAGATGTAATGTTGTCCTATTGGCTAAAGCCCTCCGGTTTATATAGACACCGGAGAGGCTAGGGTTACACAGAGTCGGTTACAATGGTAGGAGATCTACATATCCAGATTG
This sequence comes from Aegilops speltoides, assembly GCA_021437245.1. Lineage (NCBI taxonomy): Eukaryota > Viridiplantae > Streptophyta > Magnoliopsida > Poales > Poaceae > Aegilops > Aegilops speltoides. The sequence goes on along the minus strand of CM038142.1, from coordinate 189,233,178 downwards.
CCAAGCTTGCCTTCCACGCCAAGGAAAGTACCTTGGGACACGAGCCGAGTCTTCAATCTTCTATCTTCGTAGTCCGGAGTCCCGCGGATATTGATAGTCCGGCTATCCGGACACCCCTAGTCCAGACTCCTCAAGAGCCCTCGAACCAGTCTTCAATGACGATAAGTCCGGCGGCATAATGTTTGGCATTGCAAGGCGGGTTCCTCCTCGAATAATCCGGAGAAGATAATGAACACCGGGATAGTGTCCGCTCGCAAAATAATTTCTACAATCCAACGAGAGAATAAATTACACACTTAATTCAATCCATCGACGACACGCAGCGTGACATCACACCGCAGCCAAGCCCTTGTTTGAACCGCTTTTATTATTCCGCCAAAGACGCTTAGCGGCGGCTTCCTTGGCACGCCCCGTCAAAGCGTAGATCGTGTTCCCTTTATTCCGGATCCTCATCAATACGTGCGGCGGTAACCCAACCGCTCCTGCCGCCACGCCTCTATCAAGGGGAATCTCAAATGGTCACGAGACGGCCCTTGGTATTATTTCCCTTTATAAGAGGACCAAGGCCTGTCCTTGTCTTTCAACCTCAGATCGAATCTTTCCTCCGCCCCTAGTTCCAACACCAAGAGCTTCAGACTCGAGCGCCTGGATTTACAAAGAATGTCCGGCCCGACCTCCGTGGTCGGTGGGTGCCCTCCTCCGCCACGGAGGAGGACATATTGAAGTTGCGCGGAGGCCAAGCACTGCCCACGGTTTCAGACAGTTGCCGCCTGGGCAGGCCGTGCCAGCCCCCGAGCCCGCAACACGCTGCCAGATCTCACCTCCGCCGGGATTGGGCTTCCACGGATCCTTTCGTGAGGGGCTCCTATTCTTCTACGGGCTGGACTTCCACGACTTGGCTCCGAGTCCATCCTCCATATCTCTGCATTCATTATCGTCATGAAGCCTTCCTCCGCGTCATCCCCCACTTCGCCCGTGGCTGAAAACATTCAAGGTGGAGCCAAGATGATCGGGGCGCTAAGCGGAGTGTGGCGGGCGACTATAAGCAAGAAGGTCGATGCCCTGTGGCTCAAGGTTCCTTCCAAGAGGAACAGGATTGTGGCGCAGGAGTGGTTCTACATCATCGCTTCCAAGGGCAGCAAGCAAAAGCCGCCTCCTTCCGCCGGGACCTCCACGGCAACTAATGTCGTGGGTCAACCAAGGGCTCAACTGGGGCCGCCCGAGGACGTGCCCGCACCGCAGGCCGGATTCGAGACCTCCAAACAAGGGAGATCGGCCTGGTCAAGGTGATGCAAGTCATGCTAGTCGTGCACCTCCTACCTCGCAAACGCCGCCCTTCCGCCTATGGGAATTCAACCGAGGGACCTCGATTCTTCAAAGACTTTATGGGTTCAACGCCCACGGAGATGTACAAGCTGTTCTTCGACCGCAGCAGCAGGTCCGGATTCGCCGAGGACGCGGGCTTAAGCCGCGATCGCCTCGGATACTCGTGTAAATAGCTCAAAGCTCGGACACTCTACTTGTATGCCTTTCAAAGGATCATCTCTCGACCCTTTTATTCTTTACAGAATGGGTGGCGCGATCAAGGCCGATAAGGTGTCCCGCCCCCTCCGAGAGACCGTGACTGGAGCCCGTCTTTGGTCGAATGTTGGAGGTTGCGCCTACGTAAGAGGCGATGGGGAGATAAAGGAGCTAATACTTGCCCAAAGAGGCGATCAAGAGGAGAGGACTAATGATCCCTCCTTCAGAGGGAGAAGAGGACCGCCCCAAGATCCGGAGGTCAAAGCCCCCAAGCGTGGAAGAAATCCCCACTGGTCCGGCGTCCGAGAGAATCCGGACGCGCAATCATCGCCAAGGACCAGCCTCCAACGAGCCGTGAGTATGAAAGAGGAAGTTTAATAAGGAAGTACCTTCATTTATGCTTCAGAGGTAACCAAATATTTATATCGCAGATTCGGATCTGCACTGCCTTAGATGAGTTCGCCCTCGGGGATCTTCTTCCGGAGATGATGGAGAGCGACACGCCTCCCTCGATGCGCCGCCAGATGAGGCAAAGCGAGCCCAAGTGTCGCCACGGAGGGCGCCCCGAGTCCGGAGGGGTCAAAGAGTTCAACACCCACCAGAGCCCGGCCGAGAATCAAGAGTTTGCTTGAGAGGGCGCCTATTTTGAAGATCACCGCTAACGCGCACGGTGGTTGGAAGGATTTCGTCCGCTGAAAGTGGATCGCGTAATGCCGCCTAAGCTTATCGGGGGTTTTGAGGTATGCGAAAATGATGCACCCTTTATCTTTTAACAGCTTCTACATATAAAAATGTGCCTCAGATAGATAGTAGCCCTCGAGACTCGGTAGGTTGTCGAAGACGACAAACGTCGAGGATCAAAAATCTAAACATCTCGTAATGAATACCGCCGCTCGCATGTGGCGGATAGTCCGGGGCCACGGATCGATCGGGCTTTTTTAACGAGTCGACAAATGGACATGGCAGATGCCGACATCAAGACTTGTCAATCAACGACTTGACGAGTCGCAAGGTAAATAAATTCCCGCAGCCGGTTTATTGAGTGGGTTAAAGCCCTCCTCGATAAGTTATATGTCGCTACGCAGACAGTGCGGTTCTTTGTGGAGAGCCTTCGGCCGAGCTCGCACAAGCTAAGGAGCAAGCCCGAAGGAGTGATGCGGTCTGCCGTGAGGGCGGCCGAGGAGTTGAAGGTCGAAAAGGTCGCAGACCGCCTAGCTAGGCGGAGGTGGCCGAATTGGCCAAGAATTTAAAGGATGCTACCGATCAGAAGCGAGGCTCTTGAAAAGGAGCACCTATCGAGCGAGAAGACTCAAGAAGGCCACCGCCGGCTAAGGATGCCCATTCGCAATGCGGGCTATGAAGGAGGAGCTGCGCCAAGTCGAGAAATCACGGCCGCAAGCCGTTTCTTGCGCGTCGCTGGTTTATGGATGCCAAGCACGCTAAATTTGAGCGGCAAAGGAGTTCGGAAGATCCTTATATGGACTTGGCTGCGAGTGCGGCCGACGTTAAGCACTTCCGGAGCTGGGGATCACGAGGAGGAAGAGTTATATTGACTCAATTCCACGGTCCGGATCGCCCTCTTCATTTGTCGGACAAGTTGGCGAATAGGCCGAACTCAATAGGCTGTCCGGCTGGCTATGATCGACATCGTGGCCCATGTGTGGCCAGAGAGGTCCAAGGCGACAAGCTACTTCGCCCATCGCAGCGGTTCCTTGGGGCGGTGCCGCATATCAAGGAAATGAAACGGTCGGCTCGCATCGAGGGCGCGCGGATGGCTCGCCCGTAAAGGCGCAGATGTCCGGAGATGGATGCCACCGCTCTTGCCGCCAGGTTCGGATGGGAACCAGCTTCCGCCGAGCATTATTTCGGGAAGTTATGCGCGGCGTCAGATAATAGAGTCGCGATGCTCAAAGAATGTAACGCTCAATTGAACGCATTAACTTGTAAATCAATGATTATAGTATGAATGCTTTTTATACTTGTGCTTCCAAGTAGTAAAACTTCTCTGGCGGCCGCTTATGATACTTGTGTATAACCCGAAAGATGCGATCTCGGCTTTGGCCCCTTGCACAAGGTGCCGGGTGTTCGCAAAATAGCGCTTTTTCACACTTAATCCGGACGCCTCGGTCTGTTATAAGGAGGTGGTAGCGAGTTTAACGAGGCAATCCGGACTATAGTGCTTTATTTCTTTCACTTAGCCAAAGGAGCTCGAGGGTGGGGCTACGATATAGCCCCTAATGACACCGCACATCTCCGGATTCGGTGCGATGTGCTCGACCGAAGCGCCCTTCACAAAGCGGGAATTCTAAACATTCCGGTAGTCGATCAAGTGGTGACTGCACTCTCGCTATATCATGACATCGATTTCGCTTTCATCGAGGTGCTCGCCAGCCGAACCGGGGCACAATCGCAGTAGTTCTCCTAATGCGCGTTAGCCGGGTGATACGAACGAAGGCAGCAAAACACGTGAGCCGCAAACCCAACATTTGACCAAAGACATGATTCGAGTCGATGCATATAATGCCCAACTTGAGACGCCGAACACTCCAAGGTGTTCGGACTTTATGATAACGGGCAGAATTATGCCCTAAACCCCTTGTGTCCTGTGCGGGCATTGTACTCCGACGCGCCAATGCCAAAGTTGCCGGGCTCCGCTTTGGCTACAGGAGGAAGCCAAGGGAGATTAACAACAAGAGATAGTAATAAAAAGGTCTATGTAGGGTCTTAATCTGAAAAGAATCCTTGCGACGGGTCCCTACTGCACGTCTGTGCCTGTGTCTCCGCAGCCGTTATCCGGGACGGTACGCACGCTTGTTCATCTCAGAGAAAAGAGGAACATTTTAGTTTAAGAAACAGTTCATGCGAAAATAATGTAAAAGAATAAGTGCAAATAATTAAAGCTAGGTTTATATGAAACCGCGGTTAGAAAGCGCGCAGCCCCTTATGAAAGGGTATGCGGCTAGGGAGCCCCTAGCATGCCGAGTCCGGATTCGTCTATCCGAGTCCGGTCTTTAAGTGACCTCGTGACTTGAAATGGTGCCATGTGGACCGGCATCTTAAGTGTAAGAGACGCGTAATGCGGTATGGCGTTGAAGCGACAAAAGCCTTCGTCCCAATAGTGCTTGATGTTCACTTTAAATGGGACGACATGGAAAATTAACTTTTCTCGTCGAAAATTGTTCGGTGATCCAACACGACTTCGAGTAATATCGAGCTGTGCACTTGGCGTAAGGGCCCGCGTAACTCCTTTGAAGGAAGTGCGGCCGTGTCGAATTTTGGTGGGGTCTATCCCCATCCGACGGATTGTGTTTGAATATAGCAGGTTTAAGTCATCGCCTCCGCCCATTAGGACGTTTGTGAATTGTAGTCCGTCTATTATCGGATTCAATATCGGGAGTCCGCCCCGCGGTTCGAACACTTCGAATAATCCGGTGGTCGAAAGTGATTGGCTTTGATATCCAATCTCTATGGTTTGTTGGCTGGACCGCGAAGCTCTTTTTAGAAAGTGCCGACTGTTTTTCCGTGTCCTCACATGAAGTGAGTTTATCGCTTTGACCCCTTGTGGGAAAGTCTTTTGTTTTCCGGTGCCTCCGGGCGGGTTTATCTTCTTCGCTGACGCGCCGAGCCCCTTGCGCTCGGCGTTTAGTCGGCCGGACTGTTTGAAAACCCAACAATCCTCGTGGGTGTGATTTGCGAGCCTTCCGGGTACTTGTGGATTTGACATATCCGACCTGTGATTTTATGCAAGTTAGACAGGTTCGTCATTGCCGTCCTTGATGGGTTGAGCTTTATTATTCGCCATGAGCTTTTAAATCCGGCGCTGATCGCCGTGTTTTTGGCTTTTTTCTTTATTCCGCGCCGTTCTTTTCGCGCCGTGATTTTCCGCTTCCATCTCTTATCTCGGATGTACTTGGGTCGTTGGTGTCGCTTCTTGCCAACCACTGTCCTCTCTCGCAAAAGCGGGTCATGAGGCTTGTTAATGCGGTCATTGTCCTCGGTTTCTCTCGACCGAGGTGTCTGGCGAGCCATTCGTCTCTTGACATTGTGCTTAAAAGCTGCTAAGGCTTGCCGTCCGGACAATGACTATCCGGTTCTTTTGGTAAGGAACCTGTTCTGCACTTCGCCACCGACTTTTGGGGCTGTTGAGTTATGTGACTTAGGTCATATGCATCCGGAGGCCGGACATAAGTCCCTTGAAAATTTGCTCTAAACGCTTCCTCGAGCTCTTCCCAACTTCCAACAAGTTTTTCGGGAGGCTTTTGAGCCAATGACGGGCTGGCCCTTTGAGCTTGAGGGGTAGATATTTTATGGCGTGGAGATCGCCTCCTCCGCCATATGTATATGCAGATATAGTCTTCATCCGCACTCTGTGGTCTGTTGTTCCATCGTAGGCTTCTATGTTTATGGGTTTAAACCTGCTGGGAATTCATGTTCCAAAGACCTCGTCTGTGAAGCATAGTGGGTGTGCGGTGCCCTGCATTTGTATCGCGTTGCTATCGCCGGACACTTGACGTGTTCCTTGCTTATTGGGGCTTTCCATTTGGGTCCAGATGGACTGGCTGGGCCATTTGACGGTGGGGCTTTATGGCCTCTTCGTCGGTCTGGGAGCAGCTTATGCTCGGTAGCTCTTCGATTGGTGGTCATTGCCGTGTTTGTCATGCGGTTTTGAGTACTTTGCTCCATCTTATCCGGAGCGCTGCCTTCCGCCGTGTTGAGCTTCCGTTTTCCTTCTTCGTGCTTCTTGTCAGAGAGATGAGCTGCGTTTGCAAAGATCTTGTTCGACGGGCTCTTCGAGTTTGTCGTTGTTGGGGCTTGTTTCGCCTTCGGAGGGAGGTACATAGTTGTGATCTTCAACCTTTTCTTTCGCCGCCCTTTCATGAGGGCTTGCTTCTACACCCCCCTTCGCCGCCTTGTTGGAGGGTTTGTCTTCGCACTCTCTGGGTATCATTATTTCTGTGGAATCTCCATTCTTGTTGTGGCGGGATTTAGAGCGGCGCGCCGGGCGCTTGGGTTGCTTCTTTAGAGAATCTTCATCCGCGCTTCTCGCCATCCCTTCTTCTGGGTATCCACCATGTAGACGTCAGATGACGAGGTGGCCTTCCAAAGGTCCCGTGGGCGCTGGTCTCGATCGCCTCGGCATCATCGCCCATAGCGCCGATGTCCTCGAGTCGTAGTCTAGCATGTCTGTTAGATCCTCAACGCAGTGGCTACAAAGTGGGTGGTGGGTGGGCTCAATTTCTTCGTCGTCCGAACTCCAACCGCCCCGCCATAGTCCGCCAGATTCTCCGATAGCGGAGATGCTTGAGAATTTGTGATATCGCCAAAAGGCGAGTGTTGAAAGATGTCCGCGACGGTGAATTCCATAACCGGCGCCTAATCCGCTTAATTGGCGGGGCGCTGGAGGCTCGAGTCCGGCGCCTCGGGATCACGAAGTTTCGCAAGGGACAAAATCGGTATTCGGCTCTATCGCCGTAGATGTTGAAGCCCCCGAGGCGGCGTCTATCCACCGGCCCTCGTCATGGGAATCGGCTCCAGACTAGGAGCCGGAGCGGATTCGGGTGCGGCCACCAAAGCACTGCTCGGCGGCAGAGCTAGATCATGCCCATCGTCGCAGTGCGGCGCGCTTGGCTATGGCTCGAGTCCGTCGAAGATCAAGTCTCCGCGGTCATCGACCATGAAGTTTAGGCTTCCGAATCTAACCTGATGGCCAGGGGCGTAGCTTTCGATCTGCTCCAGATGGCCAAGAGAATTGGCCCGCAGTACAAAGCCGCCGAATACGAAGATCTGTCCGGGGAGAAAAGTCTCACCCTGGACAGCGTTGAAGGTTGAAGAAGCCATCGAGCCTATCGGTGACGACAGAGAGGAACTCTCAATGAAAGCACCAATGTCAGTGTCAAAACCGGCGGATCTCGGGGAGGGGGTCCCGAACTGTGCGTCTAGGCGGATGGTAACAGGAGACGAGGGACACAATGTTTTTACCCAGGTTCGGGCCCTCTAGATGGAGGTAATACCCTACGTCCTGCTTGATTAATATTGATGATATGGGTAGTACAAGAGTAGATCTACCACGAGATCAAGGAGGCTAAACCCTAGAAGCTAGCCTATGGTATGATTGTTGAGATGTAATGTTGTCCTACGGACTAAAGCCCTCCAGTTTATATAGACACCGAGAGGCTAGGGTTACACAGAGTCGGTTACAATGGTAGGAGATCTACATATCCGTATTGCCAAGATTGCCTTCCACGCCAAGGAAAGTACCTTCCGGACACGAGCCGGAGTCTTCAATCTTCTATCTTCGTAGTCCGGGAGTCCGGCGGATATTGATAGTCCGGCTATCCGGACACCCCCTAGTCCAGGACTCCCTCAGAGACCATCTTCATCCTATGCCTCCTGCGGATTGATAAACCTTAGGTCATCCACTTGAGGGAAATTTGCTACTGTCCTACAAACCTCTGCACTTGGAGGCCCAACAACGTCTACAAGAAGAAGGTTGTGTAGTAGACATCACCCAACACCTCGCACCCACGCGCGTACATGTATGAGAGAAACGCGTAATACCTCCATGCATCGCTTGACACCGACCACCCACCGTAACCGGGAACTCCCTGATATTTTCCTCGGCCTCGCTTCTACCACGATTTTTTTCCGTCATGGATGGCCCAAAGAATGTCATGCATCTGCGTCTCCGGCCCGCCCAGGACAAAAAACCCATTTTTGTCATGATTTTTTGTCATAGAAGTAGGAGCCCACCATATCTATGATGATACCGGGGTTTTTCACAATTATCGTCATAGAAGTGTCATAAGCATGACAAAAAATATTCGTTCGGGCCAAAATGCCATGGATGTGTCTTTTTTTGTAGTGGTTGTTAAGTTCCACCACATCTATAGTCAGATGAACTGAACAAAATAGCCCCTAAATACTACTACTACGGAGGGGCTTTGTACTACTTTCGACAGCCTCTCCTTTGCCGAGCGCGCTCAGTAAGAGGAAGAGGAGGAGTCTACCAACAAGCTGGACAACTGCAATATGGTGCCTACCGCTGCTGCACCTTTAGCGCAGCTCATCTCAAACGCCCTCTGCCGCTCTAGACGACCCCTCTCGAAGCGTCCGGACTGCTCGTAGATCTCCTGATTCCTCGCCTCTACGCCGGTGTGTGCTGCGGCCATGACTGCAGTAAGGCTCTTTGCATGCTCGATGAGGCGCTCCTCCTCCTCCCATAGGAACTCGATGTAGCGCGCAAGGTTGCTGACACACGTGCAGGCCTCCCCCTCCCCCTTCCTCCTTCGGGCGGTGGTGGCGGAGTGGGTGATGATCCTGGTGGTCAACGGTGGGCTGGCAGCCACGACGGCCGATAATGGGATGGTGGCAACGACCACCACCTCCCACCTTCGGGCCGCGGTGGCGGGGCGGGTGATGGCCACGATGGCCGGCAGTGGAGTGGCGGCCATGACGGCCACCTCTCGCCTTCGGGCCGCGGCGGCGGAGCGGGCGATAGCCCTAGCTTTCGACGATGGTTTGGCAGCAATGGTGGCCGGCAACAGCTGCCAACGGGCAGTGGCGGTGGAGCGTGTGGTGGGTGTTCCACACACCCAATAGGGATGCCACACGCACTACACTACGTCGGGGACTGCACCGCCGCCGCTGTGCAGCCTCCCAGCTGGAGCTGTCCACTAATGGCGGCGGAGTGGCTGAGCGACGATGACGCACCAGTGCTGTCGGCGTCCTGGATTCGGGGGTATCCAGCCCTACCTGCCTGCGGCCCGCCACGTGGCTCCATCGACGGCCTGGTACAGCAAAGCTTCAACACCAACACCACAAGACCCTCGTGAGGGGCCAAGCCTCACGAGGTGGGTGAGGGAGTCCTGGATTAGGGGGTATCCGGACAGCCGGATTATATACTTTGTCCGGACTGTTGGAGCATGAAGATACAAGACTCAAGACTCCGTCCCGTGTCTGGATGGGACTCTCCTTTGCGTGGAAGACAAGCTTGGCGATCCAGATATTATATTTCCTTCCTTGTAACCGACTCCATGTAAACCCTCTCCGGTGTCTATATAAACCGGAGAGGTTGGTCCTTAGAGGGACGATCACAATCATAATCATCATAGGCCAGCTTCTAGGGTTTAGCCTCTACGATCTCGTGGTAGATCTACTCTTGTACTACTCATATCATCAATATCAATCAAGCAGGAAGTAGGGTTTTACCTCCATCGAGAGGGCCCGAACACAGGTAAACATTGTGTCCCTTGCCTCCTGCTACCATCAGCCTAAGACGCCACAGATCGACACCCTACCCGAGATCCGCCGGTTTTGACACCGACATTGGTGCTTTCATTGAGAGTTCCTCCGGTCGCCATCCGCAAGGCTTGATGGCTCCTTCAATCGTCAACAACATGGTCCAGGTGAGACTTTTCTCCCGGACAGATCTTCGTGTTCGTGGCTTTGCATCGCTGGGCTAATTCGCTATTAAACTGGAGCAGATCGACAGCTCACGCCGCCACCGTGTCAAATTCGAAACCGAACTACATGGCGATATCGCGGAGACTTGATCTTCAACGGATTCGGGCTCGCGCCGGAGCACCGGACATCCACGATGAGCAAGGCCTAGACTCGCTATCGGACAATGCTCGATATCACCCCGCAGCGGTGCCCCGACCTAAACCGAGCAGCATCGCATTGCCTAAGGACGAGTGGATGGACCTCACCAGAGGCCGCACACTCATCGGCGGTAGTGCCAAACACAGCCTCACCCCTAAAGAAGCTGGACACCGACCTTCAGACTCAGATCCGCAGAGGTTCTAGTCCAGGCGCCCGAGCCTGCCGAGCCTGGTTGGGCTCCGTAATGGAGTTCACCGCTGCGGATATCTTTCCAAAGACTCGCCCCTTGGCGACGTCTTTCAACTCGTTAAAGTCTCTCTCTTTGTCGAGACTCATGGCGAAATATATCCGCTCCGGTGGGAAGCAGTAACGGCGAATTCGCCGCCACCCACCACCCACTTCATTGCCACGGTCGATCATTTAACCGACGTGCTTGACTTCGACCAAGACATCAACGGTATGGACGACGATGCAGAGAAGAACAGAACCACCGCCACGGGCGGTGGACAGCCACCTCCTCATATGATATATATATGGTGGACACTCAAGGAAACCAATGGCGATGAGGCAACGGAGGATAACCCCTCGTGGAAGAAAGCAAAGCATGGCGCGCCGGCGCCGCCCAAGCCCCGCCACAAAGAAGATCGCACAGAGACGAAAACAATTCGGATGGTGCCGAAGAGGAATACAACCCAGATCAGCCTGCCTTTGAGCAGGCCGAGTAGGAAGAGGGGCAGGTCAGCCCAGACGAACAGGCGACGGACGGATATCCGGAAGAATACAACTACATGCCCCCCTCCGAAGACGAGGTTAGCCTCGGCGACGACGAGTTAGGCGTGCGTGAAGACCCCGTGGAGCAGGAGCATTTTAAGCGCCGGCTCATGGCCACTGCGAGGAGCCTGAAAAAGAAGCAGCAGCAGCTTCAAGCTGATCAAGACTGCTCCACGACATGATGGATCAAGTCCCGCAGCCGAGGAATCCGGACTCAACGCCACATATTGACCGCCACCTCGTGGCCGGATAAATGGCATATCAGCCCGAATACCAGCCCGCACCCCACGCCAATACACCGCAGCCCGGGCAATAGGCAAGACCCGCAAGATATATCGAAACAAAGCAGACAGCCAAGATCGATCTCACGGATCGCGGGGGCGCTTCAACATGCGATTTACGACCGCCACGCGGATACACTGTCAACAAGTCCGCCAGTTTAATATAGCCACCTGCACTCATTCGAATCGCAGAGCCACATAGCCCAAGCACAAAGGCGCCACACACCCCTCTCGCTTCATCGACGAAGTGATGGATCATGAATTCCAAAAGGGTTCAAACCCGTAAACATCGAATCATACGATGGCACAACAGACTTCGCAAGATGGATCAAGATTGCCTTCTCCACATTCACATGGCTCATGGAGACGCACCTACACGCCATCAAGTATCTCCCTTGCTTAAAGGACCCGCCCGACACTAGCTAAACAGCACGCCCGCAAATTCCATTGGTAGTTGGGAAAACCTAGAAGACGCTGCCTCGACAACTTCCAAAGTGAACATACGTATGCGACCATCGACGCCGATGACTTGAGCCACATTACTCAACAGCCCGGAGAGTCACCAGAAATTTCGACTCGGTTCCTAACTAAAAGAACCAAATAGTTGATCGTCAGATGTCAAGCCCTGCCGGCCTTTAAGCATAATATCCGTGACGAGTGGCTCGCCCGACACCTCGCCAGAAAACCCAAGTCGATGGCAAGACTCACGACACTAATGACCCGTGATTTATGCAGCGAGGACAGCTTGGTTGGCTCGCAGAGCACCACGCCACATTCCGCCACCTCGGATGTCCGCGGATAATAACGGCAAGCCACGGCGCAATGCATATAAGCGACGGAACAACGGTGACAACGTCAAGACACGTAGAGTCAACGCCGATTCAAGTGGATGCAAATCCCGTCAAAAAAGCAGTTCAAAAGAAACAATCAGGACCGCCCGCCTAGACCGTGATATCGAACGCCGTACAAATTCATGGCACCTTGACAAGCCGCCTAATCACACTAATAGAGACTGCTGGGTGTTCAAATAGGCCGGTAAAATAAACACCGAAAACAAGGACAAGGGGCTGCACAGCGACGATGACGAGGAGCCCCGACGTCCGAACACGGGGGGACAGAAGAAATTTCCTCCCCAGGTGAAAATGGTCAACATGATCTACGCCACCCACATTCCCAAATGGGAACAGAAGTGAGTACTACAGGACGTCTATGCGATGGAGCCAGTTGCCCCAAAATTCAACCCATAGTCAGCCTGTCCGATCACCTTTGATCGTAGGGATCACCCTACCAGCATCCATCACAGCGGTTCAGCCGCATTGGTCCTAGACCCAATCATCGACGGATTCCACCTCACGCGAGTCCTTATGGACGGCGACAGTAGCCTGAACCTGCTTTATCAGGACACAATGCACAAAATGGGCATCGACGCTTCAAGGATCAAGCCCACCAAAACCACCTTCAAAGGTGTAATTCCAGGAGTAGAGTCCCGTTGCACGGGCTCTATAACATTGGAAGTGGTCTTCGGATCTCCGGATAACTTCCGAAGCGAAGAGTTAATCTTCGATATCATCCCTTTCTGTAGCGGTTACCACGCACTGCTTGGACGAACCGCATTCTCTAGATTCAATGTGGTACCACACTATGCATACCTCAATCTCAAGATGCCAGGACCGCGCGGGGTCATAACAGTCAACAGAAACATGGACCGCTCTCTCCGTACAGAAGAGCATACTACAGCCCTCGCGGCGGAAGTACAATGCGGCCTCCTCCGACAAACCACCAATCCGGCGACGACAACCTTGAACACCGTCAAGCGAGTCTGGAGCACCCCGCAACGGGATCACCAGGCACGCCAAGAGCGCGACTAGCAGCCTGGCCTCCGCTCAAGCCCCATCAAAGCAACATTTGTGCCACGCGTACACAATTACGCACTCAAAATACCATGGGCATAGGCGGAGGCGCAGCAGTGACTCAGTCAACAGTGCGGTATAACCGCAACATATTTCATAACCCTCCCTTTTTATCTTTCAGGACACTGCTTTAGGGCAGCCTCTTCAGAAGAGACAGATTGTCGGACTTACACAGGAGAGAAAACCAAGGAGGTAACGGGCTTTGCGCACAAAAGGAAATACCCAGGTGGAATCTGTTCACGATCGTTATACCTGTTTTATATACCTACATGCAGCCTACCCTCGGATAGGACATGTTAAATAGTCCTATTTACTTCTGCTTAAACACACCCATTGTAAACATACGCCTAAACGTATTATTCATCAATGGGAGATAATATATAGCGTCAGCTTATTATTCCTATTTGCGCATTTTTCTTACAAATGTTTATTTAATATTGCATCCAGACACCTTGGTATGATCAGTTTGCTGTGGGCTTCTTATGGCGCCCATAATACGGCAAAACAAGTCCGAACACTTTCAACAAGGCGGCACCTCAACTTATAGCACTATATGCATCAGCTCGAATCACGCCTTGGGTCAATAGTTGGGTTTGCCCGACTTTGTTTTGGTACCTTACGCTCCATTATATCGCTAAGGTAGCGCAGGGAGAACTACTGCGATTGTGTCCCAGTTTTTCCGGACGAGCACCTCAGTAGAGAAAGCCGAAAACTGACCGGCATGATGCGGCGAGAGCTGGTCGCTGTTCGAGAGTCTTAAAATCCTTAAAGATTTTTTCCGCTTTAGGCGAGGAATCAGCCTCGTCCGATTTAGGCGTATATAGGGCCCCAATTCGGCCTTCTGAATTCTAGGGGCTTCGCCAAAATTTAAAATTGTAGACTTCTATGGCTAAGTGAAAGTTATAAAGCCACATAGTCCAATTGCCTTGTTCGCTGCGCCGGATACCTCCTTAAGGGACCAAAAATTTGGATAAAGAGTGTCTAGGTTTTTCCAGGAACACGCCAGTACTAGTTACGTGGTGTCGGAAGCCTACGACTGGCCTACTTTCAGAATTCTATAAATAGCCGCACAGAAGGTAATATTTTAAATCAAAAAGCGCTGCATAGCACAAGTAACTTCTTCTTTATATTACAACAACGACAGAAGTACATTTACTCAAGGATCGTGTCCTTGGTACATTCATCGGCCACGAGATGAGCGCCCTTCATAACGCCATCATAATATTTCTCGGGACAGCGATGCGCCTTGCCCTCTGGCGGCCCGTCCTTCACTAGCTTCTCCGCATTCAGCTTGCCCCAATGCACCTTCGCACGGGCAAAGGTCCGGCGGGCACCCTCAATGCAAACGGATCGCTTGATCACTTCAAGCCGCAGACAGGCATTTACCATCCGCTTGATAAGGCCGAAGTAGCTAGTGGGCTGGGGCTCACCAGGCCACATCCGGACTATGACATCTTTCATAGCCACTTCGACCGCCCTGTGGAGTTCAACCAACTGCTTCAGTTGGTCACTCAGAGGCATTATGTTCGCCTGAAAGATTTGGGACCGTAACAACTTCTCCGCTGAGCTCCCCTCCTCGGCACGGTAGAACTCCGCGGCATCTGATACGCTGCATGGTAGATCTATGAATGCTCCTAGAGAGCTCCGAATTCGGGTAAGTAAAAGAAACGCCTCCTCCACATGCTTGCTTTGCATAAAGAATGTCTTACCCACCGCTATCTTCTTGGCCGCCTGGATTTCCTGCTGTGCCTTTTCGGCTTCGGCCATGGCGTCTTTCACACTCGCAAGGGCCTTCTCAAGCTCAGTCTCTTTCATCTTAAGATCATGCTCCAAGGACTCGAACTTCTTGCCGAGCTCCTGGAGCTCTTACCGTACCTCACCCACTCTAGCATCTTGCTTTTCGCGCTCCTTGCATTCCAAGGCCGCCTTGTCTTCGGCCTCGGACATCGCTTTCTTCAGAGACGCCACTTCGGTGGTGGCCCCTACTACAAAGTCACGACACTTTGTTGTTAGAATAAAATTTTTTGTCTATCCTTTATTATATGAGAGCGGGGAATCGCAAACCTTTGTTCTCTTCGAGCTGCCTCTTCGTGCGGCCGAGCTCTCCCTGCACCTGCTCGAGGTCCCGTTTGAGTCCGGCGACCTCGGCCGTGCGTACAGCAGCGGCAAGCAGCACCGCCTGTTTATCCACCGGTGCACCTACTATTAGACTCCTGCGGATTTTAATTGACCCTCCGTTTGGCTCTTCTTTCCGAACACCAAACAGAGTATCAGGGGCTACTACCTATCGGGTGATAATTTTACACTTTTATTACTTACCTCAAAGCCCGTCGAGGGCTGGTGCAGCTTTGTTAGTCCGCTCTTGGCGAGACAGATCTCAATCACCGCACTCATAAGAGTACGGTGCTTTTCATCCATGGAAGCGCCAAGCGCCCAACAGACTATCCGACGCCTCTAAGCGTAATGGAAGTCATCGCACGGATGGCTCACCTCCCTAGCGAGGGGCCGCCGCCCAATCCGAACCATCAAAGGTTCGGCAGACAAGATCCGCCGAGAGCCCGCTTGTTGCGGCTCTCATCGCACGATCCACGGGATCCTCAGACCCGTGTGCCCGGCGTCTGGAATTCTGCCTTGGGGCGTCTCCAGAGTCACCTCCCCCTGCTCCGGGAGCCTTTGGGACAACACCTCCGTGTCATCCGCAGGTCGAGGAGTAGTGGCCGTCGGGAGCGATTTCATCGCTAAATCACTCAAGGACCCATCCGAAGACGATACCTCGGGATGGACCCTGGCCGGACTGCATATATGTTCGGCATTATAACAAGACTATGAAGCAAAGTCGCACTAAAGTGCAATATAGTGCAGAGACTTACGATCTCGCTAGGGGCTTCCCCCTGGGCAGCCACTCTTCCTCGCTGTGAGCGGTCGTGGTGGAGTAGTCCAGAAGGGACGCCTTTCCCATCTTGGACGTCCTAGCCTCCCCCTCTGGGGTGGCTTTCCTCTTCTTCTCCTCCCCGGTGTGGGGAGGCAGAATTTCTTCGTGTTTCCCCCCGCCTCCGCGGGAGGAATCTGCCTCGTCGTCTTCAGACGACAAGGGTATGATGGCCTTGCGCTGGGGGGCCTTTCCCGGCCCCCTGGTCCGCCTTCTTAGGCCCCCAATCCTCTCCGGATGGGGTGGCCCCTTCCTCTTCTTCCTCTGTAACGCCCCGAGACCGACGCTCCAGAAGACTTCCAGCTACTCTGAGTTTCATCGTGTGATTTGTTTTGTTTGTTGCATCTTTTGCATTGCTTCATGCCATCATGTCATTTAATTTTTAAAACTCAACTAAATAAATTGTATGGATCTTCGATCCATTTAAATCGAGGGAAGGGTGACTTCTCTTTATAACATATCCTCCCAATATTAGGGAGCTATATTAAATATTCCTTTAATTTGGATTTATCCCACGAGCAGCAAGCTTCATCGCTGCACCCGTCGGTGCGCCATGACGGCCGCATAGCTACTCCGTCACTTACCCCAGCAGCTTCGTCATCCCACGCGCGTCACGACTAGGTGGACGCGCAGGCTGCTCTGCTCACGGCGCGGGAGCTTCTTCGCTACCGCACAGTGGGTGATGGATCTCAGAGGATCGAAGTATGTCTAGAGGGGGGTGATTAGACTACTTGACAACTTAAAATTTAGCCTTTTGATTTGAGTAGTTTCTTAGCAAGTTCACAATGATAACCAAGTCAAGTATCACCCTACACATGCAATTCTAGAGTTATGGCAGCGGAAAGTAAGTTGCATGTATAGTAAATGAGAGGTGGAGAAGAGCAAACGCAATGGAGACACGGAGATTTTTTCTCGTGGTTCCGATAGGTGGTGCTATCGCCAATCCACGCTGATGGAGACTTCAACCCACGGAGGGTAACGGCCTGCATGAGTCCACGGAGGGCTCCACCCACTAAGGGTCCACGAAGAAGCAACCTTGTCTATGCCATCATGGCTTACGCCCACGGAGGACTAGCCTTACTCGGGTAGATCTTCACAAGTAGGCGATCTCCTTGCCCTTACAAACTCCTTGGTTCAACTCCACATCATGACGGAGGCTCCCAAGCGACACCTAACCAATCTAGGAGGCACCACCTCCAAAAGGTAATAGATGGGGTTGGTGATGATGAACTCCTTGCTCTTGTGCTTCAAATGATATCTCCCCAACACTCAACTCTCCTCACCGATTTGGCTGTGGTGGAGGAAGGGATTGAGTGGAAAGCAACTTGGAAAGACTAGAAATCAAGTTTCATATGGTGGGAGTGGAGCAACTTGATCTCAACACAAGGGTAGGTAGTTTTCTTCTCGTAAATGTAAGGTAGGAGTGGTAGTTCTTTCGATGGCTCTCTCCACTAATGAAGAGGAGGTGGAGGGTATTTATAGCCTCCACACAAAATCCAACTGCTACACACATTTGAGCAATCTCGGTCGACAAGTTGACAACTCGTGGGACCGAAAGTTCAAATCTTAGAACGTTGGGATTTTCGTGGGACCGAAAATACAATCTCTGCTAGACCGATTCTTCCAAAGTCTAGGGTTTGCCAATCTCGGTGGGACCGACTTTCTCATCTCGGTGACACCGATTTGAGTACGTATGTTACGTAAGCTTGGCAACACCATTTTCGAATGACCGAGTTTGGAATCGAAAATCCGAGATTCTAGGGTTTTGGCTATATGGTCGAGGTGGTTCATCTCGTGTGATGAGTTTGGAATCGGTGGGACCGAGATTACTTATGAGTTTATGTTGGAATGAAAGATTGCTGATTGTTTGAGAGATAAATCACTAAGCACTTTAGAGCAACCAGATCATCATCATAACCTCATCCCCTTTAATAGTATTGGCTTTCCTATGGACTCAATGTGATCTTGGATCACTAAACCAAAATGGAGTCTTGAGCTTTTGCCAATGTTTTCCTTAGCATTTTGAAGGGTCCACATCATCAGTCATTGCCATACCCATATCAATCGAACTTTCTCAAATATTCTCAAGAAATGATTAGTTCAATGATATATATGTTGTTATTAATTACCAAAACCACCGGGATTAGTTGCACTTTCAATCTCCCCTTTTGGTAATTGATGACAACATATAGATCAAAGCTCGACAAGTGATATAATTAATGAATAACATCGTCGCTTTGAGAAGTATGTGATAAGCAAGAGCTCCCCTAAATTTGTGCATTATTTAAGATTTATGCTTGAATGCAAATGCACAATCGATTAGGATCATGGGTTACTCTTCCATGTCACATACATCTTGGTGGAGCGCACAAAATGATAAGAATGAATATCATGCACCCAATCACCAAGACATGAGTAAATGATCATACAAGATATGAATGAAATATGATAGACATCAAGCACACATTAAGCACAAGATGATCAAGCACTCATCAAGATAGAGCAAACGAGTATCAAACACACGAAGTATCTCAAAGAACTCAAAAGTATCTCAAGGAAAACCGCAAACGAAAGAGCAAAACGAAGCACTCTCTCTCGAAGCCCTATGATCTATACAATTTTCCCCTTTGGCAACAAGTTACCAAAAGTTCGAAGGTATAGAGCTAATCGCCACTCGGGACTCACGGGCGGCTCTCGCTCGCGCCGATGGAGTGGAGATGGCTGCATCCGCGAACGCTTCGCCAAGTCTGTGGAGCTGGAGGAGTGGATATCGAGCCGGTGCCGAACCGACGGAGCTGTAGGAGGTGCTGATGTAGTAGCCCTGGATCTCGACATCGAATAGCAGCTGATCCGGGCTTTAGGGCACCGCAGCAGCTGCTCATAGTCATCCCGACCATGTCACCTTCCATCTCCTTCATAAGTTCTCGCCTTCTCCTCTTAGCTTCCTCGATATCCGTGATCAAGCTTGTTGACGGTGACTGCACTTCACCACTTTGACGCCCGTGAGCATGGAACTTATCCTCAACGATCCTCTCAAGGCTCTCCCGAGATTGCACTATGCTGGCCAAAGCGAGCTCAATTCTCCGAGTGGCTTCAAGAAGTTGTTCTCGCAACACTCTTGGGCTTTGTCTGCCGCTTCCTTCTCGCTTTAGCTTGTTTAGCGCTTCAGACTTAGCATGTCCTTCTACTGACGTGGGAGCATTCTCACCATCACAACCTCGTTGTCCTCATGTTCAAAGCTGCAAAGGGCAAGTGGGGTCTATCCAATGTAGGTGTCCGTGCCAAACTTGGCATTAATGAGCATCCGAATATGCGGAGCAAACCCACACGACCTTCTTTTGGTCACCGTCCGTCCTCTTGATAGTCTCAACTATCGTGTCCATCACCTTAAAAGGTGTCTTCGATCTAGAATGTGCAGCATGTTGATAGAGTACCTCTTATCATGCGGTGGTCCTCGACTTAGGCATCAAAGTATGCCTCGTAATGGTGTTGGTGGTTGGGAGACCTGCTCAAGGTAGTAGACTGATCCAAGCTTCCAAATCTCTACATCCTTCTCATCAACCTCATTATACATGTTCTTCATCGACTCGTGATTTTTCTTCGAATGCCATACACATCAATGTCATCTTCCTTGAAACAGTGCATTCAGAATGCTCTCCATTCCTCAATCAGATGAAATCTCGCCTTCATCATCCATACAATCCGCCATCCGGATAGAAGTGTGCGTGGCATAGAACCGCATGATCATCTCATCGCTCCAGCAATACCGACCAACAAACTCGCAATCCCACAAGCAAGTGAAGCTTTCGTGCACATGTGGGAAATAGTCTCGTGTTTTCATCGCCGATGTATTTCCACCACGATCCGTGTCAAGAATAATTGGCTTCTTGTCCATGAGCACCGCCTCATAAAAGTCTTGTTGCTCTCTTGTGTGGAATCTTGAGTCAATCGCTGTTTTCTCCCGCCGCATATGGATCTGTTTGCTCCATAGCTCGAGTCCTTTGTCCTTTCTCTCCTTCATATTTTCAGCTCGAGGATGAGCTTCATTATGAATCGGCAGTTTCGTTTTAGCTTGAGCAGTAACATGAGCCTCATCATCCGATTCTCGCAGTGGCACATTGTCCTTTTCTTCTCTCAAGCTGGAATATTTCTCACAGCCTTCCGGCTTGGCAGCTGGTTTGGCTTGGGCTGCCTTTTGCTGGAGCTGAAGGCTTAGCTTTAGGAGGTGCTCCTCGCCTCGATGGCATCACCCATCAACTTCGCTTCGAGGTGGCCGAGGTGCTTCCTCATCGTAATCATCATCATCATCGCAGCCTCTTCATGAACTTTCCTCTTCCTCTTGGAAGTCTTCTTGATTTTGCCGGAGGTTTCTTCCATGCCGAGCTTCAGGCAACAAAGGATTTCTTGACCTTATCGGTGCCTTTCTTGGTTTGTTGCCTTGATGCTCTTTTGGCAACCACCTTCCTCTTTGGCTTAGACGTTATTTCCTCATCTCGCAACGAAATCAATCTTCCTCATCCGAGTTCCTCTTCCTCCCGGCTCGTGGCAGCAGCAGCAGTCCACTTGGAGTGCTTTTCTCCATCATCCAAAAACTGCTTGCTTCGACTTGTAGCTGCCTCGAATCTCAACCGCATCTCGCACTGTTCGATCTGTTACTTCCTTCGCATATGTCCGACAACCCGTGAATAGAGTGGGTATGGGCGTAATAGAAGAGTTATCACAAACCGCAGAGGATTTTGCAAAAAATGAGTTCAAACTTTAGATTTAGGTTTTCACAGAATACATGTCGGTCTCGACCGAAGTCTATCAATTCGTGAAACCAAACGCCTAAATGCACCACATACACCACTTTCGTTGGACCGAAATGGGTTTCGGTCTAGCCGAGACAGCTTAGGGTTTCACTAAATCTTCACTTCGGTTCACCGACGGTACAACTCGGTTTCACCAAACGCAAAGGTAATGGCCAGAGGCCAAATCGGTCATCCGAAAATGCGAATCGGTCACACCGAGATGTGTTCGCGGAAACCTAACCCTAAAATTTTCACTCAAATTTGTTCTATGATCTAAATAGCTGGATAGGGAGATCTCAAACTTGGCAAGAATCATGGCAACACCTATCGTGCATAGAATCAGCGATTGAACACGAGAGGGATGAAGCTCACCCAATGCGGTGGAGTTTCACCACGGCGGCAACGGCAAAGGCGAAGGACCGCTGACGGCGATGGAGACCTGCGGCGAGGGCGCACAGCGACGGCGGAGACGATCCGAGACCAAGGCGACGGCATAAGAGTTTTGAGGGCTAAGCGCTTGAAGAAGTAATCAACGCGCTCGCCCTCGAGTATATATACTCTTCGTTGTCGGTGGGACCGAAGTTTGTAAACTCGGTGGGACCGAGATGGTTAATCGCGCAAGCATACACACATCGGTCACGCCAAAATTGAAACTCGGTTTCACCGAGGTGAAAACCTAGATCAATCCAAGTGATCTCGGTCCGTCCGATTTGATATATCGGTTTGACCGAAAGTACTTAGAAGGTTTTGGAAGTTAGGCTTTTGACGGATCGGTGGCTCCGAAAGTGCTCCTCACTCGGTCCGTCCAAAAAGTCTTGTTCAAAGTTTGTGATATAAGCATGAATAGAGTTTGAGACAAGAAAGCATAGATAGCTAGGGAAAACTTAGGCATTCTTGTCCATCCATTTGGTCAAAAAGAAAGAAAACCATAAAGACCAAAGCAACAAATGGATGTCCTCGAATGGATAAAATCATGCATCCAACATGCTCACACAATAAGATAGCAAATGAAATATGTGTCAAACATGCACAAACAAAACACTAACAGCTAGCACACAGTTTGGCGATGACTAGGTCATCTATATATGAGTATATTGACTTAGGAGTCAAATGAGAACATTTGATCATAGGTCATACTCATCGCTTAAGCACAAGTGGGGTTACCACTTTTCCATAAAGCATTAATGTGTTCACATCATTAGGAGATGCTTTAGCTCATTTCTTTAGAGCAAAGCTCCCCTTGATGTGAGAACCCCTTTAAAGGGTCAAACTAACCTTGGGTTGTCGTTGAAGACTTCATGTAGATGTTGAAGATGTGGATGCTCAATGTTGATGAAGATCATCAAGAGTTGGGAGCAATCCTTTGATTCGGCACTTTCAATACCTACATGGGTTAGTCCCACAAGGAACAAACAAGAATATCCATGGACATAGATTGAAGTTCATAATAGATGATGTCCATGAAAGCAATGATTACCTTGTCCCTTGACTTACCAACATGAGGGTTTGTGACTCCATGAACTAGTGCAAGATGTGGAAGTTGATTGCACAAGTCCTTGCCAAAATGAATATGAGTGAAGTATATTATGAGTCACCTCAAGAACCTTCTAGTTCTTCTTCTTCGAATCCACATCATCTTGATGGGAATCCTTGGGGTAGTAGTTGAGCTTGTTGAAGTAGAACTTGAAGTTGCCTTGGGAACCCACTTGACCATGGCCTTGGGTGCTTCAATGAATGCATCAATCTCCTCTTGAAGCTTGTCCTTGCCTTTTAGCTTGTGGTCTTGTGGTGGAAAGTCATCTTGAGCTTGTTCCTCATTGGAAGAAGTAGGATCATACTTCTTCTCTTGAGAGACAAACTTTGGAGGATATTGACCTTCTTCCCATTCAACACCTCGGCGTTGAACTTTCGCTCAAAACCAATTCCTTGATTCTTCCGTGTCTTCCTTGTTTGCTAACAATTTCTCAAAGCTCTTGCTTCCGCAAGACTTTTGTAGACACCTTTCTATAATCCCTTTCAAAAGACTATTTTCTTGCTCAAGTGAAACTTGGCTTGAAACATTGTTAGTGGAATCAAGAGAATTACTAGAAGCAACAACATTTGATTTAACATGATTATTGTTACTACTAGATGAAGAATTTTTCTTATGCTTGTCATGCTTAGTTTTAATAGGTGGCAAGAAATTAGACAAGAGAAGTCGCTTGGCAAGATATGAAGAACTCTTCTTTCAAGATCGCCATTGATAGCTTTTAGAAACTCATGCTCTTGCTCTAGATTGAGCTTCTCAAGCGTAGCTTCTCATGAGATCTTAGGAGCTCTCTATGATCTTCTTGAGTTGTTTCATGAGCTAACTTAAGAGTGTTTAGTTCTTTAGTTAGACGCTCAATCTCCTTCATAGCATTGTCATTCGACTCATCTCGACTATAAAGACTACTAGCATGTTCATCATTACTAAGCTCACTAGATTTATCATGTAAAAGCTCATCTTCACCAAGCAAGTCATCCTCATCACTATCAAAGTCAATGAACTCAGGATGTGTTACCTTGGGGCCTTTTGCCATGAAGCATCTTCCAATTCCCTCATTTGGTGAATCAAATATGTCATAGGAGTTGGAGTTGGAGGATACGAGAGCAAGACCGCAACACCTTCATCTTGATCAGATTCGAGTTGGAGTGATAGCTTCTTTCGAGTGATTGTCTGAGTCGGAGCCGAAACCCATTCACCAACATGAGCTTGATGTTTTCTTCTTGTGTAGCTCCTTGATGACTTGTCCTTCCTTTCCTAATCCTTGCTTCTCCGAGAGGATCTTCGCTCATAACGATCATCTTTACTCCTTCTCTTTCGAGGCGACTCTTCTCTTGAGCTTCTTCTTCTTGGAGATTCTTTCTTCTTGTGGGGAGTCGAACACTCATTTGAGTAGTGTCCGGTCTTCCACAATTGTAGCAGTTTCGATCACGACTAGAAGATCTCCTTTCATCATATGATCTAGACTTTGAGCTTCTTTCCTTGCTTCTACTCTTGTAGAATTTGTTGAAGTTCTTCACCATTAGGCTTATCTCTTCATTGGAAACTAGCTTGTCACTTGAGGATGTGGGAGCTTCAACTGCAGCTTTGTAAGCACCGCTTGACTTGTTGTGAAGCTCTTCTTTATCTTTAAGTGTCATCTCATGAGCAACAATCCTTCCAATGACTTCGTAGGCTTGAGATCTTTGTAGTTTGGCATCATTTGGATCAAAGTGCACACGGTGTCATACTTTCCATCCAAAGCTCTGAGGATCTTCTTGATGATGAATCGGTCGGTCATTTCTTCGCTTCCTAAACCTGCCATCTCATTGGTGATGAGAGCAAGCCTAGAGTACATTTCAGCGACTCTTCACCTTCCTTCATCTTGAACTTGTCAAGTCGACCTTGAAGAACATCTAGCTTTGATTCCTTCACGGACTCGGTACCTTCGTGCATTTCACCAAAGTATCCCAAATCTCTTTGCATTCTCAAGACGGCTGATCTTGTTGAACTCCTCGACACAAAGCATTGAAGAGAATGTCACAAGCTTGAGCATTGTTCAGAACATCCGCAACTCATCCGCAGAGCTTCGCGATCCGAACTTTTCCTTCCTCAAGAACTCACCTTGCAAGCCAACACAAATAATGCCCCATGCGTGGTTATGTCCAAGAATATGCATTTTCATTTTATGCTTCCAACTAGCAAAGTTTGAACCATCAAAGTAAGGACCTCTACTTAAAATTACCTCACTAGACGCCATACTCTCCTAGGTTGTGAAACCAAGCTTATGGAGTCCAATGCAATGGAAACCAATCCAATGGAGACCAAAGCTCGATACCACTTGTAGGATCGGAAGTATGTCTAGAGGGGGTGATTAGACTACTTGACAACTTAAAATTTAGCCTTTTGATTTGAGTAGTTTCTTAGCAAGTTCACAATGATAACCAAGTCAAGTATCACCCTACACATGCAATTCTAGAGTTATGGCAGCGGAAAGTAAGTTGCATGTATAGTAAATGAGAGGTGGAGAAGAGCAAACGCAATGGAGACACGGAGATTTTTTCTCGTGGTTCCGATAGGTGGTGCTATCGCCAATCCACGCTGATGGAGACTTCAACCCACTGAGGGTAACGGCTGCCATGAGTCCACGGAGGGCTCCACCCACTAAGGGTCCACGAAGAAGCAACCTTGTCTATGCCATCATGGCTTACGCCCACGGAGGACTAGCCTTACTCGGGTAGATCTTCACGAAGTAGGCGATCTCCTTGCCCTTACAAACTCCTTGGTTCAACTCCACATCATGACGGAGGCTCCCAAGCGACACCTAACTAATCTAGGAGGCACCACCTCCAAAAGGTAATAGATGGGGTTGGTGATGATGAACTCCTTGCTCTTGTGCTTCAAATGATATCTCCCCAACACTCAACTCTCCTCACCGATTTGGCTGTGGTGGAGGAAGGGATTGAGTGGAAAGCAACTTGGAAAGACTAGAAATCAAGTTTCATATGGTGGGAGTGGAGCAACTTGATCTCAACACAAGGGTAGGTAGTTTTCTTCTCGTAAATGTAAGGTAGGAGTGGTAGTTCTTTCGATGGCTCTCTCCACTAATGAAGAGGAGGTGGAGGGTATTTATAGCCTCCACACAAAATCCAACTGCTACACACATTTGAGCAATCTCGGCCGACAAGTTGACAACTCGGTGGGACCGAAAGTTCAAATCTTAGAACGTTGGGATTTTCGTGGGACCGAAAATACAATCTCTGCTAGACCGATTCTTCCAAAGTCTAGGGTTTGCCAATCTCGGTGGGACCGACTTTCTCATCTCGGTGACACCGATTTGAGTACGTATGTTATGTAAGCTTGGCAACACCATTTTCGAATGACCGAGTTTGGAATCGGAAAATCCGAGATTCTAGGGTTTTGGCTATATGGTCGAGGTGGTTCATCTCGGTGTGACTGAGTTTGGAATCGGTGGGACCGAGATTACTTATGAGTTTATGTTGGAATGAAAGATTGCTGATTGTTTGAGAGATAAATCACTAAGCACTTTAGAGCAACCAGATCATCATCATAACCTCATCCCCTTTAATAGTATTGGCTTTCCTATGGACTCAATGTGATCTTGGATCACTAAACCAAAATGGAGTCTTGAGCTTTTGCCAATGTTTTCCTTAGCATTTTGAAGGGTCCACATCATCAGTCATTGCCATACCCATATCAATGAACTTTCTCAAATATTCTCAAGAAATGATTAGTTCAATGATATATATGTTGTTATTAATTACCAAAACCACCGGGATTAGTTGCACTTTCGTGATCAATTATCCAGCAAGTTTTATGTGGGAGAGGCATAAGCTAACATACTTTCTCTTCTTGGATCATATGCACTTACGATTGGAACTCTAGCAAGCATCCGCAACTACTAGATCATTAAGGTAAAACCCAACCATAGCATTAAAGCATCAAGTCCCCTTTATCCCATACGCCACAACCCCCTTACTCGGGTTTATGCTTCTGTCACTCAAGCAACCCACTATAAACGAATCATGAACGTATTGCAACACCCTACTACAGGAATCCCTCACGCTTGCGCGACACGGAGGGCACAATAGGATAGCAACATAACCACAAGCAAATTAAACCAATCATAGCAATTCACCAATCACCGGTAGGACAACGAAAATCTACTCAGACATCATAGGATGGCAACACATCATTGAATAATAATATGAAGCATAAAGCACCATGTTCAAGTAGAGGGTACAACGGGTTGTGGGAGAGTGGACCGCTGAATATAGATGGGGGAAGGTGATGGAGATGTTGGTGAAGATGGCGGAGGTGTTGGTGTAGATCACGGTGATGATGATGGCCCCCGACGGTGTTTTGGCGCCACCGGAAGCAAGGGGGAGAGAGCCCTGTCGGTGTCAAAACCGGCGGATCTCGGGTAGGGGGTCCCGAACTGTGAATCTAGGCGGATGGTAACAGGAGACAAGGGACACGATGTTTTTACCCAGGTTCGGGCCCTCTCGATGGAGGTAAAACCCTACTCCTGCTTGATTGATATTGATGACATGGGTAGTACAAGAGTGGATCTACCACGAGATCAAGGAGGCTAAACCCTAGAAGCAAGCCTATGGTATGATTGTTGTTGTGATTGTTGTCCTACGGACTAAAACCCTCCGATTTATATAGACACCGGAGAGGGCTAGGGTTACACAGAGTCGGTTACAATGGTAGGAGATCTACATATCCGTATTGCCAAGCTTGCCTTCCACGCCAAGGAAAGTCCCATCCGGACACGGGATGAAGTCTTCAATCTTGTATCTTCATAGTCTTGGAGTCCGGCCGATGATGATAGTTCGCTATCCGGACACCCCTAGTCCAGACTCCTCAAGAGCTCTGAATCAGGCTTCAATGACGATTTAGTCCGGCGCGATATATTGTCTTCGGCATTGCAAGGCGGGTTCCTCCTCCGAATAATTCACGTAAGATTGTGAACACCGGGATAGTGTCCGCTCAGAAAATAAATTCCACATACCACCGTAGAGAGAATAATATTTACACAAGTTCAATCTGCTGACGTATTTTGTGGCGTGACGTCACACCACTACCAAGCCTTTACTTGAATTGTTTTTATTATACCACCTCAGTGCATTTAGCGAAGCGGTTTCCTTGGCACGTCTTGTCGAAGCAGAGATCGTGTTCCCCTTATTCCGGGATTCCCATCAATACGAACGTGGGTAACCCAACCGCGCCATTGATTGCGGCGCTTGGGAGATAAGCGAGTTTTACCAGGCTAGGAGGGACGCATAGTTTCATCCGCCCATATATAAGGGGATAAGGATCCACCTCCTTTACCTACGCCTTCTTCCTCCTTTGCTTATCCATCTCCGCGCACTCGAGCTCCAGCGCCCAAGTCCGCACATCTCACCTCGACCCTTTCCAGCCATGTCCGGAGCGGGAGGCAAGTGGATGGCCTCCTCCGTCACGGAGGGGCACATCGAGAAGCTGCGCAGCGCCGGATACCTGTCCAGCGACATCGCGCACCGGCTGTCCAATGAGGGGCAGCTCATCCCCACCCCCAGGCCCCATGAGAGGGTCGTATTCCTTCCCCACTTCCTCCGCGGACTAGGCTTCCCACTCCACCCCTTTGTCCAGGGGCTCATGTACTACTACGCCTGGATTTCCATGATTTGGCCCCAAATTTCATCCTCAACATCTCGGCGTTTATCGTCGTGTGCGAGGCCTTCCTCTGCATCCAGCCCCACTTCGGCTTGTGGCTAAAGACCTTAATGTAAAGCCGAAGGTTGTGAAGGGCAGCCAAGCGGAGTGCGGAGGCGCCATGGTGGGCAAAATGCCCAACGTCACTTGGCTTGAGGGTGCCTTCGTGGAATCCATCAAGGGGTGGCAATCGGGTGGTTCTACATCACCGAGCCGCTGTGACCCTAAATGGACAATGCCCCGAATTCAGATCTGGCATCCCCATGTAGCTCACCTCCGGAAAGAGAAGGGCTTGCTATGGGGTAGTTCGGAAGAGCCGACCGGACTCGATCTGTCTCTGCACCACGGTGAACAAGAAGCTTAAGCTTGTCAACGTGATCCAGTCATGCTCGTCCGCCGGATTCTCCCCTGCCAATAGCGGGCCTTCAATCTATGGGAGTTTGATCTGGCACAGCACCGGACCTTGAGCGGGCTCTTCGACACGACGTCACGGCTGCTGCTCGAGGGTGTTGTTCAAGGGCGCCAAGCTCCAAAGATCCGCAGAATCAAGATCGCGGATTCAAGATGCGCCGCTTCGCCGGTGAGGTAAGCTACATTATCCTTTATGGAACACTCATTTTTTCATAGTTTGACTCTATGTGGGATCTAAACTCCCAATACCTTTAACAGATTGGCGAAGACGTCCGACAGTTAATCGTCCGGCTCCTTCCAGAAGACTCCAGCGGACGCCTGCTTGACAGGTTGCTGGTCCCGCACTTTACGTAGTCTGCCGAGAAGAAGGCCAAGAAGAAGGCCACGGGAACCCGAAAGAGTTCCCGGCGTCAGGTGATATCGGACTCATCGTTCGATGACTCCGAGGCGGACTCCTCCCACGAAGACGAGGAGGAGAAGAAAGAGGCCTCTCCCCCAGCGGGGGGAGAGAAGAAGAGGAAGGCCTCTCCAACGAGGGAGGAGGGTCCAAGAAGGGAAGGACCCTTCCCCCAGACTGCTCCGCCAACGTCGGCGACGGCGACGAGGAGTGCCCCTCAAGGGCCAAGCCCCTGGCGAGATCGTAAGTATCCGGACTCCTAGATAATTTATATTTTTTCTTTTTGCCACACGGTGTCTTTCTAATGCCGCATACAACCTGTAGTCCGGCCAAGGACGATCTTCCCGCTTCGTCGAGCGGGTCCTTGGACACGTCAGATATGGATTCTTTTCCGACCGCCTCAACCCCCCGTGACGCTGACGACACCGAGGTGGGATCCCGAGAAGGGACCCGCCAGGAGGAGGAGGCCCCGGAGGTGCCGCAAGGCAACCTCCCGGACTCTGCACCGGACTCCGCACCGGAACCCGCAGTGGTTCCGGAGTCCGGTGAGCGGCCCCTTCGTAAGAAGGGGAAGACTGTGACACCGGCGGCCTCTGTCCAACCGGAGGCGCCGGATAACTTGGTGGAGGTGCTCAACTGCGCTTCCATCAAAGAAGAACACCGCACTGTCATGAGTGCGGTGATTCAGAAGGTTCAGCTCGCCAAGAGCGGGCTAACCGAAGCTCGCAGCAGCCTTCTAACAAAGCTTTGAGGTAAGAATTTTGAGATATGTAATATAATACCGCATAGATAGTAGCCCCTGATGCTCGGTTCGGTGTTCGGAAAGAAAAGCCGGACTGAGGATCTAAAAGATATACGCAGGAGTTCTAAAAAGAAATATGTCAATATGGGATTGCAGTGCTGCATTGCTGACCTCTCCGCCAGACCGATCATGGGAGGTCGATGCTTTGAAGCAGAGCCTCGAGCGGTCCGAGAGCGAGCTCGGCCGTGCCAAGAAGCAGCTCGAGGACAAGGAAGGTGAGTAACACCGTATTAAATTTGTACCTTACAGAAAAGGATTTGGTTGCAAGAGAAATAACAAGGATAACCTGGGTACTCCAGGGGCCACGAACGAAGTGGCGACCCTGAAGGAGGCGGTGTCCGCGGCCAAACGCGATGCGGACGCAGAGCGAGCCGAGCGAGAGAAGCAGGAGGCACGGGTGGCGGAGGTGCGACAAGAGCTCCAGGCTCTCATGGAAAAACATGAGGGTTTGGAGCGTGACTCAAAGACTCGAGAATCCGAGCTTGCCTCGGCTCTTGAGAGTGCCAAAGCCGCTAAGGCCGAAGCCCACAAGGCCCTCCAGGAAATCGAGGCATTGAAGAAGATAGCGGCGGGTAAGGCATTTTTATGCAAAGCAAGCATGTGAATGTGAATTACCTATTACTTACCCGAATTCGGAGCTCTTTAGGAGCGTTCGCAGATCTGCCCAGCAGGTCCGTGTCGCCGCTTGCCGCTCTACCGGGCCGAGGAGGGAGCTCGACGGAGAAGGTCTTCGTCTCAAGATGCCGAGGTCGGACATCCGGTGCCTTAGCGACCACCAAGCAGCTGGTCGAGCTCCACAAGGTAGCCGAACAGCCATGAAGGGCCTCATAGTTAATTTGTGGCCCAAGGAGGCCATGCCGGGAGCTACTTCGGCCCTGGTGCGGCGGCTGGTGGATGCGTGTCCCTAGGTTGAGGTCGTCAAGCACTACTTTGCATTGAAGGTGCCCATCGGCCCTTGCCCGCAAAGGTGCATCAAGGCAGGATGGACGCCGAGAAGCTTCGACGGACGCATCACCGGCGGGCAAGGAGTATCGACGCCCAAATGTATTATAAGAGTGTCTCAAGGGTGCCCGCATGATTGCGGGTGAGTGCTCAAGATGTAATATTTGAGTAGACTCGCATTTTGTTATCCTGTGCATGTTGAAGACTTTGTTCATATGTGCTAAGCAACGCTTGTTAATTTAAAATATTACCTTCATGCGGCCGCTTATCAAATCGAGAGATGGCAAGTCATCGGCTTCAAACCCCCATGCCACGAAAGTCTTTGGCGTGTTAGGGATAAACTTGAGCGCTATTGTTCCCATTTTTGGGTCCATCTAGGGAGGCGCTCAACACAACGAATGAGGCAACCGGA
Organism: Aegilops speltoides; assembly: GCA_021437245.1. Lineage (NCBI taxonomy): Eukaryota > Viridiplantae > Streptophyta > Magnoliopsida > Poales > Poaceae > Aegilops > Aegilops speltoides. Next base: position 189,202,186 of record CM038142.1, on the reverse strand, counting down.
CTTATAATGCTTGAACACTCTCACTTAGCCATAGAATTCTATAATTTTAAATTTCGGCGAAGCCCCTAGTGTTCGAAAGACCGAGTTCGGGGCGCTATCCACGCCTAGGCTGGACAAAGCCGGTTCCTCGCTCTAAGCGGCATAAGTCTTTAGGGACTCGAAAAGACCTCTCGAACAGCGACCAGCTCTCGCCTTATCATGACGGTCAGCTTTAGCTTTCCATCGAGGCGCCGCCCAGCTCAAATGGGGCGAATCGCGAGTGGTTCTCCCAAGGCTACCTTAGCCGATACAACGGAACGTAAGGTACCAAAACATGGGAGCCGCAAACCCAACTATTGACCCAAGACATGATTCGAGCCGATGCATATAATGCTATAATTTCGGTGCCGACTTGTGAAAGTGTTCGGACTTATCACACCATAATGTGTGGAACTTAAGCCTCGATGTATTTAGCCGCACTAAAGTGTACGGATGCAAGATGTCATAAATGAACATATGTGTAAGAAAGAAATGCGGTTATAAGCAAAAAGCGATGCATTGTTTATTCAAGAAATACTGCCATGAATGCAGAACGATACAAATAGTGCGGTAAGCAAGGGATATGACTATTAAACATGTCCCCCTCCAGGGGTAGGCTGCGGAATGGTGTATAAAACGGATTTAATGCTCGTAATGGAGACCACCGGATACTCGCCGTAGCCTTTCTCCTCCCCGGCTGTTGATCGTGAGTTCGGCAGTTCATCACGGACAGGCCTCCGTGAACGGAGTCCCGTGGGTAAGAAAAAAGAAAAAGGAAAAAGAGTGACACACTTGGGAGCCCCTGGTGCGGTTAAGCCGCATTCTGGGCCTGTGGTGGTCATGCCCCTCCCCTATGCCATGGTATCTCCAAAGCGTAATGATGTACGCGAAGGACCGATCTTGCAATTTTGCAAGGGCTGGGGTTAGCCGCATTACTACGCTGCGATGCTCGGAACGTGCTGTGGTCTTGTTAGGTTACTCCGGCGCGTTTGGCGTGTCCGCCGCTAACGGCCGGACTCAAAATTGCCTTAAGAGGCTGCTCAGATTACCGCGAGAGCCGTGTGTTCCTCTGTCGGGGGAGCGTTCGATGTTTCGTTGACTGTAATGACTCCTCGAGGGCCTGGCATCTTGAGCTTGAGGTATGCATAGTGCAGCACGCGCTGAACTTTGTAAACGCGTTCGTCCGAAAGCAGAGCATGATAGCCGCCATGAACGGTACTATATCGAAGATTAACTCCTCGCTTTGGAAGTTATCCGGGATCCAAGACCACTTCAGTAATCGAGCCTGCATAATTGGCCTCTACTCTGGTATGACGCCTTTGAAGGTCGTCTTTGTTGGTTTAATCCTTGAGGGTCTATGCCCATCTTGCACACCGTATCCCGATAAAGCAGGTTCAGGTGCTTGCCGCCATCCATCGGGACTCTAGTGAGGTGAAATCCATCTATGATTGGGTCTAAAACCAACGCGCGAATCCCGTGGTGGATACTAGTGGGGTGGTCCTTCAATCGAAAGTGATCGGGCGGGAGGACCATGGGTTGAACTTGGCGATCGCTCCATCGCAGATACATCCACGAGTGCACGCCGCTCCCTCTTGGGTATGTGGGTTGCGATATCATGTTCACCGTCCGCACTTGTGGGGAAACCCTTCATCCTCTATTGTTCGGGCGATCGGTCTCTTCCTCGTCGCCGCTTATGCAGCCCTTGTCATTGTTTTCGCAATTAACTTGCTCGCGCTTGAATACCCAACAATCCTGTTGGTGTGATTGGCTGCAGCTTCGGGTGCCGTATCCGCACAAGCGGTCGAGTATTCGGTCCAAATTGGACGGACCCGGAGTAGTTCTTTTGAATGGCTTTTTCCACGACCGGTTTGAGCCTCTGAATCCGGCGCCGACCGCCGTATCCTTAGTGTTATCGCCGTAACGCGGCGCTTGCTTTGCTGCGATGTGACTCGCCATTGCCGTCCTTGGTATCCGGACCGCCGAATTTTTGCCGAGGTTGTTATCGCGGGCTAGCTACCTGTCCTCTCCCGCACAGAAGCGGGTCATAAGTGATGTGAGGGCTGCCATGGATTTCGGCTTTTCCTGTCCTAGGTGCCGGGCCAGCCACTCATCGCGGATGTTATGTTTAAAGGCTGTGAGAGCCTCTGCATCCGGACAGTTCGATGATTTGATTTTTCTTTGTTAAGAACCGTGTCCAGAATTGTCTGGCCGATTCGTCTGGCTGCTGAATTATGTGGCTTAGGTCATCGGCGTCTGGTGGTCGCACGTATGTGCCCTGGAAGTTGTCAAGGAATGCGGCTTCCAGGTCCTCCCAACAGCCAATTGATTTTGCTGGCAAGCTGTTGAGCCAATGCCGAGCTGGTCCTTTAAGCTTGAGTGGGAGATATTTGATGGCGTGAAGATCGTCGCCGCGGGCCATGTGGATATGAAGGAGATAGTCCTCGATCCAAACCGCGGGGTCTGTTGTGCCATCATAGGATTCAATATTCACGGGTTTAAACCCTTAGGGGATTTGATGATCCATTACTTCATCTGTGAAGCATAGTGGGTGTGCGGCGCCTCTATGTTGGGCTATATCCCGACGTAGCTCAAGTGAGCTTTGTCTACTATGTTCGGCCCGGCCAGAGTTGCTGTATCCGGCGCGACGGTCATCGTCGCGCATCATGGGGCGCCCACGCGATCCGTAGATCGATCTTGATTGTCTTGCCTTATCCTCCAATATATCCCGCAAGTCCGACGCATTCCCCCGTGGCTTCGTACTTTTCGAGCAGAGCCGGGGTACGGTTCTGGTGGAGGGCCTAGAGGCCTCTCTGTCGCGGCCACGAGGTGGTCGGTCGGCCGACAGCGCTAGTGATGCAGGTTTATATGCCTCCTCCTCTAATCGGGGAGCAACTTGCGTTTGGGGTAGCTTTTGAGGGCGCTCGAGTTCATACTCTTCGCCGCAAGGACTTCATCCATCCGTCGGCTAGCGTGTCTTGATCAGCTCTAAGCTGTTGCTACTTTTTCTTTAGGCTGTTCGCCGTGGCCATTAGCTGCGCTTGAAACGCTCTTGTTCGACGGGATCCTTGGGCACGATTTAATTCATTGTCGTTGAGGCTTGCCTCGTCTCCTGAGGGAGGCATGTAATTATCATCCTCTACCTCTTAAATCGCCGCTCTCTCATGAGGGCTGGCTTCTCCGCCCTCCTCTGTCTTTGAATCTTGCCGAGGGGTTGTCTTCGACACTCTCTGGGGTGTTATTATCTCCGATGCCGGAATCTCCATTCTTGTTGTGGCGGGATTTAGAGTGGCGCCGCTGACGCCGGTGCTTGGGCTGTTTCTTGGAGGGGTCTTCCTCTGCTGCTTCCTCGCCATTCCCATCCTTTGGGATGTCCACCATATATATGTCGTATGACGAGGTGGTCTTCAAGTTCCACGTAGGCGCTGGTTCTTGGTCGTCTCCGGCATCGTCGTCCATACCGTCGATGTCTTCAGACTCGTAGTCTAGCATGTCGGTTAGATCATCGACAGTGGCTATAAAGTGGGTGGTGGGTGGGTTTTGAATTTCTTCGTCGTCCGCATCCCAACCATCCTGACTGCAATTCAGCCAGGGCTCTCCTGATAGCGAGAGGTACTTTAGCGAATTCAGGATGTCGCCAAAAGGTGAGTGTTGAAAGATGTCCGCGGCAGTGAACTCCATGATCGGCGCCCAATCAGATTCGATTGGAGGGGGCACGGGAGGTTCGGAGTCCGGAGAGAGTCCGACACCTTGGAGTTACGAGCCTCACAAGGGACAAAGTCAGTTTTCGGCTCCATCGCCGTAGAGGTTGCAGCCCCCGAGGCGGTGTCTAGCCACCATCCTCGATCTACGCGGTCGGCTCCGAATTAAGGGTCGGAGCAGACTCGTGTGCAGCCTCCAGGGCATTGTCCGGCAGCAGAGCTAAATCATGCCCATCGTGACAGTGCGGCGCGCTCGGCTGTGGCTCGAATCCGTCGAACATCAAGTCTCCACGGACGTCAGCCGTGAAGTTCAGGCTTCCGAATCTGACCTGATGGCCAGGGGCATAGCTTTCAATCTGCTCCAGATGGCCAAGCGTATTGGCCCGTAGTGCAAAGCCGCAGAATACGAAGATCTGTCCGGGGAGAAAAATCTCACCCTGGACTGCGTCGTTGTTGATGATCGAAGGAGCCATCAAGCCTATCAGTGACGACACAGAGGAACTCTCAATGAAAGCACCAATGTCGGTGTCAAAACTGGCGGATCTCGGGTAGGGGGTCCCGAACTGTGCGTCTAGGCGGATGGTAACAGGAGACAAGGGACACGATGTTTTACCTGTGTTCGGGCCCTCTCGATGGAGGTAAAACCCTACTCCTGCTTGATTGATATTGATGACATGGGTAGTACAAGAGTGGATCTACCACGAGATCAAGGAGGCTAAACCCTAGAAGCTAGCCTATGGTATGATTGTTGTTGTGATTGTTGTCCTACGGACTAAAACCCTCTGGTTTATATAGACACCGGAGAGGGCTAGGGTTACACAGAGTCGGTTACAATGGTAGGAGATCTACATATCCGTATTGCCAAGCTTTCCTTCCACGCCAAGGAAAGTCCCATCCGGACATGGGACGAAGTCTTCAATCTTGTATCTTCATAGTCTTGGAGTCCGGCCCATGATGATAGTTCGGCTATCCGGACACCCCCTAGTCCAGGACTCCCGCAAGTCCTCCTTCTTATTCTTCTTCCTTGACCTTCTCCCTAGATGGGAGAAGGGTTTCCCCTCTTGTCCATGGTCTCCATGGCGTGGGATGGGCGAGAGCCCCTCTGAGATTGGATCTGTCTCTCTGTCTCTCTCTGTTTATGTGTTCTTGGATTCTGCCCTTTCACCGTTTCTTATATATCCGGAGATCCGTAACTCCGATTGGATTGAAACCTTTGCCACGATGTTTTCCGAAAATTAGCTTTCTTGCGACCAAAGAAGAGCAGCAACCGCCTTACGGGGTGCCCACGAGGGTCAGGGGCGCCCCCCTGCCTCATGGCCCCCTCGGGCACCGTCTCACGTTGATTCCTCTTCCCTAATCTCACAAATATTCCAAAAATATTCTCCGTCCGTTCTTATCTAGTTTGGACTCCGTTTGATATGAGTTTTCTGTGAAACATAAAACATGCAACAAACAGGAACTGGCACTGGGCACTGGATCAATATGTTAGTCCCAAAAATAATATAAAAAGTTGCCAAAAGTATATGAAAGTTGTAGAATATTGGCATGGAACAATAAAAAATTATAGATACGACGGATATGTATTAGCATCCCCAAGCTTAATTCCTGCTCGTCCTCGAGTTGGTAAATGATAAAAGAGATAATTTTTGATGTGGAATGCTACCTAGCATAATCTTGATCATGTAATCTAATCATGGCATGAATATTAAGACACGAGTGATTCAAAGCAATAGTCTATCATTTGACGTAAAAACGATAATACTTCAAGCCTACTAATAAAGCAATCATGTCTTTTCAAAACAACATGGCCAAAGAAAGCTATCCCTACAAAATCATATAGTCTGGCTATGCTCCATATTCACCACACAAAGTATTTAAATCATGCACAACCCCGGTTTTAGCCAAGCAATTGTTTCATACTTTAGTATTCTCAAACTTTTTCAACTTTCACGCAATACATGAGCGTGAGCCATGGATATAGTACTATAGGTGGAATAGAATATGATGGTGGGGGTTATGTGGAGAAGACAAAAAAGGAGAAAGTCTAACATCGACGCGGCTAATCAATGGGCTATGGAGATGCCCATCAATTGATGTCAATGTTAGGAGTAGGGATTGCCATGCAACAGATGCACTAAGAGCTATAAGTGTATGAAAGCTCAAACTGGAAACTAAGTGGGTGTGCATCCAACTTGCTTGCTCATGAAGACCTCGGGCATTTGAGGAAAATCATCGGAATATACAAGCCAAGTTCTATAATGAAAATTCCCACTAGTATATGAAAGTGACAATATAGGAGACTCTCTCTATGAAGAACATGGTGCTACTTTGAAGCACAAGTGTGGTAAAAGGATAGTAGCATTGCCCCTTCTCTCCTTTTCTCTCATTTTTTATTTTCTCTTTTTTTGGTGGGCTTCTTTGCCCCCCTTTTTTTATTTGGGCTTCTTTGGCCTTTTTTTCATCAAGTCCGGAGTCTCATCCCGACTTGTGGGGGAATCATAGTCTCCATCATCCTTTCCTCACTAGGGCAATGCTCTAGTAATGATGATCATCACACTTTTATTTACTTACAACTCAATATTACAACTCAATACTAGAACAAAGATATGACTCTATATGAATGCCTCTGGCGGTGTATCGGGATGTGCAATGATCTAGCATAGCAATGACATAAAAAAACGGACAATCCATGAAAACATGATGCTAGCTATCTTATGATCATGCAAAGAAATATGACAATGAATGCTCAAGTCATGTATATGATGATGATGGAAGTTGCATGGCAATATATCTCGGAATGGCTATGAAAATGCCATGATAGGTAGGTATGGTGGCTGTTTTGAGGAAGATATAAGGAGGCTTATGTGTGATAGAGCGTATCGTATCACGGGGTTTGGATGCACATGCGAAGTTTGCACCAACTCTCGAGGTGAGAAAGGGCAATGCACGGTACTGAAGAGGCTAGAAATGATGGAAGGGTGAGAGTGCGTATAATCCATGGACTCAACATTAGTCATAAAGAACTCACATACTTATTACAAAAATTTATTAGCCATCTAAACAAAGTACTACACGCATGCTCCTAGGGGAAGGGTTGGTATGAGTTAACCATCGCGCGATCCCGACCTCCAAACAAAGGATGACAATCAAAAAATAAATCATGCTCCGACTTCATCACATAACGGTTCACCATACGTGCATGCTTCGGGAATCACAAACCTCAATACAAGTATTTCTACTAATTCACAACTACTCACTAGCATGACTCTAATATCACCATCTTTATATCGCGAAACTATTGCAAGGAATCAAACATATCATATTCAGCAATCTACAAGTTTATGTAGGATTTTATGACTAACCATGTGAATGACCAATTCGTCTCATCTCTCTAAATTGATATAAGTGAAGCAAGAGAGTTTAATTCTTTCTACAAAAGATATGCCCACGCTCCAACAAATATAAGTGAAGCAAAAGAGCATTCTAAAAATGGCGGTTTTCTATATGAAGAGAAACAGGCAATCCAAACTTCAAATGATATAAGTGAAGCTGTCACGCCCAATATGCGACCCTATCCAAAAGGAACTCGAAGGTTCCACCAAGGATAGACCCGCATATTGAAACGCTTTTGCAAGGTGGATATCATTACATCAACATTACATAATAGGTAGGGATACATACATAAGGCATACAATGCCACACGAATACACCAATACAACATACATAAGATCAACATCCGACTACGGATGAAACACAAACAGAAGCTCAAACGACATTCACCCGCTAGCCCAGCTGCCGACCGAACCTATCCTCGATCAAGAAGAAGCAGAAGAAGAACTCCAAGACAAGCAAACATCGCTCTCGCGTCATGATCATCACATAACCTGTACCTGCAACTCTTGTTTTAGTAATCTGTGAGCCACGAGGACTCAGCAATCCCGTTACCATGGGTATCAAGACTAGCAAAGCTTAAAGGGAAAGGAAGGGGTAAAGTGGTGAGGTTGCAGCAGCGACTAAGCATATATGGTGGCTAACATACGCAAATGAGAGAGAGAAGAGGAGTAAAGGAATGGTCGTGAAGCTAGCAATGATCAAGAGGTGATCCTGAACACCTACTTACATCAATCATAACACAGAAACCGTGTTCACTTCCCGGACTCCGCCGAAAAGAGACCATCACGGCTACACACACGGTTGATGCGTTTTAATTTGGATCAGGTGTCAAGTTATCTACAATCAGACATTAACAAATTCCCATCTGCCACATAACCGCGGGCACGGCTTTTGAAAGATAATACCCTGCAGGGGTGTCCCAACTTAGCCCATGATAAGCTCTCGCGATCAACAAAGGATATACCTTCTCCCAGGAAGACCCGATCAGTCTCGGAATCCCGGTTTACAAGACATTTCGACAATGGTAAAACAAGACCAGCAAAGCCGCCCGAATGTGCCGACAAATCCTGATAGGAGCTGCACATATCTCATTCTCAGGGCACACTAGATTGTCCACACTTCCGGTAGGTGAGCCCAGAGTTGCCCCTGGTGGCCACCGGCGGCTGACAGTTTGGACCGGCGGCTGACAGCGAAAGACATGTATAACAATTCATCTTTAGTGAACATCTCCAGATTATGCATAGGATGACTTGTAGCTGCAGGTTTACATAGCAACAAAATATAACAGAATAAGTCAGGAAAACATCAACAGCAAGTACCCCACTTAACAAGCTTGGTGCACTCACTACACAAGTCACAAAAATACACGGATGGCACCTCTGGAAAGATGGCATGGCATAGATCAAAACACATGTAGACATCAACCTCATAGGATGCACACATCAAACATGGCAAAAATGACAAATGAGCATGTTATAACAGTTTCAGCAGATTAACATCATATAGCACTCTTACAACGATGATTCAGGCATTAAGATTAACTCAAATGAACATGATGCAATGGAATGAAATGAAGTACTCATCGAGGTGAACAATTTGACATATTACACGCACGAAATGAAGAAGTATGCAGCAAGTTATGATGCGATGAACATTGCATGATAATGTCAAAATACAGGGACTTGGTGGAAACGGGGTCAACCTTCGGGAAAACTGGATCTACACGGATCCCGAGGCGGCGGCGCATGCTCGCTGGAGAGCGGCCGAAGGGAGGTCGGAGGAGGCGAGGAGATGGCCGGGGAGGCGCCGGATCCGCGGCGGCAGGGCGGAGGGCTCCTCCGGCGGGAGACGGGCGACGGGCGGCGCCTGGATGGGCGAGGAGGCGGCGACGGAGGCTTGCGCGGCGGGCCGGGAGGCGCGGCGGCGTTTTCGCCCAGCCGGCGGGCGCGGAGAGGCTTGGCTGCTGGGCGGCGGACGGGAGGCGCAGCCGGCAGGGTGGAGGTCACCGGCGGGAGAAGCGGGCGGCGGCGAGGTCGCCAGCGGCGGCGGGCGCAGGGCGGCAGAAAGACGGCGACGGCGCCAGAGCGCCGGGCGTCGAGGCGAGGGCGCTGGGCGGCGTCTTGTGGGCGGGCGGCCTTTGGCCCCGCGCGGGCGGCGGCGGCGAGGAGGCCGAGGCCAGTGGCGAGGCGCGTTGGCTGAGGCGGCGGGGTTGACGACGTGGCGCGATATGATTCACCGGGGTGACGCGGCCGGCGGACGCATCTGGCGCGGGCGGACACGTCCGGCGGCGGAGTGGGAAGGGGCTAGTGTTTGGACTGCAGGATTGATCCGCGAATTTCGGGGGAGGGGTGTTTATATAGGTAGAGGGAGCTAGGAGACTCCAAATGAGGAGCGGTTTCGGCCACGCGATCGTGATCGAACGACCGAGAGCATGGAGGGGAGTTTGCTGGGTTTTGGGCCACTTTGATGGGGGTGTTGGGCTGCAACACAAAGGGGGCTTTTACGGTTACCCGGTTAACCGTTGGAGTATCAAACGACCTCCGAATGACACGAAACTTGACAGGCGGTCTACCGGTGCTATACCAAGGCCGCTTGGCAAACCTCAGGCCATTCCGAGAAAGTTCAACACCCGCTCACAACGAGAGACAAAAGGGGAACACCGGGGGACATAGGAGTGCCGGATTGCAAAAAGGACAACGGGGAAAATGCTCGGATGCATGAGACAAACATGTATGCAAAATGAAATGCACAATATGACATGATAAAATGCAACACGCAAGCAAATGACATGGCAAGGACGGTGAATAACTGGCAGACACCTGGCGCAACGAATCCGGGGCCTTACAACACTCCTCCACTAATAAGAGATCTCGTCCCGAGATATTAGGACCGAGACGGATGGGAAAAGGGATGAGGTGAAACAAGAACTCAAGAGAAGAAGCAAAGAATCGAGAGCACTCGAGAATAAGAGAGGAACGGCGAGAATGACGAGAATCGAAAGCTCACAGAATCAGATAGACTACGAAACCACGAGCGTGAAAGGATTTAGGCGGCACTCCGGCTGAAACATGGAGGAATAGAACACGAGCTTGGGAGGATGGAATGATACTTGATGAAGACATGACACAAAAAACTCCGGAAAGAATTGAAAGAGTTGAATGAAAAGAACGGAGAAGAAAATGACAACTTGTGCCACGAATGAAATTGAAAGCATCTTTCGAAGGAAAGTTTAAACAGAGTTGTTGAGAACATCAACAACGAAAATAATAAGCTTGTTGTGGTCTTATAGGTAACATCTCAAGATCATAAGGTGATAACCGGCCACAAACGGAAATGATTGGGTGGCTGAGAAGAGTGAAGAAATGCAAAACTCCACTTCCAAAGAATACGGAGAATTAATTGCACTTCGAGATGCGAGAAAAGAAGATACTTGAACTCCGCCGACAAGAATCTTGATGAACACTTGAAGAATGAACTAAATCATGAAGAGCCACCATGAAGAACTCTGGTAACAAAAGGATGACGAGATAAAATGAAGGATGAAAGAATAAGATTAGCCTTGCGGTGATTTAGATGGGGGTTCCGACGAGATGGCAGAGGAAATTTGAACTCCGGAAAATATGAAAACACTTGGAACTAGAATTTATTCATCAAGAACAAACTCCGAAGGAAGGGATTACTCATTTGGATGAAATAAGAATAAGATTTATTGTATGCTTACCCTTCATCAAAATAAATTGATGACCAACAATGGATTTTTGCATACTACTTATTCTTCTTGAAAAAGAATTGAGAAGTGACATATCGCAAACTTGAGAAGGTCTTCATGAACCACCGGTAGGATTGAAAAGAACGAGTAGATTAAAATGATAATCAAGGAAAAAGAATCTTGAACGAACCACCATTAGAATTCGGAAATGGCTGACAAAAGAGAATGAATCATCGGGGAGAATTAGCAGAACAAATATGCTTGAGGGGGATTTAGATGCAAAAGAACAAAGAGATCATGAGCTGATTAAAGAACACTTGAACGAAGCACCGGGATAAATAGAGAACGATAACTACAATGATTGCCTTCGGTGAAAAGAAATGGAAAAACAACTCCTGACATACCCCGGATAGGTAAGGAAGAATATCTGACAAACGAAATAATATGAGAGGATAACATGAAGCTAGAACCACGACACTTCGAGAGAACGAGCAAGATTCAGAGGAAAAGCTCTTCTTCGGTCTTCCAATGACGACGAGAAACACCACCAAAATTACTGAGATACTCCGGCAGAATGAAAAGCAGAGAGGTTGAGCCAACAATGAAAGAATTTGAAAGCGATCTTAGAGAAGGTATGTGACTGATGAAATTCATTCTTACGTCGCACTTGAAAAGAATTTGAGAATAACCCGGGAGAATTAGAAGAGTCAGGTAAGATCCTGGGAAAAGACCTGTGGGTTAGGGCCCACTGAAGAGAAAAATACCATTGGAAAGGATTGTTGAAAAGATAGAGGATGCACCGGAACAATTGAAATATTTGAATGAGGTGACAATCTCGAATTAATTCAAACACAGACGAATCTCCTGAGATGTCTTGAACTCCGGAATGGTTAACTGGCGAGAGCCAAACGAGTAAGGATAACACTTTAACCAAGGAAAAGAATGTGATCAACACCGAATACTTGAATTGGGTCCATCGGAAAAGAAAAAAGCGATGAAGAATGTCGAACAAAACGAGAACTCACCGGTTGAAACAATTGAGGGAAGACTAAAGAGGCTTCGTACGAATGAAAATGATGATCGAAACAGACTCAGACTCCGGGAAGAAAAGGGTGGGAGGGCGGGAAAAACAAAGGCAACTGGAAGGGGAAAAACCGATGAATAAATTGAAGAGAAAAACACCTATTGAAATCATTGAGGAAATAAAGCAAAGATTTCGCACGAGTAGGATGGATACTCGATTACGGACTCCGTATTCGAGAAGAAGAAGGGAGGGCGGGTGGGAAAAACAAGGACAACTTTAGACAGGGAAACAACATCGATAGAAAAGAGCTGAGGATTGATCTCCCAAAGAGAGAGAGGTTCGAATCAGCTTGACAAGGAATGCGCCGGACAAAAGAGGATGGACAACGAACGAAAACTAACCACGTGATCCTAAAGAAAAATTTGAACGGGAAGAGGAGTAGTTCAAAACACCTACGTCAAGATTCCTCACCAGAGCGACGAAGGGGCTGAGGAGTAAAAGAATTCCTACTCTCCGATATCACTAGATCTCAGAAATCAGTTTTCTTCTAGACTCAACAACGGCCAAACTACACGATCAATCAAGGGGGCTCCTAGGGTCGGTCGAGGCTCTGATACCAACTTGTCACGCCCAATATGCGACCCTATCCAAAAGGAACTCGAAGGTTCCACCAAGGATAGACCCGCATATTGAAACGCTTTTGCAAGGTGGATATCATTACATCAACATTACATAATTGGTAGGGATACATACATAAGGCATACTATGCCACACGAATACACCAATACAACATACATAAGATCAACATCCAACTACGGATGAAACACAAACAGAAGCTCAAACGACATCCACCACGCTAGCCCAGCTGCCGACCGAACCTATCCCCGATCAAGAAGAAGCGAAGAAGAACTCCAAGACAAGCAAACATCGCTCTCGCGTCATGATCATCGCATAACCTGTACTCAAGAATCGTTGTTGTAGTAACTCAGTGAGCCACGAGGACTCAGCAATCCCGTTACCATGGGTATCAAGACTAGCAAAGCTTAAAGGTAAAGGAAGGGGTAAAGTGGTGAGGTTGCAGCAGCGACTAAGCATATATGGTGGCTAACATACGCAAATGAGAGCGAGAAGAGGAGCAAAGGAACGGTCGTGAAGCTAGGAATGATCAAGAGGTGATCCTGAACACCTACTTACCTCAATCATAACACAGAAACCGTGTTCACTTCCCGGACTCCGCCGAAAAGAGACCATCACGGCTACACACGCGGTTGATGCGCTTTAATTCGAATCAGGTGTCAAGTTATCTACAACCGGACATTAACAAATTCCTATCGCCACATAACCACGGGCACGGCCAAAGATAATACCTGCAGGGTGTCCCAACTTAGCCCATGATAAGCTCTCGCGATCAACGAAGGATATACCTTCTCCGGAAGACCCGATTAGTCTCGGAATCCGGTTTACAAGACATTTCGACAATGGTAAAACAAGACCAGCAAAGCCGCCCGAATGTGCCGACAAACCTCGATAGGAGCTGCACATATCTCGTTCTCGTGGCACATCGGATTGTCCAAACTTCCGGTAGGCGAGCCCAGTTGCCCTGGTACACCCGCGGCCGACGATTTGGACCAACACACACGACGAGCACCGGCCGGGGTAAAAATAAGATGACCCTCGAGAGCGCGACTCCCAAGGGAAAAAGGGCTAGGTGAGGCAAATGTAAAACCAAGGTTGGGCCTTGCTTTGGAGGAGTTTTATTCAAAGCGAACTGTCAAGGGGGTCCCATAAATCACCCGACCGCGTAAGGAACGCAAAATCCGGGAACATAATACCGGTATGACGGAAACTAGGGCGGCAAGAGTGGAACAAAACACCAGGCATAAGGCCGAGCCTTCCACCCTTTACCAAATATATAGATGCATTAAAAATATAAGAGATATTGTGATATCCCAACATAACCCTGTCCACCATGGAGCAATCTTCAACTTCACCTGCAACTAACAACGCTATAAGAGGGGCTGAGCAAAGCGGTAGCATAGCCAAGCAATGGTTTGCTAGGAAGGATGTCAAAGGTTAGAGGTTCATGGCAATTTGGGAGGCTTGAAGAGCAAATGATAGGTAACGCAGCATAGCGATAGAACAAAGCAACTAGCATAGCAATGATAGTAGTGAGATCCAGGGTAGCGGTCATCTTGCCTGAAATCCCGCAAGGAAGAAGAACGATTCCATGAAGAAGATGAAGCCACGAAGATGGACCAAGCGTAGACGAACGAATCCTCACGATCGCAACGAAACGGGAACTATCGAGAAGAAGCACACAACATGGTAAACACACCACACATAGACAAGACATGATGCACAACAAGCATGATGCAAGACAAGACTACATGAACCTACTCATGGCAAAAGATGATGCATACAAGAGCAACACATCAAAGCAAGTTTAAATGAGGCTGAGAACAACATATAACAATTCCGGGAAGTCCTCATATGCAAATTTCGAAATTGGTCCAGATCTGAATAAACCTTATGTTCAAGTTGTTAAACATCAAGTTAAAGAGCACCAAGAGGATCTACACGAAATTCTAGTCAAGTTACATATAAAGTTCATTTAATTCGGAGCTACGGCCTAGAAGATATGATCAAAACAAGTTAAACATGGCATTGATGCAAAATGCACCCAAACATCAAGCAAACACACCAAAACAAGGTTGCAACATGGTAATATGAAACAACATGAAAAATCAAGCAAGTTTCATATAGATCACACTCAAAACGGAGCAACGGTGCAACACATAGACTCTATACAAGTTTAAAGGACAAGCTGTCCAAAAGAGCAACTAAGCATATTGCAAGCATCAAAACAACAAGCTACATCACTCCAACATAAGAACAAAAGGCATGGGCATGAAGTACAGGTAAAGCATGACAAAACATGAACACTAATCTATCTCCAGAAATCACTAGAACATGCTCAAAATGACATGGAAATATTGCAAATAATAACAGTTTCAGACTTTTCAGGAAATAACACCAGGTTGCAATGTTTAGAGCTATCAAACAACATGTTACATGAAGTTATCATGGCAAACAAAGGCATGGCATGAATCTACTAATTGCATAGAACAAAAGTCCCTTACTCACCATGAGCCAAAAAGGATCAGAAGATATGATGGCACCCTTGTAAACATGGCAAATAATATGACAGATTCATGCATGGCAGGAACAACAATAAGTAGGCATGTTGGTGAGGTTGAATCACTCACCACAGAGCAATACATGGTATGGCAAGGTAACCAACAGTAAGAAGACATGTTTGAAAAGCTAAGCATGGCAAGAACAAGTTCATAGGGTGCATGAATCACTAGAAAAGCACATGGCCAAAACTGAACTTAATGTTAACAGGCTGACAGCAACATTATTTAGCAAGTTTGGAGCAAGATTACAACATGTTACAGAAGGCTATAAATGCAACCAGGGGCACGAATGGATAGAGAAAGACATGTATAACTATTCATCCTTAGTGAACATCTCCAGATTATGCATAGAATGACTTGTAGCTGCAGGTTTACATAACAACAAAATATAACAGAATCAGTCAGGAAAACAGCAACAGCAAGTACCCCACTTAACAAGCTTGATGCACTCACTACACAAGTCACAAAAATAAACGGATGGCACCACTGGAAAGATGGCATGTCATAGATCAAAACACATGTAGACATCAACCTCATAGGATGCACACATCAAACATGGCGAAAATGACCAATGAGCATGTTATAACAGTTTCAGCAGATTAACATCATATAGCACACTTAGAACGATGATTCGAGCATCAAGATTAACTCAAATGAACATGGTGCAATGGAATAAAGTGAAGTACTCATCGAGGCGAACAATTTGATATATTACACGCACGAAACGGAGCAGTATACAGCAAGTTATCATGCGATGAACATTGCATGATAATGTCAAAATACAGGGACTTAGTGGAAACGGGGTCAACCTTCGGGAAAACTGGATCTGCACGGATCCCGAGGCGGCAGCGCGAGCTCGCAGGAGAGCGGCCGGAGGGAGGTCGGAGGAGGCGGGGAGATGGCCGGGGAGGCGCCGGATCCGCGGCGGCAGGGGCGGAGGGGCTCCTCTGGCGGGAGACGGCGACGGGCGGCGCCATGGGATGGGCGAGGCGGTGGCGAAACCTTTGGCGGCCGGGCCGGGAGGCATGGCGGCGCTTGGCGCCTTCGGCCCAGCCAGCGGGCGCTGGAGGGCTTGGCCGCGAGGCGGCGGATGGGAGGCGCAGCCGGGCGGGTGGAGGTCGCCGGCGGGGAGCGACGGGCGGCGGCGAGGTCGCTTCGCCGGCAGCGGGCGCAGGGCGGCGGACCACGGCGACGGCGGCGGAGAGCGCGAGGGCGCTGGGCGGCGGCGTGGTGCAGCAGGCTGCTCGCAGGCCGCGAGGCGGCGGCGGTGGCGGCGAGGAGGCCGGAGGCCAGGTGGCGAGGCGCGGTTGGCTGAGGCGGTGAGGTTGACGACGTGGCGCGATTTGGTTCGCCAGGGTGATGCGGCCGGTGGACGGGTCCGGCGCGGGCGGACACGTCCGGCGGCGGAGTGGGAAGGGGCTAGGGTTTGGACTGCGGGATTGATCCGCGAATTTCGGGGGAGGGGTGTTTATATAGGTAGAGGGAGCTAGGAGACTCCAAATGAGGAGCGGTTTTCGGCCACGCGGTCGTGATCGAACGACTGAGAGCATGGAGGGGAGTTTGCTAGGTTTTGGGCCACTTTGATGGGGTGTTGGGCTGCAACACAAAGGGGGCTTTTACGGTTACCCGGTTAACCGTTGGAGTATCAAACGACCTCCGAATGACACGAAACTTGACAGGCTGTCTACCGGTGCTATACCAAGGCCGCTTGGCAAACCTCGGGCCATTCCGAGAAAGTTCAACACCTGCTCACAACGAGAGACAAAAGGGGAACGCCGGGGGACATAGGAGTGCCGGATTGCAAAAAGGACAACGGGGAAAATGCTCGGATGCATGAGACGAACATGTATGCAAAATGAAATGCACATGATGACATGATAAAATGCAACACGCAAGCAATTGACATGGCAAGGACGGCGAATAACTGGCAGACACCTGGCGCAACGAATCCGGGGCGTTACAGAAGCACATGAAGCATTCTATAAAATCATACTCAAAAGATTTAAGTGAAGTGCAATGAGCATTCTATAAATCAACCAAGTACCATCTCATACCAGCATGGTGCATAAAAGAAAAGTGAAAACTAAATGCAAAAGATGCTCCAAGATTTGCACATATCGCATGAACAAAACGAATATGAAAACATATCGATACTTGTTGAAGAAAGAGGGGATGCCTTCCGGGGCATCCCCAAGCTTAGACGCTTGAGTCTCCTTGAAGATTTACTTGGGGTGCCTTGGGCATCCCCAAGCTTGAGCTCTTGCCTCTCCTCCTTTTCCTCATATCGAGACCTCCTCGATCAAACACTTCATCCACACAAAACTTTAACAGAAAACTCGGTAAGACCCGTTAGTATAATAAAGCAAATCACTACTCTAAGTACTGTTGAAAACCAATTCATATTTTGTTTTTGCATTGTGTCTACTGTAATATAACTTTTCCATGGCTTAATCCTTTGATAGAAATTGATAGTTTCATCAAAACAAGTAAACTATGCATCAAAAACAGAATCTGTCAAAAACAGAACAGTCTGTAGAAATCTGAACATTCACCATACTTATGTTACCCCAAAAATTCTACCAAACTTAGGACAAATAATAAATTTGTATAGAAAGACAGTGCAAAAAGAATCAGAACCTTTGGACCTTCCAGTAAAAAATGTAAAATCGCGCACTACAGCCAAAGTTTCTGTCCTACACCGTGCAAACCAACAAGCATTGTAAACATCCTAAAGGCAAACCTTGGCACATTATTTTTATAATACAATGGAATTGTACAAGGGGATAATTATTTTTGATGAAAAGTTTATGTAATTAAGATTCACAAAGTTTCCGTGAGCATGAACAAAGTTCAAGGAGCTCCCCCACTTCAACAATGCTCGTCTCTCTCACTTTCACTTTCCTTTTTGAAAAGTTTTGGGTTCCCCTCTTTATTTTTTTGTTTTTAGACTATATGAAAGCACACAACAGAAAGAAATAACTCTCTAAAACCTCTGGGTTGTCTCTCTGGCAGCGCTTTCTTTAAAGCCATTAAGCTAGGCATACAGTGCTCAAGTAACGGATCCACCCGGATCCCAAGGTATATCAAAGCCAATTTTAATTAACAATGATTTGTGATTTAGTAGTGAGCACAAAGTAACATATATCATGCAACAACGAAGTCTAACTCTCTTCCTATGCATCGGCATGTCATAAAATAACAATTCATGCACACCAAGTAAAGGCCAATGCATAGTATAAGCAGTTTCTTGCAGTTTTATCATATTGGAAACATAGAGAGGTGGAGATATAGTTCCTCTCTCATAATAATTGCAAGTAGGAGCAGCAAGCACATGCATATTACATTCATCAAAGTTATCATGTGCAATGGTAAAAGGCAACCCATCAATATAATCCTTAATAAGCACAAACTTCTCCAATATAGTGTAGTTTGGAGAATTCAAAAAGATAATAGGACTATCATGCGTGGGTGCAATAGCAACAATTTCATGTTTAACATAAGGAACTATAGCAAGTTCATCTCCATAAGCATAATTCATATTGGCATCTGATGACCCACAAGTATAGGGGATCTATCGTAGTCCTTTCGACAAGTTAGAGTGTCGAACCCAACAAGGAGCAGAAGGAAATGACAAGCGGTTTTCAGTAAGGTTTTCTCTGCAAGCACCGAAATTGTAGGTAACAGGTAGTTTTGTGATAAGATAAATTGTAACAAGCAACAAGCAATGAAAGTAAATAAAGTGCAGCAAGGTGGCCCAATCCTTTTTGTAGCAAAGGACAAGCCTGGAAAATTTCTTATAATGAGAAAAGCGCTCCCGAGGACACATGGGAATTATCGTCAAGCTAGTTTTCATCACACTCATATGATACGCGTTCGGTACTTTGATAATTTTTTATGTGGGTGGACCGGTTCTTGGGTACTGCCCTTACTTGGACAAGCATCCCACTTATGATTAACCCCTATTGCAAGCATCCACAACTACAAAAGAAGTATTAAGGTACCTAACCACAACATTAGACATATGGATCCAAATTAGCCCCTTACGAAGCAACGCATAAACTAGGGTTTAAGCTTCTGTCACTCTAGCAACCCATCATCTACTTATTACTTCTCAATGCCTTCCTCTAGGCCCAAATAATGGTGAAGTGTCATGTAGTCAATGTTCACATAACACCACTAGAGGAGAGACAACATACATCTCATCAAAATATCGAACGAATACCAAATTCACATGACTACTAATAGCAATACTTCACCCATGTCCTCAGGAACAAACGTAACTACTCACAAAGCATATTCATGTTCACAATCAGAGGAGTATTAATATGCATTAAGGATCTGAACATATAATCTTCCACCAAGTAAACCAATTAGCATCAACTACAAGGAGTAATCAACACCACTAGCAACCCACAGGTACCAATTTGTGGTTTTGATACAAGATTGGATACAAGAGATGAACTAGGGTTTTGAGAGTAGATGGTGCTGGTGAAGATGTTGATGGAGATTGACCCCCTCCCGATGAGAGGATCGTTGGTGATGATTTCCCCCTCCCGGAGGGAAGTTTCCCCGGCAGAACAGCTCCACCGGAGCCCTAGATTGGTTCCGCCAAGGTTCCGCCTCGTGGCGGCGGAGTTTCGTCCCGTAAGCTTGCTTTTGATTTTTTCCAGGGTAAAAGCCTTCATATAGCAGAAGATGGGCACCGGAGGGCCACCAGGGGGCCCAGGAGACAGGGGGCGCGCCCAGTAGGGGTGGGAGCACCCCCACCCTCCTGGCCAGGGTGTGGGCCCCCTCTGGTGTTTTCTTTGCTCAATAATTTTTATGAATTCCAAAACTGACTTCCGTGGAGTTTCAGGATTTTTGGAGCTGCGCAGAATAGGTTTCCAATATTTGCTCCTTTTCGAGCCAGAATTCCAGCTGCCGACATTCCCCTCTTCATGGTAAACCTTGTAAAATAAGAGAGAATAGCCATAAGTATTGAGACATAATGTGTAATAACATCCCATAATGCAATAAATATTGATATAAAAGCATGATGCAAAATGGACGTATCAACTCCCCCAATCTTAGACCTTGCTTGTCCTCAAGCGGAAGCCGAAATCGAAAAATATGTCCACATGTTTAGAGACAGAGGTGTCGATAAAAATAAAATACGAACATGAGGGCATCATGATCATTCTTATAATAGCAACATAGATAGTTTTTCATATGATTTCTTATGCTCAAGTAATAATCAATTCACAATGTCAAGTATGGTTCAGAAACTTCATTCAGATATAACAAACTATAATCTCAGTCATGGAAGCAATTGCAATTTATCATAACATCAGAAAGAGCCAAGAATAGAGCTTTTTAGCAAGTCCACATACTCAACTATCATATAGTCTTCTACAATTGCTAACACTCACTTGATACTTGTGGTTATGGAGTTTCAAACGGATAATCGAGAAAGATAGGGGCTTATTGTGTTGCCTCCCAATGTATTCACCTTTGGGTGATGTTAACAATAATAATTCATGCTAACTTACATCCAATTGGATATATATATATATATATATATATATATATATATATATATATATCAAGATCTTTCAAACACGAGGAGCTTGCCAAAGGATAAAATAGAAAAAGGGAAAGGTGAAGATCACCTTGACTCAAGCATAAAGTAAAAACATAAGGTAAAAGATAGGCCCTTCGCAGAGGGAAGCAGAGGCTGTCATGTGCTTTTAGGGTTGGATGCACAAAATCTTAATGCGAAAGAACGTCACTTTATATTGCCACTTGTATATGGACCTTTATTATGCAATCCGTCGCTTTTATTGCTTCCATAACAAGATCATATAAAGCTTATTTTCTCCGCACTAATAAGTCATACATATTTAGAGAGCAATTTTTATTGCTTGCAACACGACAACTTACTTGAAGGATCTTACTCAATCCATAGGTAGGTATAGTGGACTCTCATGGCAAAAACTGGGTTTAAGGATATTTGGAAGCACAAGTAGTATCTCTACTTGGTGCAAGGAATTTGGCTATCATGAGGGAGAAAGGCAAGCTCAACATGTTGGGAAGATCAATGACAATATACTTTAACTAAGATGTGAGAAAACATAAACCATTACGTCGTCTTCCTTGTCCAACATCAACGCTTTTAGCATGTCATACTTAATGAGTGCTCACAATCATAAAAGATGTCCAAGATAGTATATTTTTATGTGAAAACCTCTCTTTCCTTATTACTTCCTATTAATTGCAACGATGACCAAAACTATGTTTGTCAACTCTCAATAACTTTTATGCCTCATACTTTTTATGTGTGAAGTCATTACTATCCATAAGATCAATATGAACTCTTTATTCTTTTTATTCTTTCTACTTCCTCAAGATCATAGCAAGAAGCAAAGCCCTTGACTCAACACCAATCTTTATTATAGATAGCTCACAGACTCGATTACATAAAGAGATCACAAAGCAAAACTCAGAACTACTTGATACCAAAGCTTCAGTCTACTAGATCAAGATATTACTAAAAGGACTGAACTAAGTAAAATGGTAAATATAGGAGTATGATGGTGATACGATACCGGGGCACCTCCCCCAAGCTTGGCAGTTGCCAAGGGGAGTGCCCATACCCAAGTGATTATGTCCTCGGAGGTGGTGAAGTAGGGGTTGTTGATGATGTAGGCTTGTCGTCCATCTTCCAAGGCATAGGCTCACCATCATAGAAGGATGATCGAGTCTCCGGGATCCTCAAATCAGCAGCCAAACTCATCCTCTTGAATCTATATTCATACTCACAGTTTTGGTTTTGCAGGTCATAGATCTAGGCTTGGAGGTGCTCGATTTTCTCTTGAAGCTTGAAGATGGTCTCCCCAATGACCTTGGCATCTAGCTTGTGGTAGTTGGTGAACTCCGTGATCATCATCTGGTTGGCGTTGAGTCCACACTCCACCATCCCTTGGCACTTGAAAACTTGTTGCTCCATGGCTTCGAGCTTTGTCTCTACGCTTCCGGTACGCCTTGGTCCCTCCACATCGCGGATGTGCAGCACCCCCTCACGCATCTCAATGGTTTGAGGGTGTTGCAGCACCTCCGCAAGATAGGGGTTGATAACCCTCTCGAAAAACTTGTCCTTGGGAGCGTTTGGAGACATCATGGTGCTCTAGATTTGCCAAAAAAACAGCTCGAAACGAAAATAGAGGATATTTGCGTGATACGGTGGTCAAAACCTTTGGGAGGTTATATAATAAAATTTTACCGACCAAAATACGTAACGCACAAGAAAACAGAGTCCGGGAGGCACACGAGGTGGCCACGAGACAGGGGGCGCGGCCAGGAAGGGTGGGCGCGCCCTCCACCCTCGTGGAGGCCTCGTGTCCTTCCCGGACTACTTCTTTCTTTCCAAAATTCTTAAATATTCCAAAACGGATAAAAATTGCCATTAGAATTGTTTTGGAGTCGGTTTACTTACCGTACCACATACCTATTCCTTTTCGGAGTCTGAAACATTCTGGAAAGTGCCCCTTATGTATTCCTCCGGGGTTACGGTTTAAATAATATTAGTTTCAACATTGATAGGATTACCTGAGATATAATGTTTGATTCTTTGACTGTTCACCACCCTCGGACTTGTGCCTTCGAAGTTGTTGATTTTTATGGCACCGGAACGATAGACCTCCTCGATAACGTAAGGACCTTCCCACTTAGAGAGAAGTTTTCCTGCAAAAAATCTTAGACGAGAGTTGAATAATAACACATAATCACCTACGTTAAATTCTCGCTTTTGTATCCTTTTGTCATGCCAGCGTTTGGATTTTTCTTTGAATAGCTTGGCATTCTCATAGGCTTGGGTTCTCCATTCATCAAGTGAGCTAATATCAAATAACCTCTTCTCACCGGCAAGTTTGAAGTCATAGTTGAGCTCTTTAATAGCCCAATATGTTTTATGTTCAAGTTCTAGAGGTAAGTGACATGCTTTTCCATAAACCATCTTATACAGAGACATACCCATAGGATTTTTATATGCAGTTCTATAGGCCCATAATGCATCATCAAGTTTTTTGGACCAATTCTTTCTAGATCTATTCACAATCTTTTGCAAAACTAATTTGATCTCTCTATTGCTCAACTCTACTTGACCACTAGACTGCGGGTGATAAGGAGATGCAATTCTATGGTTAACATCGTACTTAGCAAGCATCTTACGGAAAGCACCATGAATAAAATGTGAACCACCATCAGTCATAAGATATCTAGGGACTCCAAACCTCGGAAAAATAACTTCTTTAAGCATTTTAATAGAAGTGTTATGATCATCACTACTAGTTGGAATAGCTTCTACCCACTTAGTAACGTAATCAACAGCAACTAAAATATGTGTATAACCATTAGAGGCAGGAAAAGGTCCCATATAATCAAGGCCACAAACATCAAATGGTTCAATAATAAGAGAATAATTCATTGGCATTTCTTGACGTCTACTAATATTACCAATTCTTTGACATTCATCACAAGATAAGACAAACTTACGAGCATCTTTGAAGAGAGTAGGCCAATAAAAACCGGATTGCAATACCTTATGTGCAGTTCTATCTCCAGCGTGGTGTCCTCCATATGATTCAGGGTGACACTTGCGTAGGATCTGTTCCTGTTCATGCTCAGGTACACAATGTCTAATAACACTATCTACTCCTTCTTTATAAAGGTGTGGGTCATCCCAGAAGTAATGTCTTAAATCATAAAAGAACTTTTTCTTTTGCTGGTATGTGAAACTAGGTGGAATAAATTTACCAATGTAATTAGCATAATCAGCATACCAAGGAGCAGTACGAGAAGCATTAATGACCACCAATTGTTCATCAGGAAAGATATCATCAATAGGTAGTGGGTCATCAAGAACATTCTCTAACCTAGACAAGTTGTCTGCAACGGGGATCTATAACACCCCGGATGTAGTTTTCCATATTTGTAACTCCAACTCTTGCCATTTCTGGCTATGTGTTATGCTATTTCCTTTGTGGTTGGGTTTTTGTCTTTCGTTTTGCATTTTGTTCATGTCATGCATTTCATCTCATAGCATCATGCGCATTGCATCTGCATGTTTTCATAAAACCCGTATCCGCTTGTAGTTGCCGTGTCACCCCTTGCTTTCGTTGACCGTTTCGAGACCAACCGTGTTTGCGTTTCCCTCTTGTCAAACCACCTAACCTCTCTGCACGCCACCGACGCCCTCTAGCGCGCGTCCGAAAATTGTCCCGAACCCGACCTGCTCGGTCATGAACGATGAGTCCGAATCATCCCCCAACATCCCTAAAACATCTCCGTTTTATTATTTGGACTCCCTGCCTATTTTATTCTGGACCGTTCGATTGCGATTGAAGGGACAGATTAGCCCCCTAAACTAACCTAATCCAACTACTATTTAAACCGACCTAACCCTAAAATCCCGGATGGCTGTCCCATCCTTCCCATCCCCGCCGCCACCCACCTACCTTTCTTCCTCAGGATCCCCTCATTCCCCCCGATCTAGATCCTCTCTCGCCCTCAGACCACCTCCCTCGATTTGCGCCGCCGCCCAACCATTCCCTCCAACCAGCGCCTACCTCCTCGTCCCCGTGCCCGCAGCAGCGGAGCAGGAGCAATCGCGCCCGAGCCTTGCCGACCCTGCATGTCGTGCCCTCTGGCGACCCTGCCACCGGCCGCCACGACCAGGACCGGCCTCGTCCCACTCCTCTCCTCCTCCTGTTTTTTCCCTCTCTCTCTCTCTCTCACGGTGGCCCTCTCTCTCTCCTTCCCAGGACGAACAGGAGCTCCCACCGCTGCGCCATGTTGTTGTTCCTCTGCTTCTTCCCTAGCGCCGAGTCAAGCTCCGCCGCGCAAGCTGCACCGTCGCCTGCCGTAGTCCATGTCGCCGTCGTCTTCAACGGTTCCTGACGAGGACAGCGCCCTCCTACCCGTCTCGAGCGCCAAGTCCTGCTCCCTGCTTCCTCTGAAGTCACTGCACCAAGCCCCGCCTCCTGCGTCCCTGCATCGAGCGCCATGGCCGTCCTCTTCTTCAGATCAAGGCGCCGCCCGTCGGATTCGGTTCCCCTCGGCATCCACACCGAGCTCCGGCCCGGTCCAGTCTTGCGCCTTCCCCGCCTTCGCCAAGTCTCGCTGTTGCCGTCTTCTGCATCGCCATGAACTCGCTGCCGCTTCATTCTTTGTTAAATCGAGAACGAGTAGCAGCAGCTCGCCTTGATCCAAAGCGTGTTGACCGTCTTGGCAGTGCGTGGGCTGCAGCCGCAGCAAGGCCCAGCCACGTGTTCCCAGCCGGCCTGCTGCCTCCAAGGCCCAATGTGAGCAGCTCCCACCAGCCCAGTTCGCCTCAGATTCAACCTGTTTTTTCTCCTACGATTTTAGCTAATTATGCAGAGATTGCAGATTTACAGAAAAACCCTCATGCTTCATACATTTAATAACTCACAAACCATGCATCATATGTAAATAATTTACATATGTAAAATGCTTAGAATTTTATCTAGTTTCATAATATGCAAATTTCAACCATGTTTGAAATGTTCAAAATGTTGTTTGTTTAAATTTGCTCAAATGCCATGTTAAAATGATTTATTTCATAACTAAATAACCGTAGCTCGGTTTTAAAGAAACTTTATATGTAAATGGGGTGGAAAAATGCCTAGTTTAACATGGTGCACTTCATTTTGCTGTTTAAAATCATTAAAAATGTGTTTAGGGCAGAACAGTACCAAATTCGAAATATGCATATGAGGATTTTCTGGAATTGTTATTTGTTGTTCCGGCCTCATTTAAACTTGCCTAAATAGTTAGTTCAATTATGTTTCACCTCTTGCCATGTTTAACAACATTTAATAATGTTGTATACCTAAACGAGAGAGAACTAAATGTTTGAATGTGGTGTTTCGTCAATATGCAACTCGTTGCATATTGAGCTCCACTTAACTTGTAGTATTGTTTGTTGCACTTTGCCATGCCATGCCTCTTTAAACCGGACATGCATCATACTTGTTTGTGCATCATGCCATGTTTATGCTTGTGCATTTACCATGTTGTTTGCTTCTTTTCGGTGTTGCTTCTTAGTTCCGGTAACGTTGCGATTGTGAGGATCCGTTTGACTATGTTGGTTCGTCTACTTCATGGATTCGATCTTCTTCCTTGCGGGATTTCAGGCAAGATGACCCTTACTCTGGATCTCACTACTATCATTGCTATGCTAGTTGCTTCGTTCTATCGCTATGCTGCGCTACCTATCACTTGTTCTTCAAGCCTCCCCAAATTGCCATGCCAGCCTCTAACCTTTTCACCCTTCCTAGCAAACCGTTGCTTGGCTATGTTAACGCTTTTGCTCAGCCCCTCTTATAGCGTTGTTAGTTGTAGGTGCAGTTGAAGATTGCTCCATGATGGACAGGATTATGTTGGGATATCACAATATCTCTTATTTAATTAATGCATCTATATACTTGGTAAAGGGTGGAAGACTCGGCCTTATGCCTGGTGTTTTGTTCCACTCTTGCCGCCCTAGTTTCTTCATACCGGTGTTATGTTCCTTGATTTTGCGTTCCTTACGCGGTTGGGTGATTTATGGGACCCCCTTGACAGTTCGCTTTGAATAAAACTCCTCCAGCAAGGCCCAACCTTGGTTTTACCATTTGCCTCACCTAGCCCTTTTTTCCCTTGGGTTTTGAGCCCGAGGGTCATCTTTATTACCCCGGGCAGTTCTCCTCAGAGTGCTGGTCCAAACCGAAGCGATGTCCGACGCCTGGCAACAGTGGTCTATGCCAACCCGATGTCTTGCTCATCCGGTGTGCCCTGAGAACGAGATATGTGCAGCTCCTATCGGGATTTGTCGGCACATCGGGCGGCTTTGCTGGTCTTGTTTTACCATTGTTGAAATGTCTTGTAAACCGGGATTCCGAGTCTGATCGGGTCTTCCTGGGAGAAGGAATATCCTTCGTTGACCGTGAGAGCTTGTGATGCGCTAAGTTGGGACACCCCTGCAGGGTATAAACTTTCGAGAGCCGTGCCCGCGGTTATGTGGCTGACGGGAATTTGTTAATATCCGGTTGTAGATAACTCGACACCAGATTCGAATTAAAATGCATCAACTGCGTGTGTAGCCGAGATGGTCTCTTTTCGGCGGAGTCCGGGAAGTGAACACGGTTTTGGGTTATGTTTGACGTAAGTAGGAGTTCAGGATCACTTCTTGATCATTGCTAGCTTCACGACCATTCCGTTTGCTCTCTTCTCGCTCTGATTTGCGCATGTTAGCCACCATATATGCTTAGTCGCTGCTGCAACCTCACCACTTTACCCCTTCCTTTCCCATTAAGCCTTGCTAGTATTGATACCCATGGTAATGGGATTCTTTGAGTCCTTGTGGCTTTCATTACTACAACAATAGTTGCAGGTGCAGGTTATGCGATGATCATGACGCGAGAGCGATGTTTACTTGTTTTGGAGTTCTTCTTCTGCTTCTTCTCCGATCAGGGGATAGGTTCCAGGTCGGCAGCCTGGGCTAGCAGGGTGGATGTCGTTTGGGCTTCTGTTTGTGTTTCATCCGTAGTCGGATGTTGCTCTGATGTATTGTGATGTTGTATTCATGTGGCATTGTTTGCCTCTTGTATGTATCCCTAACTATTATGTAATGGTACGATGTAATGATATCCACCTTGCAAAAACATCTCCAATATGCGCTTCTATCCTTGGTGGGACCTTCAAGTTCCTTTAGGATAGGGTCGCATTTTGGACGTGAAGGTTCTCAGCTCCGTTTCTATCAATAATATGCAAATCAAATTCTTGGAGAAAGAGAACCCATCTAATAAGTCTAGGCTTAGCATCTTTCTTTTCCATAAGATATTTAATAGCAGCATGATCCATGTGAATTGTAACTTTGGAATCAACAATATAAGGTCTAAACTTATCACATGCAAATATGACTGCTAAGAACTCTTTTTTAGTAGTAGCATAATTTCTATGGACAGTATCAAGAGTTTTACTAGCATACTGGATAACATTCAATTTCTTATGAACTCTTTTCCCTAGAACAGCACCCACATCATAATCACTAGCATCACACATAATTCCAAAGGGTAAATTCCAATCAGGAGGCTGAACAATAGGTGCAGTGATCAAAGCTTTCTTAAGTATTTGAAATGCTTCTACACAATCATCATCAAAGACGAAAGGAATATCCTTTTGCAATAAATTAGTCAGAGGCCTAGAGATTTTAGAAAAGTCCTTAATGAACCTCCTATAAAAACCGGCATGACCAAGGAAACTTCTTATACCTTTTATGTCCTTGGGACATGGCATCTTTTCAATAGCATCAACTTTAGCTTTATCAACTTCAATACCTCTCTCAGAAATCTTATGCCCCAAGACGATGCCTTCATTAACCATAAAGTGGCACTTTTCCCAGTTCAAGACGAGACTAGTGTCTTCGCATCTCTGCAAAACTCGATCAAGGTTGCTCAAGCAATCATCAAAAGAGGATCCATAAACGGAGAAATCATCCATGAATACCTCACAAATCTTTTCACAAAAGTCAGAGAATATAGCCATCATGCATCTTTGAAAGGTAGCAGGTGCATTACATAAACCAAAAGGCATCCGTCTATAAGCAAAAGTACCGAAAGTGCAAGTAAAAGTAGTTTTTGATTGATCCTCCGCTGACACAGGTATTTGAGAGAAACCAGAATAACCATCTAGAAAGCAGAAATGTGTATGTTTGGATAGTCTTTCTAGCATTTGATCAATAAAAGGTAAAGGGTAATGATCTTTCTTAGTAGCTTTATTTAACTTACGGAAATCAATTACCATCCTATAACCTGTAATAATTATTTGTGGGATCAATTCATCTTTATCATTAGGAACGACAGTAATACCTCCCTTTTTAGGAACGCAATGGACATGACTTACCCAATCACTATCAGCAACGAGATAAATTATACCCTGCCTCAAGGAGCTTTAGTATCTCCTTTCTTACCACTTCTTTCATCTTAGGATTCAATCATCGTTGAGGATCTCTAACTGGTTTGGCATCTTTCTCTACATTTATTTTGTGTTGGCATAGAGTGGGACTAATGCCCTTAAGATCATCCAGAGTGTATCCAATAGTAGCACAGTGCTTCTTCAAAGTTTTCAATAATCTTTCCTCTTCTTGCTCTGAAAGGTTAGCACTAATAATAACATGATATTTGTTTTTATCAAGATAAGCATACTTAAGATTATCAGGTAAAGGTTTGAGATCAAACACGGGATCACCCTTGGGTGGAGGGGGATCCCCTAGGATTTTAACAAGTAGGTTGTGTTTCAGAATAGGACCCTGTTGAAGGAACACTTCATCTATTTCCCTTCTTTCATTCATAAACATATCATTTTCATGGTCTAGCAAATATTGTTCTAACGGATCAGTAGGAGGCACGGCAATAGAAGCAAGACCAATAATCTCATCTTTACTAGGTGATTCTTTATCACGGGGTTGTCTACGAAACTTAGCAAAATTAAACTCATGAGACATATCCCCTAAGCCAATTGCAACATCCTTTTTGCAATCAATCCTAGCATTAACAATATTAAAGAAGGGTCTACCAAAAATAGTGGGACAAAAATCATCTTGTGGGGAACTAAGAACAAGAAAATCAGCGGGATATTTAACCTTCCCACACAAGACTTCAACATCCCTAACAATCCCAACTGGTGAAATAGTATCTCTATTGGCAAGCTTGATAGTAACATCAATACCTTCCAAGCGGGTGCAATATCATGCATAATTTCTTTATATAAGTCATAGGGTATTGCACTAGCAATAACACCCATATCACATAAGCCATGATGACAATGATCTCTTATTTTAACAGAAATAACAGGCATGCCTACAATAGGTCTATGTATCTTAGCATCTGGTCTAACAATATTAGCAGTCTCACCACAGAAATAAATAACATGCCCATCTAAATTATCATCCAAGAGATCTTTAACCATAGCAATACTAGGTTCAACTTTGATTTGCTTAGGAGGTGTATAAGTCCTAGTATTACTCTTACAAACAACAGTCAAAGTTTTAGCATGATCCTTTATCCTAACAGGAAAAGGAGGTTTGTCAACATAAGTACTAGGAACAATAGGATCATTATAAGTGACAGTCTTTTCTTCAACTGTAATAGGTGCAACTACTTTTACTTCAATGGGAGGATTATATTTAAACCACTTCTCCTTAGGGAGATCAACGTGAGTAGCAAAAGATTCACAAAAAGTAGCTACTATCTCAGAGTCAAGTCCATACTTAGCGCTAAATCTATGAAAAGCATCGGTATCCATAAAAGATTTAACACAATCAAACTTAGGTGTTATACCTGACTCCTTACCATCATCGGAGCCCCAACCTTCAGAGTTGCGTTTAATTCTTTCCAATAAGTCCCACTTGAATTCAGTAGTCTTCAGCATATAAGAACAAACATAGGAAGTATTGAGCATGGTGCGATCATTGGGAGAAAGCCGAGCATAAAAGTTTTGAATAATCATTTCTCTTTAGAGCTCATGATTGGGGCATGAATATAACATTGACTTAAGCCTCCCCCAAGCTTGAGTGATGCTTTCTCCTTCATGAGGCCAGAAGTTATATATGTAATTACGATCACGATGAACAAGGTGCATAGGATAGAACTTCTGGTGAAATTCCAACTTCAATTGTTTATAATTCCAAGATCCCGTATCATCACATAGCCTATACCATGTCAATGCATCTCCCTTCAAAGATAAAGGGAAGACCTTCATTTTGACAACATCACCGGGAATACCTGCAAGCTTAAATAATCCACAATCTTCATCCACAAAGATAAGGTGTAAATCGGGATGCAATGTTCCATCTCCTGCAAAGGGATTAGCTAGCAGTTTCTCTATCATACCCGAAGGAATCTCAAAGTAAATATATTCAGTAGGTTCAGTAGGTTGAGGAGAAACTCTTTGCTCTTCTGGTCGGGGTGAAGATACCCCGATCAAGCCCCTCAAAGGATTAGTTTCCATAGTAACAAGTGACAGAAAATTTCAGCACACTATATAAATGTTTCCTTACCAAGTTCCACTCACCAAAGGCGCTTCACTCCTCTGCAACGACGCCAGAAAAGAGTCTTGATGACCCACAAGTATAGGGGATCTATCGTAGTCCTTTCGACAAGTAAGAGTGTCGAACCCAACGAGGACACATGGGAATTATCGTCAAGCTAGTTTTCATCACGCTCATATGATTCGCGTTCGGTACTTTGATAATTTGTTATGTGGGTGGACCGATGCTTGGGTACTACCCTTACTTGGACAAGCATCCCACTTATGATTAACCCCTATTGCAAGCATCCACAACTACAAAAGAAGTACTAAGGTAAACCTAGCCACAACAATAGACATATGGATACAAATTAGCCCCTTACGAAGCAATGCATAAACTAGGGTTTAAGCTTCTATCACTCTAGCAACCCATCATCTACTTATTACTTCTCAATGCCTTCCTCTAGGCCTAAATAATGGTGAAGTGTCATGTAGTCGATGTTCACATAACACCACTAGAGGAGAGACAACATACATCTCATCAAAATATCGAACGAATACCAAATTCACATGACTACTAATAGCAAGACTTCACCCATGTCCTCAGGAACAAACATAACTACTCACAAAGCATATTCATGTTCATAATTAGAGGAGTATTAATTTGCATTAAGGATCTGAACATATAATCTTTCACCAAGTAAACCAATTAGCATCAACTACAAGGAGTAATCAACACTACTAGCAACCCACAGGTACCAATTTGTGGTTTTGATATAAGATTTGATACAAGAGATGAACTAGGGTTTTGAGAGGAGATGGTGCTGGTGAAGATGTTGATGGAGATTGACCCCTCCTGATGAGAGGATCGTTGGTGATGATGATGGTGATGATTTCCCCCTCCCGGAGGGAAGTTTCCCCGGCAGAACAGCTCCGCCAGAGCCCTAGATTGGTTCCGCCAAGGTTCTGCCTCGTGGCGGCGGAGTTTTGTCCCGTAAGCTTGCTTTTGATTTTTTCCAGGGTAAAAGCCTTCATATAGCAGAAGATGGGCACCGGAGGGCCACTAGGGGGCCAGGAGACAGGGGGGCGTGCCCAGTAGGGGTGGGCGCGCCCCCACCCTCCTGGCCAGGGTGTGGGCCCCTCTGGTGTTTTCTTCGCTCAGTAATTCTTATTAATTCCAAAACTGACTTCCGTGGAGTTTCAAGATTTTTGGTCTTTGTGAGAATAGGTTTCAATATTTGCTCCTTTTCCAGCCAGAATTCCAGCTGCCGGCATTCCCCCTCTTCATGGTAAACCTTGTAAAATAAGAGAGAATAGCCATAAGTATTGAGACATGATGTGTAATAACAGCCCACAATGCAATAAATATTGATATAAAAGCATGATGCAAAATGGACGTATCAGCATCTTGGCCACAAGCATAGAAAGTATCATCAAAAAGGGATATTTCAAACGAATTAAAGGGATCATAGCAATCATCCTTCGGTAAGCACGAAGGGAAATTAAACAATGTATGTGTTGAAGAGTTACTCTCATTAGAAGGTGGGCACGAGTAGCTAATCCGCTCTTCCTCCTTTTGTTCTTCACTCTCCTCATCATCTTTTCCATCTAATGAGCTCACAGTTTCATCAATTTCTTCTTCCATAGACTCCTGCAAAATATTATTCTCTTCTTGGACAGCGGAGGAGTCCTCAATATATAGTTTAACATAGGTATTAGAAGCATAATTATCATAACAATATTTAAGTATGGCAAATTTTTCAGATTTGTAAAGAGTAGCATCATACGTTTCAATCAAAGAAGCAATTTCATAAGCACCCTTAAAAGCAACAAATTCTTCAGTTTGTTGGACATCATAGTAATTATAAACACCCTTAGCATACGAAGATACAATTCCATTATCACTAAACTCACATTGGTAGGGAAGGTGTTTCTTAGGGTTTTCAGAACAACAAGTAAAATCATATATTTCACATAAATTCCAAGCATAGCATTGCAAACGATGAATTTGATCCAGTAAAAGTTTCCCTTTTTGAGATAAGTGGTGTCGCACATAACAAGCATGCTCATCTAAAGATTTGCCCTCAACTAAGCTAGTGGGGGTTTCAACACGAGCACAAAGGGATCGAAGATGATCCAAGTAAAAAGCTTCAGGAGTGTGATAGATTTTGAGTGGTTCTTCAACCATTGATTCAGTAGGTACAACTAATTTTTCTGGTATTTTGTGTTTCCTACCCATAACTAAAGAGAGAAAACAACTAAGAACAGCAAATAAAAATTACTTAGTGATAAAGCAAACAAGCACACACGAGAATATTCACCCCACGCTATGACTCCCCGGCAACGGTGCCAAAAAAAGGTCTTGATAACCCACAAGTATAGGGGATCAATTATAGCCTCTTTCGATAATTAAGAGTGTCAAACCCAACGAGGAGCTAAAGGTAGAACAAATATTCCCTCAAGTTCTATCGACCACCGATACAACTCTACACACGCTTAACGTTCGCTTTACCTAGAACATGTATGAAACTAGAAGGACTTTGTAGGTGCTGTTGGATAGGTTTGCAAGATAATAAAGAGCACGTAAATATAAACTAGGGGATGTTTAGATAAAGAAGCAATAAAGTAAATATAGCAAGTGTGGAAAAGTGGTGGTAGGAGTTGTGAAATTGTCCCCAAGCAATTACTACTTTACTAGACCGATAGCAAGTTTTATGTGGGAGAGGCATAAGATAACATACTTTCTCTTCTTGGATCATATGCACTTATGATTGGAACTCTAGCAAGCATCCGCAACTACTAAAGATCATTAAGGTAAAACCCAACCATAGCATTAAAGCATCAAGTCCCCTTTATCCCATACGCCACAACCCCTTACTCGGGTTTATGTACATCACTCAAGCAACCCACTATAAGCGAATCATGAACGTATTGCAACACCCTACAACGGGAATCCCTCACGCTTGTGCGACACGAAGGGCACAATAGGACATCAACATAACCATAAGCAAATTAAACCAATCATAGCAATTCACCAATCACCGGTAGGACAACAAAAATCGACTCAGACATCATAGGATGGCAACACATCATTGAATAATAATATGAAGCATAAAGCACCATGTCAAGTAGAGGGTACATCGAGTTGCGGGAGAGTGGACCGCTGAATATAAATGGGGGAAGGTGATGGAGATGTTGGTGAAGATGGCGGAGGTGTTGGTGTAGATCGCGGTGATGATGATGGCCCCCGGCGGCATTCCGGCGCCACCAGAAGCAAGGGGGAGAGAGCCCCCCTTCTTCTTCTTCTTCCTTGAACTTCTCCCTAGATGGTAGAAGGGTTTACCCTCTGGTCCATGGTCTCCATGGCGTGGGAGGGGCGAGAACCCCTCCGAGATTGGATCTGTCTCTCTGTCTCTCTCTATTTATGTGTTCTTGGATTCTGCCCTTTCACCGTTTCTTTTATATCCGGAGATCTGTAACTCCAATTGGATTGAAACCTTCGCCATGATTTCCCCCCCAAAAAATAGCTTTCTTGCGGCCAAAGAAGAGCAGAAACTGCCTTATGGGGTGCCCATGAGGGTCAGGGGCGCGCCCCCCTACCTCGTGGCCCCCTCGGGCACCGTCTCGCATTGATTCTTCTTCCCAAATCTCACAAATATTGCCAAAATATTCTCTGTCCGTTTTTATCCCGTTTGGACTCCGTTTGATATCGATTTTCTGCAAAACATAAAACATGCAACAAACAGGAACTAGCACTGGGCACTGGATCAATATGTTAGTCCCAAAAATAATATAAAAAGTTGCCAAAAGTATATGAAAGTTGTAGAATATTGGCATGGATCAATCAAAAATTATAGATATGGCGGAGACGTATCACGTGCCGCCACAGGATGTGGTGGTGTGCGTGCACCAGGATCATGTTCCACCCCTCGACGACCTCTGATGGCCACGACAGGATGCCGCGTGTTCACCCCGGAGCTCCGCAACGTCGTCTGGCCAAGAAAGTTCAAGCCTGACCTGCCCCCACGCTACAATGGCACCGTGGACCCCGCCGAGTTCTGAACCTAGCCAAGGGGTCAGTTTCTTCATGGGAGGAGATGCACAACCGCTTCATGACCAAATTCCAGGGCACTCGTGACCACCCACCGGCCGCGGTGACCTGTGTCGTATCAAGCAGCAACCTGGAGAGACCCTGCAGAAGTATATCCAGCGCTTCAACAACATTCGCCTCAAGATCCCCAAGGTGTCAGACGAGGCCATCACCTCCGTGTTCACCGGTGGCGTCCGTGATGTCAAGATGAAGGAGGAGCTCGCCATCCACGAGGATCTCTGCACCGCTCTGGAGATGTTCAACATGGCGAACAAGTGTGCGAGGGCTTAGGAGGGACGCCTCTCCCTCCTCGAGCTCCCTGATGCTGAGCCAGAAGACGAGAAGACCAAGACCAAGGACGTGAAGCGCAAGGGGCCAGCCGTGCTTTCGGCTGAGCCAGAGATGAAGCGCGGCTGCGACCATTGAGGGACTCCTGGATTATGGGGTATCCGGACAGCCGGACTCTATACTTCGTCCGGACTATTGGAGCGTGAAGATACAAGACTCAAGACTCCGTCCCGTGTCCGGATGGGACTCTCCTTTGCGTGGAAGACAAGCTTGGCGATCCGGATAATATATTTCCTTCCTTGTAACCGACTCCGTGTAAACCCTAACCCTCTCTGGTGTCTATATAAACCGGAGAGGTTGGTCCTTAGAAGGCCGATCACGATCACAACCATAATCATCATAGGCTAGCTTCTAGGGTTTAGCCTCTATGATCTTGTGGTAGATCTACTCTTGTACTACTCATATCATCAATATCAATCAAGCAGGAAGTATGGTTTTACCTCCATCGAGAGGACCCGAACCTGGGTAAACATTGTGTCCCTTGCTTCCTGTTACCATCAGCCTAAGACACACAGATCGCTACCCCCTACCCGAGATCTGCCGGTTTTGACACCGACATTGGTGCTTTCATTAAGAGTTCCTCTGTGTCGTCGCTGCAAGGCTCGATGGCTCCTTCAATCATCGTCAACAACACGGTCCAGGGTGAGACTTTTCTCCCCTGACAGATTTTCGTGTTCAGCGGCTTTGCACTGCGGGCCAATTCGCTTGGCCTCTGGAGCAGATCGATAGCTACGCCCCTGGCCGCCAGATCAGGTTTGGAAACCTGAACTACACGGCTGATATCCGCGGAGACTTGATCTTCAACGGATTCGGGCCTGTGTCGGGAGCGTCGGATGATCACGACGAACATGGCTTAGACCTGTTGTCGGATAATGCTCGGGATGTCATTCCTGCGGTAGACCCGGACCTAAATCCGGAGCAGACTGTGTTGCATAAGGACGGAGGGATGGACCCCGCCCCGCAGGCCGCACACTCATCAGCGGTAGAGCCGAACACATGCCTCGCCCCCAAAGAAGCCTGTGACACCGGACCCCCGGACTCGTATCCGGCTGTAGGTTCCAGTCTGTGCTCTCCTGAGCCCGCCGAATCTGGTTGGGCTCCTGTAATGGAGTTCACCGCAACGGATATCTTCCCACACTCTCCCTTTGGCGACGTGTTGAACTCGTTAAAGTCTCTCTCTTTGTCAGAAGGCTCGTGGCCGAACTATGTCCGGCTCGAATGGGAAGCAAGTGACGAAGGAATTCATTGCCCACCCACCACCCACTTCATTGCCACGATCGATGATCTAACCGACGTGCTTGACGACGACGAAGACATCGGCGATATGGACGGCGATGCGGAGAAATACAGAACCACCGCCACGGGCGGTGGACAGCCACCTCCTCATACGATATATATATGGTGGACACTCCGAAGGAAACCAATGGCGATGAGGCAACGGAGGATAACCCATCAGGGAAAAAAGCAAAGCATGGGCGTCGTCGGCGCCGCTCCAAGCCCTGGCACAACAATATCGGCCCAGGAGACGAAAACAATCCGGATGGTGCCGAAGAGGAATACAACCCTGATTAGCCCGCCTTCGAGCAGGCCGAGCAGGAAGACGGGCAGGTTAGCCCAGACGAACAGGCGACGGACGGATATCCGGAGGAGGACAACTACATGCCCCCCTCCGAAGACGAGATTAGCCTCGGCGATGACGAGTTCGGCGTGCCTGAGGACCCTGTCGAGCAGGAGCACTTCAAGCGTCGACTTATGGCCACTGCGAGGAGCCTGAAAAAGAAGCAGCAGCAACTCCAAGCTGATCAAGACCTGCTCACAGATAGATGGACTGAAGTCCTGGCAGCTAAGGAATACGGACTCGAGCGCCACACGGCTGACCGGCCACCCCGTGGCCAGGATAAAACGGCATATCAGCCCGAATACCAGCCCGCACCCCCACGCCAATACACTGCAGCCCGGGGCAATAGGCAAGACCTGCAAGATATACTGGAAACAAAGCAGGACATCCAAGATCGATCTACGGATCGCGGGGGCGCGCCCCAACATGCGACGATGACCGTCACGCCGGATACACTGTCAACAAGTCCGCCGGGCGAATATAGCCACCCAGACTCATTCGAACTGCGCAGCCACATAGCCCGGCACAAAGGCGCCACACACCCCCTCTGCATCGACGAAGTGATGGATCATGAATTCCCAAAAGGGTTCAAACCCGTAAACATCGAATCATACGATGGCACAACAGACCCCGCAGTATGGATCGAAGATTGCCTTCTCCACATTCACATGGCCCGCGGAGACGACCTACACGCCATCAAGTATCTCCCCCTTAAGCTTAAAGGACCCGCCCGACACTAGCTAAACAGCCTGCCCGCAAATTCCATTGGTAGTTGGGAAAACCTAGAAGACGCGTTCCTCGACAACTTCCAGTGAACATATGTGCGACCACTGGACGCCGATGACTTGAGCCACATTACTCAACAGCCCGGAGAGTCAGCCAGGAAATTCTGGACTCGGTTCCTAACTAAAAAGAACCAAATAGTTGATTGTCCGGACGCCGAAGCCCTGGCGGCCTTT
This sequence comes from Aegilops speltoides, assembly GCA_021437245.1. NCBI lineage: Eukaryota > Viridiplantae > Streptophyta > Magnoliopsida > Poales > Poaceae > Aegilops > Aegilops speltoides. The sequence goes on along the minus strand of CM038142.1, from coordinate 189,164,070 downwards.
AAGCATAATATCCGTGATGAGTGGCTCGCCCGACACCTCGGCCAGGAAAAACCCAAGTCCATGGCAGCTCTCACGACATTAATGACCCGCTTTTGCGCGGGCGAGGACAGCTGGTTGGCTCGCAGCAGCACTACTTCACATTCTGGCACTTTGGATGTCCGTGACAATAACGGCAAGCCACGACGCAACAGATATAAGCGACGGAACAACGTCGACAACACTGAAGACACGACAGTCAACACCGGATTCAGCGGATCCAAGTCTGGTCAGCGGAAGAAGCCGTTCAAAAGAAACAATCAGGGTCCGTCCAGTCTAGACCGCATACTGGAACGCTCGTGCCAAATTCATGGCACCCCGGACAAGCCAGCCAACCACACTAATAGAGACTGCTGGGTGTTCAAACAGGCCAGTAAAATAAACGCCGAAAACAAGGACAAGGGGCTGCACAACGACGACGACGAAGAGCCCCGGCGTCCGAACACGGGGGGACAGAAAAAATCTCCTCCCCAGGTGAAAACGGTCAACATGATCTACGCCACCCACATTCCCAAGCGGGAATGGAAGCGAGGACTACGGGACGTCTATGCGATGGAGCCAGTCGCCCCCAAATTCAACCCATGGTCAGCTTGTCCGATCACCTTTGATCGTAGGGATCACCATACCAGCATCTGTCCGGCGGCTCAGCCGCATTTGTCCTAGACCCAATCATCGACGGATTCCACCTCACACGAGTCCTTATGGACGGCGGCAGCAGCCTAGACCTGCTTTATCAGAACATAGTGCGCAAAATGGGCATTGACCCTTCAAGGATCAAGCCCACCAAAACCACCTTTAAAGGTGTAATTCCTGGAGTAGAGGCCCGTTGCATTGGCTCTATATCATTGGAAGTGGTCTTCGGATCTCCGGATAACTTCCGAAGTGAAGAGTTAATCTTTGATATCGTCCCCTTCCGCAGTGGTTACCACGCACTGCCGAGACAAACCGCATTCACTAGATTCAATGCGGTACCACACTATGCATACCTCAAGCTCAAGATGCCAGGACCATGCGGGGTCATAACAGTCAACGGAAATATGGACCGCTCTCTCCGAACAGAGGAGCATACCGCATCCCTCGCGACGGAAGTACAATGCGGCCTCCTCCGACAAACGACCAATCCGGCGACGGTAACCTCGAGCACCGTCAAGTGAGTCCGGAGCACCCTGCAACAGGATCACCAGGCCCGTCAAGAGCACGACTAGCAGTCCGGCCTCCGCTCAAGCCCCATCAAAGCAGCATTCGTGCTACGCGTACACAATTACGCACTCAAAATACCATGGGCATAGGCGGAGGCGCAGCAGTGACTTAGTCAACAGTGCGGTATAACCACAACCTACCTTCATAACCCTCCTTTTTTATCTTTCAGGACACTTCTTTAGGGCAGCCTCTTCAGAAGAGCCGGATTGTCGGACTTACACAGGAGAGAAAACCAAGGAGGCAACAGGCTTTGCGCACAAAAGGAAATACCCAGGTGGAATCTGTTCATGATCGTTATACCTGTTTTATATACCTACATGCAGCCTGCCCTTGGATAGGACATGTTAAATAACCCTATTTACTTCTGCTTAAACGCACCCAATGTAAACATACGCTTAAACGTCTCATTCATCAATGGGAGATAATATATAGCGTTAGCATATTTTTCCTATTTGCGCATATTTCTTGCAAATGTTTATTTAATATCGCATTCGTACACCTTGGTACAATCAGTTTGCTAGGGGCTTCTTATGGCGCCTCACAATATGGCAAAACAAGTCCGAACACTTTCAACAGTGCGGCACCCCAAACTTATAGCACTATATGCATCAGCTCCGAATCACGTCTTGGGTCAATAGTTGGGTTTGCCTGGCTCCCTTGTTTTGGTACCTTACGTTCCGTTATATCGGCTAAGGTAGCGCAGGGAGAACTACTACGATTGTGTCCCGGTTCTTTCGGACGAGCACCTCAGTAGAGAAAGCCGAAAACTGACCGGCATGATGCGGCGAGAGCTGGTCGCTGTTCGAGAGGTCTTGAAATCCTTAAAGATTTTTTCCGCTTTAGGCGATGAATCAGCCTCGTCCGATTTAGGCATATATAGCGCCCCAATTCGGCCTTCTGAATTCTAGGGGCTTCGCCAAAATTTAAAATTATAGACTTCTATGGCTAAGTGAAAGTTATAAAGCCGCATAGTCCGATTGCCTTGTTCGTTGCGCCGGATACCTCCTTAAGGGACCAAAAATTTGGATAAAGAGTGTCGGGTTTTTCCAGGAACACCGGTACTAGTTACGTGGGGGCGGAAGCCGACGACTGGCCTACATTCAGAATTCTATAAACAGTCGCACAGAAGGTAATATTTTAAATCAAATAGTGCTACATAGCACAATTAACTTCGTCTTTATATTACAACAACAACAGAAGTACATACTCAAGGATCTTGTCGTTGGTACATTCATCGGCCACGAGACGAGCGCCCTTCATAATGCCATCATAATATTTCTCGGGATAGCGATGTGCCTTGCCCTCCGGCGGCCCGTCCTTCACTAGCTTCTCCACATCCAGCTTGCCCCAATGCACCTTCGCACGGGCAAAGGCCCGGTGGGCACCCTCAATGCCGACGGATCGCTTGATCACTTCAAGCCCTGGACAGGCATTCACCATCCGCTTGATAAGGCCGAAGTAGCTAGTGGGCAGGGGCTCACCAGGCCACCTCCGGACTATGAAATCTTTCATAGCCACTTCGGCCGCCCTGTGGAGTTCAACCAACTGCTTCAATTGGTCGCTCAGAGGCATTGGGTGTTCGGCCCCAGCATAGTGGGACCAGAACAGCTTCTCCGTGGAGCTCCCCTCCTCGGCACGGTAGAACTCCACGGCATCTGATACACTGCGTGGCAGATCTACGAATGCCCCTAGAGAGTGTTGACATCGGATTTTGGCAAGGTACAAAAGGCAAGTAAGATGGCCTCAAGTAAAAGAGTTTTTGGCATGCAAAGTTTCAGGTCGCCGAGTGGAATAACTTTGATGTTTAACTTATCGCCATTCGACCTTATCTCGGTGACCGAAGTTATACTCCGAGTGACAGAATTCAACATTCCGAGTGGTTTTTGGCCGATCATGCCTTCAAGACAACCTCGGATGAAGGAGTATTCTGAAGGAATTGTCTTCGTCTCGTCGAAGCAATCGATTTTCATATATAAATCATCTCAATCCGAGTTCATATGCAAAAGTTATAGTCAATACGGTCCGGACAGGCGAGACCTAAATATTACGCTTGACACCAGACACATGTTGATGAGTGTCCGATGCAATGCGCGAGCAATTCGGCCTTCAAGACGGCCTTGAATTGGAAAACCTTCAACATAGAAAAGTTTCGTCTCGTCGAGCCGATCGATTTTCGTATATAATTCGTCTCAATCCTAGGTCGTATGAGGCCTGGAGAGACAAATCAAGATCAGGTTATGTTTTCAGTCGGAAAATCCGAGTGAAAAGTTTACCATCCGAGTGAAAGTTTACGGTCAAGTGAAAATTTACCGGTCGAGTGAAAGTTTGCTGACCGGATGAACTTATTATTATCCAAGTGGAAATATAGTCATCCGAGTGGAAATATGGTCATCCGAGTGAAATTGTCCTCCAGGTAAAGATATTCCGAGTGAAAACCTACCGATCGAGTAAAAGGTCGAGTGAAAACCTACCAATCGAGTAAAAGGTCGAAAGCCTACCGATCGAGTAAAAGGTCGAGTGAAAACCTACCGTAAAAGTCGAGTGAAAACCTACCGATCGAGTAAAAGGTCGAGTGAAAACCTACCGATCGAGTAAAAGGTCGATCGAGTAAAAGGTCGAGTGAAAACTGATCGATCAAGTAAAAGATTGTCTTCCGACTGAAAATGTGGTCATCATCCGAGTGAAAGATTGTATTCCGACTGAAAATGTGGTCATCATCCGAGTGAAAATATAGTTATCCGAGTGAAAAGGTCCAGTCGAGTGAAAGACTGTAATATCCGAGTGGATGAGCTCAAATCCGAGTGAAACTGAACATGTGCCCAAAAGTTTATCAAGATGATCTCGGATGGAGAAGTGTTCAATACAGAAGTTGTGCGTATCATCAAGACGATAAACTTTGGTTTTGGAGTCATCGTCATCAGAGATAGTATATGGCCTGCAAATTCATTACAAGACTCGGATAATTCAGTCTACCGCAAGATCGAGTCCGACTGGAAGGTAAAGATGACCTCGAAAAGTGTTCAAGATGGCCTTATTTGAAAAAGTGATTAACATGAGAGTTGTTCGTATCGTCGAGGCGCACAAGTTTGGTATTTGGGCCATCTTGATCGGAGGTCATATGGAGGCTCGGCGGCCTGCACAAGGAGGAAGACAGAAGTTGGGCCAGATTCAGACTGAATCCGAGTTGGAATAGAACTAGGACTCTAGGACGCGAATTGATGTAATTTTTCTTGTAAGGAAAGCCTAGATGAATCCTTTACTTGTACGGGAAGTCCAGCCGCCTCTTATATATGTTGGGGGTGACGGCCGATTGAACAACACACAATCGAACAAATCAATATACTACTTTTTTCTGTCTACTTTTTATCTCTCCACCGTTTTCTCTCTTGTTCTTCGCTGTTCTTCGTGTTTGAGAGCTGCGAATCCCGAGGCTCTAGGGCGGCGAATCGACCTAGGGCAGCCCATAGCCTCCGCAATCCTGACGGGTCCCTCCGGTCTTGTGGGGTTCGGTCTGCAAAAGCACCGCGCCATTGTCTTGCGTGTCGTTGTCGGTCGGGTCTCCTTTGACGTGAGCTGCGGTGCATCACCCCCGGTGTCGAGGGTACACGTGACGTGTTCGTGTGTCGACACACTTTTTGGCGACTCCGCTGGGTAACGAAGATCAATCATCATCATCCACCATGTTCGATCTTCCCAAGCCATCTGAGGTAGACGCCGATAACATCATTAAGCCCAGTCTTGATGAGATATCGGCCGATCATCGCCAAGTCTATGAGGAGTACAAGAAGGCGCGTGAGGAGAAGGACTTGCAGGAGTTCCTTGCAAAGTTCAAGAAGGATCGTCAAGGCAACATCACTCCGATTGAAGAAATCAAGTTCCCTCCTCTTCAAGCCGAGCAGGTTAAACCCTCTGTAAGTACTACCTTTTCTCTGAGCGGTGGGCTGAGATTGAAAGTCGTATTGCTGATGGTAACAATCTAGTCTATCAAACTTTCATTGAAAATACTAATGCTCGAAGAATACATCTCAATCGACTAGTGGTAATGATGGTGTAGCTGCTAGTGTGCAAAACCCTAATCGGCTTTACCTATCTCATCGGCGCCTCCGTGCCGATGACTTAATATCCTACCCAAACAAATCAGATTGTGGCTGCACCCATTAATCCTATTATGAGCATGCCAGGTTCGGTGGCAACGCCGAACCCAACTACAGCTACAACCACTCGACCACTACCAAATTATGGGTCGACATACCTGCCATAATTCCTACCTACAGCTAGTAACCCTACTCCTCCTATGCCACTGCCACCAGCTTCATCGTCCACTATGGATGATGGTTTAGCTAATCTTAGAGAGGAGATGGCTAAGATGCTTCGAGAGAATTTTGGAGTTGAGTTACCTCGGAATCGGATTTACCAAAAACCGTACCCCGAGTACTTTGATGCCATCCAGTGCCCTCCAGGATATAAAATTCCAGATTTTGTTAAATTTAATGGAGAAGGCACAAAAACCACATGGGAGCATGTTAGTCAATATTTAGCACAATTGGGTGAGGCAGGATCATTGAATGAATTGAAAGTGCGTTTGTTTCCTTTATCATTAACTGGTACTGCATTTTCATGGTTTTCTTCTTTACCACATGGTTCCATTCGAGTTTGGTCGCAGCTGGAGCAGAAATTTCATGATCACTTTTATAGCGGCGACAATGAACTCAAGTTGTCACATCTAACATCGGTTAAGCAGAAGCATGATGAATCGGTCTCCGATTCGTCAAGAGATTCAGAGAAACAAAAACCGGTGTTTTAGTTTGGTGATAACCGAGAGAGATTTAGCGAGACCTAGTTTGAGTGGTTTGAGAACTCCCATTAGAGAAAAGCTAGAAGGCTATGAGTTTTTAAATATCAACCAAGTCTTACAAAGGGCTTTGGCTCAGGAAAGCCGAAGCAAAGATCTCAAAGAAGTGCATAGATACAAATCCGATCGACCAAAGATGAATATGGTGGAATATGATAGTGATCACTCGGACGATGAGGGTGATGTTTTTGCTACTGAATTTGTTTGGCCATCTAAGGCCAAACCCTTTACTTGCAATGATCTGAAACCGATTCATAAGAATCGTGATGAAGAGATGAAGTTTACTTTTAACATTGCTAAGTGTGATAAAATATTTGATGCTTTGCTGCAGGCTAAGATTATTAGAATATCTCATACTTTACCGCCGTTTGAAGAGCTGAAACGGCGTGCTTATTGCAAGTATCATAACTCCTTTTCTCATGCTACTAACGATTGCAATGTTTTTCGACAACAGATACAATCGGTCATTAATGATGGACGATTGAACTTTTCTGAGATGCAAATTGATAAACAACCCTTTCCAATGAACACCGTGAATTTAGAAGGGAAGAAGCTACTCATTCGGCCGGAGGTAGCCGAATCTGCTAATAAAGCTAATGTCATTGTTGGTGAGCCCAGGAAAGACAAGGAGGACAACAAGGTCTTGGGGAGACATGTTGTGCTTGATAAGCAACCCAATGGCAAGGAAGTGATCAAAATCACCATCAAGAATCCTACACTCGGGGGGCAACCGCAAGTGCAAGAAAATACCCGTGTTAAATTTGTCAAGCCCAAGAGTCCAGAAGTTGGCAAGTGGAAGAAGAATGAAGTTAAAGTGCAGCGCAAGCGAATCAAACCAACTTTTGACATGTTGCTGTCCAAGTATGCCAACCAGTCGACTGGTCCCAGCTCTAACCGGTCATTACACTTGAAGCGACCAAGGTCACCATCAGATGATATGTTCAGTCGGTATGCGAAACCGAGTGGACCAAAGGCACTGTTTCCAGAAGAGCAGAGGCAAACTGTTTGGGACCGACTTGAATACTCATATAATGGCCGACAGAACATTGGTGACTATCAGTCGGCTGGTCAAAATATGCGACCGAGTGGAAACTATCCTAGTGTAAGAATGCACCCAGGTGGAAGCTATCCGAGTGAAAAAATGTGGATGGGTAGATCTCATCCGAGTGAGTTCCATCCGAGTGGATACCATCCGAATGACATCAATCCGAGTGGATTCCATCCAAGTAAAAAGGTGCGCCCGAGTGGAAATTTCATGCATCTGGAAAATCGAAAGGAATGGCGTGTTAAGTCAACAAGTGTTGCAGTAGTTGAGTCAGGAAAAGGCAAGGAGAAAATGGATGTCGACTCACTTATTTTGGGCACCAAAACATTCCCCATACATCACCATTGTGCATAACCACTCGGTGAGTGATACTTGCTATCGCGCCAAAGCACTCGGTTAATGACCATGAAGCAAGCACCAGCCAAGTAAAGGTGAGAGATCCTAAATACACTCAGCCAAAGTGGTGTCCTCCAGGGCTAACAAAGACACAAAAGAGGAAACTACAGAGGTTAAGGAGTCAAGAGATGGCAGAACAGGAGGCCGAGAAACAAAGGGATAAGTTGTTCAATGACACTCGACCCATGGTTCCAGCAAAACAAGTGTGGAGGCCAAAACAAATACAAGATACATCAGCTTCTACATCTATCACAGAAGTGCCTACGCCACCCAAGGAGGACGACGTGACGGCTATTACATCGTCTGCGACACTTCTTACTTCTCCGTCACTCGCCCAGATTTCAGATTCGGTCGATCCACTTGGAGAAGAGGTTGATATGTTGGACTATGAGTCTACGCCGGTTCATGAAGGTATGTATATCAATATGGTGTATTACTTACCTGCTGAGTTTCGTGCTGTAGATGAGGAAGGGGAGGTGGCTTAGCTGGATTTTGGCCCTAAAAATGCAATATTCGAGAAGCCAAAAGAACCAGTAACGCATCTAAAACCGCTATATCTCAGAGGTCATATCAATGGGTCACCGCTCACTCGGATGCTTGTGGATGGAGGTGCTGTGGTAAATTTTATGCCCTAGTCGGTCTTCAAGAAATTGGGTTTGCCTGATGAAGAATTGATCAAGACCAATATGGTGCTCAACGGGTTTGAAGGCAAAGAAAGAACTGAAGCCAAAGGTGTGATGTATGTGGAGCTTACGGTCGGAAGTAAAACTTTGGCTACTGCATTCTTTGTTGCTGAGGTGCAAGGTAACTACAACGTCATACTAGGCCGTGATTGCGTTCATGCAAACCGGTCGTACCATCCACTATGCACCGTTTTGATCCAATGGGTTGATGATGAAGTGGAAGTCATTCATGCGAGATAATTCGGCTGTGTTGCTTTGGCGATGCATCGATGGATTAGCAACATCCCAATGCTACTTGCTTGACGGGGCGTGATTTGTTAGAGTTTGATTTTCTCGGTCACGACCAAGAATGGTTTTGTGCCCGTGTCTTTAAAGCCATTGAATGCAATTAGCTCCAAGGTATGATATGTTTAAATGGATCCTAATTCGAGTGGTTACAAAAGCGTCTTGCAAAATATCGGTCCAATGAGAGCGATATGTATGAGTCTATTGAGGAGTTGGATGACATGGATAAACTTGGACAAGGTTTTACATCGGCCGATCCGTTAGAAGAGGTAGATATTGGAGCGGATCGGTCGATCGACCGACATTTATAAACAAAAATTTGAAAGCCGATTGTAAAGCTAAATTAATCGAGCTATTGAAAGAATATGTTTGTTGCTTTGCATGGGAATATCATGAGATGCGTGGTTGAGCCGAGAGCTAGTGGAGCATCGGTTGCCTATAAAGGCGGTTTTAGACCTTATAAGCGATCGGCCGAAAGTTTAATCCGAAAACATATGACCGGATCAAGGAAGAGATCGGTCGATCGCTTGAAGCTAAATTCATTCGACCTTGCGGGTATGCCGAGTGGATTTCTAACATTGTCCCGATGGAGAAGAAGGGATCCGGCAAGTTGAGGTGTGCATTGACTTGAGAGATGTGAATAGGGCTACACCCAAAGATGAGTATCCCATGCCAATAGCCGATATGCTTATTAATGATGCTACGGACATAAGGTTATTAGCTTTCTAGATGGTAATGCGGATACAATCAAATTTTTATGGCGAAGAGGACATGTACAAAACAACTTTCCGATGTCCTGGTTTCCTTGGTTTATTTGAGTGGGCGGTGATGACATTCGGATTGAAAATGTGGGGCCACATATCGAGGGCTATGAATTTGATTTTCATGATTTACTCGGTGTCATACTTGAAGTTTATATTGATGATATTGTTGTCAAATCGGATGCTTTTGAATCTCACTTGGCGATTTGCGTTTAGCTTTGAAAGAATGAAAAGTATGGATGAAGATGAATCCTTTGAAGTGTGCATTAGGCGTGTCGGTGGCAAATTTTTGGGTTTCATTATTCATGAAGATGGCATCAAATCGATCCCAAAAGATAGAGGCCATCAGAAAGTGGAGGCTCCAACATGCAAGAGAGATATGCAAAAGTTCCTTGGCAAGGTCAATTATTTGAGAAGGTTCATAGCTAATCTGTCAGGGAAAGTTGATGCATTTACTCCTATCCTTCAGTTAAAGAATGATGTTGATTTCACTTGGGGGGCAAAACAGCAAGAAGCCTTTGATATGATCAAGAATTATTTGTGCACTCCTCCGGTGATGAAAGCACCCAAGCATAGAGAGCCTTTTAAACTTTATATCGCAGCAGAGGAAGGTGTTATTGGTGCTGTTTTGACTCAAGATACCGAAGGAAAAGAGCATGCCATTACATATTTGAGCAGACGTTTATTGGACGCCGAGACAAGGTATACATTTATTGAAAAATTATGTCTATGCTTATATTACGCTTGCACAAAATTGAGACATTACCTAGTGCCGAGTGCTTGTGTAGTGGCTTGTCAAACCGATGTCATTAAGTACATGTTGCATAGGCCAATTCTTAGTGGTAGAATTGGCAAGTGGGCTTATGCTTTGATTGAGTATGATTTGGCTTATGAATCTCTAAAATCCATGAAAGGCCAAATTGTTGCTAATTTCATTGTTGACCATCGGAATAATGACAAGCATGATGCTGATATGAACCTTGTTTCATTAGTACCATGGAGATTATACTTTGACGGTTCAGTTTGTAGCAATGGCCAAGGTGTTGGTATTGTTTATATATCTCCTCATGGTGCTGTTTTTGAAGCCTCATGCCGCTTAGAATATTTTTGCACAAACAATCAAGCTGAATATGAAGCATTGTTATTCGGCCTAGAGATGTTACTTGCTATAGGTGTTACACATATTGAGGCTTACGGTGATTCGTTACTAGTAGTGCAGCAAATATCTAAAGTCTTTCAGTGTTTGGACGAATCACTTAATGTTTATCTTGATAGATGTCTAGATATAATTTCTGCTTTGGATTGTTTTAGCATTGCACATATATCTAGACATGACAATTGGAAAGCAAATGAGTTAGCACAACAAGCATCTGGATATCATGTTGATCATGGCATGTTTCATATTTCTCAAAGTCCGATGTCTTGTCTTACCAGTATAGAAGAGGCCGAACCATAACCCACTGATTCGGTCATTAACAAAAAATCTAGTGCAGATGACAATTCCGACTGGAGGAAGCCCATTGTTGCTTACTTGCGCAATCCGAGTGAAAGGGTGGACAGGGCTGTTCGGCGTATGGCTTTCAAGTATACAATGAGAGATGATGGTCTTTATCGCCGAACAGTCGATGATGTTCTTCTAAAGTGTTTGGACGAGGACCAGGCAAGAGTTGCTATGGGAGAAGTACATGAAGGTATTTGCGGCACTCACCAGTCGGCTCCCAAGATGAAATGGTTATTGCGACGTGCTGGGTTTTATTGGCCGACTATGATTAATGATTGCTTCAGATATTATAAAGGGTGTGAAGCTTGTCAAAAGTTTGGTGATATTCAATTGGCTCCTGCTGCTATGCTACATCCTATTATCAAACCGTGGCCTTTCAGAGGTTGGGGTTTAGATTTCATTGGACAAATCCACCCGTCTTCCTCAAAAGGGCATCGGTTCGTGTTGGTGGCAACTGATTATTTCACTAAATGGTCTGCAAGCGGTACCTCTCAAGAACATGACACATACAGAGGTAATTCAATTCATAACCGAGCACATTATTCATAGATTCGGTATTCCTCAAACGTTAACTACAGATCAAGGTTCATCTTTTATGTCACACCAAGTCAGAGAGTTTGCCGAATCTTATAATATAAAGTTGCTCAATTCCTCTCCATATTATGCCCAAGCTAATGGACAAGCTGAGTCTAGCAATAAAATTCTAATCAAGCTCATCAAGAAGAAGATTGAGGATAATCCGAGGAGATGGCATGAGTCTTGTCGAAGCTTTATGGGCACACGAATTTCAAGGCATGGTGCTCTGAAGGTGACTCCATATGAGCTAGTATATGGCAGGAGGCTGTTTTACCGTGGAGGTAAATTTGAATGCTTTGAGAATAGCCAAACAAAATGATTTATCGGCAGTAGACTTTTATAACAGGATGGACAATATTGATGAGGTTGCCGATAAGCGTTTGGTTGCTTTGGAGTCCATAGAGAGAGATAAGTTGAGGGTAGCAAGAGCTTACAATAAGAAAGTCAAGTTGAAGAATTTTCAAGTTGGTGATCTCGTTTGGAAAGTGATTCTGCTGATTGGTTCAAGAGATAGAAAATTAGGAAGTGGTCTCCAAGTTGGGAAGGTCCTTTTAGGATTACAAGGGTTGTTCTGGAAATTCATATTTGGTAGAATCAATACAAGGTGCATTGTTACCCGAGCTCTCAATGGAAAATATTTGAAGAAGTACCACCCGAGTGTGTGGCGGGAAGCTTTGAGTGGGCAATGGCGATATCGATTATCGCCCTTAGCACAAACATGGCGATACATAATTATCGCATACGAGGAAAATAAATGGCCGATGGAGTGTTGACATCGTCCTTAGAACAGAACACCGTGCATATTATTTTTTGGCATGCAAGCTTTGCTTAAAAAAGCGGGGGGCATGTGTTGACATCGGATTTTGACAAGGTACAAAAGGCAAGTAAGATGGCCTCAAGTAAAAGAGTTTTCGACATGCAAAGTTTCAGGTCGCCGAGTGGAATAACTTTGATGTTTAACTTATCGCCATTCGACCTTATCTCGGTGACCGAAGTTATACTCCGAGTGACAGAATTCAACATTCCGAGTGGTTTTCGGCCGATCATGCCTTCAAGACAACCTCGGATGAAGGAGTATCCTGAAGGAATTGTCTTCATCTCGTCGAAGCAATCGATTTTCATATATAAATCATCTCAATCCGAGTTCATATGCAAAAGTTATAGTCAATACGGTCTGGACAGGCCACAGACCTAAATATTACGCTTGACACCAGACACATGTTGATGAGTGTCCGATGCAATGCGTGAGCAATTCGGCCTTCAAGACAGCCTTGAATTGAAAAACCTTCAACATAGAAAAGTTTCGTCTCGTCGAGTCGATCGATTTTCATATATAATTCGTCTCAATCCGATGTCGTATGAGGCCTGGAGAGACAAATCAAGATCAGGTTATGTTTTCAGTCGGAAAATCCTAGTGAAAAGTTTACCATCCGAGTGAAAGTTTACGGTCGAGTGAAAATTTACCGGTCGAGTGAAAGTTTGCTGACAGGATGAACTTATTATTATCCAAGTGGAAATATAGTCATCCGAGTGGAAATATGGTCATCCGAGTGAAATTGTCCTCCAGGTAAAGATATTCCGAGTGAAAACCTACCGATCGAGTAAAAGGTCGAGTGAAAACCTACCGATCGAGTAAAAGGTCGAGTGAAAACCTACCGATCGAGTAAAAGGTCGAAAGCCTACCGATCGAGTAAAAGGTCGAGTGAAAACCTACCGATCGAGTAAAAGGTCGAGTGAAAACCTACCGATCGAGTAAAAGGTCGATCGAGTAAAAGGTCGAGTGAAAACTGATCGATCAAGTAAAAGATTGTCTTCCGACTGAAAATGTGGTCATCATCCGAGTGAAAGATTGTCTTCCGACTGAAAATGTGGTCATCATCCGAGTGAAAATATAGTTATCCGAGTGAAAAGGTCCAGTCGAGTGAAAGACTCTAATATCCGAGTGGATGAGCTCAAATCCGAGTGAAACTGAACATGTGCCCAAAAGTTTATCAAGATGATCTCGGATGGAGAAGCGTTCAATACAGAAGTTGTGCGTATCATCAAGACGGTTAACTTTGGTTTTGGAGTCATCGTCATCAGAGATAGTATATGGCCTGCAAATTCATTACAAGACTCGGATAATTCAGTCTACCGCAAGATCGAGTCCAACTGGAAGGTAAAGATGACCTCGAAAAGTGTTCAAGATGGCCTTATTTGAAAAAGTGATTAACATGAGAGTTGTTCGTATCGTCGAGGTGCACAAGTTTGGTATTTGGGCCATCTTGATCGGAGGTCATATGGAGGCTCGGCGGCCTGCACAAGGAGGAAGACAGAAGTTCGGCCAGATTCAGACTGAATCCGAGTTGGAATAGAACTAGGACTCTAGGACGCGAATTGATGTAAATTTTCTTGTAAGGAAAGCCTAGATGAATCCTTTACTTGTACGGGAAGTCCAGCCGCCTCTTATATATGTTGGGGGTGACGGACGATTGAACAACACACAATCGAACAAATCAATATACTACTTTTTCCCGTCTACTTTTATCTCTCCACCGTTTTCTCTCTCGTTCTTCGCTGTTCTTCGTGTTTGAGAGCTGCGAATCCCGAGGCTCTAGGGGCGAGCGAATCGACCTAGGGCAGCCCATAGCCGCCGCAATCCCTGACGGGGTCCCTCCCGGGTGCGTGGGGTTTCGGGTCTGCAAAAGCACCCGCCGACTGTCTTGCGTATCGCGTTGTCGGTCGGGTCTCCTTCGATGTGAGCTGCGGTGCATCACTCCCGGCGTCGAGGGTACACGTGACGTGTTCGTGTGTCAATAGAGAGCTCCGAATTCGGGTAAGTAAAAGAAACGCCTCCTCCACATGCTTGCTTTGCATAAAGAATGTCTTACCCGCCGCTATCTTCTTGGCCGCCTGGATTTCCTGTAGTGCCTTTTCGGCTTCGGCCTTGGCGTATTTCACACTCGCAAGGGCCTTTGCAAGCTCGGTCTCTTTCATCTTAAGATCATGCTCCAAGGACTCAAACTTTTTGCCGAGCTCCTGGAGCTCTTGCTGTACCTTGCCTACTCTAGCATCTTGCTTCCCGCGCTCCTTGCGCTCCAGAGCCGCCTTGTCTTCGGCCTCGGACAGCGCTTTCTTCAGAGACGCCACTTCGGTGGTGGCCCCTGTTACAAAGTCGCGACACTTTGTCGTTAGAATAACCAATTTCACCTATACCTCATTATACACGAACGGGGTGTCACTTACCTTTGTTCTCTTCGAGCTGCCTCTTTGTGAGGCCGAGATCTCCCTTCGCCTGCTCCAGGTCCCGTTTTAGTCCGGCGACCTCGGCTGTGCGGACAGCGGCGGCAAGCAGCACAGCCTGCTTATTCATACAGACTTACTATTAGACTCCTGCGGATTTTATTTGACCCTCCGTTTGGCTCTTCTTTCCGAACACCAAATAGAGTATGAGGGGCTACTACCTATCGGGTGATAATTTTACATATTTTACTTACCTCAAAGCCCATCAGGAGGCTGGTGCAGGCTTCGGTTAGTCCGCTCTTGGCGGACAGAACCTTCTGAATCACCGCACTCATAAGAGTACGATGCTCGTCCATGGAAGCACCGCGAAGCGCTTCTAGTAGACTATCCGACGCCTCTGGCGTGACGGAAGTCACCGGCCCGACAGCTCGCCCTCCCTGACGGGGGGCCGCCTGCCTGAATCCGGAACCATCAAAGGTTCCGGCACATTATTCGGCTGAGAGCCCGGCTGGTTGCAGCTCTCATCGGCATGATCCGCGGGGATCCTGTACCCCGTGTGCCCGGCGTCTGGAATCCCGCCTTGGGGCGTCTCCAGAGTCACCTCCCCCTGCTCCGGAAGCCTTTGGGACAACACCTCCGTGTCATCCGCAGGTCGAGGAGTGGTGGCCGTCGGCAGTGAGTTCATCTCTGAATCACTCAACGACCCATCCGAAGACGACAACTCGGGATGGGCCCTGGCCGAACTGCATATATGTGCGGCGTTATAACAAGACTATGAAGCAAAGTCGCACTAAAGTACAATAGAGTGCAGAGACTTACGATCTTGCTAGGGGCTTCCCCCTGGGCAGCCACTCTTCATCACTGTGAGCGGCCGTGGTGGAGTAGTTCGGAAGGGACGCCTTTCCCTTCTTGGACGTCCTAGCCTCCCCCTCGGGGGCGGCTTTCCTCTTCTTCTCCTCCCCAGTGCGGGGAGGCAGAACTTCTTCTTGTTTCCCCCCGCCTCCACGGGAGGAGTCTGCCTCGTCGTCTTCGGACGACATGGGTATGACGGCCTTGCGCCGGGGGCCTTTCTCGGCCCCCTGGTCCGCCTTCCTAGGTTTCCCATCCTCTCCAGATGGGGCGGCCTCTTCATCTTCTTCCTCCCCTTCGAGGGAGGAGTGTGCCTCATCGTTCGCGGACGAGGCGTCCAGTATGACCTTACGCCGGAGGTCCTTTCTGGCCCCCGGGGCCTTCTTTTCCGGTGCCTTGTAGGGCGCCGGACTAGCATCTCCGTCAGGAGAGCATCGACTGGACCTTCCGGCATCGGAGCCGGACAGTCAGTCCGCTCCGCTATCTCCACATAATCCAGGTCAAATACACACAATGACTTAAGACTCCCCCATGAATATATTAGGAAGAACTGAATCCGGTGGTAGTTAGAAAACTCACCGGACAGGGGGGGGGGCATGAAGTCCGCAGTCCTCGGATGTGGGGGGAGGTACTTCGGAGGTCTTGAACAGTGCCTTCCATGCGCCTTTGTGCATCATGTCGTAGATATTTTGAAGCGTCTGGTGTTCGGCCAGGACGAACTCCCACAGATTGAATGCCCGTCTTTAGCACGGAAGAATCCGGCAGACAAGCATGACCTGGACCACGTTGACAAGCTTGATGTTCTTGTCCTTCATATTTTTGATGCAGTTCTGGAGTCCGGTCAGCTCGGCAGGTTCGCCCCGGGTCAGGCCCTTCCTTTCCCAGGAGGTTAGCCGCGTGGGGGTTCCGGGTCGGAATTCGGGGGCCGCCGCCCAGTTGGCGCCGCGCGGCTCGGTGATGTAGAACCACCGCGATTGCCACCCTTTCACGGTCTCCGAGAAGGAGCCGCTAAGCTAGGTGACGTTTGGCATCTTGCTCACCATGGCCCTCCGCACTCCGCTTGCTGGCCGCTCACGATCTTCGGCTTCACACAGAAGATTTGTAGCCAAAAGCCAAAGTGAAGCTTGATGCGTAGGAAGGCCTCGCACACGACGACAAACGCCGAGATGTTGAGGATGAAATTTGGGGCTAGATCATGGAAATCTAGCCTGTAGTAGAACATGAGCCCGCGGAGGAAGGGATGAAGTGGAAATCCCAGTCCACGGACGAAGTGGGTGACAAACACTACCCTCTTGTGGGGTTCAGGAGTTGGAATGATCTGCCCGGCGTCTGGTAGCCGGTGCGCGATGTCTGCGGCCAAGTATCCGGTCGCCCGAAGCTTCGTGATATGCTTCTCCTTCACGGTGGAGGCCACCCACTTGCCTCCTGCTCCGGACATGTTTAGCTGTGTGGAGAAGACTTGGGCTAGGGCGCTGGAGCTCGAGGAGGCAAGGGTAAGCAAAGGAGGAAGAAGGCGTGGCTAAAAATGGGGAACCCTTATCCCTTTATAGAGGCGACGAAAGTGGTGCGCCTCCCCACTTGCCCGTTGAGAATCGCTTACTTCCCAAGCACCACGATTGATGGCGCGGTTGGGTTACCCATACCTGTATTAATGAGAATCCCGTGATAAGGGGACACGATCTCTGCTTTGACAAGACGTGTCAAGGAAACCGCCTCGCAATATGCGCTATGGCTGGTTGTGGGAAAACGGTTCAAATAATGACCTGACCGTAATGACATGACGTGCTGTCTAAAAAAGGTTGTCAGTAGATTACGTTTGTAAAATATCATTCTCTCTACGGTGGTATGTGAAGATCATCTTGCAGATCCAGACATGGTCTAAGTGTTCGATAATTACTTTGGAGTATTCGGAGATAGAACCCGCCTTGCAATGCCGAAGACAAGACTGCGCACCGGACTCATCGTCATTGAAGCCTGGTTCAGGGGCTACTGAGGGAGTCCTGGATTATGGGGTATCCGGACAACCGGACTCTATACTTCGTCCGGACTATTGGAGCATGAAGATACAAGACTCAAGACTCCGTCCCGTGTCCGGATGGGACTCTCCTTGGCGTGGAAGACAAGCTTGGCGATCCGGAATATATTTCCTTCCTTGTAACTGACTCCGTGTAAACCCTAACCCTCTCCGGTGTCTATATAAACCAGAGAGGTTGGTCCTTAAAAGGCCGATCACGATCACAACCATAATCATCATAGGCTAGCTTCGAGGGTTTAGCCTCTACGATCTCGTGGTAGATTTACTCTTGTACTACTCATATCATCAATATCAATCAAGCAGGAAGTAGGGTTTTACCTCCATCGAGAGGGCCCGAACCTGGGTAAACATTGTGTGCCTTGCTTCCTATTACCATCAGCCTAAGACGCACAGATCGGGTCCCCCTACCCGAGATCCGCCGGTTTTGACACCGACAACCACCCCGAGTCATCCAAGGGCAAGCGGCCATTCTGCGCCTTCCACAATGTTTACAGCTACAACACCAGCGACGGCCAGGAGCTCAGGGCTCTCCGCTACGGGCGCCTTGGTCGACGCCCCGAGCGCAATGATCGAGGCTACAGTCGCGGAAGTGGCCGAGGTGGAGGACGCTAGGATGGACGCGACCGTCGTCAGGAGTGGCGCGGCCAGCCTCGTGAGGACCGCTGACAGGACCAGCCTCACGAGGGCAACTGGAGGGGGCAGCCTCATGAGGATCAACCTCAGGGCAACACAGCCTTGCCTCCTCTGCCTCCACCACCAAGAAGGAATGAAGATCACCACCAGGACGAGGGGGCTGGGAGCTTCCAGGAGCCTCAGGCCATTCCCTGCATCTTGGGCGGCTCACAGGCCTCGGCTTCCCACCGCATCTTCAAACAGTTTGTGCATGAGGTGAACGCAGTGCTCCCCAAGCCTGAAGCAATTCGCCCTCTCAAGTGGTCCAAGTGCGCCATCACCTTCGACTCCTCAGACCGGCTCAAGTGTGCGGCTACCGCTAGCGCGCTCCCCATGCTTTTTCCCCCCGTCATCAACAACATGGTCATCACCAAGACTCTCATCGATGGCGGAGCAGGGCTCAATGTTCTCTCTGTTCAGACATTCGACAGGCTCCAGGTGCCATACTACCAGCTTCATCCCACCAAGCCATTCTCAGGAGTGACCGACGGATCGACACACCCGATCGAGCAGGTTCGCCTCCCTGTCACCTTCGGCGAGCGCAAAAACTACCGCACCGAGCTCATCAACTTTGATGTCGCCGATATCCGCTTGCCCTACAACGCCATCCTAGGGTACCCAGCACTGGCCAAGCTCTTGGCGGCCAAGCACCATGGCTACAACATCCTCAAGATCCCAGGAAGCAATGGTGTCATCACGGTCGCCTGTTGGGAGAAGGATGAGGTGTGCTCCCTCGAGCACGCCTTCCAGGCTGCAGCGGTCGAGAACCCCGAAGACGAAGACGGTGCCCTCCCTCCTAAGGTCGCCCCCAAGACGAAGAAGCTGCAGCTGGGACATTGGTCTCGTGAGGGAGCATCACTCGAGGACGCAGCTCTGAGCCTTGTGTCTCCGGACGCGGCACCTTCACCCATCGCATAGGAAGGCACGCCCGACGCTCCTCTCAGGCTGGGCTCGAGGGCTCTCCTTTGGAGGGCCTCATATCTAGCCAATGTCGCAAGAGTGGTGCTCGGGCACCATGTGGAGGCACTCTTCAGAGCATGCTTCCTAGGAGAAGGCAACATGCGTGAGGCACCAGGCGTTCAGGAGTTCATCAGCAAGGCAATCAAGGAGATTTAGGAAGGAAGGGCTCTGCAAGGCGATCGTCGCCTGCCGCGTGGTGGAGCTCACTGCCCTAGCGAGGGTAAGGAGTTCCACGTCTGCATTGACATCCCAGGGCTCAACCGGGCCGCGTCTCAGCAGCTCATGTGGCCGTCTCGTGTCGGCCGATGCGAGGGTCCGCCTCACAGCTATGTCCGCATGCCTTTTGGCCTGGCGGGCGCGACTGCGGCGTTCCAACGTTACATAAGGGACGCTCGGACGACCTACAAGGCCAGGCACCAGGCGGTCCTGGCGGAGATGGAGGAGGATCTTTAGGAGCCTCTCGGTCCATCCGAGTCTCCCGCGGCTCGTCGTCGGAGTGGCTCATGAGGAACGGCCCCAGCGGCACGTGCTTTTTGGCTACTTCAACACCCCTTCAGCAACAGTACTAGGTGACATCTCTCTAGTTCATTCAGTTTGGAGGCGCCCCTCGGGCTGCATCATCCCTAGTCCATGTGGGTCCGTCCCTACAGCATGTATCCCGTCCGCATTTATCAGAGCCAGTTACAATCCTTTGCAAGCTACTTTTGAATTATTGACTGCCTGACCAACGCTTTGTTGCTAAGAACGTCTCGCGCCCTTGCAAGCCCTCCCGTGACCGCCTCATGATTAAGGACTGGCATGGTGTCTGTGCTCGGGTCCGTCCCTGCAGCATCGCTAAACCCAAGCAGCTGAGCTCTGGCTCATGGGCTAGTTCCTGTGTACGTCACCTCCCGTGGCTCTTGGTGCCTTGTTCTCGCATGAGCTAATCACGGGTGGATGAGTGAGGGCACGCGACCTGATGCCCCCGTGGCCACGAGAACCGCGCGCCGGTTGTTTTTCTTTAGGATCTTTGCATGAGAAGACTAGGCACGGCGTTTGTGCTCGGGTCCATCCCCACAGCGTCGATAAATCCAGCGGCTGAGCTCTGTCTGGCGGGCCGGTCCCATTCACGTCACCTCCTAGGGTCGTTGGTGTCTGGCCTTCTCATGCAACAACCTCAGGAAACTCATTCGGCGCAGGCTGCCTAACCATCTCGTAGGACCAATTGAAGCATCTGCAATCAAGACCAGGCGCAACCCGCCTTGAGGTAGGGCCTCGTGAGTCCCGCGCTGGCTCACGGGTGCCCATATACACCTCCTCCAGCCCTGCCGTGCAAGCCACGTGTCAGGGCGGGGTTGTACATGCCCCGGGGGTTCTCCTTAGAGGGAGCCCCCTCCCACGCACCAGTGGAAGCACCATGCTCCATGCTGGCCGTCGACACTGCCGAGGAGCGGCTATGCTCGTGCAAGAGTGGAAGCGCTATGCTCCGTGCTGGTGATAAACAACTGGGGGTGGCCTCATGAACGCATTAACCTCAGGGAGCCTCCGAGCTCAGTGGCTAGCCTTACCATGCTGCTCTCCCTCGGGAAGGTAGCACGAGGGGGCTGGGCACGGGGGCTATGCTCAGGTCACGCCTGGCGTACCCCACCTCGCCAGGACTCACGGGCCTGGTCTTCGCGCACCCCTCCCAAGCAAGAGCTCGACGAGGAAAAGGTATGATGGTCTGTTCGTACGTCAAGGGGGAC
This sequence comes from Aegilops speltoides, assembly GCA_021437245.1. Lineage (NCBI taxonomy): Eukaryota > Viridiplantae > Streptophyta > Magnoliopsida > Poales > Poaceae > Aegilops > Aegilops speltoides. The sequence continues at coordinate 189,143,273 of CM038142.1, read as the reverse complement.
ACCTGAGCATCGTGTCTCAGGAGCCTAACTGGTCACGTAGCCCCTCACCTCTTGGGCTCGTCCTGGTGATCCGGACGACTCAACGACGGATGAGGTATGCGCGGGGCTGATGTCTACTACACAACCTTCTTCTTGTAGACGTTGTTGGGCCTGCAAGTGCACAGGTTTGTAGGACAGTAGCAAATTTCCCTCAAGTGGATGACCTAAGGTTTATCAATCCGTAGGAGGCATAGGATGAAGATGGTCTGTCTCAAGCAACCCTGCAACCAAATAAACAAAAAGTCTCTTGTGTCCCCAACACACCCAATACAATGGTAAATTGTATAGGTGCACTAGTTCAGCGAAGAGATGGTGATACAAGTGCAAAATAGATAGTAGATATAGGTTTTTGTAATCTGAAATAATAAAAACAGCAAGGTAACAAGCAGTAAAAGTGAGCGTAAACGGTATTGCAATGATAGGAAACAAGGCCTAGGGTTCATACTTTCACTAGTGTAAGTTCTCTCAACAATAATAACATAGATAGAACATAGACAATCCCTCAACATGCAACAAAGAGTCACTCCAAAGACACTAATAGCAGAGAACAAACGTAGAGATTATGGTCGGGTACGAAACCACCACAAAGCTATTCTTTCGGATCGATCTATAAAAGAGTTCGTACTAGAATAACACCTTAAGATACAAATCAACCAAAACCCTAATGTCACCTAGATACTCCATTGTCACCTCAAGCATCCGTGGGCATGATTATACAATGTGCATCACACAATCTCAGATTCATCCAACCAACATAAAAGTACTTCAAAGAGTGCCCCAAAGTTTCTACCGGAGAGTCAAGAACGTGTGCCAACCCCTATGCATAGGTTCCCAAGTGTCAAGAAACCCGCAAGTTGATCACCAAAACATACATCAAGTGGATCAATAGAATAACCCATTGTCACCACGGTTTTCCCATGCAAGACATACATCAAGTGTTCATAAAGGACTCAATCCAATAAGATAACTTCAAAAGGGGAAACTCAATTCATCACAAGAGAGTAGAGGGGGAGAAACATCATAAGATACAACTACAATAGCAAAGCTCGGGATACATCAAGATCGTGCCATAGATGGAACACGAGAGAGAACATGAGAGAGAGAGAGATCAAACACATAGCTACTGGTACATACCCTCAGCCCCGAGGGTGAACTACTCCCTCCTCGTCATGGATAGCGCCGGGATGATGAAGATGGCCTCCGGTGATGGGATCCCCCTCCGGCAGGGTGCCGGAACAGGGTCCCGATTGGTTTTTGGTGGCTATAGAGGCTTGTGGCCGCAGAACTCCCGATCTATCTTTTTTTTCTGGAAGTTCTAGGGTACGTAGGTATATATGGGTGTAGGGAGAACGTCGATGGAGCTACGGGGGCCCCACGAGGCAGGGGGGCGCGCCCAGGGGGGAGGGCGCGCCCCCCACCCTCGTGAGCACCTCCCGTATCTTCTGACCTGGGGTCCAAGTCCATCGTGGGTTTCCTTCCAAAATAACTTCTCCAGTTGATTTCGTTCCATTTTGACTCCGTCGATATTCCTTTTCCTCGAAACACTGAAATAGGCATAAAACAACAAATCTGGGCTGGGCCTCCGGTTAATAGATTAGTCCCAAAAATAATATAAAAGTGGATAATAAAGCCCAATATTGCCTAAAACAGTAGATAAAGTAGCATGGAGCAATCAAAAATTATAGATACGTTGGAGACGTATCAAGCATCCCCAAGCTTAATTCCTGCTCGTCCTCGAGTAGGTAAATGATAAAAAAGAATTTTTGATGCGGAGTGATACTTTGCCATAATTTCAATGTAATTCTTACTTGTGATATGAATATTCAGATCCGAAATATTTAAGACAAAAGGTCATATTGACACAGAAATAATAATACTTCAAGCATACTAACTAAGCTATTATGTCATCTCAAAATAACATGGCCAAAGAAAGTTCATCCCTACAAAATCATATAGTTAGGCCATGCTTCATTTTCGTCACACAAAGATGTTCCCAACTTCTATACCCCCGATGACAAGCCAAGCAATTGTTTCATACTTAAATAATCTCAAACTTTTTCAACCTTCACGCTATACATGAGCGTGAGCCATGGATATAGCACTATGGGTGGAATAGAATATGATGATGGGGATTGTGTGGAGAAGACAAAAAAGGAGAAAGTCTCACGTTGACGAGGCTAATCAATGGGCTATGGAGATGCCCATCAATTGATGTCAACATGAGGAGTAGGGATTGCCATGCAACGGATGCACTAGAGCTATGAATGCCCAACAAAAGAAAACTAGTGGGTGTGCATCCAACTTGCTTGCTCACGAAGACCTAGGGCATTTGAGGAAGCCATCGTAGGAATATACAAGCCAAGTTCTATAATGAAAAATTCCCACTAGTATAAAAAGACAACTTATGAGACTCGCTACATGAGGAACAAGGTGCTACTTTGAAGCACAATATATGAGACTCACTACATGAAGAACAAGGTGCTACTTTGAAGCACAAGTGTGGAAAAAAAATAGTAGCATTGCCCCCCTTTTTTTATTTTTTTGCCTTTCTCTTTTTTTGGGCCTTTTTTTTGGCCTTTCTCTTTTTTTGGGCAATGCTCTAATAATGATGATCATCACACTTCTATTGATTACAACATAAGGATTACAACTCGAAACTTAGAACAAGATATGACTATATATGAATGCCTCCGGCGGTGTACCGGGATGGTGTAATGAATCAAGAGTGACATGTATGGAAAATAATGCATGGTGGCTTTGCCACAAATACGATGTCAACTACAAGATCATGCAATGGCAATATGACGAAAGTAATGTATGTCATGATGATGATGATGGAAGTTGCATGGCAATATATCTCGGAATGGCTATGGAAATGCCATGATAGGTAGGTATAGTGGCTGTTTTGAGGAAGATATAAGGAGGTTTATGTGTGATAGAGCGTATCGTATCACGGGGTTTGGATGCACCGGCAAAGTTTGCACCAACTCTCAAGGTGAGAAAGGGCAATGCAGTGCGAAGAGGCTAGCAAAGGCGGAAAGGTGAGAGTGCGTATAATCCATGGACTCAACATTAGTCAAAAGAACTCATATACTTATTGCAAAAATTTAGAAGCCATCAAAAATCAAGTACTACGCGCAAGCTCCTAGGGGGATAGATTGGTAGGAAAAGACCATCGCTCGTCCCCGACCGCCACTCATAAGGATGCACAAGCCAGGTTCACTTCATGTTTCAAATTTGTTACACAACTTTAACCATACGTGCATGCTACGGGATTTGCAAACTTCAACACAAGCATTCTTTGAATTCATAATCACCCAACTAGCATGACTTTGATATTAAGACCTCCATATCTCAAAACAATTATCAAGCATCGAACTTTTCTTAGTATTCAACACACTCATAAGAAAGTTTCACATATCTTGAATACCAAGTATATTAACATTAAGCAATTACCATGCTATTAATGACTCTCAAAATAATCTAAGTGAAGCATGAGAGATCAATAGTTTCTTTAAAACAAATCCACCACCGTGCTCTAAAAGATATAAGTGAAGCACTAGAGCAAAAACTATCAAGCTCGAAAGATATAAGTGAAGCACAATGAGCAATACTAGCAAATTCCAATTCATGTATGGCTCTCTCTCAATAAATAATTCAGATCTTGGTACATTATTCAAACAGCGAGCAAAGCTAAAGAAAACTACAATGCAAGGATAGCACAACTCACGTGAAGAAGCAAAAACTTAGGCTCAACCGATACTAACCGATAGTTGTTGAAGAAGAAAGGTGGGATGCCTACCGGGGCATCCCCAAGCTTAGATGCTTGAGACTTCTTGAAATATTATCTTGGGGTGCCTTGGGCATCCCCAAGCTTGAACTTTTGTGTCTCCTTAATTCCTCTCATATCATGGTTTCTCTTTTTATCAAAAGCTTCATTCACAACAAACTCAACAAGAACTCGTGAGATAGGTTAGTATAAACCAATGCAAAACCTTATCATTTTCTACTGTAACAAATCACTTAAATAATTATTCAACATTTAATACTAAATTTCTCTGCATATTTAATACTCCTATCATCAAATAGAATCATTAAACAAGCAAACATATGCAAACAATGCAACCATAACAGCAATCTGTCAAAACAGTACAGTCTGTAAAGAATGCAAGAGTATCAATACTTACCTGACTCCAAAAATTATGAACTAAAATTCCCACTGTAATTAATTTATCAGATCTCAATATGCAAAAAGATTCAACGTTAGACCATGATCTGACTTTTCTAGGGAATTTTTGCAACAACGGTAAACTTTCTGTTTTCAAACAGCAACATGCAAACTAGCAAAATAAGCATGGCAAAGGCTATCCTTGACTTTTTTATTGAAACTAAAGAGGCAAAAACATTATTCTAACTAACAGCAAGCAAAAACTAACAAAAGAAAATGACGCTCCAAGCAAAACACATATCATGTGGTGAATAAAAATATAGCTCCAAGTAAAGTTACCGATGAACGAAGACGAAAGAGGGGATGCCTTCCGGGGCATCCCCAAGCTTAGTTGCTTGGTTGTCCTTGAATATTATATTGGGGTGCCTTGGGCATCCCCAAGCTTAGGCTCTTTCCACTCCTTATTCCATAGTCCATCGAATCTTTACCCAAAACTGGAAAACTTCAACCACACAAAACTCAACACAAAACTCGTAAGCTCTGTTAGTACAAGAAAATAAAACCACCACTTAGGTACTGTAATGATCTCATTCTAAATTCATATTGGTGTAATATCTACTGTACTCCAACTTATCTATGGTTCATACCCTCCGATACTACTCATAGATTCATCAAAATAAGCAAACAACACATAGAAAACAGAATCTGTCAAAAACAGAACAGTCTGTAGTAATCTGCGTAAAACGTATACTTCTGGAACCCCAAAAATTATGGAATAAATTTCTGTACCTGAGAAATTTTTGTATTAATCATCTGCAAAAAGAATCAACCTAAAATCACTCTCCAGTAAAAAATGGCAGCTAAACTCGTGAGCGCTAAAGTTTCTGTTTTTCACAGCAAGATCACATAAACTTCACCCAAGTCTTCCCAAAGGTTCTACTTGGCACTTTATTGAAACAAAAGCTATAAAACATGATTACTAAAGTAGCATAATCATGTGAACACACAAAAACAGTACGGATAAATATTGGGTTGTCTCCCAACAAGCACTTTTCTTTAATGCCTTTTAGCTAGGCATGATGATGACAATGATGCTCACATAAAAGATAAGAATTGAAACATAACGGGAGCATCATGAAGCATATGACTAGCACATTTAAGTCTAACCCACTTCCTATGCATAGGGATTTTGTGATCAAACAACTTATGAGAACAATAATCAACTAGCATAGGAAGGTAACACAAGCATAGATTTAAGAATTTAGGCACATAGAGAGGAAACTTGATATTATCGCAATTCCTACAAGCATATGTTCCTCTCTCATAATAATTTTCAGTAGCATCATGAATGAATTCAACAATATAACCAGCACCTAAAGCATTCTTTTCATGATCTACAAGCATAGAAAATTTACTACTCTCAACATAAGCAAATTTCTTCTCATGAATAGTAGTGGGAGCAAACTCAACAAAATAACTATCATGTGATTGAAAATTAAGATCAAGATGACACGTTTCATGGTTATCATTATTCTTTAAAGCATACGTGTCATCACAATAATCATCATAGATAGGAGGCATGCTTTCATCATAGTAAATTTGCTCATCAAAGCTTGGGGGACAAAAAATATCATCTTCATCAAACATAGCTTCCCCAAGCTTGTGGCTTTGCATATCATTAGCATCATGGATATTCAAGGAATTCATACTAACAACATTGCAATAATGCTCATCAAATAAAAACATTCTATAGATTTCTTCTTCTAGCACTTGAGCACAATTTTCCTTTCCATCATACTTAGGAAAGATATTAAAAAGGTGAAGCGTTTGAGACAAACTCAATTCCATTTTTTTAATTTTCTTTTATAAACTAGACTAGTGCTAAAACAAGAAACAAAAAGATTCGATTGCAAGATCTAAAGATATACCTTCACTTACCTAGCCTCCCCGGCAACGGCGCCAGAAAAGAGCTTGATGTCTACTACACAACCTTCTTCTTGTAGACGTTGTTGGGCGTGCAAGTGCACAGGTTTGTAGGACAGTAGCAAATTTCCCTCAAGTGGATGACCTAAGGTTTATCAATCCGTAGGAGGCATAGGCTGAAGATGGTCTCTCTCAAGCAACCTTGCAACCAAATAACAAAAAGTCTCTTGTGTCCCCAACACACCCAATACAATGGTAAATTGTATAGGTGCACTAGTTCGGCGAAGAGATGGTGATACAAGTGCAAAATAGATAGTAGATATAGGTTTTTGTAATCTGAAATAATAAAAATAGCAAGGTAACAAGCGGTAAAAGTGAGCGTAAACGGTATTGCAATGATAGGAAACAAGGCCTAGGGTTCATACTTTCACTAGTGTAAGTTCTCTCAACAATAATAACATAGATAGAACATATGACAATCCCTGAACATGCAACAAAGAGTCACTCCAAAGACACTAATAGCAGAGAACAAACGTAGAGATTATGGTCGGGTATGAAACCACCACAAAGCTATTCTTTCGGATCGATCTATAAAAGAGTCCGTACTAGAATAACAGATTAAGATACAAATCAACCAAAACCCTAATGTCACCTAGATACTCCATTGTCACCTCAAGTATCCGTGGGCATGATTATACGATATGCATCACACAATCTCAGATTCATCCAACCAACATAAAAGTACTTCAAAGAGTGCCCCAAAGTTTCTACCGGAGAGTCAAGAATATGTGCCAACCCCTATGCATAGGTTCCCAAGTGTCACGAAACCCGCAAGTTGATCACCAAAACATACATCAAGTGCATCAATAGAATAACCCATTGTCACCACGGTTATCCCACGCAAGACATACATCAAGTGTTCATAAAAGACTCAATCCAATAAGATAAATTCAAAAGGGGAAACTCAATTCATCACAAGAGAGTAGAGGGGGAGAAACATCATAAGATCCAACTACAATAGCAAAGCTCGGGATACATCAAGATCGTGCCATAGGTGGAACACGAGAGAGAACACGAGAGAGAGAGGGAGAGATCAAACACATAGCTACTGGTACATACCCTCAGCCCCAAGGGTGAACTACTCCCTCCTCGTCATGGATAGCGCCGGGATGATGAAGATGGCGTCCGATGATGGGATCCCCCTCCGGCAGGGTGCCGGAACAGGGTCCCGATTGGTTTTTGGTGGCTATAGAGGCTTGTGGCATGAACTCCCGATCTATCTTTTTTACGGAAGTTCTAGGGCACGAGGTATATATGGGTGTAGGGAGAAGCGTCGATGGAGCTCTGGGGCCCCACGAGGGGGCGCGCCTGGGGAGGGCGCGCCCCCACCCTCGTGTGCACCTCCGTATCTTCCGACTGGGGTCCAAGTCCATCGGTGGGTTTCCTTCCAAAATAACTTCTCCGATTGATTTCGTTCCATTTTGACTCCGTCGATATTCCTTTTCCTCGAAACACTGAAATAGGCATAAAACAACAAATCTGGGCTGGGCCTCCGGTTAATAGGTTAGTCCCAAAAATAATATAAAAGTGGATAATAAAGCCCAATATTGCCTAAAACAGTAGATAAAGTAGCATGGAGCAATCAAAAATTATAGATACGTTGGAGACGTATCAGGGGCCGGGCCCTGCCAATGCAGAACACCAAGACCTGGCTATCACCCTTCTTTTTCAAGCCGTTCACACGTCAAGGGGGACTCCTGAGCATCGCATCTCAGGAGCCTAACTGGTCACGTAGCTCCTCACCTCTTGGGCTCGTCCTGGTGATCCAGACGACTCAACAACGGCTGAGGCATGCGCAGGGCCGGGCGTGCTGACGCAGAACTCCAAGGCTTGCCCCTGCATCTTTTCCTAAGTTGTTCACACGTCAAGGAGGACTCCTGAGCATCGCGTCTCAGGAGCCTAACTGGTCACATAGCCCCTCACCTCGTCCTGGTGATCCGGACGACCCAACGACAGCTGGGGTACACGCGGGACCGGTCTCTACCGACGCAGAACAACAAAGCAAACGGAAAAGCTGAAGGAGCATAATCTAGTTATTACAAGACATATTGTTCCAAGCAAATAGTTTTAAACGCCTCCCCGAGGCATGTTGCATGGTATAGGACAAACAAGGAAAAGCAGAATCGCCGGGCCACCTCTTCAGACTTGGGCGTCACCACTGCCCGCCAGCAGAGCCTCATCGCTAGGCGCATCGCCCGTTCCACCGGCTTCAGTCGGAGGACCAACAATCAGGAACTTGATCAGCATGGCATCCACGAAGCTCTTCAAGGCGGCGACAGCAGCATCCTGGGAGTCGGCATCCATCGGAGTAAGGAAGGTGGAGAGGTCGAAGCTGGCATCTTGGAGATAAAGATGGCTGAAGACACATGTCAGGGCCGAGGAAGAAAGTGAGCGCACCTCGCTTTCCACCAAGGAGGAAAACCCGTCGACAACATCTTCAAGCACCGCCACGACTTCAGGAAGCAGAGCAGCAGGGCTCTCCCTTGGGTTCATCACCACCGCCTTCTTTGGATCATCTCCAAAGATCGCCTTCTGGGTCTTGTGGAAAAACGTGCCTCGAGGGAGGTAAGGGTGCTGCGCTCCATGGTGGCCGCCTTCCTGGCCTCGGTGAGGGCCGCTTGGGCTGCCTCCGCCTCCTCCTTTAGCTTCGTCAGGCGGTCATGCTCTCCAGCCTGCTCTAAGGCCGTTTTCTTCACCTCGGTGTCCTGGTTGGCGACGACGGCTTCTTGGGCCTTCAGCTTCTCCTCATGCTCCTGGAGCTGGCTGGCCTGGGCGGCCTACCGGTCCTGGAGAGCCTTCAGATCAGCCTCCACCATGCGGCACCGGCCCTCAGCTTCCGTGGCCTCCCTCCGCGCCAGATCGCGTGCCATGGCAGCCACCCGAGCGCCTTCTAGGCTTCCTCCGAAAAACCCCAGGCCGTGCGAACAAACGCATCGGCCTTGAGCCAACCAGAGATCAGCCCTAGGCGTCCCTATGCCGAACGACGATCCGGTCCCTGAATCTCACCCTGGAGGAGGTCCAGCGCCGCCCTTGCCTCTTCCAGGGTCCCGGAGGGAGCAGGAGCGCCATGACTCGGCCACGCGCTGGGCAAGGGAGGAGACGCCCTTGGCGCCAAGGCATAAGAAACCTCAGCCTCAGGAAGGACCGGGGGCTGGTTCTCCTCAGCAGCCGCGGCAAGGCTGGGTGCCGGAAGGGTCAGGCCTGCCGCGGGCACCGGCACCTCCTGAAGACGGGCATCCACGTCCTCTCGAGATGTCGTCACCTCTAGGGCTGCGAGGGCTGCGGCACTCCGCTTCACCGAGGTCGCGGCGGCCACTTCAGCACCTGTGGCCGCGGCAACCTCCGTGCCCTCCTTCTGCTTCTTCGATGGCTGTTGCCTAACGATAGGCAAAGACGCTAAGTATCACTTCAAGAACCAACAAACAAGGTTAAGGGGGAGACTTACTGGTCGACGAAGGCATAACTCCTCATCATGCTCAGCAGCGGGCGTAGAGGTGGAGCACCTGGATGTCGTGGTACTAAGACTGACAGTAGAATAGGGGGTAGGTATGGAGAGGCAAGATCCTAACTATGGAGTAGTTGTATACGCAAGAGATTTATGAGTTCAGGCCCTTCTCGGAGGAAGTAACAGCCCTACGTCTTGGAGCCCGGAGGCGCCATCGGATTATATGCGTATGAGTTTGTGGGTGCGAACCCTTACACTTTGTGGAGGGTGGCTTATATAGAGTGCGCCAGGACCCCAGCCAGTCCACGTAGCGGAGGGTTCAACGTACATAAAGGCCTAGCGTTACTGGTAGCACCCTACATAAAGTGCTATCATGGCCATAAAGACTACTTAATAACAGACCGTTTGGGTGCAGAATGACCTTAGACCTCCCGGTGGTCGAGTGAGTCTTCATGGTCGAGTGTCTTCGAGTCTGTCGAGTGGAATCCTTCCAGGTTGACTGGAAGGTGGTTTCTTATAAAGATGTCCTTGGGGAGGGTACCTTGGACAGAGTCATGACCCTACCCTAGGTACATGACTTCATCATTAGCCCCTGAATGGATCGAGATTTGAGTGAGGAAGGAGTTGATAATCTTTCCGACCTGTTTTTCGTGCTGCGAGTGTGTCTTACTCTGGATCAATGACTTTTAGTGATGGTGTCGACTTCTCTTTCAGTCGCCTTGATCCATTCTTTACATCTGTCGAGTGAACTTTATGAACTTGGAGATTTCCGAGCGACGGATCGGAGGAAATCTGCCGTCTGACAAGTTGCTCTGCTATTAGCGGATTTAGCGGGATCCGAATTTCGGGAAGCGCACGAAGCGGAGAAGGCCGCGGTACTCGGATGGGATAAGGCAAAGACACCTCGATCTCCGCGCCGCCTTTTTCGCCAATGATCGCTGCTGCGATGATTGCTTGGATTTGACAGATTGCGGGCCTACCGATCGACCACTCGGAAGCGACTTCATATAAGGCGCCTGGCGGGGTTTTTTGAACAATGTGCCCTCATTTTTTCCTCACCCGTCCTCAGATTCATCTGCTGTGCTTGCCACCTGCTCAGCGTTGCTGCTCTATGCCTACTTCGTCGTCGACAATGGTGAAGGAGAAGACGGCGGCTTTGGAGCGGGCGAAGAAGGCGACGGCGACGGCGAAGGGGAGAGCGACCAGTCGGGGCGGATCCTCGTCGCGGTCCAGCCTGCCGCAAGGTTGGATCCAGGGAGATTGGATCTGCTCGACCATCACCCAGAAGGACCTCGACGACCTGGCCAACAAAGGACTGATCTCCCACGGGTCAGCAAGGCTTCCGGGTACGGAGTGGCAGCCGTAGCCTCAGGAGGGTGAGTGTGTCCTCTTAGCCACCCATGTTGATCGCGGGTTTTCTCTGCCGCCGAATCTTTTCTTTCGGGGGTTTCTGAACTTCTTTGGGGCACAACTCCATCACTTCACACCCAACTCCATTGCCTATCTCGCCGCTTTTGTGTCTTTGTGCTAAAACTTCTTGGGTTGTCGGCCGCACTGGGGCCTCTTCAAACACATATTCACTTGTCGCTCTCAGACAGTGAAAAAGGCAAGTACGAATGACGAGAGAACCCAAGTAATCCAGATGTGTGGGGGTCTTGGGGTCCAGATGAGGAGTAAGAGTGCTTTTCCAGCCATGACCCTTCCTGAGTCAGTTAGAGGGTGGCAGTCGACCTGGTTCTACTGCCAAGACCCGATCGGCCTTGAGGCGGTCATTGGACTCCGCTTTCTCCATGGGTCGAGTGAACAAGCCGTCCTCTCTGAAGGTGCTTCCAGAGGAGAAGGCTCAGGTTAAAATGTTGATGGAGCGTGTAGTCCAGCTCATTCACGACGGAGTGACTGGCATGGATCTTCTGGAGGTTTTCCTTCGACGGTGCATTCAGCCACTCCAATACCGAGGCCACCCAATGTGGTTGTACTCTGGTACCGAAGACACCACTCGGGTCCACCCAAAGGAGGTCGACGACGCCACACTGGAGAGGTGGATGACTGCCATCACAGGGAACAAAGATAACCCTCGTGGAGCTAGGAGGATCCCACCACTTGACCAGTCTTACGAACCAGACAAGGTATGACCACCTATCTCTGACTGTGATCCTGTTTCATTCATTCTGTTTTGCTGCAAATCAGTCGATTGACTTTTGTCTTATTGAAAGTGCAACTAATCCCCGGGTGGTTTTGGTAATTAATAACAACATATATATCATTGAACTAATGGTTACTTGAGAATCATTTCAGAAAGTTCAGTGATATGGGTATGGCAAGGACTGAAGAAGTGGACCCCTCAAAATGCTAAGGCAAGCATTGGCAAAAGCTCAAGACTCCATTTTTGGTTTAGTGATCCAAGATCACATTGAGTCCATAGGAAAAGCCAATACTATTAAAAGGGATGAGGTTATGATGATGATCTGGTTGCTCAAGTGCTTAGTGATACATCTCCTAAACTATCAGCAACTTTCACCGCCATATACACTCATAAGTAGTCTCGGTCCCACCGATATTCCAAACTCACCACACCGAGATGAACCACCTCAGCCATAAAGCCAAACCCTAGCAAACTCGGATTTTCCGATTCGAACTCGGTCTCACGAAACTTGAGTTGCCAAGCTTCAGAATCTTCATCATCAAATCGGTGTCACCGAGATGATGAAGTCGGTCCCACCAACTGGCTTGCTCTTGTCATCGCACGGATCGGACTAACCGAGATTGTATTTTCGGTCCCACCGAAAATCCCAACGTTCACATTATTTGAACTTTCGGTCTCATCGAGTTGTCAACTTCGGTCCCACCGAGATTGCTCAAATGTGTGTAACGGTTGGATTTTGTGTGGAGGCTATAAATACCCTCCACCCCTCTTCATTCGTGGAGAGAGCCATCGAAAGAACTACCACTCCTACCTTACATTTACGAGAAGAGAACTACCTACCCTTGTGTTGAGATCAAGTTGCTCCACTCCCACCATATGAAGCTTGATCTCTAGCCTTCCCAAGTTGCTTTCCACTCAATCCTTTCTTCCACCACAGCCAAATCGGTGAGGAGAGTTGAGTGTTGGGGAGATTATCATTTGAAGCACAAGAGCAAGGAGTTCATCATCATCTACAACATCTATTACCTTTTGGAGGTGGTGCCTCCTAGATTGGTTAGGTGTCGCTTGGGAGCCTCCGTCGAGATGTGGAGTTGAACCAAGAAGTTTGTAAGGGCAAGGAGATCGCCTACTCGTGAAGATCTACCCGAGTAAGGCTAGCCCTCCGTGGGCGTGAGGCCATGATGGAATAGACAAGGTTGCTTCTTCGTGGACCCTTCGTGGGTGGAGCCCTCCGTGGACTCTCGCAGCCGTTACCCTCCGTGGGTTGAAGTCTCCATCAACGTGGAAGTACGATAGCACCACCTATCGGAACCACGAGAAAAATCACCGCGTCTCCAAAATTGCGTTTGCTCTTCTCCACCTCTCTTTACTACATGTGCAATTTACTTTCCGCTGCCTATACTCTAGAATTGCATGTGTAGGGTGATGCTTGACTTGATCATAATTGTGAATCTGCCAAAAACTATTCTTTATCAAAAGGCAGAATTTTTATATTGTCAAGTAGTCTAACCACCCCCCCTCTAGACATACTTTCGATCCTACAAGTGGTATCAGAGCTTTGGTCTCCATTGTATTGGTTTCCATTGCATTGGACTCCATAAGCTTGGTTTCACAACCTAGGAGAGTATGGCGTCTAGTGAGGGTAATTTTTGTAGAGGTCCTTACTTTGATGGTACAAATTTTGCTAGTTGGAAGCATAAAATGAAAATGCATATTCTTGGCCATAACCCAGCCGCATGGGGCATTATTTGTGTTGGTATGCAAGGTGAATTCTTGAGGAAGGAAAAGTTCGGATCGTGAAGCTACAACGGAAGAATTGCGGATGTTGCAAAACAATGCTCAAGCTTGTGACATTCTCTTCAATGCCTTGTGTCGAGGAGTTCAACAAAATCACCGTCTTGAGAATGCAAAAGAGATTTGGGATACTTTGGTTGAAATGCACAAAGGTACCGAGTCCGTGAAGGAATCAAAGCTAGACATTCTTCAAGGTCAACTTGACAAGTTCAAGATGAAGGATGGTGAAGGAGTCGCTGAAATGTACTCTAGGCTTGCTCTCATCTCAAATGAGATTGCCGGCTTAGGAAGTGAAGAAATGACCGACCGATTCATCATCAAGAAGATTCTCAGAGCTTTGGATGGAAAGTATGACACCGTGTGCACTTTGATCCAAATGATGCCAAACTACAAGAATCTCAAGCCAACCGAAGTCATTGGAAGAATTGTTGCTCATGAGATGACACTTAAGGATAAGGAAGAGCTTCACAACAAGTCAAGTGGTGCTTACAAAGCTACAAGTGATGCTCCCACAACCTCAAGTGACAAGTTAGTTTCCAATGAAGATATAAGCCTAATGGTCAAGAACTTCAACAAATTCTACAAGAATAGAAGCAAAGAGAGAAGCTCAAAGTCTAGATCATATGATGAAAAGAGATCTTCTAGTCGTGATCGAAACTGCTACAATTGTGGAAGACCCGGACACTACTCAAATGAGTGTACGGCTCCCCACAAGAGAAGAGAAGAATCTCCAAGAAGAAGAAGCTCAAGAGATGAGTCACCTCGAAAGAGAGAAGGAGCAGAGATGATCGTTATGAGCGAAGACCCTCTCGGAGAAGCAAGGATTAGGAGAGGAAAGACAAGTCATCAAGGAGCTACACAAGAAGAAAACATCAAGCTCATGTAGGTGAATGGGTCTCGGCTCCGACTCCGACAATCAATCCGAAGGAAGCTATCACTCCAACTCCGACTACGATCAAGATGAAGGTGTTGCGGTCTTGCTCTCGTATCCTCCAACTCCAACTCCTCGACTTATTTGATTCACCAAATGAGGGAATTGGAAGATGCTTCATGGCTAAAGGCCCCAAGGTATCACACCCTGAATTCATTGACTTCAATAGTGATGAGGATGACTTGCTTGGTGAAGATGAGCTCTTACATGATAAATCCAATGAGCCTAGTAATGATGACCATGCTAGTAGTCTTTATAGTCGAGAAGAGTCGAATGACAATGCTATGAAGGAGATTGAGCGTCTAACTAAAGAGCTAAACACTCTTAAGTTAGCTCATGAAACAACTCAAGAAGATCATAGAGAGCTCCTAAGATCTCATGAGAAGCTACGCTTCGAGAAGCTCACTCTAGAGCAAGAACATGAGTTTCTAAAAGCAATCAATGACAATCTTCGAAAGAAGAGTTCTTCATATCTTGCCAAACGACTTCTCTTGTCTAATTTCTTGCCACCCATTAAGACTAAGCATGACAAGCATAAGAAAAATTCTTTCTCTAGTAGTAACAATAACCATGCTAAATCCAATGTTGTTGCTTCTAGTAGTTCTCTTGATTCCACTAACAATGTTTCAAGCCAAGTTACACTTGAGCAAGAAAATAGTTTATTGAAAGGGATTATAGAAAGGTGTCTACAAGAGCCTTGCGGAAGCAAGAACTTTGAGGAAATTGTTACTTAAGCAAGGAAGGCACCGAAAGAATCAAGGAATTGGTTTTGAGCGAAAGTTCAACGCCGAAGGTGTTGAATGGGAAGAATGTCAATATCCTACTCCACAGTTTGTTCCTCAAAAGGAGAAGTATGATCCTACTTCTTCTAATGTGGAACAAGCTCAAGATGACCTTCCACCACAAGACCACAAGCTAAAAGGCAAGGACAAGCTTCAAGAGGAGATTGATGCATTTATTGAAGCACCTCAAGCCATGGTCAAGTGGGTTCCCAAGGAAACGTCAAGTTCTACTTCGTCAAGCTCAACTACAACCCCAAGGATTCCCATCAAGATGATGTGGATCCCGAAGAAGAACTAGAAAGTTCTTGAGGGTGACTCCGCCAACATACTTCACTCACATTCATTTTGGCAAAAACTTGTGCAATCAACTTCCACATCGTGCACTAGTTCATGGAGTCACAAACCCTCTTGTTGGTAAGTCAAGGGACAAGGTAATCATTGCTTTCATGGACATCATCTATTGTGAACTTCAATCTATGTCCATGGATATCCTTGTTTGTTCCTTGTGGGACTAACCCATGTAGGTATTGAAAGTGCCCGAATCCAAAGGATAGCTCCCAACTCTTGATGATCTTCATCAACATTGAGCATCCACATCTTCAACATCTACATGAAGTCTTCTACGACAACCCAAGGTTAGTTTGACCCTTAAAAGGGTTCTCACATCTAGGGGAGCTTTACTCTAAAAATTGAGCTAAAGCATCTTCAAATGATGTGAACACATCAATGCTTTATGTAAAAGTGGTAACCCCACTTGTGCTTAAACGATGAGTATGACCTATGATCAAATGTTCTCATTTGGCTCCTAAGTCAATATACTCATATAAAGATGACCTAGTCATCGACAAATTGTGTGTTAGTAGCTAGAATTTTAGTTGTGCATGTTTGACACATATTTCATTCGCTATCTTATTGTGTGAGCATGTTGGATGCATGATTTTATCCATTCGAGGACATCCATTTGTTGTTTTGGTCGTTTTTATTTTTCTGACCAAATGGATGGACAAGAATGCCTAAGTACCTCCCCTAGCTATCTATGCTTTCTTGTCTCAAATTCTATTCATGCTTACATCACAAATTTTGAACAAGTCATTTTCGGACCCTCCGGGTGAGGAGCACTTGGAGCCACCGATCCGTCAAAGGCTAACTTCCAAAACCTTCTAATTGATTTGGTCGGACCAACTCACTCAAACTCGGTCGAACCGAAAGCATTTAGATCGATCTAGGTTTTCACCTCGGTGAAACCGAGTTGTGATTTTCGGCGTGATCGAAGTGCATAACGCTTGCGTTATCCATCTCGGTGCCACCGAAGTTTTACAACTCGGTCCCACCGACAACAAAGGGTATATATACTCGAGGGCGCGCGTTGATTTCTCCTTCAAACGTTTCGCCCCACACCCCTTGCCGCCATCGCCTTGGTCTCCGGATCGTCGCCGCCGTGCCGCTTTCAGGCGCCTCAGTCTCCGTCGCCGTCAACAGACATCTTCTCTGCGCCGTTGCCGCCGTAGAAAAACTCCACCAAGTTAGGGTGAGTTTTGATCCCACTCGTGCTCCCATCTCTGATTCAATGCACGTTTGGTTTGCCTAGTATCTTGCCACGATTGAAATCTTCCTGTACACGATTAGTTCGTTTGGACTAGATTCGAGTAAAAGTTTTAGGGTTAGGTTTCCGCCGAACACATCTCGGTGAGACCGATTTTACATTTTCGGTATGACCGATTTGGCCTATGGCCATTACCGCACCCTTCGGTCCAACCGAAGTTGTGCAAATCGGTGTGACGAAATGAGCGATTCTGTGAAACCCTAGTGTTTTCGGCGGGACCAAAACCCACTTCGGTCAAACCGAATGTGGTGTGAAAGCTTTCATTTAACACTTCGGATTCACGAAACTTAAACTCGGTCGACCAAAATGTCTTTCGTGAAAACCTAATACTAGAATTTGAACTCATTTTTTGCAAAAACTTTGCAGTTTGTGATGACTCTTCTTCTCGCCTATACCTTATCTATTCACGGGTTGTCGGCCATGTCGGATGCCGTGTGACGGTCGAACAGGTCGAGACACCCATAGCAGAGATATTCGAGGCGGGCACTAGTCCTGATCCTAGCAGCTCATCTGATGATGGTGAGAGGAGTACACCAAGTGGTTTGCCTCCTGCAGCCACCAGAGCCAGAAAGAAGAGGAATTCAGATGATGAGGATTCTGATTTTATTGGTGAGGAAGAGGTAACCTCAAAGCCTAAGAGGAAGGTTGTTGCCAAAGAGCCACAAGGTCAGCAAACTAAGAAGGGCACCAGCAAGGTCAAGCAGTCAACTGTTGCCAAGAAGCTGAATTTGGGAGAGGCAACTGCAAGCAAAGTGAAGAAAACCTCCAAGAGAAAGAGATTAGTGCATGATGCAACAGCAGAAGATGAGGATGAGGAAGCACCCCAGCCTCCTCCTCAGAAGCCGAAGTTCATGGGTGATGCCATTAAGGCTGGAGCCACATCAAAGCCCAAGCAATCTGCTCCAGCTAAGGCAGCTCCAGCAAAGCCTGCTGCCAAGCCCAAGAAGACCGTCAGGAACATTCCAGCGTCTGAAAAGAACAAGGATGATATGCCACCAGCTGTGTTAGATGATGAAGGACCAGTTTTGCTGAAACTTCATCCAAAACTGCCACTACATAATGATGCTCATCCTCAAGCTGAGGATATGAAGGCAAGGAAAGATAGAGGTCTCAGGCTATGGAGACAAACTGACCCATATGCCGTGAGGAGAAGAACTGCTGTAGATCCCAGATTTCACACCAGAGAGCAGCTGGACTTCTATGAGACCGTGCTGATGGACAAGAAGCCCATAGTCGCAGACACAAGATATGTTGATTGGAAATACATTGATAGTGAAGAGCACAGAGATTTCTTTCCACATGTGCATGAAAGTTTCACTGCATGTGGTGTTGTAGACTTTGTAGGTCAGAAATTGACCAGTTGGAACGATGAGATGATAATGCAATTCTATGCCACAGCTCACTTCTACCCTGATGGAAAGATTGTGTGGATGACTGAAGGTCAAAGATTTTCTTCTTCTGTTGAAGAATGGGCAGAAATTTGAATGCTCCAAAGGCAACGAGATGATGATATTGATGTATATGGGATTCCAAAGAAGAATCATGAATCCATGAAGAACATGTACAAAGAGGTTCCAGCAAAGGATTTGGGAATCTGGAAGCTCGGCTCAGTCTACTATCTCCAGGCAGGCCTACCTACCACTAATACCGTTTTGAGGCATACCTTGATGCCCAAGTCTGGAGATCATCGCATGATCAGAGGATACTCTATCAACATGCTGCATATACTTGATAATAAAGCACCTTTCAAGGTGATGGACTTGATGGTAGAGACCATTAAGAGGACTGCAGCTGACCAGAAAAGGTCATGTGGATTTGCCCCACATATTCAGATGCTTATCAATGCCAAGTTTGGCACGGGCACATTCTTGTTGGATAGAGAACATTTACCGCTGTAGCCAGAGCATGAAGACAATGTTGTTGTGATGGATGAGGAGGATCCAACATCTGTTGAAGGTCAAGCCAAGATCGAAGCTGCCAAGAAAGCCAAAGTTGACAAGGAAGCAGCAGCAGCAGCAGCTAAACCAAAGAGTTTTGGAGAGCAAATTCTTGAAGCTACCCAAAGGATTGAACAACGCCTGGCCAGCATTGAACAGTCTCAGGAGAGCCTAGAGAGGATTGTTGAGGACAAGATCCACGCTC
Source organism: Aegilops speltoides (assembly GCA_021437245.1). Classification (NCBI taxonomy): domain Eukaryota; kingdom Viridiplantae; phylum Streptophyta; class Magnoliopsida; order Poales; family Poaceae; genus Aegilops; species Aegilops speltoides. The sequence goes on along the minus strand of CM038142.1, from coordinate 189,124,243 downwards.
TGGATGTGAAGCTGACTGAAGTGCAAGTGACTGTCAACAAGCTTGAGGCAGACATTGAGGAAGCAAAGCGGGAGAAGGAAGAGCTTATGCGTGAGATGCAGGATGACTTAGTCCAGGATGCTTATCAACAGACTGCTCCGGTTCCCACAGGACCCGATCATTGCTATTCCGATGGATCGACACGGGACTACAGACTTCAAAGACCTCCACAGTTCCAGTTCAGTTGCTCCTACTCCAGCTCCGGCTCAAAGTGACCACTCCTCCAAAGACAGACATCGGTGAAGTCTTCGCCGATCTTGTCATATCCACTCCGACATCAACCTGACGGAGCCGCCGCAGAGTCCCGGTGGACGCTTAGCTCTATGCTTTTTGAACTTTTGGTAACTTGTTGCCAAAGGGGGAGAAATTGTATAGATCATAGGACTTCGAGAGAGAGAGTGCTATTGTCGCTTTTGCTCTTTCGTTCTTTTGCGGTTTCTTTGAGATACTTTTGGTTTTCGAGACATTCGGTGTGTTTGATACTCCGTTCGATTCTACCTTAATGAGTGCTTGGTCGTACTATGCCATAATGTGTGCTTAATGCTTATCATATGCCATTCCTATATCGTATGACCATTTACTCATGTCTTGGTGATTGGGTGCATGCTGTTCATTCTTATCATTTTGTGCGCTCCACCAAGATGTATGTGACATGGAAGAGTGACCCATGATCCTAATCGATTGTGCATTTGCATTCAAACGCAAATCTTAAATAATGCACAAATTTAGGGGGAGCTCTTACTTATCACATACTTCTCAAAGCGACGATATTATTCATTGATTATATCCTTTGTCGAAGCTTTGATCTATATGTTGTCATCAATTACCAAAAAGGGGGAGATTGAAAGTGCAACTAATCCCCGGGTGGTTTTGGTAATTAATAACAACATATATATCATTGAACTAATAGTTACTTGAGAATCATTTCAGAAAGTTCAGTGATATGGGTATGGCAAGGACTGAAGAAGTGGACCCCTCAAAATGCTAAGGCAAGCATTGGCAAAAGCTCAAGACTCCATTTTTGGTTTAGTGATCCAAGATCACATTGAGTCCATAGGAAAAGCCAATACTATTAAAAGGGATGAGGTTATGATGATGATCTGGTTGCTCAAGTGCTTAGTGATACATCTCCTAAACTATCAAGAACTTTCAACGCCATATACACTCATAAGTAGTCTTGGTCCCACCGATATTCCAAACTCAGTCACACCGAGATGAACCACCTCAGCCATAAAGCCAAACCCTAGCAAACTCGGATTTTCCGATTCTGAACTCGGTCTCACCGAAACTTGAGTTGCCAAGCTTCAGAACCTACATCATCAAATCGGTGTCACCGAGATGATGAAGTCGGTCCCACCAAACTGGCTTGCTCTTGTCATTGCACGGATCGGACTAACCGAGATTGTATTTTGGTCCCACGAAAATCCCAACGTTCACATTATTTGAACTTTCGGTCTCACCGAGTTGTCAACTTCGGTCCCACCGAGATTGCTCAAATGTGTGTAACGGTTGGATTTTGTGTGGAGGCTATAAATACCCTCCACCCCTCTTCATTCGTGAAGAGAGCCATCGAAAGAACTACCACTCCTACCTTACATTTACGAGAAGAGAACTACCTACCCTTGTGTTGAGATCAAGTTGCTCCACTCCCACCATATGAAGCTTGATCTCTAGCCTTCCCAAGTTGCTTTCCACTCAATCCTTTCTTCCACCACAGCCAAATCGGTGAGGAGAGTTGAGTGTTGGGGAGATTATCATTTGAAGCACAAGAGCAAGGAGTTCATCATCATCTACAACATCTATTACCTTTTGGAGGTGGTGCCTCCTAGATTGGTTAGGTGTCGCTTGGGAGCCTCCATCGAGATGTGGAGTTGAACCAAGAAGTTTGTAAGGGCAAGGAGATCGCCTACTCGTGAAGATCTACCCCGAGTAAGGCTAGCCCTCCGTGGGCATAGGCCATGATGGAATAGACAAGGTTGCTTCTTCGTGGACCCTTCGTGGGTGGAGCCCTCCGTGGACTCTCGCAGCCGTTACCCTCCGTGGGTTGAAGTCTCCATCAGCGTGGAAATGCGATAGCACCACCTATTGGAACCACGAGAAAAATCACCGCGTCTCCAAAATTGCGTTTGCTCTTCTCCACCTCTCTTTACTACATGTGCAATTTACTTTCCGCTGCCTATACTCTAGAATTGCATGTGTAGGGTGATGCTTGACTTGATCATAATTGTGAATCTGCCAAAAACTATTCTTTATCAAAAGGCGGAATTTTTATATTGTCAAGTAGTCTAATCACCCCCCCCTCTAGACATACTTTCGATCCTACACTTATTTTGTTGTCTTCCAGATCACTACTGAGTTGTATTCGATGCCCAACGAGGCGCAATCACAGACCGAAGAAGAAGAAGGGAGTGGAGGTGAAAGTCAGGAGGAGTGAGAGTCGGACGGCGATGAGGGTGAAGAAGATGCTGGCTCTGATGAGGAAGAGGAGGAGGAAGAGGAGGAGGAAGTTGAACCTCCCCGTACTGAAAGGAGAACCAAGCTCGTTCATGACCCTGCAGTTGAGCGCGACAAGGGGGTCGTGCCTGTTGTGCAATCGACCAAATGTCCTCGGACGACCTCTCTGGCACCGACTGAGAAAGCGCCGAAGCAACTCCAAGCGGCGTCGTCAAAACCAATGAAGGCTCTGCCGAAGATGAAGATGGCGATTCCCACTATTTCCGGGTAATGGCATAACTTGTGTTTTCTTGTTTCTCATGGATTTACTCTTGGTCGATCCGTTCGCTGACCGACTGACTTCTGAAACTACAGTGTTGCTACTTCTGAGACCTCGATCAGACATGAAGATCAAGAAATGGAGGACGCTGCCACTTCCAACCCTGGTATGATCCCTGTAGTTTCGCTTTTGGTCGATAGGATCTTCATCTTTAACTTTTGAATCTTTTCTGCAGCTCCACCTAATATCATCATTGATCTCCCTGATGATAATGATGAGGAGCCACTGAGGCAGAGGAGGAACAGGAAGGTGTCTGTTGGCAAGACTTCTCAGGTCGTATCAGCACCTGATGCGCTGGTTTCGGAGGGGGGCAACGCCACTCGGACTATTGTGTCCTTTGCTGTGCCGCTGACGAGTGCTCGCCCTCCATCGTCGAGTGCAGATCCGCCTTCTCTTTTTCCACCCATCACGTCCCAGAGGATCAAGCAGGCGCTGCTAAAGAAGCCATACGTCAAGCGGGGGCCATGATGGAGCAAGCAAAGGCGATCCGAGACGCCAGTCAAGCAGCTTATGACGCAAGTTCAGCTCTTCAGAGCAATTTCCAGGTTAGATGATCACTGCTGTTACATTGGGATATGATACACGAAAACTTTTCTTTACGAAGATCTTAGTATCCGTACACCTTTGGGTGTGTCGATTGAATATCCGGATTGGTGGGGGCATGCTGAGTGCACCCACTGGGTGTAGTCACGAGGCTATGGTCGATCGCTAGCGATCGACCATAGTCTTTATACTTTGAACTTTTTCTCTTTACTTTCTCCACTCGATCTGGTCGAATGGAATCATGGAACCAGTGGGGGCACGCTGAGTGCACCCATTGGGTGTAGTCCCCGAGACCGTGGTCGACTGCTGGCCGTCGACTATGGTCTTAAGAACTCTCTCCTTTTTTTGGTAGTTAACTGCTGGCACTTAGTTATGTTTTAGGATCAAAAAACCTTTTTGTCTCTTTCGGTCGACTGATCGAGCCGAATCAGTAGAACCAGTGGGGGCATGCTGAGTGCACCCACTGGGTGTAGTCCTCGAGACTACAGTTGAATGTTTTGATTCGGCTGTAGTCTTAGAGATACTACGATCTTTCTCTTAGTCACTCGAAAGTGATCTATTTTTGACGACTGTCGATTGGTCTTTCGAAGAAATCTTGCGAGCTCGTGGCTCGTTATACTGAGTTGGAGAACAAGCATATCCAGCTCGAACTTGACCTGAAGCTTGTCCAGGAGAACTTCACGAAGGCGAAGGAGGAGGCAAAAGGTATGTTTGGTGAGAACCTTGACGACTGCCTTTGTTTCTTGTCCACTCTCGAGTCTGATCTCACTGTGATTTCGCAGATAAACTGAGGGATTCTCTGAAGAAGAAGGATCTTGACCTCGCTGAGGCGCAGAAAGCAGCTTCGGAGAAGACCAAACTCGCAGAAGAAAAGCTGGCTTCCATCAGCAAACTTGAAGAGGAGAATACCAATCTGAAAGCTGCTCTTGACGCGGCCAACAAAGAGGTCAGTCGACTGAAGAATGACAAGATAGCCCTGAGTGACAAGGCCAGTGAATTGGCGGGAAAGAAGAATGATCTGGAGGCTTATCTGGGACGACTCGCCAAGAAGCTATTCCTCATGCTTGAAGGTAATCCCTTGTATCCGATAGGCTTTTAATTATAGACTTACCACCAAACTGCTGCCTTATCTTTGGGTTGTGTCTACATAGTTCTGCCAGAACTTTGAGGAAGAGACTGGTTGATTGGAGACGAGCCTGGATCCCATCAACTCTCCTGTGAAGGATGAAGCCGCCATGAACGTGCTCCGTCTCGAGTCTCGCATTGCTGCTATGGTCGACTATCTTGCAAGACTGAAGGTTGCAACATCGCGCATCGACCCAGCACTCTGGCCAGGAGAAACACTTCAGAATGACCTTGAGTCTCTGATGACTCGACTGAACGAAGTTCCAAGTCGAGTGCAAGAATGGAAGAAGTCTTCTGCCAGGTGTGGTGCCGATGTTGCTCTGTCTCTGGTCCGTGTTCACTGCAAGGACGCGCGAGAGGACAAGCTGGCGTCTCTCAAGGTGGCCAATACCAAGAAGCATGACTTCCGATCCTTCATGGAGACCTTCATCGCTATTGCCACTCGGATCGCAGATGGAATCGACCTGGACGAGTTTGTTGCGCCTTCCCGCCCTCTGCAGGAGGGGTAAAAAACTTCTATGCTTGATGCCTTTAATTTGCCTCGGTATGTCGAGTGGTTTTTTTAACTGGTAAACTTTAACAGGCTTGGTGCCTGAGCACTTCTGGATCCGTAGGACGCCATCTGAACTTGGGTTTGACGTTGAATATGTTTGCATCTGCCTTCGAACAAACATTGTCCTTCGCTCGGAATATATGCCAGTGTTTGTGATGCACTTTTGCAGGTCAGGATGAAGCACAGACTACAATCGACTTGTACCTCGTCATACTTAGGCTGACACTGGGCTGCAGCTAAGCCCCCGAGTGGAAAGCTTGCTCTTCACTCGGTAGGGTCTTCAAAAACTTAGGCGAGCACTGGGCTGCAGCTAAGCCTCCGAGTGGGAGGTCTGCTCTCCACTCGGTAGGATTTTCAAAAACTTAGGTGAGCACTGGGCTGCAGCTAAGCCCCCGAGTGGGAGGTTTGCTCTCCACTCGGTAGGATTTTCAAAAACTTAGGCGAGCACTGGGCTGCAGCTAAGCCCCCGAGTGGGAGGTCTGCTCTCTACTCAGTAGGATTTTCAAAAACTTAGGCGAGCACTGGGCTGCAGCTAATCCCCCGAGTGGGAGGTCTGCTCTCCACTCAGTAGGATTTTCAAAAACATAGGCGAGCACTGGGCTGCAGCTAAGCCCCCGAGTGGGAGGTTTGCTCTCCACTCGGTAGGATTTCCAAAAACTTAGGCAAGCACTGGGCTGCAGCGAAGCCCCCGAGTGGGAGGTTTGCTCTCCACTCGGTAGGGTTTTTGTGGCGTACCTCTAAAGGAGAAGGTAGCAATTGACCTGCACCTCGTCCTCCTTGCGGAGCGCATGTTGTATTTGTGGCGTAGCTCGGAAGGAGAGGGTAGCAGTCGACCTGCGCCTCGTCCTCCTTGCGGAGCGCATGTTGTATTTGTGGCGTACTCGGAAGGAGAGGGTAGCAGTCGACCTGCGCCTTGTCCTCCTTGTGGAGCGCACATTGTATTTCTGGCGTAGCTCGGAAGGAGAGGGTAGTAGTCGACCTGTGCCTCGTCCTACTTGCGGAGCGCATGTTGTATTTGTGGCGTAGCTCGGAAGGAAAGGGTAGCAGTCGACCTGCGCCTCGTCCTCCTTGCGGAGCGCACGTTGTATTTGTGGCGTAGCTCGGAAGGAGAGGGTAGCAGTCGACCTGCGCCTCATCCTCCTTGCGGAGCGCACATTGTGTTTGTTCTTAGGCGAGCGCTAGGCTGCAGCTAAGCCCTCGAGTGGAAGGCTGGCTCACCACTCGACAGGATTTTGTTAGCCTTAGGCGAGTACTTGGACTGCAGCTAAGCCCCCGAGTGGGAGGCTGGCTCACCACTCGGTAGGATTTTGTTAAACTTAGGCGAGTACTTGGACTGCAGCTAAGCCCCAGAGTGAGAGGCTGGCTCACCACTCGGTAGGATTTTGTTAAACTTAGGCGAAACGGATTCGCGGCTAAGCCCCCGAGTGGGAGGCTGGCTCACCACTCGGCAAGGATTTTTTAACAAACTTAGGCGAAACGGATTCGCAGCTAAGCCACCCACTGGGGGACTTTATGTGAACAAAAGTAACAACAATCACTGGGAAAATTATAACACTCTTGTCTTTGATAAATAAACTACATAAGTACTTTTATTACATCTCATCCGAGTGAATACTTAAGTATAAAAGGGGCGGAGCAGCTCCGCATTCCAAGCTCGGGGCTCGTCAATCTGGTGCTCGACATTGTAAAGGCGGTACGCCCCATTGTGGAGAACCTTGGTGACGATGAAGGGACCTTCCCAAGTAGGAGCAAGCTTGTGTGGCTTCTGCTGATCCACTCGGAGAACCAAATCTCCTTCTTGGAAGGCTCGACTCTTCACGTTTTTGGCATGGAAGCGATGCAAGTCCTGCTGATAAATGGTCGATCGGATCAAAGTCATCTCTCTTTCTTCTTCTAGAAGGTCGACTGCGTCCTGTCGGGCTTGCTCAGCTTCAGCTTCAGTGTAGAGTTCAACTAGGGGTGCGTTGTGAAGCAGGTCACTCGGCAAGACTGCTTTAGCTTCGTAGACCAAGAAGAACGGAGTTCTCCTAATCGACCGATTAGGTGTGGTCCTTAATCCCCAAAGTACTGACGGAAGTTCGTCGACCCATGCACCAACAGCGTGCTTGAGATCACGCATCAGTCGGGGTTTCATCCCTTTGAGAATTAAACCATTTGCTCGTTCTGCTTGTCCATTCGACTGGGGGTGAGCGACTGAAGCATAGTCGACTCGCGTGCCCTGAGATGTGCAAAAGGCTCTGAATTCTTCGGAATCGAAGTTCGACCCATTGTCAGTGATGATGCTATGCGGAACTCCATATCTGAATATCTACTCCCTAATGAAGCTGACAGCAGTGCCGACATCAAGATTCTTGATGGGTTTAGCTTCAATCCACTTGGTGAACTTGTCGACTGCCACCAGCACATGGGTGAAGCCGCTTCTGCCTGTTCTCAGTGGTCCAACCATATCCAATCCCCATACAGCGAAAGGCCAGATGAGTGGGATGGTCTTCAAGGCTGAGGCGGGCTTGTGTGACATATTGGAGTAAAATTGACATCCTTCACACTTGTCGACTATCTCCTTTGCCATTTCATTTGCTCTTGGCCAGTAAAATCCCGTTCGGTATGCTTTAGCCACAATGGTCCGAGAGGACGCATGATGGCCACAGGTCCCCGAGTGGATATTGTCAAGGATTATCCGACCTTCTTCCGGCGTTATATACTTCTGACCAACTCCAGTCGCGCTTTCTCTGTACAACTATCCCTTTATCACGGTAAAGGCCTTAGATCGACGGACAATCTGTCGAGCCTCTTGTTCATCCTCTGGGAGCTCTTTCCTTAAGATATACGCGATGTACAGAACTGTCCAATCGGGAGTGATCACCAACGCTTCCATGATCAGTCGACCCTCATGGGGAACTTCAACTTCAGTCAGATCTGTGACACTTTTAGGCTGCGGAGCTTCTTCGGTAAAAGGATCTTCCTGAATTGATGGATTATGGATATGTTCCAAGAACACATCACTGGGAATGGATTCTCTCTTGGAACCTATCTTTGCCAAATCATCAGCCGCTTGATTCTTCAGTCGGGGTATATGATGGAGCTCTAACCCTTCAAATTTCTTCTCAAGCTTTCTCACTGCATTGCAGTAACCAGTCATGGCTAGGCTTCTAACGTCCCACTCCTTCATCACCTGATTGACCACCAAATTTGAGTCGCCATAAACCATAAGGCGACGGACGCCGAGTGAAATGGCCATGCGCAACCCATACAAAAGTGCCTCGTATTCTGCTTCATTGTAGGAGGAATCAAAGTGGATCTGGAGCACATATCTGAGCTTATCTCCTCGGGGGGAAACCAATACTACCCCAGCACCGGAACCATTCAACATCTTAGAACCGTCAAAGAGCATGGTCCAGTGCTCCGAGTGAACTTGAGTCGGTTGTTGCTGTTCAATCCACTCGGCGATGAAATCTGCTACTGCTTGGGACTTAATGGCTTTCTTTGCCTCAAACTTGATATCAAGGGAAGGAGTTCAATCGCCCATTTGCCACTCGACCAGTTGCATCTCTCTGTTGTGCGAGAATCTCGACAATGGGCGTCGGCGGCGAGCGTAATGGAATGATCGAGAAATAATGAGCAACCTTCTTCGTGGTCATGTAAATCCCATATACAAGCTTCGATAATGAGGGTATCTTTGCTTCGATGGAATTGACACTTGGAAAGATAATATCTTGGCGCTGAACTTTGAAGGCTTTCCCTTCTTTTTCCCGCCGACCGTAAATCTTGATCTTGACGACTTGTCTGTGGCTGCAATGTAATGCAACAGAGGCTCTTTGCTGATTGGAGCAGCAAGCACCGGCTGGGTGGAGAGCAGAGCTTTTAGCTCTGCAAACGCTGTGTCAGCTTCTGGAGTCCACTCAAACTTGTCAGACTTCTTCATCAGTCGGTAAAGAGGCAATGCTTTTCACCGAGGCGAGAGATGAATCAACTTAACACGCGGTTTGAGTGAGTAAACACTTCTGAATCATCCTCATGAACGTGGCTCCAGCATTCTTGAGGCCGAATGGCAATGTGACAAAGCAGAAGCACCCGAATGGAGTGATGAAAGCTGTTTTGATCTCGTCGGGTCCATCTGAGCGGATCGATGGTAACGAATAGGCGTCTAAAAAGACAAAGCGCCACATCCCCCGCAGTCGAGTCGACTATTTGGTCGATGTGGGGGAGAGGAAAATGATCTTTCAGGCAGGCCCGATTGATATGTTTGAAATCAATGCACATGCGAAGTGACTTGTCCTTCTTGGGGACCATGACAACATTGGCGAGCCACTCGGAGTGGTAAATCTCTCGGATAAACTCTGCTGCCAGGAGCCGAGCCACCTCCTCGCCAATGGCCTTTCTATTCTGGACGGCGGACCGTCGAAGATGTTCTTTGACAGGTTTTGCTTTTGGGTCGACTCGTAAACGATGCTCAGCCAGCCCCCAGGAACACCGGCATGTCGTGAGCTTCCATGCAAGATGTCCCAGTTCTCACGGAGGAACTAGATGAGTGCTTCTTCCTATTTAGAGTCGAGTGTTGTGGAGATATGAGTCGGAGCAGCACTAGGGTCGGTCGGGTGAATGTGAACGGGCTTCGTCTCACTAGACGACTGGTACGCTGACTCTGTGGCGGGCTTCTTGGCTCGCAATAAATCACTCGGATCTGCATTTTTCTGATATTCCTGCAGCTCCACCACTGTTATCTGAGCATCGGCAATCTTTGAGCCCCTCTGAAAGCACTCTTCTGCCTTTTTCCGATTGCCAGTGATGGTGATCACACCTTTGGGACCAGGCATCTTCAATTTGAGGTACACATAATATGGTCGAGCCATGAATCGTGCATAAGCTGGCATGCCTAGGATAGCGTGATAAGCACTCTGGAAATCCATAACTTCAAATATTAACTTTTCTTTGCGGAAATGCTTTGAATCTCCGAAAACCACATCAAAACAATTTGGCGAGTGACTCGGCCTTCTTCGAGAATGACTCCATGGAAACTCATGTTCTTTGGGCCGAGTCGGGACATCGGAATGCCCATTCCTTGACGTCTCGCAAGATACAGTATATTCAGTCGCTGCCACCATCCATCGAACCTTAGTCGATCGAGTGCCTTCGACGATCGGGTCGACCACCAAAGCTTGCCTCCTGGGTGGCTATATGTGTCGGATGATCGACCGTCGAATGTGATGGCGATGCGAGACCATTTTAGATAACTGGGTGTCGCCGGAGCAACCATATTTACCTCACGATTGATAACTTTCAATCGAGTTTTGCTCTCCACATCAGCAAAAATCATCAGGGTGGAATTGACATGGGGGTATCCTCCATCACTGTCCTCTTTGTCCTCAACCTTGTCCGACTCCTTTTCCTTATCCTTGGGCTGTTTCCCTTGAAACTGCTGGATTAAGAGCCGGCACTAGCGAGTGGTATGTTTCGGGTAAATGAAGTTACCCTCTTCGTCTTTCTTCATGTGGATGTGGCATGGCAAATCCATCACATCGTTTCCTTCCTTGTCCTTCACCTTCTTGGGGTTCCAGGATCCTTTGGGCTTCCCTTTAAACTTGCCCTGAGTCACGGCCAAGGCTTCTCCAGGAGCAGCTGCCTCGGCTTTCCGCTTCTGCTTCCAACTGGAGTTTCCTTGTTCCGACTGGCTCAGCTTGTACTTGCAACTCCGAAGCCGATCCTCTTCTTCACCATTGGCATATTTGGTGGCAATCTCCATCATTCGACTCAGGGTCATGTCCCCGGTCCGACCAAATTTCAAACTTAACTCTCTGTTCTTAACGCCTTCCTTGAAGGCACAGACTGCTTGGTGATCAGATACGTTCTCCACTGTATGATGCAATGTGATACACCTCTGGATGTAATCTCTTAGGGTATCATTCGACTTCTGCACGCAAACTTGCAGCTCTGTCAAACCTGCTGGTCGCATGCAAGTTCCTTCAAATGTCCTGACAAACACTCGGGCAAGATCTTCCCAAGTGTAAATGCTGCTAGGCGCCAACTGATTCTGCCAGGCCCTGGCCGACCCCTCCAACATAAGCGGTAGGTGTTTCATGGCCACCTCATCATTGCCACCGCCAATCTGAACAGCCACTCGATAGTCCTCAAGCCAAGTATCGGGCTTGGACTCGCCAGTGAACTTACTCACCCCAGTCGCCAACCTGAAGTTGGGAGGGATCACTACGGCTGTGATGGCTCTGCTAAAACACTCTGGTCCTGAGACATGAACTTGGCTGCTGGTGGGCACATCTCTGTCATGGCCTTCTAGGTGAGCTCTGTTCCGGTCGACTAGACCTTGCACGATAATGGATCTCGCGTCAAAGCCTGGTTCCCTTGGGTCGACGAGAACCCTTCGCCCAACACTGTGCTGGCGTCTATCATCTTGCTGCCGAGGGGCGTAAGACCCACCCCTTGGAGGAGGAGTGGGCACTTGACGCCGATCATCGCGACCGAATCGGTCATCATACTGATCACGTCGACCTCCACGTCCCTCACGCCGCAGAGGCGATCTTGGGCTATGGGCCGACTGGACTGTATTCGCAGCGATGGATCGATTGTGAATCCTATTACGCGATCTGCGATCTGACTGAATTTTGATCTCTGCTGCCGGAGCAAATCTCGATCTGCATCAAGCCTCTGCCCGACCTCGACCGAGAGGGCTGAATTGACTCCTTATCTGAGCTGCGCTGCTAGATTCTGCATTGGGGTTCGATATACCTGAGTCGGTTGCGGAAAGAGTTGACGTCGACTGGAGTCTGGAACTCGTTGTCGCGCGCGCTCGTCGAGTGCACGCTGAAGATTCTCAGTTCGAGTGCGCTTAGCCAAGTTGGCCAAACGCGCGTCCTCCAAGGCACGAGCCTCGGGGGTTTCTCCTACGATAGGAGTATGCAGAGCATCCATGTTCCGGCGGCGGAGATCTTCCCTTTGCAGAGAAGTGAGTGGCTCGGGCTGATACTCCTCGTGGACCCGCCCTGGGTCGCCTCCGCCGTCCCCTCTGTCGGTGCGGGGGAAGCCGGGAGGACTATGCGGCCCATTGACCATCAGGACCTCCACCGCTGGATCGGTCTTTGTCGCTTTTCGGATCACGATCTCTGAACGGTCGGCAGATCGAGCAGTCGTAGAGATCCGTCGGGCTTGATCACCGCGACTTGGGTGGTGGCCGATTGGCGAGCCACTGTGTGTCTCACCCACCGCTGAAGCCTCGACCGACCAGAGCGCTTGCGCTGGCGGGAGACAGGGAGGGAGGACGACACAAGAGTCGATCGATACGGAGCCGACGGTTGCCGCAGCAGGACGCCGCGGACACATGCGTGAAAGTGCGTCGCCCCGCGGACGGGAAGCGCGTTGATATCGAGTGGAGCCTCCTGGAGCCAAGCGGAGTCGTCGGCGATGAACGTGAGCGTGCCGAGACGGATCTCGCGGCCCTCGACCAAAACTCCGCCAGAAACCATGATGAAGGCGATCGGAACAATTGCAACTTCTCCAATAAGTCGCTAAGACACCGGCCCCATGGTGGGCGCCAACTGTCGTGGTACTAAGACTGACAGTAGAATAGGGGGTAAGTATGGAGAGGCAAGATCCTAGCTATGGAGTAGTTGTATACGCAAGAGATTTACGAGTTCAGGCCCTTCCCGGAGGAAGTAACAGCCCTCTGGCTCTCGGGCCGGAGGCGGTCGATTGGATTATATGCGTATGAGTTACTGAGTGCGAACCCTTACACTGTGGGGGGGTGGCTTATATAGAGTCGTCAGGACCCCAGCCAGCCCACGTAGCGGAGGGCTCAATGTACATAAAGGCCTGGCGTTACTGGTAACGCCCTACATAAAGTGCTATCATGGCCATAAAGACTACTTAATAACAGACCGTTTGGGTGCAGAATGACCTTAGACCTCCCGGTGGTCGAGTGAGTCTTCATGGTCGAGTGTCTTCGAGTCTGTCGAGTGGAATCCTTCCAGGTCGACTGGAAGGTGGTTTCTTATAAAGATGTCCTTGGGAAGGGTACCTTGGACAGAGTCATGACCCTACCCTAGGTACATGACTTCATCATTGGAGCCGAACTCTTGGGAGCAGGAGAGCTTGCGGTTGGAGCCGACCAGGACGGCGTCAGTGAAGGCGGGCTGTTCCCCGTAGGTATCAGCGCGATCCTGCTCTTCTTCATGACCACTCGCTTGGGATGCTTCAAGGAGGCCACCCCAGACCTCGTGGTGACTCCAGAAGGGCGCGACACCTCCAGCACCAAGGGTTCGTCATCATCATCATCGTCAGGAAGGTCGCGCAGGAGATCCCTTTGCTGCAGGGCAGAGGATTCTTCCACAACCTCGTCCTCGGTGGCCTCGAAGGAATGATCATCGGAGGACAGGTGCACCGGAGTAGTAGGGGGCGGAGAAGGCCCAGACGCACGATCCCAAGCTCGTCGAAGACAGGCATGGCCGCGCCGACCTCCTCGGTGTTGTCACGGCAGTACATCATAAGCCAACCTTCCGGAGGATTGCTCGGGTCCTTCCCCATCAGGTAGAGCAACACCTTGCTCAGCTCCTCCTCCGGAAGGGGATCTTGGTGCGGGCGGATTTTGTCGTCATCACCACCAAGGGCTTCCACAAGGGGTGGGGGCTGTCTTGAAGCGGCGGGATGCGCTGCTTCAGGAACTCCCTGATGAGCATGGCCCCCGTCAGCTTCGCGCTCTTCAACTCCTTATCCATGTTCTTCACCCATGGCGTCAGGGAAGGGTCGGTGATCTTCTCAGAACGCCACCACTTCTCGGAGACGGGGAATGCGGTCGGCAGCTTCAGCGAGCACTGGGAGCACTTGGCATCCATCAGAACCCACCTCTTCATGACATCCTCCAACTTCTTCCCGGCGCGGGAGATTGCGTTACCACCCCGCGCCGCGACGAAGCCGATGTACCCAACCGGATTGTCGCCGGTCTTGTGAAGGTAGAAGAAAGGGCAGAACAGGGCAACGGAGGGCATCACCCCCACGAACGCCTCACAATAGAAGGCGAAAAGGGACAGAAGGAGGATGGAGTTGTCATGGATGTGGAGCACGTGAAGACCATAATGGTGAAGGATGGCGAAGAAGAAGCGGGAGAATGGAGGTACCAGCCCCGAGTAGACGTTGTGCCTGAAGAAGGGGAAGAAGGTGCTGCGCGCGGGCTCCGGCGCAGCGATGGCGACCCGGAGCGCTGTCTTCTTCCACTCATTGTCATTGCTCGCCGTCAGGAGGAGCATGGTCTGGAGCTTCTCCCCGGCCACACAGGGCGCCAACAGCCCTGGCTCGTACCAGGGGGAGCCGGCAGCCGGGGCAGGAGCCACGGTCTTCTTGGCGGCCATCAAGCAGAAGATTTGGGGGGAAGTTGGCAGATCTGGTGAGCTCTTCCGCTTTGGGGCGAAAGGGGATCTGGCGCAAGACGAAGAAGGAGCAATGAAAGACTGGCGGCAGGAGGCAACCCTTTTGTCAGATGGAAACAGTTGCTGAGGCAACGTGGGGAAACGGAGTCGACCACGTACAATCAATCGCTATGCACCATCAAGGCCGCAGGTAGTTAGGGCCCACGGCGCTCCGCACTTGCCCTTTGGCTTCGCCTGGAAGCCAAGTCTGAGAGCGCCTTGCGCCCGGGGGCTACGATCGGCGTCCTAGATTCGGGGGTATCCAGCCCTGCCTGCCTACGGCCCGCCACGTGGCTCCATCGACGGCCTAGTACGGCCCAGCTTCAAAACAAACACCACAAGACCCTCACGAGGGGCCAAGCCTAGCAAGGTGGGCAGCGCCTAGATCCCCAAAGGAATCGGCCTCTTCAGGAGGGCTCCTGAGGGGCGGAGAGTTCTATGCAAGCTACCTCACGAGGCTCAGCTGAAGTGAGCCATGACGACCAAGGCCAGACGGGCACCAGGCAGGCACAGAGTGCAGGTTTCCTCTTTGGTGCAAGGGAGGCAAGCCACATGCGCGGAGTCCCAGGGAATCAGCCAAAGGTTTCCATTCCGGTGCAATGAGACCAAGACCAAAAGGACGGCAGGACGGAGGTCATCGATGAGCCCACCGCAGCGTCACAACCAGAGGCTTTTCGCAGGTGGAAACTACTTTTCTCAGGATAGGCTGTACTACTTGTCCCCTTTCAAATCCGGCCGTTGTGGGATCCCTCCCCGCTCATATTTGGGAAGAAGACCAAGGCCACTATATATAGGGCTTAGCCACCACCTTAATGGGGGGATCCATTCTCACCCAACCACCACACCAGCTCAAGAACACCTCACCTCCCGAGGCTTATTCATCCACTATACCAGTTCATCCATAGCCCTTCGAGGCAATCCACCACACCACACTGGATTCGGGTATTACACCACGATGGTGACCCGAACTTGTATAAATCTATGTGTCTTTTTGTCCCTTTGAGCTCGACGCGTTAGGCTTAGGAGGATCGTGAGTAGGCAGGCTGGGCAGGTTGAGATCTCCGCACGCACCCCAGAGTTCGAACCTCTCAAGGTTGCCGGATCCCTAAATCCGACAGGTGCCATTGGCGATTGTGAGAGAAGTAGATAAGATAAGCTACAGGGAGGGAGGGGAAAATGCGACATAGGACTCGCCGGCCGTGAGGGTTTATATAGTAGGCTCGCAAGCATTGGGATTTTGGGGGATTTCACTGAGTCGGGAGGGAAGCTTGCGCGAGAACTTGTGCGGTTGCGCGAGAACGGGCTCACCACCATTTGGCCAAAAGAAGGCCCCCGCGCGCTGCTCAAGCTTGCGCTCGAAGTCATCTGCGGCAGCGGTGTGACAAGACATGTGAGAGGAGGACTAAAGAACACCTACACATATGGTTAATAAAAAAATGTTTGTGATTTAATTCCCTACTATACCCCCGTCCTGGTTTATAAGTAGGATTTAACTAATAAAATAGGAATGCATGTATCCAAAGATTATATCGTTTGATTCGTATTTGAACATAGTCTCCAGTTATATAATTTTGTAACATGCATTAACATTTTGTTGGTTAAATTTAAGGTTATCTACCAGCAAGTGTTTACCCACAACACACACGGCTTATTCCATCATAAACAGCTCGAATGGATCAACTGTATGCCACGTATCGCACGCACAACTCTAATCTGATTCGTGCTTGATGTCTCCGACATCACTCGCACAGTTCGTCTTATTTGCCACATATCACTGTGCCGGCCTCTTCTCGCGTCCCTGGGCAAGCTCTGCTCACTGTTAGGTCCCGCAACGTGCTATGCTCGCTGTTAGGCGCCACGGCGCGCTCTGCTCGCGTACAACGGTGCATTCGGCTTGTGGATAGCTTTTCCTTGCATGTTCAACTGCTATATGCATATATATGGTTGCTCGCCGTTGAGGCAATTGCGGAGCGCTCTGCTCGCGTCTCTTCGCGCGTGCTCTGCTAGCGGTTGGGCCTGTGCACGATCATGTCGGGGGCCACATATGCATGTGGTTGCGCCGCATGCGTCGCCACGCGATGCAGTTACGTGCGGCATGATGGAGTTATGCGCTGCAAATTAGAAATTCCATCAGGGCGTGCCGATATTCCAGGCCATCTGGCTTCCCCTTTAATTCCCGCGGCCATTATAACCTTAGTCTCTTCAACCTTCCAGTCGCGCCCCACAACACAACAAGCACACCCACGACAACACATAGAGAGGGGATGTCTAGCGGCGCTCCAATGGAGTTCGGCCAGCATAAAGTAGACACCCACGCGAGGGAGACGGATCTCTCGGTGGTGTACACCATTGACCCGGCCGTGGTGGACGACTACATCAACACTGTTGAGCAGTTGCTTGCTCGATACAAGTACAAGGTGGTCGGCATCGACCTCTAGCACACCGTCGGTCGTCCCAACATAGATCAGAAGGTTGTCGTTGCCCAGTTGTGTGTGCGCCATCATGTCCTCATCTACCACTACTGCATGGACATAGAGGCTTCCGACCATTTCACTAGGTTTGTCAACAACATCGACTAGAAGTTCTCTACGGTGGAAACCACTGATGATGTAAAAGCGCTCAGGGTTACGGGCTTGGCCTGCAAGAACCTTGTCAAAATCCGTGAGCACTACAGGGTCTGGGGCATCACGAAGAAGGACTCCCTGGTTGAACTCGCCTCAGCCATCATCGACCCATACTATGAAAAGATGAAGCAGGATGCCAACAGAACCCGTCCCGTATCCTGGCATGGGGCCTGGATGCAGCAACTGGATGAACCTCACCTCAGGTTCATGGCCAAGAGTGTGTACACATGCTACAAGATGCACATGCAGATCGTTGACATGAGGAAGTGCGTCGTTACCCAAATCGACGAGGCCGGATCAAGCCACAAGCAGAGCAAGCATCACAAGAAGTAGACGATGATCAGATGATTGTTTATCCTAGTTAATCATGCATGTAATATATAGTTTACTTTGGTGTGTGGAAATGTCATGTGTGTAGTAGCCACCTATGTAATTATGCATGTAATAGTTTACTTTGGTGTGTGCAAATGCCATGGTTGTACACTACAAAAAAATACACTTCCATGATGATACGTGTTTGTCACAGTAGGTCACATTTTTTGTCATGCATGTACATCCATGATGATTTTGTGAAAGAATCAAGATAGTCATACCTGTGCTGTCATATAAGTGTTCCATGACAATACCAAAATTATCATCACGGAAGTGTCCACTTCCATGACGATAAATACCACATTATGGAAGTGCTTTCGTCAAGGGTAACCGACACGTGGCATCCACCATAACGGGTCACCATTAAGCTATCGGGTTCCGGTTTGGATCTGATAACCCTTTAACAGCCTGGACCAATGGAGATTTTCCATGTGTAAAATCATCATTGGCTGGAGGGCCCGTAATATTTACTTAGGTACTAGTGCCAGCTCAATAACGGCCTGTTTAAACATGGCCCATTTACGGCCCGAAGCCAGATCTGGACCGTTAATTGTTCACCGAATATTTGGGCCCAATTATGGCCCAAGGACATTACGGCCTCTTAAAGGCCCGATGTAGACATGGGCCCATTTCAGCCCGGTGTGTCTTTAGGCTTGGGAATGGCCCGTGCTGCCCACGGGCCATATATGGTCTGATGCAACATCCGGCCCTCTAACAGCCCATGATAAAGGTGGCAACAATTCAGCCCAACATGACTTTGGGTCTGTTAAAGTCCTGTTGTATAATTCGGCCCGTTGATGCCTCTTCTAAGCTTTTGGCCTCTTAAAGGCCCAAGATATTAGTGGGCCAACTAAGGCCTGAGATATGTTTCAGCCTGGTAATGGCACGTCATATAACTGGGCCAAAAAAGGCCTGGTCTACATTTCAGCCTGTTGAAGGACCATCGACGACTAGTGAAAATTGAGGCCCAACATGCATTTTGGCCTGCTAAAGGCCCATGGTTTCTTCTAGGCCGTAACAGGCCAACAGAATATTTAGCCTGTTAATGGCCCAAAGCTACATGGGCCCTACTAAGCGCTGGGTCCACTAAAGGCCCAACTATACTTTGGGCCGAATATAGCCCGTGTAAGTTATGGGCCTGGCGCAAAGTGTGAAGGCCCCAATGGCCTTTCAGGCCCAAGAAAGTTGCAGGCCAGCCCATTTGTGGCCCGCTAAAAAGCAGGCTAGTTAGAGGCGAATGTTTCGGCCTGGTCGACTACATCAGATTTTCTCCATTTTTTCAGATAGCGAATGATGGCAGTAAGTAGTAGGAATTAAGAACAAACCTCCTCTATACAATAAAGAAATTACGACATAGTAACCTAGAATAAACCTACACTATGCAATAAAGGATTTATGGTATATTACATCCACTGGGCATCGAAGTTCACCACAGTGATCATAAAGCGCAACGAAGAAGCAGATTACAAAAACTAGGCGCCATTGCAGCGTAACAAAATAATACTGAACCAGGACCACTTCCAAGACAATTCAAGAAAGTCTAGCCTTGCGCGGGAACTACTGCGCAAGCTACTGAGCAAGGCTGTGAGACCAGCCTAGCATGTCGGTCATAGCTTCCAGGTGTCCCTGTTTAGCAATGAGGTTCTCATTAGTGTTCTCCCAATCTTTCTTAGAGATAGGACTTCAAGTCGGAGTTGAGTTGCAGAATGCCTTTCTGCTAGAAATTGGGACTGAAGAAGTTGAACTGATTCAGACAACGAATTTTGTGAGCTTGTCTGACTGCTAGTCTCAAGTACCTTGAACACTGCATCAAGACAAGACTTTGGGGTTGTCTCACTATCTTCAAGATGTTTTGCCTTCTTTGTCTCGCTATCTTCTCACAACCTTCAGCAGACTTGCGCATGACATGTTTTGCACGTGTATAAGCAAAGATGATAACTGTGCTGTTAATTCCATCCAATTTCAAATTAGAAAATAAAGAGTAAGTTCAAAATATCAATAGCATAATTTGGCATTGTTCATAATGCGGGGAGCTTCACCACACTACTGGATTACCATGTCAACATAACAAGCATAGATGAAGGGTAAAGACAATCATTGTATCTATTTTGGTTAATGTGCATGGCATGTTGTTCATATCATCAGCCACATCAGTAAGATAAAACAGGAGATGATGCTACCTCTTGAGCTTGCGTTGGTTTTCCCTTGAAGAGGAAAGAGTGATGCAAGAAAGTAGCGTAAGTATTTCCCTTAGTTTTGAGAACCAAGGTATCAATCCAGTAGGAGGCGACGCACAAGTCACAGAATACCTGCACAAATAATCAAGAACCTTGCAACCAATGCGATAAAGGGGTTGTTAATCCCTTCACGGTCACTCGCAAAAGTGAGATCTAATAGAGATAGTAAAGTAAATATTTTTGGTATTTTTGTTGTATAGATTGGAAAGTAAAGATTGAAGTATATTAAACGAGATTCAACAATATGAAAAAGAGATGCAATATAATGGAAAAGAGACCCGGAGACCATAGGTTTCACTAGTGGCTTCTCTCGAGATAGCATGTATTACGGTGGGTGAACAAAATTACTGTCGAGCAATTGATATAAAAGTGCATAGTTATGATGACATCTAAGGCAATGATCATGAACATAGGCATCACGTCCGTGTCAAGTAGACTGAAACAATTCTGCATCTACTACTATTACTCCACACATCGACCGCTATCTAGCATGCATCTAGAGTATTAAGTTCATAAGAACGGAGGAACGCATTAAGCAAGATGACATGATGTAGAGGGATAAACTCAAGCAATATGATATAAACCCTATATTTTTATCCTCAATGGCAACAATACAATACGTGCCTTGCTTCCCCGACTGTCACTAGGAAAGGACACCGCAAGATTGAACCCAAAGCTAAGCACTTCTACCATGGCAAGAAAGATCAATCTAGTAGGCCAAACTAAACAGATAATTCGAAGAGACTTGCAAAGATATCAAAGCATGCATATAAGAATTCAGAGAAGAACCAAATAATATTCATAGATAATCTTGTTCATAAATCCACAATTCATCGGATCTCGACAAACACGCCGCGAAAGAGTATTACATCGAATAGATATCCAAGAACATCGAGGAGAACTTTGTATTGAGAATCAAAGAGAGAGAAGAAGCCATCTAGCTAATAACTATGGACCTGAAGGTCTGTGGAAAAAACTACTCACACTTCATTGGAGAGGCAATGGTGTTGATGTAGAAGCCCTCCGTGATCTATTCCCCCTCCGGCAGATCGCCGGAAAAGGCCCCAAGATGGGATCTCACGGGTACAGAAGGTTGCGGCCGTGGAAAAGTTGTTTCGTGGCCCCCCTAATGTTTCTAGGATATAAGAGTATATATAGGTGAAAGAAGTACATTGGTGGAGCTACGAGGGGGCCACGAGGGTGGGGGACGCGCCTACCCCCTGGGCGCGCCGTCCTGCCTCGTGGACGCCTCGTGGCGTCTCTGACTTCAACTCCAAGTCTTCTGGTTTGCTTTCGGTCCAAGAAAGATCATCGTGAAGGTTTCATTCCGTTTGGACTCTATTTGGTATTCCTTTTCTGCAAAACTCTAAAATAGGCAAAAAAACTGAAACTAGCATTGGGCCTCCGGTTAATAGGTTAGTCCCAAAAATAATATAAAAGAGCATATTAAAGCCCGTTAAACATCCAAAACAGATAATACAATAGCATGGAACAATAAAAAATTATAGATACATTGGAGACGTATCAGATGACAAGGTGCAAACGTGGGCTGCTTCACCACACACTGGATTATAGATCCACAAAAACAAGCATACATATAGGGAGTATTGAGTAATGTGCATGGTATGAATAAGGAATTTGGTTTTTACAAGTAAAACTTGGAACTTACGGTTGTTGTGAACATGCATTTGATAGAAACAACAAACTAAACAGTAGTTAACGATAGGGAGTATGCGCAAATTAAACAGCAGTTGAGGATAAAGGCTTTAGAAGAACTGACTTACATTAACAGTTAACATTGGCTTTATAATGCCCTTCTCCATGTCAAGGGAAGGATAACTCAAGAATTTTAGCACATAATCTTATTCATAAGCATTTCCTGTACTCTACAGAGTAATTATTGATATGATAATACTGGAAGGGATAGAGGATAATGAAGATAAGATGCAGATTGATGCTACATAATCAACTACCAATCCCTGGAAGTTCAAGCATTACAGGACAAAATGTACTGACAAGAGCAATGGGCTACACTTCTGCACCGACATTGTTTGTGTATTCAACTTTTTGGTAAGATTAAATATAGATTTGATATTTTTTTAGTAAATGGTGGGCGACAGTGATAAGATGCAGAATGGTACACAATGGACCAATCCCTCTTCCCATAATATAAGTGTTTTGAACATCGGTGTACTGTACAAAACGGTTTTATATTATGGGACGGAGGGAGTAGCTTTTAATGTAAGTATAGTGATAGACGACGTTCAGTCCTTACAAGAGGACTGAAGAGCTAAACCTCTTCAAAAGCATTGGGTTGATTCTAAATTTATGTAAGAGTCCATACGGATCTTATAATGTCCACCAAATGGACGATAACGAGGCTAACATGTGCAGTGATGCTATATAATCAACCATCTATGAAAGTAAGTATGATCATACAAGGGAAGAGGTACTCACAAGGGCAATGCAGTGTGTAGTATAGTTGCGAGATTCTATGGTCCCTTGAGAATGAATGTTCTTCTGCAAACAATTTTCGTACAAGTGCGACGTTAAGGCACATGCAGAAATGTAGTTCAAATTGTGATGTGATATCATAGACAGTACCTTACGCTGCAGACGAGACCAATTTGTAACAAGATTATTCCAGTCACTGTCTTATAAATGTAGCACCGGAGACTTTTGCAGAAATTTCTTATAGAGGCTTGCCATTGAAGTGCGCTTGCCTCAGGTAGGAATGCTACTTCATCAACAAGTGCTTGAAAAGCGCAACCAACCCTTGCTCGTCTTGACAATCCAGTTTGGTCCTCGCCTATTTAAAAGAATGAAATCTTGTGTCTTTTGTCAGCAGAAACATATGTAGTAATTACCATGAATAACATTAGTACATTACTTACGCGTAAGTTGCAGAGGAAGATCGGAAATTGTTCTTTGTCTGCGGTATAATCTTTCCATGAAGGAAAGATGTGCACAAAGTTCCTGACAACAATATAAGCTTCGTCTTGTAAACTGGGAAGAAGTGGAACAAGAGTCCTATTTGCTGTAATTGGGGCTCTCTCTCGTTTGAAAAACGATTTGGCAACTGGATTTGGTGTACTCTTTTCTGGAATGGGAGTTTTGCGTCGTAGAGGTGATGCTATGTCAACTGGCATCATCATACTATTTGCGGCAGTTGGGGTCTGCTGAGTTGGGGCATCAGAGATGGCCAGTGTAGTAGGGCTAGAGTCTGCTAGAGTTGTGGTCGTGTTTTCTTGGTGTGGTGATATTGCAACTACACCTAATGGGCTATTTGATTTGTCAGGTGTCACTACCTTTTCCAAATACTTTGTTCGCGCTCCTCCGTGATCAGAAATCGCCCTCTTCCTTTTGAACGTATGATACACAAGAACAACATTTGAATGGATAAATATGGTATGATGAAAGATGGAATATGTATTGAAAATGGGTAGGCACGGTGTATTCACATACACAATGTGTAAACTAAGCTAATGGCAGTGCAACAAAGTATAAGCAATGCAAAGCATCAGTTGCAATATATGTGCGACCAATATAACCTTGGAAAGTTAGAGCAAGCATCTTGATGGGCGAATAAGATAGGGCATCTGCCTCTGACTCCTCCACTAGGGAGCTATAATGACTTAGGTCTCCCTCTAGCCCAGAATCACTGTTAGGATCATATTCTGAGCATGAATTTGTAGCTGGAGAGTGTTTGCATTGCATTGCATCCAGACTTGATTCAGTCCCTTAATGCCAAGTTTGACAGCCATGGCATTGTTCTGCTTTATTCTTTTCATGCGCGCAAAGCCCATAATCATTATGATGCTGTTCAGTATCTGAGATTCATGAAAACATAAAAAGTAGTTAGATTATCTATGGAATGCATTGCGGATTCAACTCAAGGAGTGTCCCCTATAAACCCATGCATATGCAAAGTTCACCCCCAACTGTGCTGACCAGACCACACACAAAAATACAAACCTCTTATGTCTCTATAACGGGCAGACACACATTTCAAAACTGAAGTAGGAACATTAAAATCACAGCAAATTCATATTTGAACAAATAAACTGAGGAATTATGACTGGCATAATGTTCAGCTTCAAGGGTGGAGTGCTGGTAGTGCGACACAAAGCAAGTAGGCAGATTGTATTCCATGTAAAAGATCGTAATCTATGTAAAAGGTGGAAATGACACTTTCTTTCTATACAATGTTTGTTGCCCACACATGATGGAAGAGATCACACAGAGAAATACTATTCACTCATGTCTGCGGTTCCAGTATTTTGAAACAGGATGGTCCACCCTAAAAGAATATTGACAACAAATATGAGAAGGAAAACATAGATGTAGTGAATCAATCATTACTTGTGAGCTTACTAGGACAAGTATGCAGAATTCTAACTGCAGTAAGAGACTGTCCAAAATATGAATCAAGAAGTTGGTCTAGCACTTATTGTTTGCAACTAATCGACATAAATAGCTGGATATCATATCGAATGAGTAAGAAAGACAAAATTGTCAATAAACCTGGCCTGCAGTAGTAATCTGGGTAAATGTCACTATGACCAACAATCCAAAATGACTAGTGTCTGTTCCTAGGGCCGGAATTTTGAAACCCTGTGAACTTTACAGGTACTAAAGATTACTGAAATACATATGAACCATTAAGTGTAGGTAGCACTCAGTACACAACAAACCCTAATGACAGTCCTGCGTAATGAGTAATGAATCAATTAGAAAATGGGTGATGACGAGTGGCTGCTGAGTGTTGAGGATGTATCTCAGGATAAATCGGGTTTGTAGTGGGCTGCTTTGCCTGAGCCCTAAGCAATTTGGGAAGGTAGGCGCGGCGCGCCGGGCAGTGGTATATTGTTGGCGGCGGCTCCTTACCTCCTATTAGTCCGGCGTCTCCTAGAGTCAAGCCGTCAGGGGATGGCAAGTCGCCGGTGAGGCAGGCGGCTGGGGGCGAGTAGAGATCAGAAGTGCAGCAAAACAAAGGGGAATCGGGGCCTGGGCCGACCCAAAATCCCAGGGTGGGCCGTGGCCCACCATGAGCACCCTGTAAATACACACCCAAGCAGCGTACATGCATTTTCAAAACTAAATTAGGAACATTTAGCTGACCAATTAAACGACTCTGTTTTAATAATATCAGATTCATATTTGAACAACTAAGCTTGTTTAGCTTGATGGGTGGAGGAGTGCTATTATGACACGAAGCACGTATGTTGATCGTATAGTGGTCATAAAAGGGGAAAACACTAAGCATTTTTTTTGAGCAAAAGAGGGTTTCCCCTCCGATTTCTATTAAAGAAAGCACCACGAAACCAACATGAGGAATTAAACCCTATTATGACTGTGCCATGGCAAATTTAAAGCTGCAAATCGAAGAAATGCTATTTACCATCCATTGTTTGCTTCGAACTAAGAACTAAATTCTCAGAGCTGAAAAGAAAGTACAATAACCAAGTTATGATCTATTTTCTAGCTGAGATCAAAAAATTGAGCAGATATGAAGTACCACCTCTCTTGCGGTGCCGTGTAGGCATCGGGGGTGCGATTGCTGTCGGTGGCTTTGAAGCAGATCTACGATGGTAGACGGGTGCATCGAGGGATAAGTCCCGTTGCAGTGGACGAGAAGGTCGTGTGAGTGGCTCCGGCAAAGAGGACGACGACACCGATGAAGCGAGAGGACGACCATCTCTAGTAGTGGACGACGCGGTCTTGGTAGGTGGCCCGACATGGTGGAGGATGGTTGTCGGTGTCAAAACCGGCGGATCTCGGGTAGGGGGCCCCGATCTGTGCGTCTTAGGCTGATGGTAACAGGAAGCAAGGGACACAATGTTTACCTAGGTTCGGGCCCTCTCGATGGAGGTAAAACCCTACTTCCTACTTGTTTAATATTGATGATATGAGTAATACAAGAGGAGGTCTACCACGAGATCGTAGAGGCTAAACCCTAGGAGCTAGCCTATGAGGATTATGATTGTGATTGTGATCGTGATCGGTCTTCTAAGGACCAACCTCTCTGGTTTATATAGACACCAGAGAGGGCTAGGGTTTACATGGAGTCGGTTACAAGGAAGGAAATATAATATCCGGATCGCCAAGCTTGTCTTCCACGCAAAGGAGAGTCCCACCCGGACACGGGACGTAGTCTTGAGTCTTGTATCTTCACACTCCAATAGTCCGGACGAAGTATATGGTCCGGCTGTCCGGATACCCCCTAATCCAGGACTCCCTCAGTAGCCCCTGAACCAGGCTTCAATGACGAAGAGTTCGGCGCGCAGTGTTGTTTTCGGCATTGCTAGGCGGGTTCCATCTACGAATACTCCAAAGTACCTGTTACGACGAATAGTGTCCAGCTTCCCATCAATGTTGTACTCCTCAGCTTATGTGCCTCATTAATGACCATCTCCACACATTGAGCGAATGCGAGGAGCCGAGGTATTTTTGCATTTGCCACCCCTGATGCAGTAGGTTGGTAGTCTATTTGAAGAGGCGGAGTTCTCGAGATCAAACCTCATCCTCTTCCCTCGAGCAAGAATCCAACAGAGCCCTCCGGAAAAACTATTCCAACATGGCCGGTCGTCGCAGCTCTTCTTCTCGCTCTCCTCGCTCCAAGCCGGGTGACTGGGAAGAGTGTTCCGTTCCTCACAGCCATTTGATAGAGTTGCAGACCCAAGGGTTTTTCCCACCGGCGTTCATGGTCTCCGTCTGAGCCGGAATAGCCACTTATAATGGCTGGGAATAAGTGGAGGGATCTCCCAATCCTTCCCCAGAGGAGCGAATATGCCTCATCCCGCATCTGCTAAGGGGCGTCCAGTTTCCTATTCACCCATTTCTTTGCGGGCTTCTTGAGTTCTACGACCTCCAGTTGCACAACCTCACCCCTGCCTCTGTGCTGCATATAGCAGGATACGTCGCCCTTTGTGAGCTATTCATAGGCTGCGAGGCTCACTTTGGGTTATGGAAGAAGCTGTTCTACCTTGTCCCTCGCAACCAGGGAGAATCCCTATGTCAAGTGGGTGGAGCCGAAGTATGGCGCATTGCCAAGACCGGATACCTATCCGGCACACCCAAGAAGGCACCGGAGAACTGGCCCTCGGAGTGGTTTTATGTTGACAACGTTCCCCTTCCGGATCCAGTCCGGACAGGTCTCCCTGAGTTCAGCAACGCTCCGCTGAAGCTGGCGCCCTCGGGGCCCCCAAGAGGAGGATACCAGGGAAATACATTTTCTGATGAGCCGGATAAAGTTACTGGCCAAATCCTGGCTGACGATAGTCGAGGTCATGGCAATATGCATAATGCGGGGAGTGCAGCCGCTTCAATATCAGGGGAAGCCCATGTGGCACTACAATGGGGAAGAAGATGCGGATATTACTGTGGAGCTCGTCAACGGGATATTTTATCAGGTGAGCTGCAATGGTGCCTCAGTGGCCATTACCGCCGACTATCCCGGACTACTGCCCACGTCGCGTGTAAGCCAAGCCGAAAACCCTATCCTCCAAAAAGGATTCCTTTCTGATATCATGCCTTGCACCTGAAGTGTTGTGTTTTTGCAGAGACGACGGAGCGCCGGGCCGAGAACCTAGGGGCCCATCGGCAACGGATGTCCGGATCGGGCAGGCTTAAGAGGAAGGCAGTTAGGGCCGAAACGCCGCTATAGAGGTATGGAAAAAACCTGTTCTGTGATTATTGTATTTGAAATGTGACAGTGCCCTTCGTGTCCTGGCAGGAAGAGGAGTAGCCGGACTATATCCGAGGATCCTACCAATCATGCCTCCACCAGCCGATTCCAGAGCCGGCTTCGTTAGAGGAGGCGGGCCTGGGGCCGATGCCGCATTATCCTCCAACAGAGGACGCGGACATGCTCTCCGCCATGAATTCTGAAGTAGAGAGCGCCATGAATCACTGGCTCCGACGAGCTGTACTTCACCATAACATCTTTTTCGAAGAGGCATTTAATGCTTTCAATTCGGGGGACGCATACATCCGAGCTGCTCAAGGTGGGCTCGCCCGAGTGACGAACCAGTATACCAAAGATATACGGGTAAGAAAATTTGATAAGCATGTATAGTAGTAGCCCCTGAGACTTGAAACGATTGGAACAACTGTTTTAAGGATCAATTTATGCACAGGTCCTTGTAGATAAGAATGAGCAATTGTCTTGGGAGCTGGAGGAGTGCAAGGCCCAGCTGAGGGCCACGGTTGCCAAGTTAGAGGAATCCCAGAAGGCCTCATCTGGTAACATTTGTCTCAATTGTACGAAGATGCACCAGTTAGTAAGTGGTGGTATGACAAGTCTAACGAAAATTCTGCGAGACAATCCGGGCTGAACCGGAGGCGTAGAGATGACGAGTCGCATCTCAAAAGGCAGCTAAAGGCTGGCGAGCGCGTTCTTACGCAAGTTAGGCAGGAGAAGAACAATTTTCAAGATGCCAATGTCCGGCTGGACGTGGAATTAAAAGATGTCCGCACTCAGCTCGCGGACTCCATGAAGGATAACAAAAGGCTTCGACGCGGCATTTATGGTAAGTGCCTAGACGAACTGTAGTACAGCTTGGCGAGGAAGCGTATTGAAAGAATTTTTGTTTGTAGGTATGCTGACGGGCCGCCCTAAAGATGAGCTGCCCGCGTCTGTAGGAGATTTACTGCAGGACCTCTCACAACTGCACGAACGAGCTCGGCAGGTGATGTAGGGCCTTGCTCAGGTCTTGTGGCCATCAAGCTTCCTGCCGAATGGCATGGGGGAGCTTGTGGATATGCTTCAAGGAGCACGGAGGCATTTCCAATTGTGGAAGATGTTAGCCTGCTGACGAGGTGCAAGAGAAGCCTGGGCTATGGTGAAGACGCGCTACACCAAGCTGGACCCGAACCATATGGCCGAAGTCGGACCGGCGGGGCCAGATGGGCAAGAAATTCCCGCGAGTATGGTGTATGACCATGTAGCATTAGCCGCAAAGTATTCCCAACATGATTGTAAGCTAGATAGCCTATTGGATGGTATAGAGGAGGAATATAGTCAGTCCAAGTGACTGTGTAATTCAATGGACATAAGTAGTCCCTAGCCGGATTAAAATCATTTGTCTTGGCGGACCTTTTCGCTTCAGCCCCCGGATCCAATAGTCCGGGGTGTATCTGAATGCCCGCTCAGTTATGCAGAACCGGGGTATGCATGGAAACCAGGCGTAGGGGTCATAAGTTCTTGAACAGACAAGTACCCAACTAGTTATGTTATATTACATGGATAGTAAGAAACATCTTCCAGGGAGAATAGTTCTGTTAGGGGTTCCTTTCCCTGGGTGCGCATGCGACGATGCACATGTCCGGACTGCGAACAAGGACGCAGGATACAAAATTTCTGGGGATTTATGTTGTAATAAATGAATACATCTTTTGTTCACCGACCGAATATTCCCTTATGGCCGCTAGCTTTCGGCTTCACCTAGTCTGAGGTACACATCCGGCTGAACTGGCAGTAACAATCGCAGAGGTGCTCCCCTTATGCCCTAGCCGAATTAACGGGAACGTAGGGCATAAACACAAGAGCTAGGCAACCCAGCTTGGCCACATCTTAAGTCATATCGATGCATATAATGGTGAAGAAAAGGCGCATATGAAAAAAGAACGCATATGTGATGGGCAAAAAGCCATTAAAGTAATTATGTTTAGCTTCCGTATAGGAAGCCCCCAGGTATTGCTTACACACATAGTGCGGCCGGAGTGATCCAGGCGTCCGTACTATATTAACTACTTTGTGTGAAGAGGAAAAAAGGTCGAGAAGGGAAAAGGGAGGGAGCATGATTAAAAGAGGAGGGGGTAAGGAGACGAACACTGAGTTCGGCTCTAGGCGTAGAATCTCCGGAGTCTGGCCGCGTTCCATGGGTTCGGCTCGAGTCTGTTATCGAATGCATTCCGTAAGCGGTACGCTCCTCCAGTGAGAACTTTATCAATGACGAAGGGGCCTTCCCACTTAAGTTTGAGCTTGTCCTTCTTCTTCTCCGGTAGGCGTAGAACGAGTTCGCCAATATTATAAATTTTGGCCCGCACTTCTCTGCTTTGGTACCATCGAGCCTGCTGCTGATAGAATGTGGAGCGGGCTTTTGCAACATCGTGCTCCTCCTCCAAGGCATCCAAGTTATCCTGCCGATCTAACTCGGCTTCCTTCTCTTCGTACATGCGTACGCGAGGCGAATCATGTATTATGTCGCAGGTAATATCTTGCTTCGCGCCGTACACCATAAAAAGCAGTGTATATCGATTAGTGCGATTAAGTGCGTGTCTGCAGCCCCAGTCTGGTCGAGCTCTTCGCCGAAGTCGTGTCCGACTCTGTCAAGGATCGCACTAGTCTGGGTTTGATGCCACTCATGATGAGACCGTTTGCCCATTCAACCTGGCCTTTTGTTTGGGGATGGTAGACGGAAGCGTAGTCGATCTTAATGCCCATTTTGCCGCACCAAGTTTTCACTTCATCGGCTGTGAAATTGGAGCCATTATCAGTGATGATGCTGTGGGGGACGCCGTATTGGTGTACGACCCCGCATATGAAGTCTATTACCAGTCCGGATTCGGCCATTTTGACTGGTTTGGCTTCTATCCATTTGGTGAACTTGTCCACCATGACCAATAAGTATTTTTTCTTATGGCTTCCCCCTTTAAGAGGTCCGACCATATCCAGCCCCCAGACCGCGAAGGGCCAAGTTATGGGGATGTTTTGGAGAGCGGTAGGGGGCATATGACTCTGATTGGCAAAGAGCTGGCAACCGACGCAGTGTTGGACAAGGTCCTGTGCGTCTGCTCGGGACGTCGACCAATAGAAGCCTGTTCGGAAGGCCTTGCTGACTAGTGCTCGAGCCGCGGCATGGTGCCCGCCCAGTCCGGCATGGATTTCAGCCAAGAGCTGCCGCCCTTCCTCTTCGGAGATGCACCTTTGGAGCACTCCGGTCGCACTTTTCTTATAGAGTTCCCCTTCATGGACTTTGTAAGCTTTAGAATGCCGAACGATGCAACGTGCTTCATTTTGGTCTTCGGGGAGCTCCTGCCTATTTAGGTAGGCCAAGAAAGGCTCAGTCCACGGGGCGATTATAGCCATGATTTCGTGGGCCGAAGATGTTATTTCGGTGGTGGAGCCTTCGATTATGTCTGGTAGTTTGGAATCTGGGGGTGTATTCGGATCCGTGCTAGTATTGCCGGACTCCCCTTCCCATACTACGGATGGCTTGAATAGCCTTTCTAGGAATATGTTAGGTGGGACAGGGTCGCGTTTAGCTCCGATGCAGGCGAGGACATCCGCCTCTTGATCGTTTTCTCGAGCCACATGGTGGAATTCGAGCCCCTCAAACCGAGCTGACATTTTGAGGACGGCATTACGGTAGGCCGCCATTTTCGGATCCTTGGCATCAAAGTCTCCATTTATTTGTGATATTGCAAGGTTGGAATCCCCGCGCACTTCTAGGCGTTGAATGCCCATAGAGACTGCCATCCGAAGACCGTGCAACAGAGCCTCATATTCAGCTGCGTTGTTGGAGTCTGTGTATAATATTTGGAGGATGTACTGGACCGTGTCTCCGGTGGGAGACGTCAGGACTACACCTGCTCCCGATCCGGCCAACATTTTAGAGCCGTCGAAGTGTATGATCCAGTTAGAGTACGCGCCATACTCTTTAGGGAGTTCGGCTTCTGTCCATTTGCCGACTGCCGGGGGGAACTGCCCGCCACGAACACCTATGGGGCGGGGCCCTTATGCATCTTGATGCGAGGCGGAGGGAACCTGAAGAAGCGGATCGTGGCGAGCACGCGGGCAGATTTTACCCGAGTTAAGACGCGATGGGACGCGTAAAACCCTACTCCTGCCTTGGTTTGTATTGAGCTCGGGAGCTTGAAGAGCTCTGATGCAGCTACACCGAGCGAGAGTTGTCAAGATTGCCAACGAACCCCCACGTTGTGCATGGGCCTCCTTTTATAGTGCAAGGGTCACCGGCAGTGTCAGCGTGGGAGAAAGGGTAAAAATGTAAAAGAGGTGGTAGTTGGAGCAGTCTTGAGAGCAGTGAAGCTACGGTCGTGAGCAGTGGTCGCTACCTACTTTGTGATGGGGACAAGGGCATTTAATGCCGTCGCCGTCGACCCAAAAGCTCCCGCCCTCGCGTCTCCGTCGCTGCGGCGATGGATCCACCACCGTGAAGTGCCACCGTGTCCCCGGGCTGCACAGCCATCCGCCCACGCGATCCTGGAGAGGCCCAGGCGTGGCGTGGGCTGATGAGCTGGGCCAGGCACACACAGCAATTCTCCCGGCAAGCACCTTGCCGGGTCTTGACTCTGCGGACAGGGAGCTTGCCGGGCTCTGTAACTGTCGCTTCCGGGCCCTCGCCCGGGCATGTAGCGCCAGGCGTGTCTTCTATGATGTAATCTTCTAGTCTTCTGGCGAGCTCCTCTTGCGGGGCCTTGCATGAGTGATGTAGCCTTGAGCACAGGCAGCCTTCCGGCAAGCTCCGCTTGCGGGTCTCAATCTTCTGTCTTGTATACTTTGTCTTTGAATGGTGATCTCCGCGAGCACGTGGTAAACCCTGCGCTGGAAGCTGCAACCGCCCGTGCACAAGTTGGGGTCTTGAGGTACCCCTACCTTAAGCTACACCGAGCAGGAGCCCGGGCTGGGCCACTGCAGTGCAGCGCTGTTGGGCAGGCCCAAAAGCAGTCTGCAGGCACCTGCTTGCCTGGCGCGCGCGAATCACTCCGCATCCCCGTAGCAGCCTGCGTCAATTGCGGCGTCGTGGGAGGCGTGGGCGGGCGTCGCGGTCTTTAGGGCATCCACCCCGTGATCGTGGTGCGAGGCGTGGTCACTTCACCCGTCGCTCCGACCCAGCTTCGCCGCCCGCAGCCCTCATGCATGGGGGTCGTGGGCGGCGAAAGTGGGAGACCGAGCCGTCCAGGCGGAGATGGCGAGTCGGCCCGCTCCTCTGCCCTCCTCGTTTCCCGATTGGCCGGGCAAGGCGGTTGAGCCCCCACCTCGCCCTTTAAAAGGGGGAAGGGGAGCACAATGGCCTCACACTTCCTCCTCTCCCTTCGTCTTGACTTCCATTCTTCTTTACGCCATGGAAGGAGAAACCCTAGTTCTTCAACGGTGGCAGCGAGGTGCGCCTCCAGGCAGCGCACTTCTCCTATCCGCACCCGTGGCGGGAGCCGGCCACGAGGGGAGAGGGAAAGGCGAGGCATGACGCAGGCGAGGCGTGGTCGAGGCGGTCGGGAGGCGGTCGTGGCGATGTGCCTCCCGTCTCCTCCGTGGCTCCTTTCCTCGGCGGTCCATCTTGGAGCGATCCTGGGAGTTCTTCATCAAGCTGCGCCGGCGCCTCGTCGCCGCCTCGGCTGCCGGCCCCATTCATGGCGCGATGGAACCGGATCCGCCCGAGTGATGGAGTTGCGCATGAGGGGCTGCGGGATCAGCGGCACTCAGTGAGTGTCGTGTCCCCAGCCCGGCGTGATGTGCCGACCGAGGTGGAAGGCGTTCGCCCGCATCCACGGCTTGACGGCGGGGTTTACCCTCCATTTCAAGTTAATGGAGGCGACCTTCTCGCCGTCAAGGTCTTGAGATTCGGGATCGGGCGAGAGATTGTGTGGACAGCTCCTCCGATGCGAAGGTCCCTCCTCGGCGAGTGACGCGAGAGAGGAGCGGCAGCGGCGGCAGCGAGATGGCGGGTCCGACTTGGCGTCGGGACGCTGCCTCAGCGCCACCGGCGACCCCATCATCCGGGTCGCCGGCCTTACAACTCCGGGGCCGTCTCCTTGGGCGGCTTGCGTGGGAGGCTGCGGAAGAGGAAGAGGGTGGCGGCAAGGCCGTCAAATCGAATCTGGCGAGGAGCCCTCGGCAGTCTCGACGTCCCACCACCCGTCTTCAAGCTCTGCCTCCGGCGCATTGTCTCCGCCAAGCTCTGGCGGCCCAGGAAGTTCTCTTGGTGTCTTCTGGCCGTAGCTCTCCTAAGCGCCCTTTGGCCTTCGGCAAGCTTCTCTTGCGGGGCTTCCTGACCTACCTCTGAGCAGAGAAGCAGGAAAGGGATTACGGGCATCTTATCTTTTTAGTTGTAAGCCTTGGGCCTTAGCTGTATTAAAATTTGTAATCCTCTCTATCATGTTTTCATCCTCTATGGACTTGTCTTTGGAATGGGATGTTTTTTAATGAAAAAGGGAATGCTTGCGGGTCATATCCTTTGCTCTGTTGTATCCCTTGTATGATTTCCCCCTCGCCCGAGGACCTTGTCGGAGGAAGCACACTTGCTGAGTCTTGGAACATCGGCAGCCATTGGCAGTCTTGCTCCAGCAAGAACCTTGCGGGGCTAGTTCTGGCACTTGTATCGTTAAGCGGACTCGAAGCGAATCAAAGGCGCAACTTAGCCTGACGCCGGTCCCTCCGCCTGAGGTCTTCCATACAAGGCACAGCAATTTCTGGGAAGAGCAGCGGTTTTGCATTTCCCGATCCATAAGAGGATGCATGATGAGGATGAAAAACTTATCGATATCGCAGCCCCGGCAACTATGGCTTGCCGGGGATGAATCTCGTTATTCGCAGCCCCGGCAACAACGGCTTGCCGGACCAGTCTTGGCGCTCCTTTCTTCGTTCTTGCGGCTGGCATCGCAGCCCAGCGACCACGGCTTGCCGCGAAGGGATCTTGGTACTTTCGCAGCCCCGGCAACTCTGGCTCCGCCAAAATCCAGTCTTGGTGTGTTCTTGGTTTCTCCTTGTTGCTGTAATTTCAGCCATGGAAGCAGTGAGATAGGTGCTGCAGTTTCATTATTTATATGTATATGCATATAAATCCTTTACGTAATGACCCCATGTCTGATGCGTGCCTTGCCCTTCGTATGTTTATACTCTATGCTGCTAGGGAACTTGCGGCAATGGGCCCTTACCATGGCCGAAGTCTTGAACTCGAAGCGACCTGCTTGCCAAGGTCCTACCGGCAAGCAACCTTGTCATGATTAGTCATAACGCACTTAGCTTCTGGCGGACTCGAAAGCGAAACAAAGGCGCGACACTTGTCGCAGCTCACTTAAATCGTTGGCGTGCTCGAAAACAAGATAAAGTGCGGCTATCCATGAGTAGGTTCCTCAGCGCACAAGTTTCTCATCTGAAGGGCATCTTACGGCAGGGCTTGCTACGTTACACCCTCTACTTTACACCCTTTGTGCGCTTTTACCCTCGCTTCTAGGGAACTTGCGGCAAGGGGCCCTTGCATGGCTGAGTCTTGAACTTCGAAGCGGCCTGGCCGGGCCAAGGTCTTACCGGCAAGCAACCTTGCATGACTAGTCGCAACGCACTTAGCTTGCTGGCGGACTCGAAAAGCGAAACAAAGGCGCGACACTTGTCGCAGCTCACTTAAATCGTTGGCGTGCTCGAAAACAAGATAAGGGTGCGGCTATCCATGGTAGGTTCCTCAGCGCCTGAGTTTAGCGTACAAAGGGCGAGCATACGAGGAACATAACATAAAAAAGCATGGAACTAAAGTGCTCTGCACAAAAGCTCAGACGACTTAGCTTTTCCGTCTTACGTGATCCGGCAAGGCCGCACTTCTCCTTGATTTCCTCCCTTATGCGTTTTCACCCTCACGCTTCGAGGGAACCTGCCGGCGCAAACACACTTCTTGAGTCACGGAACATCGGCAGCCATTGGCGGTGTTGCCTCCGGCAGAAAGAACTTGTCGGGCTAGTTGTTGTAGCGCCTTCATCGTTGAGCGGACTCGAAGCAGTTAGAGGCGCAACTTATACGATTTGACCCTGTCGCCTGAGTTCTCCATACAAAGTCACAATTCCTAGGGGTACAACTCAAAGGTTCGGAGCTTGGCAATTTTCTTTGCCCTACTGGCCGGTGGACCGGTTGGCGGGGCTCGATGGCACGTCCTCGACGGCAGCGCAGCACTCCGAAGAGGTGCGGTTGCCGGAGTGGGCACCAGAGCTGCCGTCCTTGCCAGGCTTGATCTTTGGCTGGTCTGTCTTTGTTTCCTCGCACTTGCCGGTGGAGCTCGATGGCGCATCCTCGACGGTAGCGCAACGCTCCGAGGAGATGCGCTTGCAGCGAGCACCAGAGCTGTCCTTGCGGTCTTGGCGTGGAGCTTCGATGGCGCGTCCTCGGCGGCAGCCTGCGCGCTCCGGGAATCGTTTGCGGGCGAGCACGAGCTGTCCTTGCGGTCTTGGCGTGGAGCTCGATAAGCGCGTCCTCGGCAAACGCAGCGCTCCGGGGAGGTGCGGTTGCGGAGTGGGCCCCGAGCACTTGCGGACTTGGCCTTCTTCTTCCCGGGAGCTTCGGCGGCAAGTAGCTTCGCGCTTTGCGCAGCAGCTGCTTCGGTATATCTTGTCGGCGCGAGATAAGCGCATCTTTCTTGTCGCCCGGTCGTCGAGGACTGGCGTTGATCCCGACGAGTCCGCGGATCCGGCGATCTTTGTGGAGCCGTCGTCGGCGTTATTCGGCGGGGCGGCGTCTTTTTGCTTCAGCGGCGGGGAGTGCATGGTGGTTGCGCCCCGTGATCTTATCGCCGTCGGCCTTCGTCTTCTCGGCTTACGCGCCGCGCGAGTCGCCGGCTGTGTGAGTCGTTGTTGGCGAAAGCGATCGAGCTCGGATGGTAGCCCTCGATCTTGGCCTTGTCGCTTGTTGGAGGGAAATCGAGGAGCAGCTGCGCCTCGCGGCGCTTCTGCGGAGTGGAGGGAGGCGGGGCGGCGGTGCGAGGCGGGATATGCTCGGACTCCTAACAGGTTAGAAGGAGCGAGATCCTGCCCGGCGCCTCGCTTTGCTTGTGTCGGGACGGTGGTCGGAGCATCCGCGAGCCTCCGGTGTGTCCTTGCCCTAGCATGCGGATACCACCTCCCGTGGTATGGCGCTCTTTGGGTCGTCGCGTCTTTGGGATGGGCCGCGGAATGTCCACGGAGACCGGCGCGGTCATCCGTCTTGTCCTTGGATCTGGTGGCGCGCGCGAGTGTCCTCGCCGGCGACCACCCTCCGACAGCGTCTCCTCGCCCACCGTTGGCTCGGTGGCGGCGGAAACGCATGACGGACTGCAACCTC
Organism: Aegilops speltoides; assembly: GCA_021437245.1. Lineage (NCBI taxonomy): Eukaryota > Viridiplantae > Streptophyta > Magnoliopsida > Poales > Poaceae > Aegilops > Aegilops speltoides. Next base: position 189,087,526 of record CM038142.1, on the reverse strand, counting down.
GAAGCCTTCCTCTTGGGGCCATAGCGCAATTGTTGATGAAGTTCTTGATGGCTGGAGAGGTTGATGAAGAACGCGCCAGCGTGAGCGCCGGATCAGTCCGCACAACCTCGGCGCCCCTACGGGCGCCCGAGATGCGGGGAACGCCGCCACGAACACCTATGGGGCGGGGCCCCTTGTCTGTCTTGATGCGAGGCGGAGGGAGCACGAGAGCGGATCGTGGCGAGCACGCGGGCAGATTTTACCCGAGTTGGACGCGATGGACGCCGTAAACCCTACTCTGCCTTGGTTTGTATTGAGCTCGGGAGCTTGAAGAGCTGATGGCGGCTACACCGAGCGAGAGTTGTCAAGATTGCCAACCGAACCCCCCCACGTTGTGCATGGGCCTCCTTTTATAGTGCAAGGGGTCACCGGCAGTATCAGCGTGGGAGAAAGGGTAAAAATGTAAAAGAGGTGGTAGTTGGAGCAGTCTTGGGAACAGTGAAGCTACGGTCGTGAGCAGTGGTCGCTACCTACTTTGTGATGGGGACAAGGGCATTTAATGCCCGTCGCCGTCGACCCCAAAAGCTCCCGCCCTCGCGTCTCCGTCGCCGCAGCGATGGATCCACCACCGTGAAGTGCCACCGTGTCCCCAGGCTGCCTGACCATCGCCACGCAGCGTCCTGGAGAGGCCCAGGCGTGGCGTGGCTGATGGCTGGGGCGGGCACCTGGCGCAATTCTCCGGCAAGCACCTTGCAGGGTCTTATTCTGCGGACCGGGGAGCTTGCCGGGCTCTGTAACTTGTCGCTTCGGGCCCTCGCCGGGCATGTAGCGCCGGGCGTGTCTTCTATGATGTAATCTTCTAGTCTTCTGGCGAGCTCCTCTTGTCGGGGCCTTGCGTGAGTGATGTAGCCTTGAGCACAGGCGGCCTTCCGGCAAGCTCCGCTTGCCGGGTCTCAATCTTCTGTCTTGTATACTTTGTCTTTGAATGGTGATCTCCCGGCGAGCACGTGGTAAACCCTGCCGCGTGAAGCTGCAACCGCCCGTGCACAAGTTGGAGTCTTGAGGTACCCCTACCTTAGTACTCGACCACAAGCGAAGTCGCCCGATGCTGTGACTTGATGGCCCGCCGTGGCTTGTATGTTATGTCGAACGGAAGGAGCTCAATGGCCCATTTAGCAATCCGGCCCGTAGCATCACGGTTATTTATTATGTCGTCGAGTGGTACTTCGGAGGCCACCGTAACCGAACACTCTTGAAAGTAGTGTCAGAGCTTTCGGGATGCCATGAAGACCGCGTATGCTATTTTTTGATAGTGTGGGTATCAGGATTTGCATGGGGTGAGGACCCTGGATACGTAATATACCGGCTTCTGGAGCGGGAATTTGTATCCGTCAATCTCTCGTTCGACGACGAGTACTGCGCTTACAACTTGATGTGTCGCACCTACATACAGCAGCATAGGTTCGCCAATGTTTGGCGCTGTTAGAACTGGATTACTGGCCAATAAGGTCTTTATTTCGTCGGTCCGTTGTGGCTGCATCCGTCCACATGAAGTGTTGGTCTTGCGCGAAGAAGGCGATAAAGAGGTAATGCCTTTTCTCATAACACGGAGATAAAGCGGCTTAAAGGCAGCCACGCATCCAGCTAGTTTGGATGTGCTTGAGGTCTGTTGGTATAGCCAATCTGCGATGAGCTCGGATTTTGCGGTTGCTTCAATTCCTCTATTGGAAACAATGAAGTGAGCGGTTTCGAGAGGAGGCGCCGAAAACACATTTTCGGGTTGACTTGATGTTGTATGTTCGGAGGTTATCGAACGTAAGCCTCAAGTCGTCTATTAGGGTTTCGACGTGTCTTGTTTTTATGACCACGTCGTACACGTATTCCCCCACTGTTTTGCCGATTTGCTTTTCCAGGCATGTTTGAATCATGCGTTGATAGGTTGCGCCGGCGTTTTCAAGCCCGAAAGGCATAGTGTTCAAGCAGAAAGGACCATATGGCGTTATGAAAGCTGTTGCAGCTTGGTCGGACTCTGCCATCTTTATTTGATGGTATTCGGAGTATGCATCGAGGAAACACAGCGAGTTGTGTCCTGCTGTGGCATCGATGATTTAGTCGATGCGAGGGAGGGGGAAGGGATCCTTGGGGCAGGCCTTATTGAGGTCTTTGAAGTCGACGCATAGGCGCCAGGATTTGTCCTTCTTTGGTACCATTACCAGATTTGCCAGCCAATCCAGATGCTTGATATCTCTGATGAATCCGGCCTCGAGTAGTTTGGCTAGCTCTTCCCCCATGGCTTGTCGTTTGGGCTCTGAAAAGCACCTTAGAGTCTGCTTGACAAGCTTGTATCCTTTTAGTATATTGAGGATGTGTTCGGCCAGTCTGTGTGGGATGCCCGGCATGTCCGAAGGGTGCCAGGCGAAAATGTCCCAATTCTCGCGCAGGAAGTCTCACAGTGCGGCGTCCATTGTGGGGATCAACTGTGTCCCGATGGAAGCTGTCTTCATGGGGTCCGTTGGATGGACCTGAAATTTGACTATCTCGTCTGCGGGTTTGAATGAGGTGGACTTGGGTTGCTTGTCGAGTATCACGTCGTCCCTGTCCATGGCGGCATGCAGCGTTGTTAGTTCTTCGGCTGCTAAGGCTTCGGATAATGCTTCCAAGGCTAGTGCTGCGGTTTTGTTTTCGGCGCGAAGTGCGACGTCCGGATCACTGGCTAGAGTGATGATTCCATTGGGTCCGGGCAATTTAAGCTTCATGTACCCGTAATGGGGTATATCTTGAAAGCTTGTAAACTCGTCCCTCCTAAAAGGGTGTAGTATCCGCTGCTGAAAGGAGCCACTTGGAATGTAATTTCTCCAGACCTGTAATTCTCCGGGGTGCCGAATACCACATCAAGTGTGATCTTTCCCGCACACCGCGCTTCCTGACTAGGGATAATTCCCCTGAAGGTTGTGCCGCTTTGTTCAACGTGGCTTTTATCAATTTCCATCTTGTTGAGTGTTTCTTCGTAGATCAAGTTTAATCCGCTTCTGCCGTCCATGAGTACTTTATTGAGCCGAAAGCCGTCCACGATTGGGCTAAGGACCAGAGCGGTGGTGCCGGACGATCTGGAATCGAGGTTCATCAACGGCATTGAAAGTTATAGCGATTGTCGTTCCACGGGTTTATTTTTGCCACATGGCAGATTTCAGCGGACTTTGATGAGCTTCGCTTGCGCCTATTGTTTGAGGCGAAAGTCTCAAGACTGTTAATCTTGTATTGTGTTCGTTGGCGGGATATTGTTACGCTTTATGGCTTACAAGAAGATCCTCGCCACTTTTGCAACTTGCGGAGTATCCAACATGCCCTAAGGCTATGAGTTGGTGTTGTGTCCGGCGTCTTGTCAGATTTACATGGCCCATTGAGCCATTCTTCCATCTGGTTCCATACAGGGTGGGCTTGATTTCTTGAGGATTGGATCGGCCGACTTATTTAGAGTTTGCCCGTTTAGCTCGGACAAAGGTTTTGGTGAGAGCCGGACTATCCCAAAATTCTGTTTGGGTGTTCCAGGTGCTTTCCATCGCACAGTACTTCTGTACTATGGTTGCCAAGTCAGCAAAGTGTACTATGTCACGGTGACTTATAGCATTAAGGATTCCTTTGTTCGTGCAGTTTTTGCAGAAAAGTGAGACTACGTCCTCCTCGCGACAGTTCTTGACCTTATTTAGCACAAGGAGGAATCTGGCCCAGTAGCGATGTACTGTCTCCTAGGGCTCTTGTCTGATATGGGAGAGATGGTTTAAGTCCGGGTGGGTGGGCGTAGCTGAATCCGGATTCTGATCCGATCTAGCGCCCAGGGGCATGGGAGCTTCCGAGTTTGACAGCTCGGGATCCGGGGTGCTGCCCAATTTTTCCGGCCCAATACCTGATTCTAAGTCCGGGACCTGGGTCATGTCCTCCCTTGAGCGGGTGTCCGGCTCAGGGAGCTCGGTGATCCGGACATAATTCATCCTAAAATAGAGAGGTAATCCGTGTGTGGTTCCTCCACTACCGCTATCTCATGGGTGGCCTGCGGGGATTTAATGTCCCTTTGGTCGGGTTTAAGCCCAATCCGGTCATAGTCCGTAGAGACTCCCAAAGCGGCGATGCGATCCAAGAGCTCATTAAGGGAGGAGAGCTCTATCAGATCCATCTGTTCGGCGAGTTCCGAATTGTCATGAAGGTTATGCGTGATGACCCAAGAGGCCATTGTTGGCGCGACAGCCGATGGGGCAGCCATGATGAAACTGCCAAGTTGAAGAGTTTGGCCTACAGCCAGCGCTCCCCCAGAGGTAATGTTGTCCTTGACAACGAGATGAACCATCGAGCCTTGCAGCAACGACATAGAGGAACTCTCAATGAAAGCACCAATGTCGGTGTCAAAACCGGTAGATCTCGGGTAGGGGGTCCCGATCTGTGTGTCTTAGGCTGATGGTAACAGGAAGCAACGGACACAATGTTTACCCAGGTTCGGGCCCTCTCGATGGAGGTAAAACCCTACTTCCTGATTGATTAATATTGATGATATGAGTAATACAAGAGTAGATCTACCACGAGATCATAGAGGCTAAACCCTAGGAGCTAGCCTATGAGGATTATGATTGTGATTGTGATCGTGATCGGTCTTCTAAGGACCAACCTCTTCGGTTTATATAGACACCAAAGAGGGCTAGGGTTTACATGGAGTCGGTTACAAGGAAGGAAATATAATATCCGGATTGCCAAGCTTGTCTTCCACGCAAAGGAGAGTCCCACCCAGACACGGGACGGAGTCTTGAGTCTGGTATCTTCATGCTCCAATAGTCCGGACGAAGTATATAGTCCGGTTGTCCGGATACCCCCTAATCCAGGACTCCCTCAATGGTAGCGATGGATGGGGTGGAGGACGGCGGCGATGGATGGGGTGGCGGACGAAGGAGGTTGGTCTGGGGATGGTGTTCTAGCGCGGACGGTGTATGAATGGGAAAATGGAGGGAGAGGTACGGGGAGCCATGTTTTTGGCATGTGCCTGTCTGAAATATGGGAAAGTTACAAACTTAGCCCCCATTTAAAATTTGGATGTCTCGTTGGTTGGGGATAAGACGGTAATCTCGCATCTCCCCAATATTTGCCCAGAGCGATTTTGGGCGAGGAGAGGGTGTTTTGGCACCCACGGTTGGCGCCCATAGTGTATGAACATGGCTGACAGGTAAGGCGGTTGTGTAACATCTGAGTGAAGTTATGAACCTGCCCCTATTGAAAATATTTGCCTACATCAATTTCAGCCGTGTCGAGTTTGTTTTGCCGCCCATCGTGTATGAATGGGAAATGGAGGGAGAGACATACGTCTTTTGGACGAGCTTGAATCAAATGTGTTTTTCCGCCCATGTTTGGCATCCACCATGTCCGAATGGGCTCAGAGGCGGTCATGTCACGTCTAATTGAAGTTACTAACCTACCCCTATTGAAAGCAGTGGAAATTGGGCTGATGGATTGTCCCTGTAAGGGGTAGACAGTAATTTCCATCTCCCAAACACTGGCTTCGGGCAACTGACATGGGAGTGGACATTTTGCCACTTCTTTCGAATTTTGGGACAATAAGCATCCACGTTTACCCTGACAACTAAATTCAAATCCATTTTGTATTCCTATACGAATCTTTATAGATCATTCTATGTGTTTTTATATATCTTCAAAAGCACAACAAAGATGTATTCCACTGCCATATATGAATATGATTTAAAAATGCCGATACTCGAATTCAGAAGCTAGAATCCAATTTAAGGTGAATTCGAATATTTGAAACCACTGTATGTCCAACTCAAGTGTCACACGCAGCATAATGTGTACTCCCATTTAGATATGTACATAGCGATGTCTCAAGATTCAAATACCGAGTCAATCAACCAATAATGTACAGAAATAACAGACATATAAACACTTATAGAGTATATGGATCAATAATATCAACTAACATACATAAGCCAGGTCGCTGTACTTTTTTTTGCTAGAAGAGCATCCTTTTTTTTAGCGAAACTAGTACAACATCTTGGCCCTTTCAGATGCGTGCCACTTAAGGACCATTTATACTACTATTATTGCTGAATGCACATTCAGCCCAATTGGCATATTTGTACGTCTGGCAACAATCAAAATGAAATGTCTTAGAGTCTTATCAATTAATGCAGACTTGTGCTAAAAAAATTACATCCCAATACAAAAAACAATTATCACATGATCTCTAAAACAAATGGTTTGATCGATTACATGAACAAACAACAGAGAGGTGATTGAACGATGGAAAGCACATTTCACCTATGATTTACCAAGTGGGATTTTAATTTCCTTTTTTCCTTCAGGACCTTAACAATGCGGTCAGTCTCAGCTTGCTTCATTTAGAAATCCACCAAATATTTAATGGTTTTCTTGAGTACTGCTTGTGATTGTACTGTTTGCTTCCTCAACATGTCAACTTCATCTCTAAGTGCAGAAGCAAATCTCTTTCTACCAATAGTTTAGCCTCTAGAGCATCATCAGTTGGAAATTCATGATTCACGATTGGGCCCGGGCCTCTACTGTGCGATGATACAACGTCCATGGGGACCTCTGTAGGATCGAAAGTATGTCTAGAGGGGGGGTGATTAGACTACTTGACAATATAAAAATTCTGCCTTTTGACAAAGAACAGTTTTTGGCAGATTCACAATTATGATCAAGTCAAGCATCACCCTACACATGCAATTCTAGAGTATAGGCAGCGGAAAGTAAATTGCACATGTAGTAAAGAGAGGTGGAGAAGAGCAAACGCAATTTTGGAGACGCGGTGATTTTTCTCGTGGTTCCGATAGGTGGTGCTATCGTACTTCCACGTTGATGGAGACTTCAACCCACGGAGGGTAACGGCTGCGAGAGTCCACGGAGGGCTCCACCCACGAGGGTCCACGAAGAAGCAACCTTGTCTATTCCATCATGGCCTCACGCCCACGGAGGACTAGCCTTACTCGGGGTAGATCTTCACGAAGTAGGCGATCTCCTTGCCCTTACAAACTTCTTGGTTCAACTCCACATCTCGACGGAGGCTCCCAAGCGACACCTAACCAATCTAGGAGGCACCACCCTCCAAAAGGTAATAGATGGTGTTGATGATGATGAACTCCTTGCTCTTGTGCTTCAAATGATAATCTCCCCAACACTCAACTCTCCTCACCGATTTGGCTGTGGTGGAAGAAAGGATTGAGTGGAAAGCAACTTGGGAAGGCTAGAGATCAAGTTTCATATGGTGGGAGTGGAGCAACTTGATCTCAACACAAGGGTAGGTAGTTCTCTTCTCGAAATGTAAGGTAGGAGTGGTAGTTCTTTACGATGGCTCTCTCCACGAATGAAGAGGGAGTGGAGGGTATTTATAGCCTCCACACAAAATCCAACCGTTACACACATTTGAGCAATCTCGGTGGGACCGAAGTTGACAACTCGGTGAGACCGAAAGTTCAAATAATGTGAGCGTTGGGATTTTCAGTGGGACCGAAAATACAATCTCGGTGAGTCCGATTAGTGCAATGACAAGAGCATGCCAATTTCGGTGGGATCGACTTTATCATCTCGGTGACACCGATTTGATGATGAAGGTTCTGAAGCTTGGCAACTCAAGTTTGGTGAGACCGAGTTCGAATCGGAAAATCCGAGTTTGCTAGGGTTTGGCTTTATGGTGAGGTGGTTCATCTCGGTGTGGTGAGTTTGGAAAATCGGTGGGACCGAGATTACTTATGAGTGTATATGGCGGTGAAAGTTGCTTGATAGTTTAGGAGATGTATCACTAAGCACTTGAGCAACGGATCATCATCATAACCTCATCCCTTTTAATAGTATTGGCTTTCCTATGGACTCAATGTGATCTTGGATCACTAAACCAAAAATGGAGTCTTGAGCTTTTGCCAATGCTTGCCTTAGCATTTTGAGGGGTCCACTTCTTCATCCTTGCCATACCCATATCCTTGAACTTTCGAAATGATTCTCAAGTAACTATTAGTTCAATGATATATATGTTGTTATTAATTACCAAAACCACCCGGGATTAGTTGCACTTTCAATCTCCCCTTTTGGTAATTGATGACAACATATAGATCAAAGCTTCGACAAAGGATATAATCAATGAATAATATAAATCGCTTTGAGAAGTATGTGATAAGCAAGAGCTCCCCCTAAATTTGTGCATTATTTAAGATTTGTGTTTGAATGCAAATGCACAATCGATTAGGATCATGGGTCACTCTTCCATGTCACATACATCTTGGTGGAGCGCACAAAATGATAAGAATGAACAGCATGCACCCAAACACCAAGACATGAGTAAATGGTCATACAAGATAGGAATAGCATATGATAAGCATTAAGCACACATTAAAGCATAGTACGACCAAGCACTCATTAAGGTAGAATCAAACGTAGTATCAAACACATGAATGTCTCAAAACCAAAAGTATCTCAAAGAAACCGCAAAAGAACGAAAGAGCAAAAGCGACAACAGCACTCTCTCTCAAGTCCTATGATCTATACAATTTCTCCCCTTTGGCAACAAGTTACCAAAAGTTCGAAGAGGCATAGAGCTAAGCGCCTTTGGGGACTCTGTTGGCGGCTCCGTCTGCAGGTTGATGTCGGAGTGGATATGACAACATCGGCGAAGACTTGGTGATGTCTGTCTTTGGAGGAGTGGTCTTTGGAGCTGGAGCTGGAGTAGGAGCAAGCTGGGCTGGGCTGTGGGAGGTCTTTGGTTGTAGTACAGTGTCGATCCTTTGGAATAGCGGTGATCGGGTCTGTGGGAACCGGAGCGATCTGCTGATAAGCATCTGGACTAAGTCATCCTGCATCTCACGCATAAGCTCTTCCTTCTCCCGCTTTGCTTCCTCAATGTCGCCTCAAGCTTGTTGTGATCACTTGTACTTGATCGACTTCACATCCAGAGCGTGGATCTTGTCCTCAACAATCCTCTCTAGGCTCTCTTGAGACTGTTCAATGCTGGCCAGGCGTTGTTCAATCCTTTGGGTAGCTTCAAGAATTTGCTCTCCGAAACTCTTTGGTTTAGCTGCTGCTGCTGCTGCTGCTTCCTTGTCAGCTTTGGCTTTCTTGGCAGCTTCAATCTTGGCTTGACCTTCAACAGATGTTGGATCCTCCTGATCCATCACAACAACATTGTCTTCATGCTCTGGCTGCAACGGTAAATGTTCTCTTTCCAACAAGAATGTGCCCGTGCCAAACTTGGCATTGATAAGCATCTGAATATGCGGGGCAAATCCACATGACCTTTTCTCGTCATTGCAGTCCTCTTAATGGTCTCTACCATCAAGTCCATCACCTTGAAAGGTGCTTTCTCATCAAGTATATGCAGCATGTTGATAGAGTATCCTCGATCATGCGATGATCTCAGACTTGGGCATCAAGGTATGCCTCAAAATGGTATTAGTGGTAGGTAGGCCTGCACGGAGATAGTAGATCGAGCCGAGCTTCGATTCCCAAATCCTTAGTGGAACCTCTTTGTACATGTTCTTCATGGATTCATGATTCTTCTTTGGAATCCCATATACATCAATATCATCATCTCGTTGCCTTTGGAGCATTTAGAAGTTCTGCCCATTCTTCAATGAAGAAGAAAATCTTTGGCCTTGATCATCCACACAATCCTTCCATCGAGGTAGAAATGAGCTGTGGCATAGAATTGCATTATCATCTCATCGTTCCAAGCTGGTCAATTTCGACCTACAAAGTCTGCAACGCCACAAGCGATGAAACTTTCATGCACATGTGGAAAGAAATCTCGTGCTCTTCGCAGTCAATGTACTTCCATCAACATATCTTGTGTCTGCAGTATGGGCTTCTTGTCCATCAGACGGTCTCATAGAAGTCTGCTGCTCTCGGTGTGAAATCTGGGATCTACAGCAGTTCTTCTCCTCACGGCATATGGGTCACTTGTCTCCATAGCCCGAGACCTCTATCTTTCCTTTCCTTCATATTCTCGGCTTGAGGATGAGCATCATTGTGAAGTGGCAGTTTTGGACGAAGTTTCAGCAAAACTGGTCCTTCATCATCGACACTGTTGGTGGCACATCATCCTTGTTCTTTTAGAATGCTGGAATGTTTCGATTGTCTTCTTGGGCTTGGTAGCGAGGCTTTCTTTGGAGCTGCCTTAGCTGGAGCAGATTGCTTGGGCTTTGATGTGGCTCCGGCCTTAATGGCATCACCCATGAACTTAGGCTTCGAGGAGGAGGCTGGGGTGCTTCCTCATCCTCATCTTCTGCTGCTGCATCATCATGCACTAATCTCTTTCCCTTGGAGGTTTTCTTCACTTTGCTTGCAGATTGCCTCTTCCAAATTCAGCTTCTTGGCAGCAGTTGATGCTTGACTTTCTGGTGCCCTTCTTAGTTTGTTGACCTTGTTGCTCTTTGGCAACAACCTTCCTTTTGGGCTTTGAGGTCACCTCTTCCTCAACAACAAAATCAGAATCCTCATCATCTGAATTCCTCTTCTTTCTAGCTCTGGTGGCTGCAGGAGGCAAACCACTTGGTGTACTCCTCTCACCATCATCAGATGAGCTGCTAGGATCAGGACTAGTGCCTGCCTCTGGAATGTCTGCAATGGGTGTCTCGACCTGTTACGATCATCCTTGGCATCGACATGGTGACAACCTGTGAATAGATAAGGTGTAGGCAGAGAAGAAGAGTCATCACAAACTGCAGAAGTTTTTGCAAAACGAAAATGAGTTCAAATTCTAGTATTAGGTTTTCACGAAGACATTTGGTCGACCGAGTTTAAAATTCGTGAATCCGAAGTGTTAAGCGAAGCTTTCACACCACATTCGGTTTGACGAAGTGGGTTTCGATCTGCCGAAAACACTAGGGTTTCACAGAATCGTCATTTCGGTCACACCGATGTACAACTTCGGTTGGACCGAAGGGTGCGGTCACAATGGCCATAGGCCAAATCGGTCATACCGAAAATGTAAAATCGGTCTCACCGAGATGTGTTCGGCGGAAACCTAACCCTAAAACTTTTACTCGAATCTAGTCCAAACGAACTAATCTGGTGTACAGGAAGATTTCAATCGTGGCAAGATACTAGGCAAACCAAACGTGCATAGAATCGGAGATGGGAGCACGAGTGGGATCAAAACTCACCCTAACTTGGTGGAGTTTTTCTACGGCGGCAACGGCGCGGAGAAGATGTCCGTTGACGGCGACGGAGACCTGAGGCGACGGCAGCAAGGGGTGTGGGGGCGAAACGTTTGAAGGAGAAATCAACGCACGCGGCCCTCGGAGTATATATACCCCTTTGCTGTCGGTGGGACCGAGTTGTAAAACTCGGTGGCACCGATATGGATAACTGCTGGGCAGTTATGCACTTCGGTTACGCCGAAAATCACAACTCGGTTTCACCGAGGTGAAAACCTAGATCGATCTAAATGCTTTCGGTTCAACCGAGTTTGAGTGAGTTGGTCCGACCGAAATCAATTAGAAGGTTTTGGAAGTTAGCCCTTGACGGATCGGTGGCTCAAGTGCTCCTCACCGGAGGGTCCAAAATGACTTGTTCAAAGTTTGTGATGTAAGCATGAATAGAATTTGAGACAAGAAAGCATAGATAGCTAGGGGAGGTACTTAGGCATTCTTGTCCATCCATTTGGTCAGAAAAATCAAAACGACCAAAACAACAAATGGATGTCCTCGAATGGATAAAATCATGCATCCAACATGCTCACACAATAAGATAGCAAATGAAATATGTGTCAAACATGCACAACCAAAACTCTAGCTACTATCACACAATTTGTCGATGACTAGGTCATCTTTATATGAGTATATTGACTTAGGAGCCAAATGAGAACATTTGATCATAGGTCATACTCATCGCTTAAGCACAAGTGGGGTTACCACTTTTACATAAAGCATTGATGTGTTCACATCATTTGAAGATGCTTTAGCTCAATTTTTAGAGCAAAGCTCCCCTAGATGTGAGAACCCTTTTAAAGGGTCAAACTAACCTTGGGTTGTCGAGAAGACTTCATGTAGATGTTGAAGATGTGGATGCTCAATGTTGATGAAGATCATCAAGAGTTGGGAGCTATCCTTTGGATTGGGCACTTTCAATACCTACATGGGTTAGTCCCACAAGGAACAAACAAGGATATCCATGGACATAGATTGAAGTTCACAATAGATGATGTCCATGAAAGCAATGATTACCTTGTCCCTTGTCTTACCAACAAGAGGGTTTGTGACTCCATGAACTAGTGCACAATGTGGAAGTTGATTGCACAAGTTTTTGCCAAAATGAATGTGAGTGAAGTATGTTGGCGGAGTCACCCTCAAGAACTTTCTAGTTCTTCTTCTTCGGGATCCACATCATCTTTATGGGAATCCTTGGGGTTGTAGTTGAGCTTGACGAAGTAGAACTTGACGTTTCCTTGGGAACCCACTTGACCATGGCTTGAGGTGCTTCAACAAATGCATCAATCTCCTCTTGAAGCTTGTCCTTGCCTTTTAGCTTGTGGTCTTGTGGTGGAAGGTCATCTTGAGCTTGTTCCACATTGGAAGAAGTAGGATCATACTTCTCCTTTTGAGAAACAAACTGTGGAGTAGGATATTGACCTTCTTCCCATTCAACACCTTCGGCGTTGAACTTTCGCTCAAAACCAATTCCTTGATTCTTCCGGTGCCTTCCTTGCTTGCGAACAATTTCCTCAAAGTTCTTGCTTCCAGCAAGGCTCTTGTAGACACCTTTCTCTATAATCCCTTTCAATAAACTATTTTCTTGCTCAAGTGTAACTTGGCTTGAAACATTGTTAGTGGAATCAAGAGAACTACTAGAAGCAACAACATTGGATTTAGCATGGTTATTGTTACTACTAGAGAAAGAATTTTTCTTATGCTTGTCATGCTTAGTCTTAATGGGTGGCAAGAAATTAGACAAGAGAAGTCATTTGGCAAGATATGAAGAACTCTTCTTTCGAAGATCGTCATTGATTGCTTTTAGAAACTCATGTTCTTGCTCTAGAGTGAGCTTCTCGAAGCGTAGCTTCTCATGAGATCTTAGGAGCTCTCTATGATCTTCTTGAGTTGTTTCATGAGCTAACTTAAAAGTGTTTAGTTCTTTAGTCAGATGCTCAATCTCCTTCATAGCATTGTCATTCGACTCTTCTCGACTATAAAGACTACTAGCATGTTCATCGTTACTAGGTTGATTGGATTTATCATGTAAGAGCTCATCTTCACCAAGCAAGTCATCCTCATCACTATTGAAGTCAATGAATTCAGGGTGTGATACCTTGGGGCCTTTAGCCATGAAGCATCTTCCAATTACCTCATTTGGTGAATCAAATAAGTCGTAGGAGTTGGAGTTGGAGGATACGAGAGCAAGATCGGCAACACCTTCATCTTGACTATAGTCGGAGTTGGAGTGATAGCTTCCTTCGGATTGATTGTCGGAGTCAGAGCCGGAGACCCATTCACCTACATGAGCTTGATGTTTTCTTCTTGTGTAGCTCCTTGATGACTTGTCTTTCCTCTCCGAATCCTTGCTTCTCCGAGAGGGTCTTCGTTCATAACGATCATCTCTACTCCTTCTCTCTTCCGAGGTGACTCATCTCTTGAGCTTCTTCTTCTTGGAGATTCTTCTCTTCTCTTGTGGGAGCCGTACACTCATTTGAGTAGTGTCCGGTCTTCCACAATTGTAGCAGATTCGATCACGACTAGAAGATCTCTTTTCATCATATGATCTAGACTTTGAGCTTCTCTCTTTGCTTCTATTCTTGTAGAATTTGTTGAAGTTCTTGACCATTAGGCTTATCTCTTCATTGAAACTAACTTGTCACTTGAGGTTGTGGGAGCATCACTTGTAGCTTTGTAAGCACCACTTGACTTGTTGTGAAGCTCTTCCTTATCCTTAAGTGTCATCTCATGAGCAACAATTCTTCCAATGACTTGGTTGGCTTGAGATTCTTGTAGTTTGGGATCATTTGGATCAAAGTGCACACGGTGTCATACTTTCCATCCAAAGCTCGAGAATCTTCTTGATGATGAAACGATCGGTCATTTCTTCGCTTCCTAAGCGGCAATCTCATTTGTGATGAGAGCAAGCCTAGAGTACATTTCAGCGACTCCTTCACCATCCTTCATCTTGAACTTGTCAAGTTGACCTTGAAGAATGTCTAGCTTTGATTCCTTCACGGACTCGGTACCTTCGTGCATTTCAACCAAAGTATCCCAAATCTCTTTTGCATTCTCAAGGCGGCTGATTTTGTTGAACTCACGGGACACAAGGCATTGAAGAGAATGTCACAAGCTTGAGCATTGTTTTGCAACATCCGCAATTCTTCCGCTAGTAGGCGCGATCCGGAACTTTTCCTTCCTCGAAGAATTCACCTTGCATACCAACACAAATAATGCCCCATGCGGCTGGGTTATGGCCAAGAATATGCATTTTCATTTTATGCTTCCAACTAGCAAAATTTGTACCATCAAAGTAAGGACCTCTATGAAAATTACCCTCACTAGATGCCATACTCTCCTAGGTTGTGAAACCAAGCTTATGGAGTCCAATGCAATGGAAACCAATACAATGGAGACCAAAGCTCTGATACCACTTGTAGGATCGAAAGTATGTCTAGAGGGGGTGATTAGACTACTTGACAATATAAAAATTCTGCCTTTTGACAAAGAACAGTTTTGGCAGATTCACAATTATGATCAAGTCAAGCATCACCCTACACATGCAATTCTAGAGTATAGGCAGCGGAAAGTAAATTGCACATGTAGTAAAGAGAGGTGGAGAAGAGCAAACGCAATTTTGGAGACGCGGTGATTTTTCTCGTGGTTCCGATAGGTGGTGCTATCGTACTTCCACGTTGATGGAGACTTCAACCCACGGAGGGTAACGGCTGCGAGAGTCCACGGAGGGCTCCACCCACGAAGGGTCCACGAAGAAGCAACCTTGTCTATTCCATCATGGCCTATGCCCACGGAGGGCTAGCCTTACTCGGGGTAGATCTTCACGAAGTAGGCGATCTCCTTGCCCTTACAAACTTCTTGGTTCAACTCCACATCTCGATGGAGGCTCCCAAGCGACACCTAACCAATCTAGGAGGCACCACCCTCCAAAAGGTAATAGATGTTGTAGATGATGATGAACTCCTTGCTCTTGTGCTTCAAATGATAATCTCCCCAACACTCAACTCTCCTCACTGATTTGGCTGTGGTGGAAGAAAGGATTGAGTGGAAAGCAACTTGGGAAGGCTAGAGATCAAGCTTCATATGGTGGGAGTGGAGCAACTTGATCTCAACACAAGGGTAGGTAGTTCTCTTCTCGAAATGTAAGGTAGGAGTGGTAGTTCTTTCGATGGCTCTCTCCACGAATGAAGAGGGGTGGAGGGTATTTATAGCCTCCACACAAAATCCAACCGTTACACACATTTGAGCAATCTCGGTGGGACCGAAGTTGACAACTCGGTGAGACCGAAAGTTCAAATAATGTGAGCGTTGGGATTTTCGGTGGGACCAAAATACAATCTCGGTTAGTCCGATCCGTGCAATGACAAGAGCAAGCCGGTTTGGTGGGACCGACTTCATCATCTCGGTGACACCGATTTGATGATGAAGGTTCTGAAGCTTGGCAACTCAAGTTTCGGTGAGACCGAGTTGAGAATCGGAAAATCCGAGTTTGCTAGGGTTTGGCTTTATGGCTGAGGTGGTTCATCTCGGTGTGGTGAGTTTGGAAAATCGGTGGGACCGAGATTATTTATGAGTGTATATGGCGGTGAAAGTTCTTGATAGTTTAGGAGATGTATCACTAAGCACTTGAGCAACCAGATCATCATCATAACCTCATCCCTTTTAATAGTATTGGCTTTCCTATGGACTCAATGTGATCTTGGATCACTAAACCAAAAATGGAGTCTTGAGCTTTTGCCAATGCTTGCCTTAGCATTTTGAGGGTCCACTTCTTGATCCTTGCCATACCCATATCACTGAACTTTCTGAAATGATTCTCAAGTAACTATTAGTTCAATGATATATATGTTGTTATTAATTACCAAAACCACCCGGGGATTAGTTGCACTTTCAACCTCGCTCTTTGATCTTGGGCTAACTTGTTTTTCCATTAAAGTTCCGATTGGATTCCGAAAAGTTGAAGTTAGCAAAACATATCAACTGGGAGTTACAACAGCAAACCAGTTAAACAAACAAGGAATTAAAGAGTTTCAATTGGATGCTGAAAAGTAGTTATTAACATCATTGTAACTGGTTGCAGCAGCAAAGCAGTTAAACAAACAAGTTTTGCAAAAGGTACCTGTTGTGGCATTGGAGTTTCTCTTGGATCTTGAAAAGTTGAATAGCGAGTAACGTGATTAGAGCAACTGGTTGCAGTAGCAAAGCAGTTAAACAAACAAGTTTTACAAAAGGAACCTGTTGTGGCATTGGATTTTCTCTTGGATCCTGAAAAATTGAGTAGTCAGTAACTTGATTAGAGCAACAAGTTACAGCAGAAAACCTGTTACACAAATATATTTTTGAAAATATACCTGCTGTGCAATTGGACTTCCAATTGGATCCTGAAAACTTGAAGTTGGTAAGATGATTACAACAACAAGCTACAACAGCATACCAGGTAAACAAAGAAGTTTCTGAAAACATACCTGTTGTGCCAACGAAGTTTCAGTTGGATCCTGCAAACTTGAATATTAGCAATCATAAATAAAGTGTTGCAAGAGACATAAGAAACTAACATCAAACTAGTAAAACTAACTAGTTTTGGCAACATATTTAGTTACACATGAACTAGTAAAACTAACAAGTTCTTGGCAACGTATTAAAGTAACAAATCGGTACCGTTTACCAGTAACACAAATATCTGTAAATTTTCTTTGATGTAAGCAAAATGATTCGAACACACACACACACACACACACACACATAAAAGTTAAAAAGATGGTGTCCCTCATATAAACCAGACAATTGTCTATCTATGAATATGCAAACATTACTAGTGCTACAAGTGATAACAGCAAACCATTTAAACAAATAGGGCATCAGAACGTAAATTACACGTGAATTCTGCTGCACCCTAGGAGTACATATGACCAGCTATCGATTGGAAATATGCCCTAGAGGCAATAATAAAATGGTTATTATTATATTTACTTGTTCATGATAACTATCCATTGTTCATGCTATAATTGTATTGACGGGAAACCGTAATACATGTGTGAATACATAGACCACAACATGTCCCTAGTGAGCCTCTAGTTGACTAGCTTGTTGATCAACAGATGGTCATGGTTTCCTGACTATGGACATTGATCAACAAATGGTCATGGTTTCCTGACTATGGACATTGGATGTCATTGATAACGGGATCACATCATTAGGAGAATGATGTGATGGACAAGACCCAATCCTAAGCATAGCACAAGATCATGTAGTTCGTTTGCTAAAGCTTTTCTAATGTCAAGTATCATTTCCTTAGACCATGAGATTGTGTAACTCCCGGATACCGTAGGAATGCTTTGGGTGTACCAAACGTCACAACATAACTGGGTGGCTATAAAGGTGCACTACAGGTATCTCCGAAAGTGTCTGTTGGGTTGACACGAATTGAGACTGGGATTTGTCACTCTGTATGACAGAGAGGTATCTCTGGGCCCTCTCGGTAATATATCATCATAATGAGCTGAATGTGACTAAGTAGTTGGTCACGGGATCATGCATTACAGAATGAGTAAAGTGACTTGCCGGTAACGAGATTGAACGAGGTATTGGGATACCGACGATCGAATCACGGGAAAGTAATGTACCGATTGACAAAGGGAATTGTATATGTGGTTGCTTGAATTCTTGACATCGTGGTTCATCCGATGAGATCATCGTGGAACATGTGGGAGCCAACATGGGTATCCAGATCCCGCTGTTGGTTATTGGCCGGAGAGCTGTCTTGGTCATGTCTGCATGATTCCCCAACCCGTAGGGTCTACACACTTAAGGTTCGGTGACGCTAGAGTTGTTATGGGAAATAGTATGTGGTTAATGAATGTTGTTCGGAGTCCCGGATGAGATCCTAGACGTCACGAGGAGTTTCGGAATGGTCCGGAGGTGAAGATTTATATATGGGAAGTCATCATACGGTCACCGGAAGTATTCGGGGGTTTGCTGGTATTGTACCGGGATCACCGAAGGGGTTCCGGGGTCCACTGGGAGGGTGCACCTGCCCCGGAGGGCCCTATGGGCTGTATGTGGTAGGAAACCAGCCCCTAAGTGGGTTGGGCGCCATCCCCCCTAGGGCCCATGCGCCTAGGGCTTGGGGAAACCCTAAGGGGGTGCCCTCCCTTGGCTTGGGGGGGCAAGCCCCCTCCCCTTGGCTGTCGCCCCCCTCTAGATCTCATCTAGAGGGGCCGTCCCCCTCCCCCCATCACCCTATAAATAGAGGGGAGGAGGGAGGGCAGCAACACCTCATCCAAGGCGCAACCCTCCCCCTCTCCAACACCCCCTCCTCCTCCGTTTGAGCTTGGCGAAGCCCTGCCGGAGAACCGCTGCTCCTCCACCACCACGCCGTCGTGCTGCTGGAGTTCTTCCCCAACTTCTCCTTTCCCCTTGCTGGATCAATAAGGAGGAGACATCCCCGTGCTGCACGTGTGTTGAACATGGAGGCTCCATTGTTCGGCGCTTAGATCGGAATCAACCGCGATCTGAATCACTGCGAGTACGACTCCTTCATTCGCGTTCTTGCAACGCTTCCGTTTCGTGATCTTCAAGGGTATGAAGATGCACTCCCCTCTCTCTCTTGTTGCTAGTCTCTCCATAGATTGATCTTGGTGATGCATAGAATTTTTTTTAATTTCTGCAATGATCCCCAACAGTGGTACCAGAGCTAGGTCTATGTGTAGTTTCTATGCACGAGTAGAACACAAGTTGTTGTGTGCGTCGATTTTTTCAGTTTACTTGCCGTTACTAGTCTTATCTTGATTCAGCGGCATCGTGGGATGAAGCGGCCCGGACCGACCTTACACGTACGGTTACGTGAGACAGGTTCCACCGACTGACATGCACTAGTTGCATAAGGTGGCTAGCGGGTGTCTGTCTGTCCCACTTTAGTCGGATCGGATTCGATGAAAAGGTTCCTTATGAAGGGTAAATAGCAATTGGCATAGCATGTTGTGGTTTTGGCGTAGGTAAGAAATGTTCTAGAAGCCACGTAAAAACTTGCAACCACAATTAGAGGACGTCTAACTTGTTCTTGCAGCATTAGCCGTGTGATGTGATATGGCCAAAAGGATGTGATGAATGATATATGTGATGATGTATGAGATCGATCATGTTCTTGTAATAGGAATCACGACTTGCATGTCGATGAGTATGACAACTTGCAGGAGCCATAGGAGTTGTCTTAATTTATTGTATGACTTGCGTGTCAATGAAAACGCCATGTAATTACTTTACTTTATTGCTAATCGTTATCCATAGTAGTAGAAGTAACAGTTGGTGAGACAATTTCATGAATACACGATGATGGGGATCATGATGATGGAGATCGTGGTGTCATGCCGGTGACGATGATGATCATGGCGCCCCGAAGATGGAGATCAAAAGGAGCAACATGATATTGGCCATATCATGTCACTATTTGATTGCATGTGATGTTTATCATGTTTTACATCTTATTTGCTTAGAACGATGGTAGCATAAATAAGATGATCCCTCATAAAATTTCAAGAAAGTGTTCCCCCTAACTGTGCACCGTTGCAAAGGTTTGTTGTTTCGAAGCACCACGTGATGATCGGGTGTGATAGATCCTAACATTCACATACAACAGGTGTAAGCCAGATTTACACATGCAAAACACTTAAGTTGACTTAACGAGCCTAGCATGTACAGACATGGCCTCGGAACACAAGAGACCGAAAGGTCGAACATGAGTCGTATAGTAGATACGATCAACATGAAGATGTTCACCGATGATGACTAGTCCGTCTCACGTGATGATCGGACACGGCCTAGTTGACTCGGATCATGTATCACTTAGATGACTAGAGGGATGTCTATCTGAGTGGATTAATTATATAATTTGATTAGATGAACTTAATTATTAGGAACTTAGTCTAAAATCTTTGCAATATGTCTTGTAGATCAAATGGCCCACGCTAATGTTGCCCTCAACTTCAACGCCTTCCTAGAGAAAACCAAGCTGAAGGATGATGGTAGGAACTATACGGACTGGGTCCGGAACTTGAGGATCATCCTAGAAGCACCGCTAGGTGAAGCACCTGTTTTCCCAGCAACTCAAGACTTTATGAACGCCTGGCAGTCGCGTAGTGATGATTACTCCTTGGTTCAGTGAGGCATGCTTTACAGCTTAGAATCGAGGCTCCAAAAGCGTTTTGAGCAGCACGGAGCATATGAGATGTTCCAAGAGCTAAAACTGGTTTTCCAAGCTCATGCCCGAGTCGAGAGATATGAAGTCTCCGACAAGTTCTACAGTTGTAAGATGGAGGATAATAGTTCTATCAGCGAGCACATACTCAAATTTCTGGGTTGCACAACCGCTTGTCTCAGCTGGGAGTTAATCTCCCAGATGACGCGGTCATTGACAGAATCCTTCAGTCGCTTCCACCTAGCTACAAGAGTTTTGTGATGAATTTCATATGTTGGGGATGGTGAAAACCATTCCTGAGGTATTTTCAATGCTGAAATCAGCGGAGGTGGAGATCAAAAAGGAACATCAAGTGTTGATGGTCAATAAAACCACTAGTTTCAAGAAAGGCAAGGGTCAGAAGAACTTCAAGAAGGATGGCAAGGGAGTTGCCGCGCCCGGTAAGCCAGTTGCCGGGAAGAAGCCAAAGCATGGACCCAAACCTGAGACTGAGTGCTTTTATTGCAAGGGAAACAGTCACTGGAAGCGGAACTGCCCCATGTACTTAGCGGACAAGAAGGTATATGTGATATACATGTTATTGATGTGTACCTTACCAGTACTCATAGTAGCTCTTGGGTATTTGATACCGGTGTGGTTGCTCATATTTGTAACTCAAAACAGGAGCTGCGAAATAAGCGGAGACTGGCGAAGGACGATGTGATCACCGTCGGCACGCTACCTCTACATTTACCTATGGGATTAGTTTTAAACCTCAATAATTGTTATTTAGTGCCAGCTTTGAGCATGAACATTGTATCTAGATCTCGTTTAATGCGAGATGGCTACTCATTTAAATCCGAGAATAATGGTTGTTCTATTTATATGAGAGATATGTTTTATGGTCATGCCCCGCTGGTCAATGGTTTATTCTTAATGAATCTCGAACGTGATGTTACACATATTCATAGTGTGAATATCAAGAGATGTAAGGTTGATAATGATAGTCCCACATACTTGTGGCACTGCCGCCTTGGTTACGTTGGTGTCAAATGCATGAAGAAGCTCCATGCAGATGGACTTTTGGAGTCTCTTGATTATGAATCATTTGACACATGCAAACCATGCCTCATGGGCAAGATGACCAAGACTCCGTTCTCCGGAACAATGGAGCGAGCAACCAACTTATTGGAAATCATACATCTTGATGTGTCTGTGTCAATGGCGTTGGCCTTCATTGTGGCTATCGTTATGTTCTCACCCTCAGAGATGACTTAAGTTGATATGGGTATGTCTACTTAGTGAAACACAAGTCTGAGATCTTTGAAAAGTTCAAGGAATTTCAGAGTGAGGTAGAGAATCAACATGACAGCAAAATAAAGTTCTTACAATCAGATCATGGGGGAGATATTTGAGTCACGAATTTGGTACGCACTTAAGGAAATGTGCAATTGTTTCACACTCACGCCGCCTGGAACACCTCAGCGTAATGGTGTGTTCGAACGTCATAATCGCACTCTATTGGATATGGTGCGATCTATGATGTCTCTTACCGATTTGCCACTATCATTTTGGGGATATGCTTTAGAGACAACCACATTCACTTTAAATAGGGCACCATCTAAATCCATTGAGATGACACCGTATGAATTATGGTTTGGGAAGAAACCTAAGCTGTCGGTTCTAAAAGTTTGGGCATGCGATGCTTATGTCAAGAAACTTCAACCTGAAAAGCTCGAACCCAAGTCGGAAAAATGCGTCTTCATAGGATACCCTAAGGAAACCATTGGGTATACCTTCTACCTCAGATCCGAAGGCAAGATCTTTGTTGCCAAGAACGGGTCCTTTCTGGAGAGAGAGTTTATCTCAAAAGAAGTAAGTGGGAGGAAAGTAAAACTTGATGAAGTACTGCCTCTTGAACCGAAAAGTAGCGCAACTCAGGAAGATGTTTCTGTGGTGCCTGCACCGGCTAGAGAGGAAGTTAATGATGATGATCAAGGTACTTTGGATCAAGTTGCTACTGAACTTCGTAGGTCCACAAGGACACGTTCCACACCAGAATGGTATGGCAACCCTGTCCTGGAAATCATGTTGTTAGACAACAGTGAACCTTCGAACTATGAGGAAGCAATGCCAGGCCCAGATTCCAACAAATGGCTTGAATCCATGCAATCCGAGATAGGATCCATGTATGAAAACAAAGTATGGACTTTGACAGACTTGCCCGATGATCAGCGAGCAATAGAAAATAAATGGATCTTTAAGAAGAAGATGGACGCGGATGGTAATGTTACCATCTATAAAGCTTGGCTTGTCGCTAAGGGTTATCGACAAGTTCAAGGGATTGACTACGATGAGACCTTCTCACCTGTAGCGAAGCTGAAGTTCGTCCGAATCATGTTAGCAATTGCCGCATTATATGATTATGAAATATGGCAAATGGACGTTAAAACGGCATTCCTTAATGGTTTCCTTAAGGAAGAATTGTATATGATGCAACCGGAAGGTTTTGTCGATCCTAAGAATGCTAACAAGGTATGCAAGCTCCAGCGCTCCATCTATGGGCTGGTGAAAGCATCTCGGAGTTGGAACATTCGCTTTGATGAAATGATCAAAGCATTTGGGTTTATGCAGACTTATGGAGAAGCCTGCGTTTACAAGAAAGTGAGTGGGAGCTCTGTAGCATTTCTCATATTATATGTGGATGACATACTATTGATGGGAAATGATATAGAACTTTAGGAAAGCATAAAGTCCTACTTGAATAAGTGTTTTTCAATGAAGGACCTTGGAGAAGCTGCTTACATATTAGGCATCAAGATCTATAGAGATAGATTGAGACGCCTCATAGGTCTTTCACAAAGCACATACATTGATAAGATATTGAAGAAGTTCAATATGGATCAGTCCAAGAAGGGGTTCTTGCCTATATTGCAAGGTGTGAAATTGAGCTCAGCTCAAAGCCCGACCACGACAGAAGATAGAGAAAAGCTGAGTGTCATCCCCTATGCCTCAGCCATAGGGTCTATTATGTATGCCATGCTATGTACCAGACCTGATGTAAACCTTGCCATAAGTTTGGTAGGGAGGTACCAAAGTAATCCCGGCATGGAACACTGGACAATGGTCAAGAATATCCTCAAGTACCTGAAAAGGACTAAGGATATGTTTCTCGTTTATGGAGGTGAAGAAGAGCTCGTCGTAAAGGGTTACGTCGATGCTAGCTTCGACACAGATCTGGATGACTCCAAGTCACAAACCGGATACGTGTATATTTGAATGGTGGGGCAGTAAGCTGGTGCAGTTGCAAGCAAAGTGTCGTGGCGGGATCTACATGTGAAGCAGAGTACATGTCAGCCTCAGAGGCAGCGC
Source organism: Aegilops speltoides (assembly GCA_021437245.1). NCBI lineage: Eukaryota > Viridiplantae > Streptophyta > Magnoliopsida > Poales > Poaceae > Aegilops > Aegilops speltoides. The sequence continues at coordinate 189,063,796 of CM038142.1, read as the reverse complement.
ATGAAGCAATCTGGATGAATGAGTTCATTACCGACCTAGGAGTTATTCCCAATGCGTCGGGCCCGATGACTCTCTTCTGTGACAACACTGGAGCTATTGCCCTTGCCCAGGAGCCCAGGTTTCACAAGAAGACCAGCCACATCAAGCGTCGCTTCAACTCCATTCGTGAAAATGTTCAAGATGGAGACATAGATATTTGTAAAGTGCATACGGATCTGAATGTCGCAGATCCGTTGACTAAACCTCTTCCACGAGCAAAACATGATCAACACCATAGCTCTATGGGTGTTCGATTCATCACAATGTAACTAGATTATTGACTCTAGTGCAAGTGGGAGACTATTGGAAATATGCCCTAGAGGCAACAATAAAATGTTTATTATTATATTTCCTTGTTCATGATAATTGTCTATTGTTCATGCTATAATTGTATTGACCGGAAAATGTAATACATGTGTGACTACATAGACCACAACATGTCCCTAGTGAGCCTCTAGTTGACTAGCTTGTTGATCAACAGATGGTCATGGTTTCCTGACTATGGACACTGGATGTCATTGATAACGGGATCACATCATTATGAGAATGATGTGATGGACAAGACCCAATCCTAAGCATAGCACAAGATCGTGTAGTTCGTTTGCTAAAGCTTTTCTAATGTCAAGTATCATTTCCTTAGACCATGAGATTGTGTAACTCCCGGATACCATAGGAATGCTTTGGGCGTACCAAACGTCACAACGTAACTGGGTGGCTATAAAGGTGCACTACTGGTATCTCCCAAAGTGTCTGTTGGGTTGACACGAATTGAGAGGGATTTGTCACTCTGTATGATGGAGAGGTATCTCTGGACCCTCTCGATAATGTATCATCATAATGAGCTCAATGTGACTAAGTATTTGGTCACGGGATCATGCATTACGGAACAAGTAAAGTGACTTGCCGATAACGAGATTGAACGAGGTATTGGGATAATGACGATCGAATCTTGGGCAAGTAACGTACTGGTTGACAAAGGGAATTGTATACGGGATTGCTTGAATCTTTGACATCGTGGTTCATCCGATGAGATCATCGTGGAACATGTGGGAGCCAACATGGGTATCCAGATCCCGCTGTTGGTTATTGGCCGGAGAGCTATCTCGGTCATGTCTGCATGATTCCCGAACCCGTAGGGTCTACACACTTAAGGTTCGTGATGCTAGAGTTGTTATAGGAAATAGTATGTGGTTACCGAATGTTGTTCGGAGTCTCGGATGAGATCCCGGACATCACAAGGAGTTCCGGAATGGTCCAGAGGTGAAGAATTATATATGGGAAGTCATCATACGGTCACCGGAAGTATTCGGGGGGTTTGCTGGTATTGTACTGGGACCACCGAAGGGGTTCCGGGGGTCCACCGGGAGGGTCCACCTGCCCCGGAGGGCCCTATGGGCTGTATGTGGAAGGGAACCAGCCCCTAAGTGGGCTGAGTGCCATCCCCCCTTGGGGGAAACCCTAAGGGGGGCGCCCCCCTTGGCTTGGGGGGGGGGCAAGCCCCCTCCCCTTGGCTGCCACCCCCTCTAGATCTCATCTAGAGGGGCCGCCCCCTTCCCCCTTCACCCTATAAATAGAGGGGAGGAGGGAGGGCAGCAGCACCTCATCCAAGGCGCAGCCCTCCCCCTCTCCAACACCCCCCTCCTCCGTTTGAGCTTGGCAAAGCCCTGCCGGAGAACCGCTGCTCCTCCACCACCACGCCATCGTGCTGCCGGAGTTCTTCCACAACTTCTCCTTTCCCCTTGCTGGGTCAAGAAGGAGGAGACGTCCCCGTGCTGCTCGTGTGTTGAACACGGAGGCTCCGTTGTTCGGCGCTTAGATCAGAATCAACCTCGATCTGAATCACTGCGAGTTCGACTCCTTCATCCGCATTCTTGCAAAGCTTCCGTTTCGCAATCTTCAAGGGTATGAAGATGCACTCCCCCCTCTCTCTTGTTGCTAGTCTCTCCATAGATTGATCTTGGTGATGTGTAGAATTTTTTTAATTTCTGCAATGATCCCCAACACTATCTACATGCTTAAGTAGCTATTTAAGTTTAGGCAAACAGGTAATTCTTAACAGTAAGTATCAAACACATAAATAGGCGCTGTCTATAATAGGATTAATAGGCTATGGCATCATGTAATCAGTAGCAAACTAAATTAAGCCCAGCAACATAATTGAACAATTTTGCAGTAAGTGGCTAACTAATATTCTGAGAAGCAGGTAACTGAACTTATGCTAGCTCTTTGTACATGCACACTACAGCTTCCTTTTCGCTTACAAGGTTCTACGAAGGAGTCCATGGCATCAATGGCTTGGATACGCAGTCCCAATACTTCTTTCTTCCCACTACATTGGTAAGTTGAATGGTTAATCTGATAAGATGGTGTGGCCTTGATATGTTATATGAGGACGGGTTGCCAGACTAGTTGTAGCTGCACATATGACACTGGCTTTTACTGTATATATTTCATGCAATTACATTTGGCATATCGAGATCTAAGCAATCTACAATAGGATGAAAAGACTGGCATCCTTCATGTTATTGGCGAACTTAGTTCATAGAAACAAGCAATTCAACCATTTTGTGGGTAAATCAAAAGTGCCACTAGAATATTTTTCACTTACCCAATCATACACGCAAAAAGGGACGACGCCACCGTAGGGGCTGGTATGGGCGGCCGCCTCGGGTGACTGAAAAGTGTGCACCTAGTTTGAGTCATCCAGGTTGGCCCAGGCTATTTTTGTTTGTCCCAACGCACGAGCAGGCAATGTAAAAAATGAAGAAAACATTTCAATTTGGATGGGCCAATAACGTAAGTGCAAGGCATGCCCTATAGTAGGCTCGCGGCCCAAATGAGCTCCTCCCATATCGATCGACAACAGGAAAAATCCCAATTTGTTTGCTCCAACCTCCAGCCTGGTTCGCTCCTAACCTAGCCGCCGCTGGACAGACCGATACAACATTTCCTTGCACCCACATTGGACGCCGGCCGCCGGGCTTCAAGCGAATGGAAGGACAAGAAGATGAAGATCCAACCCCAGGTGTAGCCTTCGTGGGAGGTTGCAGCGGCAGCACAGGCATGGCATCGAGCTTGCACAAACGGTCAGTCGCAGCTTGCAAGAGCAGAATGCGCAATGAGCAGGTACATCACATCCCTAATCATATCTAATTCAACTGTTCAATTTCTAGCCGATAGTTAAACTTGACGGTGTTGTAAAACTGCTTGTATGCAGGAAATCTATGAGAAAATGAAACCAATTTCTGCTTATTTTATAACTCCCCCAATCAATACTGAACTGACTGAACCTGATGTATCTAACCAAGTTTGCGGTACAAACATACAAGATCATGTTGTTCTTGAGCCTGAAGTGTCTAATGAACAGACTGCTAATGAAGGATTTGAGGCAAAAATTTACATGCTCCTGGTGATGAACATATAGTGTCTAATGAGGGATCTAATGGAAGCATTTTGCAAGCTCCCATTGAAGGATTTAGTGTCTAATGATGATCTTGTAAGTTGACAGAGACATAGAGATTTGCAGGCATTGATGAAAAGCAAATTATAGTACATTTTCATGGCTTGAGGAAACATCGAGGCCATCTACCAGAAAGTCCCCGTGTCATGACAATGTAGCATAAATACTTTTCTAATCTATTGTTTGAAACTATTGGCATATTGTGCGGGATAGATATATTGATATGCAGCTTGCGCACTGGTTATAGGTGCAATTACACTTTGATATTTTCAGCCAGAGAACGAATAATTCAAGCAAGTACAGACAATGTTAGTAGTCCTTGTACACCATGATGCATTTTGTGTTTTTTGGTGCTTACATCATTTAGTGTTTTATAATCTGGAACTACTTTGGATCATAAGCTGGTTTTCAAAGTGCATGTAGCTTCACATTCCTCAAGTTATGTTGGTTTCCGGAGTGCAAGTGCCTTCGTATTTTTTAAGTTAAATTTGCGCCCCTAGTAACTTGAATTCGTGGATTCGCCACTGCACACAAATCATACATGCATGTACGAATTAAATGAAATGCATGGACTTATGCTAGCTCGTTGTACAGGCTCACTAGAGCTCTGCTTGCGCTTGGGATGTTCCATGTACACGTCCATGTTACCACTTGCTTGGATGTGCAGGCCTTGTGCTCCTTGCATTCCCCTCTGCAATTTTGACATGGTGAATGGTTGATCAAATAAGAGGAATCGACCTTGTTGTTGTACCGGAGGACATGTACTTACAAGGTTATACCGGTGTGCAAGATGTGTACCAGATCCCGTAGCGCCGTCATGCTTCGGTAAAAAATGGTTTTGCTTGTTTCAGATGATATCTCCAGAAGAAATAAGAGTTAAATCAGAGTTACATAGGCATGTAAGCTAAGAGAGCAGTGAAAGGATATCCAAACATCGTCGGAACAGTGCACAAGGGCCGACGTTTGGGCATGCTCGCCTAGCTAGAGTGCGGGTCACTTCAGAGCCGTTGAGGGTGATGCGATGGCGTTGGTTGGCCGCGCACGGATGCAGACCTTGAGTGGCAGAGGAGCACTACGATGCGGTGGATGAGACCGTTGGTGAAGCCCCAACAGCCTCAGGGAGCGGAGGTGCGACGATGTGCTCGGTGAAGTAGCCCCGGTGAGGTGGGAGATGGCATCGGTGAAGCGCACCTGATGCGGTGGAAGTCGGTGTCTGTAAGGCATGTCGATTGCGGCGGCCGACGTTGTCAGTGGACCACCCGATGCGGTGGACAAGGGCGTAGATGAGGTAGCTCCGGTACGGTGGTGAAGAGTGACCTCATCTTTGTCGTCGTCATCCGGCACAGAGGTGGGGAAAGAGATGAGACGAGGGGCGATTCGAACTTTGCTTGGGTTGGCGGCGTAGGGATTTGAGCGCTCTGGGTGTGGAAGGGGATGGTGGAGAAGGGAGATTTTTCAAGGCTAGAATTGGGGCCGTCAGATATTTCAATCCAAAATGTGGAAGCGCGAACTTATTTTGTCGTCGTTCTTTTTTTTTGGGGGGGGGGACTGGGCGCTAGCGTCCGTAAGGCACACACTACCACCACGACATGACCCTGGTCTGCCTACATTTAAGAATGCAAATGAATCTTCTTCCATTTGCGAATGAATATGTACGTATTACCATGCTCGTGTTTTCCTTGCAAATAATTAGTCATTCGAAACAAGATACTATAAATTAATTAGTGAGGAGTTATTTGAATTAGAGTGTGTGTCACATAGCGATCTCCAATCCTAACGTGGATTTCGCATTTCACGGTATCCATGCTACTACTTTTTCAATACAAATTCATATGTATATGATGAACACCATGGTAATGAGAAAACTTTGGATGGATTCAAACATATGACCTACAAAATAGCACAACAATCAAGTCAATGTCAAATTCCAAACCTAGTATGCCACGAATTCGAAATAATTACGGAAGCCATATGCATGGTCCTCAATTCAAATATTACAATGTACACTAAATTGAAACATCGATATTAAGTCTCAAACTATCTACATTCAAATGTTGTTTTTAGCCCCACCCCCTGACACACACACTACATACTTCCTGTATCTATCAACCTTCCTCTCCTAACCACCTTAGGAAGGTATCGGTTTTCGACACACGTTCATTCTTTCTCTACATGTTCCAATCTCTAACTCTCTCAACTACACAACCCCCCTTTTCCACTCTGTTACCAAATGTATCTACCTCACACACCCGCCATTGCACTCCATGCCGAGCTCTCTCTCTCTCTCCCTCCCACCCTCTTTTGCTAGATAAATGCATTGCCTATGTAGACGCCCCTCTCATGAGCACGCACGCACGTTGTCTATCTAGGTCACTTTCTTGAGACTGTCTCACTCTTTCTTCCGCACATCAGGACACACTCTCTCAATCTCGCTCTCTTTATCTAAGTCTCGATTAACCTCGCTTTCTTTCACACACAATTGATATATCTCCCTGTTCGGGCCTCGATCGACACACTCTATACTCTGTCATGCAGATTGTCTATCTAGGTCAGTCCATCCAAGCCGCCCCCACTCTTTCGACCTCGTGGCAGGTCATGCTCGCTCATTCTCTCTCTCTCTCTCTCTCTCTCTCTCTCTCTCTTTGTATGTCTCGATTGACCTTGCTCTTTCTCAGACACAAACGATATATCTCCATGTTTGAGCCCAATTCGACATATTCATATTGTATACTCTCTCGCGCACATTGTCTATCTAGGTCACTCCCTCCAACCCGTCTCACTCTTTCGATCGCACGACGACCCACACTTGCTCAATCTCTCTCCCTTTATATATGTAATCGATTGACCTTGCTTCCTCCCACACACAAAATATATCTACATGTCTGTGATTGGATCATCTCTCAAGCTCTATCTTACAGCCGTCACCCAATATCTCTCCAGAGCATATATATCTTCTCAACGAATGCTGGACCACACTCACTTTGTCTCTCTATCTATCCGTGTCTCGATTGACCTCGCTTTCTCACGCCGTATCTTCCACACATTGAAGCTACCTCTCCATCCCTCATAGAGCTGGAGCTATTTACATTGTGAGGGGGACTCCAACCTTGTATGAATTTGTGAAGACATTTATTCCAGTGGGTTTAGATTATATTTTCGTAGCATTCAGAGCACAACTACTCCAAACTCCGCTGCAACCCCCGCACCTCCCCCAATTGATTTCCCTCTAGCTCGGTCATCGCGCTCTCGCACGTCCTTTCTCACCTTCAACGTCGCACCATGGTGTTTTTTTGCAAAAAATTCTGTTGTTCTCTTTAATTATTACAAATAAGCTACAAAACTACACACCGATAATCCACTTGTAATGGAACAAATTTCGACTTACAAATTAAAGTGCTACAAACTACACACCAGGGGCCCACCTGTCATGGAACAAATTTGGACCCATATATAAATTAAAAAGTGTAAAGGATGAGGATCGAACATGCGACCAGGGCCTTCAAGCCGCACGTCAATAGGCAACATAGTACAACGACTTTTGTTGTACCCCTCTTTGTTGATATAATGTTTTTATATTACCACAGACTATTTAATGGATAACATGTTTTAATATTAATTTTTGTACATTAGTGGGACCGGATCGTTAGCATGTACTATTCGCCTTCACTTACTGGTGGGTTCGATATCTGCTCTCTCTCTCCTACCCTTCTACGTTTAGACGCATGGGCAAACACGAAGAACTCACGAGCGATGCTGCCGTTGACCATATCTGGACGCGTTCACAAGTTACGGCACCAGTTTCACGTACTAGTAATACTAGTCAATGTGTACATGCAATGCACGTTAATTTGGAAGTATATTAAGTGCATGTGCATTTTAAGTAGGATATTATTTGCGTGTTATTATGTGATTAGCACTATTTTTGGCATGAAATTAACTGCACGCTAAACATGTTGAGCGCTCGACATTGAAGCAGTCAAGGCCGTTGGATTGACATGATTTGATGGCCAAGATTATTTGGATCTGCCCCTTTGGTATGGATGGTATAGATATAGATTATACATGTAACAAGTTTAGGAAAAAAGTGACCGTGGCGGACAAGTTATCTAGTACTGTACTATTTATCTACTACTCTATAATAATTAAATGTGTTGATAAATAGATGTATCGCCTAGTGCTCGAACAAGGGGACTGATTGCGCCCTACAAGTATTTGGAATTGACTTCCCTAAGAAAATATTTGGAATTGACGTGGTATTTAATATGAAATGTTTACGATGAGAAGGAATACATGTGGCTTGATGACGTTTTATATTTAACTTGATACGGCTTTAGCTGAACATTCAATCGATCAAACCATAGATTTCATTCAGTCTGACTCCGACTTTACATTCATACGACGATCGATCTAAAATAAACAGAAATGATAAATGTTCCGATTTTAAGCATGGCAATCCGAACATTTTTCATGGCAAATTTAGATTACGCGGCAGCGGCGGGGGCGTCTTGTGGTGGGAAGCGGCTCCTCTGTCGTGCTCTGTGTGTCGTCGGGCCACTAACTGACGGTGACGGCAGAGTCTTGCGCCGTTGTTGGCGTACTCCTGGACATTGGCCCTAGCTTCAAGGAAGGGCAGAATGTTCTGGACTTCAGTCTCCAGGAGCGAGTCAACTCGCGGGAGGAAGCGACTGGCGTTGGTGCAAGGAAGTGGTCGACGACGGCCATCCATGCCGCTAAGGGGGGCACTGGCACCCACACGGGGACAGGTGCTGGCAACGGCGCGACGGAGACATTCGTGTGCACAAGCACCGGCATGGACACGCGCATTAGTGCACGCGCAGGTGCATGCGCTGGCAGGTGCACGGGCGCGTGAAAGTTGACGGGGACCTCATGGAACCCCATGGCATCAAGCTCGGTGACAATATGCGGCTCCCAACCCATTAATGCCACGGGGATGGACGCTGGCACAGTCGGGGCGACAGGAGCGGGAACAGGCGCGCCGTCTTCCCGCAAGGCCAGCTCAAGCTCGTCCCAAAGCACGGTGTCTTCCTCAGGAAACTGGAAGACTAAGGGTAGACCATCGTGATGCGGCTTGGCGTATGGTTAGGTCAAGCTGGTTGGAGGTAGATGACAGGAGAATCGGAGAGGAAGAGAGAAGATTGTAACGATACTGGGTAGTGCGGGGTTGATTTTAAACTGCGGCGCTGGCTGATACGTCTCCAACGTATCTATAATTTTTGATTGCTCCATGCTATATTATCTACTGTTTTAGGCAATATTGGGCTTTATTATCCACTTTTATATTATTTTTGGGACTAACCTATTAACCGGAGGCCCAACCTGATTTGTTGTTTTAAGCCTATTTGGTGTTTGAGGAAAAGGAATATCGACGGAGTCAAAGCGAGCGAAATCAAGCTGGAGAAGTTATTTTTGGAAGGAAAGCAACCCGGGGAACTTGGAGTGCACGTCGAGGAGAGTGCGGGCTGCCCACGAGGGTGGGGCGCCCCAGGCGCGCCCCTACCTCGTGGGGCCCTCGTAGCTCCACCGGCGTACCCCTGCACCCATATATACCTACGTATCATAAAACTTCCAGAACAGAAGATAGATCGGGAGTTCCGCCGCCACAAGACTCTGTAGCCACCAAAAACCTCTCGGGAGCCCTTCCTGGCACCCTGCCGGAGGGGGATCCCATCACTGGTGGCCATCTTCATCATCCCAGCGCTATCCATGACGAGGAGGGAGTAGTTCACCCTCGGGGCTGAGGGTATGTACCAGTAGCTATGTGTTTGATATCTCTCTCTCTCTCTCTCTCTCTCTCTCTCTCTCTCGTGTTCTCTCTCGTGTTCCTCTATGGCACGATCTTGATGTATCTTGAGCTTTGCTATTGTAGTTGGATCTTATGATGTTTCTCCCCCTCTACTCTCTTGTAATGAATTGAGTTTCCCTAAGTTATCTTATCAGATTGAGTCTTTTATGAGAACATTTGATGTATGTCTTGCCGTGATTATCTGTGGTGACAATGGGATATCATGTGCCACTTGATGTATGTTTTGGTGATCAACTTGCGAGTTTCGTGACATTGGGAACCTATGCATAGGGGTTGGCACACATTCTTGACTCTCTGATAGAAACTTTGGGGCACTCTTTGAAGTACTTTTATGTTGGTTGGATGAATCTGAGATTTTGTGATGCATATCATATAATCATGCCCACGGATAGTTGAGGTGACAATGGAGTATGTAGGTGACATTAGGGTTTTGGTTGATTTGTGTCTTAAGGTGTTATTCTAGTACGAACTCTTTTATAGATCGATCCGAAAGAATAACTTTGACGTGGTTTCATACCCTACCATAATCTCTATGTTTGTTCTCCGCTATTAGTGGCTTCGGAGTGACTCTTTGTTGCATATTGAGGGCTTGTTATATGATCTATCTATGTTATTATTGTTGAGAGAACTTGCACTAGTGAAACTATGAACCCTAGGCCTTGTTTCCTATCATTGCAATACCGTTTACGCTCACTTTTATCATTAGTTACCTTGCTGTTTTTATTTTTTCATATTACAAAAACCTTTATCTACCATCTATTTTGCACTTGTATCACCATCTGTTCGCTGAACTAGTGCACCTATACAATTTACCATTGTATTGGGTGTGTTGGGGACACAAGATACTTTTTGTTATTTGGTTGCAAGGTTGTTTGAGAAAGACCATCTTCATCCTACGCCTCCTACGGATTGATAAACCTTAGGTCATCCACTTGAGGGAAATTTGCTACTGTCCTACAAACCTGTGTACTTGCAGGCCCAACAACGTCTACAGGAAGAAGGTTGTGTAGTAGACATCACTGGCGCCATTAAAAGTCGGGGTAGTTGAGACGAATGTGGGCGGCGAAGCCTTATCAAAGGGCTCGCCTCCCAGTGAGCCTGCGCAGCGGCGTGCTCGCACGCCTCCCAGTCAGCCGGCGCAGCGGCCTGCTCGCACACCTCCCGTTGACTCACACGCTTGCTTGGACGGCACCTACCGATGAGAAGCGGGACTCATGGCGGCACCGCCCATGGTTTGAATATTGAAAGCGTTCGCCTTAACGTGACAGGTCTTTGTTCCAAAATACCTTGGCTCTTCATTTGTGCAACTTCTCATAAGCAACTTGTCTCAAATTGAAGAAAAAAATATGAAAGCATATTTTTGCCATATCACGAGACCATGCTCAGTTTCGTGAATTTCCGGTCACTTTTGGATTTTCTAAAATTTAAAGTCCACGATTCGAAACAATATGATAACCTGCATCATGCAATAAATTTTCAAGCGATACATCTTACAGTTGTAGATGTTAATATTTCTTAAGAAAGGATTTATTCAAACATTTTGCTTAGTTAGAGTTCAGGCAAGTTATATATACAAAGTAAAAGGATAATCCCTATGTACCAGTGCATTGCCTGATATATTAACTCAAGTACTAGGCACGAACAAACGGGGCTCAATTCTGTGCTCATCCTGGTGTAGTACTCCTATTAGTACTAGGCAACGGAGTTGATGGGTGACCTTGGGTACCGGCGACCAAGGGAACTGAACCGTGCTCGTCACGGTAGGTAACGTTGTCTAGTTACTAAAGCATTCCTCCATTGTTCATCGGTAGTCATTATGGACCGGGGACATGAGGGGAATTTCCTAGGGCTGGAATTCTGGCCGCCAGATATTTTGGCTCGAAACGCGGAGGCTCGACTGGTTGGGGTTGGCTAATGTGCGTACCACGCACGCTACCAGAAGGACACGAGGTTGGGTATTTTGTTTAAGGATCAACACAAGCCCGGGTCTGGCTGGTAAGCCGTTGGGTGCTACCATTCAAGAATACGAAAGGAATCTTTTAAATTGCCGAACAAATCTATATGTATTACATTGCTCGTATTTTCGTTGCAAATAGTAATCTCAACCTGGTAATTGATTCATGACGAGTTCTTGAATTAGAGTGAGTTTGTGATATAGTGATCTCAACGTGGATTTCACATTTCATGGTATCCCTAGTAATTTTTTCATTGCAAATTCAAATTTAAAAGATGAACGGTATGGTGGTGAGAAAACTTTGTATGTATCAAGCATATGACCACACAACCCCCCCCACACACACACACAAATACAACAACAATCCAGTAAGTATAGTGCATCTATTTTTCCAAACCATGCATATATAACACGAATTTAAAAATACTCCCTTTGTTCCTAGATATTTGTCTTTTAGGGATTTCAACAAGTGACTACATATGGAGCAAAATGAGTGAATCTACACTCTAAATATGTCTATATACATCCATATGTGGCAGCCCATTTGAAATATATAAATGACTAATATTTAGGAATGAAGGGAGTAAAATGTAAGACATGCATGGTCTTCAATTCAATATATAAAATGAACAGGAAACTGAAACATGAATATTAAGACTAGTACTACATACATGCAAATGTTGTGTTTAGGCGGAGCTATGTAGATTGTCGGGGGATAATCCCTCGACCTTAGAGTGAAGCTCTATTTAGGATTGTTTTGTAACGCCCCGAGACTGATGCGCCAGGTGTCATCCAGTTATTTGCCGTCGTTGACATGTCTTTCGCTTGCGTGCTGCTTTTTGCCATGTCATCGGGTGCATTTAATTTACATGTTTTCAAAACTTGCATCTGCTCGGGTCTCCCAGTTCTCTCTGTTGTCCGTTCTGAGCCCAGCCACACTCGCACGCGCTCGTCGCGCCTCCCAGTTCTAGTTTTGTGAGCGGGAGAAAAATGTTCTCGGAATGGACCTAGAGTTGTCGAGCGGTCTTGGTATATCACTGGTAGACCGCCTGTCAAATTTCGTTCCATTTGGAGGTCGTTTGATGCCCCAATGGTTAACCGCGTTAACCGCCGAACCCCTTTCTCTTTACAGCCCAGCACCCCTCCAGAACAGCCCACTAGCCCATCTAAACCGCCTCCATGCTCTTCACTGTCGGATCACGATCGTGTGGGTGAAAACCACTCCTCCATAGCCCTCTCCTAGCTCCCTCTACCTATAAAAACGTCCTCCCCTTCCAAATTTTGGGCAAAAACCCGTGCCGGACACAACACCCCTACCGCCGGACATGTACGCCACCGCCGCCGAGCCAATCCCACCTCGCCACGTGTCCCCGTTGGCTCCCCCACACCGTGCAGCCCGCAAGGCCCAGATCCCCCGAGTGCCCCATGCCCAGCGCCACCCAGATCCCTTCATCCCGCCGCCGTGCGCCGCCGTCGCCCTCACCGGAGCGCGACCCCGCCTTGCCTCCACCTCGTCGCTGTCGGCCGCTCCGCCTCGAGCCGTACCTCTCGTGTGCCCGCGCCGCCGCCGGCGACCGCTCTGTTCGCCGCCATCACCCGCCCCGCGCCGTCGCGCTGCCGCCGCCGGCACTCCTCGCGCCTCCCGTCTCTACCGAGCCCCGCGCCCGCCTGGCCGCCACCAGATCTGGCCGGATCCGGGCCGCCGCCGCCGGGATCCGCCTCGCCCCACCCTCCGGTGTCGTCCTCCACCTCGCCACGTCATCGTCCCCGCCACTGCCGCTGCATTGACCTCGACCTGGACGGGCTCGTCCTGGTCCGTCCCGCCAACCAAATGGCCCCACTGTAGCGCTCCGTCCCTAGTGTAAAATTTCGTCCATGAGCATAACTTTGTGCATGTTGCTACGTTTTGCATGCATGATATGTCAAAATGTTCATGTCAGAGTTGTCTACGTGATGGTTGAATTTGCATTCATGGTAATGTTCATCTTGATACCTTAATCTTCGTTGCAGAACTGCCAAGTGATATAAACTGCTAAAATCTGCTGCTTGTTAACATCATGTATGCATCTTGTGAGTGTTGTAATTTTGTCCCTGTTGATCCTATGGTGATGATCTTGATATGCAAATGTTCATCTCAGAGTGCTCTACATGTTTTTGTGCTTTGAATTCATGTTCGGGTTCATCTTCACATGTTAATCCCTGTTGCAAAAGTGCTTCCTGATGTTAAATGCTGAAAACTGTTATAACTTGCCTATTTGTCTTTTTTATATCTTCTTGTGTGATTTTCTTTTGAGCACCATGTCAACATGTTTTAGGAGTATAATCATGTCATCTTTGCATTGGTATAACTCACATGTCCTAATAATCCCTGTGGTGAGTGCATCAAGCTTGTGAAGTGGGCTACTTGCTGTTATTGTTCTGCTAAGTCTGAATCTATTATATTATGTTGCTATGTTTGCTTGATGCTACCATCAAATCCATGCACAATATGGAGATGCTTAGTTGACATGTTTTGATATCAATGTCATGATATATCCTTCCATGCCATTTGATGCCTCATATAAGTCTTGTAGCATATGTTTTTATTGCCATGAACATGCCAAAATGATGTTCAAGTTTTCATGTTAACTTCATAATGTCATGTTGTGAGCCTGATATTAATTAATATATGCCTATTTTGGAGATTCTCCAATTACTTGATTTGAATTATGATATTATTACTTTATTCAAATGCCAAGTTTGATAATTTTGGACTTCATATGACCTCCGTTCCGGGCTTGCAAACATGCTATGATAATGTTGCAGTTTTACACTTGCTGAAACTATTATGACATTCAAAATTGTCTTGATGGTTCCCACTAATCCATGAGTCATAATGTGTACTTCGATTACATGCCCTTGTTTGCTATGTATAATTTCTGTAGAATCTTTGTTTCTTGCCTCAAACATGTCATCATATTAACTCTGCTCATGCATATGCCCTGTTTTTCACCAAGTCATGAATCTGTGTTATCAAGTTGCTTTTTGCATTGATCATCTTGGGTTAATATTGATGCCTATGAACCTGAACCTTAATGATATTTGAAGCATGTTATCTTTACTTTGAGTATATATTAAGTTTGTTCTCATATGTTTCCTGTAGCATGTTGTTTTGATGATTGCAAAGTGCCTAGTTGCTGGGCAGATTGTTTATATAACTTGTTTGGAGTGTATGTGTTGCACCGTTACTCCGGTTTGAGCATGCCCTATATGAAACTTGCTTAGAATTGCATGTAGTTTCATATTATCTTGTTGCATCCTTGTTTCAAGTGTGTTTTCTTGATGTTTGAATGCCTTTTGCATCAATGCCATGTTTAACTTGTTTTGCTCATACCTTTTAGGCCGTAGCTCTGAATTAAAGGAACTTTATATGCCACTTGACTAGAAAAACGTGTAGATCACATGGTGCACTTTAACTTTCTGTTTAGCAACTTCAACTTAATGTTTTGTTTAGATCTGGACCAACTTCGAAATTTGCATATGAGGACTTACCGGAATTGTTATATGTTGTTTCCGACCTCATTTAAACTTGCTTTGATGTGTGGTTTTGTATGCATCATCTCTTGCCATGAGTAGCATCATGTAGCCTTGTCATGCATCATACTTGGTTGAGCACCATGTCATGTTTATGTGTTGGGTGTTTATCATGTTGTTTGCTTCTTTCCGGTTGTGCGCCTTCTCGTTAGTTCCTGTTTTGTTGCGATCATGAGGATTCATTCGACTACGCTTGGCTCGTCTACACCCGTTCATCTTCTTGATGGACTCGATCTTCTTCCTAGCGATATTTCAGGCAAGATGACCGTTACCCTGGATCTCACTACTATCATCGCTATGCTAGTTGTCTCGATGCTATCGCTGTGTCACGCTTCCTAACACTTGTTTATCAAGCCTCCCTATATGACATGAAACATCCTCTAACCTTTTCCACCATCCCAGCAAACCTTTCTTTGGCTATGTTACCGCTTTGATTAGCCCCCCTTATAGCATTGCTAGTTGCAGGTGCAGTGCAGGTTGTTCCATGTTGGGACATGGATATCTTGGGATGTCACAATATCTCTTATTTAATTAATGCACATATATACTTGGTAAAGGGTGGAAGGCTCGGCCTTTTTCCTGGTGTTTTGTTCCACTCTTGCCGCCGTAGTTTTCGTCATACCGGTGTTATGTTCCTTGATTTTGTGTCCCTAACACGATGAGGGTTTATGGGCCCCTCTTGACAGTTTGCTTTGAATAAAACTCTTCCAGCAAGGCCCAACATTGGTTTTAACATTTGCCATCATAATGATATTGAATTAATTAATTAATCTGCATAGGGGGTCGTGTCCCTAGGTTCTAATTCCACATAACAGCGGAGGCCTATGCCGATGGTGTTGGTCCCAAATTGGCAGTAGCCGGGGCCACCAACGGGTGTGCCAGCCGGAAACTTAGCCAATCCGGACGTGGCGTGAGACGAGATACGCGTGGCTACTATCAGGGGAGGTCTTGCCGGACTTGTTTTTCCATTGTCAAAATGTCTTGTGCACCGGGATTTCGAGTTTGATTGGAGGGTCCCGTGATGGAGGATTGTATCCACGCATCATGAGCTTGTCATGGGCTAAGTTGGGACACCCCTGTTGGGTTTAAACTTTTGAGAGCAGTGCCCACGGTTATGTGGCAGATGGGAATTTTTAATATCTGGTTGTAGAAAACTAGACACCAGATTCGGATTAAAATACACCAACCGCGTGCATAACCGTGACGGTCTCTTTTTGAGTAAGTCGAGAAGAGAACATGGTGGGGTTATGTTTGAACGTAAGTAGTTCAGGACCATTTATTGATCATTACTAGTTTCCGACCATTTGCGTAGCTTCTCATCTTATTCTTGTACTCGTATGTTAGCCACCATACATTGCTTAGTCGCTTGCTGCAACCTCACCACGTATCCATTCCATACCCATTAAGCTTTTCTAGTATTGATACCCATGGTAATGGGATTGCTGAGTCCTAGTGGCTCATAGATTACTACAACAACAGTTGCAGGTACAGGTAATGCGATGATCATGACGTGAGAGCGATGTTTACTTGTTTGGGAGTTCTTCTTCTGCTTCTTCGATTGAGGGATAGGTTCCTTGTCGGCAGCCTGGGCTAGCAGGGTGGATATCGTTTGAGTCTGTTTGTGTTTCATCCGTAGTCGGATGTTGCTCTTATGTATGATGTTGTTGTATTCATGTGGCATTGTATGCCTTTTGTATGTATCCCCATCTATTATGTAATGGTACGATGTAATGATATCCACCTTGCAAAAGCATCTTCAATATGCGGCTCTATCCTTGGTGGGACCTTCGAGTTCCTGTCGGATAGGATCGCATATTGGGCGTGACAAGTTGGTATCAGACTCCTGACTGACCATAGGAGCCTCCTTGATTGTTCATAGCATGGCCGTTGTCGAGTCTAGAAGAAAACTTTTTCGGAGCCTAGTTATATCGGAGAGTAGGAATTCTTTTTACTCCTCAGCCCCTTTGTCGCTCTGGTGAGGAATCTTGACGTAGGTGTTTTGATTTACTCCTCTTCCCATTCAAATTTTCTTTAGGATCATGCAGTTAGTTTTCAATCGTTGCGTTGTTAGCTCTTTTCATTAGTTGGTCTAGTACCAAGGACCGCTGCTACTCTCCCCGGTGTACTGAGAGGTGTAATCAGGATACCACTGGCTGGCCATCTCCGGGTCCCATTGGTAGGATGATGCACGATAAGGGTCCAGTTCAGGTTCTGGCTCAGGCTCAGGTTCTGGAGTGAATGCTTGGCCTTGATGAGCATACACCACTTCCGGTGTGACAAGAAAATTATCTGCAATTAAATCAAACAACAGAGGTGCACGCAAAATAATAGTCTCATTGTGTTTCTTATTAAATCTAATGTTATACAAGAGCATCTTCTCTTTGTTGTTAACAATAAACTTGTGTGCCACCATGCTCTTGTAATCTAAAATGTAAGGAGGCAATTTTGTCTCCTCTTTCTCATGGTGCCTAATAGGTATCTCAAAATGTCTAGCCAGACGTGTAGCATAGATACCTCCAAAGATGGGGCCTTTTGTATGATTCAAGCTTAGCCGTTTAGCAATGACGGCACCCATACTAAAACTATTATCTCCAAACAAGGCATGTTGAAGAATGATAATATTAGGAACACTAAAGTTTCCACTATTTCCACAACCAATCAAGCATCTACTAGCTAATATGGCAAAGTAGCGTAAAACAGGAAAGTGTATGCTAGAGATTTTCGCATCGGAACCCTTCTTTGGATCCTCTACAGTGATAGTGTTAACAAAGCCATCCACGTCTTTACGATGGGGTTCCTCTAATTCTCCCTCAAAGGGTATCCTACATACCGTGCAAAAATTACACAAAGACATTTCTCTGAATTCATCATATAAACGAAATGATACTGAAGGCGGTGACTTCTTAGGATAATAATAAAAAATTTGCATGAAAGTATTGGTAAGTAAGAGATACTGATCGATCCGGTCGTGGAGGAAATCGGTGAGGTCTACATTCTCGATCAAAGAATAAAAATCTTCATGAATTCCAGCTTCTTTCAAGAAATTATCACATGGCCATTCACACGGCCGTACTTCCGCTACGCGAGGAAGATTATACTCAGCTTTTTCCTTCTCTTTAGCTTGTTTTTCCTGAGAGCCTTGTCTAGAAGAGCCCCTCAAAAGTCTCCTTAACATTTTCTGAAAATTTCTGAAATTTTAGTAACTTCAAAATAAAAGTGAATAAAACTAAACAAGATTGATAGCAACTACTCCTACAAGTGCCTAGAGCCTGTATCAAGCATTAGAATTACTTGGGACCTCATAAATTTAACATGCAAGCTCAAGAACATGGTCACCTATGCGGCAAAAAAGTGCAATGAATAAAGCACTAGAATAAAAACTAATTGGACCAATGGAGGAGTCACATACCGCAACAATCTCCCAAAGCAGTTTTGTGAATGGAGCTTTGAGCAAGGAGATCAAAAATCGCAGCAAAATGAGCTAGAACTCATGCTTGAGCTGGATGGGGATTTTTTGGGAAGAAGTTGGAGTGTGTGGGTGCTGGCATAAGTGGAGGGGGGCCACCAGGGGCCTATGAGACAGGGGGCGCGCCTAGTGTAGGTGGGCGTGCCCTCCACTCTCGTGGCCTGGTGCTTGCCCCTCCTGCAGTGATTTTAGTGCCTAAAATCCTCAAATATTCCATAAAAAATCATACTAAATTTGCATGGCATTTGGAGCACTTTTATTTTCGGGATATTTTTTTATTGCACGGATAATTCAGAAAACAGACGGATAATACTATTTTTGCTTTATTTATTCTAAATAACAGAAAGTAAAAAGAGGGTACAGAAGGTTGTGCCTTCTAGTTTCATCCATCTTGTGATCATCAAAATGAATCCACTAACAAGGTTGATCAAGTCTTGTTAACAAACTCATTCCGAATAACATAGAACCGGAGAAATTTTGAATAACACTAAGGTACCTCAACGGGGATATGAACATCCCCAACAGTAAGAATATCATACTTTTTCTTGATAGTAGGGAGAGGAAATTCAAAACCTCCAATAATGATAGTTGGAATTTTTCCAATAGAATTGATGCTATGAACTTGAGATTGTTTCCTCGGAAAGTGTACTGTATGCTCATTACCATTAGCATGAAAAGTGACATTGCCTTTATTGCAATCAATAACAGCCCCTGCAGTATTCAAAAAGGGTCTACCAAGGATAATCAACATACTATCGTCCTTGGGAATATCAAGAATAACAAAGTCCGTTAAGATAGTGACATTTGCAACGACAACAGGCACATCCTCACAAATACCGACAGGTATAGCAGTTGATTTATCAACCATTTGCAAAGATATTTTAGTAGGTGTCAACTTATTCAATTCAAGTCTACGATATAAAGAGAGAGGCATAACACTAACACCGGCTCCAAGATCACATAAAGCAATTCTAACATAATTTCTTTTAACGGAGCATGGTATAGTTGGTACACCCGGATCTCCAAGTTTCTTTGGTATTCCACCTTTAAAAGTGTAATTAGCAAGCATGGTGGAAATTTCAGCTTCTGATGTCTTTCTTTTATTTGTAATGATATCCTTCATATATTTAGCATAAGGATTTACTTTAAGCATATCAGTTAAGCACATACGTAAGAAGATAGGTCTAATCATTTCAGCAAAGCGCTCAAAATCCTCATCATCCTTTGTCTTGGATGGTTTCGGAGGAAAGGGCATGGGTTTCTGAACCCATGGTTCTCTTTGTCTACCGTGCTTCCTAGCAACAAAATCTCTCTTATCATAATGTTGATTCTTTGATTGTGGGTTATCAAGATCAACATCAGGTTCAATCTCTACTTCATTGTTTTTGCTAGGTTGAGCATCAACATGAACATTATCATTTACATTATCACTAGGTTCATGTTCATCACCTGATTGTGTTTTAGCATCAGAAATAGAAATATCATTGGGATTCTCAGGTGTGTCTACAGTAGGTTCACTAGAAGCATGCAAAGTCCTATCGTTTTTCTTTTTCTTATTTTTAGAAGAACTAGGTGCCTCTAAATTATTTCTCTGAGAATCTTGCTCGATTCTCTTAGGGTGGCCTTCAGGATATAGAGGTTACTGAGTCATTCTACCAGTTCTAGTAGCCACTCTAACAGCAAAGTCAGGCTTATTATTTAATTAATCAAGCAAATCATTTTGAGCCTTAAGTACTTGCTCAGCTTGAGTAGCAACCATAGAAGCATATTTGCTAACGAGTTTGAGTTCACCTTTAACTCTAGCCATATTATCGCTCACGCGTCCTATCTCAAAAGCATTATTCTTTAACTCTCTACCAACATAAGCATTAAAACTTTATTGTCTAGCCATAAAATCATCAATTTCATCTAAGCATGGGCTATGAAATTTAGTAGAGGGGGTTTCAATTTTATCATATCTATAGAGAGAATTTTATTTTACTACCTGTGTCGGGTTGTCAAGACAATGTGGTTCTTCGACAGGCGGTATATTAAGACCATGTATTTCTTCAATACGTGGTAAATTCTTAACATCTTCAGCTTTTATACCTTTTTCTTTCATTGATTTCTTTGCCTCTTGCATATCTTCAGGACTAAGAAATAAAACACCTCTCTTCTTCGGAGTGGGTTTAGGAATAGGCTCAGGAGTTGGCTCAATTGGTTCAGGAATTGCCTCAGGAAGAGTCCAATTATTTTCATTAGTCAACATATTATTCAATAGTAATTCAGCTTCATTGAGTGTTCTTTCCCTGAAAACACAACCAGCACAACTATCCAAGTAGTCCTTGGAAGCATCGGTTAGTCCATTATAAAAGATATCAAGTATTTCATTTTTCTTAAGAGGATGATCAGGCAAAGCATTAAGTAATCGGAGAAGCCTCCCCAAGCTTGTGGGAGACTCTCTTCTTGATTTGCACAAAATTATATATTTCCATAAGGCAGCTTGTTTCTTATGAGCAGGAAATATTTAGCATGTAGTAATAAATCATATCACAGGGACTACGCACACAACCAGGAGCAAGAGCATTATACCAAGTCTTAGCATCACCCTTTAATGAGAACGGAAATATCTTAAGGATATAATAATAGCGAGATTTATCATCATGAGTAAACAGGGTGGCTATATCATTCAACTTGGTAAGATGTGCCACAACAGTTTCAGATTCAAGGACATAAAAGGGATTAGATTCAACTAAAGTAGTAATGTCAGGATCAACAGAGAATTCATAATCCTTATCAGTAACATAGATCGGTGAAGTAGCAAAAGCAGGGTCAGGTTTCATTCTAGCATTAAGAGACTGCTGGTTCCATTTAGCTAATAACTTCTTAAGATCATATCTATCATTGCAAGCAAAGATAGCTCTAGCAGCTTCTTCATTCATAACATAACCCTCAGGAACAACAGGCAATTCATAATCATTGGGAGAATTTTCATCATCACTATCATCAATAATAGCATCTTCAATAATTTCATTCTCTCTAGCCCTAGCAAGTTGTTCATCAAGAAATTCACCTAATGGCAAAGTAGTATCACGCACAGAAGTAGTTTCATCATAAGTACCATGCATAGCAGAAGTGGCATCATCAGTAACATGTGACATATTAGAATTCATAGCAGTAGCAGGTTTAGGTGTCGCAAGCTTACTAATAACGGAAGGAGAATCTAGTGCAGAGCTAGATGGCAGTTCCTTACCTCCCCTCGTAGTTGAGGGCAAAATCTTGGTTCTGTCATCTTTCAAGTTCTTCCTAGTGATCAACGGATATAAATCCCAAGTGACTCAGAGAATAGAGCTATGCTCCCCGGCAATGGCTCCAGAAATTAGTCTTGATAACCAACAAGTGTAGGGATCGCAACAGCTTTCGAGGGTAAAGTATTCAACCCAAATTTATTGATTTGACACAAGGGGAGCCAAAGAATATTATCGAGTATTAGCAGTTGAGTTGTCAATTCAACCACACTTGGATAACTTAGTATCTGCAGCAAAGTATTTAGTAGCAAAGTAGTATGATAATAAAGGTAATGGTAGCAAAAGTAATATTTTTGGGTTTTGTAGTGATTGTAACAATAGCAACGGAAAAGTAAATAAGCGAAACACAAGATGTGAAAAGCTCGTAGGAAATGGATCAGTGATGGAAAATTATGTCGGATGTGATTCCTCATGTAATTGCTATAACATAGGGTGACACTGAACTAGCTCCAATTCATCAATGTAATGTAGGCATGTATTCCGAATGTAGTCATACGTGCTTATGGAAAAGAACTTGCATGACATCTTTTGTCCTACCCTCCCGTGGCAGCGGGGTCGTAGCGGAAACTAAGGGATATTAAGGCCTCCTTTTAATAGAGAACCGGAACAAAGCATTAGCACATAGTGAATACATGAACTCCTCAAGCTACGGTCATCATCGAGAAGTATCCCGATTATTGTCACTTCAGGGTTGTCGGATCATAACAGATAATAGGTGACTATGGACTTGCAAGATAGGATCAAGAACACACATATATTCATGAAAACATAATAGGTTCAGATCTGAAATCATGGCACTCGGGCCCTAGTGACAAGCATTAAGCATAGCAAAGTCATAGCAACATCAATCTCAGGACATAGTGGATACTAGGGATCAAACCCTAACAAAATTAACTTGATTACATGGTAAATTTCATCCAACCCATCACTGTCCAGCAAGCCTACGATGGAATTACTCATGCACGGCGGTGAGCATCAAGAAATTGGTGATAGAGGATGGTTGATGATGACGACGACGACGAATCCCCCTCTCCGGAGCCCGAACGGACTCCAGATCAGCCCTCCCGAGAGAGATTAGGGCTTGGCGGCGGCTCCGTATCGTAAAACGCGATGAAACTTTCTCTCTGATTTTTTTCTCCACGAGATGGAATATATGGAGTTGGAGTTGAGGTCGGCGGAGCCTTAGGGGGCCCACGAGACAGGGGGCGCGCCCAGGGGGTGGGCGCGCCCCCACCCTCGTGGATAGGGTGTGGGCCCCCGATCTTGATTCTTTCGCTAGTATTTATTATATTTCCCAAAAAGTGCCTCCGTGGATTTTCAGGACATTCCGAGAACTTTTGTTTTCTACACATAAAACAACATCACGGCAGTTCTGTTGAAAACAGCGTCAGTCCGGGTTAGTTTCATTCAATCATGCAAGTTTTTGGAAAAGTAGATACATTGGAGACGTATCAGTGCATCATCACTTCTTCAATCCTTTTTCAACGGTGTTTCTCTTTAGTGGGCCCTAACCCACATGTCTTTTCCCAGGATCTTACCTGACTCTTCTAATTCTTTCCGGAGTATTCTCAAATTATTTTCTAAGTGTGACGTAAGAATGGATTCCATCAGTCACATGCCTTCTCCAAGATCGCTTGAAATTCTTTCCATCTTTGGTTCAACCTTTTCCTCTTTCATTCTTCCGGAGTGTCTCAACAAATTTGGTGGTGTTTCTCGTTGGCATTCTCAACATTTGAAGACCAGAGAAGAGTTTCTCTTAATTCTTGCCCGTTCTCGTGAAGATTTGTGGTTCTAGATTCATGTTACCCTCTTAAATTATTCCGTTTGTCAGAAATTCCTTTTCTTACCCATCCGGAGTATGTCAGGAGTTGTTTTCCGTTTCGTTTTACTGGAGGCCATCATTCATGAAGAATTCTTCGTCCACATGTTCCAGCTATCGTTATCCAGTTATCCCGGTGCATCTGTTAAGTATTCTTTAATCAGTTTACGATCTCTTCGTTCTCTTGTCTCTAAATACCCTCAAGCATATTTGTTCTTTTAATTCTTCCCGGTGATTCATTCTCTTTTCTTTGTTCATTTTTATTTCTACGGTGGTTCGTTCAAGATTCCTTTTCCTTTTTTGTCATACCACTTCAATCATTCTTCCCAATTCTACCAGTGGTTCGTTGAAGACTGTCAAAGTTTTGCGCGATATCTCCCCTTGATATTTTTCAACGTAAATAAGTAGTATGCAAATCCATTTCTTCTCATCAATTTAATTGGTGGAGGATAAGCATAACATAATTCTTATTCTTATTTCATCAAGTTGGGTAATTCCTTCCTTCAGAGTTTGTTCATGATGGATAATCTCTCGGTTCTAAGTT
The DNA here is from genome assembly GCA_021437245.1 of Aegilops speltoides. Taxonomy (NCBI): domain Eukaryota; kingdom Viridiplantae; phylum Streptophyta; class Magnoliopsida; order Poales; family Poaceae; genus Aegilops; species Aegilops speltoides. The sequence goes on along the minus strand of CM038142.1, from coordinate 189,039,830 downwards.
GTTCATCTTTTCCGGAGTTCCAAGTTTTTCTCGCTTGTCTCGTCGTGAAGCTCCATCTAAATCACCGCAAGGCTTTAATCTTTTTTGTTTCATCCTTCAATTCTATCTCATCATCCTTTTGTTACCGGAGTTCTTCACAGTGGTTCGTTAAGTATTTAATTCATTCTTCAAGTGTCCATCAAGATTCTTGTTGGAGGGGTTCAAGTATCTTTCTTCTTGCGTCTCGAAGTGCAATTAATTCTCCGTATTCTTTTGAAGTGGAGTTTTGCATTTCTTTGTTCTTCTCAGATATTCAAGCATTTGGTTGTGGCATAATTTCACCTCAGGTTTTGAGATGTTTTTCCATAAGTCCACACAAGCTTATTCGTTTGTTTTTTATTTTACCAACAACTCCGTTCAATCCTTCCTCCTAAGGATGATATCAAATTCATTCGTACTGGAAGTTGCTGTTCTCTTATCCGTTCTTTTCATTCAATTCTTTCAATTCTTCCGGAGGCATTGGATTGTTCATCTCGTCAAGTGTCACCCCATCTTGTGAAGTTCATGTTCTATTCCTTCCATTTTTAGCTAGAGTGCTTCCCAAATTCTTTCATTCTTATTCCTTTCTACCTTCTTCTAACCGAAGTGGTTTCACAATCTATCTTATTGAATGAGATTTTGATTCTCGTCATATCCGTTGTTCCTCTTTTCTACCAGGATGCTCTCGACTTTGTTCATCTTCTCTCTTGCGTTCTCACTTCACCTCATCCTCTTTTCTTCCGTCTCGTTCCTAAGATCTCGGGATGAGATCTTCTGTTAGTTGAGGAGAGTTGTAATGCCCCGAGACCAATGCGCCAGGTGTCATCAAGTTATTAGCCGTCGTTACCATGTCTTTCACTTGCGTGCTACTTTTTGCCTTGTCATCAGGTGCATTTCATTTGCATGTTTTCAAAACTTGCATCCGTTTGGGTCTCCCAGTTCTCTCCGTTGTCCGTTCTGAGCCTAGCCACACTTGCACGCGCCCGTCGTGCCTCCCAGTTTTTGTTTTGTGAGTGGGAGAAAAATGTTCTCAGAATGGACCGAGAGTTGTCGAACGGTCTTGGTATATCACCGGTAGACCGCCTGTCAAATTTTGTTCCATTTGGAGGTCGTTTGATGCCCCAACGGTTAACCACGTTAATCGTCGGACCCCTTTCTCTTTGCAGCCCAGCATCCCTACAGAACAGCCCACTAGCCCATCTAAACCCCCTCCATGATCTTCGCCATCAGATCATGATCGTGTGGGCGAAAATCGCTCCTCCATAGCCGTCTCCTAGCTCCCTCTACCTATAAAAACGTCCTCCCCTTCCAAATTTCAGGCAAAAACCCTAGCCTCCTCCTCCTGCCGCGCCGGACACACCACCCCCGCCGCTAGACATGTTCGCCACTGCCGCCGAGCCAATCCCACCTCGCCACGTGCCCCCATCGACTCCCCTCACTGTGTAGCCCACGGGGCCCAGATCCGGCCCGCCGGGCCCGGATCCCACGCCGCCGCACGAGCGCCCTGCGCCCAGCGCCGCCCGGCTCCATTTGCCCCGCCACCGGAGTGCCCCTCTGCCGCTGTCTTCCTCGCTGGAGCGCGATCCCGCCTCGCCTCCACCTCGTCACCTTCGGCCGCTCCGCCCCAAGCCGCACCTCTCGCGCGCCCGCCGCCGCCGCCAGCAACCGCTCCGCTCGCCGCCACGCTCGCTTGCCGACATCGCCCATGTCCCGCGCCCCCGCGTCCGTGCGCCGCTGCCGCCATGCTTGTCCGCCACCGTTGGTGCCTCCCCGCACCTCCCCATCTACACCGAGCCCAGCGCCCGCCTGGCCGCCATCGGATCTGGCCGGATCTGGGCAGCCGCCGCCGGGATCCGCCTCGCCCCACACTCCGGTGTCGTTCTCCGCCTCGCCTCGACATCGTCCCCGCCACCGCCACCGTGTTGACCTTGACCTGGACGAGCTTGTCCCAGTCCGGCCCCGTCCTGCCAACCAAACGGCCCCATTGTACCGCTCCGTCCCTGTACCACTTCCTCCCCAGGGTAAAATTTCATTGAATTTTTAACATCATGACGCATTGTCGTGATCAGCATAACTTTGTGCATGTTGCTCCATTTTGCGTGCATGATATGCAAAAATGTTCATCTCAGAGTGCTCTAAGTGATGGTTGCACTTGCATTCATGTTAGTGTTCATCTTGATGCCTTAATCTTTGTTGCAAAACTGGTAAGTGATATAAACTGCTGAAATCTACTGTCTGTTAACATCATGTATGCATCTTGTGAGTGTTGTAACTCTGTCCCTATTGATCCTATGGTGATGATCTTGATATGCAAATGTTTAGCTCAGAGTGCTCTACATGTTGGTGTGCTTTGAATTCATGTTAGTGTGCATCTTGACATGTTAATCCCTGTTGCAAAAGTGTTTGCTGCTGTTAAATGCTGGAAACTGTTATAACTTGCATATTTGTCTTTTTTATATCTTTTTGTGTGATTTTCTTTTGAGCATCATGTCCACATGTTTTAGGAGCATAATCATGTCATCTATGCATTGGTATAACTCACATGTCATGATATGCCTTTGGGTGAGTGCATCAAGCTTGTGAAGTGGGCTACTTGCTGTTAGTGCTCTGCTAAGTCTGAATCTGTTATATTTTGTTGCTATGTTTGCTTGATGCTACCATCAAATCCGTGCATAATCTGGAGATGCTTAGTTGAAATTTTTTGATGCCCATGTTATTCTATATCATGACATGCCATTTGATGCCTCATATAAGTCCTATAGCATATGTTTTCATTGCCATGAACATGCCTAAATGATGTTCCAGTTTTATGTTAACTTCATGATGCCATGTTGTGAGCTGCAATTACTTGTTTTGAAGTATTCTATGATTAATTTGTTCACATGCCAAATTTGATAATTTTGGAATTCATATGACCTCTTGATACGTCTCCAACGTATCTATAATTTTTGATTGTTCCATACTATTATATTTTCTGTTTTGGATGTTTAATGGGCTTTAATATGCTCTTTTATATTATTTTGGGAACTAACCTATTAACTGGAGGCCCAGTGCTAGTTTCTGTTTTTTCCTTATTTTAGAGTTTTGCAGAAAAGGAATACCAAACGGAGTCCAAACGGAATGAAACCTTCGCGATGATCTTTCTTGGACAGAAAGCAATCCAGAAGACTTGGAGTTGAAGTCAGAAACGACACAAGGCGTCCACGAGGTAGGAGGGAGCGCCCCCACCATCGTGGGCCCCTCATAGCTCCACCTACATACTTCTTTCACCTATATATACTCTTATACCCTAGAAAAATCAAGGGGAGCCACGAAACCACTTCTCCACCACCGCAACCTTCTGTACCCGTGAGATCCCATCTTGGGGCCTTTTCCGGCGATCTGTCGGAGGGGGAATCGATCACAGAGGGCTTCTACATCAACACCATTGCCTCTCTGATGAAGCGTGAGTAGTTTACCACAGACCTTCGGGTCCATAGTTATTAGCTAGATGGCTTCTTCTCTCTCTTTGATTCTCTATACAAAGTTCTCCTCGATGTTCTTGGAGATCTATTCGATGTAATACTCTTTTGCAGTGTGTTTGCCGAGATCCGATGAATTGTGGATTTATGAACAAGATTATCTATGAATATTATTTGGTTCTTCTCTGAATTATTATATGCATGATTTGATATCTTTGCAACTCTCTTCGAATTATCGGTTTAGTTTGGCCTACTAGATTGATCTTTCTTGCCATGGGAGAAGTGCTTAGCTTTGGGTTCAATCTTGCGGTGTCCTTTCCCAGTGATAGTATGGGCAGCAAGGCACATATTGTACTGTTGCCATCGAGGATAAAAAGATGGGGTTTATATCATATTGCTTGAGTTTATCCCTCTATATCATGTCATCTTGCTTAATGCGTTACTCTGTTCTTATGAACTTAATACTCTAGATGCATGCTGGATAGCGGTCGATGTGTGGAGTAATAGTAGTAGATGCAGAATTGTTTTGATCTACTTGACACGGACATGATGCCTATGTTCATGATCATTGCCTTAGATATCTTCATAACTATGCACTTTTCTATCAATTGCTCGACAGTAGTTTGTTCACCCACCGTAATACATGCTATCTTGAGAGAAGCCACTAGTGAAACCTATGGCCCCCGGGTCTCTTTTCTATTATATTGCATCTCTTTTCCATTATATCGCATCTCATTTACTATTTTGCAATCTTTACTTTCCAATCTATACAACAAAAATACCAAAAATATTTACTTTACTATCTTTATTAGATCTCCCTTTTGCGAGTGACTGTGAGGGGATTGACAACCCCTTTATCGTGTTGGTTGCAAGGTTCTTGATTGTTTGTGCAGGTACTAGGTGACTTGCGCGTCGTCTCCTACTGGATTGATACCTTGGTTCTCAAAACTGAGGGAAATACTTACGCTGCTTTGCTGGATCACCCTTTCCTTTTCAAAGGAAAAACCAACGCAAGCTCAAGAGGTAGCACCTCTGTTCCAGGCTTGCAAACATGCTATGATAATGTTGTTGTTTTACACTTGCTGAAACTGTTATGACATTCAAACTTGTCTAGATGGTTCCCACTAATCCATGAGTCATATGCATATGATGCCTTGATGATATTTTATCTTTGTTATGTGTACTTTGATTCCATGCCCTTGGTTGCTATGTATAGTTGTTGTAGCATCTTTGTTTCTTGCCTCCAACATGTCATCATATTAACTCTGCTCATGCATATGCCCTGTTTTTCACTGTCATGAATCTGTGTTACCAAGTTGCTTTTTACATTGATCATATTGGATTAATCTTGATGCCTATAAACCTAAACCTTAATGGCATTTGAAGCATGTTATCTGTAGTTTAAGTGCATATCAAGTTTGTGCTCATATGTTTCCTGTAGCATGTTGTTTTGATGATTGCAAAGTGTCTAGTTGCTGTTTTGGGCAGATTGTTGATATAACTTGTTTGGAGTGTATGTGTTGCACCGTTACTCCGTTTTGAGCATGCTCTATATGAAACTTGCCTAGAAATGCATGTAGTTTCATATTATCTTGTTGGATCCTTGTTTCAAGTGTGTTTGCTTGATGTTTGAATGCTTTTTGCATCAATGTCGTGTTCAACTTGTTTTCCTCATATCTTCTAGGCCGTAGCTCCAAATTAAAGGAACTTTATATACCACTTGACTAGAAAAACATGTAGATCATCATGGTGCACTTTAAATTTCTGTTTAACAACTTCAACTTAATGTTTTGTTCAGATCTGGACCAACTTTGAAATTTGCATATGAGGACTTACCGGCATTGTTATATGTTGTTTCTGGCCTCATTTAAACTTGCTTTGATGTGTGGTCTTGTATGCATCATCTCTTGCCATGAGTAGCATCAGTAGCCTTGTCATGCATCATACTTTGTTGAGCATCATGTCATGTTTATGTGTTGGGTGTTTACTATGTTGTCCGCTTCTTTTCGGTTGTGCTCCTTCTCGATAGTTCCTGTTTCGTTGTGATCGTGAGGATTCGTTCGACTACGCTTGGCTCATCTACACCCGTTCGTCTTCTTCGTGGACTCGATCTTCTTACTAGCGGGATTTCAGGCAAGATGACCGTTACCCTAGATATCACTACTATCATGGCTATGCTAGTTGTCTTCATGCTATCGCTATGTCGTGCTTCCTACCACCTGTTTATCAAGCCTCCCTATATGCCATGAAACAACCTCTAAATACGAGTTGCTTGGAGCTTGTAGATCTGAGATATATCAGCTCACAGGATGTCTTAATATTTTTACAGGAAACCTTAATGAGTTTGAGAATTGCACACAATTTGTACAAAAACTACTCAGATGCCCTTCGATCCCATATCCAATGACCACGAAGCTCATATCACCATAGCATCTAAGATGAAGGAGGACCTCATATTCTCTTGTATGTAAGAATATCATGTGCTACCCCACCTTAGATGCTTTGGTGATACAAGCTCTTCGGAGCCGTTGGATCTGTGATCCAACAACTCCTTGGTGGTTCGAATGTTTTTTTTGCAGAAAAGCCCCCAAAGAGTTCGGCCACTGCTTACAAGCACAAAGACTACTCAAATGCCATTGGATCTCAGATTGAACGACCTCGAAGCTCGTATCACCATAGCATCCAAGCTGCCAGAACACTTGATGTTTTCTCGCACGGGAGAATATGAGGTGCTCCCGCACCGTAGATTCTATGGTGATACGAGTTCCTGGAGATATAACAGCTCATAGTAGGAGGTTTGAATGTTTTTGCAATATATGCCTGAGAGAGTTTGGGAATTGCGCAGAAAGTACAAGTACTACGGGTGTGGCATCTGATCACACATCATACGACCTAGATGCTCGTACACCGTAGCGGCTAATTAAGCTACAGGGAGCACCTAATATGAGCAACTGGGAGCCGTGGGATCCAAGATGCAGCGGCACACATGAGGAATGAATGTTTTATTTGCAAAAAACCTTGGAGAGTTTGAAAATTGCGCATAATTACAAAGACTACTCCCAAGCCATTGGATCTCAGTTCCAACGACGTAAAAAATTGTATCACCATAGCATCTAAGCTGCGGGGTGGATGTGATATTCTATGCCGCTGTCATTTTTGTTCCTAAACTTGCAAAATAAGTGTAACTCATGATGTTACTTGTCTAACCACGCAATGTGTTTGTGCAAAAAAAACATCCTACACTAAAATATCGGGACGACACACGGGGGTTCCACTTGTCATTGATCAAATTTGGACCTAAAACTAACAAATCTGAAAGACGAGATTCGAACTAGCAACCTGGACTACAAAGCATAAGTCGATAACCTGAAAAAACAACGGTTGTTAGCTTTGCCCCATAACTTGATTTTATACAGTATTACGTTGAGTAGAGTAGAGGGAGTGGCTCGTCAACACGTGCTTGACCGTTGACTCACTTACTGGTGGGTCCGATGTCTGCGATCTCTCTCTCCTGTCCATCGTCTCCTTTAGATGCATGGGCACACACGAAGAGCAGCGCGAGCTTGCCGTGGTGTTACTATAACTAAAAAAGCTTGGAAAATAGAAGGATCGCCTAGAACAAGAGACGTTGTGCCTGGTTGAGACGGAGCTAACCACACCTATCCTTCGTGCCACATTAGCATGATGAAGCTGTGTGGGTAGTGGGGTGTTTTCGACCGACTGGCTGGGTCCCGAGGTCAAACCATAGGTAGTATGTCTGATACAGTATATTTTTATACGCACATTTTTCCTCCGTGTCGAGACGTGGCATAGCCTACCGCGCAGTTTTGGGGTCCTCCTGGGTGGTTCACGCATATTTTCTTCCTTTCCGAGACGTGGGACACCCTACCGCGTGTTTTCTGGGTCCTCGGTTGTAGCGCCAAAGCAAGTAAATGAGTCGTCAAATCACGAAAGACCACCTTTCCTGCCAAGTCCATCAGTGAAGCACGGTGGCTAGCTAGTTGGGCTAGTGCGACCGATTAGCTAGGCCGTTACCACATTTGTTTTTTCACCCCTTTTTATCTCCTTGCCAGCAGGTAAATTTAAATATCCACCGCGGCGTTTCTCTAGTCTTTGGGTGCGGCAGGCGCGGCGGGATTTTTATTTTTTTGATTGACGGGAGCAGGCGTGGCAGCAATTAGTCATGATGACTCCGCATGTAAAACCCACTGCTCCCTGATGTGAAAAGTCGCCGAGTGGTGTTTTCCCATGGTGAAAACCAAAAGATTCACCCCGCTCCTCGGCTGGCTCCCACCGCCTTCCCATAGATTGCATTGCCTTTTAGCCGTTTCGCCCCCTTTGCTTCCTCTCCCCATTGCTTCTACCTGGTTCCATGGCGGTGCACGAGACCACGGAGTCTGAGGTGAGGTGCCTGACACAGGAGCTCCAGGCCAAGGATGCAGAGCTCAGGGCCAAGGACGTGGAGCTCCATGAGCTCAAGGAGGAGAGAAGTGGCATGCTCCTCCTTTATGTGCAGGAGTTCACGGAGCATCAAAAGCGGCAGGTGTCTACCACAAAGATGCTCGAGGCGTCAGCGGCATTGCTGCCGAAAGCGGGAGATACAATAAGCGGTCCGGCGAGCCGGCTGGAGCACGAGCGGGCCGATCGTGACGAGGTCCAGGATCGCCTCAGCCACTTGGTGGACCATGTTGCCATGCACGTGTTGCGACTGTGCAATGCCTACCGTTGTGCCAGCGCGACCATGCCGGGTGTCGGGCTAAACACGTTTGTCGGTGGCGAACTCTGTGCGGCCACGGGCACCTATGGGGCACGGGGGCCCCTTCTAGTCCGGCGAGGGAGCGGGCGCGGCGTGAGCGATCGAGGTCGGTAGCTGGGGAAGACGGGCGATTTTTACCCAGCTTCGGAGCTCTCCGGAGAGATAAAACCCCTACTGCTGCTTTTGTGCTTGTATTGGATCTTGCTCGAGAGCGCGAACGTATGGTGGTGTTGTGGGTGTCCAATCGACCGAACCCCCTCTACGTGCGCATGGGCCTCCCTTTTATAGTCTGAAGGGGGCGCCAACAGGTGGCAGCGTAGGAAGAGGGGGTAGAAAGGTAAAAACGCAGGTTGGTACAACAGCGACCAACAGTGTCCCCTACCTAACTCTGACGGCAGGGGACTAGGGCATTTAATGCCCGTCCGGTCGCATGTGAAGGCAAAAAGCGACCGTTAGGTGAGCCACGGTTGCCACGATGGCGTCTCTGTCAGCTCCGCTTGCCACCTCGCTCTGCATGGCTGCATAGCGCCCGCCCGTGCCCTGGGGCGGCCACAGGGTGACACGTCGCTGGGTGCGCTGGCCTTTGGGTGGCAACCTTGCGCTGCAAGTGCCTTGCATGACCCTTCTCATGTCGTGCCGGCAAGCTTGCCGGCCGTCGGGCCTTGCCGGGACGCGCGGGCGCCGCAGCAAGTCTTCTGGAAATGCCTTGGTTGCCTTCCCGGCAAGCTCCTCTTGCCGGGGCCTTTGTCTTCTCAGTTAATACTTTCTTCTTGAATGGCGAAATAGGAAATGATGGAGGGTCTTGGCGGGCGCCGGCAAGCCTTGCTGCTGGTGCTGCGGCTGCTGCCGTGCAGACAAGTTCGGGTACTAAGGTACCCCTACTTTAGTACACCGACAGAGCCCCGGGCTGGGCCATACATGGTGCGGCGTTGTTGGGCCAGGCCCAAAGCAGTCTGGCACGCGCGCCACAGGCCCATGCAAAATGGACTCCGCGTCCACCGCGTCCTCCGTAATAAAGACGCATTGATTGCGGCGTCGGGGGAAAACGTGCCAATACTTAACTCCAGGAAATGCGTAACGTTCGCATCCCCCGTTTATAAGCAGAGGAAACGGGGTCGTTCCCCCAGTTTCGCCACTTGCAGTTCCTTCCTCCAAAAGCTCAGCCGCTCTCCTCCGTCTCCTGAATCAAGAAGAAAGGAGCGCTCTGCCGCCCGTCATCGCCGTCGCCGCCGTCATTTTCGCCTCCTCCCACTGCCTCTGCTATGGCTCCGAAGGCTGGGAAGGCCACGAAGGCCGCGAAGGCTGCGAAGGCCGCGAAATCGGCCGAGGCGCTGGAGCTCGAGGCGCTGCACAAGAAGCAGGTGCTTTTCCCCCCCGAGCTCACTCCGGAGGCATTGCAGGCGGAGTTCTACCTCTTCTGGTCGACGGAAACGCGGGCGCATCCGCGCACACCGGTGCTTTCCGCGGAGGCCTCCAAATCGAAAAAGTGCCCCAAAGGGTACTACTTCTTCCCTGTGTTCTTCTATTGCGGGCTCTGCCCACCTTTTTCCGACTTCTTTTGCGATATCATGAACACCTACGGGTTCCATCTGCTTGATTTCACCCCCAACGCCGTTCTGACAATGGCGGTTTTCGCACACCTCTATGAGAACTTCGTTGGTATCCTCCCCAATGTGGCTCTTTTTCGCCACTATTTCTCTCCTCGGGCCGAGAAGGGGGAGCCACTGGCTGGTGGAATCGCTGGACTTCCGGATGGGCATGAAGGAGGTGTACTTGTCGGGCGAACTCCGCAGCAAGTGGGACGAGTGGAGGGCGGAGTGGTGCTGGATCTGTGATGCCAATCCGCCGTCGTTCACTAAGCTGCGCAAGACCCGGGTGGTGCGTGGCAATGACTGGAGTGCTCTGTCGTCGGATGACGCCAAGCTGACGATTGCTACCACCCGAATCCTCCGGCTTAGGCACGCCGGACTTACAACAGGGGCGGTTGGCGCGGATTTCCTTCGTCGCCGTATCGCCCCTCTGTAGGCGAGGGGGAGGCCCGCCTGGCAGTTCAGCGGGCCGGCAGATTTCATGAGGCTGCGCCCGGGCCTCAACTTCAACTTCGCGGTCATGGAGCTTGGAAGCGTCTTTGAGGAGATGTTCAAGCATGACCCCAATCATCGAGTGGTTCCGGTTAGGCGCGGCGTCGTCCCCTTGTGCAATAATTCCCGGGGCGATCGTATCTGCGCAATGATGCCAGAGTGCGACTCGCATGGGATAAGTGCAAACTGGATAGAACCCGCTGCCGAGGTCGTGCAGCAATTCTTCGATGACTTGTCGGAGGTGGCAGTCAATTCCGACGAGCAGAAACTCCTCACCCGCGCCACCACAGCCGATGAGCTAGCGTATATCGGTAGCAGGGCCGAAGAGGCGGCGGCAGCCGCCGGAGCGGGCGAGTTTGGCTTCACGTTGGCGGAGGTGGATGCAGCAGCGGCGGCAAGCCTTGCCGCCCGGGAAGAACTTGCCGGAGAAGGCGATGGCGAAGGGGAGGTCGAGGCGGGCAGGCGAACTGTCGGGGCGCGGCGCCAGCCGTCTTCGAGCAGCTTGCCGCAGGCGGAGCCCACAACGCAGCCCCAATTCCGACCGAGGAGGCGCCTCCGTCGAGTTGGAGAGCTGGCAGAGGAGCAGGCCGTCCAGCAGCCGCGGCGCCGTGGGACACGTTCCACTGCGGCAAGTACCGTCGCCGCTGGAGGTCCCGCAGCGCTGCAACCGAGGCGGGTCTTCCCGCCGCTTCGCTGATCTGCCGCAGCCCTTGGCAAGCACGGAGGAGGCGATCCTCGCGCGTCGTCGCCGAGAGGGTACCGGAGTTTGACCTCTCCGCGCTGAGCTCCAATGATGATGAAGAAGAGGAGGAGGAGGATGAGTAAGGCCCTCTCCATACTGTACTCGTCTTTCTCTTGATTCTGGTTGTTGTTTGTCTTGTATCTAATCTGTTTCTCTCTACACCCCTGCTCCGTCTCAGGACTTTGGCGGAGAGGGCGGCGAAGAGGGCCAGGGTCCCCGTGGTCAACATCGAGGACGATCCTGCTGCGGCGGCAGAAGGTACGTCCGAGACCACTTTGACGGACCCAGCCCCTTCCCCTCGCAGCAGCTCCCAGCACAGCCCCCAGCGTGAGTGCCTTGATTCACTTCCCATCGTGGGGCGCGCATGGTTGCTTCTTCTTCTGCCAACATCTTGATTGTTGACTCTTTTGTATACAGGAGGAGAACAGGCCCACCAGGAGCAGTCGGAGGCCGACCCGGAGGTGTCGTCGGCCTCGACTACACCACCAAGGGCCGATTCCCCGATATGGGAGCCCTCCCCGGCAAGGAAGGGATCTCCGGCAAGGGGTGGAACCAGTGAGCCCTCGGTGGTGGAGCCCACGATCACAGAGCCCAGCACAGGTGACCCCCCTCGTCGGGGATTCTCCCTTGGGTTTTGCCGATCTCCCTTTTCTTTCTTTTGGGTATTTGCTTGACTTCCCCCTTCCTCTCCCTGCCCTCAGATTCTCCCCTTGGGGACCCGATGGAAGCTGAGGCCACCGGTGAGGAGGGCGGGCGCGGCAACACTGGGGACGCCGTCGTTGATGAGGAAGAGGCCGGCACGGAGGAGCCCGCCGGCGAAGAGGCCGCCAAGGCCGCTGGCACAGGACGCCCTCCGGTCCATTGCTGAGGAGAGGGCGCAGCTTGATGAGGCGAAGAAGGCGTTCATCCTGAAGAAGGCTGAAGCCGAGGAGCAACAGAGGCTCGCCGCCGAGGAGCTGTCCAAGCGGGACAGTGAGCTGATACAGAGGAAGGCATACTTGGACAGCCATGACGAGGAGCTCGCCGTCCGGGAACAATCACTTGGCGGGGCGCTCAAGGAGGCGAAGGATGCCGCTGCGGCTGCTGAAGCCGCCAGGAAGGAGCTAGGTGAGAAGGTGACACAGCTGGAGGTGGACGCGACAAGGAAGAATGAAGAGCTTGCCGTGCTCCAGCACGATCGCGAGAAGGATGCACGCGCCCATGGCGACCTGCAAGCTCAGCTCTCCGAGAAGACCAAGGAGCTGAACGCCGCCAAGAATTCGAGCGCTGATCTAGAACTGAAGTTGTCCATCTTAATGGAGACGCTGGACGCCGCCAAGAAGCGGGAAGATGCCCTGAGGAAAGACCTCAAGGGTAATGAGGAGCTGCTGACGAGGGCCGCCGAGACCCAGAACACCTTCAAGACCACGATGGAGCTCTGGACAGAGGGCCTCGTCGACATTGCCGCGCTTATTGACGAGGAGTCGGCGGAGCTGAACTTGACGGGCTTCGGGTACTCTACTGAAGAGAATCTCCAGCCCAGCGCCAAGCTCACGCTCTTCTTCAAGGATGTGGTGACGGCTCTCCAGCAGCTCGGGAGAGGATCCCGAAGCAAGCGGCGATGAGTCGCGTGATCTCGTGCGGGGTCTGGAGAAGGTGTTGGTGAAGGTCCTCTTCCGCAACCCGAGGCATCGACCTCTCCAGCGTCACCAAGAAGCTGCGGAGGTGCCGATCTTGAGGAGCTCAAGGCCATCGTCGCACCCATCGTGGATAAGGTGAGCGAGGTCAAGAGGGTCGGCGGCGGTAGCGGACTAGGCCGCCCTTCTTCTCCCTTTTTCTTCTTCTTTGTCGTTTTGGTTATGAGAACAATTTGGCGGTGCCACAATAAGTCATTCTTGTAATATAACTTTATTCAGTCTTGCTTGCTATGTTATTCCCTTTACTCTGTTGCATCCCTTGTATGCTTTTACCCCACGCTTTGAGGAATCTTGCGGTGCGAGCACACTTGTTGAGTCTTGAACGTCGACCAACCGCTGGCGGTGCTGCCTCCGACAAGAAATCTTGTCGGGCTAGTTGCGGCTCACTTGTATTGTTGAGCGGGCTCGAAAACAACGCAAAGGCTTAACTTAGCATGAGTTGATTCCTTTCTTGCGGGTTTTCCATACAAGGTACGAACGTTCAAGGAATATAACTTGAGAAATCCAAAATTGACTAAGCTCAAACTTTGGCTACTTAGCTTTTTTTTGTCTTCTTCGTCCCGGCAAGGTTAGATTCCTTTGAACGGCGCCTGGTCCCGACTTTTATTGTCTCCTCTCCCCCCACCCCCACCCCCCCCCCGGTGAACTTGTGGGCGGAGGAATCTTCTTTTTGGGGAGAAAGAAGAGAAAATAATGATATAGGACCCTGAGGTTCTTTATTGCTTACCGGGGGTAAGTATTGCACAAAGTGTCAGATATATATGCAAGGAAATAAAGATTCAATAAATTTGACAAGATGTGCAGTGCACATAAACTTTATTTACGCACGGGAGCTGCGCCCGGCTTTGTACAAAGTGTTACATGCGACAGCGGCAAGGCTTGTACAAAAGGTGGTTGCCGGAACGGGTCCGGCAACCGCGCCTTATGGGTAAAACTTGCGAAGATGTTCTATGTTCCAGGAATTGCTCACCGGAATACCATCTTCGGTCTCAAGGCGGACAGCGCCGGGCCTAGTGACTCGTTTCACCCGATAAGGGCCCTCCCACTTCGGCGTCAACTTGTTTGAATTCTTGGCGGATTGAACGCGTCGAAGAACAAGGTCGCCTTCCTGGAAGCTTCTGGCGTTAACCTTGCGGCAATGATAGCGGCGCAAAGCTTCTGGTAGCGAGCAGCTCGCCTGAGCAACTGAAGGCGATCCTCCTCGAGGAGCAGCGCGTCATCTTGCCGCAGCTGCTCTTGCTCAAGCTCATCATAAGCGAGCACTCGTGGCGATCCGTATACGAGTTCCGTGGGGAGAACTGCCTCTGCTCCATAGACAAGAGCAAAAGGTGTCTGGCCGGTGGCTCGATTCGGTGTTGTCCTGATCGACCAGAGAACCACCGGCAACTGCTCGATCCAATTCTTTCCGCACTTATGCAGCCTGTCAAAAGTTCTGGTCTTGAGCCCGCGCGATGCTTCAGCGTTGCCCTCTCCGCTTGACCGTTGCTCCTTGGGGAACAGCGAGCCAGCAGATCTTAGTGCCAAGATCTTGGGCGTATGCATGAAGGTGTGGCTCAGAGCTGTGTGCCATTGTCGGTGATGATCCAGTTAGGGATCCGAAGCGGCAAACAATCGACCTAAAGAACTTGATCGCTGATTGTGCTATCACCTTCCTCACTGGTTCCACCGTGCCACTTTGTGAACTTGTCGATTACAGCGTACAAGTACTCAAAGCCCCGACAACTTCGGGAAAGGGCCGAGGATGTCGAGCCCCTGGACCGAAAATGGCGAGGACAAAGGGATTGTTTGGAGAGCTTGAGCTGGTTGATGAATCTGTTTGGAATGGAACTGCACGCTTCACGCCGTTACTTGTGCGATTGCATCACGAGGGCTGTCGGCAGAAGAATCCTTGCCGGAAAGCTTTGCGGCAAGTGCTCTTCTTGCCAATGTGGTGACCACATATGCCTCCATGTATTTCCGCTTGACAGCTCTTGTCCATCTTCCCGGAAATGCACTTCAACTTCACTCCGTTGAATCTTCTTACATGCAAAGTATGTCATCGACAAACTGGTACATACTTGATTGCGGGCTACTCTTTCCGCTTCTTCTTGCTCTTGGAAGTTCTCCTATCTGAAGGAAATGGACTATCGGTTGTGCCGAGTGGAGCACGTGGCTCGGCAGCAAGGACTAAAAGCGAAGCAGCTGCTGGGAACATCCGCTTCTCGGCAAGGGCCGGGATCCTACGGGCGAGATGTTCCACAGCAAGCGTGTCGGGACACAGCTTGTCGGGAGCGTGTGCTTCGATGAAACAAGCTCTGGGGCTTGCCGGAGCGGACTGCTCCTCAGTGTTCTCTGTGTTGTTCCTGGGAACCTTCTTGGCGGCGGCTCCGGGGAGCTCGGCCGGAAAGTGGTCGCCGGCAGGCAACTTCCTCTTCTTGTTCTGTCCAGCTGATGGTGTGACGGATGGCTGAGTTAGCTTGAGCACAAAAATCCCTGGTTCCACAGGCAACTTAAGTGCGGCACATTTCGACAGGCCATCTGCGATGTCATTCTGCGCTCTTGGAACATGTTCCATTTGTAGGCCGTCAAAATGCTCCTCTAACTTTCTCACTTCATCAATGTATGCTTCCATCAGCGGACTCTGATAATCTTTGTTAACTTGGCGGACGACAAGTTGTGAGTCACCCCTGACGATAAGCTTTTTGATCCCAAGTTCAGCTGCGATCTGAGTCGGCAAGCAAACCCTCGTACTCTCTGAGATTGTTTGTTGCTTGCTCTTTGGGAAAGTGCATCTGGACCACATACTTGAGGTGTTCTCGGCGGGAGCGACAAATGCACGCTTTGCTCCGGCGCCTTGCAGTGAAAAGGCACCATCAAAGTACATGACCCATTCTTTGCTAGTTTCTTTGACGGGATACTCTTCTCCGGAGTTTCTTAAATCCGGTGTTGGCGTCCATTCCGCTATAAATTCTGCCAAAGCCCGGCTCTGAATAGTTGAAGTGCTTTCAAACTTGAGGCCAAAGCTTGACAATTCCAGTGCCCACTCGACAATCCTGCCTGTTATACGGATTACGTAGTATCCTCTTGATTGAAAGCGGTGACAACCATGATCTCATGTGCTTGAAAATAATGGCGCAACTTCCTTGAGGCCATGAGTAGGCGAATAGCAGCTTGACGCCAGAGTACCTTGATCTAGCCCCCGCAAAAGGGAGACAAAAGTAAAGCGGGCGCTGCACCTTCTTCTTCTGTTTTCTTCCGGCAATCGCAGATCCATCCTTGGCGGGCGAGAACTTCGTCGGATCGAGGGCTTGCCGGGCCAGAGCTTGTCGGAGAAACCCTCTGCTTGTTGCTGGACTTGCTTGCCGTGGCTGCTGGCTCATCGTCCGCCTCCCTCTCCGCCACTAACGCAGCACTAACCACTTGATTGGTTGCCGCTAGGTATAGCAGTAACTTCTCTTGTGGCTTAGGTGCGACGAGTGGAGGAGTGGAGGACAAATATTTCTTCAAGTCTTGTAGCGCAGCCTCCACTTCCGGAGTCCATTTCATGGGACCTGCCTTTTTCAAGATTTTGAAAAGTGGCAAGGCACGTTCGGCCGATTTGGAAATGAATCTACTGAGAGCAGCAACGCAGCCGGCAAGCTTTCGCACATCCTTGATGCGCTTTGGCGCTTCAATTTGCTCAATGGCCTTGATCTTGTCGGGATTGGCTTCAATTCCCCTCTGAGACACAAAGAACCCGAGAAGCTTGCCGGAAGGAACTCCGAATACGCACTTCTCGGGGTTCAACTTGAGGTTGACCTTGCGCAGATTTGCAAAGGTCTCATCCAAATCTTGGATTAGGGTTTCTTTGTCCTTGCTCTTGACCACTATGTCATCCATGTAAGCTTCTACATTTCTGTGCAACTGTGGCTCAAAAGCATGGCTGACTACCCTTGCAAATGTCGAACCAGCATTTTTTAACCCGAAGGCATTAAATGCAAGCGATGCGTGCCACATGGGGTAATGAATGCGGGTTTTCTCCTCATCCTCTTCCGCCATGAAGATCTGATGATATCCTGAGTAAGCATCAAGGAAAGAAAGCAGATCACATCCTGCTGTGGAGTCTACAATCTGGTCAATGCGCGGCAAGGGGAATGGATCCTTGGGACATGCCTTATTGACATCAGTGAAGTCGATGCAAAGCCTCCACTTCCCGTTTGCCTTGCGCACGACTACTGGATTGGCTAGCCACGTCGGATGGAGTACTCCTCGGACCAGGCCTGTTGCTTCCAACTTCCTGATCTCCTCTGCTATGAACTCTTGACGCTCTACTGCTTGCTTTCTGACCTTTTTGCTTGCGGGCGGCGTGAGGGCGGACGGCAAGGCGGTGCTCAATTACTTCCACAGGAACACCGGGATGTCGGATGGTTGCCATGCAAACACGCCGACATTCGCCCGCAGAAAGCAACGAGCGCTTTCCTATTTAGGATCAAGCGTGGCAGCGATGGTGAAGGTACCACCGGTGCCGTCCTCCTTGGCGCCACTTTTTGGTCTCTGGTGAAGCTGTCTTTGCCTTCTTGCACTTGCCGGTGGAGCTCGATGGTGCGTCCTCGACGGCAGCGCAGCACTCCGGAGAGGTGCGCTTGCTGGAGTGGGCATCAGAGCTACTCTTGCCGGACTTGGCTTTCTTCTTCCGGGGAGTCTCAGTGGCAAGCGGCTTGCACTCTGCCGCGGCCGCTGCTTCCCGGTAGATCTTGTCGGTGCAGATAAGTGCATCCTTTTTGTCACCTTGTACTGAAATGACACTTATCGGACCAGGCATCTTGAGCACATTGTATGCGTAGTGAGAGGCTGCCATAAACTTGGCAAGCACTGGTCGGCCGAGTATCCCGTTGTAGGGTAATGGGATATCAGCAACATCGAATGTGACCCTCTCTGTCCTGAAATTTAGCTCGCTGCCAAACGTCACTGGCAGTGTGATCTTCCCCTTCGGCTTGCTCCTTCCCGGATTTATCCCTTGGAAGGTACCAGTTTCTTCGAGCTTCATTGTCGGGGATCCGGAGCTTCTTGAGCACCTGCGGAGGAAATCAGGTTTAGGCGGCCCGCCGTCAACCAACATCTTCGTGACCTTGAGGTTGCGGATTGTTGAGTGAAACCAACATCGGCAAGCACCCGACCGATGATGATGCGATCGGGGTGGTCCTCAACGTCGAAGATGAGGCGTCTTGGACCACTTCAGAGGCTTGCGCGACTCGATGGGACGGCTCGCTGCGTTCACTTCTCGCACCCACTGTTTGAGTTGGCGGTGCGAGGTGTGCAGAGAGGCGCCGCCGTCGACGCACAACACCTCTGTTGCCTTCTGAAACTCTTGGTCATCAGCCTCATCTTCCTCCATCTCATCATCCTCGTCTTCATCTTCGTCCTTGTCGCGGCCACGAGGAGGCCTGTCTCCTAGCCGCGGCTTGGCCTTGCCGCGGTGCCCTCCCCGGGCGGGAAGCTTCTTGCCGGATCCACCACCACCCTGGGCTCTCTCCTTGTCACGGCGCTCGTACTCAGCCTTCTGTAGCTCTGCCATCTGCTCCACTTTCTTGCAGGTTTGGAGGTCATGACCCTTGGTGCGGTGAATCTTGCAGTACCTCTTGCCGGAGCTATCCTGCTTGTCGGCGGCTACCACGGCCTCGCCGGAGTCATCAACTTTGGCCTTGTCGGAGCCGCCTCCGTTGCCGGAATGCTCAACAGCTAGCACATCCTTAGCCTTTCTCTTCCTGTTGTTCCGCCTCCGGTTCTTCCTTGCCGGGGTGGCATCCTCACTGTCAGATCCTTCGACTCCCGCAATCTCTCCGGGGATTTTCCTCCCCTCCTCGGCCCGTGCACACTTGTCGGCCAGAGCATAGAGCTCACTGACATCTCTGATCTTGCACATCGCCATCTCCTCCCTCATCCTGCGATTCGCATGTTCGATGAAAGCAGCGATAAGCGCAGCGGGGTGGGCGTCACGGGATGTTGCGCTTCACTGGCTGAACCTCTGTATGTACTTGCGCGAGGCTCCCCTCCTACGGACAAGAAGATGCAGATCGCTCTCTGGCCATGGGGTTTGTGGCAGCTGTGAAGGCGCCGACAAGCTGATGACTGAGTCCGCCCATGAAGAGATGGAGCCGTCCGGCAAGTGCATGAGCCAAGATCGGCGTTGGGTTTGAGCACCAGCGGAAGTAGTTGGCGAGATCTTCTCGTCGCGCCCTCCGCAGCCTGCACCGCGATGGTGTAGATGCTGAGGAACTCCGACGGATCTATCCTTCCATCGTACTTCTCGGGCACGTCGGGCTTGAAATTCTTGGTTTTGGGCCACTGAACTTGCCGCAGCTCACGGGTGAACGCAGGGCAACCTGCCGCGTACGGCAAGTCGCCTGGTTCCCCTGGTGCGTGCATGTCGACGGTGGGCCCGGCGCGCTGGTCAGATTGACGTCGCGCTTTCCTCCGGCGCTCGATGCGAGTGCGAGCGTCTTCGTGTTGCCGTTCTTGGAGAACGTGGCATTGGTCACGGCGAGTTCGCGGGTCCGACGACGCGGTGGAGTCGGCGTCAGGGTTGGTCCGGCGAGCTGGCGATCTTGGCCTTCGGGGCTGGGAGTGCACGGAGGTGGCACCCCCAGCGGTCTTGTCGGCATCGGCTTGCGCCTGGGTGCCTTGCCGGGGCTTCGATGCGCTCGGCCGCCGGGGCTTGTCGCCGTTGGCGAAGCCGATGAGGCTGTATATGGTCATCCTCCAGTCGTCAATCTTGTGTGCGCCGGAGGGTAATCTAGAAGCAGCTGGGCTCGGGCCAGTGCTTCCTCTGCCGTCTTGGGTGGCGGTGGTGACGAACGGCGTGAGGAGCGGGATGTGCTCGGACTCCCAACTGGATTGGGAGGTGCCACCCCCCGTCCGGGCGACCGTACCTCACTCGCGCTAGCATGCTGGCGTGCATGCTGACCTCGAACGTCCCGCGACCCACCAGCTTGGCCTTGCTCCAATGCGAGCACGGTGCTAGGTGCACCGGGGCGTTGTCGACCTTGCACCTCCTGGGAAGGGTGTGGTGTCGCACGGTCGCTGACGCTTGCGGGGCCTTGTTTTTGGACCTGGTGACGACGCGAGTCCCACCGTCGGCGCCCGCTCCTTCGCCGGCGTCCACTCCACCGCCCGCTTGCTCCGGCGGTGGTGGCAAAATTGATGTAGACGGAGCGGCCACCTCCGAAGGCTTCTTCTTCGGTGGCATATTGACGAAGACGTTGATGTAGCGCGAGACGGATCGGATGCTCACGACCTCGGCGCACCCCTACCGGGCGCGCCAAAGATGTCGATGGCGAACTCTGTGCGACCCACGGCACCTATAGGGCACGGGGGCCCTTCTAGTCCGGCGAGGGAGGCGGAGGGCGCGCAGAGCAGATCGAGGTCGGGCCTTGGGGAAGACGGGCGATTTTACCCAGCCGGAGCTCTCGGAGAGATAAAACCCTCTGCTGCTTTTGTGCTTGTATTGGATCTTACTCGAGGCCTTGAGCGTATGGTGGTGTTGTGGGTGTCAATCGACCGAACCCCCTCTCGCGCATGGGCCTCCCTTTTATAGTCTGAAGGGGGCCAACGGTGGCAGCGTGGGAAGAGGGGTAGAAAGGTAAAACGCAGGTTGGTACAACAATGACCAGCAAGTGTCCCCTACCTAACTCGGCGGCGGGGACAAGGGCATTTAATGCCCGTCCGGTCGCCAAGCGATGCAAAGAAACCGTTAGGTGAGCCACGGTTGCCACGATGGCGTCTCTGTCGCTCCGCTTGCCACCTCGCTCCGCATGGCTGCTGGCGCCCGCCACGTGCCTGGGGCGGCCACAGGGTGACACGTCGCTGGGCGCGCTGGGCTTTGGGTGGCAACCTTGCCGCGGCAAGTGCCTTGCCGCGGCCCTTCTCTTGTCGTGCCGGCAAGCTTGCCGGCCGTCGGGGGCCTGCCGGACGCCTTGGCGCCGCGGCAAGTCTTCTGGAAATGCCTTGGTTGGCCTTCCCGGCAAGCTCCTCTTGCCGGGGCCTTTGTCTTCTCAGTTAATACTTAGTTCTTGAATGGCAGAAATAGGAAATGATGGAGGGTCTTGGCGGGCGCCCGGCATGCCTTGCCGCAGGGTGCTGCGGCTGCCCGTGCACAAGTTCGGGGTACTAAGGTACCCCCTACTTTAGTACACCGACAACATTCGACCACCCCGTCAACTTCAACGAGCTGCGGCTTCCTGACCTGGTCTCCTTCTTCACCTATACCTCCGAGGAGCTGAGTTGTCTCTGCACGATGGTGGAGGCGGAGCTAGACAAGGAGGGGTTGAGGGCTGCCGTCGCCGTTGCCGGACGAATCCTCTCAGGGCTCCGTCACCGAAATCCATTCGTGCCATTGGATGCCATCTTTGATAAGTTGGCTCACATTGACTGGGAGCGGGCTCTGCGGGCGGTGGCGCCCTGCATCATTAACGTCGTGCGCCTCGAGAAGCAGAGAGGGACTTCGGTGGTGTTTAGGCGTCATCTCCATGGGCATGTCCATGTCTCGGTGCAACATGACCGTTGGATCAAACTCGGACGATGCAGATCAGTCACTGTAGCACAAAGCGTGTGGGCGTGTTTGGTTGCATTCTCATCTCAATATTGTTGTTCCCTCTTCGTGCATGCTCATCTCAGCACCCCTCTTCATGCATGCTCCTAGTGTATTTGTGTTAACCTACTAGTGTGGACTCATGCACCCTTCATGCACTCTGCCAAACACCCAAAAGTGGGTCGAGAAGGGAACTTTTGCTCCCATCCCATACACCCTTCATACACCCTGCCTAACACTGATTCGTGGTTCATATGGTTCATGTTCCGTGGAGTACTGTAGCACTGTACTCTCCGTGCGCTATAGACCTAGTTCTCTTAACATAGATCTCACCTTTCATTATCGACCGAAGAGTCAAAAAAGGGGTATTATGTTACATTACTGTTCATATAGTTGACATGCGCACGGCATTATTTGTTATCGTCATATCTTACTACACTAGCAACAAGATTATGTAGTACTGACGTATGAACCACTGCACATGCCTAGTAGTAGGAGCACTGTGTAAGTTCAAGTGGCTATCGTGTTTCGCACTCCTCCATTGTAAGAGTGGAAACGCTTGTTGTAATCATTTTTTCTTCAGAAACAATGGACACGCCCTACCGTGCAGATCCTCCTCGACGGTCGTTGGGAACCTTGCTACTCACTTTCGCCGACGTGTGGGACAACCAGCATTGGGGTCCACTAGCCATGCACTAAATTACTCCATACTAGAGTGCGCAACTGCATGATAGACTACCCCGATCGAAGCACAGTAGTAATGCCCAATGAGCCGTCAAATCACAAAACCCCCACCTTTCAAGCAGTAAGTTAGACGGATGAAGCAACCATCATTTCACTCTTCTCCCTCAGCTTCCTCTCTTGAAGAAAACCCCAACTCGCTTCTCCCTCATCTTGTTCCTCATTTCTTCAAGATAACCCCGACCTGCTTCTGTCGTTGTTCTTCTCTCCCAAAGAAGGAAGGGTGAGCACATCAATGGTGTTGATTCTGGCCAAGGCCCGATCTTGCAACCTCGAGACTAATCCTATAACTCCCTCTCTGTTCTTCTTTTGGGTTTGTGATTATGGTTTATTTTCTTTTATTTCTATTTGACAGTTTCTTGATGGACCCTGGAGCACCGACCGAAGTGATGTCTATGGCTCTGGCCAAAACCATCAACGCCCAGGGTACAAAGAAGCGCAAGCACCCCTGCCGAGACTACCGCAGACAAGCTCAAGGCCATCTCCCTATCCAAGGCCCCCTCGATCTCTCCGAGATCCATCATTAAGCAAGTCCAGGTAATATCTCTTCTTGACGATCTTTTTCTCGATCTTGATCGTGTTTTTTTCATCTAAGGCGCAGTACTAGTACTAGTAGTACAACTTTCTGGGTGATCTTGCATGTGATTTTTGTGTGCCAAATGACGGTTCTAAATTCCTCTTTTGACTAAAACATGCGAGAGGTTGACACTGATTTCTTATAGATTACTTTCAAGTACTTTATAAACATAAATGAAAACTTTGAAGAGAGTATATTAGCCTCAGTAACTTGTGTTATGGATATTGCAAGTAATCCCTCTGCTCTCATGCCTTTAAAGACATGTTCTAGTGTATTCATTCACTCACTTCTGTGCGTATATGTAGTCTTATTTGGAGTAAAATATCGTAAATCATCTTATAATTCTGAACGGAGGTAGTAATAAAATATTTGGTTTATGTTTGAGTTAGAACCAGGTCCACAGTGAGATGAAGTTCTCAAAGTCATGTCGTGTGAACTGGAAGACCTGAGGATGAGTTCTACTACTAAACTGTCCAGTTGTTGTGTCCTGTTCACCACGTGTCCTGTACTAGTGTTTTCCAGTAGCATCTTTGTCAGGTGTGTTCTCGAGGGTGTACTTCACCACAACAATTTTCTGGTTGTGCCTTCGATTATGAAGGGTGTGGTTCTTATAAAGCTTCCCGACAAATCTGATGCGGATTGCCTTCATCGTCATGTTTATGAGTGGAAAGACCACTCTGTTAGGTTCCGCAAGGTTGACGACATGGTGATGGTGCTGGTAGACATATCTCACAAAGTGCATGGCCTAGTCAGTTATGCGGGGCACATCCCGTAGGTCGGTGGCAAGAGTCTGCAAACTTTAACTAGTGCAACTTTGCTTGTCTGTAGTAAGTACTATTGTTCACTACTTGATTTGTGTGTGTGAACCCTGTATTATTTAGTACTGCCACTTTTGTTGTGTGGTGAGTCCTGAGAACAGTCTATGTTAATGTCTGTCCACTCAATTCAGTCTATATATTTTGAAGTATCCAGATCATCTTTTTTGTGAGGACGGATTATCAATTATGATTACACTCCAATATCTGTACGCATTGCAGGGTTTATCGCACCCACCAGGATTTCCAATCCCATGGATGTTCGGTCCATACAATTAGTCATGACCTTTGGACTGTCCTGCTTGTGGGAATTAGCGGGGGCCCTGCATGCCACGCGTAATTGGACGACCAATCTTCTGCTTACAACTTGAACATAGTAATTTCCTGGTAAGATTCACTCCTGCACATCAAGTAAACTTATTGATTTAGTGTCTAAATCTTATTGATTTAGTGTCATGTTTTCTTACTTTTGCTGCAATTTTATGATGCATGTTTTGCCATGTGAAATTCTTCACAGAATAAACCGTTTGGTTTGCTTTATGATGGTTATTTTTGCAAGTTTCACTTCTTATGTCGTGTCAGTAACGAAGGCACTCTCCATCACATATATTACCGGACACAATTGGATCAGTCTGTTGTCTGGGTACAATCTGAAGCCCTATGATGAACTGCAGTTTGGTTTAACAAACACACCACAATTAGTCCTTCTCACATTTAAAATAAATGAAGAAAAAGACTGGATCAAGGTCACGGAGCCTAGTCAAGTTAGAAAGCTGATCATAGCAGACCAGAGACGATCGCTGCTGTCTTGCACATCGGTGCCGCCTTCAGCAACGGATCGAGCACCAGTACCTTCTCCGACGGTACTTGCTCTAGCATTGATAGCGGTAGCAGCTCAGTCGGATCCACATGAGGATTGGGCACTGACCGCATCAGTGGATTAGGCTGATCTACCGGAGGATTGGACATCGACACCGGCACCTGCTCCGACACCGGCACCAGCTCCACAAGGAGCACCATCTATGGCAGCAGCAGCGGCACTACCAGTCGCACCGGCATGAGCACTAGCAATGGCTCCGGCACCTGCACCAACACTTTAAGTTGCACTTGCATCTGCTCTGGCCTGTGCATCAGCATCGGAACCAGCATTTGCACCGACAACAGACTGGGTTGCAGTTCACACTGCATATACCAAAGTCCTTACAAAAACCGACATCTCCACCTTCTTGGTAAGCATTGGCCGCCCAAGTGCTTCGTTCTTTTTTCTTTTCATGTTGTTTCACATGATTCACTGTGTTGATCTAACTGTTTGTGTATGTCTTCTCATTTGCAAACAGAGAATTCCTAGAGAAACGAGGGAGTCGTTCAACAATCCGGGCGACCGTGGCCAAGTTTCTCTTACCATGCACAGCCTTGGTGTGAATGAACCTGCTCAATATACCGTAAGTACAAAGGATGGTCGCATGATTGATGCTAAAGGATGGTCAAGGTTCAAATCTAAATCAAATCTTGTGGTAGGGGATGATGTCAAAATCAAACTTTCTCGGCAAGGAGAGCTAGTCCAAATCAACTTCGAAATTCTTCAGTAGCAGCACGCAACTGCCGAACTGATCTATCCTCCGAGAGAATTTGATGTAATAATATGGCATGCTGAAACAAGTGTCCTGTGTGTATAAGTAGTACTACAATATTATTTATCATGTAGGATATCGTTGATAGAATTGCAACTCTGATTGCTGGTTAGGAACTGTCGTTCGATTTCATTCTAACAATTGTCATGCTTTATTCAATTTTCTGTATTCGCCTTGCGACAGCATCTAAAACCTGCGCCATACCGATCGCTTGCAATATGAAATGCGCTGAGGTAGAACATATGGGCCCCCAAACATATAGGCCCACCGGCCTATGGCCGAAAGTCTAGAACCATGAGCCTCTCTGAGTATTATATTCTTAGTTGAACCCCCATATTATGTTATATATATTCCCCTTGATTTTTCTTATGTATAAAGTTGTGATATAAAAGATTTTTATATTTATTTACAGAGGGAGTATCTCTCTGTAAAAAATATATTTATATGTAACTAGTTACTCCTGCCTTTCTACTTCCTTTCACTGATATGTGGGGCATCCAGCAATGGGGTCCACATGCCATGCACCAAATTAGAGTGCACAACTGCACGATAGACTCACCCCGGTCGTACCACCGCAGTAATGCCCAATGAGCTGTCAAATCACAAAAAACCCCACCTTTCCAGCTTTAGCAGTAAGCTGGACGGACGAAGCAGCAATATTTCACAGGGCTAGAATCCCCTTCGCCCTCGTCTGCTTGTTCAGAGAAAAACCCCTCTCTCACTGGGCCTGAATCTCCTTCTCCCTCGTCTGCTTGTTCAAAGAAAGCCCCCTCTCGGCGATTGCATAGGGTTTTCTCATGGAGAACCAGGTATGGTTTCTACGCCCTCGGCGAGACGCCACACTTGTTCCTTCGCATCCTAACACAGGATTTTAAAATGCTCACAGTATGTTCCTAGAATCCTCTTTTTATCTGAGAGGGTGAGGGTTTTTTGAACATGTTGTCGACTAATTTGGAAATTTGGATTGCTATATTTGGATAAAAGGTACTCGTACCATGGTCAACACTGACGTGAAGGAGGAAATTATTTCTAGATTTGGATGGTGAGTACATTACGTTCTCATATTCTTTTTCCTACAGTGCATTCCTTGCTTTGCCAAAACACATGTACTCAAGATGGTCGGCCTTGCCATAACTGAATACACCAGTTTAATGGCCACACTGAAGACACGCCATGGATATAACTTTCGAGTTGGGTTCATGAACCTAGAAGATCGCTACTTTTTTATGGCCAAACTTGGATAAACTTTCTCAAGTGTTACGGACTGAAAGTTGGCACATGAATGTTGATGGAAATATCAGAACCTGGTCTCATCTTCACTGTGATCTTCCACCCCGACGTCGTTCCAGTAGTTCATCCATGTTAGTTTTGTATCTGGTTCTTGCTTGTTGCCTCGATTACTTCTTAATCCTGTTGGGGAACGTAGTAATTTCAAAAAAAATCCTACGCACATGCAAGACCATGGTGATGCATAGCAACGAGAGGGGAGAGTGTAGTCCACGTACCCTCGTAGACCGAAAGCGGAAGTGTTAGAACAACGCGGTTGATGTAGTTGTACGTCTTCACGATCCGACCGATCCAAGTACCGAACGTACGGCACCTCCGAGTTCAGCACACGTTCAGCTCGATCCCCAGACTCCGATCCAGCAGGGTGTCGGGGAAGAGTTCCGTCAGCATGATGGCGTGGTGATGGTGATGATGTTCTACCGACGCAGGGCTTCGCCTAAGCACCGCTACGATATGACCGAGGTGGAATATGGTGGAGGGGGGCACCGCACACGGCTAAGGAACGATCACAAAGATCAACTTGTGTCTCATGGGGTGCCCCCTGCCCCCGTATATAAAGGAGCAAGGGGGGAGGCCGGCCAGCCCTATGGGGCGCGCCAAGGAGGGGGAGTCCTCCTCCTAGTAGGAGTAGGACTCCCCTTTCCTAGTCCAACTAGGAAGAGGGAAGGGGGAAGGAAGGAGAGGGAAGGAGGAGAAGGAAGGGGTGCGCCCTCCCTAGTCCAGTCGGATCCCTCATGGGAGGGGGCGCACCACCTCTTGGGCTGCTGCCCTCTCTCTTCCCTAAAGCCCACTAAGGCCCAATACTCCCCCGAGGGGTTCCGCTAACCCCTCCGGCACTCCGGCTTTTTCTAAAACTACCTGAAACACTTCCGGTGTTCGAATATAGTCGTCAAATATATCGATCTTTACGTCTCAACCATTTCGAGACTCCTCGTCATGTCCCCGATCTCATCCGGGACTCCGAACTCCTTCGGTGCATCAAAACTCATAAACTCATAATATAACTGCCATCGAAACCTTAAGCGTGCGGACCCTATGGGTTCGAGAACTATGTAGACATGACCTAGAACTGTTTCTGGTCAATAACCAATAGCGGAACTTGGATGTTCATATTGGCTCCTACATATTCTACGAAGATCTTTATCGGTCAAACCGCATAACAACATACGTTGTTCCCTTTCTCATCGGTATGTTACTTGCCTGAGATTTGATCGTAGGTATCTCAATACCTAGTTCAATCTCGTTACCGGCAAGTCTCTTTACTCGTTACGTAATGCATCATCCCATAGCCAACTCATTGGCCACATTGCTTGTAAAGCTTATAGTGATGTGCATTACCGAGAGGGCCCAGAGATACCTCTCTGACAATCAGAGTGACAAATCCTAATCTCGAAATACGTCAACTCAATAAGTACCTTTGGAGACACCTGTAGAGCACCTTTATAATCACCCAGTTATGTTGTGACGTTTGGTAGCACACAAAGTGTTCCACCGGTAAACGGGAGTTACATAATCTCATAGTCATAGGAACATGTATAAGTCATGAAGAAAGCAATAGCAACATACTAAATGATCAAGTGCTAAGCTAACGGAATGGGTCATGTCAATCACATCATTCTCCTAATGATGTGATCCCGTTAATCAAATGACAACACATGTCTATGGTTAGGAAACATAACCATCTTTGATTAACGAGCTAGTCAAGTAGAGGCATACTAGGGACACTATGTTTGTCTATGTATTCACACATGTATCATGTTTCCAGTTAATACAGTTCTAGCATGAATAATAAACATTTATCATGATATGAGGAAGTAAATAATAACTTTATTATTGCCTCTAGGGCATATTTCCTTCAGTCTCCCACTTGCACTAGAGTCAATAATCTAGATTACACAGTAATGATTCTAACAACCATGGAGTCTTGGTGCTGATCATGTTTTTCTCGTGGAAGAGGCTTAGTCAATGGGTCTGCAACATTCATATCCGTATGTATCTTGCAAATCTCTATGTCTCCCACCTATAGTTGGTCCTGGATGGAATTGAAGCATCTCTTGATGTGCTTGGTCCTCTTGTGAAATCTGGATTCCTTTGCCAAGGCAATTGCACCAGCATTGTCACAGAAGATCTTCATTGGTCCCGATGCACTAGGTATGACACCTAGATCGGAAATGAACTCCTTCATCCAGACTCCTTCATTTGCTGCTTCAGAAGCAGCTATGTACTCCGCTTCACATTTAGATCCTGCTACGACGCTTTGTTTAGAACTGCACCAACTGATAGCTCCATCGTTTAATATAAACACGTATACGGTTTGCAATTTAGAATCGTCCGGATGAGTGTCAAAGCTTGCATCGACGTAACCATTTACGACTAGCTCTTTGTCACCTCCATAAATGAGAAACATATCCTTAGTCCTTTTCAGGTATTTCAGGATGTTCTTGACCGCTGTCTAGTGATCCACTCCTGGATTACTTTGGTACCTCCCTGTTAAACTAATAGCAAGGCACACATCAGGTCTAGTAGACAGCATTGCATACATGATAGAGCCTATGGCTGAAGCATAGGGAACTCCTTTCATTTTCTCTCTATCTTCTACAGTGGTCGGGCATTGAGTCTGACTCAACTTCACACCTTGTAATACAGGCAAGAATCCATTCTTTGCATGATCCATTTTGAACTTTTTCAAAACTTTATCAAGGTATGTGCTTTGTGAAAGTCCAATCAAGCGTCTTGATCTATCTCTATAGATCTTGATGTCCAATATGTAAGCAGCTTCATCGAGGTCTTTCATCGAAAAACTTTTACTCAAGCATCCCTTTATGCTATTCAAAAATTCTATATCATTTCCAATTAACAATATGTCATCTACATATAATATTAGAAATGCTACAGAGCTCTCACTCACTTTCTTGTAAATACAGGCTTCTCCAAAAGTCTGTATAAAACCATATGCTTTGATCACACTATCAAAGCGTTTATTCCAACTCCGAGATGCTTGCACCAGTCCATAGATGGATTGCTGGAGCTTGCACACTTTGTTAGCACCTTTTGGATCGACAAAACCTTCCGGCTGCATCATATACAACTCTTCTTCCAGAAATCCATTCAGGAATGCAGTTTTGACATCCATTTGCCAAATTTCATAATCATAAAATGCGGCAATTGCTAACATGATTCGGACAGACTTAAGCATCTCTACGGGTTAGAAAGTCTCATCGTAGTCAACCCCTTGAACTTGTCGAAAACCTTTTGCAACAAGTCGAGCTTTGTAGACAGTAACATTACCATCAACGTCAGTCGTCTTCTTAAAAGTCCATTTATTCTCGATGGCTTGCCGATCATCGGGCAAGTCAACCAAAGTCCACACTTTGTTCTCATACATGGATCCCATCTCAGATTTCATGGCTTCAAGCCATTTTGCAGAATCTGGGCTCACCATCGCTTCCTCATAGTTCGTAGGCTCGCCATGGTCAAGTAACATGACCTCCAAAATAGGATTACCGTACCACTCTGGTGCGGATCTTACTCTGGTTGACCTACGAGGTTCTGTAGCTTGTTCTGAAGTTTCATGACCATCATCATTAGCATCCTCACTTATTGGTGTAGTCGTCACAGGAACCGGTTTGTGTGATGAACTATTTTCCAATAAAGAAGCAGGTACAGTTACCTCATCAAGTTCTACTTTCCTCCCACTCACTTCTTTTGAGAGAAACTCCTTCTCTAGAAAGGATCCATTCTTTGCAACAAATGTCTTGCCTTCGGATCTGTGATAGAAGGTGTACCCAA
Source organism: Aegilops speltoides (assembly GCA_021437245.1). Taxonomy (NCBI): domain Eukaryota; kingdom Viridiplantae; phylum Streptophyta; class Magnoliopsida; order Poales; family Poaceae; genus Aegilops; species Aegilops speltoides. The sequence goes on along the minus strand of CM038142.1, from coordinate 189,009,711 downwards.
CAGTTTCCTTTGGGTATCCTATGAAGACACATTTCTCCGATTTGGGTTCGAGTTTATCAGGTTGAAGCTTTTTCACATAAGCATCGCAGCCCCAAACTTTAAGAAACGACAACTTTGGTTTCTTGCCAAACCATAGTTCATAAGGCATCAACGGATTTTGATGGTGCCCTATTTAACGTGAATGTGTCCGTCTCTAAAGCATAACCCCCAAACAATAGCGGTAACTCGGTAAGAGAAATCATAGATCGCACCATATCTAGTAAAGTACGATTACAATGTTCGGACACACCATTACGCTGTGGTGTTCCGGGTGGCGTGAGTTGCGAAACTATTCCGCATTCCTTCAAATGTAAGCCAAACTCGTAACTCAAATATTCTCCTCCACGATCAGATCGTAGAAACTATATTTTCTTGTTACGATGATTTTCAACTTCACTCTGAAACTCTTTGAACTTTTCAAATGTTTCAGACTTATGTTTCATTAAGTAGATATACCCATATCTGCTCAAACCATCTGTGAAGGTGAGAAAATACCGATATCTGCCACGAGCCTCATCATTCATTGGACCACATACATCGGTATGTATGATTTCCAACAAATCAGTTGCTCTCTCCATAGTACCAGAGAACGGTGTTTTAGTCATCTTGCCCATGAGGCATGGTTCGCAAGTACCAAGTGATTCATAATCAAGTGATTCCAAAAGTCCATCAGTATGGAGTTTCTTCATGCGCTTTACACCAATATGACCTAAACGGCAGTGCCACAAATAAGTTGCACTATCATTATCAACTCTGCATCTTTTGGCTTCAATATTATGAATATGTGTATCACTACTATCGAGATTCATCAAAAATAGACCACTCTTTAAAGGTGCATGACCATAAAAGATATTACTCATATAAATATAACAACCATTATTCTCAGATTTAAATGAATAACCGACTCGCTTCAAACAAGATCTAGATATAATGTTCATGCTCAACGCTGGCACCAAATAAAAATTATTTGGGTCTAAAACTAATCCCGAAGGTAGATGTAGAGGTAGCATGCCGAGGGCGATCACATCAACTTTGGAACCATTTCCCACGCGCATCGTCACCTCGTCCTTAGCCAGTGTCCGCTTAATCTGTAGTCCCTGTTTGAGTTGCAAATATTAGCAATGAACCGAGTATCAAATACCAGTGCTCTGCGAGCTCGTAAGGTACACATCAATAACATGTATATCACATATACCTTTGTTCACCTTGCCATCCTTCTTATCCGCCAAATACTTGGGGCAGTTCGCTTCTAGTGACCGGTCGCTTGCAAGAGAAGCACTCGATCTCGAGCTTAGGTCCAGACTTGGGTTTCTTCTCTGAGCGACAACTTGTTTCTGTTCTTCTTGAAGTTCCCTTCTTTTCTCTTTGCCCTTTTCTTGAAACTGGTGGTCTTATTGACCATCAACACTTGATGCTCCTTCTTGATTTCTACCTCCGCAGCTTTTAGCATTGCGAAGAGCTCGGGAATTGTCTTTTCCATCCTTGCATATTATAGTTCATCACGAAGCTCTTGTAGCTTGGTGGCAGTGATTGAAGAATTCTGTCAATGACGCTATCATCCGAAAGATTAACTCCCAGTTGAATCAAGTGATTGTTATACCCAGACATTCTGAGTATATGCTCACTGACAGAACTATTCTCCTCCATCTTGCAGCTATAGAACTTATTGGAGACTTCATATCTCTCAATCCGGGCATTTGCTTGAAATATTAACTTCAACTCCTGGAACATCTCATATGCTCCATGACGTTCAAAACGTCGTTGAAGTCTCGGTTCGAAGCCATAAAGCATGGCACATTGAACTATCGAGTAGTCATCGCTTTGCTCGCGAGACGTTCACAACATCGGTGTTGCTCTGCAGCAGGTTTGGCACCAGCGGTGCTTCCGGGCGTAATTCTTCTGTGCAGCAATGAGGATAATACTCAAGTTATGGACCCAGTCCGTGTAATTGCTACCATCATCTTTCAACTTTGTTTTCTCAAGGAACGCATTAAAATTCAACGGAACAATAGCACGAGCCATCTATATACAACAAACATAGACAAGCAAAATACTATCAGGTACTAAGTTCATGATAAATTTAAGTTCAATTAATCATATTACTTAAGAACTCCCACTTAGATAGACATCTCTCTAATCATCTAAGTGATCACGTGATCCAAATCAACTAAACCATAACCGATCATCACGTGAATGGAGTAGTTTTCAATGGTGAACATCACTATGTTGATCATATCTACTATATGATTCATGCTCGACCTTTCGGTCTCAGTGTTCCGAGGCCATATATGCATATGCTAGGCTCGTCAAGTTTAACCTGAATATTCTGCGTGTGCAAAACTGGCTTGCACCCGTTGTAGATGGACGTAGAGCTTATCACACCCGATCATCACATGGTGTTTGGGCACGACGAACTTTGGCAACGGTGCATACTCAGGGAGAACACTTTTATCTTGAAATTTCGTGAGAGATCATCTTATAATGCTACCATCAATCAAAGCAAGATAAGATGCATAAAAGATAAACATCACATGCAATCAATATAAGTGATATGATATGGCCATCATCATCTTGTGCTTGTGATCTCCATCTCCGAAGCACCATCATGAGCACCATCATTACCGGCGCGACACCTTGATCTCCATCGTAGCATCGTTGTCGTCTCGCCAACTGTTGTTTCTACGACTAGCGCTACCGCTTAGTGATAAAGTAAAGCAATTATAGGGCGATTGCATTTCATACAATAAAGTGACAACCATATGGCTCCTGCCAGTTGCCGATAACTCGGTTACAAAACATGATCATCCCATACAATAAAATATAGCATCACGTCTTGACCATATCACATCACAACATGCCCTGCAAAAACAAGTTAGACGTCCTCTACTTTGTTGTTGCAAATTTTACATGGCTGCTACGGGCTGAGCAAGAACTGTTCTTACCTACGCATCAAAACCACAACGATAGTTCGTCAAGTTAGTGCTGTTTTAACCTTCGCAAGGACCGGGCGTAGCCACACACGGTTCAACTAAAGTTGGAGAAACAGACACCCGCTAGTCACCTGTGTGCATAGCACGGCGGCAAAACCAGTCTCGCGTAAGCGTATGTGTAATGTCGGTCCGGGCCGCTTCATCCAACAATACCGCCGAACCAAAGTATGACATGCTGGTAAGCAGTATGACTTGTATCGCCCACAACTCACTTGTGTTCTACTCGTGCATATAACATCAACACATAAAACCTAGGCCCAGATGCCACTGTTGGGGAACGTAGTAATTTCAAAAAAAATCCTACGCACATGCAAGACCATGGTGATGCATAGCAACGAGAGGGGAGAGTGTAGTCCACATACCCTCGTAGACCGAAAGCGGAAGCATTAGAACAACGCGGTTGATGTAGTCATACGTCTTCACGATCCGATCGATCCAAGTACCGAACGTACGGCACCTCCGAGTTCAGCACACATTCAGCTCGATGACGATCCCCGGACTCCGATTCAGCAGGGTGTTGGGGAAGAGTTCCGTCAGCACGACGGCGTGGTGATGGTGATGATGTTCCACCGACGCAGGGCTTCGCCTAAGCACCGCTATGATATGACTGAGGTGGAATATGGTGGAGGGGGGCACCGCACACGGGTAAGGAATGATCACGAAGATCAACTTGTGTCTCATGGGGTGCCCCCCTGCCCCCGTAAATAAAGGAGCAAGGAGGGAGGCCGGCCAGCCCTATGGGGCGCGCCAAGGAGGGGGGACTCCTCCTATTAGGAGTAGGACTCCCCTTTCCTAGTCCAACTAGGAAGAGGGAAGGGGGAAGGAAGGAGAGGGAAGGAGGAGAAGGAAAGGGGGTGCGCCCCCCTCCCCTAGTCCAATTCGGATCCCTCATGGGAGGGGGCGCACCACCTCTTGGGCTGCTGCCCTCTCTCATCCCTAAAGCCCACTAAGGCCCAATACTCCCTCGGGGGGTTCTGGTAACCCCTCCGGTACTCCAGTTTTTTCCGAAACTACCCGAAACACTTCCGGTGTCCGAATATAGTCATCCAATATATCGATCTTTATGTCTCGACCATTTCGAGACTCCTTGTCATGTCCCTGATATCATCCGGGACTCCGAACTCCTTCGGTACATCAAAACTCATAAACTCATAATATAACTGTCAACGAAACCTTAAGCGTGCGGACCCTACGGGTTCGAGAACTATGTAGACATGACCTAGAACTGTTTCCGGCCAATAACCAATAGCGGAACTTGGATATTCATATTGGCTCCTACATATTCTATGAAGATCTTTATCGGTCAAACCGCATAACAACATACGTTGTTCCCTTTGTCATCGGTATGTTACTTGCCCGAGATTTGATCGTTGGTATCTCAATACCTAGTTCAATCTCGTTACCGGCAAGTCTCTTTACTCGTTACGTAATGCATCATCCCGTAGCCAACTCATTGGCCACATTGCTTGCAAGGCTTATAGTGATGTGCATTGCCGAGAGGGCCCAGAGATACCTCTCCGACAATCAGAGTGACAAATCCTAATCTCGAAATACGTCAACTCAACAAGTACCTTTGGAGACACCTATAAAGCACCTTTATAATCACCCAGTTACGTTGTGACGTTTGGTAGCACACAAAGTGTTCCTCCGGTAAATGGGAGTTACATAATCTCATAGTCATAGGAACATGTATAAGTCCTGAAGAAAGCAATGGCAACATACTAAACGATCAAGTGCTAAGCTAACGGAATGGGTCATGTCAATCACATCATTCTCCTAATGATGTGATCCCGTTAATCAAATGACAACACATGTCTATGTTTAGGAAACATAACCATCTTTGATTAACGAGCTAGTCAAGTAGAGGCATACTAGTGACACTATGTTTGTCTATGTATTCACACATGTATCATGTTTCCGGTTAATACAATTCTAGCATGAATAATAAACATTTATCATGATATGAGGAAATAAATAATAACTTTATTATTGCCTCTAGGGCATATTTCCTTCAAATCCACCTATTCTGTCTAACTAATCACAATTTAACTTTAGAAGTAGCAATGATTTGTGATTCCCTTCTCTCATGAAGATGCTACTTCTAACTAATATTCTTATAATTGGTGACACATGTAGGTTATTTCAAAGTTAAGCATGCTACTCGTTCGTTAATCTATAAGAAATCGACTATTACTGATGGCACTGAAGTTGACTGGGACGACATCCACAAGTTCCTACACTTTATTGATCGTCTTGAGGTCCTTGTGGGGCGTTTCAATGGTGGAAGGTCACGTTGGATATGTGTGCCACTACTGTACACATTGAACATGTACAACTATGTCGAGAAACTTATGGTATGAGCTGTTTTCTGTTATATATGTTGTTCATAAACTCTTTCTTATACACAGTTTTACAGTTGTGATCTTCTTGAAATAGAAAGTGCCCAGTTCTATTGTTCCTATACAGATGCTTGACCATGGTCGGGTCAGACTTGTGGTAGGTCACAACATGATGTTTATGTCGACCTACTCCATTCCCCTTGGAGGTGAAAAGATACTTATTCATGGGTGGTCTCAAATAATGAAGGCCCGTCCATCTTGGAGAATAGGACAGAAGGTTATTCTTGTGCTTTTCTATGACTCTAAAGCGAATATCCTCTTTATTGACCACATTGCGAGACGAAGCCGCTTTCAGAAGGTTGTGGATGTGTGGGGTGGCGCTTGGGCCTTCTCCTGGGGCTTGATGGCCTCACCCTTGGTTAACTGTAGGAAAAGTAGCACTGTTCAAGGTGTGCTTTGACGGTTGAACATGTATAAGTACTCATATTGCTTTCAGCTATGGTTGTTAAGTGCCCCTGCTGGTTTCAGTTAAGGTTGTTAAGTACTCCTATTCCTTTTACAGTCTATCATGTTTCTTCAGTCTCGTTTTCTTCCAGCCGCCCAAACCAAACCAGCGCCGGTGGGGCCGCTTGCTGCCGCCTCCCACGGCTGGTTGCGCCTCAGCACACGCATTGCCGCCCCACCATCTCCTAAATTATTAACACCAGTGTTCGAGGCCTCACTGTCGTCCTCCACGCGCTTTGGTGCGCTCACCACGCGGTGCCCTCTCGTGTTGTCAACATGATCAATAAACAAGAGGAATCGGGAGAGGATTGTACCTGGAGAGGATGACAGTAGGGACCCACCATGTCCATGGTCGTACGCAAGCAAGTTCCTCATTTTTATATTCTCCATTGTCAGCGTATAGAAAAATAAAATGCTTCCTCCTAGTGGTTTCCTGACATCTGGGACCCACGACATTGTCAGCGTATATAGTCAATAGACAGGAGAACAAGACAAGATCTCATCACACCTGGGACATAGCTATTCGAGCAGTATTTTTTTGTTAGTGTTGAGACGGAGCAGGGTTTCAACTGACTGTGGCCCATCTAGCCCAGGCTTATATTTTACGTTCACCACATGGCCAGCCCAACTATTTTTTCTTTGTGAAAATGAGCCCGGTTTATTTTTTCTGAAGAATACCCAATCCAGGCCTACTTATTTTTCTATGCCCATATGGGCTGCAACTCTTTCAAGACGGCTGCAAATCTTGAAAGTAATATGAAATGGGCTGTAAATATAAAAAACAAACAACAAATTGGCAAATACTTTATAATTTCTAAAAAAAATCACATTTTTAGATTCCAATTTCACTGGGCTTTAACCTAATTTAAATATATCTTCAAAGTACTTTAAATCTGGCTTGACATTTTGGTATTAAAAATAGTTTGGACCCCACTGAAATATGCGAAGTTTCGTTTAAATTTTTAACCCTGGCTCTGGCCAACAAAAAAGCGGACTGCAATAAATTGCATAAGAAGTTGCAATGAGCTATAAATTATTAAAAAAATAGGGAATGGTCTGACTTGCGGGCCTATTAAGTTGATGCGTATGCAAGATTTTCTTACTTATTATATACGGCAACAAATGATTCTAGCAGACATAACCATTGGATGTCAATCCAATGGCCGTCGTGCTTCTTCAATCTTTGATCTTCTTGCTCCAGCCGCCAAATCCAGCGCTGGCGGGACCGTCTGCTCCCACCTCCCATGGTCGGCTGTGCTGCCGCGCAGGCCTTACCGCCCCTACTACTCCCACCAATAGCCAGACCATCCCTCTATACACCCACATCCTTCCACTGTTGTGGCTTCGCCGCCTCCGGGTCATTCCCTTCCTGGGTCTCGCCATCGTCCATCGCGCTGGTGTTCTCGGCACGGTGTGGTCAACGTTGTCAAAAAATGACAACATCGAAAGAGGGATTTACATGGAGAGGCTGACAGTTGGGACCCACATGGTCCTTGGCCGCACGCAAGCAAGTGCCTCCTTATTACGCCAAAAAGAATGAATCCTCCTGTCGGTGTCAAAACCGGCGGATCTCGGGTAGGGGGTCCCGAACTGTGCGTCTAGGCGGATGGTAACAGGAGACAAGGGACATGATGTATTTACCCAGGTTCGGGCCCTCTCGATGGAGGTAAAACCCTACTCCTGCTTGATTGATATTGATGATATGGGTAGTACAAGAGTAGATCTACCACGAGATCAAGGAGGCTAAACCCTATAAGCTAGCCTATGGTATGATTGTTTTTCGTCCTACGGACTAAAACCCTCCGGTTTATATAAACACCGGAGAGGCTAGGGTTACACAGAGTCGGTTACAATGGTAGGAGATCTACATATCCGTATTGCCAAGCCTGCCTTCCACGCCAAGGAAAGTCCCATCCGAACACGGGACGAAGTCTTCAATCTTCTATCTTCATAATCTTGGAGTCCGGCCAATGATGATAGTTCGGCTATCCGGACACCCCCTAGTCCAGGACTCCCTTAGTAGCCCCCGAACCAGGCTTCAATGACGATTAGTCCGGCGCATATATTGTCTTCGGCTTTGCAAGGCGGGTTCTCCTCCAAATTCCATGTGCTTGCCAAATAGTGTCCGGCTTCCTTATAAATGTTGCGCTCCTTGGCTTCCACGTCCAATAATGGCCCTTCTTCCACGTGTCATATGAATGCGAAAAGCCAGGGTATTTTTACGTTTTACCCCCTAGCTGCGCGAATAAGCTGCCTATAAGAGAGGCGAGGATCTAGATCCGAATCACGCCATCCTCCTTCCGCGAGCACTCATCGAAGCGCCTCTGACAAAAATCCACTCCATCATGGACAATCGACGCGGCTCCTCCTCTCGCGCCCCAGCCCTCGGCCAGAGATTGGAGGAGATGTTGATCCCGCATAGCGAGCTAGTGGCGCTCAAGTAGAGGATACCTTCCCCAGCCTTCATGGTTCCGGTTCGAGCGGACTAGCCACCTACAAGGGTGGAAGCGGCGAGAGCGTCCCCAATCCCTCCAAAGGAGGCGGGTATGCCGTCCCCTATCTAATAAGGGTACTCGGATTTCCCATACATCCGTTTCTCCGGGGGCTCCTAGAGTTCTATGGGCTCCAGCTTCACCACCTTACACCTGCCTCCAGCTTGCACATTGCGGGCTTTGTAGCCCTTTGTGAGCTGTTCTTGGGCATCGAGGCCCATTTTGCGCTGTGGAAGAGATTGTTTTGCCTCGTACCCCGTTCTCATGAGGGGTCGATATATCAAGTGGGCGCAGCCAAAATATGGCGCATCACCGGGACCGGATACCTATCCAGAACCCCGAAGAAGGCGTCCGAAGACTGGCCTTCGGAATGGTTTTACACGGAAGACGCCCCACTGCCGGACCCAGTTCGGATCGGCCTCCCGAAGTTCAGCAACGCTCCTCGAAAGAAACGCCTGAGTTGGCGCCCGCGGAGCCCTCAATGGGAGAATGATAGGGGCGTCCAATATCTGATGGGCCGGATAAGGTTACTGGCTCATTCCGGATTGACCATGATTGGAGTCATGGCCACGTGCATCATGCGAGGGGTGCAGCCGCTCCAATATAGGGGCTACCCCATGTGGGATTTCAACGGGGAGGATCACGCCACCCGTCATGGCCGCAAGGGGCCGGGATCGGTTGCCGATCTGGTGAAGATCCTGTCCGGCTTGTACAAGGGGGAGAAAGAGGACTTCCTTCTCCATGAATAACCCTCAGAGCTGGGTAAGCGGTGTTTATCTATCCGATCCATATTTCCAAAGTTAAGTGTCTTACTTCGTGATTTCGGCGCGAGAGCTGCGCCGGGGCGAGAAGGGCATACGGCTGACTCCACAACCCGAGGATCTGGGACGATCCCTTGATCTGGCCTCCGAAGAGAATCCGGACATAGAGGTGGAGCTGATCGACGGGGTGTTCCACCAACTTAGCATGGACAATGCTTTGGTCGCCATTACGGCCGACTACCCCAGTTTATCTCCGGCTTCCCAGGTAACTGTGACCGGAGTCCTGACGTCATTACTCATCCATGCTTATTTCTGACCACCGTATACCAACGGTGCCCCGCAGGAGATGCCTTTAAGGCGGGAAGCCGCACCCGCGGCGGCTGACCAACAAGGGTCAGTTCGGCCCAGCAGGCGGAAGAGGAGTGCGGCGTGAATTGAAATGTCGCCACAACGGTATGGCGCACCACCGTATTTAAGGAAAAGATTCCTCGGAGGTATATTAACGCTCATGATTTTTCCAGGAGAAAGAGCGCTCGCCGGACTGTGCCCGGAGAGGTTGCCAATCAAGCCTCCGCCAGCCAGGCTCCAACGCCTGGTCCGGAGGGGGAGGCGAACATAAGGCGTGAGCCGAATGCTCCTCCAACGGAGGATGCCGACAGGCTGTCCGCCACCAGGTCCGAGGTGGATAGTGCCATGAATCACTGAGGCCGCGGACAGGTTTCGTGGCGCATGTTTCTCCCCCAGGCGTTGAATGCCTTTAATGCGGAGGCGCGCACCTCCGTGCCGCTCGAGATGGTTTAACCAGAGCCACGGGCGGTATGTGAAAGACATACGGGTGAGGAATTTTAATAGTTATATATGCCAAGAGCCCCGAGACTTAAAATAGTTAGAATAACTGATTTAAGGATCATTTGTTATCTTGAGGATCTTACGAAGAAGAATACCCCCTGTCCCGGGGCTTCAAGAGTGCAAGGCCCAACTTGAGGCCGCACTAGCTGCCGCAGGGGGAGCCACAGAGACCCCCTCTGGTAATACATACTTCGAAAAGATGAGTAGTTTATGAAGTGCGGCATGTGTATAAGTCTGACAATAATATTGCATATGGTGCGGACTAGATCCGGACAAACAACATCACTGCGCCGGTGAAGGCGGCGAGAAGGTGCTTATGAGGTGCAGCAGAGAGGAACAAACTCCAAGATGCCAACACCCGGTGGGCGAAGAACTAAGGATGTTGGGTCCGGTATGCCCGCTCCGTAAGGAGAATCGGTAACTTCGTCGCGGCATTTCTGATAAGTGCTTGAGCAAACTCTTTTGAAAAGAAGAGTTCGGCGAGGAAGTCGATTGACAGAAATGTGTCTGTAGGTATGCTCACAGATCGTCCTGCGGAGGAAATGCCCGGTTCCACGGGTGACCTACTTCCCGAGCTGCTGCAACTGCACGAACGTGTTCGGCAGGCGATGATCGGCATCGTCCAGGCCTTATGGCCGTCCGTCTCCCTACCCGAGGGTCTTGGAGGGCTTGCGGAGAAGCTTCAGGGAGCACGGCAGCGCTTCCGTCTGTGGAAGATATCGGCCTGCGGCAAGGCGCCAGGGAGGCCTGGGCCATGGTGAAGACGTGGTACACGAAGGCTGATCCAAACCACATGGCCGAGGTCGGACCTCTAGGGCCCGATGGGAAGGAGATCCCTGTGAGCTTGATGTACGGCCAAGTAGAGTTGGCCGCGAAGTATTCCCAATGGGACTGTAAACTAGACAGCCTGTTAGATGGGATTGAAGAGGAGTACAATCAGTCAATTTGACGATGTAATTTAAAATAACATGTAAAATGCCTTCTAGCCGGATTGTAGATCATTTGTCTTTGCGGACCTTTTCGCTTCAACCTCGGGACCCAACAGTTCGGAGTGTGTCTGAATACCCTCACGGTTATGTAAAAACCGGGGCATGCATGGAGACCAGGCGTAGGGGTCATTAGTGCTTTATCAGACAAGTGCCCAACTAGTTATGTTATATTACATGGTTAGTAAGAAACATCTTCCAGGGAGAATAGTTCCGTTAGGGGTTCCTTTCCCTGGGAGGCATGCCCTAAAGTGCATGTCCGGACTGCGAAAAGAGCAAAAAAGCATCTGGGGGCAGATAAATAAATAAGTAATAAATGATCTTTCATGTCACCAACCGAATATTCCCTTAAGAATGCTAGCTTTCGGCTTCACCCAGTCGGAGGTACACATCCGGCTGACCCGGCAGTAACAATCGCAGAGGTGCTCCCTTTACCTCCTAGTCGAACAATCGGGAACGTAGGGGTAAGCAAAGGAGCCAGGCAACCCAGCTGGCCAAAACTTAAGTCATATTGATGCATATAATGGTGAATAAAAGGTACATGCAGAAGTGTGACACATGTGTTGGGCATGAAGCCCGTATAAATAAGCTTCTGTTAAAGAAGCCCCCAGGTATAATGAGTGCGAGTAGCATGTCAAGTGTGTGCGAATAATGCGCAGATCAGCCCTCAAAGGCTTTACGAAAAAGGGAGGAAAAAAGAGAGAAACAAAAGACAGCTAAAGTATGAAATGTGGACGGAGGAAGGAGACGAACTCTGAGTCCGGCGCTAGGCATAGAATCTTAGAAGACGGGCTGCATTCCATGGGTTCGGCTCGAGTCGGTTGTCCGATGCGTTTCATAGATGGTATGCTCCACTGGTTAGGACTTGGTCGATGATGAAGGCACCTTCCCATTTGGGCTTGAGTTTGTCCTTTTTCTTGTCCGGCAGGCGTAGAACTAGTTCGCCAATATTGTAAGTTTTAGCCCGTACTTCTCTGCTTTGATATCTTCGAGCCAGCTGCTGATAGAATGCGGAACGAGCTTTTGCCACGTCGCGCTCCTCTTCTAAGGCGTCCAAACTGTCCTGCCGATCCAACTCGGCCTCTCTTTCCTCGTACATGCGCCGCGAGGTGAGTCATGGATTATACCGCAGGCAAACTGCCTCTGCGCCGTATACCATAAAAATGGTGTGAATCCGGTAGTGCGGTTTGGCGTGGTCCGCAGCCCCAGTCTGGTCGAGCTCCTCCACCCGGTCGTGTTAGATTCCGTGAGGGACCGCACTAACCTGGGTTTGATGCCGCTCATGATTAGACCATTTGCTCGTTCGACTTGACCGTTAGTTTGAGGGTGATAGACTAAAGCATAGTCGAGCTTGATGCCCATATTTTTGCACCAGAGTTTAACCTCGTCGGCCGTGAAGTTCGTGTCGTTATCAGTGATGATGCTGTGGGGGACGCCATAATGGTGTACTACCCCAGATATGAAGTCTATCACAGGTCCGGATTCGGCCGTTTTAACTGGCTTGGCCTCTATCCATTTTGTGAATTTGTCCACCATGACCAATAGGTATTTTTTCTTGTGGGTTCCCCCTTTAAGGGGTCCAACCATGTCAAGCCCCTGCACCGTGAGCGGCCGGTGATGGGTATAGTTTTGAGGGCGGTGGGTGGCATGTGGCTTTGATTAGCAAAGAGCTGGCAACTGATGCATCATTGGACTAAGTCCTGAGCATCTGCCCGGGCCGTCAGCCAATAAAATCCTGTACGGAAGGCCTTGCCTACAAGGGCCCAGGCTACGGCGTGGTGCTCGTCGAGTCCGGCGTGAATTTCAGCCAGAAGATTTCGCCCTTCCTCTTTAAAGATACACCTTTGAAGGACTCCGGTTGTGCTTTTCTTATAAAGCTCTCCCTCATGGACCTTGTAGGCTTTAGATCGCCATACTATGCAGCGGGCCTCGTTTTGGTCTTCGGGAAGTTCCTGCCTAATTAAGTAGGCTAGGAATGGTTCCGTCCACGGGGCAATGACTGCCATTATTTCATGGGCTGAAGGTGTTATTTCATTGGTGAGCCACCGATTGTGTCGAGAATGTTCGGTGTTGGGCGGTGCGGTTGGTTCCGGATTGTTGTTTCGGACTCCTCTTCCTATATCTGGACGGCTTAAAAGCGCTCCCAGAAGATGTTTGGAGGGGCGGCATCGCGCTTTGCGCCAATGCGTGCCAACACGTCCACCGCTGGTTATTATCGAGCTACATGGTGGAATTCGAGCCCTTGAACCGGTGACATTTTAAGGCGGTGTTACTGATGAGGCTGCCATTTTCGGATCCTTGGCGTCAAAGTCTCCATTTACTTGGGATATTGCGAGGTTTGAATCGCGTACCTCTAGGCGTTGAATGCGCATGGAGATTGCCATCCGGAGACCATGTATAAGGGCCTCGTATTCGGCTGCATTGTTGGAGTCCGTGTACATTATCTGAAGTACATATTGGACTGTGTCTCCGGTTGGGGACGTCAAGACGACGCCAGCCCCCAAGCCGGCCAGCATTTTGGAGCCGTCAAAATGCATGATCCAATTGGAGTATGCGTCGTACTCTTTAGGGAGTTCGGCTTCGGTCCATTCAGCGATGAAGTCAGCCAAAACTTGCGACTTTATCACTCGCCGTGGTTTATAGGTTATGTCGAATGGTAAGAGCTCAATGGCCCATTTTGCAATCCTGCCCGTCGCGTCGCGGTTGTTTATAATGTAGTTGAGAGGTACTTCGGAGGCCACTGTTATCGAACACTCTTGAAAGTAGTGTCGCAGCTTCCGGGATGCCATGAACACCACGTACGCTATCTTTTGATAATGTGGATACCAGGACTTGCATGGAGTTAAGACAGTGGATACATAGTACACTGGTTTTTGAAGAGGGAATTTGTGTCCTTCTGTTTCTCGTTCGACGATGAGTACCGCGCTTACAACTTGACGTGTTGCCGCGATATATAATAACATTGGTTCGCCCAAGTTGGGCGCGGCCATGACCGGATTTGTTGCCAATATGGCCTTTATTTCTTCGAGCCCGGTCATGGCAGCATCCGTCCATTCGAAGTGTTCTATGCGCCGGAGGAGGCGATAAAGGGGCAATGCCTTTTCTCCCAAGCGGGAGATGAAGCGGCTTAGAGCCGCCACGCATCGATCAATTTTGTATTTGTTTGAGGTCTTTTGGGATATCCAAGCTGTGTGAGCTCGGATCTTGGCTGGGTTTGCTTCAATTCCTCTACGGATACAATGAAGCCCAAGAGCTTTCGGGTGAGTACCGAAAACGCATTTTCGGGTTGAGCTTAATGTCATATGCTCGGAGGTTGTCGAATGTGAACCTCAAATCGTCTACTAGAGTTTCGACGTGTTTGGTCTTGACGACCACATCGTCTACGTATGCCTCCACTGTTTTGCCGATCTGGGTTGCCAGACATGTCTGAATCATGCGTTGATATGTTGCACCGGCGTTTTTGAGCCCTAGGGGCATTGTGTTGAAGCAGAATGGTCCGTATGGAGTAATGAATGCCGTTGCGGCTTGGTCTGTCTCCGCCATCTTGATTTGATTGTATCCGGAGTATGCATCGAGGAAGCACAATGAATCGTGCCCTGCAGTAGCATCGATGATTTGAAAGATGCGGGGAAGGGGGAAAGGATCCTTTGGACAAGCCTTGTTAAGGTCTTTAAAATCGACACACAGGCGCCAGGATTTGTCCTTTTTTGGTACCATTACCAGGTTCGCTAGCCAGTCCGGATGTTTTATATCTCTAATGAATCCAGCTTCTAATAGTTTGGCTAGCTCCTCTCCCATTGCTTGTCTTTTGGGTTCGGAAAATCGCCGAAGAGCCTGTTTGACTGGCTTGAATCCTTTTAGGATGTTTAGGCTGTGTTCTGCCAACCTGCGTGGATTCCTGGCATATCTGAAGGGTGCGAGCAAAGATGTCGATTTTCTCGAAGGAATTCTCGTAGTGCGGCGTCTACATCAGGGTTTAATTGTGCCCCAATGGAGGCCGTCTTTGTGGGGTCCGTTGGATGGACTTGGAATTTGACTATTTCGTCCGCTAGTTTAAAAGAGGTGGACTTGGATCTCTTATCGAGTATCACATCGTCCCTGTTCACCGTGGAGCGCAGCGCAGTGAGTTCCTCTGCCGCTAGGGCTTCGGATAGTGCCTCTAGCGCTAGTGCGGCTGTCTTATTTTCGGCGCGGAGTGCTATGTCCGGATCACTGACAAGAGTGATGATTCCATTAGGCCCGGGCATTTTGAGCTTCATGTACCCGTAATGGGGTATAGCTTGAAAAATTGTGAATGCCTCTCGCCCCAATAAAGCATGATATCCGCTGCTGAACGGGGCCACTTGGAACGTGACCTCCTCGGACCTGTAATTGTTCGGCGAGCCAAACACCACATATAGTGTAATTTTTTCCTATGCAGCGTGCTTCCCGACTAGGGATTATTCCTCTAAAGGTTGTGCTGCTTCGCTCAATGCGGCTCCAGTCTATTTCCATTTTTCGAACGGTTTCCTCGTAGATGAGGTTTAATCCGCTGCCGCCATCCATGAGTACCTTGGTAAGACGAAAGCCGTCCACTATTGGACTGAGGACCAATGCGGCTGGTGCTCGGGCTGTTCGGAATTTAGGTTCCTCGCTGGCATTGAAGGTGATAGCCGTGTCGCTCCATGGACTTCGGCGAGGCTGCGGATTGTTCGTTTCCGCATATTATTTGATGTGAAAGTCTCGAAGACTGTTAATACCGTACTGGTACTGTTGGGCTGGTTCACCGGGGCTAGAAGCTCTTCGCCACTTTTGGCCACCTGCCGTAGTATCCAACATGCTCGAAGGCTATGTGTTGGAGTGGCGCCCTCTGTACTATGGATTTTACAGGGTCCGATGAGCCATCCCTCGATGACGGTTCCGTGCCCTTTAGGGGTTTTTGCTTTTGGTTTTTGTCGGTGCACGATCATGATGCACCCTTTTATTTCGGCTAGGGTTGTGTACGAGCGGATTGTCCCAAAACTTAGTTTGGTTTTCGGGCACTCTCCATCACACATACTTTCGTACTATGGGCCTTGGTCGTGAAGCGTGTAATTCGCTGACGACTTATGGCGTTCATGATTCCTGTCCGTGCTATTGTTGCGTAAAATTGAGATTGCGCTTTCCTCACGGCAGTCCTTTATCTGTTCATAACGGGAGAATCGTGATAATGATGTCTTTGTTTCAGCGGGCTCTTGCTGGATTTGAGATAGATCGCTTGTGTTTGGGTGGGCGGGTGGAAATAAATTCGGAACCCCGCCCAATCTGAGGCTCAAGGGCCGAAAAGTTTCCGCATTTGGAAGCTTGGATTGCTGGATGTTGTCGGGGTCGCCCTCTTCTGCGGCCTCGAGCACCTATGGGGCACTTGGGGCCCCTTCTGGTTCGGCAGGGGAGCGAGGGCCGCGCGTAGAGCAGATCGAGGTCAGGCGCACGCGCGGGGAGACGGGCAATCTTTACCCAGCTTCGGGGCTCTCCGAGAGATAACACCCCTCTTGCTGCTTTGTGTTGTTATTTGATCTAGCTCGGCGTGTGGCGAAAAAGCTGTGGGTGTCGAATGGACGAACCCCTCTCGTCGCATGGGCCTCCTTTTATAGTCTAAAGGGGTACCCGGTGGCAGCGTAGGAAGAGGGGGTAGAAAGCGTAAAGCGCAGGTTGGTACAGCGATGCTGTGAGTGCCCTACCTAACTCTGACGGCAGGGGACAAGGGCATTAAATGCCCGTCCGGTCGCCCAACAGTGCAGGTGGAGTGACCGTTAAGTGAGCCTCCGGGTGCCACGATGGCGCCTCTATCAGCTCCATTTGCCACCTCGCTCTGCATGGTTGCGTAGTATCTCGCCACGTGCTCTTGGGATGGCCTGGTGATGACGTCACGTGGTGCTTATTTGGAGTTGGGTGGCAGCCTTGCGCGGCAAGTGCCTTGCAGCGGTCCCTTTGTTGTGCGGCAAGCTTGCGGCCATCGACTTCTGCCGGGGCGGCGGGCGGCAGCGCATGCAAGTTTTCCGAATGATGCCATGGTTAGCCCTCGGCAAGCTCCTCTTGCGGGGCCTTCGTGTTCTTGGCTGGTACTTTGTTCTTGAATGGCAGTGATAAGGAGTGGTGGGGAGCCTTGCCGGACGTCAGGCGAGCCTTGCTGCGGGGTGCTACGACTGCCCGTGCACAAGTTTGGGGTACTAATGTGCCCCCCTACTTTAGTACACCGACAGGAGCCCCCGGGCCTGGGCCATACACGGTGTCGAGCGTTGTTGGGCCAGGCCCAAGACGTCTGCGGGCACACGTGGCACAGGTCCGCACAACAGAGCTCCGCACTCCACCGTGCTCTCCTGCAACGGCACGCGTCGATTGCGGCGTCGCGGGAGACGTGGGTGGCGGATGCGCCCTTTAAGGCATCCACACCCGTGATCATGGTGTAGGGCGAGGTCTTTTCACCCGTCGCTCCGGCCCCGCTTTTTCGCCACGCGGCCCTCATGCATTGGGGTCGTGGGCGGCGAAAGTGGGAGGCCGAGCCGTCACGGGCGAAGATGGTAGGCCGGCCCCACTCCTCCACCCCTCTCGCTTTCCGATTGGCTGGGCGGGGCGGCGGAGCCCCCACCTCGTCCTTTAAAAGGGGCGGAAGGGGAGCACAATAGTCTCGCACCTCCTCTCTTCCCTTCGTCTTCAACTTCCGTTACTCTTCCTCCCATCTGCTATGGAGGGAGGGAATCCTGGTCCTTCTACGGTGGCAGCAAGGGTCGCCTCCAGGCAGCGCGCCTCTCCCTATCCTACACCCGTGGCGTGAGCCGCCACGAGGGGAGAGAGGTAGGGGCGGGGCCAGACGGGCCGAGGACGTGGTCGAGGCGGTCGGGAGAGGCGGCGGGCGATGTGCCTCCCCATCTCCGCCGGCTCCTTTCCTCGAGGCGGTCCACACCAGAGCGATCCTGGGAGTTCTTCATCAAGCTGCGCCCGGCGCCTCGTCGCCGCCTCGGCTGCCGGCCCCATTCGCGAAAGTGCGATGGGCCGGATCCGCCCGAGGTGATGGAGTTGCGCATGAGGGCTGCGGGATCGATGGCACTTTCGGGTGAGTGCCGTGTCCCCAACCCGGCGTGATGTCCTTCGACCGAGGGTGGAAGGCGTTCGCCCGCATCCATAGCAGCGGCGGGGTTTACCCTCCATTTCAAGTTAATGGAGGGCGACCTTCTCGCCGTCAAGGTCTTGGGACTCACGGGACCCGGGCGAGATCTTGTGTGGACAGCTCCTCCGATAGCGAAGGTCCCTCCTCGGCGAGTGACGAGGAGGGAGCGGCAGCGACGGCGGCGAGGATGGCGGGTCGACTAGGCGTCGGATGCTGCCTCATGGCCACGGCGACCCCATCATCCGGGTCGCCGGCCTTCTGAACTCCCCGGGGCCGTCTCCTTGGGCGGCTGGTGTAGGGAGGCTGCGGAAGAGGAAGAGGGGTGGCGGCAAGGCCGTCAAATTGGAGTACGAGGGAGAGGAGCCCTCGTCAGCGTGCTGACGTCCCACCACCCCGTCTTCAAGCTCTGCCTCCGGCGCCTCCGTCTCCGCCAAGCTCCTGGCCGGCCCCCCCCGGGAAGTTCTCTTAGTGTCTTCTGGCGCCCGTAGCTCTCCTAGGCGCCCCTTTTGCCCTTCCCGGCGAGCTTCTCTCGCCGGGGCCTCCTTGACCTACCTCCTGAACTCCTGAACAGAGAAACAGGAGAGGGATCACGGGCATCTTATCTTTCAATTTGTAAGCCCTTGGGCCTTAGTTGTATTTAAAATCTGTAATCCTCTCTATCATGTTTTTCATCCTCCATGGACTCGTACTAAACTAGGATGTTTTTAATGAAAAGAGGGGAACGCTTGTTGGACTAGGCCCTTTACTTGATTTGGTGTCTTGTGTGCTCCCAACCTACGCTTTCAGGGAACTTGCCGGCGTGAACACGCTTGCTGAGTGCGGGACATCAGCAGCCCGCTGGCGGTGTTGCTTCCGGCAAGCGACCTTGCGGGCGATTCTGCAGCCAAGACTTGTGTTCGTCGAGCGGACTCGGAAACAAACCAAGGGCGCAACTGGGCCACGACTCGGCTCCTCCGCGCATGGGTTTTACAAGACACGCTCGTTCAAGGACGCAGCCCCGCCTTCCCCAGCCCATAGGAGGATGCATGACGAGGGATGAAAAACTTATCTGACTCCACAGCCTTCCGGCGCTATTATCCCGGCCGGGATGGAATCTTGGCATTCACAGCCCCCGGCAACTCTGGCTCCGCCAAAATCCAGGTGCTGGTGTGCTCTCTTTTACCCTTGTCGCGAAGGGTCTCGGGAACTCGCAGCCCCCAGCGAGGTTGGCTTGCCGGGGCCGGTGCGCTCTTCTGGTTTCTCCTTGTCGCTGTAATTACAGCCATGAAAATAGCTGAGATAGCACTGCAACAATTTCATTATATATATATATATATATTTTTTTTATTTGTGCGACTTCGCAAAGCGATGTCGTGCCTTGCCCTTCGTATGTTTATACTCTACGCTGCTAGGGAACTTGCCGGTGCTAACACACTTGCTGAGTACGGGACATCAGCAGCCTGCTGGCGGTGTTGCCTCCGGCAAGAAACCTTCTCGGACCAGTTGCAGTGCACTCGAGTTGTTGAGCGGGCTCGGAAACAAATCGAGGACGCAACTCAGCCGTGAGTTGGCTCCTCCGCGCACAAGTTTCTCATACGAAGGGCGCCTTACGGCAAGGCTTGCTATGTTATGCCATCTACTTGTTATATCCTTTGTGCGTTTTACCCACGCTCTAGGGAACTTGCCGACGCTAACACACTTACTGATGCACGGACATCGGCAGCCCCTGGCGGTGTTGTTTCCGGCAAGAAACCTTCTCGGGCCGGGCTTGCGGTGCACTTGCGTTGTTGAGCGGACTCGGAAACAAAGCAAGGACGCAACTTAACCACGAGTTGGCTCCTTCTGCGCAAGTGCATTGCACACAAAGGACGAACGCCTAAAGGGCATAACACAAAAGGAACATGGAACTAATGGGTGTTATGTACAAAACTTCGGATGACTTAGCTTTTTTTAACGTCCGCCGAGGTCGTATTTCTTCCCGATCCTTTCCTTGTATGTTCTTGTCCCACGCTGTTGGGGAATTCACCGCGCAACATGCTTGCTGAGCGCAGGCATCGGCTCGGGCTGGCGGTGTTGCCTCCGGCAGAGAGAACTTGTCGGGCTGGTTGCGGTGTGCTTTTATCATCGAGCGGACTCAAGATGAATCGACGGCACAACTTAACCACGATTCGTCCCCCCCCCGTGCTCAAGTTCTGCATACAAGGTATGGATTTTCAGGGAGTACGACCCAAAAGTTCGAAGCTTGGCATCTTTCTCTGCCCTACTGGCCGGTGGACTGGTTGGCGGAGCTCGACGGCGTGTCCTCGACGACAGCGTGGCGCTCCGGGGAGATGCGCCTGCCGGAGTGTGCAGCAGAGCCGGAGCCGTCCTTGCCGGGCTTAGTCTTTGGCTGGTCTATCTTCGCCTTCTTGTACTTGCCGGTGGAGCTCGATGGTGCGTCCTCGACGGCAACGCAGCGCTCCGGGGAGATGCGCTTGCCGGGGTGTGCACCAGAGCTGTCCTTGCCGGACTTGGTCTTCTTTTTCCCCCGGGGAGCTTCAGCGGCAAGTGGCTCGCGCTTTGCCGCAGCAGCCGCTTCCCGGTATATCTTGTCGGCGCAGATGAGTGCATCCCTCTTGTCGCCTTGGATAGAAATGACGCTCATCGGGCCAGGCATCTTGAGCACATTATATGTGTGGTGAGAGGCCGCCATGAACTTGGCGAGTGCGGGTCGGCCGAGTATCCCATTGTAGGGTAAAGGGATATCGCCACGCCGAATGTGACCCTCTCGATCCTGGTTCAGCTCACTGCCGAACGCCACCGCAATGTGATCTTCCCTTAGGCAGGCTCCTTCCCGGTTTATTCCTTGAAGGTGCGGTCTCTTCAAGCTCATTGCCGGGATCCGAGCTTCTTGAGCACTCGCGGAGGAAATCAAGTTCAGGCCGGCCCGCCGTCAACCAACATCTTCGTGACCTTGAGGTTGCGGATCGTTAGTGAGACCAACGGCGGCAAGCACCCGACCGCAGTGATGCGATCGGGGTGATCCTCAACGTCAAGACGAGGCGTGGTGGACCACTTCAGAGCTGCGGCGCCTACTGACGGACGGCTCCGCTGCATTCACTTCGCACCCTCTGTTTGAGTTGGCGGTGGGAGGTGTGCAGGGAGGCGCCGCCGTCGACGCACAATACCTCTGTTGCCTTCTGAAATTCTTGATCCTCAGCCTGATCTTCCTCCATCTCATCATCTTCATCTTCATCCTCGTCTTTATCGCGGCCGCGGGGAGGCCTGTCTCCTTGCCGCGGCTTGGTCTTGCCGCGGTTCCCTCCCCGGGCGGGAAGCTTCTTGCCGGATCCTCCGCCACCTCCCTGGGCTCTCTCCTTATCGCGGCGCTCGCTCAGCTTTCTGCAGCTCCGCCATCTGCTCTACTTTTTTGCAGGTTTGGAGGTCATGGCCTTTGGTGCGGTGGATCTTGCAATAACGCTTGTCGGAGCCGTCCTGCTTGTCGGCGGCCGCTACAGCCTCGCCGGAGTCGTCGGTCTTGGCTTTGTCGGAGCCGCCTCCATTGCCGGAATGCTCAACAGCTAGCACATCCTTAGCTTTCCTCTTCCTATTGTTCCGCCTCCGGTTCCTTCTTGCCGGGGCAGCGTCCTCATTGCCGATCCTTCTACTCCGCAACCTCTCGGGATTTTCCTCCCCTCTTCAGCCCGTGCACACTTGTCGGCGAGAGCGTGAGAGCTTCGCCGACGTCTCGATCTTTATCATCGCCATCTCCTCCTCATCCTGCGGTTACGCGACGTTTCGATGAGACGCTACCGATAACCGCGGCAGGGTGGACGTCCGGAATGTTGCGCTGCACTGGCTGAATCTTTGTATATATTTTGCGCAGGGGCTCCCCTCCTTACGGACGAGCAAGTGGAGGTCGCTTCGGCCATGAGGCTTGTGGTCGCCCGTGAAGGCGCCGACAAACCGATGACACAGTCCGCCCATGAAGAGATGGAGCCGTCCGGCAAGTGCATGAGCCAAGATCGACGTTGGGCTTGAGTACCGGCCGAAGTAGTTGGCGAGGATCTTCTCGTTAAGCCCCGCAGCTCGCACCGCGATGGTGTAGATGCCGAGGAACTCCGACGGTGTATCCTCGCCATCGTACTTCTCGGGAACATCTAGCTTGAAATTCTTGGTTTTGGGCCATCGACTTGCCGCAACTTCGCGGTGAACGCAGGGCAACCTGCCGTCAGACGCAAGTCGCTGGTTCTCCGGCCGCGGCGCGTCGACAATGAGCCCGTGCGATGGTCGATTGACGTCGCGCTTCGCCGGCGCTTCGTCGCGGGTACGAAGCGTCTTCGTGTTGCCGTTCTTGAAGGACGTGGCGTTGATCGTGGCGAAGTTCGCGGGTCGGACGACGCGTGGAGTCGGCGTCAAGGTTGGTCCGCGAGTGGCGATCTTGGCTCGTGGGGCCGAGCGCCGGAAGCGGTACCCCAGCCGTCTGTCGGCGCCGTCTCGCGCCGGGCGTTTTGTCGGGCCTCGACGCGTTCGATCGCCGGGGCTTGTCGCCATTGGCGGCCGACTAGGGCTGTGTATGGCCATCCTCCGATCGCCGATCTTGTGTGGCGCCGAGGGAAGTCTAGAAGTGGGCTCGGGCGGCCTTCCTCTGCGATCTTGGGCAGCGGTGGTGACGGGCGGCGCGAGGAGCGAGACGCGTTTCGGACTCCCAACCGGGTTGGGAGGAGCAACACCCGCCCAGCGACCGTGATTTCACTCGCTTCCAAAGATGCGGTCGTGCATGCCGACCGCGAGCATCCCGCGACCCACCGGCTTGGCCTTGCTCCAACGCAAGCACGGTGCTTGGAGCACCGGGGCGTTGTTGACCTTGAACCTCTTGGGATGGGCACGGCGTCTGCACCGTCGCCGACGCTTGCGGGGCCTTGTTCCTGGATCTGGTGACGACACGAGACCCACCGGCGGTACCCGCTACCCCGCCGGCGTCCACCTCACCGCATGCTTGCTCCGGCGGTGGCGGTAGGATTGATGTAGACGGAGCGGCCACCTCCGAAGGCTTCTTCTTCGGTGGCATGTTGACGATGACGCTGATGTAGTGCGCGTGGAGACCGGATCAGATGCTCACGACCTCGACGCCCCTACCGCGCGCCTAAAGATGTCGGGTCGCCCTCTTCATGTGACCTCGGGCACCTATGGGGCACTTGGGGCCCCTTCAGTTCGGCAGGGAGGCGAGGGCAGCAGAGAGCAGATCGAGGTCAGCGCACGCGCTGGGAGACGGGCATCTTTACCCAGCTTCGGGGCTCTCCGGAGATAACACCCCTCCGCTGCTTTGTGTTGTTATTTGATCTAGCTCGAGCGTGTGAGCGAAAAAGGGGAGCTGTGGGTGTCGATGGACCGAACCCCTCACGTGCGCATGGGCCTCCTTTTATAGTCTCAAGGGGTACCCACAGGTGGCAGCGTGGGAAGAGGGGTAGAAACGTAAAAGCGCGGGTTGGTACAACAAGGTGACAACAAAGGTGCCCTACCTAACTCGACGGCGGGGGACAAGGGCATTAAATGCCCGTCCGGTCGCCCAACAAAGGGTGGAGGACTGCTAATGAGCCTCCGGTGCCACGATGGCGCCTCTGTCACTCTGTTTGCCACCTCGCTCTGCATGGTTGCGTAGTATCTCGCCACGTGCTCTTGGGATGGCTCGTGATGACGCGTCCGCGGTGCGCTGGAGTTGGGTGGCAGCCTTGCAGCGGCAAGGGTCCTTTGTTGTCTTGGCAAGCTTGCCGCCATCGACCTTGCCGGGCGCTGGCGCCGCGGCAAGTTTTCCGGTGATGCCATGGTTAGCCCTCGGCAAGCTCCTCTTGCCGGGCCTTCGTCGTTCTTGGCTGGTACTTTGTTCTTGAATGACAAAGTGATAAGGAGTGGTGGGGAGCCTTGCCGGACGTCAAAGTAGCCTTGCCGCTGGGTGCTACGATCGCCCGTGCACAAGTTCGGGTACTAAGGTGCCCCCTACTTTAGTACACCGGCAGATGTTGTCCAACGAATCTGGTCCGTGCCTCGACTTTAGGTTCAAGCTTGATTGGCATCCATCCTCCGCGAGAATCCGGCATGGAGGGATCGAGAATCCGGACATAAGCGGTCTTTAATATAGAAGAAGATTCACCGTTGTTCCTCTACCACAAAGAACGTGGTGGGTAGCCCGGGAGAGTTAATCTCTCTCGGATCGGTTTAAGCCCAATCGATCATAGTCCGTAGCGACTCCTGTGGTGGCAATGCGATCCAAGAGCTCGCTTACGGAGGAGAGCTCCATCGATCTAGCTGCTCGGCGAATTCGAGTTGACGTGAAGATCGCTTTTGATGACCGAGAGGTCATTGTCGAGCGCCGGCTTAACAGCGGTCATAAGAAAACCACCTAGCTGGATAGTTTGGCGGTGGCCAAAGCTCCCTTGGCAACGGCACCGCCTTTAAAGACGCCAAGAGGCATCCTTCCCGACATGACGCGCAGAGGAACTCTCAATGAAAGCACCAATGTCGGTGTCAAACCGCGGATCTCGGGTATGGGGTCCCGAACTGTGTGTCTAGGCGGATGGTAACAGGAGACAAGGGACACGATGTTTTACCTGTGTTTGGGCCCTCTCGATGGAGGTAAAACCCTACTCACGCTTGATTGATATTGATGATATGGGTAGTACAAGAGTAGATCTACCACGAGATCAAGGAGGCTAAACCCTAGAAGCTAGCCTATGGTATGATTGTTTTTCGTCCTACGGAATAAAACCCTCCGGTTTATATAGACATCGGAGAGGGCTAGGGTTACACAGAGTCAGTTACAATGGTAGGAGATCTACATATCCGTATTGCCAAGCTTGCCTTCCACGCCAAGGAAAGTCCCATCCGGACACGGGACGAAGTCTTCAATCTTGTATCTTCATAATCTTGGAGTCCGGCCAATGATGATAGTTCAGATATCCGGACACCCCCTAGTCCAGGACTCCCTCACCTCCCAATGACAGCTGGGACCCACCAGCTATATCTTGGCACGGAAGGAAGTGCCTCCTTATTAAGCAAAAAATAACGAGTGCTCCCCATGATAGCTGGGGCCCACCCGATTTGGAGGCTGATTTGTGTCCCTACTAAGTTGACGCGTACGGAGGGCTTTGTCAACTTAGTCAACAAACGATTCTATCACCAGTGATCGTTGGATTGTTAACATCCAACTGTCGTCCCGCTTCTTCAACCTCTGATTTTCTTGCTCCAGCCATCCAAACCACCGCGTGCTCCTGCCTACCGTGGACGGTTGTGCTGCCGCGGAGGCCTCACCGCCCCCTACTACTCCCATCCTTTACTCACCCACACCCCCTGTTATTCTGCGACGATGGCAACCTCACACCGCAGTCGAACTAGTCAACCCTCGTACTACCTTCCGCATGTTCCCAGGCTCCGCGTCGTTCCTACCTCATCGTCGTCCATCGCCTGGGTCCGTCCGTGCAGTGTGGTCAACATGGTCAACGAACGACAGCCATCAGAAGAGGACTGTACACGGTGAGGCTGACAGATGGACCCACCAGCTACATCTTCGCACACAAGGAAGTGCCTCCTTATTACACGCAAAAAAAAGAATCCTCCCCCTGCCAGCTCGGACCCACTAGCTACATCTTCGCACACAAGGAAGTGCCTCCTTATCCTCCCTGACAGCTGGGACCCACTCAATCGAAGCTATGTAGCATTGTCATTCTAGTCGCAAACGTGTACGTACATACTGGTCCATCGGTCTTTCTGCCATGACGAATCGTGGCCCAGTAAGGAGAGGTAGCTGTTCAGGCAGTCCCATCTATATCATGTACACGTACGTACATACGGGCGGGGTCTCGAACGCCTACTCGCACATACATACGACCAGGGCTCGTGTACATGGAGAGGCAGCGGAGGGCAGCAACGGCATCCTATTCATCGGCAGCCAACTGGCTGGGTCGAAACGAAGAAACTGCGTCTTGTTCATCCAGAGCCAACCAGCTTGGACGAAACAGCCAAAACGAGGCCTGGCGTATCGCAGAATGGAGGAAACGGCCTTCTGTTCGACCGCCTATGGTCGAAACAGGGTCCTATTCACCGGGAGGGGTCTGGCGTACTGCAAAACAGAGGAAACGGACTTCTCTTCGATCTCCTACGGTCGAAACGGGGTCCTGTTGATCGGGAGGGGTGTGGCATACCACAAAATGGATGAAACGGACTTCTCTTTGACCTCCTACGGTCGAAACGGGTGTCCTGTCATCGGGAGGGGTGTGGCGTACCGCAAAATGGGACTCCATGGGCTACTGTTCATCCACCGTCGACCTCCTCCAGCCTCCACCTGCGATTGTTCATCCACAGCGTCTCCCTCCTACCTCCACCAGCTACTTTTCATCCACGGGCTCCTTTTCATCCAACCTCCACCAGCTACTATTCAACCACCCCTCCATGGTCTACTATTCATCCAGCCGTCCACCAGCTATTGTTCAACCAGCCCTCCACGGGGTGCTGTTCATCCACCCCCAACCGGCTCAATCGGGGTCCTGTTCATCCAGCGGCAATGACCTCTACTACCACGGGGTCCTGTTCATCCAACCCCCACCGGGAACTGTTCATCCAACCCCCAACAACGCTCATTGTTCATCAAGAGGCGGCAGGTTTGATCGGCTTCATTTAGCAGTAGTAGCAAAGGAATCGCTCGATCGGGTTCAGTTAACGACCAGGGATCGATCGATTGCTCGGGTTCCGTTAGAGCCCAACGCCTCGCACCCACGCACATACATGTATGATAGAAATGCGCAATCCCTCCGTGCATCGCTCGGCCCCGACCACCCACCGTAATCAGGAACTTCCCAATATTTTCCTCGCCCTCGCTTCTACCACGGTTTTTTCCGTCATGGACGGCCTAAAGAATGTCATGCAGTTGCGTCTCCGGCCCACCCAGGACGAAAAGCCCATTTTCTGTCATGATTTTTTGTCATAGATGTAGGATCCCACCACATCTATGATGATATCGGGTTTTGTCACAATTATCGTCATAGAAGTGTCATAAGCATGACAGAAATAATTCGTTCGACCCAAAATGTCACGGATGTGTCTTTTTTTTGTAGTGGTAGTAGCCACCTATGTAATTGGATGTTTAATTTGGTTATGCAACCATGTCCTTATAAGTGTGTGTGTGTGTGTGTGTGTGTGTGTGTGTGTGTGTGTGTGTGTGTGTGTTGTTGTTGTTGTTGTTCTGTATGCAATCCCATCGCACAACACACACGTCTTATTAGAAACAATCGTCTGTGTTATTAT
The DNA here is from genome assembly GCA_021437245.1 of Aegilops speltoides. NCBI lineage: Eukaryota > Viridiplantae > Streptophyta > Magnoliopsida > Poales > Poaceae > Aegilops > Aegilops speltoides. The sequence goes on along the minus strand of CM038142.1, from coordinate 188,982,370 downwards.
CGGTCTCCGCACACATTTCTGATTACAGACCTATTTGCCGCGTATCACGCACATCTTGTTATATTGAACCATGTATGTTCTCTTGTCTCAACGCAAACAGTTCATCCGACTGAACCGCATGCCGTATATCGCACACACCTTGACCTGGCTGACCGTTTCTTTTGTGTTGCCTAATCACAAGCAGTTCATCTGAGTGAACCGTATGATGTATATCGCACACACATTCAACTGGCTTCCCATTTATTTTGTTCCTCCTCAGCGCAAACAGTTAATTGAATTGAACCGTACGCCCTGCATCGCACATGCAACTAAAATCTGAACCGTGTTTGATGCATCCGTCATCGCAAATGTTTTACACCTTTTTATGGGTTTTTTACACCACCCATTTGCGATTATTACATCGCACACAGTTTGGTCAAAGGGTCTCTGATCGTAGTGTCCCATTAGCAGCATCCTGCAGTAGTGACATGACACTTCATACATATGTTTGCATTGGGCCACATGCACGCAGTGCTTGTCTTCAGGCACTCTCTCGCATGGTTATTGGCAACAAGCTAGCCTACTTTGTGGGGCCATGTGTGGACTTGCATGCATGACTTTGACCCAACAACAAGAGAGGTTATACGACCAAGGTGGTGATTCTTCTTGGTCAGTCTTACAATACGCCTTCGTGAGATGCCCCCTCCCCCCGCCTCAAAGTGTGTGGGGGGAGCACAGTACTACTTCGCACTAGATGAATCTTCGTGGGGTCGGGGATGTCCGGTTAATTTGTGATGCACATGTGCCATGTCAAATTTGTGATTTCCTTATTTTAATATCATGCACCACATCGTTTTCACACACACACACATTGAGCCACCCGCAGGTGTGGTTCGTATGTGGTCTCACCCATCTAACGCCAGAAAAACACATCTATGGGCCCGCACAGGGTCCACATTTGATCGGAAGCAAAGGGGGGTTGAGCATGATCTACTCCTTTCGGTTTTGTGTTATGGTGGGGTGAGATGTCAGACCTAGCTATTTGGGGGCATGCGTTCATAGCTAGGATTCCCCTCCCGCCAACACGATTACACGAAGTGTGTGTGTGGGGGGGGTGCTAGCAATAATAATGTGTGCTTTGTGCGACAAGTGCCACATCAAAGTTGTGCATTGGGTATTTGAACATCAAGCCACCCTTTTCATACATATATTTGGTCCACATGCAAGTGTGTTCGTGTTCTAACACTTTCCCGCGTTTTTTCTCCAAATTTATAAACAATAGACGAGTCGAACATGGTTCCCTAGGACTACCCGTGTGCCGTGTCCCTGCCCCTGTCACCAACATAATCACAGTAGATTGGGATCCACGAGGCATCCCTCCCCCTCTCGAAAATATCTAATCTCTCGCAATCTCGAAAATATCTACCCGCCTAGATGGTTTTTCTGTTTGATAGCACATGATTAGTATGTGTGGACCGTGTGCGATGTCTGTTACTCCCGCTCTGCTTCAATCAGTGGATCCAAATTTTCAGTAGCCCCAACATTTTACTCCCGCCTGCAACTCTCGCAATCTCAAAATTATCTTCTTGGCTGGAGTGTTTTTATGTTTGATAGCACACGATTATTATGTTTTAACCGTGTGTGATGTTCGTTACTCCTGCCCCGCTCTGCTTCAATCCCTTGATCCAAATTTTTGGTAGCCCTGCCATTTTACTCCCACCTAGTAAAATTTTCAGTACCAGCGGCATTTACTCAAACACCACCTTGGACCCCCTCCACACACACACCCCAAATCCTTCGCTCGCCCCAAAACCCACGATCGCACACATACACACCACCCCTCCCTCGCTCGAAAACTAGCTAGGTCACCGCCGTCGCCCCCGCCGAGCCGCCTCCATCGTCAACCTCTGCCGGTCTACCCGTGCAGTTTACCCACCGATATACATACCCTCGTCGCCCTGAGTTTCTTAGATGATGCCTGCGAAACGCCCTCTTTCCCAAAGATCTCCAACCCCACCCCCTCCCTCACTCCAAAGCGTCGCAGAGTAAGCTCGGCTACACTTCCCGGGGAGCTCGAGGAGCGAATGGCCCAAAAGATCTTTACCCCGGCCTCTTCGCCCGACATTGGCAAGGTGGCCACCGAGAAAGCTGACGACAATGACTGGACCTGGATTGAGCCTTTCAATCAGTGGGCTAGAGTATTCTGGCATGTCACGGTTGCCGGCTACGACATCAAGGTCGTCGACACCGACGGCTTGACGTGGGCTATGTCACAGGTTAAGTTGCCCACCCCCAACCCTTCGGATTCTGTCGATCTCATCGATGGCCCTTCCGCTGATCTCGTATGGCTCGTTACGAACAATTTGCCGTCCTTCATCGCCATGGAGCCCCTTTTGTCATTTCTGAAGGACACGTTCTGCGACGCTGGCTTGGGATTCTCAGCTGGCAAGTCAGACCTCATTGACGGCGACCATGAGGAGGAGCCAATTTGTGACAAGTGAGGAAACCCATGATTTGTTTTCTCGAACCCCTTTTGTATTGAGAACCTGTCCAGTATTTATTGCTATATTTGGTTATTTGCATTACGCCTTGTTTATTTCTACGGTTTGTGGTTGTTCGGTTGTTTGTAGTTAGCATATGTACAGTTTCAATTGCCATCTTTGGTTGTTCGTAGTATGCCTTGTTTATTTCAGCTATTCACAGTGTGATATTCTATATGTGCTAGTATGAACTGTGCAGTTCAATTTCATCAATACCAATTTTAACAATAGCTCTATGAATGACTATATTTGGTTGCTGTTAAGCATGTTGTACTCCCTCCGAATCTTTTTAGTCCGCATATAAGATTTGTCTAAAGTCAAGCCTCGTAAAGTTTGACCAACTTTATAGAAAAAAATACCAACATTCACAATATGAAATCAATATCAGTAGATATGTCATGACTTAAATTTTCATATTGTATAACTTTAGCATGGTAGATGTTGATATTTTTTCATATAAATAAGGTCAAACTTTATGAAGTTTGACTTTAGACAATTCTTATATGCAGAGTAAAAGGACCAGAGGGAGTATTAACACGCCTTTCCATTTGGTTTAACAATGGCACTGTTTGGATACTCTAACTTAGCTAGAGGTTAGAGTTTGTTTCTAGCTCATGACAGTTAAAAGGGAGAGAGAGATTGTTGGAATAGTTGATTGTATTGCTTGAGCCTCATGGGCATATATATAGGAGTACATGGTCATCTTGGAGTACAAGTCAAGGTAGAATGGATCCTATGGTGTCCTACGTTTCCTAAATAACAATGATACTCAACAATGGCTGACCCTAACCTAACTCTAGCCAAAGAGGTGTTTGGATGACAGGGTTAGATTGACAATAAATGCACTAGGAGAACTAGTCCCAATTAGCACCTCTTGGGTGAGATAGTTGTTTTGGGTGGGTTAGACGCAACTAGCTCAATCTAGCCCTCATGTTTGGATACTTTAGGGCTATTTGAGGCCAACCTAGCTCAAACTAACTCTAACCCATGGATCCAACCAGGGCCAATAACTAGTGTACTTAGACCTGCATAATACAAGTTTGAATGACTATGTTTGCTTGTTTTTAATATTAGGCCTATTGTAGTTAATAACACACCTTTCCACTTCTTGTTTCTAAATATTAGGTTTTTAACAATTTGGTCTTGCACATGTAGCTCCTCCTGTTAGAGGTTTTGACCCACTCTTCGACCCTTTTTGCATATGGGGAAATGAGTTGTCCATGAATATCAGTCAAGTCAAGAAACTCAGAAAGATTGTTAGGATAAAGATATTAGCGACAGAAAACAACAAGATCTTTGTCTGCACAATGAAGAAGATATCGGTTCACTATAGGATGGTACTAACTATTATACCTTGGCTATTTTATTCCTTTGTCCCATTTCCAATCTAGAGAAGATATTTATGCACATCCTTGTTTTCAAGCCTTTCCAAAGTAGTTCACTGATGATTACCTCTCAAACCACCTGTATGGTCAGGAGGCGAGGAAGGTATTCATACTACACCCACGGTTCAATATTGAAGTGTTCCTGAAGAGGATGAAGGATGGGCGGCCAATCATCCACAGGCACTGGCCTAAAGTTGCAAAGACCTTCAACATCAATGAAGGCCCAATATTTGCCTTCCGCTTTAGTAGTTTTCCAGATGAGATTCATCTTTCTATGTAGCGTCTATGATGCTAATTTCATTATAGATGTTGCATGTGAAACTTGGTGATGGTGCAGTTGTGTAATAATAGGACAATTAGCCTCCTAATTGGGGTTTTCTATTGCAAACGGTTATTGAGAAAACACCATGGGCGATGACCTCAGGCAACGCACATAGTTTCTAGGAATAAACCGTGTTGGGTCAATGAACAATCACACATGACTTCCTCTTGAAAACTATTTGTGTTAGGCCACCTTGCGCAAATGTCTACCACATAAAAAGTGTGTGTGATGGACAACCTATGCCACACAGTTTCTTCTACGCACCATGTGTGATGCATTCAATAACGCAAACGGTAACATTGTTAATATTGTGTGCAATGGCAATGCTATCACAAACAATTTAATGGGGAAAATTGTGTGTGATGTACATGCGAACGGAAATGTTTCCCTTCGAGTAACTATGTGGGATGTATATACGAACAGAAACATACTTCTTGGATTGACTGTGTGGGATGTACATACTAACGGAAACCCATTCCTTGGCTTGACTGTGTGGAATGTACATACAAACGGGAACGTTTAGCTGGGACTGACTGTATGGGATGTACTTACGACTAGAAACAATTTGGCATGTATAATTGTTTTTTAATACAACTGTACTTATAATCATACTTGATCGCTTGCCCGTCGCGCACAACCTCATTTTGCCGAGCGTGTGTGGCCAAAGGGCCTATCCCCGACGGTTTCTGGGTCGTGTGGGAAGGACCCTCCCTATTGCCCACACTCACTTGGCGACGGTTCCAAATGCCGTCATGGAAAGGGGTTAAAAACTGTTTGTATAGCACCCAGTTGTACCAGTGTCACTTTCTCAGTGAAATCCTAGCATCTCGGAGTCACCGAATTGCGTCTCGGTCTGACCGAAACTGCATGTTTAGACCCTGCTAGTGCTTCGGTATCACCGAGATTGTCAAATCAGTAGCTCCAAAATGCTTTCTGTAGAAAACTAAAGTTGAGCTTTTGTCTCAATTTTTGCAAAAACCAGTTGTATTTTGTGATGCTCATCTACTCTACCCACACCCATCTATTCACATCGTCAGTTGTAGCAATGTCAGAAGCCAGTGACAGCTAGAACAAGTCTGAAGAGCAAGTTAAACTCAGTGAGGGCACTAGTCACTCTGGTAGCTATGATGAGGGGAGTAGGAGCACTCCCGGCAATTTGCCAAAGGCAGCTACCAGACAAAGAAAGAAAAGAACTTCTGAGAGTGAAGATGAAGACTTTGTGATTGAGGAGGAAGTGACCTCCAAGAAGAAGTGTTAAGGAAAGAGTATGGTGGTGCTACCGCCACCAAACCAGGTCTCAAGCATAAGCAACCTACCAAGAGAGCACCAATGTCCAAAGAAAAACAGTCCAGAGTTGCTCAAGAGCAAGAAACTACTACTGCACCAAGTGGTGCAGGTGAGAAGAAGAAGGAAAGTCAAAGAGGAAGATGGTGCAAATTTGTAGATCCAATGGCTGAGTTTGAAAAGCATTCTTCTAATGAGGAAGAATGTGAGGAGGAGGAAGAGCCTGTTGCCCCTCCTGCCAAGTCACAAAAGTTGATGGCAGATGCTATCAAGACTGATGCTGCTCCTTCAAAGCCCAAGTTTGCCCCCAAGCCCAAAGCTCCAGCTCAAGCACCCCAACCTTCAATTTCGAAGAGATCCACTAGGAATATCTCAACTACATAGAAGAACAAGGCCCCAGTGCCTGAGGTTCAGGAAGATGATGAGCCACTAGTGCTCGGGAAATTGAAGCCCAAGATCCCAGAATCATAATGATGATCATCCTGTGGCAGAAAACATGAAGTTGAGGAAGGATCATGGTCTGAGACTATGGAGACAAAATGATCCATATGCCACAAGGAGAAGGATTGCTGTGGACTACCGTTTTCATACCATAGAATAGCAGGACTTCTATGAGACTGTGCTACTTGACAAGAAGCCCATAGTTAAGCCCATAGTTTGTGATATGAAATGGGTTGACTGGAAATACATTGATGATAATGAAGACTATTTTCCCCATGTGCATGAGAGCATCAGGTTGAATGGTGTTGATAAGTTTGTTGGACATAAATTGACAAAATGGAACGAAGAGATGATCATGCAGTTCTACTCCACTGCCCACTTCTACCCTGATGGGAAGATTGTGTGGATGACTGAGGGAACCAGATACTAGTCATCAGTTTCTGAATGGGCCAAGCTTATCAATGCTCCCAAGGAAGGAGAAGATGATATTTATGTGTAAGGCAAACCTAGGAAAGATCACAACTCTATGGCCTACATGTACAAGCCCATACCTGATGCAGCTTTGGAGACACACAAGCTAGGATCTATCTACTGTCTGCTTGCTGGTTTGACCACAATGAACACTATCTTGAGGCACACTCTATTGCCCAAGTCTGGAGATCACAGGATGATACATGGCCATTCCATCAACTTGCAACATTTATTTGATGTCCCACAAAAATTCAAAGTCATGAGCTTGATTGTTGAGACAGTAAAGAGAACAGTAGCCGGCCAGAAGAGGTCTTGTGGATATGCCCCACACATCCAGATGTTGATCAACTCCAAGGTTGGGATTGGGACATATCTGCTTGAAAAAGAGCATCTACCCCTAAGGCCAGATTTTGAGGACAATGAGGTTGTCATGGATGCTTCACATCCTACTTGTGTTGAGGCCTAGAAAAAGATCGAGAAAGCAAAGGCTACAAAAGCAGCAAAGGTAGCAAGTGCTTCATATGCTTCTATAGTGAATCTCAAGACCAAGCAAGATCAACTCAGTTATCTACTTGAGGCTACTGTGAGGATTGAGAAAAGCTTGGCCACTTTGTCTTGGAATCCGGAGAGTCTTGAAAAGATCATTGAGACAAAGATGCACGACCTTGATGTGAAGGTCACAGAGATTCAAACAATTGTGGAGAAGTTAAGGGATGATACTGAGGACAATGATGATATACCCACAACAAATAAAATCGAGAGAGTGCCGAGGGCACAAAGATCATCAGCTGTGCCAGTTGCATACTCCAGGACTACTCTTTCAGCACCTGCAACCACTGCCACAGTTGCCCCTCCAGTGTCAACTCCTCCAGCTCCACGGACTCCAGCAGAGGCATTTGCAGATGGACTCCTCTCCACTCCATCTACGCACACCGGAGAGACAAGCTAGAAGACCCCTTTAGGATCTCCCGGAGATCGTGCCTAGAGTGTCGTATAGCACTATACGTTTTCAAACTTTTTGGTAACTTGTTGCCAAAGGGGAGAAAGTGTATAGATCATGGGCTTCGAGAGAGAGTGTCTTTTGCCTTTTGTTGGTTTTATTTTCCTTGCTACTCTTGCTACTTTGGTTTGGTTGTTGCTACTACTTGAGTTAAGCTCGTGAGATACTTTATGTGATCATGTGTTTGATCATACTATGTGTTGGGGAACGTAGTAATTTCAAAAAAATTCCTACGCACACGCAAGATCATGGTGATGCATAGCAACGAGAGGGGAGAGTGTCGTCCACGTACCCTCATAGACCGAAAGCAGAAGCATTAGAACAATGCGGTTGATGTAGTCGTACGTCTTCACGGCCCGACCGATCAAGCACCGGAAGTACGGCACCTCCGAGTTCTAGCACACGTTCAGCTCGATGACGTCCCTCAAACCCAATCCAGCCGAGTGTCGAGGGAGAGTTCCGTCAGCACGACGGCATGGTGATGATGTTGATGTTCTACCGTCGCAGGGCTTCGCCTAAGCACCGCTACAATATTATCGAGGAGGACTATGGTGGAGGGGGGCACTGCACACGGCTAAGAGATCAATGATCTGTTGTTGTGTCTCTAGAGGTGCCCCCCTGCCCCCGTATATAAAGGAGCAAGGGGGAGGGGTGGCCGGCCAGGGAGGAGGCGCGCCAAGGGGAGTCCTACTCCCACCGGGAGTAGGACTCCCTACTTCCTTGTTGGATTAGGAGAAGGGGGGAAAGAGGAGGGAGAGACAGGAAGGAAAGAGGGGGCGCCACACCCCTCTCCTTGTCTAATTAGGACTACGGGGAGGGGCGCACGGCCCTGCCCTGGCCTCCTCTCCTCTTCTCCACTAAGGCCCACTATGGCCCATTAAGTCCCCGGGGGGTTCCCGTAACCCCCCGATACTCTGGTAAAATCCCGATTTCACCCGGAACACTTCCGACATCCAAATATAGGCTTCCAATATATCAATCTTCATGTCTCGACCATTTTGAGACTCCTCATCATGTCCGTGATCACATCCGGGACTCCGAACAACCTTCGATACATCAAAACTCAAAAACTCAGAATATAACTGTCATCGAAACTTTAAGCGTGCGGACCCTACGGGTTCGAGAACTATGTAGACATGACCGAGACACATTTCCGATCAATAACCAATAGCAGAACCTGGATGCTCATATTGGCTCATACATATTCTATGAAGATCTTTATCAGTCAAACCGCATAACAACATACATTGTTCCCTTTGTCATCGGTATGTTACTTTGCTCGAGATTCGATCGTCGGTATCTCAATACCTAGTTCAATCTCGTTACCAGCAAGTCTCTTTACTCGTTATGTAATGCATCATTCCGTAACTAACTCATTAGTTACCTTTCTTGCAAGGCTTATAGTGATGTGCATTACCAAGAGGGCCCAAAGATACCTCTCCGACAAACAGAGTGACAAAACCTAATCTCGAAATACGCCAACTCAACATGTACCTTTGGAGACACCTATAGAGCTCCTTTATAATCACCCGATTCGTTGCTAGACGTTTGGTAGCACACAAAGTGTTCCTCTGGTAAACGGGAGTTGCATAATCTCATAGTTGTAGGAACATGTATAAGTCATGAAGAAAGCAATAGCTACATACTAAACGATCAAGTGCTAGGCTAACGGAATGGGTCATGTCAATCATATCATTCTACTAATGATGTGATCCTGTTAATCAAATGACAACTCATGTCTATGGTTAGGAAACATAACCATCTTTGATTAATGAGCTAGTCAAGTAGAGGCATACTAGTGACAATATGTTTGTCTATGTATTCACACATGTATCATGTTTCCGGTAAATACAATTCTAGCATGAATAATAAACATTTATCATGATATAAGGAAATAAATAATAACTTTATTATTGCCTCTAGGGCATATTTCCTTTAGTCTCCCACTTGCACTAGAGTCAATAATCTAGATTACACAGTAATGATTCTAACACCCATGGAGCCTTGGTGCCGATCATGTTTTGCTCGTGGAAGAGGCTTAGTCAACAGGTCTGCAACATTCAGATCCGTATGTATCTTGCAAACCTCTATGTCTCCCACATGGACTTGGTCCCAGATGGAATTGAAGCGTCTCTTGATGTGCTTGGTCCTCTTGTGAAATCTGGATTCCTTTGCCAAGGCAATTGCACTAGTATTGCCACAGAAGATCTTCATTGGTCCCGATGCACTAGGTATGACACCTAGATCAGAAATGAACTCCTTCATCCAGACTCCTTCATTTGCTGCTTCCGAAGCAGCTATGTACTCCGCTTCGTATGTAGATCCCGCCACGATGCTTTGTTTAGAACTGCACCAACTGGCAGCTCCACCGTTTAATATAAACACGTATCCGGTTGCAATTTAGAATCGTCCGGATCAGTGTCAAAGCTTGCATCGACGTAACCATTTACGACTAGCTCTTTGTCACCTCCATAAACGAGAAACATATCCTTAGTCCTTTTCGGTATTTCAGATGTTCTTGACCGCTGTCCGATGATCCACTCTGGATTACTTTGGTACCTCCTCGCTAAACTTATTGCTAGCATACATTAGGTCGTACACAGCATTGCATACATGATAGAGCCTATGGCTGAAGCATAGGAACATCTTTCATTTCTCTCTATCTTCTCATTGTGGTCGGGCATTGAGTCTCGCTCAACTTCACACCTTGTAATACAGGCAAGAACCCTTTCTTTGCCTGATCCATTTTGAACTTTTTCAAAAACTTTATCAAGGTATGTGCTTTGTGAAAGTCCAATTAAGCGTCTTGATCTATCTCTATAGATCTTTATGCCCAATATGTAAGCAGCTTCACCGAGGTCTTTCATCGAAAAACTTTTATTCAAGTATCCCTTTATGCTATCCAGAAATTCTATATCATTTCCAATTAACAATATGTTGTCTACATATAATATCAGAAATGCTACAGAGCTCCCACTCACTTTCTTGTAAATACAGGCTGCTCCAAAAGTCTGTATAAAACCATATGCTTTGATCATACTATCAAAGCGTTTATTCCAACTCCGAGAGGCTTGCACCAGTCCATAAATGGATCGCTGGAGCTTGCACACTTTGTTAGCACCTTTTGGATCGACAAAACCTTCTGGTTGCATCATATACAACTCTTCTTCTAGAAATCCATTCAGGAATGCAGTTTTGACATCCATTTGACATATTTCATAATCATAAAATGTGGCAATTGCCAACATGATTCGGACAAACTTAAGCATCGCTACGGGTGAGAAAGTTTCATCGTAGTCAACTCCTTGAACTTGTCGAAAACCTTTCGCAACAAGTCGAGCTTTGTAGACAGTTACATTATCATCAGCGTCAATCTTCTTCTTGAAGATCCATTTATTCTCGATGGCTGGCCGATCATCGGGCAAGTCAACCAAAGTCCATACTTTGTTGTCATACATGGATCCCATCTCAGATTTCATGGCCTCAAGCCATTTTGTGGAATCTGGGCTCATCATTGCTTCCTCATAGTTCGTAGGTTCGCCATGGTCAACTAACATGACTTCCAGAATAGGATTACCGTACCACTCTGGAGCGAATCTTACTCTGGATGACCTACGAGGTTCTGTAGTAACTTGATCTGAAGTTTCATGATCAATATCATTAGCTTCCTCACTGATTGGTGTAGTTGTCACAGGAACCGGTTTCTGTGATGAACTACTTTCCAATAAGGGAGCAGGTACAGTTACCTCATCAAGTTCTACTTTCCTCCCACTCACTTCTTTGAGAGAAACTCTTTTTCTAGAAAGGATCCGAATTTAGCAACAAAAGTATTGCCTTCAGATCTATGATAGAAGGTGTACCCAATAGTCTCTTTTGGGTATCCTATGAAGACACATTTTTCCGATTTGGGTTCGAGCTTATCTGGTTGAAGTTTCTTCACATAAGCATCGCAGCCCCAAACTTTAAGAAACGACAACTTTGGTTTCTTGCCAAACCACAGTTAATAAGGCGTCCTCTCAATGGATTTTGATGGTGCCCTATTAAACATGAATGTGGCCGTCTCTAAAGCATAACCCCAAAACGATAGCGGTAAATCAGTAAGAGACATCATAGATCGCACCATATCTAGTAAAGTACGATTACGACATTCGGACACACCATTTCGTTGTGGTGTTCCGGGTGGCGTGAGTTGCAAAACTATTCTGCATTCTTTCAAATGTAAACCAAACTTGTAACTCAAATATTCTCCTCCACGATCAGATCGTAGAAACTTTATTTTCTTGTTAGGATGATTTTCAACTTCACTCTGAAATTCTTTGAACTTTTCAAATGTTTCAGACTTGTGTTTCATTAAGTAGATATACCCATATCTGCTCAAATCATCTATGAAGGTGAGAAAATAGCGATATCCGCCGCGAGCCTCAACATTCATTGGACCACATACATCAGTATGTATGATTTCCAACAAGTTTATTGCTCGCTCCATAGTTCCGGAGAACGGTGTTTTAGTCATCTTGCCCATGAGGCATGGTTCGCAAGTACCAAGTGATTCATAATCAAGTGATTTCAGAAGTCCATCAGTATGGAGTTTCTTCATGCGCTTTACACCAATATGACCCAAACGGCAGTACCACAAATAAGTTGCACTATCATTATCAACTCTGCATCTTTTGGCTTCAACATTATGAATATGTGTATCACTACTATCAAGATTTAATAAAAATAGACCACTCTTCAAGGGTGAATGACCATAAAAGATATTACTCATATAAATAGAGCAACCATTATTCTCTGATTTAAATGAATAACCTTCTCGCATGAAAAAAGATCCAGATATAATGTTCATGCTCAACGCTGGCACCAAATATCAATTATTCAGGTCTAAAACTAATCCCGAAGGTAGATGTAGAGGTAGCATGCCGACCGCGATCACATCGACTTTGGAACCATTTCCCACGCGCATCGTCACCTCGTCCTTAGGCAATCTTCGCTTAATCCATAGTCCCTATTTCGAGTTGCAAATATTAGCAACAGAACCAGTATCAAATACCCAGGTGCTACTGCGAACATTAGTAAGGTACACATCAATAACATGTATATCACATATACCTTTGTTCACCTTGCCATCCTTCTTATCCGCCAAATACTTGGGGCAGTTCCGCTTCCAGTGACCAGTCTGCTTGCAGTAGAAGCACTCAGTCTCAGGCTTAGGTCCAGATTTGGGTTTCTTCTCTTGAGCAGAAACTTGTTTGTTGTTCTTCTTGAAGTTCCCCTTCTTCTTCCGTTTACCCTTTTTCTTGAAACTGGTGGTCTTATTGACCATCAACACTTGATGCTCCTTCTTGATTTCTACCTCCGCATCCTTTAGCATTGCGAAGAGCTCGGGAATAGTCTTGTCCATCCCTTCATATTATAGTTCATCACGAAGCTCTTGTAGCTTGGTGGCAGTGATTGAAGAATTTCATCAATGACACTATCATCGAAGATTAACTCCCGCTTGAATCAAGTGATTATTATACCCGACATTTTGAGTATATGTTCACCGACGTAACTATTCTCTTCCATCTTGCAGCTATAGAACTTATTGGAGACTTCATATCTCTCAATCCGGCATTTGCTTGAAATATTAACTTCAACTCTGGAACATCTCATATGCTCCATGACGCTCAAAACGCCGTTGAAGTCCCGGTTCTAAGCCATAAAACATGGCACATTGAACTATCAAGTAGTCATCGACTTTGCTCGCCAGACGTTCTTAACATCGCGATTGCATCTCAAGCAGACTGGCACCAATGGTGCTTCGGGACGTAATTTTATTTGCAGCAATGAGGATAATCCTCGTTACGGACCCGATCCGTAATTGCTACCATCATCTTTCAACTTAGCTTTCAAGGAACGCATTAAAATTCAACGGAACAACAGACGAGCCATCTATCTACAACAAACATAGACAAGCAAAATACTATCAGGTACTAAGTTCATGATAAATTTAAGTTCAATTAATCATATTACTAAAGAACTCCCACTTAGACAGACATCCCTCTAGTCATCTAAGTGATCATGTGATCCAAATCAACTAAACCATGTCCGATCATCACGTGAGATGGAGTAGTTTTCAATGGTGAACATCACTATGTTGATCATATCTACTATATGATTCACGCTCAACCTTTCGGCCTCAGTGTTCTGAGGCCATATCTGTATATGCTAGGCTCGTCAAGTTTAACTTGAGTATTCCGTGTGTGCAACTATTTTGCACCCGTTGTATTTGAACGTAGAGCCTATCACACCCGATCATCACGTGGTGTCTTAGCACGAAGAACTTTCACAACGGTGCATACTCAGGGAGAACACTTCTTGAAATTTAGTGAGAGATCATCTTATAATGCTACCTTCAATCAAAGCAAAATAAGATGCATAAAGGATAAACATCACATGCAATCAATATAAATGATATGATATGGCCATCATCATCTTGTGCTTGTGATCTCCATCTCCGAAGCACCGTCGTGATCTCCATCGTCACCGGCGCGACACCTTGATCTCCATCATAGCATCGTTGTCATTTCGCCACCTATTGCTTCTACGACTATCGCTACCGCTTAGTGATAAAGTAAAGCAATTACAGGGCGCTTGCATTTCATACAATAAAGCGAGAACCATATGGCTCTTGCCAGTTGCCGACAACTTGGTTACAAAACATGATCATCTCATACAATAAAATATAGTATCACGTCCTGACCATATCACATCACAACATGCCCTGCAAAAACAAGTTAGACGTCCTCTACTTTGATGTTGCAAATTTTACGTGGCTACTACGGGCCGACCAAGAACCGTTCTTACCTACGCATCAAAACCACAACGATAGTTCATCAAGTTAGTTCTATTTTTACCTTTTCAAGGACCGGGCGTAGCCACACTCGGTTCAACTAAAGTTGGAGAAACTGACACCGGCCAACCACCTGTGTGCAAAGCACGTCGGTAGAACCAGTCTCGCGTAAGCGTACGCGTAATGTCGGTCTGGGCCGCTTCATCCAACAATACCGCCGAACCAAAGTATGACATGGTGGTAAGCAGTATTACTTGTATCGCCCACAACTCACTTGTGTTCTACTCGTGCATATAACATCTACGCATAAAACCAGGCTCGATACCACCGTTGGGGAACGAGTAATTTCAAAAAATCCTACGCACACGCAAGATCATGGTGATGCATAGCAACGAGAGGAGAGTGTCGCCCACGCACTCGTGAGACTGAAAGCGAAGCGTTAGAACAATGCGGTTGATGGAGTCGACGCCTTCACGGCCCGACCGATCAAGCACCAAAGTACGGCACCTCCGAAGTTCTAGCACACGCTCAGCTCGATGACCTCCCTCGAACTACGATCCAGCCGAGTGTCGAGAGAGATTTCTGTCAGCACGACGGCGTGGTGACGATGTTGATGTTCTATCGTCGCAGGGCTTCGCCTAAGCATCGCTACAATATTATCGAGGAGGACTATGGTGGAGGGGGCACCGCACACGGCTAAGAGATCAATGATCTGATGTTGTGTCTCTGGAGGTGCCCCCCTGCCCCCGTATATAAAGGAGCAAGGGGGGAGGGGGCGGCCGGCCAGGGAGGAGGCGCGCCATGGGGGGTCCTACTCCCACCGGGAGTAGGACTCCCTCCTTCCTTGTTGGATTAGGAGAAGGGTGAAAGAGGAGGGAGAGAGAGGAAGGAAAGGGGGGCGCCGCCCCCCTCTCCTTGTCCTATTCGGACTAGGGGGAGGGGCGTGCGGCCCTGCCCTGGCCTCCTCTCCTCTTCTCCACTAAGGCCCACTATGGCCCATTAAGCCCCTGGGGTTCCGCAACCCCCCGTACTGTAAAATCCGATTTCACTCGGAACACTTCCAACATCCAAATATAGGCTTCCAATATATCAATCTTCATGTATCGACCATTTCGAGACTCCTCGTCATGTCCGTGATCACATCCGGGACTCCGAACAACCTTCGGTACATCAAAACTCATACTCATAATATAATTGTCATCGAAACTTTAAGCGTGCGGACCCTACGGGTTCGAGAACTATGTAGACATGACCGAGACACGTTTCCGGTCAATAACCAATAGAGGAACCTGGATGCTCATATTGGCTCCTACATATTCTACGAAGATCTTTATCGATCAAACCGCATAACAACATATGTTGTTCCCTTTGTCATCAGTATGTTACTTTGCCCGAGATTCGATCGTCGGTATCTCAATACCTAGTTCAATCTCGTTACCGGCAAGTCTCTTTACTCGTTATGTAATGCATCATTCCTTAACTAACACATTAGTTACATTGCTTGCAAGGCTTATAGTGATGTGCATTACCGAGAGGGCCTAGAGATACCTCTCCGACAATCGGAGTGACAAAACCTAATCTCGAAATACGCCAACTCAACATGTACCTTTGGAGACACCTGTAGAGCTCCTTTATAATCACCCAGTTATGTTGTGACGTTTGGTAGCACACAAAGTGTTCCTCCGGTAAACGGGAGTTGCATAATCTCATAGTTGTAGGAACATGTATAAGTCATGAAGAAAGAAATAGCTGAAGGAAATATGCCCTAGAGGCAATAATAAAGTTATTATTTATTTCCTCATATCATGATAAATGTTTAGTATTCATGCTAGAATTGTATTAACCGGAAACATAATACATGTGTGAATACATAGACAAACACAAACGTCACTAGTATGCCTCTACTTGACTAGCTTATTAATCAAAGATGGTTATGTTTCCTGACCATAGACATGTGTTGTCATTTGATTAATGGGATCACATCATTAGGAGAATGATGTGATTAACATGACCCATTCCGTTAGCCTAGCACTTGATCGTTTAGTATATTGCTATTGCTTTCTTCATGACTTATACATGTTCTGTAACTATGAGATTATGCAACTCCTGCTATCGGAGGAACACTTTGGTGCTACCAAACGCCACAAAGTAACTGGGTGATTATAAAGGAGTGCTACAGGTGTCTCCAAGGTACATGTTGAGTTGGCGATTTCGAGATTAGGTTTTGTCACTCCGATTGCTCTGGAGAGGTATCTTCGGCCCTCTCGTAATGCACATCACTATAAGCCTTGCAAGCAATGTAGCTAATGAGTTAGTTACGAATGATGCATTACGAACGAGTAAAGAGACTTGCCGGTAACGAGATTGAACTAGGTATTGATACCGACGATTGAATCTTGGGCAAGTAACATACCGATGACAAAGGAACAACGATGTTGTTATGGGGTTTGACCGATAAAGATCTTCAGAGAATATGTAGGAACCAATATGGGCATCCAGGTTCCGCTGTTGGTTATTGACCGAGAATAGTTCTAGGTCATGTATACATAGTTCTCTAACCCGTAGGGTCCGTGACGCTAACATTACGATTTATAGTTTTATTATGAGTTTATAAGTTTTGATGTACTGAAGTTTGTTCGGAGTCTCGGATGTGATCACGGACATGACGAGGAGTCTTGAAATGGTCGAGACATGAAGATTGATATATTGGACGACTATATTCGGACACCGGAAGTGTTCCGGACGTTTTCGGAGAAAACCGGAGTGCCGGAGGGTTACCGGACCCGGGAGAAGTAATGGGCCCTATGGGCCTTAGTGGAGAGAGAGAGGGGCAGCCAGCATGGGCCGCGCGCCCCCTCCCCCTCTGGTCCGAATTGGACTAGGAGGGGGGCGGCGCCCCCCTCTTTCCCTCTCCCTCTCCCCCTTCCTTTCCCCCTCCTAGTAGGAGTAGGAAAGAGGGAGTCCTACTCCTACTAGGAGGACTCCTCCTCCTCCTTGGTGTGCCCTCTAGGGCCGGCTGGCCTCCCCCCTTGCTCCTTTATATTCGGGGGCAGGGGGCACCCTAGAACACAGAAGTTGATCTACGGATCGTCCCTTAGCCGTGTGCGGTGCCCCCCTCCACCATATTCCACCTCGGTCATATCGTCGCGGAGTTTAGGCGAAGCCCTGCGCCGGTAGAACATCATCATTGTCACCACACCGTCGTGCTGATAGAACTCATCCCCGACACCCTGCTGGATCGGAGTTCGGGGAACGTCATCGAGCTGAACGTGTGCAAAACACGGAGGTGCCGTACGTTCGGTGCTTGGATCGGTCGGATCATGAAAACGTACGACTACATCAACCGCGTTGTCATAACGCTTCCGCTTACGGTCTATGAGGGTACATGGACAACACTCTCCCCTCTCGTTGCTATGCATCACCATGATCTTGCGTGTGCGTAGGAAATTTCTTGAAATTACTACATTCCCCCAACAGTGGCATTCGAGCCTGGTTTTATGCGTAGATGTCATATGCACGAGTAGAACACAAGTGAGTTGTGGGCGATACAAGTCATACTGCTTACCAGCATGTCATACTTTGGTTCGGCGGTATTGTGAGATGAAGCGCCCTGACCGACATTACGCCAGACGCTTACGTGAGACTGGTTTCACCGCTACGAGCACTCGGGCTTAAAGGTGGCGGCGGGTGTCTCGCTCTCTCACTTTAGCTGAATCGAGTGTGGCTACGCCCGGTCCTTGCGAAGGTTAAAACAGCACTAACTTGACGAACTATCGTTATGGTTTTGATGCGTAGGTAAGAACGGTTCTTGCTAAGCCCGTAGCAGCCACGTAAAATTTGCAACAACAAAGTAGAGGACGTCTAACTTGTTTTTGCAGGGCATGTTGTGATGTGATATGGTCAAGACGTGATGCTATATTTTATTGTATGAGATGATCATGTTTTGTAACTGAAGTTATCGGCAACTGGCAGGAGCCATATGGTTGTCGCTTTATTGTATGAAATGCAAACACCCTGTAATTGCTTTACTTTATCACTAAGCGGTAGCGATAGTCGTAGAAGTGATAGTTGGCGAGACGACAACGATGCAACGATGGAGATCAAGGTGTCGCGCTGGTGACAATGGTGATCATGACGGTGCTTCGAAGATGGAGATCACAAGCACAAGATGATGATGGCCATATGATATCACTTATATTGATTGCATGTGATGTTTATCCTTTATGCATCTTATCTTGCTTTGATTGACGGTAGCATTTTAAGATGATCTCTCACTAAAATTATCAAGAAGTGTTCTCCCGAGTATGCACCGCTGCCAAAGTTCGTCGTGCCTGCACACCATGTGATGATCGGGTGTGATAAGCTCTCACGTCCATCTACAACGGTGCAAGCCAGTTTTGCACACACGGAATACTCAGTTAAACTTGACGAGCCTAGCATATGCAGATATGGCCTCAAACACGGAGACCGAAGGTCGAGCGTGAATCATATAGTAGATATGATCAACATAGTGATGTTCACCATTGAAAACTACTCCATCACACGTGATGATCGGTTATGGTTTAGTTGATTTGGATCACGAATCACTTAGAGGATTAGAGAGATGTCTGCCTAAGTGGGAGTTCTTAAGTAATATGATTAATTGAACTTAAATTTATCATGAACTTAGTCCCGTAGTATTTTGCAAATTATGTTGTAGATCAATAGCTCGCGTTGTTGCTTTCATATGTTTATTTTGATATGTTCCTAGAGAAAACTGTGTTGAAAGATGTTAGTAGCAATGATGCGGATTGGATCCGTGATCTGAGGTTTATCCTCATTGCTGCGCAGAAGAATTATGTCCTTGATGCACCGCTAGGTGACAAACCTATTGCAGGAGCAGATGCAGACGTTATGAATGTTTGGCTAGGTCAATATTATGACTACTTGATAGTTTAGTGCACCATGCTTAATGGCTTAGAATCGGGACTTCAAAGACGTTTTGAACATCATGGACCATATGAGATGTTCCAGGAGTTGAAGTTAATATTTCCATCAAATACCCGAGTTGAGAGATATGAAGTCTCTAACAAGCTCTATAGCTAAAAGATGGAGGAGAATCGCTCAACTAGTGAGCATGTGTTCAGATTTTCTGGGTACTTCAATCGCTTGAATCAAGTGGGAGTTAATCTTCCAGATAAGATAGTGATTGACAGAATTCTCTAGTCACCATCACTAAGTTTCTAGAACTTCGTGATGAACTATAGTATGCAAGGGATGACGAAAACGATTCCCGAGCTCTTCGTGATGTTGAAATCAACAAAGGTAGAAATCAAGAAAGAGCATCAAGTGTTGATGATTGACAAGACCACTAGTTTCAAGAAAAGGACAAAGGGAAAGAAAGGGAAACTTCAAGTAGAATGGCAAACAAGTTGTCACTCCCGTGAAGAAGACCAAAGCTAGACCAAAGCCTGAAGCAGAGTGCTTAATCGCAAAGGAAATGGTCACCGAAGCGGAAATGCCTGAATATTTGGTGGATAAGAGGGATGGCAAAGTGAACAAGGGTATATTTGATATACAGGTTATTGATGTGTACCTTACTAGTGTTTATAATAGCCCCCGAGTATTTGATACTTGTTCGGTTGCTAAGATTAGTAACTCGAAACAGGAGTTACAGAATAAACAGAGACTAGTTGAAGGGGAAGTGACGATGAGTGTTGGAAGTAGTTCCAAGATTGATATGATCATCATCACACACTCCCTATATTTTCGAGATTAGTGTTAAACCTAAATAAATGTTATTTGGTGTTTGCGTTGAGCATAAATATGATAAGATCATGTTTATTGCGATACGGTTATTCATTTGAAGTTAAAGAATAATTGTTATTCTATTTACATGAATAAGACCTTCGATGGTTATACACCCAATAAAAATAGTTTGTTGGATCTCGATCGTGGTGATACACATATTCATAATATTGATGCCAAAAGATGCAAAGTTAATAATGATAGTGCAACTTATTTGTGGTAATCGCCGCTTGGGTCATATCGTGTAAAGCGATGAAGAAACTTCATAAAGATGGATTTTGGAATCACTTGGTTATGAATCATTTGATGTCAAGTAACCGTGCCTTTTGGGCAAGATGACTAAAACTCCGTTCTCCGGAACAATGGAACAAGCTACTGACTTATTGGAAATAATACATACCGATGTATGCGATCCAATGAGTGTTGATGCTCGTGGCAAGTATCGTTATTTTCTGACCTTCACAAGATGATTTGAGTAGATATGGGTATATCTACTTGATGAAACATAAGTTTGAAATAGTTGAAAAGGTTCAAAGAATTTCAGAGTGAAGTGGAGAATCATCGTAACAAGAAAATAAAGTTTCTACGATCTGATCACGGAGACGAATATTTGAGTTACGAGTTAGGTCTTCAATTAAAAACAATGTGGAATAGTTTCACAGCTCAGGCCACCTGGAACACCACAATGTTATGGTGTGTCCGAACGTCGTAACTGCACTTTATTGGATATGGTGCGATCTATGATGTCTCTTACTGATTTACCACTATTGTTTTGGGTTTATGCATTAGAAACAGCTGCATTCACGTCAAAAGGGCACCATCTAAATCCGTTGAGACGGCACCATATGAATTGTGGTTTAGCAAGAAACCCAAGTTGTCGTTTCTTAAAGTTTGGGGCTGCAATGCTTATGTGAAAAAGTTTCATCCTGATAAGCTCAAACCCAAATCGGAGAAGTGCGTCTTCATAGAATACCCAAAGGAAATTGTTGGGTACACCTTCTATCACAGATCCGAAGGCAAGATATTTGTTGCTAAAAATGGATCCTTTCTAGAGAAGGAGTTTCTCTTGAAAGAAGTGAGTGGGAGGAAAGTAGAACTTGATGAGGTAACTGTACCTTCTCCCGAATTGGAAAATAGTTCATCATCAAATCAGTTCCAAGTGATTCCTACACCAATTAGTGAGGAAGCTAATGATGATGATCATAAAACTTCAGATCAAGTTACTACAGTAACCTCGTAGGTCTTCCAGAGTACGGTCCGCACTGAGTGGTACGGTAATCCTGTTCGAAAGTCATGTTACTAGACCATGATAAACCTACGAACTATGAGGAAGCGATGATGAGCCCAGATTCGCAAAATGGCTGGAGGCCATGAAATCTGAGATAGGATCCATGTATGAGAACAAAGTGTGGACTTTGGTGGACTTGCCCGATGATCGGCAAGCCATAGAAAATAAATGGATCTTCAAGAGGAAGACGGACGCTGATAGTAGTGTTACTATCTACATAGCTCGACTTGTCGCAAAAGGTTTTGACAAGTTCAAGGTGTTGACTACAATGAGATTTTCTCAATCAGTAGCGATGCTTAAGTCTGTCCGAATCATGTTAGCAATTGCCACATTTTATGAAATCGCAAATGGATGTCAAAACTGCATTCCTTAATGGTTTTCTTAAAGAAGAGTTGTATATGATGCAACCGAAGGTTTGTCAATCCTAAAGGTGCTAACAAAATATGCAAGCTCCAAAGAATCCATCTATGGACCGTGCAAGCATCTCGAGTTGGAATATACGCTTTGATAAGTTGATCAAAGCATATAGTTTTGCATGACTTTTGGAGAAGCCTCAGATTTACAAGAAAGTGAGTGGGAGCACTACAGCATTTCTGATAAGTATATGTTAATGACATATTGTTGATCGGAAATAATGTAGAATTATTTTGCAAAGCATAACGGAATGTTTGAAAGGAGTTATTCAAAGAAAGACCTCGGTGAAGCTGCTTACTGTAGGATCGAAAGTATGTCTAGAGGGGGGGTGATTAGACTACTTGTCAATATAAAAATTCTGCCTTTTGACAAAGAACAGTTTTTGGCAGATTCACAATTATGATCAAGTCAAGCATCACCCTACACATGCAATTCTAGAGTATAGGCAGCGGAAAGTAAATTGCACATGTAGTAAAGAGAGGTGGAGAAGAGCAAACGCAATTTTGGAGACGCGGTGATTTTTCCCGTGGTTCCGATAGGTGGCGCTATCGTACATCCACGTTGATGGAGACTTCAACCCACGGAGGGTAACGGCCTGTGAGTCCACGGAGGGCTCCACCCACGAAGGGTCCACGAAGAAGCAACCTTGTCTATTCCATCATGGTCTACGCCCACGGAGGGCTAGCCTTACTCGGGGTAGATCTTCACGAAGTAGGCGATCTCCTTGCCCTTACAAACTTCTTGGTTCAACTCCACATCTCGACGACGGAGGCTCCCAAGCGACACCTAAAAAATCTAGGAGGCACCACCCTCCAAAAGGTAATAGATGTTGTAGATGATGATGAACTCCTTGCTCTTGTGCTTCAAATGATAATCTCCCCAACACTCAACTCTCCTCACTGATTTGGCTGTGGTGGAAGAAAGGATTGAGTGGAAAGCAACTTGGGAAGGCTAGAGATCAAGCTTCATATGGTGGGAGTGGAGCAACTTGATCTCAACACAAGGGTAGGTAGTTCTCTTCTCGTAAATGTAAGGTAGGAGTGGTAGTTCTTTTCGATGGCTCTCTTCACGAATGAAGAGGGGTGGAGGGGTATAAATAGCCTCCACAAAATCCAACCGTTACACACATTTGAGCAATCTCGGTGGGACCGGTGGACAACTCGGTGAGACCGATAGTTCAAATAATGTGAACGTTAGGATTTTCGTGGGACCGAATATACAATCTCGGTTAGTCCGATTAATTGCAATGACAAGAGCATACCAGTTTGGTGGGACCGACTTCATCATCTCGGTGACACCGATTTGATGACAGAAGGTTCTTGTCGGGATATACCCATGGTGTAAACCAGCGGACGCTTAACCCGGCCGGACTGGACGACTCATTGGTAACCCGCCCGGAGCTTGGCGGTTCACGGGATACCCGCCCGGTCTTGGTGGTTCATTCGTAACCCGGCGGGCGGGTCAGATGGATGACGAGGCCCAAGGCCCAGAAGGCCGGTTCACGTTTAATGGTGGGCCGGTTTAAGAGGAAAGGAATATTTGCCTTACAAGGAGTTAAGACTAGGACTTGTATCCGGTTTGTATTAGAGATAGACTAGTCCTAATCCTAATAGTACTCCACATGTAAACCGCCCCTTCAACATATATAAGGAGGGGCAGGGCTCCCCAAAGAGGGACAAGTTACAAGCAATAATCTCTAGGGCTAGACACAACTAGAGGAGAGCCGGTTTACGGCGACTCCCTCGTGATGATAATGAGACCTAGCCTCAAACATCATGTAGGGTTTTTACCGGATGATGTTTCCCGGGGCCCGAAGCTGTCTAAATCCCAGTCTTGTGTTGCGTCTCTCGATTCCGCTCAACCCCTCTCAAGCTACCACATAGATGCGTTGGCCTCGCGACTAAGTCCTGACACTCAGGACATCTGCCGTGACAATTCCACGACAGTTGGCGCCCACCGTGGGGCATGCACATAGTGGTGTTAAGTTCTTGAAGGATCTTTTCCAAGGGATCAAGAGTTCGTAATTTTACAGAGGAAGAAGGAATCTACACCAACGACGAAGCAATCGGAAGAGCATATACAAGATTGAGATGAAAAATAATTAGGGCTTAACGCTATGTGCCGCCGCAACGAACGCGATCCGTCAAACCAATCAAGATCAATTTCGTTTCTACACCAAGTCCCGCAAGCTGTCAAGTCGGAGTTTCCATCGAGAACCGACAAAAATTCCTGCTGTCCGATTCACCGAAAGTACCTCAAGTTCTGTTGCGGGTTACGGGCTCAAGTCCCGAGGAAATCGGCACTATTGGTCGCCGAATAATCGGAGTACTAGTCTTGTTCGGTTGTCCTGTGGAGGCTTACATCCGTGCTGTTCGCTCTACATCCGAGCTGTTCGAGGCTAGCTAGAATACTACGTACATGCATGCTCGTGAAGTTTTGATGGACAAATCAATTGTTATCTCAAGAGTCGCACCAAATCATCATGACATGAAGAGACATGACAAAAAAAAGGGAGGGATCAGCCCACGACCGGAAGCGATTCCCACCAACATCATCGTTGTCCGCCTGCTGCTTCGAAGCTGCCGTTCGGCCTTCCGCCACCGAGCTGCCGCAGCCACGGTCCCGCATCGATGGCCGGTCGCCTCAGCCTGCAAGTCGCCTGGCGCCGCCGCCTCGCCCGAAGCCCGCGCCGCCTCCGCTCCTTGCTTGGCGCGAGCTGCCGGGCTACCTCTCCGCCATGGCTAACTATGGTCCGCAACCCGCCTCGCCCATCGTGGCAGAGCGGCTATGGCCGGGCGCGACATCATCGCTTTCTGCTGCGTGCCGCGACCTCAGCTCCTCCGCAGCGCTGCAGTCCTCGCTACCACCGCTTATTCATCGCGCGATTCGCCGCTTTGCTCGTCATCACCGCACCGTCCGGCTCCGCGTCCCCACGGGGTTGCCTCCGCCGGGCGGCCGGTTGCCTCCGCATCGACGCTTCGTCATCACGCGCCCAGCCACCTCCCGGCGTGTGCCGGCTCCGGTCCGTTCGCCCTCGGCCACCAACGCCGCCCGCGACCGCTCTCCCGCTCTCGGCTCGGCCTCGTGCTGCCTGTGAGCTGCCCCGATAGCGGCGCTACTACCTCCACGCTGAACCGCGCACGACGATGCTCGTTTTCAAACGGCGCGTCGCCGGATCGCTGCATCCGCGCCCTCGCCCGGCGTCTCGCTATAAGCCGCCATCTTCGAACTGCTGTGTTCGAACTCATCAGAGCCCCTGTGCCATGACCCACCGGACCCGTGAACCACCATCATTCACCTCAAGCTCGAGATGCTTCGCGCCGTGAGCTGCTGGTCCGCTTCGCTTCAAACAGAGCAGCGCCGAGCCGCTTCGGTTCGTCGTGTCTCTCCAACTCGACGCGGTTTGGCTGCCTCTCCAACTCGCCGCCGGTTCGTC
Source organism: Aegilops speltoides (assembly GCA_021437245.1). NCBI lineage: Eukaryota > Viridiplantae > Streptophyta > Magnoliopsida > Poales > Poaceae > Aegilops > Aegilops speltoides. Next base: position 188,957,191 of record CM038142.1, on the reverse strand, counting down.
GCTGCTCTCCAACTCGATGCCGGTTCGCCGCGTGCCTCTCCAGACCGCCGCTGTGGCGGACACACTTCAAACAACTCGCGGATCATCCACACCTTGCTCCGCCATCAAGCCTCCCCTTGATAGTACGCCTCACCGCCGGCGTATTGTCAAACCACCATATCCTCATCTTCGCTGTTGCGAACGCCATCAAAGTCGCCATCGCCGCCGCTTGAGCGAGCTAGGCAACCCGCCCGCTAACTCTGGTCTTACTCGCACTCACCAGATCTCGTTCAAGATCACCGCAGCTCGGGCTAGGCTCCGCCCGCGCTTTGCATTGCCTCGCGCCCGAAGCGCCCGGGCTAGCCGCTTTATCGTCGCGGGCAGATCAGCTGTGACCTGCCGTTGTTGTGACCCTCGGGCAAGAACGTCTGTCAAAATTGCCGAAGTCGCCGCGGGTCAAGCCCTGCATGCTCGCTGAAAGCTGTTGGCTGTTGATCAAGAAAGGAAAGCACAGAGCGGACTGAAGTGTTGAGAAAGAAAAAGGCCGCAGCCCGTGAGTTCTCCAAAATCAGCCATGTCCCACAAATAAACTAAGTGTATTAGTACAATTCTCATCAGGCTTTGCACGATTTCCAAAGGGGCCATCATGCTCCGTGAAGAAGATTAAAGCCAATGGATAACAAGAGGTCACATAATAAGTGATCGTGAATCGATCGACATTCGTTTTCTTGTTGTTGGTTATTTGTCTCTGGCCTGATAGAGTTACAACGCAACACTGGTCAATGGACACAATTGGAGACTGTTGACACAATTGGTCCACGACAGTTACAGAAACTTGGCAACTCATGTTTCGGTGAGACCGAGTTCAGAATCGGAAAATCCGAGTTTACTAGGGTTTGGCTTATGGCTGAGGTGGTTCATCTCGGTGTGACTGAGTTTGGAAAATCGGTGGGACCGAGACTACTTATGAGTGTCTATGGCAGTGAAAGTTGCTGATAGTTTAGGAGATGTATCACTAAGCACTTGAGCAACCAGATCATCATCATAACCTCATCCCCTTTTAATAGTATTGGCTTTTCCTATGGACTCAATGTGATCTTGGATCACTAAACCAAAAATGGAGTCTTGAGCTTTTGCCAATGCTTGCCTTAGCATTTTGGGGGGTCCACTTCTTCAGTCCTTGCCATACCCATATCACTGAACTCTCTGAAATGATTCTCAAGTAACGATCAGTTCAATGATATATATGTTGTTATTAATTACCAAAACCACCCGGGGATTAGTTGCACTTTCAATCTCCCCCTTTTTGGTAATTGATGACAACATATAGATCAAAGCTTCGACAAAGGATATCATCAATGAATAATATCATCGCTTTGAGAAGTATGTGATAAGCAAGAGCTCCCCCTAAATTTGTGCATTATTTAAGATTTGCGTTTGAATGCAAATGCACAATCGATTAGGATCATGGGTCACTCTTCCATGTCACATACATCTTGGTGGAGCGCACAAAATGATAAGAATGAACAGCATGCACCCAATCACCAAGACATGAGTAAATGGTCATACGAGATAGGAATGGCATATGATAAGCATTATAAGCACACATTAAAGCATAGTGCTACCAAGCACTCATTAAGGTAAAATCAAACGGAGTATCAAACACCTTCAATGTCTCGAAAACCAAAAGTATCTCAAAGAAACCGCAAAAGAACGAAAGAGCAAAAGCGCAAAGACAACAACACTCTCTCTCGAAGCCCTATGATCTATACAATTTCTCCCCTTTGGCAACAAGTTACCAAAAGTTCAAAAAGCATAGAGCTAAGCGTCCTTTGTGGACTCTGCTGGCGGCTCCGTGCAGGTTGATGTCGGAGTGGATATGACAAGATCGGTGAAGACTTCACTGATGTCTCATCTTTGGAGGAGGGACACTAGAGCTGGAGCTGGAGTAGGAGCAATCGCTGAACTGTGGAAGGTGTCTTTCAAGCTGTAGTCCCGTGTCACCATCGAATAGCACTGATCGGGATCCTTTGGGAACCGGAGCGATCTGTCGATGAGAATCTGGACTAAGTCATCCTGCAACTCACGATAAGCTCGCTTGTCCCGCTTTTGCGTCCTCAATGTCCGCCTCGAGCTTGTTGACGGTCACTTGTACTTGATCGACTTCACGCCCAGAGCGTGGATCTTATCGTCAACAATCCTCTCTAAGCTCTCCGAGACTGCTCAATGCTGGCTGCATTGTTCAATCCTTTGAGTAGCTTCAAGAATTTGCTCTCCAAACTCTTTGGTTTAGCTGCTGCTGCCGCTTCCTTGTCGACTTTGGCTTTCTTAGCAGCTGCGATCTTGGCTTGACCTTCAACGGATGTCGGATCCTCCTCATCCATCACAACAACATTGTCTTCATGCTCTAGCTGCAACGGTAAATGTTCTCTATCCAACAAGAATGTGCCCGTGCCAAACTTGGCATTGATAAGCATCCGAATCTGGGCAAATCCACATGACCTTTTCTCGTCACCGCAGTCCTCTTAATGGTCTCTACCATCAAGTCCATCACCTTGAAAGGTGCTCTCTCATCAAGTATGTGCAGCATGTTGATAGAGTATCCTCTCGATCATGCGATCATCTCCAGATTTGGGCATCAAGGTATGCCTCAAAATGGTATTAGTGGTAGGTAAGCCTGCTCGAGATAGTAGATCGAGCCGAGCTTCCAGATTCCCAAATCCTCTCTGCTGGAACCTCTTTGTACATGTTTTTCATGGATTCATGATTCTTCTTGGAATCCCATATACATCAATATCATCTTCTCGTTGCACTGGAGCATTCAGAATTTCTGTCCATTCTTCAACAAAAGAAGAAAACCTTTGACCTTCAGTCATCCACATAATCTTTCCATCAGGGTAGAAGTGAGTTGTGGCATAAAATTGCATTATCATCTCATCGCTCCAACCGGTCGATTTCGACCTACAAAATCTGCAACTCCACATGCGGTGAAACTTTCATGCACATGTGGAAAGAAATCTCTGTGTTCTTCGCTGTCAATGTACTTCCAAATAACATATCCGTGTCTGCGACTATGGGCTTCTTGTCCATCAAGACGGTCTCATAGAAGTCCTGCTGCTCTCGGTGTGAAATCTGGGATCTACTGCAGTTCTTCTCCTCACGCATATGGGCCGTTTCTCTCCATAGCCCGAGACCTTTATCTTTCCTTGCCTTCATATCCTCGGCTTGAGGATGAGCATCATTATGGAGTGGCGTTTTGGACGAAGTTTCAAGAAAACTGGTCCTTCATCGCCGACGCAGCTGGTGGCACATCATCCTTGTTCTTTTCGGATAATCGGAATGTTTCGATGGTCCTCTTGGGCTTGGCAGAGCTTTTGCTGGAGCTGCCTTAGCTGGAGCAGATTTCTTGGGCTTTGATGTGGCTCCGGCCTTAATGGCATCACCCATGAGCTTCGCTTCGAGGAGGAGGCTGGGGTGCTTCCTCATCCTCATCCTCATCACTGCATCTGCATGAGGATCAATATAGATATCTGCTCTAGCTCCTGTCACATGCACTATCCTCTTTCTCTTGGTGGTTTTCTTCACTTTGCTTGCAGTTGCCTCTCCCAAATTCAGCTTCTTAGCAACAGTTGACTGCTTGACTTTGCTGGTGCCCTTCTTAGATTGTTGATCTTGTTGCTCTTTGGCAACAACCTTCCTTTTAGGCTTTGAGGTCACCTCTTCCTCAACAACAAAATCTGAATCCTCATCATCTGAATTCCTCTTCTTTCTAGCTCGTGGCTGCAGGAGGCATGCCACTTGGTGTACTCCTCTCACCATCATCGAATGAGCTACTAGGATCGGGACTAGTGCGCCTCGAATGTCTCGCAATGGGTGTCTCGACCTGTTCTCTTTATCACTTTGGCATCCGACATGGCTGACAACCCGTGAATAGATAAGGTGTAGGCAGAGAAGAAGAGTCATCACAAACTCGCGAAGTTTTTGCAAAAAATGAGTTCAAATTCTAGTATTAAGTTTTCACGAAGACATTTCGGTCGACCGAGTTTAAGGTTCGTGAATCCAAGTGTTAAACAGAGCTTGGCACACCACTTTCGGTTTGATCAAGTGGGTTTCGATCGCCGAAAACACTAGGGTTTCACAGAATCTTCATTTCGGTCACACCGATTTTGCACAACTCGGTTGGACCGAAGGGTGCGGTCAATGGCCATAGGCCAAATCGGTCATACCGAAAATATAAAATCGGTCTCACCGAGATGTGTTCCATGAAACCTAACCCTAAAACTTTTACTCGAATCTAGTTCAAACGAACCAATCGGTGTACAGGAGGATTTCAATCGTGGCAAGATACTAGGCAATCCAAACGTGCATTGAATCGGAGATGGGAGCACGAGTGGGATCAAAACTCACCCTAACTTGGTGGAGTTTTTCTGGCGGCAACGACGCGGAGGAGATGGCCGTTGACGGCGACGGAGACTGCGGTGAGGGCGCCTGGCGATTTATTTACGATCCGGAGACCAAGGCGACGGCAGCAAGGGGTGTGGGGGTGAAACGTTTGAAGGATGAATCAACGCGCGCGGCCCTTGGAATATATACCCCTTCGCTATCGGTGGGACCGAGTTGTAAAACTCGGTGGCACCGAGATGGACAACTGCTAGGCAGTTATGCACTTCGGTCACGCCGAAAATCACAACTCGGTTTCACCGAGATGAAAACCTAGATCAGTCTAAATGCTTTCGGTTCGACCGAGTTTGAGTGAGTTGGTCTGACCGAAATCAATTAGAAGGTTTTGGAAATTAGCCCTTGACGGATCGGTGGCTCCAAGTGCTCCTCACCCGGAGGGTCCGAAAATGACTTGTTCAAAATTTGTGATGTAAGCATGAATAGAATTTGAGACAGGAAAGCATAGATAGCTAGGGGAGGTACTTAGGCATTCTTGTCCATCCATTTGGTCAGAAAAGTCAAAACGACCAAAACAACAAATGGATGTCCTCGAATGGATAAAATCATGCATCCAACATGCTCACACAATAAGATAGTAAATGAAATATGTGTCAAACTTGCACAACCAAAACTCTAGCAACTAACACACAATTTGTCGATGACTAGGTCATCTTTATATGAGTATATTGACTTAGGAGCCAAATGAGAACATTTGATCATAGGTCATACTCATCGTTTAAGCACAAGTGGGGTTACCACTTTCACATAAAGCATTGATGTGTTCACATCATTTGAAGATGCTTTAGCTCAATTTTTAGAGCAAAGCTCCCCTAGATGTGAGAACCCCTTTTAAAGGGTCAAACTAACCTTGGGTTGTCGAGAAGACTTCATGTAGATGTTGAAGATGTGGATGCTCAATGTTGATGGAGATCATCAAGAGTTGGGAGCTATCCTTTGGATTCGGGCACTTTCAATACCTACATGGGTTAGTCCCACAAGGAACAAACAAGGATATCCATGGACATAGATTGAAGTTCACAATAGATGATGTCCATGAAAGCAATGATTACCTTGTCCCTTGACTTACCAACAAGAGGGTTTGTGACTCCATGAACTAGTGCACGATGTGGAAGTTGATTGCACAAGTTTTTGCCAAAATGAATGTGAGTGAAGTATGTTGGTGGAGTCACCCTCAAGAACTTTCTAGTTCTTCTTCTTCGGGATCCACATCATCTTGATGGGAATCCTTGGGGTTGTAGTTGAGCTTGATGAAGTAGAACTTGACGCTTCCTTGGGAACCCACTTGACCATGGCTTGAGGTGCTTCAACAAATGCATCAATCTCCTCTTGAAGCTTGTCCTTGCCTTTTAGCTTGTGGTCTTGTGGTGGAAGGTCATCTTGAGCTTGTTCCACATTGGAAGAAGTAGGATCATACTTCTCCTTTTGAGGAACAAACTGTGGAGTAGGATATTGACCTTCTTCCACTCAACGCCTTCGGCGTTGAACTTTCGCTCAAAACCAATTCCTTGATTCTTCGGTGCCTTCCTTGCTTGCGAACAATTTCTCAAAGTTCTTGCTTCCGCAAGGCTCTTGTAGACACCTTTTCTATGATCCCTTTCAATAAACTATTCTCTTGCTCAAGTGTAACTTGGCTTGAAACATTGTTAGTGGAATCAAGAGAACTACTAGAAGCAACAACATTGGATTTAGCATGGTTATTGTTATCTGCTAGAGGAAGAATTTTTCTTATGCTTGTCATGCTTAGTCTTAATGGGTGGCAAGAAATTAGACAAGAGAAGTCGTTTGGCAAGATATGAAGAACTCTTCTTTCAAAGATCGTCATTGATTGCTTTTAGAAACTCATGTTCTTGCTCTAGAGTGAGCTTCTCGAAGCGTAGCTTCTCATGAGATCTTAGGAGCTCTCTATGATCTTCTTGAGTTGTTTCATGAGCTAACTTAAGAGTGTTTAGTTCTTTAGTTAGACGCTCAATCTCCTTCATAGCATTGTCATTCGACTCTTCTCGACTATAAAGACTACTAGCATGTTCATCGTTACTAGGCTCATTGGATTTATCATGCAAGAGCTCATCTTCACCAAGCAAGTCATCCTCATCACTATCGAAGTCAATGAATTCAGGGTGTGATACCTTGGGGCCTTTAGCCATGAAGCATCTTCCAATTCCCTCATTTGGTGAATCAAATAAGTCGAGGAGTTGGAGTTGGAGGATCTGAGAGCAAGACCGGCAACACCTTCATCTTGACTGTAGTCGGAGTCGGAGTGATAGCTTCCTTCGGATTGATTGTCGGAGTCGGAGCCGGAGACCCATTCACCTACATGAGCTTGATGTTTTCTTCTTGTGTAGCTCCTTGATGACTTGTCTTTCCTCTCCGAATCCTTGCTTCTCCGAGAGGGTCTTCGCTCATAACGATCATCTCTGCTCCTTCTCTCTTTCCGAGGTGACTCATCTCTTGAGCTTCTTCTTCTTGGAGATTCTTCTCTTCTCTTGTGGGGAGCCGACACTCATTTGAGTAGTGTCGGGTCTTCCACAATTGTAGTAGTTTCGATCACGACTAGAAGATCTCTTTTCATCATATGACCTAGACTTTGAGCTTCTCTCTTTGCCTCTATTCTTGTAGAATTTGTTGAAGTTCTTGACCATTAGACTTATCTCTTCATTGGAAACTAACTTGTCACTTGAGGTTGTGGGAGCATCACTTGTAGCTTTGTAAGCACCACTTGACTTGTTGTGAAGCTCTTCCTTATCCTTAAGTGTCATCTCATGAGAAACAATTCTTCCAATGACTTCGTTGGCTTGAGAGTCTTGTAGTTTGGCATCATTTGGATCAAAGTGCACACGGTGTCATACTTTCCATCCAAAGCTCGAGAATCTTCTTGATGATGAATCGGTCGGTCATTTCTTCGCTTCCTAAGCCGGCAATCTCATTTGTGATGAGAGCAAGCCTAGAGTACATTTCAGCGACTCCTTCACCATCCTTCATCTTGAACTTGTCAAGTTGACCTTGAAGAATATCTAGCTTTGATTCCTTCACGGACTCGGTACCTTCGTGCATTTCAACCAAAGTATCCCAAATCTCTTTTGCATTCTCAAGACGGCTGATTTTGTTGAACTCCTCGGGACACAAGGCATTGAAGAGAATGTCACAAGCTTGAGCATTGTTTTGCAACATCCGCAATTCTTCGGTGTAAGCCGCGATCCGGAACTTTTCCTTCCTCGAAGAATTCGCCTTGCATACCAACACAAATAATGCCCCATGCGGCTGGGCTATGACCAAGAATATGCATTTTCATTTTATGCTTCCAACTAGCAAAATTGGTACCATCAAAGTAAGGACCTCTACGAAAATTACCCTCACTAGACGCCATACTCTCCTAGGTTGTGAAACCAAGCTTATGGAGTCCAATGCAATGGAAACCAATACAATGGAGACCAAAGCTCTGATACCACTTGTAGGATCGAAAGTATGTCTAGAGGGGGGGTGATTAGACTACTTGTCAATATAAAAATTTTGCCTTTTGACAAAGAACAGTTTTTGGCAGATTCACAATTATGATCAAGTCAAGCATCACCCTACACATGCAATTCTAGAGTATAGGCAGCGGAAAGTAAATTGCACATGTAGTAAAGAGAGGTGGCCACGGAACCACACCAAAAATCTCCATGTCATCATTGCGTTTGCCTTCTCCAAACTCTTCCCTTTACCTTCACATGCAATGTTTTAATTTCCGCTGCTACACTCTTAGAACTGCATGTGTAGGTTGATTGTTTGACTTGTGCTAATTGCTAAAATCTTCCCACAACTAAAATTGGGAAAAGGTTAGATTTTTTTTTGGTCAAGTAGTCTAATCACCCCCCCCCCTCTAGACCTACTTTCAATCCTACAGTCATGCTTACCACAACTAAGTGTATAGAGGTTGTTTCCTTTAGCTCCATTATTATGAAAGGCAATGATGAATTACATGCATTTTTGTATTATTATTTCAATATCAAATTGAATCATTCATATCTTAATATTCATGCCATGATCAGATTATATGATCAAGATTATGTTAGGTAGCATTCCACATCAAAAATTATCTTTTTATCATTTACCTACTCGAGTATGAGCATGAATTAAGCTTGGGGATGCTAATACGTCTCCGTCGTATCTATAATTTTTAATTGTTTAATGCCTACATTTTACTACTTCCACATACTTTTGGCAACAATTTATATGATTTTCTTGGACTAACATATTGATCGAGTGCCCAGTGTTAGTTCATGTTTGTTGCATGCTTTTTATTTCGCAGAAAATTCATATCAACCAAAATACAAACGCGATGAAACTTTACAGAGATTTTTTTTCTGGAATATATGTGATTTCCAAGAAAAAGAATCAACACGAGATAATGCTCGAGGGGCCCACAAGCTCACACAACGCGCCCCTACCCTGAGGCATGCAAGCAAGCTTGTGGCCACCCCGTAAGTCGGTTGGGGCCCTTCTTTCGCTACAAGAAAGATAATTCTTGGATAAAAATGGTGTTAAAATTTCAGCCTAATCGGAGTTACAAATCTCCAAGAATACAAGAAACGGTGAAGGGCCAGAAAACAGGAATGAGAAACAGAAGGGAAATAGAGAGGTAAATCCAATCTCGGAGGGGATCCTGCCCTACGGGATCCATGGCAGCCAAGGACCAGAGGGGAAACCCTCTTTCCATCTAGGGGGCAAGGAAGAAGAAGGAGGGGCGCTCTTCCCCTCTCTTCCGGTGGAGCCGGAGCACCGCCGGAGGAACCATCCTGACGACGATCTACACCAACAACTTCGCCGCCACAGTTACCAACTTTCTCCCCCTCTATGCAGCGGTGTAACCTCTCTATTCCCACTGTAATCTCTACTTTAACATGGTGCTTTATGATATATATTATTTTCCAACGATGTGTAGCTATCCTATGGTATTTGAGTAGATTTCTTTTGTCTTTCGGGTTAATTGTGGTATGGCATGATTGATATGAGTTGTATGTTATATAGTGTTGTCCTATGGTGCCCTCCATGTCGCGCAAGCGTTAGGGATTACCACTGTAGGGTGTTGTAATACGTTCATAATTCGCTTATGGTGGTTGCGAGAGTGGCAGAAGCTTAAACCCGAGTAAGGGGGTTGTTGCATATGGGAGTAAAGAGGACTTGTTACTTAATGCTATGGTTGGGCTTTACCTTAATGATCTTTAGTAGTTGCGGATTCTTGCTAGAGTTGCAATCATAAGTGCATGTCATCCAAGAACCGAAAGTATTTTAGCGTATGCCTCTTCCTCATTGTATATGATAAGTATCTATCATGTTATATTCAATTACCTATGGACAATCTTTCTCTTTGTGTTACAAAAAGGCAAAGCTCTCTAGTAAAACAAACAAAATTTTATTATCTAGCTAAATACTTCTAGTTTTATTCTTGCAAACATAACCTATTGCACCTACAAAGTAGTTTTATTCTTGTTCTAGGTAAAGCGAACGTTAAGTGTGCGTACAGTTGTATCGGTGGTCGATATAACTTGAAGGGGATATTAATTCTACCTTTAGCTCCTCGTTGGGTTCGACACTTTTATCGAAAAAGGCTACAGTTGATTCCATATACTTGTGGGTTATCAGCAACGTGGCGATGGTACCCTCAGGCGATGCGGGCAAAGGAGGTCGCGACGTGGGGGAGAGGAAGGAGAGGTGGGTAGGGTTTAGGGAGGGGCACCGCGTCTTGTAGGCGGCCAGGGGGTGTTGAATGGTCTGCACGCGGCCAAGCACGGCCATGGCGCTGGTGGATTCCTGCTACAGCCTCCTATGAATAGAAGGAAGAAGATGGTGCCGGGTGGGCTGGTCCGTGCACTGTGGCCACTAGGGCCCAGTGACGCAATTCCCTTTTCTTTTATCTTTTTCTTTTATTGTTTTCATTTTTGTCCTATTTCTATTTTAAATAGCTACTGAATGAATTTTATTATTTATGAAAATTACAAATAAATACTATGTATCATAATGAAGAGGCCCACAATCAAACCATATGGAAATGTATAAATATTTGTTTATATGGAAATGGACCAATCTAATGATGTTGCTTTAGTTTTAAATAGGTTAAGGGAATTTAAATATTTAAGAATATTTTGGTTTTTACATGAAAATTACTTAGTGATTATCTGCAACCTAACAAATATTTTTGTTGGACAGTTTGAAGAAATAATAACTTGACTTGCATTTTTATCAAGTAGCAATTTGGCTTAGTAAAGCATGATGACATGATATCATTAGCATGGGTTCACTACAGCATGAAATCAGGGGTGTGATAGCCACTAAGATGCCATTCACTTGCTAGAGTAAGGTATGCAAACCTAGGGTTATGAATGAAAGGGTAATAGTTGAGTTTGGCAAGAGTATAGTGTAGGCAGTTGAGTAAAGTATTTTAAGTTGAGATTTAAGATGACGTGTTTGGCCATTTTAGATTATGATAACTTTAATATAAGGACACTTGTGGAAAAAGGATAATAGGACATGGTATGGAGTTTAGACCACTTGGATCAGGTTAACTTTAATTTAGAAATGGTTAAGTTTGGGAAATAATTTATTGATAGTATTTTGGTCGGTATAGTCATACCATTGTCATAGTAAGATGAGTTGCGTTAGCATGAGAAATGCACAGTGTCGTTCTGACTTCTCGCGAGAAGCGGATGGGTCAAGTGTATTTACTTTCTAGTCTAAGCGGTGAGTTTATTTGTGTTCATGTATGGATAGTATCCTTCTCCTCGATGGCAATCTGACTTACTGGCCCAATCCTTTCCCTCAGGTTCTAGCTTCTCCTCTAACTTCATGAGTTCAATTGCTCTTCTAATTTCCTTCTTAAGATTTCCCCATGTAAACGGTACTCATGTTCTTACTGCTGCTTCATACTCTCTGTACTAGTTGAGCACATTCCCTGCCTATGACTTGGCATAGTGAATCTTGCTTCTATCTTCGATTATGTCCTTCCTCGTCTCCTTCTCAACAGCTGCAATCCAACTCCAATCTCTACTCTGGTTGCTAGTCCACACAAGATCAGTAGCTTGGGTTCCATGATGTCAACTCTGGGTATTAGGCGGTCTAGGTCAGGGTTGAGAGAATAGACGAGAGAGAGAGATACCCTTATGTTAGTCCCACTAGTATTATATATATAGCCTCGTATGGCTGTTAGTATAACACATGATAACACTCACACCTAAGGTTTGTCCGCATGGTCTGGTCTTATTTCCCACTTATTTTGAAGTTTCCTATGTTTCCATTGTTCTCATCTTAACTCCTTCAGTGGCGTTCTTCTAACTTCCATCATATTTGGGTAGTCCTCTAACTACGTAGTATGTAGTTCATACTTCACAAAAATTAGAGCAAACAAATTCCACTTGACAATCATGTCAATTAGTTCACTCAAGCAACAAGGTTCAAAACAAACCCTAAGTAAGGTCATACTGCATCCAGTATGATCTCATCCAACTACTGTACATCACTACGTCAGATTGACATAGTAGGGGTTCACGCATAACGTTCTACTTCAGATTAACATAGTGGTGGTGGTCAAGTCTAAGCTTCTTGATTGCTCTAGTTATCTTACTTCTTGATCCATCTAGTCAATCCTTCTTCCTTAGATTGCTTCACTCTTGGGTTGTTCATATTCTTCTCCTTTGCGAGTTCCTCCTTGACTGACCTCAGTTCATCCTAAACTCCGTTAAGGTGCTCCTGAGTGCAGTACAGTCTGATTCAGAGTCTTGTTCCCAACTTCTTGATTGCTTCCCATGCAGCATCTCATGTAGCAAGAAAAAAGGTAGCTTGGAGTGTCAGGTTGGTGATCACATGAATTCCTCTGGCCTCATGGTTGTCTCCTTGATGGGCATACATGTGAAGTTGCACTAACCAACAGTTCCTTCCTTTATGCCAGACTGGAAATCCTTTGTACAGTGCTTCTCCAAGTAGTCCCATGCCTAACATGATGCATTTTAGTGCTCTTGGGAATTTAGTGTCTCCCTTTAGGGTCATGCTCAGCATTGGAATCTCATCAACTGGTTCCATGAGTGTGGCCATCTATGTTTATGAAAAGAAGAGGACTAGAAATGAATGAGATAAGAATATACAAGACTATCGATCTACAACATAGGTTTTGTACTATGGCTTTCCACTTCCTTGGGTCATGTCCTATAGACAACATGTGCTCTGATACCATCATGTCACGACTCAGTCTCGGGAGGGGCCCGAATCTCTATGCTTACTATGTCAGTCCCTAGATCAATAGCTGACATGCACAGTCGATGATGAAGCACCAGGGAAACACCACCTGTCATAGTATTACATCATAGATCCAGTGCTTTACAATACGTACCTTCTTAGCTCGTGGGCTAGCTTACAATATAGTCATGCAGCAGAGATAATATTCTAGTTTTGTGGTGTCCAATCACTCACAGGCAAGAGTTGAGTATAACATCGGAAACCTACCCCGTACCTTCCAATTGTTATGGTAAACCTGCAACATGATACGTTGCAGCCACAAGGGTCAACACACTGAATGTACTGGCAAGCTTCAGCGGGATTGGCTTGATGGAACTTAAGTATGAAATTTGGTGCGGATAGGTTTTTCATCTCGGCCTACAAGGCCCTATTCACTGGATCGACGGGTTCCCCCTTTTGGCGCCTCATATGGCGTTGTTGGGCTCCCGCAAACGCCAATTTCTTCCTTTGGCTTGCCTTCATGGACCACTGTTGGACCGTTGAGCGGTGTGCTCGCCATGGACTCCCACATGATCGTTACTACAAATTTTGCTGCCAAGAGCTCGAGACCATAGACCACCTCCTAGTACAATGCGCCTTCTCCAGAATCACTTGGCATGAAATCCTCTCTTGGTGCAGACTGCCAGCTTCTCCGTCAACCGCCTCGGCAAGCTTCTACGCCTGGTGGTCGGCCACCGGCAATGCCACTCCGGCCAGCCTTCGCAAAGGACCAAACTCCTTCATTGCCCTCGTCGCCTGGTCCTTGTGGAAGCACCACAATGCTACGGTTTTTGATAACATTCAGCGATCGAGCAACGATCTCACGTGCCCTATCCGGGATGAGGCTCGCGTGTGGGCCCATGCCAGTGCCAAAGGCCTAGGAATTTTTATCCTCACAACCTGACTGAATTGTACCGAGGCTGAGCAACCTCCTCCCCATGCTCACTTGCACCCTGCGGGACGCCTTCTAGCGCACGTTCCCTCGGGTTGCTCACTGTAACTTATTTTTCAACCTATCAAAGCGAAGATATGCAACAATGCGTATTCGCGAACAAAAGGTTTTCTTACGTGAAAATAGTTTTCTTACCTTTTATAAAAGTGGTCTACTCCAATAGTTGGACATACCGCATCACATAGTAGTCCTGGACAGATTGTATCACGCGACTGTCCAGTATATCATTTGAGTGTGTGGACTCCCGCATCACACGGTTGCCCCAAGCTTTCTCCAAAGAACCTGGTACCCCCCCTAGTACTCCGAGATCAGCTCCACACTCCCTCGTTGGTTCAACCCATTAATTTTATTAGAGAAGAGGTGATGAGATCAAATTGGCAATTCTTACATTAGTTGCTTAAGTTTGTTTGTAATCGGGGACACGACTAATCATGATCTGTTTTATACACTCTGCAGAGGTTTGTGTACTTTACCCATGTTTCCCGATCACACCCTTGTGCCACTAAACTTCACTTGTGAAGTGGCTAGATAGACCAATACAATACTTTTGGGAAATTGTAGCCCCCTCAAAAATGGTCGACCCAGTCCGGGTTTCCCTACATGCAAATTCTACATCTGCTGGTCAGCCCAGGAGGGTTCCCAGAAGTTACTTGGTCCAAATAAAACCTGTAATGTTTCACGGTTACACATGGAAGCCACTCAACTTTGAAATTTTGCAATCCCTTTGATACCTGGGCGGTCGCCCACAAAACTGTCGACCACCAAACGATACCAAAGCACCGCCCAAATGATTCATTAATTACGTAGCAGTTAAGTAGTCAACCATAAGTAACCTTTAATGATGATCCCAATCCACGTTATAGCAGCTAAGCAACTACTCGGTGGTTAAAAGGTCAGGGTATAATCGACCTATATTTCCTCCAGTGGGTTCTGTTAAGCATAAAGGAAAAGAATCCTATGGGATTTCCTAATTAGAAATGACTACAATGCATGAAAACATAAGTTATGATCAAAGGTTCCACTTGCATGTATTAACGATTCTTCAATCTCACAATCTTGATCAAGTTACTCTTCGCTCTCCATACAATCTAATAAAGAGAAATCATAAACAACCATACAAGACAATCAACAATCATACAAGTGTTGTGCATGGTGTCAATGTCAGGGTTAACTCATAAGAGTTTTGAAACAACATGTCGTTGGAATACATGTGACATAAGGGTTCACATGCAAGTATCAAATAAGGGTTCATCACATAAGGAGTATGTGGTGTCAACTTGTGGTTGTCAGATTTTGGAAAGGAACCTTAACAAGAGAGTCGTGGTCTATGAACCTTGGATAGCCAAGTTCATGTTCAAGTTTGAATGACAACTCCAACTGGTTGACCTTTCATGAGCTTGATTACACTAAGGTCTGAAAATGATAACTTGGTCTGGCTCTAATTCAATTTGGATTAGAAAGGCTTCATCTTAATTGATTTCAAATTGAATTGAGTTCACTGGATTTGGTTTTACATAGTTGAATTAAATTATGGATTATTTCATAATTGACTTAGTTGCTTCAGTTCGACACAACACAAATATTGCTTTCCTAAAGTCAAATACAACTCCAATATGTTTACTAACGTTTATTTGCTTAATTCAAGTTCAACTAAAGTCAAATACAAATCCAATATGATTGTTGTAGTTTATTTCATTAATTGGCTAAAGTCAAATATTAATCCAAGTGATCTACTAAGTGCAATTTCTTTTTAAATTTCATTCAAATTTAATTTGGGTTCATCTTTCCCCAAAGTCAATTGTTAACTCCAAATTAATTACTAGGTTTAATTCACATCACTAAACTATATTGCATTAGTTTTATTCAAATAAAACCTAGGTTTTTAAAGCTATATCCAATCTATGTTTGAATTCAATTCAAATATTATTTGAGTTCCCTAAAGTCAAGTAATAATCCAGAAATATTCACTAAGGTTCATTTTAGGTTTTTGATCTAATTGCAGCATAGTTATTCTATCAATAAAATTTCATTCAAAGTTAACCCAATTTAGGTTTAAATACTGTTTGGATTACTGCTACAGGTAAACTCTACTTAAATTATCATTTTAAATTATTTTAAAATTATGCTATAATAGCTAGGATGAAACTACACTTCAGTAGGTCCAAGTTGCAAAAAAGAATCAATTAATTTGGATTTTTTTCATTTGCAAGTTATGCCCTATTTGAATTTGAATTCATTATGTTTGAATTTGAATCTTTAAAATTCAAATGCCAAATTTATTAGCCCAGGTGATAGTGCATTTCATGAGGGTCATTTTGCAAAAAGAACCACCCAATTGTGACTTGTAGATAATTAGTTATGAGGGTTTTATGTTTGGAGTTTTTTTGTAAAATTACCAAATAATTCAGTTAACAGAAAATTGAACGATAATGTTTTGGATAAGGCTAGGCCATGTGGCATGCTCTGATTGGCCATTACCATTTGGGTTTAAGTGAATAAGTGTGCACCATTAGATCAAAATCAATGGACGAGATTAGATCGGAGGGGGTCCTCACCAGAGTTAGGTCATCGAAAAATGCGAGGACGACGGTGGACAACGGCATGCGGCTCGGGTGCGGTGGTTGCCGATGTTCCGGAGGTCACCGGAGATGGGAGCGGGCATGGGTGGACGCGGCTCGTCGAGGTGGAGCTGCTGGTGGCGTCGACTAGTCTCGGAGACAACGGAGATTGTCGGGGCGATGTCACTGGAGTTGCTGCAGTGGCGGAGCTTCTCAGGTGTGGTCGCGGCGCTCGATTTGGTGCACGTCTGGACAAACAGAATGGTCAGGGAGATGCATGAGGTCAAGGTGAAGACGATGGACAAGGTCTCAGGGTCATGCACCTATGGTTCTTGCTGGAGACGACAACAGCGTGGCGGTGAGCTTCAGTTGCCGGCGAAGTCGGTGTTCTAGGGGGCTTTGGGCACAACGAGGATGTCTACAGGGTTCGCCGGCATGCGGTGGATGAAGTGGTGGTGGTGGCTGGTTGGGAGGGGCTCGGTGGTGGCTGGAATTGACCGGTTAGGGTTACGGTCAGTGGCGGAGCTGGAGGGTTCACGGCGAGCAGCCTGCCGGCATTGGCGACGCGAGCAGAGGGGAACTGGAGAGGAGGGAGAGGGATTTTATAGGGGCATGGTGGTCGGGGCTGGCGTAGCGTGAAGAGTGTGCGGGTGTAGATCATGGGCGCGGGAGTGCGTCGGGTGTGCATCATGAGCAACATGGGCGCGTGCAGGCGGTTGGGGACTGATACGTCTCCATCGTATATAATTTTTTATTGTGTCATGATATTATATTATCAATCTTAAATACTTTATATGTAATTTATTTAATTTTTGGGGACTAACCTGTTAACTCAATGCCTAGTGCTAGTTGTTGTTTTCCGCTTATTTTTGGTTTTACAAAAAAATTGTACCGAAGGGATTCCAAATGCTGTGAAACTTTTTGACATTTTTTTCTGGACATAAAAGACCCTAGAAGCTTCGAGGGAGGACCAGAAGACCTACGAGGAGATGACAAGGCAACAGGGCGCATCGTGATGCCTTATGGGCCCCTTGTGGCTCCGTCTGACCTAATTCTAGCGCTATAAATTCTCGAATATTTCAAAAAACTCAGAGCGCCACCTGAAACAATTTTCCCGCCACTGCAATCTTCTGTTCTTAAGCGGTCCCATTTGAAGGCCTTTTCCGGTACTCTGCTAGAGGGGGAATCGATCACGGAGGGCTTCTACATCAACCTTGCAGCCCTTCCAATGATGTGTGAGTAGTTCACCACAGACCTACGGGTCCATAGTGATTAGCTAGATCTCTCTCTCTCTCTCTCTCTCTCTCTCTCTCTCTCTCTCTCTCTCTCTCTCAAATCTCTGGACGGCTAACGGATGTGGGAATGAAGCTAACGATGTGCTGCGAGTGAGAGAGAGCGGCAGCAGGCATAGCTTCCGGCTGGGCTGGCTAGTTATGCTTCAGCCTGGTTGGCTGGCTTTGCTGGGCCTTTTTCCTTTTTCTTTTTACTAGGAAATATGCCCGTGCGTGCAATGGGAGAGGCAAATTCTCACTGGCAATCATGAAACTGTAAATGCACGGCTACCAATGACATAGACGTCCCATCAATTTTACTTGTCTAGCTTATCTTGGGCATGGTAGGTATTTATATGTAGTTACTATTGGTATGCATTGTAATCTAACGAAGTCATGTCGGGTAGTTATAGAAATGCATATTACTCTACACAGGTTACTTAAGAAAAGTAACTTGATGTACTAAAAGGTCAGTTTGTTGTGATCTAATTATGGTAAACAAAATATGTCTATCTAATAAAATAAGACCAGTAGGCATGCAACATATGACACAAATCTAAATTTGGAATTAAACAAATGGCGGTATACAATGACATGAGGTTCTATCCAACATGAAGCTGCCGAGTTTAAGCTGGAAATTTTTTCTCTTCTTATTTCCAAGAGCTAAGTTGAATTGAATAACTTATGTAAGGTTGATGGCATGCTGGCATTGCTCAAAGTAATATATATTTTTTTCTTTTCACTAAAACATGATTATTTTGTATTTATTTTAAAAAAATAAAAATGTCGACAAAACTAATCCATTTTATTGAGTTGGAACATTTTATAAGACTTACATTTTTTAACACGTGATTTTTCTGAAATTTAATCTTTGGGCGCTGGCCAAAAGAGATGCCTACAATTAGAGTGCGCCACAAATTGAAATCTAACACGCCCTACAACTGGATCTCCCTTTCCCATCAAATTTCAATTTTAATAAGATTACTACCATATGTAAGAACATTATGAAAGTAAAGTTATTTTACTAAAAGGAAAAAAAATAAAATATCTAGATATTAAAATGAATGATAAAACTTGCAAAAGTTGTTACGTTTTTTTCTTTTAGCAAGTTCATGTTAGTTGTGTGAGGTGTGTAGATAATCTGAAAACTGCGGCTCTTATAATCTGAAGATATATATAGAAAAAATTTGATTCAGGTATGAAGGGAACTTTCAACTTGTAGAACATGTTTGCGAGAGGAGAAAAATTTGATGTGTAAGAGTCCATATAGACGCGTCTGTATCCATATCTTTCTGTATTTCAATTGATCGATGGAATTTTAGTTACAAGAAAGAAAAAGTTGGCATGTACTATGTCTTACACCGTCAGTCCAGGTTTAATTAACTACCCTCAGTCCAGATTTGTTGGAACCGTGAGCAAGGGAGAGGTGTACCCCGCAAGAAAAAAGATGTGCACGGTAGGCCAGTTCAAGAAACACTTGTTGGAACCCTGAGCAAGGGACATGTGTCCGGTACGTATAGGGCATTCCATACGACAAAAAAAAGTCTGACTAATTAACTGAAAAGTGTTGCATGCATTAAAAAACTGAAAAGTTATGCATGCGAGATTAGCGTGGGGCAGCAGCAAGTAAAAATACGCAATCGTTGCATGCGATTTTACAAAATCCCATTTCATCCTGGACACTCTTTTTCACCAATCCAGAAATTCTATTAATGCCACCATGCATGTCCGAATCTCTTCTTTCTAAATTTCCCAAATTCCTCCTTTACTAAAGGCGCCCCCCCCCCCCTCCTCCCCCCAAATAATCACCATTTTTTTCAGGCTTCTCGCACATTCTCGAGAAAACCAACGGCCGTGCTCTGCCACACATATGCATGCGTAGGATTTGTCTGCTAGTGCATGTAATTGACCATTAAATGTAGTCAGACTTATCATACTGATGGACAGCAAAACAGATTCCCGTGTATTTATTCCGGGTCTTCAATTTTTAAAAAGTCATATCTTTCAAACCGTGTGTCGGAATTCAGATCCGTTTTCACCTTTGGGTTCTTCATGATGAGATCTTTGAAACTAGATCCCATATGGGTATGTTTCAACGAAATTTTTTTATGCCAACTTTGATGCTATATTATGCAACTTTAGTACTGTATTATGCAACTTTAGTACTACATCATGCAACTTTAGTATACATAGGACCACAGACTAGACTATTTGCACACATATATACGCAGTTGGCTTGTAATGTAGTCTAGTTACACACACATTGATGTTTAGTTGGCTTCTAATATAGTCTAGTTACACACACATTGATGTTTAGTTGGCAAGAAGACTAGTTGCACACATATATGCTCAGTTGGCTTGTAATGTAGTCTAGTTACACACACATTGATGTTTAGTTGACTTGTAATGTAGTCTAGTTGAACACACATTGATGTTTAGTTGGCAGAAAGACTAGTTGCACACACATATTCTCAATTTGCTTGTAATGTAGTCTAGTTGCACACACACTAATGTTTAGTTGGCATGACACTAGTTACACACACATATGCGCAATTGACGCAGCAATGTAGTCTAATTGCACACACATTGATATTTAGTTGGCATGAGTAATTACACATATATGATTAGTTGGCGCGGCAATGTAGTCTAGTTGCGCACACATTGATGTTTAGTTCGCAGGACTATTTGGCACACACATATGTTTAGTTGGCGCGCCAATGTAGTCTAATTGTACACACATTGATGTTTAGTTGGCAGGAAGACTAGTTCGTCGAAATATTCCCATGCAGGATCTATTTCTGAAGAGCACGTCGCGGGGGTTTCAACGGTGAAAATGCATCTGAATTTTCACACGCAGTTTAGAAGATATGTCTTTTATAATTTTAAAAACCAAAAATTAACGCACAAGGGACAAACATGAGGAACATTAATGCAACGGCATGAAGGCATCCATCACGTGAGAAGAGACCACATAGAAGGTAATTAATTAGCAGTGTCCTTACTAGCCACAGGGATGGTTAAGTAACAACACGCTACGCGAATTATTTGGCAAAAAGGCAGGCCGCCACATAGACGCGTCCCTCTTTTGGAATTTCGGATCTCATCTTTCCTTTTAATATCTTCCTTTCAAAGGCACTAGCAATCACCTATTTTAGGTCGGGCCTCTCTTTCCCCATTAAATCCACCAATCGAGACATCCGTTAATTCAACCATGCATGTCTCGTGGATTTTCCATCTTTTCTTTCTGTTAATTCCTTCTTGTTCTTTTTCAGAAGTGTGTTCGTTCTCCCTTATAGATTCTTTGCGGCTTATTACTTTTTAATTGGTAGACTTATATAAATTGGTGATTTTGCGTGTTTGAGAGCAAGGTGGGACTATGTATACTGTATACGAACCTACTGTAGCTAGACGGGCCAGGTTGGGCCTTTTTGTTGGGGCACAATGTAGTCGTGTGACATAGCAACGTCTGGGGATTATTTATAGAGGACGAAATCGTACATTTTAAAACAAGCGAGAGCTAGGCCAGTTGGTGGTGGCGGGAAGGGTGAGAGTACAGGTCGTGAGATTGAATCGATCCACACGCTATTATTTTTTAGGAAGCTGATGAATGCCGGCCCACTGCAAATTCTAGCCCAGGAGGCATATTTCTCTATTGACGCGCTGCAGACTAATAAATCAGACATGTACTCCATCGGGCCTCTCTTCCCCCCATTAACTCCAACAATCGAGACATCCGTTAATTCAACCATGCATGTCTCATGGATTTTCCATCTTTTCTTTTCGTTAATTCCTTCTTCTTCTTCTTCAGAAGTGTGTTCGTTCTCCCTTATAGATTCTTTGTGGCTTATTAATTTTTAATTGGCAGACCTACATAAATTGGTGCTTTTGCGTGTTTGAGAGCGAGGTGGGACTATGTATACTGTATACAAACCTACTGTAGCTAGACGGGCCAGGTTGGGCCGTTTTTGTTGGGGCACAATGTAGTCGTGTGACATAGCAATGTCTGGGGATTATTTATAGAGGACGAAATCATACATTTTAAAATAGGCGAGAGCTAGGCCAGATGGTGGTGACGGGAAGGGTGAGATTACAGGTCGTGAGATCGAATTGCTCCACACGCTATTATTTAGGAAGCTGATGAATCACCGGCCCACTGCAAATTCTGGCCCAGGAGGCATATTTCTCTGTTGACGCACAGGAGACTAATAAATCGGACATGTACTCAGTTAATTTTAGTACCACCTCGTTAGCGGCTTCTTGGTTAAAATCTTCTAAACGGGACGAAACCAAAAATATCACCTTGCTTTATTAGTAGATATAGATATAGATATAAATATAGATATAGACTAGTACACATGCCCGTGCGTTGCAACGGGAGAGGAAAAAAATATTTTTGCAATGCATCAGCTCTCAAACACGTACGACAATACACGCTGAGTGTGCAACCAGACAACTGGCATGTTGAGGCTCATTGTTCTGAACTCGTAAGGATAAGCCTAAGAAAATGAGATGGAAATATCATGTCAGAACGACATTTTGATGACCGCATCACACATTGATTGAAACACATGTGCTTCACGGAGGAGCGAATGCCAATTTTTATGAAGCGGTCTTGGCCATATCATGAGGACACACATCATAGCTCGAGGGTTGACTGATTTTAGACTGGGCAAACAACCTGGTGTCGGCGGAGGTCACAACCGTCGCCTTCACTTTCTTTGGATCTTTTGTGACCTTGTGGCGGGTGAGTATGGAGGCTGGAGGCATCAGAGATAATCTTATACTCATGCATGATAAAGTCATTGCTAAGCTCATCGTGTTGAGGTAGAAGATTAGGTTATACCACTTACACTTGATGTCCACCTCAAATGTCGCCGTCGAGGTGCGCCAGTGTGACGGTCACAAAGTAGGCCTTTTGCCCCTGCTAGTTGCCACCTTTGACTATGCAACTTTTATGGTGCCCAAGGAAGAATGCTTGGTCAGTGTCGTGAAGATCTTGCTTTCGTAGGAGCTCCCATGGCAGTGTGCTTCTCGACAACTCACATGTGCATCTCTCATATCGCGCGCGGTAGAACCTGGTGCCGCCTCATTTATCGTTTACCTCGCATGCAAGCTTGCAACACCCTTCCCTACTACGTGTTGCATTTTGCATTATGTACAGTACATCATCTCATCGTAGACTTCACGAAGCTCGCTCCCATACAATAACAGCCGTTGCACGAGCCTCCAACACAGACTGCACGCACGCGTCGGACTCACACAAACTCCATAGCACAACACACAATGCCCGCACGGACACGCCAGTGACAAGAGAAAGCCGGCTGGCACAAAAGAGTGGCGACGCAACACTCACATGCAAAGGATGAGCCCGGAGGAGGTACATGCGGCGGGTGTAGGAGTCCAACCAGCCAGCCATGATGGCATCACACAGGAGGTCATGCACCAGTGAGGTGGCCGCCTGCTGTACGGGTTCGGGACGATGGTGCGGATGGGGTTCAGCATGCATTGTTGGTGTCATCAGCTATGTAGAGCTCTACCAGTATTCAGAAAGGCAAGGCCCAACACTGAGGACACAGAGATCGCCGACGTGGACATCGGACACGGCAGCGGCCCAGGAAGGTCCTGCACCAGCGAGGTGGTCGACTGCCGTGTGGAGCAGGATGATGGCACTGATGGGGTTCAACATCGTTATCGTCAACGGCTATTTGGCGATGTATCACTATCAGAAGGCAAGCCCCGACACTATAGCCATGGAGGTTGCCAATGTCGTTGTCGGGCACCGCGACCCTGTCGTCCGCATCCTGGTTGTCTGACCGAAAGATTTCTTCAAGGGCCTTGCTGCCAAGTGTCGTTCTGGAACCACACGCGTCCCTGACATGACTGGGTGATCCAATCTGTTTGACTCAGACTTTCGTATGGACGTATGTAATTCTGAATTTGCTTGCAGGGACCTTACTGTAAGTGCATCTAGTGCCACCCCTAGTTGGTTTTGGAGTATTGACGACAAAGTTGGTTGAGGCACTAATGCGTTTGTGAGAATTGCAGGATAACGCAGGTAGTGTCCCTCATTGATTCGGTTTACCTACCGGAGATGACCCCTAAAATGTATGAAGACATTGAAGACAATGGTGGTATGAGAAGATATTCATATTGAAGACTATGACATGAGAAGACATTGCGTGAAGACTATGGAGCGCGAAGACTATGTGGTTTCGTTGTTTCCTTTTCTTCTTTGTTGAGTCATAGGAACCACCGTACTGTTAAGTAGGGTCCAAGTGAACTATGTCAGAGTGACTGAAGTGATGCTCAACCCAAATCCTATGTATTCGAGCGAAGACAATGAGAGAAAATCTTATCCAGAGCTGGATGAGTCAGCTTTGCTTGTAGCCCAAGTAAAGTTGCCGCGTGTGTTTGAAATCGACCGCTGGAACACGTGTCGGTTCCTTAGTGACCAGGGTCATTTTGGACAAATCAGGTCGGGTTGCCTAGTGGCTATAAATAGCCCACCCCTACACCATAAATTGGTGGCTGCTCTCGAGTTTGTGCACGGCTTTTGTCGTTTGAGAGCAACCCACCTCAAGCATTTGAGAGAGAGAGAGAATCCTTGCGAGGACAAAGCCCAAACACCCGAGCCAAAGAGTGTTAGGCATCATCAAGTCTTTCTGTCTGTGTGACTGAAGACTTATTACACTTGAGGACTGTGAATCCTCCAATCGGTTAGGCGTCGCGTTCGAGCATCCAAGAGTCATTGTGGATTGCCGTGAACAAAGTCTGTGAAGGTTTGGAAGTCTCCGTTGAAGACTTACTAGAGTGATTGGGCGAGGGCTGGGTGTCCTTAGCTCAAGGGAATAAGGTGAAGACACGGTCTTCGAAAGTTAAATCTCAGCCTCCCTAACTGACGCGTAGCTTGTCACAAAGAATCGAACTGGTCTAACAAATCATGTGTCTTCAACAAGCGACTGGTTTTATCCCTTCCCAACCTTACTTAAGTTTGTCTTCGTGAAGTCATTGCCTATCTGTGTATCTGTTTGACTTCATTGCTTGACTACTACTGTTGATTGGCTTCATACTATCTTCCATTCTGATCCTTACTACCTAGCGGCTATTAGTCCTGTACTTTCACATCATTGCATACTTGACTATGGCTTGCTTGGTTAGTTTATCTTCCGCTGCATATTATTTAGGTCATTTCTGTTGTTTATCTTCGAAACTTCTAAGTTTTGAAGACTTTCATAAAAATCGCCTATTCACCCCCCCCCCTCTAGTAGATACTAGCACTTTCAATTGGTATCAGAGCAAGGTACTCCCTTGTTTTGTGTGATTCGGTTTAACCACCTGGAGTTTCAGCTATGTCGACTGCAGGATTGAGGAACATATCTTGTCCCACCTTTGACGGTCATGAGTATCCCCGATGGAAGGCCATGATGAAGAAGCAACTCATGTCCATGGATAGCGAATCGTGGATCCTTTGAGATTGGACTCATTGATCTTTGCAAGATGGCAGAGGTGATGACATTCGCAAGTACACTCTATTGAACCTTACAAATAAGGATGTCATCTCGCTCTCATTTGTCCCAAATCGTTCAGAATGTTATGCACCTCAATCACGCATGGGCTAACACGGGACCGGCTTTTTGAGGTATATGAAGGTCATCGCACTCGTCATGATCCGTGGTTTGAGGACTACAAGGAGTCTCTTAAGGAGATGACCTTTGCACTTGAATCATCATCATCCTCATCGTGCCACATAGCAAGGGGTGATAAGGTAACTGAATGCTATCTCTCTGAATCTAGTGATGATGAATCTGGTGATGAATTTGGCCCCAGTTATGACAAGCTTGCTTCCCTTGCCACTAAACAACAAAGAATCTTGGAAAAGGTTCAAGACATGCTTCGTAAGAGCGATGATATGTTGGGTGAAGAAATGGATCAGTCAAAGCTTTGGCTGATAGTCTTCAGAGACTTCATGCTAAGTTTGACGCCCTTCAAGATCAACATAATGCTCTCTTGTCTGATCATGAGAAGCTTTCTTCTGAATGTCTTCAAAGAAAGCTAGACCTTGAAAAGATAAGAGTGTATTATGAAGATCTTCAGAAGGAGCAAGATTCATTACTTGCTTAACAAATCAGCATTACACAGGATGGATTTGAACCACCATGTCTAAAATGCATTGAGCGTGATAACGCTACATCTGTTGCTGAATGTTCCACTGCTGCTACTATTTCATTGTCTTCACCTACTGATGTGGTTACTAACCCCTCACGGAGGATACCACCGCATTGTCGATGAAAATGCTATGTTGAAGACATTGCTTGAAACAGGATGTACAAAAGTTTGAAGGGACATCGACTCTGCGATGTCCTCAAAAGCGATTCTGAATCAAACCCTAGGAAGGAGGGTGTTGGTTCGAAAGGAAAATGAATGTTGATGGCTCGATCGAAGCTTGAGCGGTACCCCAAAACCACATGGGTTTGCAAAGGAACCTTCAAGAGATCCATCCACCTTATCCGCTTTAACTGTGTTAATCCTATTATCATTGATGAATCATTTGATGCAAACTATAAGCTGTTCAAAAATCGAATGGTGAAGTGTTTGCGTGTACATTGGTACTAACTACAGGAATGGACCACCTATGAAGAAGATCCGGGTACCTAAGCAAGACATTGAGAATCTTCCGTGAATGTCGCCATGACACCACTAAGGAAGAAGACAAACCCTAGACCTATAGCTTCATGTGGCCCAAAGGCTTCATCTGATACAGACTCACATGAGTCACCCTAACGCCAATGTTTTGCAGGGAAATCATGCTCAGACTTATGAATATGAGCGTGTATCTTCGAACCGCTATGTTCATAGGACTAAGAACTTTTCTTCTTATTCATATGAGTATCATTCATATCATGCAAGGCTATTTGCTAGGGCTTCAAAGCCAAAATTCTCAGATGCTGCACTTAGACTCATTGCTTCTAAGCCACCATCAAGATGTGGGTGGCAAAGAAGAACTAACTCTCTTTTGCGAATACGGTCTCCGACCAAAGAATCAATGGCGTCCGATACTATTGTGGGGACCTAAAACTCATTTAGGACGCACGATAAAAGTCATTCTATATACTTCACATCTGAATCTCTTATCGGTCATACTATGTCCTAACTTTGATATAAGTCAGAATCGTCCCTATATGTGTCAAATGCTTATGCTTCACAACACTCTTGTGAAGCCTATCCTCCTAATCGCATTGTAGGGTACATCACCAAAAGCTTCGTAATGGATTATGGACGGTGGATGCACAAATCATATGATTTGGTGATCAAGTCTTCTCATGGACTCAACCTTACATCCATCCGACAAGAGTCACATTACATTTTTGACCTTTGGTAAAAGCAAGGTATTGGGTCTAGGTAGAGTTGCAATCTCAAAGGATCAACACATGGATAAAGTGATGCTTGTTGAATCCTTGGTTTCAACTTAATGTCATCTCAATGCTTTGTGACTTGAACATGATTGTGATATTTGGAAAATATCGTTGCCTTGTACTAATGGAATCGATGTGTCTCTAGTCTTTGAAGGGTATCGAAAAGATGATCTATACATGGTAGATTTCTCAAAGAGTCCACAACTTGCCGTATGTCTTCTCACAAAAGCTTGAATCTCGGCTCGCATCAAGGCTAGGACATCTTGGCATGAGGAACTTACACTAACTCGTCAAGAAGAAGCATGTCATTGACATCGAGGATGTCAAGTTCAAGAAGGATCATCGTGTGGTGCCCGTGAAGTGGAAAGATGACAAGGGCAAAGCACCCTTGAAGACAATCATGACAACATCTCAACCCTTCGAGTTGTTACACATGGACTTATTTGGACCTACTCACTACTCCACCCTCACAACAACGCTGTCTCTATGGCTTCATCATTGTTGATGACTACTCAAGATACACATGGGTTCATATAATTCTTTACAAGACTGAAGTGCAAGATGCCTTCAGCGCCCGCAAATCGAGCAATGAACAATTATGGCGTGAAGATCAAGCACATCGAAGTGACAATGGCCTCAATTCAAGAACACTTGGACTTGATCTGTATCTAGATACAATGGGAATCACTCATGAGTTCTCTGCTCCATACACACCTCAAAGCAAAATGGCATCGTTGAGCACAAAAAGAACCCTCATTGAGATGGCTCGAACAATGCTAGATGAGTACAAGACACCAAGAAAGTTCGGCTGAAGCTATTGATACAACATGTCACATCATCAACCGTGTGTATATTAATAAGCTTCAACAAAACATCGTCTGAGCTCCTTACTAGCAAGAAGCCAAACGCCGCCATTACTTGAGTATTTGAGCTAGATGTCGGATCAAGGATCCCCATCACAAGTCAAAATTTGCACCTAAGGCTCACGAAGGCTTCATGCTTGGCTATGGAAAGGATTCACACTCCTACATAGTCTTCAACCTTTATCTCTACAAAATCGTTGAAACTGTGGATGTGAAATTGATGAAACCAATGGTTCACACAGAGAGATTACGCCAAGTACACTAGATGAAGCTCCTCCAAGCGAGTCTATCAAGCTAGAACCGTGAAATCATGCCCTCTCAAGCACAAATCAAGAGGAACTTATCATCTCGCACCAAATCAACTCAAGACAATGCTCGCACCAAAGACAATCCTCCCAATGATGACAATGATCAGCAAGAGCAAAATCTTCGTCCTGCTCATCCTCATGTTGCAAATGAAGTTCAAATAGAGAAGATAATTGACAGCATCAATGCGCTGGTCCACTCACTCGATCAAGAGCAACACAGCTAGCAAACTTCGTGGGCACTTTTCATTTGTGTCAATATCGTAACCCAAGAAAGTTGTCAAGCTTTTATGGAACCCGAATGGATTCAAGCCATGCAAGAAGAACTTCAACAGTTCAAGCTGAATAATGTTTGGGAACTCGCTGTTAGCGACGACCCTCACAAGCATAACATTATTGGAACAAAGTGGATATATCGAAACAAGCAAGATGAGCATGGTCAAGTTGTCGAAACAAAGCACGCCTTGTGGCTCAAGGATATACTCAAGTCAAGGAATTGACTTCGATGAAACATTTGCTCTGTTGCTAGGCTTGAAGCTATTAGCATACCGCTAGCCTACACTAATCATCACAACATCTTGCTATATCAAATGGATGTAAAGAGTGCATTTCTCAATGGCAAGATTGAAGAAGTATATGTCGCACAACCACCGGCTTTGAAGATCCAAAACATCCCGATATGGTGTACAAGCTAAACAAAGCAATCGTATGGCCTCAAACAAGCTCCTCGTGCATGGTATGATACAATCAAAGACTTCAAGAGCAAAGGCTTCAAACTCGATCCTCGATCCCACACTCTTCACAAAGTCATATGATGGCGAACTGTTTGTGTGCCAAATATATGTGGATGACATAATCTTCTACCGCACCAACCGTAAATATAGTGATGAGTTTGGGTACATGATGCAAGAGCAATATCAAATGTCCATGATGGGTGAGCTGAAGTTCTTCCTTGGTCTTCAAATTAAATCACAGAGAAATGGCATCTTCATATCTCAAGAAAAGTACCTCAAAGATTGTCTCAAGAAGTTTGGAATGGAAGGCGCAAAGGCTACACGACGCCAATGCCGACCAAACACCATCTTGGTCCCGACGACAATGGTAAAGAGTTAGATCAAAAGGTATACCGCCCATGATTGGTTCTTTGCTTTATCTATGTGCATCTAGGCGGATATTATGCTTAGTGTTTGCATGTGTGCTCGATTCCAAGCGGCACCAAAGGAATAGCATCACTTAGTCGTGAAGCTTAATTCTTCGATATTTGGCTTACACCCCAACACTCGGATTATGGTATCCCAAGGGCTCAAAATTTGATTTGGTTGGATTCTCGGATGCTGATTATCTTTGGTGACAAGGTGGATCGCAAGTCTACATCAGGCACATGTCATTTTCTTGGACGATCACTTGTCTGTTGGTCTTCAAAGAAGCGTAGCTGTATCACTCTCAAGCTGCTGAATCTGAGTACATTCTTCTTTGGATCTGTTGTGCTCGGCTTCTATGGATGAAGCAAACTCTCAAGGATTATGGCATCAACCTGAAACAAGTACCTCTCTTCTGCGACAACAAAAGTGCCATCAAGATAGCCAACAATCCATCCAAAGACTCAAGACAAAGCACATTGAAATTCGTCATCACTTTCTCGAGATCATGTTATGAAGAAAGATATCGATATCATTCACGCCAACATCAAGAGCAATCGCGATATCTTCACAAAGCCCTTGGATGAGAAAAGGTTTTGCAAGTTACGGTGTGAGCTAAATATCTTGGAATACTCTAATGTCCTGTGATGAGGCACACATCCTAACACTTATGCATGTTGATGACTTAGATGTGCAACACACAAAGTAATGTATATCTTCAATCAATGAAGATTTACACTCTAAGTGTGAATACATTAACATGGAATTTGACTTCGGAGCGCCACGATAATTGTGCGTCGTGTCTGGGTCTAATACTTCCTATACGGTGGGCAACGCCACCACCAAATTTCTCTGTTTGAAGTGTTTCACTCATGGCGTTATATTGCAATGACTTCGCATTTGGTTTGTCTTCAGTTTCAATTTATCTTCATGATTTTCTACACTATGATTATTTGATTGATTTCTGATATATATATATACTAATGTTCTGTCCTCTACAGCATTCACTTATAGCTATGTCTTCAAGATTGGATCTTTTGAACTAAGTGAATGTGATCGGACCCTAACCTCTCTATACTTCCTATCTCAAACTCTATCTGTCCAAATCATATGCATTCTATTAAAACTGTCAAATGTCTTCTCTGCGTCCTAGTCAGCAGAAGGCAAAGAGACAAACATTAAATCTGTTTTAAATGACTTATCTTTATTGTTGAAATCCGGAGAAGCCGGAACAACTCTCCGACATGCCTGGCGGGCGTGGGAACGTGGGACAACTCTGTAACATCCCAAAATTCTAAATTTTGGAATGTTATATTAAATAGATAGATTGATTGTTTGTTTGATTGTTGTATAATTGATTGAGTGAAATTCGAAACTATTGAAAGTTAAATGAGAGGAAATAAAAGGACTTTCCCAAACTTTCAATTTTTTTCTGATCTTCATGAATTCAAATTCTTTTCAAATACAAAACCCTTGAGCGAAGATGATATGACTTCTTCCATTTAATTAAATGAAAGGGTAATTGAAAATATTTGAATTTCATTTGGAAATATTCCGATTCATAAACTTCATGCAACTCAATGATTTTCATGAGAGAAGATAAAATGACTTCTTCAAATGATATGAAATATGAGTTGGGAGTTTTAAAAGAATTAAATTCAAAGTTCTTTTGAATTTATTTTCAATTTGTAGTTATTTGAGTTTTATTCAAATTATTTTCCTCCAAAAATAAAATATATGGAAAATAGGGTAACATGATTCCCTACATCAAAAAATTGGAGAGAAATAAATTTGAATTAATTTTGGTATTTTTAAAATGATATTTATTGGATTTTAGTAGAGCAGGAGCATTGTTTGAATTATCTAAATTTGTCTATATTTTATTTGATTCTCTAAAATGTTCATCTTGTAGGAAATATTTTTCTATAAATTTTGATATATTGTATGCCTATATAATATATATTTTTTCATTTCGTTTTAGTTACTTTTACTTTGTCTACGTAAAAAACAAATGTTAAAAAAATAGGCCGAAGCCGACCGAGCCAGGCCGACCCAGCTAGAGGCCGAGCCAGCCCAGCCAAGCCACTCGCCCGCGCGCACGCCGCAGCATGCCGTGGCCCAACAGCCCACCTTCCGGTCGTCCCCGACCCTCGATGGGAGACCAACTCCAGCACGCCACCGCCACCGCTGCCGTGTCCTCGCCGGACTTCTCCACCGCCTCGCCTCGCCCCTCCTCCAAGTCTCCTCCTCCCCTTTATATAGCCCAGACCCCGGTCCCGTTTCCCTCGAAACCGGAGCCACCGGAGTCTACAACCGCCGCCACGCCCTCGCCGGAGTTGCCGCCGCCGCCGAGCTTCACCGCCATCGCCCCGCTCCACCCCGTCACTCCCGACCGACGCCGCCCGCTCCAACCTCACCGAGTACCCTGACTCCCTCGCCTCCGCCGGAGACCCACCGGAGCCGCCGCCCCGTCGACGCCCGAGCCGCCGCCGCTGTCTTCCCCGTCGCCTGCGAACTCCACGCTGCGGTAACCACCGCCTCTCTCCCTCATCCGTTAGATCTAGGATCAACGGTTCATATTAGACTAGGATTTATTATTATTATTATTTCTGAACCGGTATGCTCTAAATAGCGAACGTTCACTAGTTAAACCTCTGTAGTAGAATTAATTCGCCGCTTTATAAGCTTCAGAACGTAACGTTCGCTCGTAGGATTTTTCTTTTTATTTTAGTTTTCTGCCAGGGACTCGTTTGTGAATATTTTATTTACAGATTGGCCCCTGTTTTTCAAACGACTACAACTTTTTGCTCGTTTATCCAAATCCAACGAAACCAACGCCCAATTTTTCGTTATGATCCCCTCTATCCAGATAACCAACTCAAACATATTTTTGAAAGTTTAAATTTTGAAATTCAAACAGATTTGTATTTAAACTTTGTTTGATTGTAACTTGAGTTTTATAACTCTGTTTGAGTTGATTCTTTTTGCAAATCGAAGCTCTTGACCTAAAATTTCTGATAAGGCCAAATTCACATAATTTTGGTACTGTTAGAAATTGTTTTATGTTGCAAGAGTTTTTGACTTGGTTTGAAGTTTTACGAATTGTTTTCTTTGTTCTTTCTGGTGCTTTTGAGTGATTGCTTATGTGTGGTTACTATTCTTGCTCATGATAGATTGACCGGAGTGTGACGAGTAGAACTATCAAGAGTTTTGAGTGCAAAGCATCTTCATCAACATTGCAGGAAAGTTCACACTTTGATCATACCTTTTCTCATACCCAGTTTTATGCATTAGTTCAATCCTCCAAACAATTGCATGATTAGGATCTGAATTAAATTGTGGATTTTGGGAAGTAGATTGAGGTAGCACCTATTACCTGTTTTATTTTCAAACCCTTGGGAGTTACTTCCACGTTTGCTTACTATGCCATGCTATGCTAGTAGACGTGGATTGGGTGAGTGAATTTCCATGACAGATGTGAGATTGTTAATTAATGGTTTATTTAAGGTGGCAACTTAAACACACATCTGGGTGGATTGAGGCACCTGGTTACTCCAGGACTTGCCTGTCTAGGCACCTGGGTCTCCAGGACTTGCCTGTTTTTCTTCGGACCGCCACCCGGGCTCAAAGGGATCATGAGATTATTCAAACTAGAAACTTACGTGTGCAGCCACAAGCCATTATGGGCTCTGGCATAGTTGATTAAGTCGTGCGAACTCTTACGGGTAGACTAGCAGATGTAGGGGAAAGTAGGTGTACCGGTCTACCCACATGTAAGGTGCTAGCGCTTCCGAAAGACTGTGTCTCGATCATCCGTTTCTCAAACATCATGTAGTGCGAGAAATCAAACAGAGGCGATCGAGTCTTGTGGGAAAAGTGTGCAAACCTCTGCAGAGTGTACAAACTAATCATGATTAGCCGTGTCCTCGGTTATGGACATCTTGAGTATCTAGTACTTGATTTTCCTGTGAATCTCATCATGTTACTTTAATTAATATTGTTGGGTTGTTAATGAGTACTTTTAATTGGGATTGAGAATGCTGTCAACCATTCTCAATGTTTAACAACCACCATGATAGTTAAATAAATTTACTCCTTTGTAGTAGGGAAAAATTGGCTTTTCGCAAAAACTGTAACCATAGAGCTTTTCCACCAGCCATATATGCATGTAGTGATAGACTTTATTCATCATTGCTCTATGGTGTGAATTTGCCAGTACATTCAATGTACTGACCCTTTGTGGCTACAACGTCTCATGTTGCAGGATCTTACGACGAGTAAGTGATACGTAAGGGTTACGATTTCCTATACTCAACTTTGCTGTTGGTGTTGATGGGAATCCACAACCTGGTTGCTTCCGCTATTTTGGATTGAGGTAATAGTATTTATGTTATTTTATACATGTGATTTACCTCTGTTATAAATCCTCAAGTACTGTGTGTGTCAGCATACCGATCCAGGGATGACACTTACGCACAGAGACTTGACCGTCTGAGGTCGGATTGCTACAAGATGGTATCAGAGCACATGTTGACTGTAGGACGTGACCCTAGAAAATGGCAAGCCAATAGGAAATATTTTTTCTCTACAAACTTTCTTTTCAAAAGAATCTTTTACCTCTCTTCTCTTCTGAGCTTATTCAAAAATTCCCTTTTAGTGAGACCATACCCCTTTCCCCTTTTTGACCACTCGAAGATTCGACTGATGAGACCACTCCAAGGAGTACAAGATATCGGACAACTAAGACCATTCGGAATGAAGAGGATTTTACCATACATTATGATAATGGAAACTACAACTGTTGAAGACTCTGAAGACTAGGAGAATTTGAAGGTTTTGAAGAATTTCCAGATTTGTATGACCAAAGAAGGCTACACTTATGGAACTTGGCAGACTATGTAAGCTGTCAATACCTGAGATCAAGGTATATCGGAGAAAGACCGGAACATGGAGCATTAGAACTCAAAGTTTTATCAACTATGGAATGATAGCTCATGGAAATGACAAGAGCAGAAGCACGGCTATCCAAGATGTTATCGCCCTCTTATGCTATTGTCACCATGCTGAGTTAAGCATGCAGATGCATGGAAGAATTGGATGGTAGAAGGCTAATGGAGCACTTGCCAGCAAAGGATGCAGTTTTAACCTTAGCTGGTGTATCGCCAGGATCTGGAGTATTACATCAAGGATTTTAAGATGGACTTTAGGAAGTCATATTTGACAAGGAGGCAACTGAGAAGAACTCGGGACCAGAAACCAAAAGTAGCCAAGCTGGAGGAGCAAAATATCGAGATACCGGAGATTCGTCAGGAACTGAAGAACAGTAGTACCATGGTTCATGCCAAGGATATTGAGACCCAGAAGTTTGGAATGCAACACCAGAAATATTAAAGGATGTCATGAGAGACTTCGCGTCAACAGAGATGAACTGGCAAAAGAACTTAAGAAGGACAAGCACGATGGGAAGAAGCCATTGGAGGCATGAACAAGACTTGAAGAGTTTGATGACTTTGAAGATTTATTGACCTTTAGAAGACCCAACCCCTGTTATATACTTACGTTAGATGCGAGAGTTGTCATTTGTTTGTTGTTTTTCCGACAGCCACAATAAAATCTGTATTTTCAAAACCATTGTTTGTATTGTGTGCATCCCTCTCTATCTCTCCCATCCCACCCCAAAACCCATGGACCCAATAGAGGATGAATGGAGATGAGCTTATATTTTCTGGACCAATGAGTCAGTTGGAGATGGACCAATGGATTCAGAACATGGAGGATCACATGAAGAACAACCCTGTAGTCGGAAAGGATATGGCCCAGCATGCTCTTCAATGCTTTGAAAGAGGTGTTGCTACTTGGTGGAGGATGTACCAAAACATCAATGGATGGCAAGGAGTAACCACTTGGAATGAATTTAAGTTGACTATGCTAAAGTCTTGGCTTGTGTCCCAGAAGTTGAAGCCTTATGGAAAGGATATGAAGAAACCTTGTGCAAACAAGCTTTGTGGAGAAATATGACACAACCATAAAGAAAACAAGGACGAATACCCTCATAAGAGGAGGATTTCCAAAGGAGTTAGCCGAGGATCTCAGGGAACTTCGGTTGGACATTGTTCCCAAAGGTTTTGTTGCAGCAATGGAAGTTCAGTTTACCTTGTTGGGAAAGATCCGTGAAGCTCAGAAGGATGACAAAGAGATTTCTGAGTTAAAAGAGAGGATGAGCAAAGGAAAGGCCAAAGGTTTTCGTAAGGATGAGCACGACACCTTATGGTTTGAGGATAGTGTACATGTACCCAATAATGCAAAGATCAGGAAGTAAATACTTCAAGAGGCTTATGACTCACCATACTCGATTCGCCCTGGAAACACCAAGATGTATTTGGATTTGAAGGAGTGTTTCTGGTGAACTGGTATGAAGAAGGATATTGCGGAGTATGTAGGTGATGTATGCCAGAGAGAGTAAAAGCAGAGCATCAGAAGCCAGCAGGATTACTACAGCCTATGCCGATACTCGAATGGAAGTGGGGATAAGCTTGGCATGGATTTCATTACTGGATTTCTCAGTACCCGAATGGGACATGATTTTATCTGGTTAGTAGTTGATTCGCTTGACCAAAGTGGCTCACTTTATCCCAGTGAAAACCACCTATACAAGTGCGAAGTTGGCCAAGATATATTTGATCAGGATCGTATGTCTGCATGGAGTTCCGAGGACCATCATATCAGATAGAGGAACACAGTTTACCTCAAACTTTTGGAATCAGTTGCACCAGACTTTGGGTACTAGGCTAGAGTTCAGTACAGCCTTTCATCCGCAGACAGATGGATAGACCGAGAGAGTCAATCAGATTCTGGAGGGCATGTTGAGAACATATGCACTAGATTATGGATCTAGTAGGGATGATAATCTACCTTACGCTAAGTTCCCATACAACAACAGTTACCAAGTCAGTTTGAAGATGGCCCCTTTCGAAGCTTTGTATGGGAGAAGGAGCCAGACACTGTTGATGTAGCATGAAGTTGGAGACCGTCAGTTGTTTGGACCAAATGTGATCAAGGATTCAGAAGAGATGTTAAGTTGCTTCGAGATAGACTGAAGGTAGCTCAATCCTGGCAGAAGAGTATTGCAGACTCAAAAAAACGCAAGGAGTAGTCTATGAAATTGGAGATAGAGCATGTCTTCGTGTGTCCCCTCTGCAAGGAGTTAAACTATTTGGAGTTAAGGGAAAGTTAGCCCCGAGATTTGTAGGACCATACCGAGTTTGGAAGTGTATGGGAGAAGTGGCCAACAAATTGGAGTCACCCGAAGGACTGTCAGAAGTTCATGATGTGTTTCACGTTTCCCAGTTGAAGAAGTGCCATGCAGAGATGGCCAATATTCCCCTGTAAGGACGCTTAACCCTGGAAAGGATAATGATGTTCCACGAAGTGGAGTATGGACTTAATAAGTATAAGTTTTTATCTCGGTATGTGGGACATCCCACGAGGATGAACAGATGTATTACTATTGAATATAAAGGAGGTATGATATTGGAAATATGGATCAATGGAAATTCCATGATAAGTCTGAGTAATCACGTCCTAGTTTGGTGCAATAGAAGGAAGAAAGACATTACAATTGGATGGATTTTAAGTATGCTAGGAAGTTGGAAGCTGAATGTTGGAATAATGATTAGTTGCCCAGAGGATGAGTTCAAGGTTTACAAGTGATGAGATGGGCCATAACCCACAGGCCCCAGGACCTGCCAAGAAGCAAACACATTCTTGCTGAAGGAAAAAAACCGTGGAAGAAGTTACGACCTTGCCTACAGACGATTTTATAGGAGTAACGCAAAACCTAAGAGTTGCTAAGGAACGATAGATGTTTGTTTGGCTTGCAGAATCAATGGATTTATCCGAACTTAGTTCGTTGACAAGAGAAATTCTGCAATGCTTGTGAGGATGACCGAGTGTTAGCATGCGAGATTCGCTAAACCATATACAAGATAATGATTTGGGTGCGGGATGGATTGATCACCATACCGACTTACTCTTATTATTCGCCTTGTTATATGGGATGGTAAATCTGAGTGACTTACCTATAGTAGAGAGACGACGGTATTAAACCTTGTTTAAACCTTAGAATGGTATACTATTTTTTCCCTTGTACAGGCAGTTGTTGCCAATCGTAGGTCATACGGTGAGAATGAAGCCAGACCCGTTTTCTGCAGGAGAAACCATAAATTGTTGACCACCATGAGATATCGATAGTTTTTTAGTATTGGCGCCAAACCCGTCAGCTAAGAAGACCCAGTCTCGGAATAACCTTACCAACATGAAAGGACAGAAGAATTGAGGAAAAAGGTTATGCCGCTACCGGAAGAGCCAGAGAAGGAATTTTCCCGAGAATCTGAGAAGATCGACATTGCCAACAATAAGGATGGAGTATATGAGTTTTGATGGAACCGTAACAATGCTTTTAAGGGTGGTAGCACCTGAGACCCCAGTGATGATCGATGGATTTTGGGAAGACCCCCTACCCTAACCTATTTCTTTCTAGCCTCTCCGAATCTCGAGGACGAGATTCATTTTAAGGGTGGTAGGTTTGTAACATCCCAAAATTCTAAATTTTGGAATGTTATATTAAATAGATAGATTGATTGTTTGTTTGATTGTTGTGTAATTGATTGAGTGAAATTCGAAACTATTGAAAGTTAAATGAGAGGGAATAAAAGGACTTTCCCAAACTTTCATTTTTTCTAATCTTCATGAATTCAAATTCTTTTCAAATACAAAACCCTTAGAACGAAGATGATATGACTTCTTCCATTTAATTAAATGAAAGGGTAATTGAAAATATTTGAATTTCATTTGG
The DNA here is from genome assembly GCA_021437245.1 of Aegilops speltoides. Classification (NCBI taxonomy): domain Eukaryota; kingdom Viridiplantae; phylum Streptophyta; class Magnoliopsida; order Poales; family Poaceae; genus Aegilops; species Aegilops speltoides. The sequence goes on along the minus strand of CM038142.1, from coordinate 188,919,152 downwards.
AAATATTCCGATTCATAAACTTCATGCAACTCAATGATTTTCATGAGAGAAGATAAAATGACTTCTTCAAATTATATGAAATATGAGTTGGGATTTTTAAAAGAATTAAATTCAAAGTTCTTTTGAATTTATTTTCAATTTGGAGTTATTTGAGTTTTATTCAAATTATTTTTCCCCAAAAATAAAATATATGGAAAATAGGGTAACATGATTCCCTACATCAGAAAATTGGAGAGAAATAAATTTGAATTAATTTTGGTATTTTTAAAATGATTTTTATTGGATTTTAGTAGAGCAGAGCACTGCTTGAATTATCTAAATTTGTGTAGATTTTATTTGATTCTCTAAAATGTTCATCTTGTAGGAAATATTTTTCTGAAAATTTTAATATATTATATGCCTATATAATATATATATATATATATATATTCATTTTAGTTACTTTTGCTTTGTCTCTGTAAAAAACAAATGTTAAAAAAAATAGGCCGAAGCCGACCGAGCCAGGCCGACCCAGCTAGAGGCCGAGCCAGCCCAGCCAAGCCACTCGCCCGCGCGCACACCTCAGCAGGCCGCGGCCCAGCGGCCCACCTCCCGGTCGTCCCCGACCCTCGGTGGGAGACCAACTCCAGCACGCCACCGCCGCCGCTGCCGTGTCCTCGCCGGACTTCTCCACCGCCTCGCCTCGCCCCTCCTCCAAGTCTCCTCCTCCCCTTTATATAGCCCGGACCCCGGTCCCGTTTCCCTCGAAACCAGAGCCACCTGAGTTCGCAGCCGCCGCCACGCCCTCGCCGGAGTTGCCGCCGCCGCCGAGCTTCACCTCCATCGCCCCGCTCCACCCCGTCACTCCCGACCGACGCCGCTTGCTCAAACTCACTGCCAAGGCCGAGCACCTCGACTCCTCGCCTCCACCGGAGACCCACCGGAGCCGCCGCCCCGTCGACGCCCGAGCCGCCGCCGCCGTCTTCCCCGTCACCGGCGAACTCCACGCCGCGGTAACCACCGCCTCTCTCCCTCATCCGTTAGATCTAGGATCGACGGTCCATATTAGACTAGGATTTATTATTTTATTTTATTTCTGAACCGGTATGCTCTAAATAGCGAACGTTCACTAGTTAAACCTCTGTAGTGGACGAACTCGTCGCTTATGCTTCTGTAGTGAACGTTCGTTCGGTAGGATTTTTCTTTTTATTTTAGTTTTCTGCCAGGGACTCGTTTGTGAATATTTTATTTACAGATTGGCCCCTGTTTTTCAAACGACTACAACTTTTGCTCCTTTATCCAAATCCAACGAAACCAACGCCCAATTTTTTGTTATGATCCCCTCTATCCAGATAACCAACTCAAACATATTTTTGAAAGTTTAAAATTTTTATTTCAAACAGATTTGTATTTAAACTTTGTTTGATTGTAACTTGAGTTTTATAACTCCGTTTGAGTTGATTCTTTTTGCAAATCGAAGCTCTTGACCTAAACTTTCTGATAAGGCCAAATTCACATAATTTTGGTACTGTTAGAAATTGTTTTATGTTGCAAGAGTTTTTGACTTGGTTTGAAGTTTTACGAATTGTTTTCTTCGTTCTTTCCGATGCTTTTGAGTGATTGCGTATGTGTGGTTACTATTGCTTGCTCACGATAGATTGACCGGAGTGTGACGAGTAGAACTATCAAGAGTTTTGAGTGCGAAGCATCTTCATCAACATTGCAGGCAAGTTCACACTTTGATCATACCTTTTCTCATACCCAGTTTTATGCATTAGTTCAAACCTCCAAACAATTGCATGATTAGGATCTAAATTAAATTGTGGGTTTTGGGAAGTAGATTGAGGTAGCACCTATTACCTGTTTTATTTTCAAACCCTTGGGAGTTACTTCTACGTTTGCTTATTACGCCATGCTATGCTAGTAGACGTGGATTGGGTGAGTGAATTTCCATGACAGATGTGAGATTGTTAATTAATGGTTTATTTAAGGTGGCAACTTAAACACACATCTGGGTGGATTGAGGCACCTGGTTACTCCAGGACTTGCCTGTCTAGGCACCTGGGTCTCCAGGACTTGCCTGTTTTTCTTCGGACCGCCACCCAGGCTCAAAGGGATCATGAGATTATTCAAACTAGAAACTTACGTGTGCAGCCACAAGCCATTATGGGCTCTGGCATAGTTGATTAAGTCGTGCGAACTCTTACGGGTAGACTAGCAGATGTAGGGGAAAGTAGGTGTACCGGTCTACCCACATGTAAGGTGCTAGCGCTTCCGAAAGACTATGTCTCGATCATCCGTTTCTCAGACATCATGTAGTGCGAGAAATCAAACGGAGGCGATCGAGTCTTGTGGGAAAAGTGCGCAAACCTCTGCAGAGTGTACAAACTAATCATGATTAGCCGTGTCCCTGGTTATGGACATCTTGAGTATCTAGTACTTGATTTTCCTGTGAATCTCATCATGTTACTTTAATTAATACTGTTGGGTTGTTAATGAGTGCTTTTAATAGGGATTGAGAATGTTGTCAACCATTCTCAATGTTTAACAACCACCATGATAGTGAAATAAATTTACTCCTTTGTAGTAGGGAAAAATTGGCTTTTCGCAAAGACTGTAACCATAGAGCTTTTCCACCAGCCATATATGCATGTAGTGATAGACTTTATTCATCATTGCTCTATGGTGTGAATTTTGCTAGTACATTCAATGTACTGACCCTTTGTGGCTGCAACGTCTCATGTTGCAGGATCTTACGACGAGTAAGTAATACGTAAGGATTATGATTTCCTATACTCAACTTTGCCGTTGGTGTTGATGGGAATCCACAACCTGGTTGCTTCCGCTATTTTGGATTGAGGTAATAGTATTTACGTTATTTTATACATGTGATTTACCTTTGTTATAAATCCTCGAGTACTGTGTGTGTCAGCATACCGATCCAGGGATAACACTTACGCACAGAGACCTGACCGTCTGAGGTCGGGTTGCTACAAACTCTGAGTATGTTGCATGCTTGCCACGTGCCCCTCAGATGTGAACCGCGAGGGGCACCAGCGTAATTGCGCTGTGTCGCTCACCTACTTATAAATACTTGTCCCTTGCGGTAAAGAAATCCTTCTTCCACCTCTCCACCTCCGTCAAAACCCTAGCGCCACCGCTAGCTCTCGACGACGCCGGCGACGAAGTGCTTAGCTGCCGCGACTTCTCCGACGTCGTCCTCACGCCGGCCGCGGACATCGTCCTCTCCGCCGTCGCCGTAGGTGTCCTCCGTCGCCAAGTTAGGGCACGGTGGGCTGAACTGCTCGGTCTCCTATTCATCCCATCTAGCAGTTCTTCGTGCGGTAATTATAACTCTATTTTTGCCACCTTTTTTATCTTCAAGATTCATCCTGTTTACCGAAAGTGGTTTCTGCCTATTCAGTGTTAGATCTATTATGTCTGCATCTCATACTGCCTAGTCAATTCACTTAGATTTCCTGTCTAGTTTGATTCCTCACTTGTACTTATTCACGGATTGGTACAAATCTGGAACCAACTCACCTATATAAGTGAATGTCTTCGCATCATGAGGTCAATGTCTTCAAACTGATTTATCTTCAAAATCTTACGAGAATGCATATGACCTCTTCCCTTCCTCGCATCTCTAATGTCATCACGTGTACATGTCCGTGGAGAATCCTTGGTTCTCATAGTCCGCATTCGCTTGCGAATACTTACAACATCATATCAATTCTCCCGAAGCCAGTTCCTGCTTGACCAGCAAGCGTAAGTCTCTGAAGCCTTTGAACGTATTGAAGCCATTCAGTTTGAAGTTCATGGCTGCAGAAAAATCAGCAAGGAAGGGTGGCAGACAGCGTAGAGAAGGAACATCCAAAGATCTGCTTGATGACCTAGCAGAACTCTACAAGACATATCCTGAAGAGAATTATCATCAGAGAAAGACACGAATCGAATGGATTCGACGCTATTGGGCTGAGGAATGGTTCAAGTACAAGTTTGTGACGAAGGAATATGCAGAGAAGAATGCCATCAAGAGACCTTGGGGTGATATCCTCTATCGAGGCCTTCAACCCAAGAACAGAGTCAAGCCATTGCTCAAGGCTTCTATCCTTGCATGGTCCATGGACCCTGACCGAGAACACCGATCCCACTTCACTACTCGTGTCGTGACGACTCTCTCTTCAAGTGCAACTTCCAGGTTTGTTGTGGCTTCGCCAAGAAGAACAAGAAGTCATTGGGATTGGACTTCAACCCAGTCCCTCTGCTCCCGTCGGCCGACGGCTCCCATGATGTCGATCCCAATGTTATCGGCCCTTCTCCAACCTTGACGGCCTCATCACCTACATCGTGGTCCAAGGTGCGAGTAGATCATTCGAAAATGATGTCGACTCGATGAAGCCCCAGCTCCTCCTCCAAAGTCATAGAAGCAAAAAGAAGCCAAAGGCTTCAAGATCAGCTACACCTCAAGACTTCTCGTATGGTTAATCGCCATCGCACCTCCTAAAGCCGCAGTGCGATCAAGATCAATCATGTGTCTCCAAGAGAACGGAGAAGAAAAAGCAACTTGTCGACTAACCGATCAAGCCTTGACTCTCGCCGCCATTTTGCGCGAAGAACCCATTGATCATCAAGTGATGAAGATCTTGCCGATGATGCCCTTGAGCAGGTGATAAAGAGCAAGGAAGAAGCGAAATCTTCAACAACTTGCCTCTCTTTGATGTGGCAATCATCCACAACTTCATTGATGAGTGGTTCGACACCCCCAATCTCAGCTTTGAAGATTTGCAGCTTCCCATTGGCCTCAGTGTCGCCTTCAATGGCGCCATTGCTTCTGAGCTAGCTCTCGCTCAGCGTAGCGTTGAGCTGAAGAACAAAGTTGATTTTGAGAAGTCTCAATTCAAGAAGCATGTGGCCAAGCTAAGTGTTCAAGATGTCAGAAACTTCAAGGTCATGCTACATGAGCTTAAAGAAGCTTTTCTGAAGAAGCGTGAAGAAGCTCAGGGCTCTCGAGAGCGCATGAAGAGTTTGGCTGATAAGTGTGTGCTCACCTACAATGAGGCTGAGAAGCGCAAGTCACTTGGCCGTCTGGCATTGACCTGGGATGGCTGCAAAGAAGAAGAAGAAGCTTCCTCACGACCAACCTAAACCTTCAAGCCAAGAAGCCCTCGCATTATCTTCCCAAGCAAAGCATGACTGCTCAAGCCAAAAGTCACCACAACCGCTTGTAACATAAGAAGACGAGGGCTGCCGAGGTGAAGCCGTAAAGAGAAAGAATATCAAGCCTCGATGCCGCTCCTCCAAGAAGAAGCACAAGACCAAGAAGACTAGGGCTGCTTCCACGAGCCCTTAGTTGTTGAACCCATTTCGTGGTTCGCCCAGCGTCGTAACATCAAGAACGAAGGATGATAGTCCATGAGCTCGCTCCCACAGAGGCTCATGAAGTGAAGATATTCCAAAGAAATGAACCCACTGCTGCCAAGACATTGGTCATGATGACAATGTAGCTGATGATGAAGTTCTTCCTTAGATCGAACATGACATGGTATCATTGCCTGTTCATATGAACAGCGAACTCATCAGCATTGGTCGTCCTTTGACGCCAATTGCTCAGGATGCATCATGGGCCAATCACCCACAGCTACAAGACTCCCCCAGTACTCCCCAACAACAACAACAACAAGCTACACCCCCCGTGAAAGAAGAGGATGAAGACTTTGAGGCCCAGCCATCTCCATCTCCTAAGGCGTTGCCAGCATTTCGCAGGCATCGCAAAGGACAAAGGCCTCAAGTCCCTCTGTCGAGCGTTCCAGACGGAGAAGTGCAACGTTCACCTGTTGCTCGTCAAGTCTTTTCTGAACCTACTCCAACTGTGAACGTCTCCGCATCTGAAGCACAAGCTGCTGAAGACATTCCGGCTGCATCAGCCAAGGAAAATCAAGAAGAAGTACGTGTCCCTACTCCCCCAGTAATTGAAGAAGCAGTTCCTGATGTGGATGTGCCTGTGCCCGACCCTCCTATTCGTCAAGAGGAGGTTGACAATGTTGAGGCTGCCACCGCCAACGCTAATGAAGCCAATGACGTAGTCACGGCTGACGCTAATGTGGAGCCTGCACCAACCAGTGTGCCTGAAGCAAATGTGGCCACTGAACCTGAAACCAATGAGATCTGCACACTGAAGCTAATGAGACAATCGCTCTGAAGCACCTATTGTGCAGCACTGGCGCCTCACTGCCGCCTCGCTGCTCTGCTCCGCCACCAAGGCCCCATACTATTGAGCAAGCATACTGGTCATGGTCAGCTAACCACTGTCCGATGGCCCATTCTCGTACCTCCGCCTACTGCCACTGGACCTCAATTTGATTATCATGTTGAGCATAGGCCTCAGGTCCAGAAGCCAAAGCCTAGGCTGCCAAGGTTTCTAGGTACTGCAAACTCACCAGGGTCCATCAATGCAAATGGCTTCAAAAGCCACAATACCTTCTTTGACAGCGCCAAGAACCCCTACTCCAAGCCAAGGATATCATCAGATCAGTTCTGGAGCTATCAGCAGAGAAGCTATTACTCATGCGTTCTATATGATCAAGGGCGATTTTCCTCATATGCGCCTTTGACACCGGGCCATTGTTGGACTGTCGTGCTTAGAAGAAGCACTTGATTGCTTTCGTGATCTTTGGTCCGCTCCACTTTGTGATGCATAAAGAACATTGGAATGAAGAGCTATTGCTTCAATTCTATGCTACTCTACACATTCGCGGCTACTACAGAGACATAAAGACATGGGTTCTCGAGTGGATGACTGGAAATGTTCATCATGAAGCCAAAGCTATGGATATCATCGAGCTCACTGGGCTAGCCACTCCCGGAGAACTATATGAACTCGATCGTCGCCTACACCGCAATGCAGTGGAGAGTATCTTCCATAAGCCAGAACCCAATATGAGCCAGATGTTGAGCATGATGAAGCCCTTGCCATCTAACGCTGAATATACAACAAGTTCTTTGTTGAAGACCTTGAGTATCTGCCTCGCACCATATATCATATCATCAGGCGAACTCTATGGCCTGTCAAAGGACATTCATCAGCGGCCAAGCTTGAAGGAGCTATGAAGACTTTGGTCTTCTATATTCTCAATGGCATCAGCTTCAACACTCGAGAATTCTTCATCAGGCAACTTGCTGCTTCTGGCTCTGACCTATTTGGTCTGAAGTTTTATGCTCCATGGGTCATGCGCCTCATCAAGAGACACTCATTTGTCAACTATCAGCCCTCTACTCGCAATCATATGATCTTTTTGCCAGAGGTTGATATGTCAGTTGAAGCTATATACTCGACGACCGCCAAGAGGCCTCTTTGTCTTCGTAATGCCGAGCACCAAAGCTTCACTCAACCCATTGAAGGTGTTCAAGCAGCGACATGAATCTATCCATTGGTGGAAACACTCGTCCGCCTCATCGAGCACCCATCAAGCCACCGAAAGCACCATTGCACAAAGGCCTCGAAGCGTTCTCGCGTTCTCAATGACCGAGAACTTCTTGTGGCCCTTCATCGAAAACAGGATAAGCATCATTTTTGGCTCAAGAGATGATGCAAAGCCTCTTGGTGGATGTCAATCGATTCGCAACCTTGCCACCAAGAATGCCTTTGTTGCTCATGAAACTTGCCGCGATCATGGAAGAGTTTGACCGCTTAGTGTCAAGCAGATCTTCAAGACGATGGCTTCAATGAAAGATTCCAGTTTGACTCCACTCCTCCATGGATCGCTGTCCCACGTCGACTCCATCTCTTGAAGACTCAATATTCTTCCTCCGCTGCAACGGTAAATGCCAGAGTGATCGATGATGAAGATGATGCTACTTCACCACCTCCTACTATCTGCGGCGCAGACGACATCGCACCAAGTTCATCTCGCACCGCCAACTAACGGCGACAACCCCGCTGCTTCACCTACTCATGAGGACGAGTAGAAGCTCTATGTCTTCAAACCTTTTGGTCCCATCGACAAAAGGGGAGAAGCGTATGAGTTGATAGTCTTCAAGCGGGTTCATATGGGCGGTTGCATTATATTTTGCTTCGTGCTTACAACTCTTGCTTTTGAAACATTTGGTTCTCGAGTTGTAACACCTAAACTTGATGGTCGTCGCTACTTATTTGCTTCTTTGTGATGCGATGATAAATTCCACATGTGCGATGATAACTTCCGCACTTAGATCATTCTGCAGACGTCCATTTTTCATTATGCATGTCATTCTACTTGCTATATCATTTCATGCATGATGAATTATCTTCATAAGTTGAAGTGGATCTCCACAAGTACAACTCTGCCATGTGCATTTGCATTCCAAAAGCAAATTATTTATATGCACATCTTTGGGGAGCCCTTGCTACTTATGAAGACAATTCCCTATCCTTACAATTTCACATACTTTATCCCGTTGAAAACTTCAACCAGTTTGTCATCAATCACCAAAAGAGGGAGATTGTAAGTGCATCTAGTGCCACCCCTAGTTGGTTTTGGAGTATTGACGACAAAGTTGGTTGAGGGACTAATGCGTTTGTGAGAATTGCAGATAACGCAGTAGTGTCCCTCATTGATTCGGTTTACCACCGGAGATGACCCTAAAATGTATGAAGACATTGAAGACAATGGTGGTATGAGAAGATATTCATATTGAAGACTATGACATGAGAAGACATTGCGTGAAGACTATGGAGCCAAGAGGCGTGGTGGTTTCGTTGTTTGCTTTTCTTCTTTGTTGAGTCATAGGAACCACCGTACTGTTAAGTGGGGTCCAAGTGAACTAAGTCAGAGTGACTAAAGTGATGCTCAACCCAAATCCTATCTTTTCGAGCGAAGACAATGAGAGAAAATCTTATCCAGAGCTGGATGAGCCAGCTTTGCTTGTAGCCCAAGTAAAGTTGCCGCGTGTGTTTGAAATTTGACCGTTGGAACATGTGTCAGTTCCTTAGTGACCCAGGGTCATTTTGGACAAATCAGGTCGGGTTGCCTAGTGGCTATAAATAGCCCACCCCCTACACCATAAATTGGTGGCTGCTCAGAGTTTGTGCACGGCTTTTGTCGTTTGAGAGCAACCCACCTTGAAGCATTTGAGAGAGAGAGAGAGAGATCCTTGCGAGGACAAAGCCCAAACACCCAGAGCCAAAGAGTGTTAGGCATCACTGAAGTCTTTCTGTCTGTGTGACCTGAAGACTTATTACACTTGAGGACTGTGAATCCTCCAGCCGGTTAGGCGTCGCGTTCTGAGCATCCAAGAGTCATTGTGGATTGCCGTGAACGAAGTCTGTGAAGGTTTGGAAGTCTCCTTGAAGACTTACCAGAGTGATTGGGCGAGGACTGGGTGTCCTTAGCTCAAGGGAATAAGGTGAAGACACAGTCTTCGAGTTAAATCTCAGCCTCCCTAACTGCACGTCACAAGAGTCACAAAGAATCGAACTGGTCTAACAAATTATGTGTCTTCAACAAGCGACTAGTTCTATCCCTTCCCAACCTTACTTTAGTTTGTCTTCGTGAAGTCATTGCCTCTGTGTATCTGTTTGACTTCATTGCTTGACTACTACTGTTGATTGGCTTCATACTATCTTCCATTCTGATCCTTACTACCTAGCGGCTATTAGTCCTGTACTTTCACATCACTGCATACTTGACTATGGCTTGCTTGGTTAGTTTATCTTCCCCTGCATATTAATTAGGTCATTTCTGTTGTTTGTCTTCGAAACTTCTAAGTTTTGAAGACTTTCATAAAAATCGCCTATTCACCCCCCCCCCCTCTAGTCGATACTAGCACTTCCACTTACAGAACCCCAGCTTCCCGCCTCCCGACGGCACATCCACGCCTTCTTCGTCGGGAAGGTTAGGCCGGTCCTCCTCCAGCACTGGGCTCCCGTGCAGGACAACGGCATGAGGGTGTACGCCCCCGAAGCTTCTCGTCGGAGAACCACGCGCCGATATCGACGGAGAAGCCGCCCGTCCTGACTGGCAGGGGCGGAATTGTGCCTGGGACAACTGGGCTATAGCCCCAGGCGTGGTCCAACTCGCAACTACACTATCCAACAGGAATTTTGCAAGTGTGTACACTTATAAAGGCCCAGCCCCAGACGTGCACTTCCAGTGCCATGCCTCAGCCCACGACGAACGATCGCTCCAAAACGAACCACCCATCCCTAAAAACATGTCTCCTGATCGCTGCTCTCCATCGCCAGCACGCACGACGCTCTATCTATTTCCATTCCATCGTTCCGCCAGAATCGCCAATCGATCAGAAGAAAAAAAACTCGTTCATGCTGCGCCACCGATTCCCCTCGAGGCTTCGACTACTCGACTCGACGAACCGTTCGTCCAGACCTGCGCGGCTGCGCCCGGCCGACGGCGTTCGGAATCTGGGACCATCTAGCCGCAACCCCCCTCCAAACGTTCTATTCTGTTCAGCTCCATTTACTTCTTCTTTTTTTCAAATTGGGCCATGCCCCCGATTTCATTTCATATATTGAAAAGAAATCGATTTCAGTTCCATTTACACAACAGGCTGGACATGATAGGTAATCTCTAGTTTGTTGTATCATAATTTTTTCCTAGTTCTTTCGTGTCAGCCTAAATCAATGAATCAGTGATGTTAAAATTCTATTACTTTAGTAAAATTTGTTACATGTTTATATTTTACAAAATTTCACATGAACAATTGATTTAGTCTGTCCAGTGTGTTGGTCTTAAATACTAATACTTGATTTATATTTACAAGTCCATGTCGTTTTATTATTGCTGGTGGACAAACAATAACCTCAAATGAACAAAGTCTTCGTTAATTGGTACCAACTTCCCAATGATGCATTTTGTTAAATTGTTTACATATTTTATCAAATTTGCTTTCATCATAATATGAATTCATATTTTTCATTCTGGTGAATATGTGGTGTACTTCTAACATGCATTACTATGTGTGGTATTCAGAGTTTTTTTATAGCCACTTAGTTTTAGCCCTAGGCTTTGAGAAATCCTGGCTCCGCCCCTGCTGACGGGGGCGATGAGTACATCGTGATACTGCAGTCATCAATCCTGCTACTGCATAATGTGCATGCATGTACACTCCCATGGCAGCGCCCAGCTCACGCCTGCCTTCAAGGAATTTTGCAACGGTATCACACAAGTAAGCAAAACAAAACATCATCCTGATCTCTGGCGTGTCACTACTAGGAAAAGGGCTATAGATGGAATTGACACTAATGGCGCACCAGACATGTAGTGCGCCATTGCTATATACTAATGGCGCACCATGTGTTGGTACGCCATTAGTTTCCAAATACTAATGGCGCACCACATCCCACGGTGCGCCATTAGTAAAAAAAATTTGTTTTTAATTTTTCAAAACTTTAATGGCAAGACCATGGGTGCGGTGCGCCATTACTAGTTTTAACTAGTAATGGCGCACCACACCCACCGTGGCGCCATTAGAAGTTTTGAAAAAGAAGTAAAAAAATTATAAAAATTTATAAAATTTTTGTTAGTAATGGCGACCGTCCACCGGTGCGCCATTACTAAGTTTTTATCAAAAATTTCAAACAAAATTTCAAAAAAATTATATATTTTTTCAAAACTAGTAATGGCAACCAGTGGTTGTGGTGCGCCATTACTAGTTTAACTACTAATGGCGCACCACCCCACGGTGCGCCATTAGTAGTTTGCCCACTTCCACCGAATGCACCCCCGACCGCTTTTCAGTTTTAAAAAAATAAAAAAAATGATAAAAATGTCAAAAAATAAAAGAAAATAAGTTTCCCATGTGATATGTGGTCTAGTTGTTGGGAAAATTTACAAATATAAATTTCGACTTTATTTGTAAAATCTCTCTGAAAATTTGTAAAATGGGCATAACTTTTGCATACGAACTCGGATTAAAAAGTTTTATATATGAAAAATCATCTACTCGAAAAGTTACATCCGAATTTAACGGGGGGAACCCCGTTAAACATTTTTAAAATCCTCAAAAGCCTAACAAAAAAAAGTTACGGGGCTTTTAAGATCTGGAGGCAAAAAAATTCAAAAAAAAATTAGTTTTTGTAGTTTTTGTTAAATCTGGTCAAACTATGGTCAAACTAATTATTCAAGAATATTAGTGTTAATAAATAATTATTTTAGTTTTTTTGAATTTTTGTCAAATCTGGTCAAACTATGGTCAAATCTGGTCAAACTATGGTCAAATCTGGTCAAACTGTGTGCGAACTAATTATTCAAGAAATATTAGTGTTACTAATTTTTTAGAATAATAGTTTCAAACTCAAACAGTGAAATGTGTCAGTACATGCTCAAGCTAAATTCCTGAGGTTAATAGGATTGACATCTTACTATTGTTAGGAAAACAACAAGTGCAGACTTGGAAACGAGGAAGAATAGAACTCGGAAGTTAAGCGTGCTCAGGCTGGAGTAGTGAGAGGGATGGGTGACCTTTGGGAAGTTTGACCATGGAGTGCGATTTGACCTGAGATTAAGCATATTGACTCGAGATTAAGCCATAGTGACCTGAGATTAAGAAAAAAAACAAAAAAAATTGGAAATTTTGAAAAAAAAATAAAAAAAATTCTGCAAAAAAAATTTGAAAAAAAATTGTTACTAATGGCGACTTTATGTGGTGCGCCATTAGTATACCAGATACTAATAGCGACCGTGTAATATACTTATGGCGACTGCAAAAGCGCCATTAGAAAAAAATTCTAGTGGCGTGATGCTAATGGCGCACCGGTAGTGCGCCATTAGTAGGCAAAACTGGTGCGCCATTAGTAGGCAAAACTGGTGCGCCATTAGAAGGCTTTTTCCTAGTAGTGTCATGGTCGCCGCCGATGATGATTTGATGCAAAGTTAAGCAGGCGAATATGGATATCATGGTGCAGGAGGAGAGCTCCTGAGACGGTGATGCTAGCGGCCGCCCAAGCTCTGTGCCCCATGCTCGTCGTCGGGCTCCGCAATTTGTTCTCATGTGCCTATCTATGTCATGTCGTTGAGGATACACCGTAGTGCCGAGGGTGCCAAGTGATCGCCGTGCAGCGACATGGCACGACGTGCACGGGGCGACGGAGGCCAATCCCGCCCGGATCGAGACCATAGGCCTACACGCTTGGAAGAAGTAGAGGATGAGCCTTGGTTGCGGTTGCGGGTTGTATTTTTATTTTTTATTTTTTTTCGGAAAACTTCCAATCTATTCATTTTCAATCATGGTAGTACAACAAACACTAGAAATAATAAAAATTACATCTAGATTTGTAGACCACCTAGCGACGAACAAGCACTGAAGCGAGTCGAAGGCGCGCCGCTGTCATCGCCCCTCCCTCGCCGGAGCCGGGCAAACCTTGTTGTAGTAGACAGTCGGAAAGTCGTCGTGCTAAGGCCCCATAGAACCAACGCACCAGAACATCAACCGCCGCGGATGAAGAGTATAGATCAAAAGGATCCAACCTGAAGACACACGAACAAAGACGAACGACGAACATATCCGAGCAAATCCACCAAAAACATATCCGGGTTGTATTTACTGGAGGAGGACTGGTCGTGGCTGGTAGCAAGTCGTGGTTGCGGTAGCAAGTCCCAATACAATACGGTGCCACAACTGGCAGCAAGTTGTGGCACCGTATTGTATTGGGACTTGCTAAGGGCGGTGGCTTTGCGTGCACGTATCAGCCTTTTGGTACAGCGCTATGGCACAATGTGAATACGGACGAAATTATGGTAGTAAGAAGCACACATGAATAGTACCACCTCAGATGTAAAAAACAATATAGGTGAAAAAAACTGAAAGCGTAAATTCACGGGAAGAAGCGTATTGTGACGGTGAAGCCACGGAGTCAATCCATGCTTTATTATTAGGAAAAAATATAAATATATATTTTCTCTTTTCTCTTTTCTTCCTATTCTTTCTGTTTTGCTCTGTAAATTCAAATAGACTTTGAATTTGAATTTTCTTCCAACAGTGAAACGTCCCTGAATTCCAGAGGGAATATTTGTGACTGTGTGAACTTTTTGTTTGGGCATTTTAGATAAATAATTTCTGCAGCTTACATTTGAATTTGAATTTTGTTTGAATTTGAATTTTGTTTCAAAACCAAATATGTTTCAAATCCATTTTAGAAAATTGGCAGACGGTCAACATGTCATTTGGACTTGTGGAATTTATTTTCCTGCCAAAGTTAATGCAAAGCCATTTCCAAATAATTCCCCTTTGATTTTGAATTGATTCCAAAATAGATCCAATCCAATTCCTGGGGAATTTATTTTGGCTTGAATATTTCTTGGGACTTACTCCCTCCGTCCGAAAATACTTGTCATCAAAATGGACAAAAAGGAATGTATCTAAAACTAAAATGAGTCTAGATACATTCCCTTTTATTCATTTTGATGACAAGTATTTCCGGACGGAGGGAGTATTAGAGTTGGCCTTATGCCCAAATAATATTTCAAATGGTTTGGTTCCTACCAGGGCTAGCTAGGCTTCAACTAATGGCATTGAGATTTTATCCTTTCTAGGCAAACAATCAAGCAATTCAAGGTCACTCACCAGCATTCCTAGGCAATCATGGGTATTTCCTAGAAAAATTTTAATTCCTTGTGAATTTTTCAACATGCAGATTTGGGAAAATATGGGATGTGACAAACAGGTTGCGTCAAGGCCCGGTACGATCCACCGAAGCAAACTGCATTTGGCGCAGTTGGGCACCGCTAAAGTGTAAAAAAAAATTGGCATGGTTGGCCTCTCATTACCGGTTGTGGACGTTGGATCGAAGGGCATGGCATGGACTTCAGGATGCTCCTTCCGCTTGTTACACTTGCCTTCAGGAGGACACCATGGACCATATATTGGCACAACGCGTTTTCGCGAGGCATGTGTGGTATGGTTGTTTGACAGCTTGCGGGTGTACATACACATACCGGAGGAAGATGACTCTTTCATGGAATTGTGGGAGAGGACTCGTGCAAACTTTCACAAGATGGACAAGAGGGGTTTGGACTCGTTTGACATTGCAACTGCTTGGCATCTCTGAAAGCAAAGGAATGCGAGAGTGCTCAGTCGAGTTGAGCAAGTTAGAGCACCTACTAGTTTGGTGCAACAAATTTTGGAAGAGATCAAAATATGGAAATTTGCCTGAGTTGTAGTGGGGTTACTGGATTCGTGAGAGAGTAGGCTTTTTCTTTTTTGGTTGGTGTACCCATTGCGATGTTCGCACCTACCGCGGGTTATTGTAAACAACGCTTTCTTTCTTTTATAAAAATACGGTGCGTCTTTGGCGCACTCCAAAAAAAAAAAATGGCTAATAGCTCGTTTCGCTCACATTATTCAGCTACCGATGAATGAGCTAATAGCTCGTTGCTCTTCTCTTCCTAGTAAACCAAGCAACAAACGGCAATGCCAAAGCAAATCTCACTAGTTCTTGCAAGTGGCTAAGAGGGGAAATGGCCCGTGTGGGCATCTAGCCGTCCACGTCCCGGCATAAATCTAATCGTAACAAATCACAGAAAACATCAGGATAACAAATCGCCGACAATTAACTAGAAGGGAGCAACATGCAATGTAATGTCCGGCAATAAAATGGTAGATGGATGCAGCAGTCACAGCACGATGGGGTCAGAGGCTTGGGACCCTTTCCCTCCCCGGTTCTTGAACCTCTTGGCCTGCACGCAGCTTCGATTGCTCCTCCGCAGCGGCGGTCGCTTCCGCCCCTTGTGGCCTACGTCCTCCACACTGTCCTCACTCCCTTCCGATGCCTCCTCTTCCCCCGCCTTGCCGTCTTCCCCCTCCTCTTCCTCCTCCCCCGTCGGCTTGTCACAGCATTTCGGCGCAGGATGATCGCTGCCGTTCTGCACCGCTTCATCAGGCACAGGCCCATGCGGATGCGGTGTGCCGATGATCGCTTCTTCACACGGTGGAATGGCAGGAGGGTGCGGTGCAGTCAGCTCAGAGGTCCCCTCGCCCCCAGCATCAACTGCGGTAAGTGAGAATCCTCCAGTAGTTCATGGATCCGAGCAAACGACGTGGCTACCTCGACGGGAAGTGACCGTTGCTCGAGAAATCGCGTGATGGTTGGGAGCTCCTTCTTGATGCTCTCCATCTACAATTATATGAATGATAGGTCACTTAGACTGTGGACAAAGCTTGCCATCATAAGCATTACCTTTAGCTTTATGGACCAGAGTTTACCACTGCAAGCAATTTGAGACCAGGAAATTCTCGTGCCGTGCTCGCTGGCGTAAAAACATCCTCAATCGTTTTACAAGTGGCAGGAACTGCTGTATGATCAGGACGAGTAGCATTGATCAACTGCTCGAAATGTTTGATCTCTGATGCATACTCGAGGCTCCAATCCACTGACGCGTTCCACTGATGTCGCTGGAACCCACCAACATCGCCGACCGGATGCTGTTCTTGACCAAACTGACGAGCAAATCGATCTGGGAGATATACTTCCCTCACGTTAAAGTTGATCAGCCATGTTCTGGAGAAGCAGACGCTATCGGGTGCCCAGCAGATGTTGGGAATAGATGCAGGATCCATGCCCTTGTAAGGTTCCCAGTTCACCGAACATAAAATACTTGCATTATCAAATTCAAACGCCAAGTAATAATTAATAACAAAGGATAAAGTATGGCTACAAATTACCGGAAGGTAAACTCACATCTGAAACTCGAAGCTGACCGAAAGCTTTTCTGATATCTGAAGCTTCCTTTGTTGGTTGGGAGATTGCGTGCCCGGCCCACCTGCACACTCGTGGGACCACAAGTGCTGGATCATCCTCCATATCAGGGCGCATCGCTGGAATATATTCATATATCCACCCCTTTGCACAGAAACTCAAAAGATACATTAGAACACTTCCATACTAGAGCAGTTTCACAACTTGAACAACTTGATTTTAAAAAGAATACTCGAAAAAAAGGAAACATTTTATTCTTTCCAATCGTCCAATATTTTTTTTTACCAATTGTCATTCTCCTGTTGAAATTCTTTCTCATTTTAAGAAGTGTCAAGTGTCAACCATGAGCAACTTTGTAAATTCTTAGACAACATCCAATGGCGAAAACTTTATAGATGTTCTGTATATCAAATACATGCGGTTAGATCACATTTTCCTTTTCCTGTTCATATTTCTCTGTGAATGTAGCATCATCGATATTCTCAAAAACCTATTATAGTATTTCTTCAATGCTAAGAGCTCAAAAAAAAATACATTGGAATCTTTTTTCATATTGTAACAGTGGAGCGAGAACCAAACCTTATTTGCAAAGAGTCTATGAAGGACAAAAGGCATTTCATTCTTTCCTAACATCCAATTACTTTTTTCAATTGTATGAATGTAACATCTCACTTATGCCTTTTCAGCTCTTATTCCACTGTGCATGCATATATAATTATTTTCTGTTTACAGTAACATTAGGGAACCGAGCATCGCTCGGTGGGGGTGCACGCTCAGCACACCTGCTGGCGAGGTTAGCCATTCATCTATTAATCAAAATGCCATGGGTGCTAGTGCCCGTGCCCCGTTGTTTGAAAATAAATTAGTCTAGAGTAACATTATCACTGTTCCTCACAAACCTAACGCAAAAAATTTATTCAACAAAGAAGGGTTTGCAAAGTTAAATAGAACTGGAAGAAAATAACCGAAGTAAGATTTGCCCCTGATAAATGAGAGTTTACATACCATGAGCAGAGTGGCGCTGCCGAATATTCTTTTTCTGGCAATAGAGTGAGAAGACGCTAACGTAGAGAGAGCCTTGTAAAGATGAGCAAGAGCAGCAGTGCCCCATGCGTACTCTCGTACCTTGTCAAAGTCCGACAAAAGTGGTAAGTACTTTGGAGAGACATAGCCCTTGTCTTTGTCTGAAAACAGAGTTGCTCCAATCAAGTACAAGAGATATGCTCTTGTTTTGCACGCAATTTCTTTATCAGTAGGATGCTCCGAGAGCTGACTAAACTTGGAGTGTAACCAAGAGAGCTTCACACGGCTACCCCTGCAGTCCTTTGAACCAGGAACTCGGCCAAGGTATTGGAGGAGCAGCTCTTCTGACGACATGTTGAGCACAGCCCCGGTGGTCACGGCACGGCCTATGATCGGAATTCCCAATATGTAGGCAGTGTCCCTGAGTGATGGTCCCATTTCAAAGTCATGGAACCTTGCTGTGTTCGTTTCTTTGCTCCAAAGCTCGCAAAATACCCTGAGCACAGTGCGGTTGATGGCCAAATCTCCCATGTATTTCAGATTGCCGAGCCCACTGGCGTCCACTAACTTCTGCTGGTGTTGGTTCAGATTCCATGTCTTGAGCTCCTCCGTCGTCTGGCACACTGATAGTTCACGAGCTTCCTGCATGATTAAGCACCACATGTTATACATGCAGGAACCAAAGGAAGGTTTGGCAAATTGGTGTCACTTGGTTTATGAAGATAACTACCTGATTGCGACCTTTGCCTGTTGGTACCGCCTCCGAGGATTCCATTCAGTTCTGCTGCATAGAGATAAAACACCATAGTTATTTCAAATGGAACAAAACACAGTAAGAAAAAATTCAAACCATGCACGAGGGCTGCATGTGTTATATTATGACAAGATAAAAGCTTACAGGCCATAAAATAACCACAAAGTCCAAAAGAGAAAACATCAACAAGAACAAAACTACAGTAAATGTTTAGAACTGTTTAGTAAGTGTATGCAAAATAAGAATCCGAGACAGGATCTATTGTTAGAATAAAAAATTAATGGAAGGTCTGAACAGAGCATAGATGATGTGCGGTACCGGTAACAGGAAGTTGGGAAGAATGTAGATTTCAGATCTTGAATGGTTTAGCCTTTAAATTGCATTTAATTATCAAAACCAGTTGTTGGGAGTTTGAATGGTAAAAGGGCAAGCAAATACAGATTGTAATCAACAAGAATGAGAGACAAGACAACGGCATGGAAACCAGAATTCCATAAAAGCATAACCTACTGCAATGACTCAACTCCTTGAAATACAGCGTTAGCAAAATTATTCATGATTGAAGTAAATACGGCGTTAGCAAAATTATTCATGATTGAAGTAAATACGGCGTTAGCAAAATTATTCATGACACAAGTCGTTGAAATACGGAGTTCACAGTGATATGCCTTGCCTACATTGGCACAAGAATAAGAATCAGAGTGGTTGGCAGGCGACAGACACCCAAGGTAAAAGAAAAGGAGCATACTATTACTAACCAACCAGCCAAAGAAGGCCCTTTTTATTTTGTTTGAAAAGTGAGTTGGAAAGAAGGCCATAGTTGAAGTAAACACAAAGATGCACTATTATGCAACTAGTGTAAGAAACTCATTACTCCTTTAAATTGAGTGTACATGGGAGGAAGAGAAGCAAGCCGTAAGTTGATACTTGCGCCAGATCAAGAAGATGATCCAGCCATTTAGTACACCGCAGCAAAATAAGATGAGAAACCGGTGTCACAGAATACCAGAGAAACGCATCTGGCCATTACGGATTTCGCCTTGTAAAGCTTTTTTTTTCCTCTCTCTCTCTCTCTAGATAGAGAGAGAACCTTTCCCCTTGTAGAGCGAAGATGCTGGACAAGCGTGTCCTCTGGCTTCAAACCCCACCACCATGGCAGCACGCAAGCTTGAGGGGGGAAAGGGCCAAAACACCAAAAACCCTAATCACGAGCAGTGAACAGAGGCTGGCGAAGGAGAGATATACGACGAGAAATAGGAATTCTAGTTGAGTCGAGTCAATCACGAGCAGAGGATGATCCTAGACGACCCCCTTTCATTCAAAAAAATAAAAGGATGATCCTAGATGGAAAAAGAAACTGAACTGAAACGCAAATACAATCGAGAGAGAGAGAGAGAGAGAGAGAGAGAGAGAGAGAGCAAACCAGGGTGAATCGCAGGAAGACGAAGGAAGTGCAGAATGGAATGGAATGGGCAAGGGCAGCGGCCAGCGGGTTTTGGGCGACGAACGGACTGCTCCTCCTGCTCTACTCTTGGCGGTCATATAATTATGACTGGCCTGACTCTGGCTCCTTTTGGGAAAGGAAAGGCTCGCGCTGACATGCGGGTCCAGTGGACGCCCGTGGAGCCGAAACGTGGCACCCAGGACAGCATGCATTGCAAGCTCGCTCTCTCTTTTTCTGTAGAGCAGTCCAAATTTATGGCAATTCCTGAATGGTGCTACTTGACAACCAACCGCGTCCCTTGCCCACCCACGGCTGCCTCGCCAGTTTCTCGTTCAGATTGTTTCTTGTTGATGAGTAGGAGTAGGAGTAGGAGTAGGGGTAGATCTAGCGAGAGGCAACCATGCCAAAGCCATCCGGGACATGGTAATTTCCCTACATACTCACCCTGCCATGACTGCAACATTTCCTCTCAAAATTCAAGATTGGCCAACATGAAATTCTGAGAGACCACCGTGCAACATCCCATCCTGGCATTCTGTCATGGCCAGCACTTGCGCATATCTACCGCGCAAAGAAAACACAGAGGGCCACAAAGCACAGCATCACCAAAACGCAAGTGCCGCAGATTAACTGGAGAGGAAGGATAGCACATCCCATCCGGTGCATACGCCACAAAGGTTACCTTGCCCCACCAGCCTACACGACTCATGTGTGCACACGCATGCCAAAGGCCAGGTTTTCACTCACCAGTCACCACGACCAAAGGCACACAAACGCTACATAAAACAGTAAACTGTCTGCGACAGGTCCACTACTTTGTACAATGCCAGTCCCTTATCAGAGGAAGATCGGGTTGGTCTCCTCGGCCCCAACCCCGTCCCTGTGCTTCAACATCTTGAGCTGCACGCACATCCTTCCACTCCTTCGGACGCCCTGGTTGCTCCTCGGGGTTCCGGATTCCTCACACCTCCGCCTCCTTGATTCCGGCAAGCTCGAGTCTCCAGACGAAGACGACTCTGCTGTCAAATGCGACATTTGCCAGGGATCCATCACCTCATTTTCCTTCAACGCTTCCCCTCTGTTTAGCAGAGGCACGGTGCCATCCAACACCCTGTCACACTTGCTAGCCTGATAAGGCACCAGCGCACCTGCATACCGGTCTACCCCGCAGTCCTGAGGGCTTGAAGGATCTTCAGAGACCAAAGGTTTCCTCGCCCTCTTTCTTGGATTCTTTGCTCTCACATTCTTGCTCTGAGCTGCTTCATCTTTCCTTTCATTGCTCTGTGGCAGGGAATAAGTTTTGATCATCGTGCTCACCCTCTCTAGGAAGCCTGCAACCTCCACGGGGAGTACCTGTCCCTCCAGATAACGATCAATTACCGGGAGATCATTCTTTAAATCTTCCACCTACAACCCACAAACAATGATCACATCAAGGATCACCTCATGTACTAAAAATGTACAAAGAAAATAGATTCCTATTGGGGCCTTACCATCATAGAGAAGTTTTGAGATGCATTCCGGCTGCATCTGATACTACTCTGTCCAGCTATAGACTCACTCGGGAGGGAGTTTATATTAGCTCCCGTAGAAGGGATAAAACGACAACCAACCAATTGATGGAAGTCATCAATCTCACGAGCATACTCAACCCTCCAGTCTTTCCCTTTATTCCAAGTTCTTCTTGCCCACATTGGCACCTGATAGAGGCGACCTTGCTCCCTCCCAAACTGCCTATTGAACCGGTCAGGTACATACACCTCTTTTATGTTAAAGCTGATTAGCCATGTCCGAGAGTGGCAAATGTTATCTGCTGCGATGCAATATCCTGGAACAATCGCTGGATTTATGTCCTTGTAAGGATTCCAGTTGACCTGAAGAAATGATTAAGAAATTAATTCAACAGCAGTTCATTTGTAGGAATAAATTATAAAATAGGTAATTTGCACTTGCATCGGACAACTGAAGCTGCTCGAAATCCTTTCTCCATTCCATAACTTTCTTTCTCTGCCCACGTGTTGTTCCTCCAAAGTTCCATCGGCATGCCCGGGGCAGCAACGTGTTCTGATTCTTTTGTTGGGGTTGAGTCAAAGGAATATACTCGTAAATCCAAGCCTTGTAGGAACAAGGGGAATCTCTAATTAGTGAACAAGATGGCACAAAGCTAGAGATAACAAGAGAAATCTCTAATTATTGAACAAGATGGCACAAAGCTAGAGATAACAAGGCAAATCTCTAATTATTGAACAAGATGGCACAAAGCTAGAGATAACAAGGCAAATCTCTAGTTAGTGATCAAGATGGCACAAAGCTACACACATCTTTCCTACTTATAAAGATTGGAGTTGATGGTGAGTTCACATGTGGGACCATATAAATAAACAAATGCACTTCTACCCATATGTGGGACTAGCAACCTTCCAAAAGATATAATAAACAAATGTTACTATTGTGAGACCTATCCCATCCCAGATAAGAATATACACTGCTACCCTAATATGAGCATAACACTCTTATAAAAACACAGATTATAAATGCATACAATTCCAATTCAAAACCATGGTCTTTATTTTAATTTCTCTACCCAATCAATTCTTCCAGTTCTATAGCATAGTAGAAGAGAGCGAACACATTGCAATTTCAACGTGGTCATAGACGTTGCCCTCCTACCAAATCCAAGATCTTGTACATTCAAATTACTCATGTCCATTCGCCTATGTTTTAAAATTTAAATGTTATCTCACTGTAAATCTTGCAAAGGACCTTTCGTCATATATATAACGCTTCCTTTTTAATCATAAACCATGCAATAGACATAAGACATCATCATCTTTTGATGATTTCCTAAGCCAGTAGTAACGCACAGGCATTCTGCTAGTAACACTAAATACACAAGAGACAATACCATGAGCAAAGTTGCACTGCCGAGAAACTGGGTAGTAGCATTTGGTGTTACTGCAACAGACAATCCTCTGTACAAATGAGCAAGGGCTGCAGCCCCCCAAGCATACTCATGTATCTTCCTGAAATCCCCCAAAAGTGGTAGGTATCTTGGGGATACAAATCCCCTCATTGTGTCGGGAAATAAGGTGGAGCCAACCAAATATAGAAGGTACGCTCGGGTGCTGAATGCAATGTCATTGATGGTGGGGTTTTCTGGCAGTTGATGGAATTTCCTGTACAACCAGGTTAATCTGATCAATCCACATAGTTGCTCTCCGCTTCCAGGGCTCTCTCCTAAGTAATGCAAGCACATGCGATTCACAGCTTCATCACCGATGGGTTCTGCCGTCACCACATGACCAGTCACTGGGATTCCTAGAATATATGATACGTCACGGAGAGACGGTGCCATTTCAAATCCCATGAAATGTGCAGTATTTGTTTCGTTGTTCCATCTCTCACAGAAGGCTGTAAGCAAGGAACGGTCAATGGTAAATCCTGTCGTAAGAGCAAGATGTCCAAGACCACTAGCATTAACTACTTGTTGTTGTTCATCAGTTAGAATCCATTCTTTTAGCTTCCGTGTCTGCTGGCTTGGTAGCAGAACACCATACCGCTGTAGAAAATAGAGCTTGTCAGTACATATTTTTGCTCACAACGGAGTGAGATGGAGGAAAGAGCCACGTACTGTCCAGGTTTGCGAGCTACCAACTGCTCTTCGGCCATTTGGTTTTTGTTGCTGTGTTGTCTGATCATGAGCTGTGGGATTCATCTTATCCTGGAAAACATGGTAAAAAAATGAAGGTAAATGTTCCACGTCCACTATTGTTAAGCAAAAAGGTAGACCGAACAGGGATGTTGTTATTTGTGCAGATCCAGTTGATACAAATGATGTGTAAAAAAACTAAAAAGGAAACAACATATTGGAAGCAATACACTAGAGTGCATGTTCCAGAATAATGACAAGCGACACCATTTCTTATAACTGTTGAAAGTGATGCCCCAGCAATCACTAGATTCAATTACACACCATTTCTAACAGAATATTTTGAGCAGTAAAATAACGCACAGGGTCTGATAAGTTAAGGGATGATTGTGCAACATAAATATAGTCAAGCACACAATAATTCAGAATTTCAGATAGACAACGTCTATGGGAAATATATTTTTTAGTTAAAGTATGTTTTGAACATTTTCCTGCCCTATA
Source organism: Aegilops speltoides (assembly GCA_021437245.1). Taxonomy (NCBI): domain Eukaryota; kingdom Viridiplantae; phylum Streptophyta; class Magnoliopsida; order Poales; family Poaceae; genus Aegilops; species Aegilops speltoides. The sequence continues at coordinate 188,895,112 of CM038142.1, read as the reverse complement.
ATTTGCCGACTACCCACCACTCCCAGTGGTAGGATGATTCATGGATAGTGGGAAAGCACAAGTAAAGTGCATTACATACACATGCACAAAAGGTCCATCCATGGCCACTATTTGTTCTAAAATCTAAACAGTGGCCGGTGTAGAATTTGTTTTTACTGTTTTTTTGGCAGAAATATCAGTGAGGTCAGTCTGAGTAATAATAATGCTTTTCCCTTAAGTAATCAGCTGTGGAGATGAGCATGATACATCTTTAGATGCCACCAGTATGTTGCAACTTTTCAAGGTCCACAAACAGAAGTCTAACAAAACAAAATAAGAGGGCAATTATTGGGACACTCGAAATAACTTCAACCTTTTGTAGTAAATGATCCAGGTACAAGAGTTGGCACCAAATCATGCCAAGTTTGGGGGGCAGCCCAGTGCATGTAGCTCCCGCTTGCGCAGGGTCAGGGGAAGGGTCCGGCCACTTTGGGTCTTTTGTACGCAGCCTTTCCCTGCATTTCTGCAAGAGGCTGTTTCCAGGACTTGAACCCGGGACCTCATGGTCACAAGGTAAATATTCATAAATACTAATTCATTTCTCCAATCAAGTTAGCTCTATAGCCTCTGATGATAAATCGTTGTGTAAAGCACAGTAACCAGGACCTGGGTTTGACCAGGCCAAGGAAAAGGGTCGTGAGACGAGAATCACGGCATCTCTAAGAGTAAGGCTCCAAGGGGGTTATTGTTCTTCGGGGTGGCAGCTTGGGGTGCGGGACGTGATCCTGATGAAACCGGATAAGTGACCTAATAACAATCTATTTCATGCAATATAAAGTCTAAGCACGTGACAAAAGGAGAAACGGAAAATGGAACCTTTGCTGGTGTGTGTACGTTATCACCTAGGTAGATCCAGCTTTTAATGAAGCGATATAGCATGAGTTTTCAATGTTCTCATGGCAGATCCAGCAAATGGGCACAACATGGCAAACAATAAACAGACTGATTCTGTTTTGTCAAATATAAGTTCATCCTAGAAAAGCCTTACATTAATAAGTGCCGTGAAAACCTGCCGGGTCAGCAAATCATGCAGGGTGACTGTGCTGTGCGTCAATCATCGCAATAGCTCAAGATGAAACACATGTAAGACAGCAAGATTCACCCATCCAAAAGAAAATTTATCATAATTAAGATTTAAGACTGATCCAGAATTATTACACTTTAGAAGTTAGTACAATCTTGTCCTCAAAATTAAATTAAATCCGGCTGCATGATTTTTGTTATGTACTCTTCTCATATTGAACTAGGGGAGTAAATGCTCCGTTTGGCGTTGTGGTAGGTGGTGGCCTTACCCCAAATAACTAGTTTGTGCAGCACTGCACCTGCAAACTACCACTAAATAGAGTGTTGGAAATTCAAAATATGAAATATTTGACTTGATTGTCATATTTAATTTGACTAAGAACAGAACTTGGTTAGCTTGAAGTTAGGTCCATACATGCAGATCTTGCCCTAAACGTAGAACGCTATCCTCCAAGGCGCTAGCAGATATCAGCATTATTCAAACCGCGAGATGAACCTCAGCTCTCTCGCCCCTTGGGCTCCATCCCGCCATGTAATTGTTTGTCGATGAACTGGAACCTCAGAACCAAATTCAACTTATTCCATCACAGTTGATCTTTTATGTACTGTAAGATGTACAGCTAGTCCGTTTCAAAGCTGGGTCGCAATTGGAACGAATGGGAAAATGAAACAATATCCATAATATCTATCTGTATGCGGAAAACTGCGTGATTTATTTATTTTGCATCCATCAGTGCCTTGTTAATCCAAGCAAAATGGCAACTCTGGAAAAGAAAAGCACTCAACCATCTAAAATGAGGTCTTTTGCAATGCACCGACAGAATGCAGAACAGTCCATGCGTCTACCATGGGAAGTCACAAGAATCAGGTATGTCAGCGGAAGAACCAACCAAACCCACACGCTACTCTTGTTCTCACCACCACACGCTCAATGATTCGAACAAACCGTAAGGCGGACCCGCGGCGAACGCAGCAATCACCACTACTTTGGCAAATGGTAAGTCAGGCGGCGCAAACAGTTCAGTTGTCACCAGGGAACACGCATGCATGGAACAACTACACAATGCATTAAACCTACGCTGCCTACTTTTTTGCATAGCATTCCAGTCACGATTCACGAAGCCCCCTTACCACGAACACCCAAGGATGAGATTACGGAGAAGTGACATCGATGGATCTAAGAACGAGGGCTCCGTCTAGCCGAGCCCGATAGTGATAGGGATGTTGAGAATGACGGGGAGTCGGAGAGTACCTGCTCGCCGGCGACGGCGGTAGGTGACGCGCCGCTCGCCTCCGCCTCCGGAGGCTGTTAGGGCACCTCCTTTCCCTTCCCTGGGGCTTGGGCGGAGGCGGAGGCGGAGACGGAGTCGGGAAAGTGGAGAATGAAGCAGGCGGGGGCCACGAGGAGAAAAGCTCATCGAGCGAGCAGCATCTTCGTATTGTTGTTATAAGCGCTTACAGGCTTCCATGTACAATAATGTGGCTGTAGTTTAGTGGTGAGAATTCCACGTTGTGGCCGTGGAGACCTGGGCTTGAATCCCAGCAGCCACACATCTTTTTTTTTTTGCTATGCACAAACTCGTTGTATCTCTTAAATCCTAAAGTACAGTTTGTGCACAGTGTCTCTGCTTACACAAGTCTGAAGAAGTAGCAGATCTTGCGGCTACAGATAGCAGTCTTAACTGTCCTGGCATCAATTCTGCAGTGGTAGGGCATTCACAACCCACAAATTCATTTTTAAACGGGTTCACAACCAACAAGTAACAACACCATGTTCCCAGATTGCTTTTGCTAAAAACAAACTCCAGACTGCTTTTGAAATGAAGCCATTGGTTTCATGTTGATTCCTCATAGCGGACGACAACATCGAGAAATCATAACAAGCGGATGCACCATAGGAATTGTTCACTTGAACCGAGTAATTAAGATGGAGGACTTCATGTCAATCAATCTAAATTTGAGCTAAAAGTAAGTAAGAACCAAGAATTAAAATTTAAGAAGTACTCCTCTCAGAATAATTATAAGAGCGTTTAGATCACTACTTTAGTTATCTAAATGCTCTTATATTTGTTTAAGGAGGAGAGGAGTATTGACATACAAACAAGCACCAAGAAGAACGATTTGCCATCGTGACAAGTGCTTGACAAGGCTGCCTCCTCTCTCAAGTGATGTAAATGTTACATTCATGTGTGTTGTACATGCTGCAGAGTGCAGGCTTGAACTACTAGATTCCTTCAGCGTGAGTGAATCACCGACATATTATAACTATTGTACAAGTTTCCTCGCCTACAAAAATCACAATACCCGCAAAAGCTTCTTCCAACTTTGTTGTCTATAAACCCATCTTCTTGGGCCTCGGATATGTCGAACCTTTCTTCGACCCGGCATAGAGATCTGCTGCTGCTTTGCTTGGCTCTCTTCCGTCGCTCCCTCTCCTTCTCCACGAGTCTTTGCCTCCCTTTGTTCTCGCCTCGGCTTCTCCATCTCCTCTTCCATGGCCGTCTTCTCCTCCTTCATCTCTTCTTGTGGTCCAAAGAGGAGGTGTCCGTGTCTTTCACAGAGAAGAACATAGGACCCAGCTCCGCTTGACCATTGCGGATCACTGCGCGCCACACATCGTGCATATACTCCTTGGTTGTCAGACAAGCTCGTGGTACACCACATAGTCGGGTGTACCCGAGACCATCAGAGCATCGCCGGATGCGTGGCACGGCATCCCATTCCTAGATTGACATACTCTCCTATGCCCTTCAACCTTGCCGAGTTATGGAAGTACGCCGAGCAGATAGCTTTCTCACCACGCCCCATTCCATATGGCATGATGTCGATGGGATCTTCGTGGCTTTCGAATGTCTAGCGCTTGAGATCTCACTTCCGAGCCTTACGGAGACCCTTAACATGGAGGAAATGATCATTGCACCAGTCTCCTCGATATTGGTTTGACTTCCACTGCAGGTATACATTCAGGTGCAATTTGCTATGCAGCAACTCGTTGTATCTCTTAAATCCTGAAGTACAGTTTGTGCACAGTGTCTCTGCTTGCACAAGTCTGAAGAAGTAGCAGATCTTGCTACAGATAGCGATCTTAATCGTCCCGGCATCAATTCTGCAGTGGTAGGGCATTCACAACCCACAAATTCATTTTTAAACGGGTTCACAACCAACAAGTAACAACACCATGTTCCCAGATTGCTTTTGCTAAAACAAACTCAGCATCGCTTTTGAAATGAAGCCGGCTGGTTTCATGTTGCGATTCCTCATAGTGGACGACAACATCGAGAAATCATAACAAGCGGATGCACCATAGGAATTGTTCACTTGAACCGAGTAATTAAGATGAAGGACTTCATGTCAATCAATCTAAATTTGAGCTAAAAGTAAGTAAGAACCAAGAATTAAAATTTAAGAAGTACTCCTCTCAGAATAATTATAAGAGCGTTTAGATCACTACTTTAGTTATCTAAATGCTCTTATATTTGTTTAAGGAGGAGAGGAGTCTTGACATACAAACAAGCACCAAGAAGAACGATTTGCCATCGTGACAAGTGCTTGACAATCAAATCTCCTCTCTCAAGTGATGTAAATGTTACATTCATGTGTGTTGTACATCTTTGCAGAGAGTGTGCTTGAACTACTAGATTCCTTCAGCGTGAGTGAATCACCGACATATTATAACTATTGTACAAGTTTTCCTCGCCTACAAAAATCACAATACACTGCAAAAGCTTCTTCCAACTTTGTTGTCTATAAACCCATCTTCTTGGGCCTCGGATATGTCGAACCTTTCTTCGCACCCGGCATAGAGATCTGCTGCTGCTGCTTGGCTCTCTTCCGTCGCTCCCTCTCCTTCTCCACGAGTCTTGCCTCACTTTGTTCTGCCTCGGCTTCTCCATCTCCTCTTCCATGGCCGTCTTCTCCTCCTTCGTCTCTTCTTGTGGTCCAAGCAGGAGGTGTCCATGTCTTTCACAGAGAAGAACATAGGACCCAGCTCCGCCACCATTGCGGATCCACTGCGCTCACACACCGCATATACTCCTTGGTTGTCGGGACAAGCTCGTGGTACACCACATAGTCGGGTGTACCCGAGACCATCTGAGCAATCGCCGGATGCACGGTGTGGCACGGCATCCCATTCCGTAGATTGACATACTCTCCTATGCCCTTCAACCTTGCCGAAGTTATGGAAATGCGCCGAGCAGATAGCTTTCCTCACCACGTCCCATTCCATATGGCATGATGTCGATGGGATCTTGTGGCTTTCAGAATGTCTAGCAGTTGAGATCTCACTTCCGAGCCTTACGGAGACCCTTAACATGGAGGAAATGATCATTGCACCAGTCTCCTCGATATTGGTTTGACTTCCACTGCGGTATACATTCAGTGCAATTTGCTATGCAAAGAACTCGTTGTATCTCTTAAATCTGAAATACAGTTTGTGCACAAGTGTCTCTGCTTGCACAAGTCTCAAGAAGTAGCAGATCTTGCGGCTACTGCATGCGATCTTAACTGTCCCGGCATCAATTACGTAGTGGTAGGGCATTCACAACCCACAAATTCATTTTTAAACGGGTTCACAACCAACAAGTAACAACACCATGTTCCCAGATTGCTTTTGCTAAAACAAACTCGCATCGCTTTTGAAATGAAGCCGGCTGGTTTCATGTTGCGATTCCTCATAGCTGGACGACAACATCGAGAAATCATAACAAGCGGATGCACCATAGGAATTGTTCACTTGAACCGAGTAATTAAGATGGAGGACTTCATGTCAATCAATCTAAATTTGAGCTAAAAGTAAGTAAGAACCAAGAATTAAAATTTAAGAAGTACTCCCTCTCAGAATAATTATAAGAGCGTTTAGATCACTACTTTAGTTATCTAAATGCTCTTATATTTGTTTAAGGAGGAGAGAGTCTTGACATACAAACAAGCACCAAGAAGAACGATTTGCCATCGTGACAAGTGCTTGACAGTGCAATCTCCTCTCTCAAGTGATGTAAATGTTACATTCATGTGTGTTGTACATGCTTTGCAGAGTGCAGGCTTGAACTACTAGATTCCTTCAGCGTGAGTGAATCACCGACATATTATAACTATTGTACAAGTTTCCCTCGGCCTACAAAAATCACAATACATTGCAAAAGCTTCTTCCAACTTTGTTGTCTATAAACCCATCTTCTTGGGCCTCGGATATGTCGAACCTTTCTTGAGACCCGGCATAGAGATCTCTGCTTCTTTGCTTGGCTCTCTTCCGTCGCTCCCTCTCCTTCTCCACAGTCTTGCCTCCACTGTTCTCGCCTCGGCTTCTCCATCTCCTCTTCCATGGCCGTCTTCTCCTCCTTATGTCTCTTCTTGTGGTCCAGCAGGAGGTGTCCGTGTCTTTCACAGAGAAGAACATAGGACCCAGCTCCGCTTGACCATTGCGGATCCATGCGCTCACACAACGTGCATATACTCCTTGGTTGTCAGACAAGCTCGTGGTACACCACATAGTCGGGTGTACCGAGACCATACAGAGCACCGCCGGATGCAGTGGCACGGCATCCCATTCCGGCGATTGACATACTCTCCTATGCCCTTCAACCTTGCCGAGTTATGGAAGTACGCCGAGCAGATAGCTTTCTCACCACGCCCCATTCCATATGGCATGATGTCGATGGGATCTTGTGGCTTTCGAGAATGTCTAGCAGTTGAGATCTCACTTCCGAGCCTTACGGAGACCCTTAACATGGAGGAAATGATCATTGCACCAGTCTCCTCGATATTGGTTTGACTTCCACTGCAGTATACATTCAGTGCAATTTGCTATGCAAAGAACTCGTTGTATCTCTTAAATCTGAAGTACAGTTTGTGCAGTGTGTCTCGCTTGCACAAGTCTCAAGAAGTAGCAGATCTTATGCTACTGACAGCAGTCTTAACTGTCCCGCATCAATTTCAGTAGTGGTAGGGCATTCACAACCCACAAATTCATTTTTAAACGGGTTCACAACCAACAAGTAACAACACCATGTTCCCAGATTGCTTTTGCTAAAAACAAACTCCAGACTGCTTTTGAAATGAAGCCGGCTGGTTTCATGTTGCAGTTCCTCATAGCTGGACGACAACATCAGAGAAATCATAACAAGCGGATGCACCATAGGAATTGTTCACTTCAGAACCGAGTAATTAAGATGGAGGACTTCATGTCAATCAATCTAAATTTGAGCTAAAAGTAAGTAAGAACCAAGAATTAAAATTTAAGAAGTACTCCCTCTGTAAATAATTATAAGAGCGTTTAGATCACTACTTTAGTTATCTAAATGCTCTTATATTTGTTTAAGGAGGGAGAGGGAGTACTGACATACAAACAAGCACCAAGAAGAACGATTTGCCATCGTGACAAGTGCTTGACAGTGCCGTCTCCTCTCTCAAGTGATGTAAATGTTACATTCATGTGTGTTGTACATGCTGCAGAGTGCAGGCTTGAACTACTAGATTCCTTCAGGCGTGAGTGAATCACCGACATATTATAACTATTGTACAAGTTTCCCTCGGCCTACAAAAATCACAATACACTGCAAAAGCTTCTTCCAACTTTGTTGTCTATAAACCCATCTTCTTGGGCCTCAGATATGTCGAACCTTTCTTCAGACCCGGCATAGAGATCTGCTGCTGCTGCTTGGCTCTCTTCCGTCGCTCCCTCTCCTTCTCCACGAGTGCTGCCTCCGCCTGTTCCTGCCTCAGCTTCTCCATCTCCTCTTCCATGGCCGTCTTCTCCTCCTTCTGTCTCTTCTTGTGGTCCAGCAGGGAGGTGTCCGTGTCTTTCACAGAGAAGAACATAGGACCCAGCTCCGCCAGCCATTGCGGATCCACTGCGCTCACACACTGCATATACTCCTTGGTTGTCAGGACAAGCTCGTGGTACACCACATAGTCAGGGGTGTACCCGAGACCATACAGAGCACTGCTCGGATGCAGGTGGCACGGCATCCCATTCCGGCAGTTGACATACTCTCCTATGCCCTTCAACCTTGCCGAGTTATGGAAGTACGCCGAGCAGATAGCTTTCCTCACCACGTCCCATTCCATATGGCATGATGTCAGTGGGATCTTCAGGGCTTTCAGAATGTCTAGCAGTTGAGATCTCACTTCCCGAGCCTTACGGAGACCCTTAACATGGAGGAAATGATCATTGCACCAGTCTCCTCGATATTGGTTTGACTTCCACTGCAGGTATACATTCAGGAGCGTTAGGTGATCAGACTCTGGGACAAAGAATTTTTCCCTTGCTGCGTCGCTCTCCTCTGCTCGATCTTTTGGCCGGAAGAAAACTGAGGGTACTGAGAGCATGGATACAATGGTTAATACTTCATCAAGGCAGTCCAGCTTCTCCCCCATGAGAAGCATCTTTGCTAGAGTTGGGTCCAATGGGAACTCCACCATCTTCCAACCTATTTCTGTAAGTCCACCAACATTGTTCAAGGCGCCCAACACCCAGAGCTGGTACATGGAGTTGAGGATATTCTCCTGGGGGGGTGGGTCCATGAAGTCAAAATCAAGCAAGTTTTCGACTTTGAGGGACTTCAGTAAGAGAACCACGTTTCCCAGGTTAGTCCTTTGAATCTCTGGCACGGGGTTAGGGAGCATCTCATTCTGGTAAGCTGATTCTGTGAACAGCCTGTAGCATGTGCCAGGACCGGTTCTTCCAGCACGTCCTGCACGCTGGTCTGCAGCTGCTCGACTACACGGAAAAACTTGAAGAGCATCCATGCCCATCCGTGGATTGTATACCTTCATCTTTCCATACCCGGTATCAATGACATAGAAGATGCCATCCACTGTGAGGGATGTCTCAGCAATATTGGTAGCAACAATGCATTTGCGAGTGCCCTCTTCTGCCTTCTGAAAGATCTTGGCCTGCAAGTCAGCAGGCAACTGCGAGTAAATCGGCAAGATGGAGAGCTTGGGTACATTCTTCGTGGATGACGATATTAGCTGCTCCATGCGCTCAGCAAGAGCATAGCAAGTAGCCTCGATCTCTTCCTGCCCGGTCATGAAGATGAGGATGTCACCAGGGCCACTCGTTATGTGAATTGTCATGGCCTGCTTCACTGCCGCTTCCACATAATCTTCACATGGTGTTTTGCTAAACAAGATATTAACTGGAAATGTCCTGCCTGGAATGTTAAATACAGGCACACTGCAGACAAAGAAAATAATTATAAGGTTTGCAGACAGTGGATTCAAATCTTTATAATGGAGAAAAAGATATAGCAAGTTCTCTTACCCTCCAAAGAACTTTGAGAATTTGTCTGCATTTAGGGTTGCAGATGTGACAATTAGCTTAAAATCCCGCCGACGTGCAACAACCTTCTTCAATATGCCAAACAAAACATCAGTATTGAGGGATCTTTCGTGTGCTTCATCCATGACAATAACACTACATAAAAGAGGGGGGAAAGCATTAATACAGCAAGCAATATTCCAAAACTGAGGTATATGAATATCACAAGATTTATCAGCACTACGAGAGAACAAGGGCAGGTTAACAGCATACCGATATTTATCAAGGTCAGCATCTTTCAAGGTTTCACGAAGAAGCACTCCATCTGTCATATACTGCAAAACAAACAGAAGGGAAAATTAATTGTTGAACTTAAGAATGTTAACCTAAAGTGTTCTCGGAATGTGGCCAATTATATCTAATCAGAAATCATAAGGCTAAGAATGTTAACCTAAAGAGTTCTCGGAACGTGGCCAATTATATCTAATCAGAAATCATAAGGCTAACACAACTATGAGGTTACCAGCCTATGAATTGAACCTTTCTATATCAAGTTTTTCTAACACTACAAATATACACAAGACATGTTGATGTGAACTAAAGCACAAGCAGAATTGTACCTTTATTATAGTGCTAGAACAAGTGACGTCCTCAAATCGGATAGCATATCCAACTTTATCACCAAGTTCGGTTTCCATTTCTTCACTGACCCGCTTGGCAACACTCATGGCAGCCACACGTCTCGGTTGAGTACAGCCAACAACACCAGTTGTGGTATATCCATCCTCATGCAGATACTGAGTAAGTTGAGTGGTCTTCCCAGAACCAGTTTCACCAACGACCACAACTACTTGATTTTCACGCACAACCTGCTCCATAGCAGCAGCATAACATTTGTTATTAGCATAATAATCATTTGAGAGAAACTAAATACAAGATACAGAAATTAGTCCAGAATGGTGCATAAATATAGGTGTTCTGAAAAGAAACTGGATTCCAAACTATTCCTATCTGAATGAAGCAGTAGGGATTTGTATATATGTCCTTCCTAGGTGATCTAATGGTCTTCACTCAACCATATTCCAAATTTGCAACCGTTTTGGATTTTGCGTAAATCACAATTTGCGGTATATAGAAGTAATCATACAGCTTCAAAATGTGTCATGTAGTAGAGGAAAGTAACTCAAAAATCATTAAACAAACAGAACACTCATAATAAGTCTATAAAACCAAGTACAAACCTGTAGCAGGTCATCTCGAACAGTATATATGGGAAGATATTGTCTTTGCTGAGAAAGAGATTTAGATTTTGCAAAATCACTGACAGCTTCTGCTTTTTCCTTCAAGTGTTGCGAAAACTTTGCTTCCTCCTTGAAATCAATCTCCCCTTGATCACCAACAACAGCAGTATCTGCATCAACCTGATTTTACAGAAGTGAGTAGAACATATGGACAAGTCACAACATTTTTTAAGACATACACATGAAATGTGGCAATAGTCTACCTGTTCAGACGTTTTCTCAACACCCAATATATTTCCAAGATTAGATCCAGCAAGCTCCCAGAAGCGTTGCCGCGACTTGTTCTGGCTCTGCTTTTCACGAATTTCCCTAACCAAAACAGAACCCTTTCGTGCAATGATAGCCATATCAGATGTTGGATCCTTCAATGGCATTACAGGCTCTGCTTGCTTTGTGTATACAACTCGCCCATCCAGGAAGGGAGGTTTCGTATCTGCCAAAAATTAAGCCATCGACTGGTTTTAGTTCAAGTGCATGAATGTACTGTAAACAGGCAGAAAAATTGTTATCAAGAAAAAACATCAAGGGCATGCCAGGGCCGAGCCATGTTCTATTCGCTTCAAACCTAGCTACTACTCCCTCCGTTCCTAAATATAAGTCTTTTTAGAAGTTTCAAATGGACTACAACATACGGATGTATATAGACATATTTTAGAGTGTAGATTCACTCATTTTGCTCCGTATGTAGTCCCTTGTTGAAATCTCTAAAAAGACATATATTTGGGAACAGAGGGAGTATGTATCGCAAATATATTTTCAAATTGACATATGAAGGATGGAAACATGTGAGCGGTTTGATGCTTGCTATCGTCATATACTTCCTCTGTTCCAAATTATAAGATGTTTTGGTAGGCTATAAAATAGCCTAACAAAACGTCTTATAATTTGGGATGGAGGTAGTAGAAGCTTTTGAGAGTGAATGACCAGAAAGATCGCAGGTTCACACCGAACACTCATGTCCACCAGCTACTTAGTCAGCATATATACCAGCAATGGAGATGGGAGCACTTAGCCAGCACATATACCAGCGAATGGAGATGGGAAAGCAGACAAATACTCCCTCCGTTCACAAATATAAGATGCTCCAACTTTTTTGTTAATCGGATGTATATAGACACGTTTTAGTGTGTTTGTTCACCATTTCAGTCCGTGTATAGTCCATACTGAAATATCCAAAAGATCGAATGGAGGGAGTAGCTATTAGCATTGTGCTGGTTAATTTATACATTACAAACATATTTAATGTTTCCATCACTTCACAAGAAGGAATATTCTTGAAACTCTAATGCAAGAGAAATGGGGGATGGTTCACAAAAGGTTTGGTGTGATGCTTGTTTTAGTCACAACTAACGCTGCAAGCAGAACATCGCCAAAATGAAATTCTGAAGGGAAAGAACATACCATGAACAAGAAGTATTACTTTACGCTCGTCCTCATCATCAAATTCTGTCTGCACCTCTGTTCCTCTAACAGCTCCAGACCTCAACAATTGTCTGTCCTCCCACTGAGCATTATCAGCAGTCATCTGTGATAATTTCTTGCTCTGAGAAAGGGTCATCAGACTACCATCTTTACGAGTCTGCAAGCAATAAAAAATAGTTAAAAAAATCAGTGTAACATGTTAAATTGACGAGTAAATGATAAACTACCATATTCGCTGAAATGCAATTGAAATATGTGAATGTGATACTCTTGAATTAGCATCCTAATTTTTGCTGTACGAATATTATAATAAGATTAATAGAAGTTCCTGCTGATGAAGCATTTAATTCATTATGTCCAGCCTACCAGGATCCGTTACTTAACAGAGGAAAATATTACGCCCTCCGATCAATAATAAGTGCCGTGGTTTTAGTTCATTATTATGGATCGGAGGGAGTACAATAGATGTCTCTCAACTGGACATTTGACAATGCATTTTGACATGTATGAGTACAATATCAGGTGGTTACAGGAAAACTGAAGCCACAATACATGACACTTTACTAGAACAAATTTGTGCTTAGAAGATAAAGTACTAGACCCTACATGCAGTCATTTACCATATACACTGACATAGTTTTCTACTATGAAGCCAAAGTTGTTCCGCTCCGCTCCGCCCTCTCGCCATGTTCCGCTCCGCTCCGCCCTCTCGCCTCTAGCCTAGCCTGAGCCCGCCCACCACCAGCCTCGCTGCCGTCGACTCCCCGCCGGTGGCCCTCCCCACCTCAGCCCCTCCCTCATGGCCGCCTCCGACGCCCGCTCCCTCTCCGGCGAGCGTGTCTCCTCCGGGGACGGGCGCTGGTTCGACTCGGAGGGGGAATCCTCCGCACGCTCCTACAGCGACGTCGTGCGCACGTCTCCGGCGCCTCGGGCGCTGTTCTGCCGCGCTTTGCCTGCCGCCGCGCGGGCGCCCGTTACTGCCTCGGCCCGCCTCGGCCCCCGCCCGAGGTGCATCGTGTTTGGCGAGGCCATGGTCGACGACGACGGGTTCCGGCAGCCGCGCCGCAGGAATCACCGCCGTCCGCGCCGCGCCCGGCTGCCAAGCCCCACCCCGCAGCGGCAACGCAGCCCGTCGCCGGAGGTGGCGGCTGACCGCTTCCATTGCTCGACCACCGCCATCGGGTTCGTGGATCGCACTAACGACATCCGTCGGCAGCGCCTCACCTCCGGACATGACTCCCGCGGCTGCGCTGACTACCATCGACGTCTTGGCCGCACTCCTCCGGCCGCCCTCAGCCCTCCCCGCCCTACGCCACCACCTCCACCCCCTGCTCCGGCGCCGCAAGCGACCGTTGCCGAGCCGGCGCGGGTCATCATTGCGCGCTCCGTCGAGATGGAAGAGGCGGAGGGGGTGCTCTCCCGTGCGATGGTGGCCACTATCACGGGCAACAGGCCCCGGGTGTCCTCCGGCGACGTCTCCGAGCTGCTCAGCACATTCGAGTTCCAGGAAGGCGACTTCACTGTCCACACGCACCGTCCGGAGGATTTCCTCATCATGTTCGGCTCCAGAGCTTCCATGGACCGCATGCGCGGTGACCACTTCATCAGCTGCCCGCGTTTTGCCCTGTCGCTCCGCCCGTGGTGCAAGCTAGCTCATGCCGGCTGCGGTGGGTTCGAATACCGCGTTGAGCTTGAGCTCCGCGGCATCCCTGCCCAGGCCTGGCACTTGGCCACGGCCGAGCACATCTTGGGGAGGAGCGTCTGGATTGAGCGCCTACACCCGCAGACACGCTCCCGTGACGACCTCGCCACTTCCGGCTAGCTGGACGTACCCACGACGCCGCTGGCATCCGACGCGCCACCACCCTCGAAATTGTCGAGCAAATCCCGGCCCGCTCCAGCTCCTCTGCCCCGACTGTCCGCATCCTCACGTACCCTATCTCCATCGCCGTCGTGCGTTCCGAGGTTGACCGCGCTCATGCTCGCGACGCCCCCGGAGCGGCTCAAGGCGGAGACGGCAACGACGGGCTCCTCTGGCGTGCTCCGGTCCCGCCTCGCCGACCACGACGCCAGCCGACGCCGTGGCGCAGCGCCGCCGCCCGACGCGCAGAGCCTTCGGGACGCGCCGACGGCATGGCGGTCGACTCCACTGGCCGGGGCGGCTGATCGCCGCTCGCGCTGGCCGACGGCGTCTCCACCTCCTCTCGGAGGATGCGCCACCGCCGTCGTCGCGGCGCGGAAAAGGAGATGCTGCCTTGGCCTTGCATGCGTGGGGCTCGACGACCTCGTCATCGTGCCAGAAAAGGAAAAGCGGGAAGGAAAGAAAGGCTGCGTTTGGAGAGCGGGCTCGCCGACAAAGCCGATGCCGCCGCAGAGCGTGGAGGAGGCCCTCATCGACCGTCGCTGGCCAGAATCGCAGACGTGGACCGGTGGCCCCCTCGTTGGTCCCATGCTGCCGCCTACAATTGGTGGAGAGCACCCAGACTCATCTCGTGGCTTGACTCCACGTCGCTGGCGCGCGAGACCGCTTCATCAGGTGCAGCTCTAACTTGGCCTGCCGCAGCCCTCGGGATCCAGATGCTTTACCTCTGCGGTGAAGTGCGGACTCGGCCGCCCGCCCCACCTCCTCTCCCGCAGACAAAGTCGATATCTGTCGGGACAAAGCGGCGATACCCAAACGCCACCGCCGCTGGTTTGAGGCTACTCTCGCCGGTCCTCGCGACCGTGGCGACCACCACTGGCGCGGCGCGCGATGATTCAATCCGGCGCCATCACACCACGATGCCCCGCCAACAGCCCTCCGTTGTCAATTATGGGCCAAGGCACGCTTCTACGACCATTCACTCGCATAGCCGCCCATGACGCCCACGCCCACCCCCGGCGCGATGGGCCATCGCAGCGGCTCGTGCCGCCCATGGCTGGGCCAACGAGGATGCGCAGAGTCGACGCCAACCACGCCTCTGCGTGCTTCGCCGCCGGTTCGCATCTCCACTGTTGCCTACGCCGCTCCACGGCCGAAGTCGCCGACAGACATGGACGCTTAGCGACTTCTTGGCTGCCGCAATAAAGCATATCGGAGCCGCTTCGTCTGCGCTGGTAAAAGGTCGCGGCGGCCTCGAACTTCACCTCGTCGGGACGACGGCCTCGCAAAGACACGCTTCGCCCGCAGCCGCCGCGCCAGCTGGCGACGCCGCACAAGTTAATATCCTCCGCCCCTCGGGATCGTGGGCAGACCGGCGGATCACGCAGCAGAGATGAAGACTTACGACGGCATCTTCGCGCGCCCATCCCTTCGCCGTCCTCCGGCCATTGCGCGCTTTGTCGATCGCGAGCTCACTCGCCGACGCTGCCCTCCGCCGATCGTCTCCGCGCAGCGCCGACGCTATGCAGACTTAGACCTTGTTGAGTGGCACTCTCTTACCGTCGATCTTGTTGCATATGGATCACGGCCTTAAGATTGTCGCTTGGAATGTTCGTGGCCTCAACGCTCACAAGACGGAGATTTGCTGTTCGGTCACCGCGGCATCGACCGATGCGACCATTGTTTGTCTCTCAGAGACAAAATGGCCATGATTTGCTCCTCGGTGATCCTGGACACTCTTGGTTCGAGTTCGATGGCTACGTGTACCGCCGGCGATTGGCACGAGAGCGGCATCCTCCTCGCTGGAGGAGCGGGCTGTGAGCATCACGGACCCGAGTTCTCCACGGCGCGATCACCGCCAAGGTCTCCGCCGCCCCGCCGCCCTTGGTGGTTGGCGGTGGTTTACGGACCGCAGAAGACACGGATAAAATCGCATTCCTCCATGAGCTGCGTGACATCCGAGTGCGTGCGAGGACCTGGATGCTATGCGGGATTTCAATCTAATCTACCGCGACGAAGACAAGAACAATGGCAACCTTCATAGGCGATGATGGGCAGATTTGAGGTCGATCAATGATCTTGCGTTGAAAGAAGTCTATCTCAATGGCGCCGGTATACCGGTCGAACGAGCGCCCCCCAACACTTGTGCATCTAGACAGAGTGCTCGCACTTATGATCGGAGGAAGCCCATGCTGCTTGCAACCTTCGCCGCCTCGCTTCGTGATCTCGGACCATAGCCCATTGTTTACGGGTGTGCCCGGTCGGCCGCCCTTGGCGTTTCCATTTCGAGGACTTGTGGTTGCGCATGGACGGCTTCCACGCGACGGTGGACACGGCTTGGAGGTGCTGTGCATGGCGTTGACCCTTTCGCGGCCGATGCTTCGCTTGCGTGCTACAAAGACGCAAGTTGACAAAGCTGGAGCTCACGATCGATTGGCAACATTAAACATAAGATGGCAATCTCGCGTGAACTCATTTCGCTTTGACAAAGCTTCGGGAAGACCGGCGATTGGCGCCACATGAGGATCAAGCTACGCATAAGCGGCTCAAGATCGGCTACCTTGGCCTCGCGTCCATGGAGCGCACATTCGCCCGGCAGCGCGCACGGATAGCCACTCTGAAAGATGGTGATGCCAGTACAGCCTTCTTCCACCGGCAATGTTCCTTCAGGCGGCAGAAGAATAGGATTTTTAGCCTGACCGTGAACGGCCAGGTGGTCACCGATCATGAGCACATGGCTGAAGCGGCATTCACACATTATGATGCACTGCTAGGCACCGCAGTTGACCGTGAATGCACGCTGGACCTATCGGAGCTGATCACGCCGTCTGACCTGGCAGACCTTGATACTCCCTTTAGCGCTGCAGAGATCTAGGAGGCGATCAGCGGCTTCGGCGCGCAAAGGCACCCGGACGGATGGGTTCATCGCCGAAGTTCGTGCGAGCTCTCTTTGGACCACGATGCGCCAAGACTTTGTGGATGTCTTCCGGCGGCTCTATGAGATGAGGGCGCGGCTTCAAAGAACTCAACCAAGCTACCGATCACCATCTTTGCCGGAAAGCGGACGCAAGCACACTGAATGACTACCGGCCTATAAGTCTTATTCACCTTGTGGCAAAGATCTTCGCCAAAGTGCTGTCCCTACGACTCGCCCCGAAGCTGGACAACCTTGTGAGTCGGAGCCAAAATGCGTTCATCGCCGGCAGGAGCCTCCACGACAACTTCATTCTAGTCAGCGATCGGCCGGCTTCTCCACCAATTGGGTGCCCATGAGTCTGCTCAAGCTTGACCTTCGCTGGCCTTCGACTTCCTACTTTGGCCCTTCCTCATGGAAACCTGCGACAATATGGCGGAAATAGATTCATGGGTGGATCGCCATCCTCCTATCTTCGGCAAGCACACGATATTGATGAACGGTGAGCGGGGCCCCTATCTGGCACCGCAGGGCTCCGGCGGTGCGACTGTGTCACCACTGACTATTTGTGCTCGCGTTGACATCTTGGGCAGCTCATCAAGCGCGCTATTGACATGGGAGTCATGGCACGGCTACACCCAAGGCGCCCATTCCCATCGTGTGTCCAGACGCAGACGATGTGGTGCTATTACTCGCCTGCGCCGCCCAATGACATCATTGCCGTCTTGGGAGGTCTCGACGCGGCTCTTGGCGCTTCCTACTTAAGGGTGAACTATGCCAAGAGCTCGCCTCATTGCTTTGCCTTTGATCGTGACACAGACGAGGCGACAAAGAAGACTTGCACACCTAGGTCGCCCCATCGTCAACTTGCCGATCACCTACCTCGGGATCCTCACGGTAGGCCGACCAAGCCGCCCAACTGCAGCCCCTAGTAGATGGGATTGCCGGCCGTCTCCCCTCTTGGAAGGCCAACCTGATGAACAAGCCTGGGAGGCTTGCGCTGGTGAAGTCTGTACTGAGCGCCATCCCCGTGCACCAACTACTCGCCTATGCGCCGCCTAAGAAGACGCTTCGTCAAATTGAGAAGATTGAGCGCGGCTTCTTGTGGGCCGGCCGCGCTGCCGCCAATGGAGGCCACTGCCATGTCAACTGGCGCCGCGTTTGCCGCCCCATATCGTCGGAGGCCTTGGTGTCGGGACTGAACGCTACCGCCTTGCTTCTACGGCCACGATGGCTATGGTTCTCGCAAGACCGACCATGAGCGCACTCGAATGGCTCGACCTACAATTCTCTGCCGAGGAGCGGCGCTCTTCTTCGCGGCCCACCACGATGACCCTCTAAACGGAACAACGGCATATTTCGAAGACCGCCGGATAAATGGGCAATCCATTTGCGAGATCGCCCAAGACTATACAAGTGCATACCCAAGCACCGCGCAAAATCCGGACCGTCATTGAAGGATCGCATGGCCATAGCCGGGCGAGGACATTCATGGGACCTTGGGCATACACGAGATTGGCAAGTACCTTCAAGTCTGGTGGCGATCGAGCATATCACGCTCACGGACACGCCCGATCAGCTAGTTTGGAGATGGACACCTCGGTATATACTCGCTAGCTCATGCTATCTTGCCACCTTCCAGGATCCATGACTTGCTTCTCATGGAAGCTCATATGGAAGAATTGGGCACCGCCAAGAGTGAAGTTCTTTCACCGGTTGGCACCAAGACCGGTCTTCGACGGCCGATCGCTTGGCTCGACGCGGTCTCAAAGATCGCCTAAGATGCCCACTGTGACCGAGCTCCCGAGACGACGCGCCACCTCCTCTTGAGTGCCCTTCGCCAGCGGACTTGGCACGAAATCCTTTCTGGCTACGGATGACCACCGCAGGCCAAGCCACGAAGATTCATTGATGGATCAGCGGTCGCAGTAAGGCAAAACACGCCAACACCGATGCGTAAAGGCCTAGCCTCCATTGCTCTGCTGACACCATGGATGATCTGGAAGCAACAAGAACGAATGCATCTTTGAGGGCGCCCCTCGGTTCAGTCTGGTCTCAAGATCCAAGAGAAGCCAAGCGATGGGTAAGAGCGGGCGCCCATGCCACTGGCATTCTCGCCGCCCACTGGGACGTGCACTAGTATCGTGACCAAGGTCGTAAGTCAGTAATCAGTAACTAACCTCCTAGGAGGATTGTATCAAAACTCCACCTTTTCAATGCAATGAAATGCAAAAGCCCTTTGCATTTTCTCGAAAAAAATAGTTTTCTACTATGGGGTTGCAACAATATGTGCTACTCCTACTCCTATGAATAGAGCTAGTGAATGTTAGAATGGAGTACTTTGAAGTGTGATTAAACATTTAAAAACAATACCAATTTCTTAGGCAATTGTGCTTCCTTCTTTTTGTAGGAGCTATCATCTGCAGCATAATTATCACCATCGAACACAGTGTTGTGTTCTTCACAATCATACCTGAAGAATTTGTGAAGGTTAGAAGAATGACTAGCTAAACTTGGTTTTCTGACAATATAAGAAATGTTGAGTTGCTATATTCATTTATAAACACTTGGACAGAAGGAATTCTTAAAAGGGTAAGTACCAAGCACGGTCAGCATTATAATCCATCTCTTGCATCATTTCCTCGGTAATCTCATAGTTCCTATCAGCAGCTGAGGGGCTTCTATCAGCTTCAGCATCCTGAAATAAGAGGGTAATGATTATAGGTATAATGACCACGGATCGAAGAAACAAAATCAGAGTTTAGAAGAACCTATAAAGTGATCCGAAAAGAATCATGACTTACATTTGAAAAGGTAAGCTGATGAGATCTTCCACTGGAACTTGAATACGAAGACCCTTTTGATGAACCTGAAGCCCTCACAGGAGCAGGTGAGGGCGAAACATGATCCCAAGGGGAGGCTGGACATTTAAAAGAGCATAGATAAAATGAGTATGAGTAAATTAAAGTCAGGTCAGTGAAATATGAAGTAACATGTTTACTTTCACAGAAACAAAGTTAAATATCACAAAAGATAGAGCTAAACTGTACCTGCGGAACGGGGTGTATTCCCGCCTAGCCAAGGAGACACCAATCGTGCATCAGGAGATGCAGCAGCTAGCATAGGAGATCGTGTTGGATAATGTCTTTGGGAGCCAGGACGATCATCACGGTACTCCCGGCGAGGTGTATCTTCCCATTCCCATCGGCCACTGTCCCAGTCAGATCTTGCTGTAATTGCAACCACACTCCTGTCAGCTTGCATGTTAAGCCAGACAAGAACCAAAAATGACAAAGAATACTATACCAACAAAGTACCAGGTGTTCTTGAGCTTCTCGAGCTATAGTCATCCCGACTTCTTTTGTTTGTGTAGTCGATAGATGTAGATCTGCTCCGTTCATTACGCCTACTATTCGATTCCCTGTCATCACGGTATCCTCGCTTTCCACTGCTACTATAACCAATGGATGCAGATGTCTCGCGTTCACCACGTTTATCACGGGATCCTCTGTCATCATTCGGTTCGTACCTAGAGGCGGGGGTCTGTAAGCAACAAGGAAATAAATGCTGAGTTTAGTAAGGTGAACATTAAGTAATAAAACTCTTGACAGAGTGAGCCCTAAACCAAGCGAGAGAATGTTGTTATCACTGACCTGTTGCCGATAGGATTCATCTCGATGTCTGGGTGTAAGACCCCTTTCATTCTCATCAGTGACTGTAGATTCTGAAACAGAGTATAAAGCTTTAGTTTGACTAAGTTACATCACTGAAAATGAATAGTCGGCATACAGCCATAACACAGTAAGAGTATATATCTCAGTAGATATTTTACGCCAGAGCTGTATATATGGTCAATGGATCAAGAGAAGAAGAGGCACCTTTCAACGATGTTTTCTCACTGGAATTGGTTCCTCGATAACGGCGAGCCACGCTGCCACGGTCACCACCGGACAGGCTGCTTGCATCATTTTCTGTAGATCCTGGCCTCTCATCTTCATCCATAGAAGAAGCAACCGTCACTACCTTCTCAGGAGGCCGCTTAAATGAACTGTTACCTTCCTTTTCTCTTTTCTTGTGTGCGAGCAGGTCCAAACCTGCAAGACAGACTAGCGATTAGCTCACTCTAAATCTCTAAGCTCCTGGCATGGCTACACGTGTTAAAACACAAAGTGGGATCAGTTCATTAAGTCTACACATCGCAGGTGGCGCCGAATTTGACTAGCAGATAGCTCTAGATTAGAAGATGTACAGCCCAAGCATCATACCTAGCGCGGATTTCCCCGGCGGAGGCCGGTACATGACCTTATCCTTGGTCGGCAGTATCAGACCCTGCGCCGTGTCATCCTCCGGCCCGAGGGTGCTTGTCGTCGCGTCGAGGTCAAGTCTCCCGTCGGAACTCATCGTGGTGGCGGAGCCAGGAATTTGCTACTGGGTATTCCTGTCAATTTTTATTTTTTGGCCAAAGCAATAAAATAGAACAAATGTACAATAAGATGGCAACATCAATGACTCAATGACCATACATCGATAAAAGTAGCAAAATATCATTGTGGCAATATCTCTAGCAATTAAGGAAGATTACATAGCAAAGGAAACTACAATATGACTTTACGATCCCCTTTTTAGAAGAGATTGATGACATCCTCATCTTTCACTTGCTTGGAGAATTCTCTCTCAACGAATGTAACCAAGCACTTCTCAAATATTCATCATCCATTTTGTTTCTTAGCGAATTCTTCACATATTTCATCGAGGAAAATACCCTCTCAACACTAGCAGTAGCTACCGGAAAAATGAGCACCAACTTAAGAAGTTTGTAGACAATATAATATTGTTCATTCTTTTTTGACTTAATCATCAAATCCATCAGATAAACATTCTTCTTCTTGAAACTTCAATGTCCATTTAGTTCAATTTCAGTTTACAAACAATCAGTGAATGGCTTCTACTCCTTATAACAATCATAGGCGGTGGCATTTATAACAAATCTTCAGATTTCTTAAATAAACAGAGGGCAAAAAATACCTTGGTGGAGCACTGGAGCTGTGCCGTGGTCAGTAGAGGAGGGGTCAGCGGTGCATCCGTGGAGGAGAGGACTGGAGGTGGAGGGCGCCAGCAGGCAGCGGCAGCAGGGGGTCCGGGGAGGCCGGAGGCTGGATCCCCGAGCTGCCGAGCCGGTCCGGGGCAGTCCGGGAGGGGCGGACCGGCCGAGGGGGAGGGCCGGCCGGATTGGAGGAGGGGACGGGGAGGGAGAGGGCCGGCCGGAGTTGGAATCGCCGCCGCCGCTAGGTTTAGGAATAGGAAAACAGGGGAGGGAGAGATGCACGGCGCCTCGGCTGCTCGCTCGCCCGCGCGCGTAACTAGACAGCGCTTGCTCCTCTCTCCGGGCGTAGCGCTAGTAGCCGCGTCGGGAGGGCGGCAGTGTATCGCTCGCCGGCGTTGGGGGCGGCTGGCCAATGGAGGAGCTGCGGCGGCGGGATAGGAGAGGAGGCGTTGGTTAGTGGGGTCGATTTGGGGAGCCAGAGAAGGCGGTACGGGACGGGCTGGGTCGATTCGGGACTGTCCGAAGGCGGTATGTTTGGTTATGTTCTCGTGTCAACATAGTTGTTCCCTCTTCATGCATGCTCAACTTAACACCACTTTTCATACATGTTTTTTCATGCATGCTTTTAGTATATTTGTGCTAAGTAAGTGTGGACTCATGCATCCTCCATATACTCTACCAAACATTCAAAAGTGGGTTAAGAAGGGAACTCTTGGGCTCATGCATCCTTCATACACCCTATCAAACAAACAAAGTCCACAAAACCTCTAAGTGTCATCTGCACTAACTGCAGAAATTAAGCAAAAAACTCACGTCTCCTCTGCACTAGCTGCAGGAATTAAACAACACCCGGAATCTCATCCGCAACACACTGCAGAATACAATCAGGTGGCATATCAAGCCACTCTTTATTCATTTCAATGCCAATACCCTCTTTTGCTAGTCTATGCGCCTCACCATTCGCTGATCTTCGCGCCCAGCTCACCTTGTAGTCCTATCTTGTCTGAAGTAGTTCCTTGATTTCTTCAACAAGAGGCCCAACCGTGGCTAGATTCTTGCTCCTGCCATTGATCATTGCCACAACCTCTTTACTGTCAAGCTCTAGATGAACTCTTTAAAAACCTTGTTGTATAGCAAGTTGCACCGCCTGCCGGCTGGCCATCACTTCCAGGAGCTCTAGGTCGGATATGCTGGGGAGAAACACACAAGCCCCTCCCCGATACGCACCTTCATGGTCTCCTAGGACCACTCCTCCGGCCCCCTTTGATCTGAGTTTCGTTGTAGCACCGTCCACATTCGCCTTTTATCCAACGAAAATCAGTTGGTTTC
Organism: Aegilops speltoides; assembly: GCA_021437245.1. NCBI lineage: Eukaryota > Viridiplantae > Streptophyta > Magnoliopsida > Poales > Poaceae > Aegilops > Aegilops speltoides. The sequence goes on along the minus strand of CM038142.1, from coordinate 188,871,916 downwards.
CACTTCTCTACTTGTGTTGGCTTATTATGTCTGGCAGTTTTCGGATGTGCCTCTCTCCATTGATTCATGTGTGAGACCACTCTCTCGGCAATGGTTCGTGCATCCAAAATACGCTTACCGTCCCTCGCCTCATTATGTGCCAGCCACATCCCATATAGCGCCTGGATCATCGTCTCGCGTTCTTCGTCATTAGCATCAGCGATCCAGTCCTTCATCCAGGAAGAGATGCTTGTGAAGGTTCCATCCATCTCTGACGGGATGATAACAGGTGCCATCATCTCCTCTCTCAGCGCCCTCCAGAACAGTTTTGAATGTGGGCAGCCCCAAAACCGGTGGTATACTGACCCCTCTCTCCCACACACCACACAAAACACACCACCTTTGATCCTGTGCCTATATAGTTCATCTCCAATAGCCAAACCATTTCGCATCAACCGCCACGTATGGATCTTTGCCTTGTTTGGTGCATCGGTATTCCAGTGACAACCATGTTTTGTGCATTCTGAGCGAAGACGAGGGTCCCGGTTTTCCAGTCCTCGCCCCCTTCATGCTCATCATTAAGTGGTATGCTGATTTGACTGTGAATTGTCCATTCTTCGTGAAATTCCATGCAAGATAATCATTCCTGCCCGGGCCGCCCACCACAATCTGCTTTATATCACATGCATCGTCAGCTGTGAACATTTCATCAATCTTTGCTTCATCCCATCGAGCACCATCAGTAGTACGTAAGTCAGCCACTTTGGTGATTCCCTGTATGTAAACTTGACCCAATGGCTTAAGACTCCCCTGCCTCGGAATCCAATTATCATGGTGTACATTGATGGATGAGCCATCACCTATCCTCCAGACAAGTCCTTCCCGCAGCAAATCCTGTCCATGCAAAATACTCCGAAAAGTGTATGATCCCCCACTTGGGCACGTAGCTATCATAATTGATCCCTCAGAGAAATACCGTGCTTTAAGGACTCGTGTGCAGAGAAAGGTAGGATTCTGCAAGATCCTCCACGCCTGTTTAGCCAACAATGCTTGGTTGAACACCTCCGGATCCCGGAAACCCATGACACCCTCCCTCTTTGCCCTGCACATTTTATCCCAAGAAATCCAATGTACTTTCCTCTCACCATTTGCTGCACCCCACCGGAATTTTGAAGAGATTGATTTCAGGTTCCCACACATCTTCTTTGTGAGTTGAAAACAGCTCATAGTGAAAGTAGGAGTAGCTTGAAGCACTGATTTAACTAGGACTTCTCTTGCTGCCTTTGACAATCCTTGTCCCTTCCATCCAGAGACCTTGCCTGTTGAGCATTCCTTAACATATTTAAACGTGCCCTCCTTTGATCTCTCAACCAATGTTGGTAATGCGAGGTAACTTTCACTTAATGCATCAGAGGTAATGCTAATAGCTTGCTTAGTCCTTCCTTGTCCTCCTGCCTGCAACCGTTACCAAAAAATATAGATGATTTTTGTAGATTTACCTTCTGCCCTGATGCCACCTCATACTCAGCCAGAATACTTCTCAAAGTGTGCATCGAAGCTTGGGAACCCTCCAAGAAAACAATATTATCATCTGCAAACAGCAAGTGTGTGACATGGGGGCCAGTGCTCCCAAACGACACCCCTTTGATCTTGTTCTCCATCTGAGCATTCTTCAACAGCGCCGAAAAGCCCTCTACGCAAAACAAGAAGAGGTACGGGGATAGCGGGTCTCCTTGTCTGGCCCCCTTGATGGCACGAAACTGCGAGATACACCCCCATTCAACCTTACCGAAAACCATGTAGAGGTGGCACACCTCATAATCATTGCTATCCAGCGATCCGCGAACCCTAACTTCCTCAACATCTGCTCAAGGAACACCCACTCCACCCTGTCGTACGCCTTCATCATATCTAACTTGACAGCACATAGAGGGTTCTTTCGCTTGCGAGTCCTGATAGCATGCACAAATTCATACGCAACAAGTACATTATCCGTGATCAGCCTCCCTGGGACAAAAGCACTCTGTTCTTCGGATATGAGCACCGGCAGAATCCCCTTCAGTCTATTCGCAAGAACCTTGGACGCAATTTTATAAAGCACATTACATAGACCAATGGGACGAAATTGCGATAACAACTCCGGTGAGTAGACTTTCGGAATCATGACAATTACCGTGTCATTAAAAGAGGTTGGCGCCGCCACCCCTGCAAGAAAATCCCTGACTGCAGTGCACACATCATCACTGGGCTATTTTGTTTGTTTTTGATGAAGGATATGAATCATGGTTGGGTTTGGGTACCCCTAACTTCCTTTTTTCTCGGATACGCATAGCATGCGTATCTTGCATTAAAGAGAGAGAAAAGGGTACAAGAACCCTCTGCCGAGGGTGTTCCAACACACCCACTCCACCCTATCTAGTGTACAATCTACACCTCGCCTCCTACCCACATATGTATCCGCCGAAAGAAGGGCTCCAAGTCCGACCGTATGAGGCCGGCCGTCTTCCAAGCCCTACCCTCTGAAAGGATCCTACCAAGAAGCCTACTAAGCGACGGAGACCCTCCATCAAACACGATCCCATTATGATGCTTCTAGAGCTCCCAAAGCAAAAGGATGATGATGGTTCGTGAATCCTTCACCGACATGCCCTCCACGCCTTTGTTCACCAGCCATGATGGCAGCGTGTCTTCCTGTGTTGGTGTCCACTCCGGTTTGTTCAGTGCCGTGAAAATCTGCAGCCAAAAGGACTGGGAGAAGGCACACTGAAGCATGATGTGGCTCATCGTTTCACCCTCTTGATCGCATAGCGGGCATGCATCTTGATGTGGTAGCCCCCTCCTGGCCAGACGATCCGAAGTCCAACAGCGGTTGCGCACCGTGAGCCAAGTGAAGAGGCGGCACTGAAGGGGGGCCCGATTCTTCCACATTGCCGCCGCCATCGGGACAACCTCTCTGCCCGTGAACTTCGCCGCGTATGCTGAGCTAGCAGAGTAAATCCCATTTATTTCCCACGCCCACTCGGTCCGGTCATGCACTCCCTCCTGGAGTTGAAACCCTTGGACTCTCTCCCACAGCGCCATAAACTCCAGGAGCGCCGGCCCCTCCATATTCGGGCCAACGTAGTGCGCCCACGCTCCATTTGCTAATGCCTCGTTCACGTGGAGTTGTCGACGGATGCGCTTGGGGATCCTGGAGTAGATGGTAGATACAACTTCCTCCATCCTATAGCCGTTTAACCACCTGTCCTCCCAGAACAAGGCATGTCTACCGTCTCCGACCGTCGTGTGCATCACCGCGTTGCACAACTGCTTGGCTACCTTTGGCACCGGTATAGTGAACTCACTCCATGGTTCGCGTCATCAGTCCGAGCGAGCCATGGTCACCTGGCTTGCATGGCGATGTTCATCCACTTTAGATCCGGAATCCCCAGGACACCTGCCCACTTAGGGGCGCATACAGCCGGCCATGCAACCGAACAATTTCGTCCATTCACCTCCGCTTTCCCACACCACAAGAAACCCCGCAGAATTTTGTTGATGGCCTTGATTATCTTGGCTGGGAGCTCCATCGCTAGCATCGCGTGGATTGGCATTAACAATAGCACCGACTTAACAAGGAGTAGCCTTCCACTCTTCGGCAACGATGATGCTCTCCATGTGGGTAGGCATGCCGCAATGTGATCCACCAGCCCCTGAAGTTGGGCTGCCGATTGCCGACGGATGGTCAATGGCAGCCCAAGATATCTTATCAGGAATCTCCCAAGTGAGCAACCAAGGATGTCCATAACCACTTCCGTTTGGTCTTGTGTGCACCTGATCGGTAGTGCAGCACTCTTGCGAAAGTTGGCCCTAAGGCCCGAAGCGGCAGCGAAGATGTCCAGTATGAGTGAGCACGCTCGTAAGTCCAGCATGTGTGGTTTAAGAAATACCATGACATCATCCGCAAAGATTGATATCCTGTTCCGCAGTCCGGTTGATGCTAGAGGGGCAAGGAGGCCTAGCTCGGCCGCCCGGTGGAAGAGCGTTGAAGTGGCTCCATGACTAGAAGAAAGAGCATTGGCGACATTGGGTTCCCCTGTCTCAGTCCGCATTTGTTGTAGATTGGCTTTCCTGGCACTCCATTGACAATAACTCTCGTGGAGGATGTGGCAAGGAGCCCACAAATCCATCCAATCCACCGTCATCGAAAACCCATAGCATGCAGAACCTCCAATAAGAATGGCCACTGGACGGAGTCGGAAGCTTTCGATATGTCTAGCTTTAAGAGCACGGTGGGATCCTTCAAGGCATGTAACCGTCTAGCCATTCCTTGCACAAGCATGAAATTGTCATGTAGATATATGCCCTTCACGAATGCGCTCTGGTGCTTGCCCGCCAAGTGAGGTAGGTCGTCCACAAGCCTAGTGGCGAGTAACTTGTCAAATATCTTGATGGCTCCGTGCACCATGCTCACGGGTCTAAAGTCACGAAGTTCCTCCGCCCCATCCACCTTCGGCAACAAGGACACCAACGCCTTATTTATAGCCGGCATGCCCCGTGTGTCTCTACGGTAGAACGCGTCCAGCGCCCTGAGCAAGTCGAGCTTGATGATGCTCCAACAGCAGGCATAGAACCTGTTTGTAAATCCATCCGGTCCCGGCGCCTTGTCTGGGGGCAGCGATTTGACCACTCTTTCAAGCTCCTCTTCGGTAAATGGAAGCTCGAGGTGTGATAGATCATGTCTTGGGAATCCCAAGTCCTCAAGCCGCAAGGCAGCGCCCCTCTCCTTAGTCGTTCCCAACGACTGGCCGTAGTAGTCGTCCACTTCCTCCGCTATCTGATCATGCCCTGTGATTAACTGGCCGTCCTTCTTGAGGGAAGTGATCATGTTCTTCCTTTGTCTTTGTTTGGCATATCGGTAGAAGAATTCAGTGTTGGCGCCCCCTCCCTCAAGTGCAGAATATGAGACCTCTACCGTGCGATTCCCCTCTCGAGCGAGCTAACTTCCTATTTCGTTGTCCCCTCCAACTGCTGCAGCCTGCACAAAGAAGCACATACTTCAGTGCACCACGCACACATCAGTGCACCACACACGCGCAAGAGCGCGGCACAAGGGCAGCACACACGCTCGACCGACAACCCCACACGCATGCAGCAGGCACGCCAGGCAAGCACGCCCACACGCCTGGCCGGCACGCACGCCCAGCATGCAGCGTGCGCGGCACGCCTGGCTGGAGTGCGGAGAGATCCGCCACCATCTGCGTGAAGAAATGAAGAGGAAGGAGAGAGGGCGCTACAATTAGAAGATAGGGAAGGGGGGTCCATGCCGCCGCGCAATCACCTCTGTAGCCGTGCTTTGATTTACGCCGCTGTTGCCACAGGAGAGAACATAGATGGAAGGGGGGATAGGGTTGGGGGAGGTGGACGAAATGAGAGGGTCGTAAAAAATGTTTTGAGGTTGCCTTCACATCAAGCATGCCCGGGATGCCTAGGTTCGTGAGATTTTTGCAGACACACAATATTCCTAGCATCCGGCTAGCCCTATACTTGGTCACCCACGAACCGAACGACTGGCATCCATGTAAAAATGGCTACCCAAATCCCAGGGTGGGATAGCCCAGCAACCATATTTTGATCAGGAGTTCGGGAGTATGGAGCATATCTCCAGCGGATTACTCAAAAGCTCACCGACCTGTAAAACTCTGTCGTTTTGCAGGATCCTGTTTTCCTTGGTCCAAATAGATCCACGAAGAAAGGCGCAAAGCCATTGGAGAGGAAGTAGCCAGGCTTTTGGCGGCTGGCTTTATCGTTGAGGTGTTTCATCCAGAGTGGCTTGCTAATCCGGTGCTGGTTCTTAAGAAAAATGGCACTGGCGTATGTGTGTGGACTACAGATCTTAACAAAGCTTGTCCGGCAGATCCTTTTGCCCTCCCCCGCATTGATCAGATTATTGATGCCACGGCAGGATGTGAGCGTTTAAGTTTTTTGGATGCGTACTCTGGATATCATCAGATCAAAATGGCAGTTAAGGACCAGGAGAAGATAGCATTTATAACTCCCTTTGGAGCCTTCGTTATGTATCTATGCCTTTTGGGCTCAAAAGCGCCTGAGCTACTTATCGGCGGTGTGTCTGAATTGCCTACATACAGATCGGCGCAATGTACATGCTTATGTGGATGATATTGTGGTGAAATCAAGACGAAAGGAGACACCGGTGGAAGATTTGAAGGAAACCTTTGACAACTTAGCATTTATAAGATGATGCTTAATCCGCCAAGTGTGTTTTTGGTGTTCGGCGAGCAAGTTATTGGGGTTTACGGTGTCTATGAGAGGATTGAAGCTAATCAGGAGAAAATTACAGCTATTACTTCCTTGGCTAAACGAAGTGTATCAATGATGTTCAGCGTCTGGCGGCGTAATCATTGCGTTGAGCCGGTTTATCGGCCGCCTCGGAGAAAAAGCCATCCCCTTATACGAGATCTTTGAGGAAGAGATAATTTAAATGCGAGTCAACACCGACGAAGCATTTGAGGATCTAAAGCGGCAATTGGCCAATCCGCCTGTTCTTGCGGCTCCGGTTGACAAGGAGCCGCTGTTGTTATATGTGGCAGCCAATGCTCGAGCAGTAAGCGTGGCCATCGTGGTAGAGCGCAAGGAGGAAGGCAAGGAGTATCCGGTTCAACGGCTGGTTTATTATATCAGTGAGGTGCTTATCGAGTCCAAACAAAGATATCCGCATTGGCAGAATGTAACGCCCCAGACACACCCGCCGGTGGTCGTTACTCCTGGCAGGATCTAGACTAGCCCCACAGATCAATACTAGTCTTTTCTGCGCACTTTGTCCTCACTCATGCGCACCCGGAGAAACTTTCGATTGGTCGCCCATCCGAGACTACTCCAAGCCGAGCACGCTTAACTTTGGAGTTACGTCGAATGGGATCCCGGAAAGAAGGAATTCCTTATTGATATGAGTAGTCTATCATCCCTAATAAGCGAGGATATCACATACACCCACACTCGGAGGAACCAACGTCCTCGTCGGGCCACAGAGCGTTCCCTCTTGGCACAACCGTCTGTGCATCCATCCGGTACATGTGCCATGCCGTAGCCACGACGGGTCACAAGCGTCATGAACAACATGACCGCAAGACCTGTCGCAACCATCCGTGTAACCGCGAGGGTCGGCTCGATACCAACTTGTAACGCCCGGACACACCCGCCGGTGGTCGTTACTCTGGCGAGATCTAGACTAGCCCCACAGATCAATACTAGTCTTTTTCTGCGCACTTTGTCCTCACTCATGCGCACCGGGAGAAACTTCGATCGGTCACCCATCCCGAGACTACTCCAAGTGAACACGCTTAACTTTGGAGTTACGTCGAATGGGATCCCTAAAAGAAGGAATTCCTTATTGATATGAGTAGTCTATCATCCCTAATAAGCGAGGATATCACACGAAGCTAGTCTATGGTGTTTTTATGGCGATCGAAAGCTGAAGCAATATTTCCAAGGGCACCCTATCACGATTGGTTAGTTCAGCTCCTTTGGGTGATATCATCTGAATCCGGAGGCGATCGGCGGATTGCAAAATGGGCCATCGAGCTTGGACCGCATGGACTAAAGTATATACCACGACGGCAGTTGAAGTCACTGGCGCTTGTTGATTTCATTAATGGTGGGACGGAGTTACAAGCGCCAGAGGAGAAGCGGATCACACATCTTGGACTATTCATTTCGACGGATCGAGCGGTTGGAAGGCTCGAAATTCGAGTCGTTTTAACTTCCCCACGAGGTGATAAGTTTTATTCGTTCTCCGTTTAATGTTCCTTGTACTAATAATGCGGTGAGTCTGAAGCCTTGCTCCATGGTCTCCGGATGGCTAAGGAGATGAACTTAATCCGGGTTAAGTGCTTTGGTGACTCGGACCTGGTGGCTCAGCAAGTATCTGGCACTTGGGACTCTAAGGACCCGCTCATGGCCGCATATCGTCGAGAAGTGGATAATATTGCAGGTTGCTTCAAGGGCTATCAAGTGGATCATGTGGATCGCCGGAAGAACGAAGCGGCAGACGCTTTAAGCCGGTTGGGTTCTCAGCGTAAACCGGTCCCACCTAATGTCTTTTTGGACGTCTTGCACAACCCGTCAGTCCAGCTCCCTGGTGAAGCGGATTTGGCTATTCCTGATCCGGAGGCTCAGTTGGTGGCAGCGTTACATGCTATTCCGGATTGGACGATTCCTTTCCTTGCGTATATGACTCGAGGGGAGTTGCCAGAAGATGAGGTTCTGGCCAGACATATAATCCGGCGCTCCAAATCTATGACGATCCTTAACGGTGAGTTGCATCATTGCAGTGTATCCGGGGTGTTTCAACGCTGTGTTTCCCCTGAGGAAGGCTGTGAAATTTTAAGAGAAATCCATGAAGGGGATTGTGGACATCACGCCAGTTCAAAGTCCACAGTGGCGGCGCCCGTCCACAGATTTTCTTGGTTGACCGCCCATGCCGATCACGGAGGACTTGGTTAAGCGGTGTGATGGATGTCGAAATTTTCGGGCGGGCTCATGTCTTGGCACAAGAATTGAGGATGATCCCAATAACGTGGCCGTTTGCGACTTGGGGGCTGGATATGGTTGGACCCTTTAAGCGATCCAAGGATAAGAAGACCCACTGTTGGTGGCGGTGGACAAATTCACCAAGTGGGTTGAAGCGGAACACGCAAACAAGTGTGATGCGACAACAGCGGTGCGATTCATCAAAAGGTGATTTTCGGTTTGGCTTTCCACGGTATCATTCTCGACAATGGCACTAATCTATCCAAGGGGCTATGAAAGAGTTACGTGACGCGAGCACATCCGCTTGAGCGTGTCGTCGATGGCGCATCCCGACCCAAGGCGGCGTAACGAGCCAATCAAGAGATCTTACGAGGCATCAAACACGGGCTTATGGTTCCGTTCTGAAGAACACGTGTCTTTGGGTAGAAGAGCTACCATCGGTGCTATGGAGTATCAATACTACGCCAAACCGGTCCCACTGGATATCGCCGTTCTTCATGGTCTACGAGCGAGGCGATTCTCCCCGATGATATCCGCACGATTCGCCACGTGTAGCGGCTTATGTTGAAGCGGACAACGAGGCGACACGGCGGGGCGCTTTGGACCTATTGGATGAGGGCGTGATATGGCAGCCGCTCGTTCGGCGATTTACCAAACAAGATCTTCGTCGTTATCACGATCGCGGGTTAAAACCGAGCCTTTCAAGAAGGAGATTTGGTGCTTCGTCTCATCCAAGACCGACAGATATGCACAAGTTATCCCCACCTTGGGAAGGACCTTTTGTGGTCAGCAAGAATCTACACAACGGATCATACTATCTGATTGATATTTGAGAGCGTCAAGACTCACGTACATCAGAGGAGGAGACCAATAGGCCGTGGAATATAGCTCATCTTCGGCCTTACTACACTTGAGTCTGTGCATTGACAGTATGTTCAGCCAGCAATTCAAGTCAAAGTCCCAACCACACAACGCAGTTATATGCTTGACACTTGGGGGCTAATGTACCTTCATTTTTTCTACCGCTACTACATGGCAAAGTCCCAAGCTCAATACAAGTATTCAACTTGGCACTTGGGGGCTAATGACTATTTGATTCTACCAATGTTTCGACAGGCAGTCTATATTGAAGTACCGGTTTAAGTATGAGTTAAACCGGCCCTTGTGGTTATGCGGGTAGATGTCAAAATGGATCAAGAAAATAATCAAGTCCCGGTTTGATCAAGATTACAAACCGGCCCTTAGGGCTACAAGGACTAATATTTGGTGATAAGGAAAGGAGTGAGTTACCTCAAACTTGTCCCTCATTAATTTGACGAGCCGGCTTCATAATCACTTGCTCATTGTAAAGCGGTTCAAATATCCAGAATGAAGGTCTTGGGCGCTTAAAGCGGCATATGTTTCCAGCTCGACATCCCACTTTCTTTTATTCAAAGTGGAAGAATCCTCTTTCACAGTATGTCGGGTTAAGGTTGCAGGATTCCCTGGCTCAGAGCGGCCCATACCAGTTATCACAACGTCGTCATCTTTCGACTCGACGGATTGTGTGGGCACGGCTGTTTTAGTAGGACTACGAGGTTTTTCAAACCGGACAGTGCTGGCAGGTGGATCAGCAGAGGCTGAAATATTGACAGGCCTCTCTTCAGGAATAACCTCCTCTTGAACCGGAGGGTCATTGAGAATATCTTCAGAGGCAAAATTTTCAAGATTGGCGCGCTCTCATGATCTGAAGCGGCGGCCTCTTCAACTGTTTTGTCCAGCGGGCCTTCTTCTTTGGGTTTGGTTTGGTTCTCAAGAGATAAAGAGTCGAGAACAAGGCATATCCATTACTGAAGATATCGAAAGCATATGGCCGTTTTGACTTACCCGTGGCTATTTTCAGCGGTGGTAGGTGAGTGGTCGAGGATTCGCCAGAGGATGAATGAGAAGTAACGATAATCGAGTCGGACGGATTAAGAGGTTGTGGAAGAAACCGCTTTGGAATTTAAAGCAATAAAAAGGTCGGAAACCTCGGTGCGGCGCTTTCGAGCCGGGTTGTTTGGTAAACCGGCAGAGGTAACTACCGCCAGCCTTTGTCTTGGGTTGTGCGACGAGCTTCATGTTCTTTGTGTCTTCATAAGAAATTTGGGATCCAAGTAAGCAAGAGGGTGAGAAAAGTTAACTTTCCGGTTTGCTGGCGAAATTTTGGTGAAGGCAAATTTGTTGAATCGGAAGAAAGAATAGTTACCTCAAAGCAAATCCTGCGTTCTTTGGCGGCCGTCATCGACAAGCATCATCATCAATAAGGCGTGTAAAAAGCAAGCCAAGAGAATCAAGTTCGGATTACCCACATCATCGTCAATGGCGGGTCCGATGAAGCAGTGGTTTTTCTCTTGTGGGCTGGTTTCTTGACAACTTTTGTTTTGGGCGGTTTGGCCTTGACTTTATCTGCTTTATCTTGGGAAAGTTTCTTGCTCCAAAACGGATTATCACCCTGGATCAGAAATAATTAAATGTTGGATACATGAAACAATAACAGGTTTAGTGATGAAGCAGTTAGAGGCTTACCGCTGGTGGTTCGTTGGTGGTGTAGTAAGGAGCCAAACCGGTTTGAGCACAGAGATGCTCCGGTTCATTCAGCATTCTTCTTACTACGTCCGTAACTTCATCATCAGAAAGTTCAAGTTTTGTGTGTCGGAGTGGGTCGTCGACGCTGCCGGTATACTGACACATCAAACCGGAACGCCGGCTCAAAGGCAGTATGCCCCAAGATAACCAGCAGCGGGCAAGATCAATTCCAGTCAAACCGTTGGCCATAAAGGCTCGGAGCTTGGACAGTTGCGGGGCATATTTGCTTCTCTCTTTGGCGCTTAATCTTTGAGGAAAGGGATGAGTATTGCTTAGCCGCTCTGGACGAAAGCCAGGTAAAGGATTTTCACCTTCAGAGAAGTATCCTTGCGGTAAAACCAAGTCGCATTCCACTCTTTGGGGTGAGTATGGAGTTTGGCGTGGGGATAGGTGATTTCCTTCCTTTTTGAATAGCCATACCGCCTAATTACGTATTGGGGCCGTCGGTGAATTCAAGATCTGACGGTTTAGATGGAAGAGATCTCTAAACAGTTCAACAGAAGGTTCCTCTTGCAGATATGCTTCAGATGGCACTTGAAAGTGGCATAGGTTGGTGACGGAGTTGGGGCCAATGTCTTGGGGACAGAGCTGAAAATTGGCCAACACGTCCCGGTAAAATTTTGAACCGGGCGGTTTGAAGCCCCGGGCCAGGTGATCCGCAAAAACCACAACTTCCCCTTCCTGAGGTGTGGGAGGACATTCCTCTCCAGGAACCCTCCAGTGGACTGTATCTTTGTCATCTAAAGCGCCAATCGATACCAGTTCATTCAGCTGTGTTTCGGAGACGCGGGAAGGAACCCAGTTGCATTCATACACTTGTTTGGCCATGATAAAATCTACAAAAGTAACGGATCCGATTCAAGAGCGTGCTTGTTACAAAGTGGTTGATCTAAGTTATGATAAACCGGAGGCAGTGTCTATAAATTGGTTCAGTGTGATATGATGTCAGATGAGCTCTGGCGGTTCAACAAGGGGACTAATGGTGTGCCTGTGCCGGTTTAGCAGTTTTTCTTATGGTGAGTTAAACCGCCTAATCTAGGCCTTGGAGATAATTGAAGCTATGGACGGTTCTGTAAACAAGTTTCACAAGATTCCATGATTACTACGGATCAAACGCGAGTTTACGTAAAACAGAAATATTTAGCGGAGGTAAAGAAGAAACGGAAGTGGAATACGTGATGATATATATGCGTAAGATCCATGGGCCTAAGATGAGAAAGTGCGCGGACGCGTTAGAGTCGCTATTAATGCAAAGCATGATTCTGGCGTGGTTCAAAAGTTAAAAGGATAGATGAAGACGCACGAAGAAACACGACTGAAGTGGAACCCTAAAAACAGATCTAACTCGAGAAGAAGGAGAAGCTCACCGGGAACGGAGAAGACGCGGAAGCAAGCCGCAGTACTCTGGTACGTTCAGGTTGATGCAGCGGCCTAGGACAAAGCAGAGGTCGACGATGATGGTGGAGCTCCAAGAGCAGCGGCGCGAGGAAGACGAAGAAGAGGAGGCGAAGGAAGGGAAGAAATGACCCTTCGGTCCTATTTATAAGGCAGCCAGCTAGGTCAAGTCGTGGATCCGTGAGGCGCCATTAAAGAAGGCGTTATAAAGGATAAAATTTCAGGATGACGTCATGCCGGTTTACAGTGACCATAAGCAACGACGTCATGCCGGTTTACAGTGACCAGAAGCAACGATGACATGGCGATTTACCAAACAAAAGAAGATGTCCAAGATACAAGCTTTGTGAAGGATTGACATGAACCATTCAAATCAACTGGGGCCTAATGTTAGATATTACCACCATGTGTAAACCGGCCAGCTTGGGCCGGATTAACTCCATTAGTGGTATAAACAAAGAAAGGCCCAAGGCCTATAGTCGGTTTAGAACTTGTAGCCGTAAACCGGCTTGATGTATAACTTGTATTGTAAGTTAGGAATAGAGAGATACCAACCGGGATACGAGTATGAACCGGTTGGGACTCTATGAACCGACGGGCGTCACTCGTGTATATAAGGGGACGACCCGACGACGGTTCACGGACAGACAACCACAACTCGAGCCTAGGCAAAGCTTGTTCGCTCCCTAGCCATCGAGACTACATCAATTCCATCACAAACTAGACGTAGGCTTTTACCTTCATCGAAGGGGCCGAACTAGTATAAAACCCTTGTGTCTTTGTGTCCGCTTTAACCCCTGCAAGTAAACCCGTAGCGATGGCTCCACAACTAAGTCCTTACGCTAGGACATCTGCCGTGACAAATCCACGACAACGACCGTAAAAAAATTACAGGTTGCCCGCAAAACTGTCCCTCCGACATTATATCTATCGGTCCGGCCGGGATTTAGGGTTACCAAATCTTATCCCTCCGCTGTAAAATTGCCCGCTACGCCGCTAGCCATCTCGGCCTCCCGCAAGACAAATTCAGCCTTTGTTCCGCTATTTTTTTTCTCCTCCTCCGTGGCTGGTGCTGCTCGCGGGCTTGACGGCCATGGCAGGTCGCCGCCGTCCAAGCTCGCCCAGCATGACGCGGGGGGAGGGGGGACAACTGCTCCAGCTGGCCCATCGTCGAGCCATGGCGGTCCAAGCAGGCGCGTGTGTAGGACCTTGAAGTATGTCTAGAGGGGGGGGGTGATTAGACTACTTGACCAATTAAAAACTTAACCTTTTCCCAATTTTAGACTTTGGCAGATTTTAGCTATTTTTGCACAAGTCAAGCAATCTTCACACAATTCAAGCAAGCATGCAAAGAGTATATGAGCAGCGGAATTTAAAGCATGCAACTTGAGAGAATGTAAAGGGAAGGGTTTGGAGGATTCAAACGCAATTGGAGACACGGATGTTTTTGTCGTGGTTCCGATAGGTGGTGCTATCGTACATCCACGCTGATGGAGACTTCAACCCATGAAGGGTAGCAGTTCTTGTGAGTCCACGGAGGGCTCCACCCACGAAGGGTCCACGAAGAAGCAACCTTGTCTATCCCACCATGGCCGTCGCCCACGAAGGACTTGCCTCACTAGCGGTAGATCTTCACGAAGTAGGCGATCTCCTTGCCCTTACAAACTCCTTGGTTCAACTCCACAATCTTGTCGGAGGCTCCCAAGTGACACCTAGCCAATCTAGGGGACACCACTCTCCAAGAAGTAACAAATGGTGCGTTGATGATGAACTCCTTGCTCTTGTGCTTCAAATGATAGTCTCCCCAACACTCAACTCTCTCTCATAGGATTTGGATCTGGTGGAAAGAAGATTTGAGTGGAAAGCAACTTGGGAAAGGCTATAGATCAAGATTCATATGGTAGGAATGGAATATCTTGGCCTCAACACATGAGTAGGTGGTTCTCTCTCAGAACTAGTAAGTTGGAAGTGTAGGTTTGTTCTGATGGCTCCCTCCACGAATGAAGAGGAGGTGGAGGGGTATATATAGCCTTCACACAAAATCTAACCGTTACACACAATTTACCAATCTCGGTGGGACCGAATCAACAAACCCGGTCGGACTGATTCAGTAAACCTAGTGACCGTTAGTGATTTTGGTGGGACCGACATGCAACTCGGTGAGATCGATATGGTTAGGGTTAGGGCATAACGTAATCTCGGTAAGACCGACACACAAACTTCGGTGAGACCGATTTTGGTAATTAGCTAACCGGAGAGTTGGTCGTAAACTTCGGTTGGACTGATTTGCTCTTTTTCGTGAGACCGAAATGTTACGAAAGGAAGCAGAGAGTTTACATTGCAATCTCGGTGGGACCGATCGCTCACTTTGGTTAGACCGAAATGTTACAAAGGGAAACAGAGAGATTACAATCCCATCTCGGTGAGACCGAGATCCCTATCGGTGAGACCGATTTGCCTAGGGTTTGTGGCAGTGGCTATGACATTTGAACTCGGTGGCACCGGATAGAAAGAATCGGTAGGACCGGTTTTAACTTTGGGTTTAGTTCCTATGTGGATGTGAGAAAGTAGTTGAGGGTTTTTGGAGCATATCACTAAGCACTTGAAGCAAGAGGCTCATTAAGCAACACCTCATCCCTCCTTGATAGTATTGGCTTTTCCTATAGACTCAATGTGATCTTGGATCACTAAAATGTAAAATGTAGAGTCTTGAGCTTTTGAGCTTGAGCCAATCCTTTGTCCTTAATATTTTGAGGGATCCACTTTCATCATCCATGCCATGCCATTCATTGAGCTTTCCTGAAATATTTGTCTTGGAATAGCATTAGCTCAATGAGCTATATGTTGTTATGAATTACCAAAACCACCTAGGGATAGTTGCACTTTCAGCGTGACCGCAGTCGCCTCTCCCAAGGCGGCGAGCGAAGCTCATGGGACAGCTTCGACAAGCTCCATGCCAAACTTTCCCCGCACATCAAGTGGTGCTGGGACGCCATTGCAGAGCTCGCCTCCGTGGAGTGTGGTGGCTAATGGCCTGCAGGTGCACAAGGTTTAGTGGTAGCTTTTCGAAGTAAGATTATCGATTCCACATTGAGCACATGAATTGAGCATTGCCTCTTGTAGTAAATTATGGATATGTGCCTGCAAGTAATTGTAGACTAAAAGCAAAGTGATGGCGGAAGTAAATAGTGATATTTGTGTAGAGCGAACTAAAAGTAAATAACACAAAGGTAAATAGGAAACAACTACACGAGTAACAAGTGGAAATGACAGTAAAGGCGTTCTCAGAAGTCTAGAATCCCGTTGGTATGTTTCTAGCGCAACTTATGCATCGGGCGAATCTCGATCTGGATTCTTGAGCCACTCTTGACGATTATTGTTGGGGATAAATCCCACGGGATGACCCGTCCTCGAATGACCTGGCACCCCATGGCGGGTTATCAGTGGGCCTGCTGTGTGGGCTATAAGGGCTATGAAGTTCAAGGCCCTGGAGGCAACTCATGGAGCGGCCCATCTTGACGAAGGAGACAATGGAAACTCCCTTACTTGGGGAATACGCTGAGTAGGAAACAGATTGGGGCACGGATTGGACTATGACTCGGACTCTATTGTAAACTCAGGGCCTCAACTTATATATAAAGGGGATCCCCTAAGGTAGAAAGGACTAAGTTACAATATCTCGAGTACTAGGATAGCCAAGTCGCACCCTTGTAATCGAGATCCCTAGCAATAATCAATCAAGCAGAAAGTAGGCTATTACCTCCACCGTGAGGGGCCGAACCTGGGTAAACCCTTGTCTCTCAATTCCGATCAACCCCATTCAAGCTACTACCTAGCTGCGATGGCCTCACGACTAAGTCTTTTCACGAGGACATCTGCCATGACAAAACCATGATAGTTGGCGCCCAATGTGGGACCATCGCTCGGTGGTGTTGAGTTCTTGGAGGGATCTCTCACAAGGATCGAGGGATATGCGATTGGTTGCATGACCAAGAGTCAACGCGGCAAGCTCTACATCGACTATTCAGTCTGGGGCCTCGAGGCCGACTCAATCGAGTATGGGTATCGGGTCCCCATCGGCAAGATCCATGTCTTCATCGGCAAAATCGGCAAATCAGGACCCAAGCGGACATCTGCATCGACATCGTCGAGCCGGCTCGAGCACGCAACCCGCCCGGTCTCAAGCCGGCCGGAACCACGTCTTCATCAGCTTCACCCAGGGGATCGATCTTGCGGACAACTCCACGTCTGGTGGGGACACCCTTGTCTACTCCGACGATGAGTCAGCGGTCGGGGACACTGAGTCGATCCTCCCACTATACGATGGCGACACTGGGGCTACTCGATGATGAGGTGGCTTTAGACGATTGTGAGTTGCTTTGTCGTAACACCATCCACATGGCGTGCACTACGCCGGCTCTTGACTACTACAAAGAAAGCGCCATAGGAGGAACACATGCTTGACACCAGACCTAAACGCGGCCGGCCCAGTCTAGCCACCGGCTCAAGTTCTTTCGGAGCTAGTTGCCTCGTTGACAACACTCCTAGAGTCACCACTAACAACGGAGAATCAGGCGGAGTGCAATACGGAAGTAACTAAACTTCGCGAGCAGATGGCTAAGGCTCAGGAAGATATCAATGATGAGAACGCTCACATGGTGGAGCTGCAAGCCCAGATTCACAATGAGGTGGAGAACCTAAGGACAGAGGCCTGACGCGTGGGCCTATGACAGAACGCTTCAGATGTGGTTCATCAGAGGAGGCACGCGAGTCGTCTGCCCCCTAATTTTGAGCCAATGTGTATATTCAACACGCCTGCACCGGGGCTAGGACGAGCACCCTAGAGGCTCTGGTTATACCCTAGTTGAACTGGATCGTGCCCCAGGATGGAGGCGGGCGGTCACCGCCGGCTCAGCCTCGTCAGTTGGCTCAGCAGCGTCAGCTTGAGTCGGCCCCGCGCCCACCACCTGTCTGGACGACCCCACATTAGTTCCTAACACCGTAGGTCACTACGCAACCCGCTGATAACTTGTTGGCATCGATCACCAACCTCGCGACGCTCAAATCACAAGAAACACTCAGTTGAGATCGAGGCTCAAACGCCATCGATATGTTGAAGACTACTGATACCAAAGAAGAAAACTACTCCTACTGCACAACAATGACTCCACTCCACCCCGCATCCAAGCCATAGCAGAGCCACCATGATGAGTCGCCATGCGGTCTCTAGCGGCGCCATCGGTGTCACGAATAGTCGTGTGACCCGCCCGCCATGGAGCCTTAGACGTCCAAGAAATTGTCGATGCGGCCCGGGCCCGGCGAGAAGTAGAAGCGAACGCAACGGCCCAGCCATCACCTACTACAACCCCTTTGGCTTCGCAAGGTGTTGGCTCGAGTACCAGAACATGATCGCTTTGAGAAGTATGTGATAAGTAAGAGCTCCCCCTAAATTTGTGCATAGTTTAAGATTTGCTTTGGACTGCAAATGCACAAGGAATTAGGCTCATGGGTTACTCTTCCATGTCACATACATCTTGGTGGAGCGTTCAAAATAATAAAGATTGAATACATGCACTCATCACCAAGCAAAGTGAATGATCATATAAGGACAAGTAAGATAATATCATTTAACAAGCATAAGTGTAGCTTATGACCAAACACATGATCATCAATGTCTCACAGATAATAGCATAGTATCTCAAGCAATCAAAAGCAAACAAAGTTCAACCAAGAAGACAAGAGAGAACAAAAGCAAACTCTCTCTCTCTAAAAGTTTATGATCTATACATTTTATCCCCTTTGGCAACAAGTTACCAAAAGTTCCTAGAAAATGCATAGTACTATATCGTCTCTCGTGCTTGGTCTTGAGTTGGTGGTGTAGAGATGGCTCCTTGGACGAAGACTTGATTGATGTGGATGGAGCTGAAGGAGTTAGTCTTTGGAGCTGGTTGCTTTGGAGTTGTAGGTAGTGTGAGATGAAGTGACTCGTGTCTCATTCATGGCTCAAGAATGATCTCTGAGCTCGAGGCACTCGCAAATGCATCTGTAGTTGTCCCGCCCTTCCTCTCTCTGCATGTCATCCTCAGAGCTGCTCCACAACCGCCGAATCTCGCCATTTTGACATCTAAATCATAGAATTTTTGTTCCATGATTCTTTCCAGGCTCTCCTGGTTTTGAGTTAGGGTGGCCAACCCTTTCTCAATCCTCAGAGTTGAAGCTATCAAGTAACCAAGCTGGTCCTGCTTGTTCTTCAAAAAGTACTCAGATGCCTCCTCTTGAGTTGCACTACTAGAATCAGCTACTTTGTCATCTGCCTGATCTTTGCCGTCGGCTAGCGGACGGCAAAGAAGCTCTTTGCCATCAGCTACCGATAAGCCGACGGCAAAGAAACGGCGGACGGCAAAGAAGCTCTTTGCCATGAGCCATTTCGTTGCCGTCCGCCAGCTGACGACAAAGATTAGGGAGGTGGCCCCCACCCACCCGCCCGTTTAAAAAACTTAACACCCCCGCCTCTTTGCTGTCAGCTAGCAGATGGCAAAGAGAGACAATGGCGGACGGCAAAGAACGGCGGACGACAAAGAGCTTCTTTAACTAACGGACGTCCACACCCCCCTGCCCGTTACTCTCCTCTTCCTCTCTCCTCTCGCAGCCCGCCCTAGATCCACCTGCCGCCCCACCCCCCGCCGCCCGCCGCCATACCCCTTCCCGCCCTTCACCCCGCCTCCCCCCCACGCCCGCCGCCCCCACCACCGCCCTCCGCCCACGCCCGCCGCCCGCCCACCCCAGCGCCCCGCCCTCCACCACACCCCCCACCCCCGCCCCACCACCCACGCCGTGGCCCTTACCGCCGGCCGCCGTGCCGCCCGCACCCTCGCCGCCTTGCCCCGACACCGCCGTGACCGTCCCATTGCTCCGGTGAGGGAACTACTTTTTTTTTCTATTTTTTCATTTTTTTGCTGTTTAATTGTTAGTGCTAGATTGTGTTAGTGTTAGTGTTAGAAAAGAATTAGAAGAAGTAGAAGAAGTAGAAGTAGTAGAAAGATGAAAAAAGAAGAAGAAGAAAAGAAGTAGAAGAAGTAGAAGAAGAAGAAAAGAAGAAACGAAAAGAAGTAAAAAAGTAGAAAAAAGATGGAAGAAGAAGAAGAAGACAGGAAAGAAGAAGAAGAAGAAGAAGAGAAAGAAAGAAGAAGGATAGAAGGAAATACCCCCGACCCCTACGACCCCGACACCCGACCCACGACCTGACCCGACACCACACCCCGACCCGACCACACACGGACACCCGACACCCGACTTTCCTTATATTTATTGTGGTCTTATATTTGTGAATTATTAGTTAGGTCATATATTTTCCAATTTTGTATGAAAAACATCATATATAATTGTGTTGATCGGGTTGATTTAAATGTGCAGTTGTTTCACTGCTGCGAGGTTTGGTGTTCGATGACCTCGCCGTGCGTTTGACGAGCTCTGCCCCTTCATTCGTGGGTGAGCACAAATGACATGTCCTCCTCCCCCATTAATTATTTGCTCTGTTCTGGTGTTCGTGCCGATGAAACTTGATAGCTAGCTATATATGTGTCTTGAATCATCGATATCGTAATCAATATGTGTCTCCCGCTCGAAGCGCCATAGTTATAAATATTCATGCATTTGCATATTTATAACCTTGATTCTTTCAATTGTCCAACGCTATCCATGGACAGCCCAGTATGTGTAGATTGGGTTCGTTTTCCCATATGCTTTGCTCGGATCCGACGATAGATTTGTCGCTACCTCCCTATTGTTCTCTGCACACATCCTCTCTGCTTATTGCGAGACGTGTATCAGAGGAATGGGAGGTGTGAAAATTTTATGCTGATCCGGAGCATAGCATATGGGAAAATGAACCCAATCTACACATACTCGGGTGGGATTAGGACCTATCATTACCTATTAGAGTGTAGGTTGCATGGACGTAATAAAATTGACAAAGTAGATCAACTGATGAATATATACATGGTGAATTATATATATAATTGTTGTGTGTCCAGTAGCTCTGAAAGTCAAGATGAGTGATCGTGCGTGGATGTATACCGGTCACACTGGTCGAACAAATGGGCGCTGAATGGTTCACAAAACCAAGGGTTTGTGCAAGCCGCATTTGCAAATGGCCGAGGAAAACTTGGTGTCCCCTGTTCCGATCGCGCAATTGGGAAAAGAGGATGAGGCTGAAATGGGTAAACACCGCAGAAGAATGGTTTTACGCCCGATTATACGGTGTGGACATTTCATGGTGAGTCCGCCTAACGTGACCGAAGCTGAGGTGGATCATCGCCGCACCGACGAGCATGGTACCGGATGGAAAACATGGTGCAAGACTATGATGATGCTCGGATTTGGACGAGGAGATGGAGGAATCTGCAAAGGCCTTCAATGAAATGTTGGAGTCTTCAAAACGTCCGCTCCACGAGCACACTGAGCTTTGTCAGTTGGATGCCATCTCACAAGTAATGGCTTTGAAGGCTCGATTCAACTTGGGCAGAGAATGCTATGACGCAATTATGACAAAGATTTGGACGCTTTCTACCCAAAGGCCATGTAATGCCTGCAAACATGTACCAGTCGGACAAAATCCTCCGTGCACTAAAGATGCCCTATGAGAAGATACATGCCTGTGAGAAAGGATGTGCCTTATTTAGGCTTGACTATGCGGACTTGAACTATTGTCGCATTGCAAGTGTTCCAGGTATATTGTGGTAGACAACGGTATGGGTGAGAAGACACAGACCAAAATCCATGTTAGTGTTCTTTGGTATATGCCAATCGTACCAAGACTTCAACGTCTTTTCATGGTCGAAGAGACAGACGCATGATGACATGGCACAAAAGCAGGCAAAAGAACCGAACTAGATGCGATGGGAAACTAATGATGGTACACACATCGGATGGTGTTGCGTGGAAAAGGTTTGATGAATTACATGTCGACAAAGCGGCAGATCCGAGGCATCCTCGAGTCGGCATCAACACCGATGGGTTCGATGTGTTTGGTATGACGGCAGCCCAATCTGCTTGTTGGCCGTGATTTGTCTTTCCACTCAATCTCCCCGGTCGATTATGCAAAGAAAGAACATTTTCCGACGTTGATAATTTAGGCCCAACTATCCGGGAAAAATATGAATGTGTACATGCACCGCTTAAGGACGAATTGCAAGAAGCACAGGATAATGGGTTCAAGACATACGACGCCTATAGCAAACGAAACTTCATAATGCGGTATCCGGTACATGTACTCGACACATGACTTGCCGGCGTATGCGCTTATTCGTTGGGTGGTGTGTGCATGGAAGGTTCCGGGCCCCACATGCAAGGGAGCTCTTGAGTTTCGTTGGCTTCGTGCCGGTCGCAAGTTTTCTTGCTTCGACATGCATAGACAGCCTCGGATCCTCGCCATAAGTTCGGGAAAGACAAGAAGAACTTCATCGAGGTAGAGTTGTAAAAACTCGCGCACCACTGCGCTGACAGCCAATGCACTGGATCGCTTAAACGCCTCGAGCCAGATCCAGGCGTCGTGGTACTTCAAGGGGTATAATTTCGAGCACGCTGGACTCACAAAACATGCTTATGGGATCTGCCTTACTTCAAAGACCTCCTTTGCCCACACAACATCGACGTGATGCACACTGAGAAGAATATCGCCGAGGCACTTTTTGGTACATTGTTCGGCATAGATGGGAAGTCAAAGGATAATACTAAGGCTAGAGTCGATCTGGAGGTGCTATGTGATAGGCCGTTACAAAACATGAAAGAACCGAAAGGAAAGCAGAACTGGACGAAGCCAAAGGCATGGTTCAATCTTGGAAGGCTAGCTATGAGGGAAATTATCTTGTGGGTGAAAATGCAGTTGATGTTCCCTGATGGGTATGTTGGGGAACGTAGTAATTTCAAAATTTTCCTACGCACACGCAAGATCATGGTGATGCATAGCAACGAGAGGGGAGAGTGTTGTCTACGTACCCTCGTAGACCGAAGCGGAAGCGATCACAACGTAGAGGAAGTAGTCGTACGCTCTCCTCGCGATCCAACCGATCGGCGCCGTTACTCGGCGCCTCCGAGTTCTTGACACACGTACAGCTCGGTGACGCTCCTCGGGCTCCGATCCAGCAAAGCTCCGAGGAGAGAGAGTTCCATCAGCACGACGGCGTGGTGACGATCTTGATGTTCTACCGACGCAGGGCTTCGCCTAAGCACCGCTATGATATGACCGAGGTGGAATATGGTGGAGGGGGGCACCGCACACGGCTAAGGAACGATCTCAAGGATCAACTTGTGTGTCCATGGGGTGCCCCTGCCCCCGTATATAAAGGAGGGAGGGAGGAGGAGGCCGGCCTAGGGAGGAGGCGCGCCATAGGGGAGTCCTACTCCCACCGGGAGTAGGATTCCCCCTTTCCTAGTCCAACTAGGGATCCTTCCATGTATTAGGAGTAGGAGACTAGGAAGGGAAGAGAGAAGGAAGGAAGGAGGGGGTGCGGCCTCCCCAGCCCAGTCGGACTAGGGCAAGGGGCGCGGCCTGCCCTAGGCGCCCCTCTCCCTTTCCTTGAGGCCCAATAAGGCCCAATACTTCTCCCGGCGAATTCCGTAACTCCCGGTACTCCGATAAATACCGAATCACTCGAAACCTTTCGAACTCCGAATATAGTCGTCCAATATATCGATCTTTACGTCTCGACCATTTCGAGACTCCTCATCATGTCCCCGATCTCATCCGGGACTCGAACTCCTTGGTACATCAAAACTCATAAACTCATAATATAACCGCCATCGAAACCTTAAGCGTGCGGACCCTACGGTTCGAGAACAATGTAGACATGACCGAGACCGTCTCGGTCAATAACCAATAGCGGGACCTGGATGCCCATATTGGTTCCTACATATTCTACGAAGATCTTTATCGGTCAGACCACATAACAACATACGTTGTTCCTTTGTCATTGGTATGTTACTTGCCCGAGATTCGATCGTCGGTATCCAATACCTAGTTCAATCTCGTTACGGCAAGTCTCTTTACTCGCTCGTAATACATCATCTCGCAACTAACTCATTAGTTGCAATGCTTGCAAGGCTTAAGTGATGTGCATTACCGAGAGGGCCAGAGATACCTCTCCGACATTCGGAGTGACAAATCCTAATCTCAAATACGCCAACCCAACAAGTACCTTTGGAGACACCTGAGAGCACCTTTATAATCACCCGATTACGCCAGACGCTTGGTAGCACACAAAGTGTTCCTCCGTAAACGGAGTTGCATAATCTCATAGTCATAGGAACATGTATAAGTCATGAAGAAAGCAATAGCAACATACTAAACGATCGGGTGCTAAGCTAACGGAATGGGTCATGTCAATCAGATCATTCAACTAATGATGTGATCCCGTTAATCAAATAACAACTCTTTGTTCATGGTTAGGAAACATAACCATCTTTGATTAACAAGCTAGTCAAGTAGAGGCATACTAGTGACACTCTGCTTGTCTATATATTCACACATGTATTATGTTTAGGTTAATACAATTCTAGCATGAATAATAGACATTTATCATGAAATAAGGAAATAAATAATAACTTTATTATTGCCTCTAGGGCATATTTCCTTGATCTCCCACTTGCACTAGAGTCAATAATCTAGTTCACATCGCCATGTGATTGAACACCAATAATCATATCAGATATGATTAACACCCATAGTTCACATCGTCATGTGACCAACACCCAAAGGGTTTACTAGAGTCAATAATCTAGTTCACATCGCTATGTGATTAACACCCAAAGAGTACAAAGGTATGATCATGTTTTGCTCGTGAGAGAAGTTTAGTCAACGGTCTTTCACATTTGAGCCGTATGTATTTTGCAAATATTCTATGTCTACAATGCTCGCACGGAGCTACTCTAGCTAATTGCTCCCACTTTCAATATGTATCTAGATCGAGACTTAGAGTCATCCGGATCGGTGTCAAAACTTGCATCGACGTAACCCTTTACGCATTTAACCTCTTGTCACTTCCATAATCGAGAAACATATCCTTATTCCACTAAGGACAATTTTGACGCTGTCTAGTGATCTACTCCTAGATCACTATTGTACTCCCTTGCCAAACTCAGCGTAGGGTATACAACAGATCTGGTACACAGCATGGCATACTTTATAGAACCTATGGCCAAGGCATAGGGAATGACTTTCATTCTCTTTCTATCTTCTGCCGTGGTCGGGTTTTGAGTCTTACTCAATTTCACACCTTGTAACACAGGCAAGAACTCTTTCTTTGACTATTCCATTTTGAACTACTTCAAA
Organism: Aegilops speltoides; assembly: GCA_021437245.1. Classification (NCBI taxonomy): domain Eukaryota; kingdom Viridiplantae; phylum Streptophyta; class Magnoliopsida; order Poales; family Poaceae; genus Aegilops; species Aegilops speltoides. The sequence goes on along the minus strand of CM038142.1, from coordinate 188,847,078 downwards.
ATCTTGTCAAGGTATGTACTCATTGAAAAATCTTATCAAGCGTCTTGAACTATCTCTATAGATCTTGATGCTCAATATGTAAGCAACTTCACCGAGGTCTTTCTTTGAAAAACTCCTTTCAAACACTCCTTTATGCTTTACAGAATAATTCTACATTATTTCTGATCGACAATATGTCATTCACATATACTTATCGAAATGTTGTATTGCTCCCACTCACTTTCTTGTAAATACTGAGCTTCTTTGCAAGTCTCAGATAAACTATATGCTTTGATCAACTTATCAAAGCGTATATTCCAACTCCGAGATGCTTGCACCAGTCCATAAATGGATCATTGGAGCTTGCACACTTTGTTAGCTCCTTTGGATCGATAAAACCTTCGGTTGCATCATATACAACTCTTCCTCCGTAAACCCATTCAGAATGCAGTTTTACATCCATTTGCCAAATTTCATAAATTGTGGCAATTGCTAACATGATTCGGACAGACTTAAGCATCGCTACTGATTGAGAAAATCTCATTGTAGTCAACACCTTGAACTTGTCAAAACCTTTTTGCGACAAGTCGAGCTTTGTAGATAATAACACTACTATCGTCGTCCGTCTTCCTCTTGAAGATCCATTTATTTTCTATGGCTTGCCGATCATCGGCAACTCCACCAAAGTCCACACTTTGTTCTCATACATGGATCTCATCTCGATTTCATGGCCTCAAGCCATTTCGCGGAATCTGGGCTCATCATCGCTTCCTCATAGTTCGTAGGTTCATCATGATCTAGTTACATGACTTCCGAACAGGATTACCGTACCACTCAGTGCGGATCTCACTCTGGTTTACCACGAGATTCGGTAGTAACTTGATCTAAAGTTACATGATCATCATCATTAGCTTCCTCACTAATTGGTGCAGTAGTCACAGAATAGATTTCGTGATGAACTACTTTCCAATAAGGGAGAAGGTACAATTACCTCATCAAGTTCTACTTTCCTCCCACTCACTTCTTTCGAGAGAAACTCCTTCTCTAGAAAGGATCCATTTATTAGCAACGAATGTTTTGCCTTGGATCTGTGATAGAAGGTGTACCCAACAATTTCCTTTGGGTATTCTATGAAGACGCACTTCTCGATTTGGGTTTGAGCTTATCAGATGAAACTTTTCACATAAGCATCGCAGCCCCAAACTTTAAGAAACGACAACTTTGGTTTCTTGCTAAACCACAGTTCATATAGTGTCGCCTCAACGGATTTAGATGGTGCCCCATTTAACGTGAATGCAGCTGTCTCTAATGCATGATCCCAAAACGATATTGGTAAATCGGTAAGAAACATCATAGATTGTACTATATCCAATAAAGTACGGTTATGACGTTTGGACACACCATTATGATGTGGTGTTCGGTGGCATGAATTTGTGAAACTATTCCACATTGTTTTAATTGAAGACCAAACTCGTAACTCAAATATTTGTCTCCACGATCGATCGTAGAAACCTTATTTTCTTGTTACGATGATTTTTCCACTTCACTCTGAAATTCTTTGAACCTTTCAACTATTTAGACTTATGTTTCATCAAGTAGATATACCCATATCTGCTCAAATCATCTGTGAAGGTCGAAAATAACGATACCCGCCACGAGCCTTAACACTCATTGGATCGCATACATCGGTATGTATTATTTCCAATAAGTCGGTTGCTCGCTCCATTGTTCCGAGAACGGAGTCTTAGTCATCTTGCCCATGAGGCATGGTTCGCAAGCATCAAGTGATTCATAATCAAGTGATTCCAAAATCCCATCGACATGGAGTTTCTTCATCGCTTTACACCAATATGACCTAAACGGCATTGCCACAAAAAAATTGCACTATCATTATTAACTTTGCATCTTTTGGTTTCAATATTATGAATATGTGTATCACTACGATCGAGATCCAATGAACCATTTTCATTGGGTGTGTAACCATATAAGGTTTTATTCATGTAAATAGAACAACGGTTTATTCTCTTACTTAAATGAATAACCGTATTGCAATAAACACGATCAAATCATATTCATGCTCAACGCAAACACCAAATAACATTTATTTAGGTTCAACACTAATCCCGAAAGTATAGGGAGTGTGCGATGATGATCATATCAATCTTGAAACTACTTTCAACACACATCGTCACTTCACCCTTAACTAGTTTCTGTTTATTCTGCAACTCCCGTTTCGAGTTACTACTCTTAGCAACTGAACCAGTACCAAATACCGAGGGGTTGCTATAAACACTAGCAAAGTACACATCAATATGATGCATATCAAATATACCTTTGTTTACTTTGCCATCCTTCTTATCCGCCAAATAATTGGGGTAGTTCTCGCTTCGATGACCAGTCCCTTTGCGGTAGAAGCACTTAGTCTCGTGCTTAGGTCCAGACTTGGGCTTCTTCACTTGAGCAAACAACTTGCTTGCCGTTCTTCTTGAAGTTCCCTTCTATCCCTTTGCCCTTTTCTTAAAACTAGTGGTCTTGTTAACCATCAACACTTGATGTTCTTTCTTGATTTCTACCTTCATCGATTTCATCATCATGAAAAAACTGGGAATCATTTTCATCATCCCTTGCATACTATAGTTCATCACGAAGTTCTACTAACTTGGTGATGGTGACTAGAGAATTTCATCAATCACTATCTTATCTGGAAGATTAACTCCCACTTGATTCAAGCGATTGTAGTACCAAGACAATCTGAGCACATGCTCACTAGTTGAGCGATTCTCCTCCATCTTTTAGCTATAGAACTTGTTGGAGACTTCATATCTCTCAACTCGGGTATTTGCTTGAAATATTAACTTCAACTCCTGGAACATCTCATATGGTCCATGATGTTCAAAACATCTTTGAAGTCCCGATTCTAAGCCATAAAGCATGGTGCACAAAACTATCAAGTAGTCATCATATTGAGCTAGCCAAACGCTCATAACGCCCTCAGATCCGCTCTCGCAATAGGTCGTCACCTAGTGGTGCATTAAGGACATAATTCTTACGTGCAAAGAATGAGGATAAACCTCAGATCACGGATCCAATCCGCATCATTGCTACTAACATTTTTCAACACAATTTTTTCCAGGAACATATCAAAATAAACATATGAAAGCAACAACACGAGCTATTGATCTACAACATAATTAGCAAAATACTACCAGGACTAAGTTCATGATAAATTTAAGTTCAATTAATCATATTACTTAAGAACTCCCACTTAGATAGACATCCCTCTAATCCTCTAAGTGATCACGTGATCCAAATCAACTAAACCATAACCGATCATCACGTGAGATGGAGTAGTTTTCAATGGTGAACATCATTATGTTGATCATATCTACTATATGATTCACGCCGACCTTTCGGTCTCCGTGTTCCGAGGCCATATCTCGCATATGCTAGGCTCGTCAAGTTTAACTCGAGTATTCGCGTGTGCAAAACTGGCTTGCACCCGTTGTAGATGGACGTAGAGCTTATCACACCCGATCATCACGTGGTGTCCGGGCATGACGAACTTTGGCAACGGTGCATACTCGTGGAGAACACTTCTTGATAATTAGTGAGAGATCATCTTAAAATGCTACCGCCAATCAAAGCAAGATAAGATGCATAAAGGATAAACATCACATGCAATCAATATAAGTGATATGATATGGCCATCATCATCTTGTGCTTGTGATCTCCATCTCCGAAGCACCGTCGTGATCACCATCGTCACCGACGCGACACCTTGATCTCCATCGTAGCATCGTTGTCGTTACGCCATCTATTGCTTCTACGACTATCGCTACCGCTTAGTGATAAAGTAAAGCAATTATGTATGCTTGCATTTCATACAATAAAGCAACAACCATATGGCTCCCGCCATTGCCGATAACTTCGGTTACAAAACATGATCATCTCATACAATAAAATATAGCATCACGTCTTGACCATATCACATCACAACATGCCCTGCAAAAACAAGTTAGACGTCCTCTACCGTTCTTACCTACGCATCAAAACCACAACGATAGTTTGTCAAATAGACTCCGTTTAACCTTCACAAGGACCGGCGTAGCCACACTCGGTTCAACTAAAGTGAGAGAGACAGACACCCGCCGGTCACCTTTAAGCACGAGTGCTCAGAACGGTGAAACCAGTCTCGCGAAGCGTCACGCGTAATGTCGGTCCGGCCGCTTCATCTCACAATACCACCGAACCAAAGTATGACATGTCGGTAGGCAAGATGACTTATATCGCCCACAACTCACTTGTGTTCTACTCGTGCATATAACATCAACGCATAAAACCTAGGCTCGGATGCCTTTGTTGTGGAAAGTAGTAATTTCAAAATTTTCCTACGCACACGCAAGATCATGGTGATGCATAGCAACGAGAGGGGAGAGTGTTGTCTACGCACCCTCGAGACCAAGCGAAGCGATCACAACGTAGAGGAAGTAGTCGACGTTCTCCTCGCGATCCAACCGATCCGGCGCCGTTACATCGGCGCGCCCGAAGTTCTTGACACACGACAGCTCGGTGGACGCTCCTCGGGCTCCGATCCAAAGAAAGCTCCGAGGAGAGAGAGTTCCGTCACAAGACGACGGCGTGGTGACGATCTTGATGTTCTATCGACGCAGGCTTCGCCTAAGCACCGCTATGATATGACCGAGGTGGAATATGGTGGAGGGGGCACCGACACGGCTAAGGAACGATCTCAAGGATCAACTTGTGTGTCCATGGGGTGCCCTGCCTCAGATATATAAAGGAGGGAGGGAGGAGGAGGCCGCCTAGGGAGGAGGCGCGCCATAGGGGAGTCCTACTCCCACCGGAGTAGGATTCCCCTTCCTAGTCCAACTAGGATCCTTCCATGTATTAGGAGTAGGAGACTAGGAAGGGAAGAGAGAAGGAAGGAAGAAGGTGCGGCCCTCCCCTAGCCCAATTCGGACTAGGGGGGGGCGGCCTGCCCTAGACATCCTCTCCCTTTCCCAGGCCCAATAAGGCCCAATACTTCTCCCGGCGAATTCTCGTAACTCTCCCAGATCCGATAAATACCCAATCACTCGGAACCTTTCCGAACTCGAATATAGTCGCCCAATATATCGATCTTTACGTCTCGACCATTTCGAGACTCCTCATCATGTCCCCGATCTCATCCGGACTCGAACTCCTTTGGTACATCAAAACTCATAAACTCACAATATAATCACATCGAAACCTTAAGCGTGCGGACCCTACGGTTCGAGAACAATGTAGACATGACCGAGACACGTCTCGGTCAATAACCAATAGCGGACCTGGATGCCCATATTGGTTCCTACATATTCTACGAAGATCTTTATCGGTCAGACCGCATAACAACATACGTTGTTCCTTTGTCATTGGTATGTTACTTGCCCGAGATTCGATCGTCGGTATCCAATACCTAGTTCAATCTCGCACGCAAGTCTCTTTACTCGTTCAGTAATACATCATCTCGCAACTAACTCATTAGTTGCAATGCTTGCAAGGCTTAAGTGATGTGCATTATCGCGGACGCCCCGATTTAATCAGACACTAATCATGCACGCAAACGCAATGCGATCAAGATCGTGGACTCACGGAAGATATCACAACACAACTCTAAAAGCATAAATAAGTCATACAAGCATCATAATACAAGCCGGGGGGCCTCGAGGGCTCGAATACAAGTGCTCGATCATAGACGAAGTCGTGGAAGCCACAATATCTCGAAAGTACGACATAAGTTAAACAAATTTTGCCTTAAGAAGGCTAGCACAAACCGGGACAGATCGAAGAGGTGCAGGCCTCCTCGCTCGATCCTCCTAAACTACTTCCAGGTCGTCGCTGACACCGCACGTAGTAGTAGGCACCTCCAGTAGTAGTCGCTAAATCGACGGTGGCCTCGCCTGGTTTCCAACATCCGTTGCGACTAAACCGTAAAGAAAGGAAAGGGGGAAAAGGGGGAGAAAGCAACCGTGAGTACTCATCCAAAGTACTGCAAGCAAGGAGCTACACTACATATGCATGGGTATATGTGTAAAAGGCCATATCGATGGACCGAACTGCAGAATGCCGAGAATAAGAGGGGATAGCTAATCCCGTCAAGACTACGCTCGGCACCTCCGCCTTTGCAAAGATGTAGAAGAGAGTAGATCAAGTCCTCCAAGTAGCATCGCCAAGTAGCATCTCCAAGTAGCATCTCCAAGAGCATCGCATAGCATAATCCTACCCGCGATCCCTGTCCTCGCCGCCACGGAAAAGCGATCACCGGGTTGTATCCGCACTTGGAAGGGTGTGTTTTATTAAGTATCCGGTTCTAGTTGTCATAAGGTCAAGGTACAACTCCGGTCGATCCTTTACCGAGGGACACGACTATTCAATAGATTAACTTCCTGCAGGGTGCACCACATAACCCAACACGCTTGATCCCATTTGGCCGACACACTTTCTGGGTCATGCCCGCCTCGGAAGATCAACACGCCGCAGCCCCACCTAGGCACAACAGAGAGGTCAACACGCCGGTCTAAATCCTATGCGCCAGGGTCCGGGCCCATCGCCTCGAAAGCACGTTCGCACGCTCTGTGACGCTGCCGGTGAGCGCACCTAGCAACCTCCATTACAAAGGAAGTTGCGTTAACGCAGCCCAACCGGTAGCGCCGCGCCGTCGCCGACGCCAAGAAGGCTTTGGCCGATACCACGACGCCGGATACCCATAAAAAAACCAAAGGGGGAAAACCCAAAGAAGGGGTTTTTGGGGAATCCCCTTTTAATTTAACGGGGGGGCCACGTTTTTTTTTTTTCCCCTAATTTTTCCCGTTAATTAAAATGGGGGAAACCATTGGAAAAAAAAAGGGGAAAACGGGCAAAAGAATTTTCTCCTTTGTTTTAGGAGGGAAATAAATCCCCAAAAATTCAACGGTGTTTAAACAAAATTTCCCTCGGGGAAAAAAAGGGTTTTAAAAAAAATTCTAAAAACATTTTTTGAAACCCGGAAAAGACCAAAAAGGGGGGAAAAAAAAGGGACAAAATTTCCGGGGGAAAAGGGGGGGTAAAATTTTTGGTATTCTTTGGGACGGAAAAGGGAACTGAAGGAAAAAGGGGGAAAATTTGGAGGGGAAGAAACCGGGCTTCCCATTTAAATGGGTTTGGAAAGAAAAATTTTAAGAATTGGGTTTAAATTTTATTTATTTTTTTAAAAAGGGTTTTAAAAGATTTTTAAGCAAAAAGGGGGTCCGGCCCGGAAATTTAAAAATTTTCCCAAATTTTTATTTGGGAAAAATTACCCCTAAAAAAATTTTAATTGGGGGGCCCCGGTGGCAACAAACCCCGGGGGTTTAAACCCCTTGAAAAACCGGGGGTTTTTGGGCCAAAACCAAAAATTTTTTTTTTTTAATTTTGGTTTTGGGCGGAATCCCAAAAATTAGATCAAAAAGATTTTTAAAAAAATTTTGCCCAAAAAATTTGAATTTTTAATTAAAAATTTTTGGGGTAAAATTTGGGGGATTTGGGAAATTTTAAATTTTTAAGGGTTAATTTAAACAAAGGGAAAATTTTATTTTTTCAAAACCCCAAAGAAAATTGGGGGCCAAATTTAAAAGTGAAAACCCAAAAAGGGAGGGGCCACAAACCCCAAAAGGTAAATTTTAAAAAGCCGGGATTTGGGGGCCTTTCAAAAAGGGGTTTGGGCGAAAAGGCCCAAATTTAAAAACTTTTTTCCCACTTTTACCTTTTGGGAAAAAAACAAATTTAGGGGAAGGATGGGAAATTTTATAAGTTTGGGAAAGGTTTGGGAACCCAAAAAAATTTTTTCAAGGTTAAAAAAGGGGAGGGGAAAGCCGGGGGAAAAGGGGGTTCCGGGAAAGGGGGGGAAAAGGTGGCTGTTTTCAAACCAAAAAAAATTAAACCTTATAAAAGAATTTTCAATTTAAATTAGGAAAAATTTTTGGGGAATTTTTTAAAAGGGTAAAAAATTTCGGGTTTAATTTGGAAAATTTTAAAAAGGGGGAAAAAACCATTTTTTGGGCAAACCCAATTTTTTTTAAAAGGTTAAAATGAACATAAATTGGGGGGCCTTTAAATTTCAAATTTCCGGGAAAATTTTAATCTTAAATTAAAAACTAAGGGAAAAATCGTTGAAAATTTGGGGGGTCCTTTTCCTTAAAGGTTCGACCTTAGGCTTTTTTTCTCCCTATTTTATAATGGGAAAAGTTTTAAATTGGGGAAAGAAAATCTTTAAGAAGGGTTTTTGAAGGTTTTGGGTTTAAAATTTTCCGGAAAACCGGGAATTTAAAAAACCCGGAAAAGGGTTTAAAAATTTTAAAAGGGTTTGTCCCGGAAGGGGAAAAATTTTAAAAACCTTGAAAAGGGGAAAAAAAAAATTTTAATTGGAAATTGGGGGAACCTTTTGGGGGAATTTACCAAAAAATTAAAAAAAAGGGTTTTTGGGAAAGGGAAAGGGCCCATTTCCCTGAAAAAAAAAAATTTCCCCCCTTTAAAATTTCCAAAATTATTTCCCTTGGAAAAAGGGGGTTTAAAAAATTTCCAAAACAAAGAAAAGAAAATTAAAAAACAAAAAAAGGGAAAGGCGGGAAAATTTTTCCCACTTATTTTAAAATATTTCCTTGGGCGCAATTGGTAATAGGGAAAGGGATAAAAACTTATTTTAGGGAAAAACCCCAAAAATGGGTTTGGGAAAAAGGGTTTGATTTTCAAATTTTAAAATTCCAAAAGGAATCATTAATGCAAAGGAGGAAAATAATCAAAAAAAATTTGGTTTAAAGGAAAATTTCGGTAAAAAATTTAAAAATTTTTTTCAGGAAAAAGGGGAAAGGTTTAAAGGAAATTTTAAATTTAAAATTAAATTATTGGGGTTGGGTAAAATTTGATGGGAAGAAGGGCCCCTTAAAATGGGGTTTTGTTTGGGAAATGAAATTTAGGATATTTAAAAGAGTTGTAAATTGTAAAAATTTAAAAAGTTAAAGATGAAAAATTACGGGTTAAAATTTTTAAAAAAGGGGGCCCAAAAAATTTGGGAGGGAATTTTGGGGGGTTGGGGAAAAATTTTTGGAAATGAATTTAAAGAAACCAAAAATTTTTGAACAAGGGGGAAAAAAACCAAAGAGGGGGAAATTAGAAGGGAAAAAGGGTAAAAACCAAAATCCCGGAAAATTAGGGAAACAAGGGGAAAAGGTAAAAAAAAAAAAAAAAAGAAAATTTTTGAAAAATTTTCTAAAATTCGGGAGAAAAAAAAGGGGGAAAAACAAATTTTTAAAATTTCGGGAAATTTTGGGTTCTTGGAAATTTAAAAAAGGGGGAAGGATAGGAAAAACAAAATTCAAATTTTTTCAATAAAGAAATTTGAAAATAAAATAAATAAAATTTTCCCCAAAAAGGCGGGTTTTAAAAAAGGGGAAAATTTAAAAAATTTTTAAAGACTTTAAAAAATTGGGGCCGGGGTTGGGGGGAAAAGGCTGGTATCCCCAAAAAGGGGGGAAAAAAATTGTAAAAAAATAAGGTTAAATTTCAAAAATTTGGGCCAAAAGGGAAAACACAAAAAAAACTTAAAAGGAAAAAATTTTATTAAAGACAAAAAAAGGGGGGGGGTGAATAAGGGTGAATTTCCAAGGGAAAAAAAAAAATGAAAGAAACCAAATTTGGGCTTAAAAAAAATTTAAAACAAATTTTAAAAATTTTTTGGGGGAAATTCAAATAAAAACCGGGGTTTCGAGTTTTTAAAAAAATGGGTTAAAATCGGGTGGTTTCCAAACAAGCTTTTTCCAAAAAAAAAAGGAAAAAAAAAAGGGGAAAAAAAAAAGCCCGGGGTAAATAAAACACCAAAAGGCCCAAAAAAAGTTCGAGGTTTAGAAAAAAGGGTTGGTTGGGAAAAATTTTAAAAGGGAAAAAGTAACCCGAAGGGAAAACAAAACCCCCCACGGGGTGGGGCCTAAAGGGAAAAATTTTTAAAGTCATTGGGGTTGGAAAAAATTACCCGGGCTGGAAACGGGCCCAAATTAACCTTAATTTATAAAACCTTTCCAAAAAGGTTGGGAAAATCAAAACCCTTTTAAAACCAAAAAAAGAAATAAATTAAAAAGGGGGGGAAAAAAACAAGGCGTTGGCGGGAAAACAAATTTTGGGTCTGGGAAAAACAAAAGGAAAAGGGAAAACGGTGGAATAAAGTGGGAAATTTTAAATTCCCAAAAAGGGGCCCAAGGCCCTTGGGGGTTTGGGCTACCCTCCAAAAAGGGTTCAATCCCGGTTTGGGCCGGGGAAAAAGGGGGGGAAAAGAAAAGCGGTTAAAAAACCAAACCCGTCCCCAAAACCGGGGTTTTTAAACCCAACTTGGAAGGGGGGAAAAGGGGGGAAAAAAACCCCCCGGAATTCTAAGGTGGGGTTAGACCCAGGGAGCCCCCTTTTAAAGTGCTAAACTATAAAACCTCGGGTCGGGCCGTTAAACGGCCCATCAGGGTTTGGCCGGGTAAAATTTTTAAAAGCGGGCCTCCCGGGGCCTTTAAACACTTTAAGTTTGGAATTTAAAACACCTCCTTTTTGGCGGGTTCAAGGGGGGGAAACGGGGAAAAAGGGGGAAAAACGGGTTCCTTAAACCATTTTAAAAAGGAAAGGCCAAATTTGGTTGTTGGAAAGGGGGACACAACCCAAACAAAAGGCACCCAAAAGAAAAAGGCCCAAAATTGGGCAAGGGTTTAACCAACCGGGAACCCATTTAGGGGGGCCCAAAACGGCCGGTTTTAAAAGGGGGGAAAAATTTACCTAGGCAAAAGGGGCCCCCCCCCTGAAAGTCCCGGGGGGGTTTGGGACCCCTTTGGGGGAAAATTTCCCATCCCCTTAAATTTGCGAAACCCGGGGAAAATTTTATTCTTTAAATGGGGGATGGAGGGCCCAGGGCCCTTTAAAAGGATCAGGCCGGGTTTCCGGGGAAAAAACCCCTTTTTAAAACTCTTAAATTTTTTAAAAGGGAATTAAAGTTTTAATTTTATTTAAAAAGGATTTGGGAAAAAATTATTTAAAAAGGGATGGGGTAACCCCTTTTCGGGGGGGCCCAACCCAAACCCCTTTAGGGTAGAAACAGCAAAATTTTTAAATTAGGGAAAGAAAGAAAGAACTAAAAACCAAAAAAACTAAAAACAGGGCCAAAATTAACCTATCCCTAAAATGGGGGGTTTGGTAAAACCAAGGGATCCTTTTAGGTTTGAAGGGAACAAAAAAAGCGGGAAAAAGGGATTTTGGGGAAAAATTTCCGAAAAGGAAGGAATTTTTAAATTTATGAAACCAAAAATTAATTTCAAAAAAAGAAAAAATTTTTTTAAATTTTTTTGGCAACCCAGAACTTTAAAAAGGGGGAACTAAAAAGCAAAGGGGTTTTACTTAAAAAAGGGGAATTCATTTGGGAAAGGGGGAAAAAAACTTTCCCCTTTAAAGCCCCTTTAAAACCCTTTTTGGGGCCTGATAAATTAATTTTACAAAAGGGAAAATTTGGGGTTTATAAATTTTCGGGAGCAAACTTTTGAAAAAATTTAAATCATGCCAAAAAAGGCAATAAAAATTTTGGGAAAAAAAAACCCCAAAACCAAATTAATTTGCCCAAAACCTGTTTTAAAGGGGCCCTGGCAAAAGGGGGAATGTTTAAAACCTGGGGCAAACCGCGCAAACCAAAAATTTAAAGTGGGGAAAGGGGGGTTTGAATTTTGGAACTCCCCGGGGGGGCGTGACCGGGACGAGGAAAGGGGGTGGCATTTGCCCCGGGGAAAAGGGAGGGGGGCGGGAAGAAACCCGGCAGGGAAAGCGGGAGGGCAGGCCAGGGGCGGGCCCGGGCGGGGGTTTGGGGCCGGCCCTGGGGGCGGAGGCGGGGGCAAGGGGGCCCTGGCCAAGGGGCGGGGGCGGCCCGGGGAGGGGGGGGTTTGGGGGTTTTTCCCTTTTGGTCTGTTTTTTAAAGGGTGGCCCAATTGTCAGAAAAAAATTTGGGGTTTTGTTTAAAAGGGTCGGTAAAAGGGGCCCGCCCAAATCCTTTGGAATAAATTTTGGAAAAAAAAAGGGGTTGGGGTCGGGAACCAAAGGGATTTTTTTTTTTTTGTTGGGAAACCCTTTAAAATTTTAAAAAAAACTTTGTCACTTTTTTTGTTTATTAATTTTTTTAATAAAAAATTAAAAAAATTTTCCCTGTAATCATTAGGGAAAATTTAAAATTTTATAATTTAAAGGAAGGTCTTTTGTTTTTCTGTTTTTTACTTTTGTTCTTGTTTTTCTTTTTAGTTGCCATTTATTTTAGTCCTAGTAAAATATAAACTTAGCATCTAAATTAGTATTTCAACCTAGTCCACAGTCACAAAAGTCTATGCCCCAAATAACTTAGTTTGACATTTTATTAATTATAAAAGGTAATTAAATAATTGTTGTTGCTCTGTTTTAATCATTTTAGAGTATTTCAGAATTTTATAAATTTAGTATGGATTAATTGACACAAACCGAACATTTTAGTTTTAATGTTTCAATACTTTCACCGATCGACTTTATTTTGAAGTTTAATTCGAACGGTTTTGAACTAACGTGAGGTTAACAACGAAGCGAGGTGGCGTGGCATCATTATGAGAGGTTCATCAGTAACTTAATTATCCCAAGGTCACAATTCTCCTCCACTACAAGAAATCTCGTCCGAGATTTAAGAGGGGACTAAGGGAAAATTCAGTTCTGAAATTTTAACGGGTCTTACGGATCTTGGTTGCTCTTCTCAAGAGGTCGATCCATTACGTTGAAGTCTTTATTTTCTGCTCCGACTCATCATGATCAAGTCGTCATCCTTTCTTGGGATCTCCATCGTACTTACTAATCGGTAAGGGGCAGCTCGACTACGACAAAATGCTTATGAGGGAAACAATCTAGGGTTAACCCATGAATGATCATAAGAGTATCTCTCGAGTTGAACATGTAAAATACATCGAGAGTAAGGTACGAAGGTACAATAAGAGGTTCCAAGCGGATAGATAGTTGCTCGAAGTCTGAACCAGAGTGAGAAAGGGGTTCAGAGCAGCGAGAGTAAGTATTGCGTCTGATACCAGAATAGAGCACTAGGAAGGTGGCCCGTGAATTAAATACGAAGCCAAGTGTGAGGAATAACCATTAGAATCCGGGTTATAAAGAAGAGTCAGGTTTCAATCCTGTGGAACCGTGGGTTATGGGCCCACCATGTGTTTTTTTAAGGAGCAGTGACATCTTGCACGGTCATGATAGTAAGGCATGTCAGAGAATACCATGTCAGTTATGTCGGCAACAACGTTGGTACCTAGGGCGAGGGACGAAGAGAACCATTTTCCTGCTCGTTGAACGAGGCAGACCAATAGGCAAAGTTCTCGTCCATCGGTGGCTACCGGAATGTCATCAACAATAGTAACAGGGCCTTGCTGACAGAATTATACACCGAGGTGTTTACATAAGCAGAAGAATATTACTGCTTAGATCATATAGAACACCAGAAAAGTTAAACAAAACAATGGAAAGGAAAAGGTGATCTTCAGATTAAACGTAACAATGAAAAGGAAAATGTGTTTAATCACATATTTCAAGGGTATATCCTTCCCAAGGACAAACAGAGCATGATATCCATGACAGGATATAACGTAGAAAACCCTTTAGGAAAGGGGAGAGAAATTACATGACATTACCCATACAATGGTGTTTGGATAATTGATAAAGAGAATTTAGCATTGTGCTTCAAATGCTCTTATTGAAAATCGGAGTACCATAGACATGCTTCGAGATAGCATTGACATGGTCTTCAAGCAAAGGTCGGACTTTGGATACTCAATGGACTCATCAGGAACAACTTATAGAATAAGTCTTTCAATTTTCCCCATGGAAGAATGGATAGCCTTGCTAAAAATAAATTTATAATAATGGGTCCTCCGGTCAGGTGTGCTAGGCAACGACACCACCTTACCGGGTCACATAAAGACCGTTGCTATAACTCTTGGAAATATGTTCCAACCATCATATCTGACCGAGATTCAGATGTGATTGGTGTCAGGATACCTCAGACTCAGGATGCCTGAGAAGAAAGGTGCAACACAGATTGACGAGATGTCATTGTAAGATTCTCGAAATGAACTATGGCAAAGAAGTTCAAATAGGAGCTCATCATTAAACCAATGAAGGATAAGGTGGTAGCTGGTGAACTCAGCAACAATTCATCGAGGTTTCCAAAAAGATGTATTTCCACAAGTATGTGAACAAGGATATAACAATTGTCAAAACAAAAGATATAATGATGTATGCTCGAGGAAAACATACACAATTAAACATTGGTTGAAAGGTGCGCCCGAAATATGGGTAGGGTTGCACGACCAATGTCAGAATGGTGATTCAATAATCAATAGTCTACGAATGAACGGCCGACCATTAACTTCAAGGTAATAGGGTTGCTAGAAGGGCAGAATCCAAACAACATCGTTCACTTGTTTGCACCCCGGTTAGAATCAACACGGGGACCAAGAAATGAACGAAGATGGCGAGAAGTATTTCTATGTCAAGAATTCTCAAGAGGTGGAACAATTCTCACAACATCCTCGACATATAGATGGTAATATTTCAAGGTAGACTATAATATAAGCTAGATAGCAAGGAAATCAAGATACAACTCAAAACATGAACAAGTTTGTGTTGGGGGAAGGCAAGAATGTTGTCGATGATAACACAAATCATCAAGGGGTAAGGATGGTACTTCTCATCATGAATTCAATTGTTATCCTGGAAGGTATCATAATGTTGATGATGATCATGTTACATTTGTCGAGAAATTTCATGAAGATGTAATCGATCGGCGATGACATCTAGTCAAAGGAATGATGAAGCGAAAGGTTATTGGAACCATGGGTACGACACAAACTCGAAATCAAGCTTGTTGTTCAAGGTGAAATGATATGACGATGAAAATCGACGCAAGCTTAGCTCATCGTCGAAAGTTGTGCTCTAGGAATAAGGTCCAGGTAGTACAGTTAAAAAGTTGCACGATAATGATATGGCCGATCAGGCTAGGAATGGCGTGATCGGGTACAAACTCGTACTTAGAGAAGATTATCGAGTTGTGGAACCGTAGTGCGAGACTCGGTTCGCTTATCGGTGTCTTTGAGTGTTTAATAACTCAGAGCCCATGAAAGATTGTAATCAGTGAGAATGTAGTACTTGATGAAGAACTCATAAGAAGTTATGAAGTTCCAAGATAATCTCGAGATACCAGGGGGTAATACTCGAAGACGGATCAAAGTAGAGGTTGGACTAGGGTATTGATCCACAGAAGACAAATGTTTAAACTTGCCCGAGAAATGGGAACAAAGAAGAACAATATGGTCGGAACCACGATTGCAAAGGCGGATCCCGGATATAAGATGAACTTATACCAAGGGAATAATTAATTTAAGAGAAGCTTTTAATGATAAGATCTACATCGGGTCCATGGGCATGAACACAAAGTTCAAGGTCGACTCCCACTTCTCCAATACACAACTTTTCATTTACTTCTCGCATTTGATGAAGTTGCAGTGTTGAAATTTTATCTGGCAAAATACCAGAAGAGTATGACTCATGAAAACTTTCGAGTTCACACATATTGTGGAAGGCATAGGTTCGACCCATCGGGGGTCGTGGAAACATATACCACAAGCTTCAATAATAAATATCACCAGCTTGAAAGCAGAGCATAGTTGGCTAAATCAAGGAATATGATTTACCAAAGGCATTATGTATCAGGGAAAGAACTTCCAAAGTGATTGAATATGAAGGACGTTGTCGGATAAAATCCAACAAGGTTCTGATGGTCCATAAAGGATCTGATGTGAGTATCGGCTCACAACCAGAGGAAGAATCAATGCAAAGACATTGGATTATAGAAACAACGGAGTAACTTAGAGCTCAATTGCAAAGGAATTTTGATTTACAAGGCGAAGGATCAAAAGCAGACGCTCTGATCAAGGATGGATAAGTTCAATATACTTAGGGGCACGATCGACGACAATTTTGATTGGCGAGAACCAGCTCTCGTTTAAAATGACGTCTGAGCCGGAAGAATGAATTCTAGGATCTGATTGAGGATTGCGAGCATTCGTAACAAATTGAATCAACGGACTCAAAATGATAATGGCAAGGGATGCCCATAAGATTACGGGACTTATGGGATTAAACATAATGCAAGCAAGCAAGAATTTCAAGAGCAATAGACTGCTTAGGATTTTTGAAAGATCGAATAGTATCTCGAAGACTTGTGTGAAACACATGAACAACTGGGAATGAGCAAATATCCGATGAGTGCTAGGAATTAACCGTAGGGGTATTCAGGTGACAAAGAACAGCAAGACAGTAAGCTCAAAGGATTATCGAAACAACGACGAGTTTTTCAGGGTACCTTGTAATAACAAGACCAACTGAGAATAAAGGTAAGAACGACTGGTGTATGCATTTATCCATAGTGATGTCTTGGTGGTAGGGAATTGCAAAAGCAACGGGGACAAGGTCTCGAGAGAACATCGGAGAGTATCTTCAGGATCTTCTGATGCAGACCATCAGTAATAAGGGGCTCTCCGGGTGGAAGAGATCACGAGATCCTAATGTCAGAGTTAGCAAAATTCGTTTAACCCGAGTAGAAGAGAGTTCGGAGTCCCAGAGTAAAGATCGAGGAGTAAAAGACCCTAATACCACCCAATGGCGACGTGGGCCCATGGGCGCACAGCCATGTTAGTAAAACAGTTTTCATCGACTAGACTCAACTTCGCCAAGGAGTGTGGAAGGGGATTCTACAGCGATCGGCTCGATACCAACTTTGGACGCCCGATTTAATCAGACACTAATCATGCACGCAAACGTGTAATGATCAAGATCGAGGACTCACGGAAGATATCACAACACAACTCTAAAAGCATAAATAAGTCATAAAAGCATCATAATACAAGCCGGGGCCTCGAGGGCTCGAATACAAGTGCTCGATCATAGACGAAGTCGTGGAAGCAACAATATCTCGAGTACGGACATAAGTTAAACAAGTTTGCCTTAAGAAGGCTAGCACAAACGGGATCAGACGAAGAGGTGCAGGCCTCCCGCTGGGATCCTCCTAAACGACTCAGTCGTCGTCAAGACACGCACGTAGTAGTAGGCACCTCCAGTGTAGTAGTCGTCGTCGACGGTGGCGTCTGGCTCCTGGGCTCCAACATCTGGTTGCGACAACCAGAAAGAAAGGAAAGGGGGAAAAAGGGGGGAGAAAGCAACCGTGAGTACTCATCCAAAGTACTCGCAAGCAAGGAGCTACACTACATATGCATGGGTATATGTGTAAAAGGCCATATCAAGGGTGAACTGCAGAATGCCGAATAAGAGGGGATAGCTAATCCGTCGAAGACTACGCTCTGGCAGCCTCCGTCTTGCAAAGATGTAGAAGAGAGTAGGTCAAGTCCTCCAAGTAGCATCGCCAAGTAGCATCTCCAAGTAGCATCTCAAGAGCATCGCATAGCATAATCCTACCCGCGATCTGTCCTCGTTGCCGCTCGTGGAAAAGCGATCACCGGGTTGTATCCGCACTTGGAAGGGTGTGTTTTATTAAGTATCCGGTTCTAGTTGTCATAAGGTCAAGGTACAACTCCGGTCGTCCTTTACCGAGGGACACGACTATTCAATAGATTAACTTCCTGCAGGGTGCACCACATAACCCAACACGCTTGATCCCATTTGGCGGACACACTTTCCGGTCATGCCCGCCTCGGAAGATCAACACGCCGCAGCCCCACCTAGGCACAACAGAGAGGTCAACACGTCGGTCTAAATCCTATGCGCGCAGAGTCCAGGCCCATCGCCTCGAAAGCACACTCGCACGCGTCTGTGACGGTGGTGAGCGACCTAGCAACCTCCATTACAAAGGAAGTTGCGTTAACGCAGTCCAACCCGGTAGCGCCGCCCGTCGCCGACGCCAAGAAGGCTTCGCCGATACCACGACGTCGGGATACCCATAACTACTCCCGCGTAGATGGTTAGTGCGTATAGACCAAATGGCGGACTCGGATCAAATACCAAGATCTCGTTAAGCGTGTTAAGTATCCATGAACGCCGAACAGGCCAGCCCACTGTCTCCTAGGTGGTCTCAACCTGCCTGTCGCTCCGCCACAAAGTAACAATGGGGCCGTCGGGAACCCAGCCCACCTCTACCGGATGGAGCCACCGTCCTTTCATCCCCTCATCGTAATCACTTGCGGGTACTCCTCGGTGACCCGACTTTAGTCACCATCTGTATAGTATGTATGTATGTATAGTATATACCGTGATCACCTCCCAAGTGATCACGGCCCGATAGTATAGCAAGGCGATCGACAAGAATGCAGGCCAATGATGATAAACTAGCATCCTATACTACGATTTAGGATTGCGGGTAAGGTATCAACAGATGTAGCAACAATGTCGCTATGCATCGAGAATAGGATCAACGAAAGCAAGAATATGCTACACTACTCTAATGCAAGCAAGATAGAGGAGAATAGGCGATATCCGTGATCAAGGGGGCTTGCACTGGTTGCTCGACAAGAAGGAGGGGCCATCTTCGGTGTAGTCGAACACACGGACATCGACACCGGTCTCAGAGTCTACCGGAAAGAAGCAACGGAGGGGGAACACAATAAATAACAGAGCAATAAAATGTAACATAAAGCAAGACGCGGCAATAAGCGGTGCTAGGGTGACCTAACGTAGTGGTAGGTGATCTGCGTGAAGGAAACATCCGGAAAGTATTCCGGTGTTTCGCGTTTTACGTAAGAACCAGAGGGGAAAGTTGCGAGTTTGCTATGCTAGGGATGGATGGCGGACGAACGGGCTGCGTATCCGGATTCGGCTCGTCGTTCTGAGCAACTTTCATGTATAAATCTTTTTCATTTGACTTATAGATTATTTTATATGAATTTCTAAAGCTTTAATAATATTCTAGAATATTTAGAATTGTTTTAAATTTGAGAGTTAATTTCTAAAGTGCAGTCAACCCAGTCAACTTTTGACTAGTCAAAAGGGATAGCATGGCCCACATGTCATGGCCATAGGTGTAGATTACTTAGGCTAAATTAATTTAAACTAGGGGGCCACATGTCATTGTTTATATAGACTAATTAGCACTAAATTACATCCTACCTAAACTAGCCCTAATTAATCCTAGTCTAATTAAACCATGGGCGGCGGTGGCATAGCTACCGTGGTGTGTACACACTGCCACACACGGAACACATAGCTAGGGGTTACTTCTATTCCCTCGTAAATGAACAAAGCATTTTGCGATTTTTATAAAATTTAATCCATGCCGTATTTGAATTTGGTCCAATGGAATAATTTGAAGGTTGTCATGTGAACTCCCAACACAAATTAATTTCAACGAAGTTAGACTTTGTTTGACCATAGTTTTGCTGCCATCCGAGAGCTAAGAAGGTAGGAATCATAAAAGCTAGCCAGCCTTCAAGAATAACATCAGAAAAGGGCAGCAGAGAAGCAACAAGCAGTGCAGGAGGCGAGGAGGAGCGCAAAGAGAAGAAGCAGATTGTGGCGCAGCCTAGGGCGCATGGGCGCGAAAGGGGCTCATGGCGCAGCGATGAGAGGGACGTGGTGAGCGGTAGACGGCGGTTTCGCCAGAACAAGGCGGGCGCGATGAGACGAGGTAAACGTGGGCGGCGGAGTAACACCACCGCAACAAAGAAGCAATAGTAGCGGATTGAGCATCGACAAAGGGGAAAGCACGGCGAGGCTCACCTAGTAGGCGACGAGGGCCCGTTGGAAGTTTAGGAGCAGCAGCCGTAGTGTATTCGACGAGAGGCGTCGGGGCAAGAGGAAGAGGTGTTCGACCTGGCGAAGAAGAGGCGCCAGCTCGAGCCCTTAGATGTAGTCGAAGTAGAGGAAGGAGGCGGTGCTCTTGGACTCCATCGTGAAGCTCGGGAGGCCCGGTCATGTGTGACGATTTAAGATACGATGACGGCAACGCACGGGTGGCGACTTCGGCGAGAGGGAGGGCGAATGGGGATTAGGGTTCCAGGCGCCGTGGGAAGAGGGCGCCGGTCTTATAGGTGAGGTGGTCGCCGAGGAGGGCCGCCGGATGGCCGACACGGCGATGGTCGGTGCCGTGGCAGGCATCGGCGCGGCCACGCCCTCCCGTGAACAGGGGAGCGGGGAAACAGGGGCAAGGTGGGCTGGCCTGGTGGCCTAGGGGACCAAGGCCCAGGGGAGGGGAAGGTCTTTTTGTTTTTCTGTTTTTTTACTTTTGTTCTTGTTTTTCTTTTTAGTTGCCATTTATTTTAGTCCTAGTAAAATATAAACTTAGCATCTAAATTAGTATTTCAACCTAGTCCACAGTCACAAAAAGTCTATGCCCCAAATAACTTAGTTTGACATTTTATTAATTATAAAAGGTAATTAAATAATTGTTGTTGCTACTGTTTTAATCATTTTAGAGTATTTCAGAATTTTATAAATTTAGTATGGATTAATTGACACAAACCAAACATTTTAGTTTTAATGTTTCAATACTTTCACCGATCGACTTTATTTTGAAGTTTAATTCCAAACCGGTTTTGAACTAACGTGAGGTTAACAACAGTAAGCGAGGTGACGTGGCATCATTAACAGAGGTTCACTGTAACTTAATTATCCGGGCGTCACAATTCTCCTCCACTACAAGAAATCTCGTCCCGAGATTTAAGAGGGGGACTAAGGGGAAAATTCTGGTTACGAAATTTTAACGGGTCTTCTGGATCTTGGTTGCTCTTCTCGAAGAGGTCGATCCATTACGTTGAAGTCTTTATTTCTCTGCTCCAGCTCATCATGATCAAGTCGTCATCCTTTCTTCGGGATCTCCATCGTACTTACTAATCGGTAAGGGGCAGCTCGACTACGACAAAATGCTTATGAGGGAAACAATCTGGGGTTAACCCATGAATGATCATAAGAGTATCTCTCGAGTTGAACATGTAAAATACATCGAGAGTAAGGTACGAAGGTACAATAAGAGGTTCCAAGCGGATAGATAGTTGCTCGAAGTCTGAACCAGAGTGAGAAAGGGGTTCAGAGCAGCGAGAGTAAGTATTGCGTCTGATACCAGAATAGAGCACTAGGAAGGTGGCCCGTGAATTAAATACGAAGCCAAGTGTGAGGAATAACCATTAGAATCCGGGTTATAAAGAAGAGTCAGGTTTCAATCCTGTGGAACCGTGGGTTATGGGCCCACCATGTGTTTTTTTAAGGAGCAGTGACATCTTGCACGGTCATGATAGTAAGGCATGTCAGAGAATACCATGTCAGTTATGTCGGCAACAACGTTGGTACCTAGGGCGAGGGACGAAGAGAACCATTTTCCTGCTCGTTGAACGAGGCAGACCAATAGGCAAAGTTCTCGTCCATCGGTGGCTACCTAATGTCATCAACAATAGTAACAGGCCTTGCCGATGTAATTATACACCGAGGTGTTTACATAAGGTAAGAATATTACTGCTTAGATCATATAGAACACCGTAAAAGTTAAACAAAACAATGGAAAGGAAAAGGTGATCTTCAGATTAAACGTAACAATGAAAAGGAAAATGTGTTTAATCACATATTTCAAGGGTATATCCTTCCCAAGGACAACAGAGCATGATATCCATGACAGATATAACGAGAAAACCCTTTAGGAAAGGGGAGAGAAATTACATGACATTACCCATACAATGGTGTTTGGATAATTGATAAAGAGAATTTAGCATTGTGCTTCAAATGCTCTTATTGAAAATCGGAGTACCATAGACATGCTTCGAGATAGCATTGACATGGTCTTCAAGCAAAGGTCGGACTTTGGATACTCAATGGACTCATCAGGAACAACTTATAGAATAAGTCTTTCAATTTTCCCCATGGAAGAATGGATAGCCTTGCTAAAAATAAATTTATAATAATGGGTCCTCCGGTCAGGTGTGCTAGGCAACGACACCACCTTACCGGGTCACATAAAGACCGTTGCTATAACTCTTGGAAATATGTTCCAACCATCATATCTGACCGAGATTCAGATGTGATTGGTGTCGAGATACCTCGCACTCGGGATGCCCGAGAAGAAAGGTGCAACATGATTGACGAGATGTCATTGTAAGATTCTCGGGAAATGAACTATGGCAAGAAGTTCAAATAGGAGCTCATCATTAAACCAATGAAGGATAAGGTGGTAGTGGTGAACTCAAAGAACAATTCATCGAGGTTTCCAAAAGATGTATTTCCACAAGTATGTGAACAAGGATATAACAATTGTCAAAACAAAAGATATAATGATGTATGCTCGAGGAAAACATACACAATTAAACATTGGTTGAAAGGTGCGCCGAAATATGGGTAGGGTTGCACGACCAATGTCGTAATGGTGATTCAATAATCAATAGTCTACTGAATGAACGGCCGACCATTAACTTCAAGGTAATAGGGTTGCTAGAAGGCGAATCCAAACAACATCGCTCACTTGTTTGCACCGGTTAGAATCAACACGGGACCAAGAAATGAACGAAGATGGCGAGAAGTATTTCTATGTCAAGAATTCTCAAGAGGTGGAACAATTCTCACAACATCCTCGACATATAGATGGTAATATTTCAAGGTAGACTATAATATAAGCTAGATAGCAAGGAAATCAAGATACAACTCAAAACATGAACAAGTTTGTGTTGGGGGAAGGCAAGAATGTTGTCGATGATAACACAAATCATCAAGGGGTAAGGATGGTACTTCTCATCATGAATTCAATTGTTATCCCGAAGGTATCATAATGTTGATGATGATCATGTTACATTTGTCGAGAATTTCATGAAGATGTAATCGATCGGCGATGACATCTAGTCAAAGGAATGATGAAGCGAAAGGTTATTGGAACCATGGGTACGACACAAACTCGAAATCAAGCTTGTTGTTCAAGGTGAAATGATATGACGATGAAAATCGACGCAAGCTTAGCTCATCGTCGAAAGTTGTGCTCTGGGAATAAGGTCCAGGTAGTACAGTTAAAAAGTTGCACGATAATGATATGGCCGATCAGGCTAGGAATGGCGTGATCGGGTACAAACTCGTACTTAGAGAAGATTATCCAGAGTTGTGGAACCGTAGTGCAGACTCGGTTCAGTTATCGGTGTCTTTGAGTGTTTAATAACTCAGAGCCCATGAAAGATTGTAATCAGTGAGAATGTAGTACTTGATGAAGAACTCATAAGAAGTTATGAAGTTCCAAGATAATCTCGAGATACCAGGGGGTAATACTCGAAGACGGATCAAAGTAGAGGTTGGACTAGGGTATTGATCCACAGAAGACAAATGTTTAAACTTGCCCGAGAAATGGGAACAAAGAAGAACAATATGGTCGGAACCACGATTGCAAAGGCCGATCCCGATATAAGATGAACTTATACCAAGGAATAATTAATTTAAGAGAAGCTTTTAATGATAAGATCTACATCGGGTCCATGGGCATGAACACAAAGTTCAAGGTCGACTCCCACTTCTCCAATACACAACTTTTCATTTACTTCTCGCATTTGATGAAGTTGCAGTGTTGAAATTTTATCTGGCAAAATACCAGAAGAGTATGACTCATGAAAACTTTCGAGTTCACACATATTATGGAAGGCATAGGTTCGACCCATCGGGGGTCGTGGAAACATATACCACAAGCTTCAATAATAAATATCACCAGCTTGAAAGCAGAGCATAGTTGGCTAAATCAAGGAATATGATTTACCAAAGGCATTATGTATCGTGGAAAGAACTTCCAAAGTGATTGAATATGAAGGACGTTGTCGGATAAAATCCAACAAGGTTCTGATGGTCCATAAAGGATCTGATGTGAGTATCGGCTCACAACCAGAGGAAGAATCAATGCAAAGACATTGGATTATAGAAACAACGGAGTAACTTAGAGCTCAATTGCAAAGGAATTTTGATTTACAAGGCGAAGGATCAAAAGCGACGCCCGATCAAGGATGGATAAGTTCAATATACTTAGGGGCACGATCGACGACAATTTTGATTGGCGAGAACCAGCTCTCGTTTAAAATGACGTCTGAGCCGGAAGAATGAATTCTAGGATCTGATTGAGGATTGCGAGCATTCGTAACAAATTGAATCAACGGACTCAAAATGATAATGACAAGGGATGCCCATAAGATTACGGGACTTATGGGATTAAACATAATGCAAGCAAGCAAGAATTTCAAGAGCAATAGGCGCTTAGGATTTTGAAAGATCGAATAGTATCTCAAGACTTGTGTGAAACACATGAACAATGGGAATGAGCAAATATCCGATGAGTGCTAGGAATTAACCGTAGGGGTATTCAGTGACAAAGAACAAAGAAGACAAGAAGCTCAAAGGATTATCGAAACAACGACGAGTTTTTCAGGGTACCTTGTAATAACAAGACCAACTGAGAATAAAGGTAAGAACGACTGGTGTATGCATTTATCCATAGTGATGTCTTGGTGGTAGGGAATTGCAAAAGCAACGGGGACAAGGTCTTGAGAGAACATCGGAGAGTATCTTCAGGATCTTCTGATGCAGACCATCAGTAATAAGGGGCTCTCCGGGTGGAAGTGATCACGAGATCCTAATGTCAGAGTTAGCAAAATTCGTTTAACCCGAGTAGAAGAGAGTTCGGAGTCCCAGAGTAAAGATCGAGGAGTAAAAGACCCTAATACCACCCAATGGCGACGTGGGCCCATGGGCCGCACAGCCATGTTAGTAAAACAGTTTTCATCGACTAGACTCAACTTCGGCCAAGGAGTGTGGAAGGGGGATTCCTACAGGCAGTCGGCTCTGATACCAACTTGTGACGCCCCCGATTTAATCGTACACTAATCATGCACGCAAACGTGTACGATCAAGATCAGGGACTCACGGGAAGATATCACAACACAACTCTAAAAGCATAAATAAGTCATAAAAGCATCATAATACAAGCCAGGGGCCTCGAGGGCTCGAATACAAGTGCTCGATCATAGACGAAGTCGTGGAAGCAACAATATCTCGAGTACGGACATAAGTTAAACAAGTTTGCCTTAAGAAGGCTAGCACAAACCGATCTGGATCGAAGAGGTGCGGGCCTCTGCACAGGATCCTCCTAAACTACTCTCAGTCGTCGTAAATCGCAACCGCACGTAGTAGTAGGCACCTCCATGTAGTAGTTGTCGCCGACGGTATGGCGTCGCTCTGGGCTCCAAACATCCGTTGCGACAACCGTAAAGAAAGGAAAGGGGAAAAGGGGAGAAAGCAACCGTGAGTACTCATCCAAAGTACTCATAAGCAAGGAGCTACACTACATATGCATGGGTATATGTGTAAAAGGCCATATCGATGGTGAATCGCAGAATGCCGAATAAGAGGGGATAGCTAATCCCGTCAAGACTACGCTCGCGACCTCCGTCTTGCAAAGATGTAGAAGAGAGTAGGTCAAGTCCTCCAAGTAGCATCGCCAAGTAGCATCTCCAAGTAGCATCTCCAAGAGCATCGCATAGCATAATCCTACCCGCGATCTGTCCTCGTTGCCGTGGAAAAGCGATCACGGGTTGTATCCGCACTTGGAAGGGTGTGTTTTATTAAGTATCCGGTTCTAGTTGTCATAAGGTCAAGGTACAACTCCGGTCGCCCTTTACCGAGGGACACGACTATTCAATAGATTAACTTCCTGCAGGGTGCACCACATAACCCAACACGCTTGATCCCATTTGGCGGACACACTTTCTGGGTCATGCCCGGCCTCGGAAGATCAACACGCCGCAGCCCCACCTAGGCACAACAGAGAGGTCAACACGCCGGTCTAAATCCTATGCGCGCAGGGTGCAGGCCCATCGCCATACGAAAGCACACGCACGCGTGCGTCTGTGACGGTGAGCAGACCTAGCAACCTCCATTACAAAGGAAGTTGCGTTAACGCAGCCCAACCCGGCCAGCGCCGCTCCGCCGCCGACGCCAAGAAGGCTTCGCCGATACCACGACGCGGGATACCCATAACTACTCCGCGTAGATGGTTAGTGCGTATAGACCAAATGGCCGACTCGGATCAAATACCAAGATCTCGTTAAGCGTGTTAAGTATCCATGAACGCCGAGCAGGCCAGCCCACCTGCCTCCTAGGTGGTCTCAACCTGCCTGCCGCTCCGCCACAAAGTAACAATCGGGGCCGTCGGGAACCCAGGCCCACCTCTACCGGATGGAGCCACCGTCCTTTCATCCCCTCATCGTAATCACTTGCGGGTACTCCTCGAGTGACCGACTTTAGTCACCATCTGTATAGTATGTATGTATGTATAGTATATACCGTGATCACCTCCCAAGTGATCACGGCCCGATAGTATAGCAAGGCGCATCGACAAGAATGCAGGCCAATGATGATAAACTAGCATCCTATACTAAGCATTTAGGATTGCGGTAAGGTATCAACAGATGTAGCAACAATGTCGCTATGCATCGTAATAGGATCAACGGAAGCAAGAATATGCTACACTACTCTAATGCAAGCGGTATAGAGGAGAATAGGCGATATCTGGTGATCAAGGGGGGGGCTTGCTGGTTGCTCGAACAAGAAGGAGGGGCCATCTTGATTGTAGTCGAACACACGGACATCGACACGGTCTCGAGTCTACGGAAAGAAGCAACGGAGGGGGAACACAATAAATAACAGAGCAATAAAATGTAACATAAAGCAAGACGCTGCAATAAGCGGTGCTAGGGTGACCTAACGAGTGGTAGGTGATCTGCGTGAAGGAAACATCCAGGAAAGTATTCCGGTGTTTCGCGTTTTAGACGAAGAACCAGAGGGGAAAGTTGCGAGTTTGCTATGCTAGGGATGGATGGCGACGAGCGGGCTGCGATCCGGATTCGACTCGTCGTTCGAGCAACTTTCATGTATAAATCTTTTCATTTGACTTACGATTATTTTATATGAATTTCTAAAGCTTTAATAATATTCTAGAATATTTAGAATTGTTTTAAATTTGAGAGTTAATTTCTAAAGTGCAGATCTCCAGTCAACTTTTGACTAGTCAAAGGATAGCATGGCCCACATGTCATGGCCATAGGTGTAGATTACTTAGGCTAAATTAATTTAAACTAGGGGCCACATGTCATTGTTTATATAGACTAATTAGCACTAAATTACATCCTACCTAAACTAGCCCTAATTAATCCTAGTCTAATTAAACCATGGGCGGCCGGTGGCATAGCTACCGTGGTACGTACACACACGCCACTACGGAACACATAGCTAGGGGTTTACTTCCTCGTAAATGTAACAAAGCATTTTGCGATTTTTATAAAATTTAATCCATGCCGTATTTGAATTTGGTCCAATGGAATAATTTGAAGGTTGTCATGTGAACTCCCAACACAAATTAATTTCAACGGTTAGACTTTGTTTGACCATAGTTTTGCTGCCATCCAGAGAGCTAAGAAGGTAGGAATCATAAAAAGCTAGCGGCCTTCAAAGAATATTGCCATCTTGTAGCAAATGGCAGCAGAGAAGCTTAATTGCAGCAGCGGAGGGAGAGGAGGAGCGAGAGCAAAAAGCAGATTTGCAGGGCGCAGCCTAGGCGCATGGGCGCGAAAGGGGCTCATGGCAGGCTAGTGCCGAGAGGGACGCTGGTGGTGAGGAGCATGTGACGGCGGTTTCGCCAGAACAAAGGCGGGCGCGATGAGACGAGGAAACGCGGGCGGCGGAGTAACACCACCGCAACAAAGAAGCAATAGTAGCGGATTGAGCATCGGACAAAGGGGAAAGCACGGCGAGGCTCACCTAGTAGGCGCCACGAGGCCCGTTGGAAGTTTAGGAGCAGCAGTAGTAGTGTATTCGACGAGAGGCGTCGGTCAAGAGGAAGAGGTGTTCGACCCTGGCGAAGAAGAGGCGCCCAGCTCGAGCCCTTAGATGTAGTCGAAGTAGAGGAAGGAGGCGGTGCTCTTGGACTCCATCGTGAAGCTCGGGGAGGCCCGGTCTTGTGATGACTTAAGATACGATGATGGCAACGCACGGGTGGCGACTTCGTCACGAGAGGGAGGGCGAATGGGGATTAGGGTTCCAGCGCCGTGGGAAGAGGGCGCCGGTCTTATAGGTGAGGTGGTCGCCGAGGAGGGTCACGGATGGCCGACACGGCGATGGTCGGTGCCGTGGCAGTGCATCGGCTGCCACGCCTCCCGTGAACAGGGGAGCGGGAAGCAGGGCAAGGTGGGCTGGCTGGTGGCCTAGGGACCAAGGCCTGGGAGGGAAGGTCTTTTGTTTTTCTGTTTTTTACTTTTGTTCTTGTTTTTCTTTTTAGTTGCCATTTATTTTAGTCCTAGTAAAATATAAACTTAGCATCTAAATTAGTATTTCAACCTAGTCCACAGTCACAAAAAGTCTATGCCCCAAATAACTTAGTTTGACATTTTATTAATTATAAAAGGTAATTAAATAATTGTTGTTGCTACTGTTTTAATCATTTTAGAGTATTTCAGAATTTTATAAATTTAGTATGGATTAATTGACACAAACCGAACATTTTAGTTTTAATGTTTCAATACTTTCACCGATCGACTTTATTTTGAAGTTTAATTCCGAACCGGTTTTGAACTAACGTGAGGTTAACAACAGTAAGCGAGGTGACGTGGCATCATTAACAGAGGTTCACTGTAACTTAATTATCCGGGCGTCACAATTACCGAGAGGGCCCAGAGATACCTCTCCGACATTCGGAGTGACAAATCCTAATCTCGAAATACGCCAACCCAACAAGTACCTTTGGAGACACCTGTAGAGCACCTTTATAATCACCCGATTCGCCAGACGTTTGGTAGCACACAAAGTGTTCCTTCGTAAACAGGAGTTGCATAATCTCATAGTCATAGGAACATGTATAAGTCATGAAGAAAGCAATAGCAACATACTAAACGATCGGGTGCTAAGCTAACGGAATGGGTCATGTCAATCGATCATTCAACTAATGATGTGATCCGTTAATCAAATAACAACTCTTTGTTCATGGTTAGGAAACATAACCATCTTTGATTAACAAGCTAGTCAAGTAGAGGCATACTAGTGACACTGCTTGTCTATATATTCACACATGTATTATGTTTCGGTTAATACAATTCTAGCATGACAAATAGACATTTATCATGAAATAAGGAAATAAATAATAACTTTATTATTGCCTCTAGGGCATATTTCCTTCAGGGTATGCAGCGAATCTAAAGAGGGGAGCAAGTCTTGATAAATTGAAGATATTTGGTCTCAAGAGTCATGATTGGCACATATGGATTGAGCGGGTAATGTCGGTGATGTTGCGTGGCTTCATCCCTGAGGATGAATGGCTAGTACTGGCAGAACTCAGCTATTTCTTCCGTGTTCTTTGTGCGAAAGAACTATCGCCTGGCGTGCTAGAAGAAATGGAAGAGTTGGCGCCAGAGTTGATCTGCAAGTTAGAGAAGATCTTTCCACCGGGCTTCTTTAATCTAATGCAGCATTTGATTTTGCATCTCCCGACAGAGGCAAGATTGGGGGGCCCGTGCAAAATCATTGGTGCTACCCAACTGAGAGGATGCAGAAGACGCTTCAAGAAAAATGTAAAAATAAACGTAGAATTGAAGCGTCTATGGCTGAGGCATTCATCACTGAGGAGGCGGCGAACTTCGTGATAGCACACTACGAAACCAAAAATCGTCATTTGCATAATCCGAAGCCTCGGTACAATGTTGACGAGCCTAAAAAGGGTGGATCCAACCTCGCCTATTCAAAGGCAATCTCGCACCACCGGTGTTTCAAATCCAAAGATCTTTGGATAACGAAGAATGGCGGACCATTTCGTTGTATATCTTCAACAACCCGATAGAAGTGCGGCCGTACATCGAGTAAGTTCTCGTACATTGTTTCGCAACTTCTATTTCCTTTGAACTGCTCTTATTCTGGATATTTCATACGATCGATACGTCGCCCTATTCTCATATGGAGCGGTGATCCAAAAGGATTCCGTCGAAGAGTATGAGCTTCTCGCAAAGCAAGGAGGCGGCTATCTCGGTTTCATCTCTTGGTTCAAACAAACGGTAAATTCTATTAGACAATTTCATTTCATTCGCTAATTTGTGCATAATGCAACAATCCTTTCATATTAAACTTGTAGGCTAATTCAGAGTCTATGGACGCCGAATTGAGACAAGTCGCTAATGGTTTTGACTATAAGGTCCATTCATTTGACAAATACGACATCAACGGGCATCGTTTTCGTACCTATGGCAAAGAGCTATCTATGGCCGACCAAAAGTCTACAAATTGTTGTGTATCTGCTATCGGCGAAGGAGGTACCGAGTATTATGGGAGAGTTGAAGCAATTTATGAACTTCTATTCTATGGTGAAAACCCACCGAATGTAGTAGTCTTCAAATGTTATTTGTTTCAGCCGAAGGAGACTAGAAGGACTCATGAACATATAGGGCTAGTTGAAATCAACCAAAGCACCCATTTAGATGTTCCGATGTCTATATTATGGCTCAACAAAGCGACTCCAAGTATTCTATCTACCTGGGCCGCCAAACTAATCCAAAACTGAAAGGTTGGGATGTCGTTTATGAAGTGTCGCCACATGCTAGACTATCTCCCCCAAAGGAAGAGGATTATGAACCTCACATTAACCCAGACACATATGAAAGAGAATTCTTCCAAGAGACACGTCTTTCCAAAAGCGTTTCAAGAACCGTATACTTCACCCCAAAACATTGAAGTAGGCAAATGATGTGAATCCCACATCACCCCGGAGGAGGAACAAGAAGAGCGGAACAAGAAGAGGTTATCGCTGCGGACGACCTCTCAATGCTTGACCGACACGTAAAGGTGGCCTTCCACATGTTGATGCCATGAACCCTATGAGCCCGCTATTGATTATAGTGATGATGATGATTATGCATTTATTGATGATCTTGACGAGATTATTAGTAGTGTCGGTATTCATTTTTTATGTTGTACTTGATGATGATACACTTAAGTGATATGCATATTATTATTCATGTCGGTATTTTTTTATGTTGTACTAATTTCGTTTACTCTTTGTCATGGCGGTGTTGAAAGATGGAAGGGGAGCCGATCGAGGCCAAGGAAAACGTGCCCAAATTGAAGGTGTGCCACACCATCGAGGTAGCTCCACTTATATCGTTCGGGTGAATTGGGTAATGTGGTTTGCTTCATGATTAATGCAATTCATTCATCATGCTAGCTTGAGCCCTTTAATTACTAATTTACTTTGTTTCTCTCTTTCAGGCATGCTACAATAAAACGGATAAGGTGCCAGAGGGGTACGACATGTATGCCATGGCCCACACTGCCTCTTACAAGCAAGTCAAGGGGAAGGCAAGGAAGGGAGGAGTTTAACTTGAGCGGATCCCCTACAATCGAGGCGGTGATGATATCTAGTGGCGAGAGGTCCCATGGCTCCATAGCAATTGATCTAGAGATTGCTCCTGAGACCACGGTGAGTTTAATTTGAATGGAAGTTACTTGCTAGTCTTAACATTTGAGTGTCATCATGCTAACGAAACATTGGAAATGATCTTTGGTGCAGCGTAACTCCACACAAGCATCACACGATCCTTCTCCAGCTACTGGCATGAGCCAGCCCGCTCCCACACCTCCATGATCAAGGTAAGTTTCTCTAGTTTTTTGCTTAACAAATGCATAAAGACCTAGACTTAGCTTTATTTCATCCAAATGCTTACCTTAATGACCTAGAGTTAGCTTCTTTTCTTGCAAATGACTTTAAGCTTACCGACCTCCAAAACCAGCCATTTTACATAAGTTAGCTCTAAAATGATCTATACTTAGCTTTGTTTCCTCCAAAATGACCTAAGTTAGTTATAATATGCTTAGTTAACTAGGTTTGCTCAATAATGACATGTACTTACCTTACTTATGTAAAAAAACGACATAATTAGCTTAGTTAGCTCATAAACGATCCATTTTACCTACATTAGCTCTAAAATGATGCATTTTACCTAAGTTAGCTCATAAACGATCCATTTCACCTAAGTTACCTCACAAACGATGGCGTGCTTCTTCTTCTAGTCTTCTTCTTCTAGTCACCTTTTCCTAACTTTCTTATTTGCCATTTTGCAGATTTCATTCACTTCTCGGAAGCTAGCTTGCTATGGAGTGCTTGTTTTTTATTTCATTCTCTTCTAGTATTCTTCTAATGGTTGCAACTTATGTGTATGCTACGATGGAACTTGCTATCTTGATGAAACTTTGCATTGTAATATGTATGTGCAACCTCCTAATGGTTGCAACTTATGTGTATGTGCAACTTGCTATGTATGAGTGGATGGAACTATATATGTATGTACGATGAAACTTATGTGCTGTTAAATAGTCCTGTGAAATATATCTATATATGTCATATATATTTGCTGTGAAAATTGTTGGATTTAAAAAAAACAGGAAAAAAAGCCATTATGCAGGCTCTTTGCCGTCCGCCACCGACGGCAAAGGGCTCTTTGCCATCAACAGCGGACGGCAAAGAGGCCACGTGGCAGGCAACTGTGCTTCCTAGGAGGCTGACCTATTTGGTCAGTTTGCCAATAGTGGCTGACGACAAAGAGGAAAAAAAGTTTGCCTACAGCGGCGGACGGCAAAGAGGAAAAAAACTTTGCCTACAACGGCGGACGACAAAGGCTTGCCGTTAACCACCTAACGGAGTAATAGCGCAATTATTGCTGTCAGCATTCTTTGCCGTCGGCAGCTGATGGCAAAGGACCCTTTGCCGTCAGCCACCCGAAGCAGACAACAATGTAGCTCTTTGCCGTCCCTTACATTGCCGTCCACTTTTGCCGTCCGCGGCCGACGGCAAAGACCTTTGCCGTCCGCCATCCATGCCTTTGCCGTCCGCCGTGGCAGATGGCAAAGTAGCAGAATCCTGTAGTGTTGGCATGTTGGCAGCCTTCTCTTTCTTTGCTTTCTCCTTCTTCTCTTGAGCTTGTACTGATGATGGTTCATTCTCATTCACCATAACTTAATTGTCCTCAAAGTCTGGATGGAGAACAAAGTGTTCCTTATCCAATAGATATTTTCCTGTGCCCATCTTTGAGATAATCAACTCCTGAATTTGTGGGGCATATCCACAACTTCTCTTTTGGTCTGCTGCTGTCCTCTTGATAGTCTCAACCATGAGGCTCATGACCTTGAATTTCTGTGGCACATCAAATATGTGTAGCAAATTAATTGCATGCTCTCTGATCATGTTGTGGACACCTGACTTGGGAAAAAGTGTGTGCCTTAGGATCCAGTTGATCGTTGGCAACCCTGACAGAAGAAAATGGACTGACCCAAACTTGAAAGTCTCAAGAGCTTTGTCTGGGATCTCCTTGTACATATGTGACATAGAATTGTGATCCATCTTTTCTTGGCATAAGCGTCCAAGTCATCTTCACTCTCCTTTGGGGCATTGATCAGATTTTCCCATTCCTCAATAGTTGATTGGTATCTCGTACCTTGGACATCAAACTATCACGCCATCCGGATAGAAATGTTTGTGGAGTAGAATTGCATAATGAGCTCATCATTCCGGTTTGTGAGCTTTCGCCCAACAAAGTCTGCAACTCCACACTTGATGAAGCCGTCATACACTCGAGGATAATGTTTTTCATTCTCCTTCATGTAGGTCGGTCGACCCACCTCATATCACACACTATAGGCTTCTTGTCCAACAAGATTGTCTCATAGAAACTCTGTTGTTCCTTTGTGTGGAACACAGTAATCAACAACAGTCCTTCTCCTGGTGGCATATGGATCTGACTCTCTCCATAGCCTCAACCCTGAGCTCTCCTGATCTTCATGTTCTCAGCCACAGGATGAGCATCATTGTGGTCTAGAATCTTGGGTTTAAGCTTCCTCAGGACTTGTCCTTCATCATCTTCCTCGGCAGCAACTTCAGGCACTGGGGCCTTGTTCTTCTCAGCAGCTGGTATACTCATGGCATTCCTCTTTGGTGCATTCTTGGGCTTGGAGGCAGCTTTGGGTGCTTCTTTGGGCTTTGATGTTGCAGCCCCTGACTTTATAGCATCACCCATCAGCTTTTGTGCCTTGGGTGCTGGTGCAGCAACCTCTTCTTCCTCTTCCTCAGAGTCTCTCCTCATAGAGGGATTGCCAAGAACTTGGGCAGTAGTGGTTCTGACTCTCTTTTTCTTTTTGTCTTAACCAGCAGCTTCATCTTCTGACTCAATAGTAAACTTCATGGTTTCTCCAGTGGCAACCTTCCTGGGTTTGGAAGTGGGAATCCTTCTTGCAGGTGCCTTCTTCTGCACTACTAGCTTAGTGGCTGCAGCTGAACCATATTCTTTCTTGACCACCTTCTTCTTGGAAGTGGCCTCATCTTCAGCTGCCACATAATCTTCATCCTCAGATTCTGAGGTTTTCTTCCTTCTAGCTCTTGTGGTTGCTTTAGGCAAATTGCTGGGAGTGCTTCTGCTGCCATCATCTGAGGAACTAGAGGGACTAGTGCCCTCACTCATGTGAATCTGCTCTTCTTCCCTGTTCTGGGTGTCACTTTGGTCTGACATGATGCAAACACTGACTGCTGACCCTGTGAATAGTTATAGATGAGATAGAGTGGATGAGCATCACAAAATGCAGAGATTTTTGCAAAAGAATGATTCAAAAACTTAGTTTTAGTTTTCCACAGAAAGCATTTCGGATCAACCGATTTTCAAACTCGGTGATACCGAAGCAGTTTTGGAACCTAAACTAGTGATCTCGGTTAGACCGAGTCATAGTTCGGTGGCACCGAGACTGCTAGGGTTTCACAAAGTTCTAAAATCGGTCACACCGATTAGCAATTCTCGGTCGACCGAGAGTTACTGGTGCAATGGCATTAGCCGAATCGGTGGGACCGAGTTTTTCAACTCGGTGGGTCCGAGATGGTTTCGGCGGAAACCTAACCCTAAATTTTCAAATCGCATCTATTCTAAGGATTGTTTTGACTAGATAGAGGTGTTTTAATCGTGGCAAGAATCATAATGAACACAATGTGCTGAGAATCAGACGATGATAGCACTATGATCGAGTTCATACCCTAGTTCGGCGATGAACTTGCTACGGCGGCAACGACGGAGATGAAATCCGTTGACAGCGGCGGAGACCAGCGACAGGAGGCGGCTGGGACGAAGTCGACAATCCGGAGACCTAGAAGGTAGAGCAAGCTATGCGCGGGCGAAGAGGTTTGGAGAAAGTTTTCCAAATTTTTGCCCGTGTGAATATATAGCCCGATACTGTCGGTGTGACCGAGTGGAACGACTCGGTGGCACCGAGATGCATAACTGTTGACAGTTAAGCAACTCGGTGTGACCGAAAAGTTCAAATCAGTTGCAGCGAGATTGAAAACCTAGATCGACTTAGTGATCTCGGTATGACCAAAATGGAAGAATCGGTCAGACCGAAAAGCACAAAGAAGTTTTGGAAGTTTAAGTCTATGACAAATCGGGGACTCCGAGTGCTCCTCACACAGAGTGGTTCGAATCTGACTTGATCAAATTTTGTGATGTAGCATGAATAGAGTTTGAGACGAGAAAAGCATAGATAGCTAGAGAAGGTTCTTAGGCATTCTTGTCCATCCACTTGGCCAAAGAAAAGGAAACCAATCAATCAAAACAACAAGTGGATGTCCTCGAATGAGTAAAATATGCAACCAACATGCTCACCCAATAAAATGGCAAATGAAATATGTGGCAAAGCATGCACAACCAATTCTAGCATCTATCAAACAATTGGTGATGACTAGGTCATCTATATATGAGATATTGACTTAGGAGTCAAATGAGAACATTTGATCATAGGTCATACTCATCGTTTAAGCTCAAGTGGGGTTACCACTTTTACATAATGCATTGATGTGTTCACATCATTAGAGTTGCATTGACTCAATTCTGAGAGTTAAGCTCCCCTAGATGTGAGATCCCCCCTTAGAGGGATGAACTAACCTTGGGTTTTGTCGATGATGACTTCATGTAGGTGTTGAAGATGTGGATGCTCAATGTTAATGTAGATCATTTGGAGAAATCCTTTGGAGTGAGTTGCACTCTCAATACCTACATGGGTTAGTCCCACAAGGAACGAACAAGAATATCCACAGACATAGAGTGATGCACACACAAGATGATGTCCATGAAAACATTAGGTTACCTTGTCCCTTGCCTTACCAACATGAGGGTTTGTGACTCCTTGAACTAGTGCAAGATATGGAAGTTGATTGCACTTGTCCTTGCCATAATGATATGAGTGAAGAATGTTGGCGGAGTCACCCTCAAGAACATTCTAGTTCTTCTTCTTCGGGATCCACATCATCTTGATGGGAATCCTTGGAGTTGTAGTTGTACTTGATGAAATAGAACTTGACGTAGTCTAGGGAACCCACTTGACCAAGGCCTTAGGTGCTTCTTCAAATGCATCAATCTCCTCTTGAAGCTTGTCCCTGCCTTTGTTCTTGTGGTCTTGTGGTGGAAGATCATCTTGTGCTTGTGTTCCCTTGAAGGAAGTAGGATCATACTTCTCTTGTTGAGGAACAAACTTCGTCTTGGGGTATTGATCTTCTTCCCACTCAACTCCATTGGCATTGAACTTTCGTTCAAAACCAACACCTTGATTCTTCCGGTGCCTTCCTTGCTTGCGTACAATTTCCTTGAATTGCTTACTCCCAGCAAGGCTCTTGTATACACCTTTCTCTATAATTCCCTTCAATAAGCTATTTTCTTGCTCAAGTGTAACTTGTCTAAGAGAATCATTAGTGGAATCAAGAGAACTACTAGAAGCAACAATATTGGATTTAGCATTATTATTGTTACTACTAGAGGAAGAATCTTTCTTGTTCTTGTTACTAGACTTGACTTGAGGCATGTAAGTGGATAAGAGTAAACACTTGGCAATGTAAGAAGAACTTTTCTTATGGAGATCATCATTGATTGCCTTTAAGAACTCATGCTCTTGCTCAAGATTGAGCTTTTCAAAGCGTAACTTCTCACGAGCCCTTAAAAGTTCTCGATGATCTTCGAAGATAGTTTCATGAGCTAACTTAAGAGTGTTTAGTTCTTTAGTTAGAAGCTCAATCTTCTCCTTATCATTGTCATTCGTTTTATCTTGATTAGCATGATTAATTGACGTTTCATCATAGTATTCATTACTAGAGTTGTCAATAAGTAAA
Source organism: Aegilops speltoides (assembly GCA_021437245.1). NCBI lineage: Eukaryota > Viridiplantae > Streptophyta > Magnoliopsida > Poales > Poaceae > Aegilops > Aegilops speltoides. Next base: position 188,809,850 of record CM038142.1, on the reverse strand, counting down.
TCATCATCACCTAACAAGTCATCTTCATCACTATTAAAATCAACATACTCGGGGTGTGTTACCTTAGGACCTTTGGCCATGAAGCATCTTCCAATTCCTTCATTTGGTGAATCAAATATGTCATATGAGTTGGTTAACACAAGTGTTAGACCGGCAACACCTTCATCTTGAGTATATTCGGAGTCGGAGTGATAGCTTCTCTCGGAGTGATTGTCGGAGTCGGAGCCGGATACCCATTCACCAACATGAGCTTGATGTCTTCGTTTTGTGTAGCTCTTTTATGAATTGTCCTTCCTTTCCGAATCCTTGCTTCTCCGTGAGGGTCTTCATTCATAACGATCATCTCTACTCCTTCTCTCTCTTGGTGGTGATTCTTCTCTTCTACTTCTTCTTTTTGGAGAGTCTTCCCTTCTTTTGTAGGGTGCCGTACACTCATTGGAATAGTGTACGGGTCTCCCACAATTGTAGCAATTTCGCTCTCGACTAGAAGATCTTTTGTCATTGTAGGACCTTGACTTAGAGCTTCTTTCTTTGCTTCTACTCTTGTAGAATTTGTTGAAGTTCTTCACCATTAAGCTCAATTCTTCATTGAAGGTTTGTTTCTCACTTCATGATGTGGGGGCTTCACATGAGGCTTTGTAAGCACCACTTGACTTGTTGTGAAGTTCCTCCTTATCCTTGAGTGACATCTCATGAGCAACAATTCTTCCAATGACTTCCGTTGGCTTGAGATCTTTGTAATTTGGCATCATTTGGATCAATGTGCACACGGTATCATACTTTCCATCCAATGCTCTTAGGATCTTCTTGATGATGAATCTATCGGTCATCTCTTCACTTCCTAAGCCGACAATCTCATTTGTGATAAGAGCAAGCCTAGAGTACATTTCAGCGACACCTTCACCATCCTTCATTTTGAACTTGTCAAGCTGACTTTGGAGCACATCCAACTTGGATTCCTTAACGGAGTCGGTACCTTCATGCATATCAATCAAAGTATCCCAAATTTCCTTTGCATTCCCAAGACGGCTGATTTTGTTGAATTCTTCGTGGCACAAGCCGTTGAAGAGGATATCACAAGCTTGAGCGTTGTATTGCAGCATCTTCAATTCATCCGCGCTAGCTTCACGGTTCGGTTCTCAAATTCACCTTGCAAGCCAATACACACAATAGCCCAAATGGCGGGGTTATGTCCGAGAATATGCATTTTCATCTTATGCTTCCAACTAGCAAAATTAGTGCCATCAAAGTAAGGACCTCTACGGTGATAATTTCCCTCGCTAGACGCCATACTCTCCTAGGTTGTGAAACCAAGGCTATGACCACCAAAAGCTATGGAAATCAAAGCAAATGGAGACCAAAGCTCTGATACCACTTGTAGGACCTTGAAGTATGTCTAGAGGGGGGGTGATTAGACTACTTGACCAATTAAAAACTTAACCTTTTCCCAATTTTAGACTTTGGCAGATTTTAGCTATCTTTGCACAAGTCAAGCAATCTCCACACAATTCAAGCAAGCATGCAAAGAGTATATGAGCAGCGGAATTTAAAGCATGCAACTTGCAAGAATGTAAAGGGAAGGGTTTGGAGGATTCCAACGCAATTGGAGACACATATGTTTTTGTTGTGGTTCCGATAGGTGGTGCTATCGTACATCTACGTTGATGGAGACTTCAACCCACGAAGGGTAGTAGTTCTTGTGAGTCCACGGAGAGCTCCACCCACGAAGGGTCCACGAAGAAGCAACCTTGTCTATCCCACCATGGCCGTCGCCCACGAAGGACTTGCCTCACTAGCGGTAGATCTTCACGAAGTAGGAGATCTCCTTGCCCTTACAAACTCCTTGGTTCAACTCCACAATCTTGTCGGAGGCTCCCAAGTGACACCTAGCCAATCTAGGGGACACCACTCTCCAAGAAGTAACAAATGGTGCGTTGATGATGAACTCCTTGCTCTTGTGCTTCAAATGATAGTCTCCCCAACACTCAACTCTCTCTCATAGGATTTGGATCTGGTGGAAAGAAGATTTGAGTGGAAAGCAACTTGGGAAAGGCTATAGATCAAGATTCATATGGTAGGAATGGAATATCTTGGCCTCAACACATGAGTAGGTGGTTCTCTCTCAGAACTAGTAAGTTGGAAGTGTAGGTTTGTTCTGATGGCTCCCTCCACGAATGAAGAGGAGGTGGAGGGGTATATATAGCCTTCACACAAAATCTAACCGTTACACACAATTTACCAATCTCGGTGGGACCGAATCAACAAACCCGGTCGGACTGATTCAGTAAACCTAGTGACCGTTAGTGATTTTGGTGGGACCGACATGCAACTCGGTGAGATCGATATGGTTAGGGTTAGGGCATAACGTAATCTCGGTAAGACCGATTACACAAACTCGGTGAGACCGATTTTGGTAATTAGCTAACCAGAGAGTTGGTCAGGTAAACTCGGTTGGACTGATTTGCTCTTTTCGGTGAGACCGAAATGTTACGAAAGGGAAACAGAGAGTTTACATTGCAATCTCGGTGGGACCGATCGCTCACTTTGGTTAGACCGAAATGTTACAAAGGGAAACAGAGAGATTACAATCCCATCTCGGTGAGACCGAGATCCCTATCGGTGAGACCGATTTGCCTAGGGTTTGTGGCAGTGGCTATGACATTTGAACTCGGTGGCACCGGATAGAAAGAATCGGTAGGACCGATTTTAACTTTGGGTTTAGTTCCTATGTGGATGTGAGAAAGTAGTTGAGGGTTTTGGAGCATATCACTAAGCACTTGAAGCAAGAGGCTCATTACAACACCTCATCCCTCCTTGATAGTATTGGCTTTTCCTATAGACTCAATGTGATCTTGGATCACTAAAATGTAAAATGTAGAGTCTTGAGCTTTTGAGCTTGAGCCAATCCTTTGTCCTTAATATTTTGAGGGATCCACTTTCATCATCCATGCCATGCCATTCATTGAGCTTTCCTGAAATATTTGTCTTGGAATAGCATTAGCTCAATGAGCTATATGTTGTTATGAATTACCAAAACCACCTAGGGATAGTTGCACTTTCAGCGTGACCGCAGTCGCCTCTCCCAAGGCGGCGAGCGAAGCTCATGGGACAGCTTCGACAAGCTCCATGCCAAACTTTCCCCGCACATCAAGTGGTGCTGGGACGCCATTGCAGCTTCGCCTCAAGTGGAGTGTGGTGGCTAATGGCCTGCAGGTGCACAAGGTTTAGTGGTAGCTTTTCGAAGTAAGATTATCGATTCCACATTGAGCACATGAATTGAGCATTGCCTCTTGTAGTAAATTATGGATATGTGCCTGCAAGTAATTGTAGACTAAAAGCAAAGTGATGGCGGAAGTAAATAGTGATATTTGTGTAGAGCGAACTAAAAGTAAATAACACAAAGGTAAATAGGAAACAACTACACGAGTAACAAGTGGAAATGACAGAGTAAGGCGTTCTCAGGAAGTCTAGAATCCCCGTTGGTATGTTTCTAGCGCAACTTATGCATCGGCGTAATCTGATCTGGATTCTTGAGCCACTCTTGACGATTATTGTTGGGGATAAATCCCACGGGATGACCCGTCCTGGAATGACCTGGCACCCCATGGCGGGTTATCAGTGGGCCTGCTGTGTGGGCTATAAGGGCTATGAAGTTCAAGGCCCTGGAGGCAACTCATGGAGCGGCCCATCTTGACGAAGGAGACAATGGAAACTCCCTTACTTGGGGAATACGCTGAGTAGGAAACAGATTGGGGCACGGATTGGACTATGACTCGGACTCTATTGTAAACTCAGGGCCTCAACTTATATATAAAGGGGATCCCCTAAGGTAGAAAGGACTAAGTTACAATATCTCGAGTACTAGGATAGCCAAGTCGCACCCTTGTAATCGAGATCCCTAGCAATAATCAATCAAGCAGAAAGTAGGCTATTACCTCCACCGTGAGGGGCCGAACCTGGGTAAACCCTTGTCTCTCAATTCCGATCAACCCCATTCAAGCTACTACCTAGCTGCGATGGCCTCACGACTAAGTCTTTTCACGAGGACATCTGCCATGACAAAACCATGATAGTTGGCGCCCAATGTGGGACCATCGCTCGGTGGTGTTGAGTTCTTGGAGGGATCTCTCACAAGGATCGAGGGATATGCGATTGGTTGCATGACCAAGAGTCAACGCGGCAAGCTCTACATCGACTATTCAGTCTGGGGCCTCGAGGCCGACTCAATCGAGTATGGGTATCGGGTCCCCATCGGCAAGATCCATGTCTTCATCGGCAAAATCGGCAAATCAGGACCCAAGCCGGACATCTGCATCGACATCGTCGAGCCGGCTCAGTGCACGCAACCCGCCCGGTCTCAAGCCGGCCGGAACCACGTCTTCCTCAGCTTCACCCAGGGGATCGATCTTGCGGACAACTCCACGTCTGGTGGGGACACCCTTGTCTACTCCGACGATGAGTCAGCGGTCGGGGACACTGAGTCGATCCTCCCACTATACGATGGCAGACCTGGGGGCTACTCTGATGATGAGCTGGCTTTAGACGATTGTGAGTTGCTTTGTCAGAACACCATCCACATGGCAGGCACTACGCCGGCTCTTGACTCTACTACAGCAGGCGCCATAGGAGGAACCTGTACTTCGGCACCAGACCTAAACGCGGCCGGCCCAGTCTAGCCACCGGCTCAAGTTCTTTCGGAGCTAGTTGCCTCGTTGACAACACTCCTAGAGTCACCGCTAACAACGGAGAATCAGGCGGAGTGCAATACGGAAGTAACTAAACTTCGCGAGCAGATGGCTAAGGCTCAGGAAGATATCAATGATGAGAACGCTCACATGGTGGAGCTGCAAGCCCAGATTCACAATGAGGTGGAGAACCTAAGGACAGAGGCCTGACGCGTGGGCCTATGACAGAACGCTTCAGATGTGGTTCATCAGAGGAGGCACGCGAGTCGTCTGCCCCCTAATTTTGAGCCAATGTGTATATTCAACACGCCTGCACCGGGGCTAGGACGAGCACCCTAGAGGCTCTGGTTATACCCTAGTTGAACTGGATCGTGCCCCAGGATGGAGGCGGGCGGTCACCGCCGGCTCAGCCTCGTCAGTTGGCTCAGCAGCGTCAGCTTGAGTCGGCCCCGCGCCCACCACCTGTCTGGACGACCCCACATTAGTTCCTAACACCGGTAGGTCACTTCTGCAACCCGTTGATAACTTGTTGGCATCAGTCACCAACCTCGCGACGCTTCAAATCACAAGAAACACTCCAGTTGAGATCGAGGCTCGAAACGCCATCGATATGTTGAAGACTACAGTCGCCCAGCAAGAAAACTACTCCTACAGACAACAATGACTCCACTCCACCCCGCATCCAAGCCATAGCAGGAGCCACCATGATGAGTCGCCAACAGTCTCTAGCAGCGCTCATCGGTGTCATGAATAGCCGCGTGACCCGCCTCGCCATGGAGCCTTAGACGTCCAAGAAATTGTCGATGCGGCCCGGGCCCGGCGAGAAGTAGAAGCGAACGCAACGGCCCAGCCATCACCTACTACAACCCCTTTGGCTTCGCAAGGTGTTGGCTCGAGTACCAGAACCATTGGGATTCCATGCCTGGTGTCGGCTTTATGCAATGAGCACATGCCTAAGGATTTCAAGGGCCCCCAGAAGGTTCCCAATTACACGGCTGATCTTGAGCCAGCTGCGTGGATCGAGAGGTACAAGATCGCCATGGACATGCTGGATGTTACTGATACAGTTTATGCCCAGTATCTAACTATGATGTTGGAGGGGCCGACTCGTACTTGGCTGAAGAACCTGCCTCCCAACTCCATCAACACTCACCGGTACAGTGAGGTGCTATACAAACGGTTTTTAACCCCTTTCCACGGCGGCGTTTGGAACCGTCGCCAAGTGAGTGACTGCGATAGGGGGTCCTTCCCACACGACCCAGAAACCTTTGGGGATAGGGAGCCTTGATGCATATAGTTGTCCCTATAAAACCATTTCTGATATCTCAAATATCCCAAACGCTTCATCCTTGCTACTCGATTGTGCTCGCATTGCCATCGTAGTCGGAGTTATGTGGTTTTACCTAAAACCAGGCGCATTCCAGGCACGGGAGTTTTCCAGGCACGTAAGAAATTGCCTCTACGTTTATGATCACTACTAGGGAAAAGCCTAGCAGTAGCATTGGTTTTGGGCCTAGTGGTAGCGCGAGTAACCACGCTAGTGATACCGTGCTACAGCTAAAGGTTAGCAGTAGCGTTGGTTGGCCCACGCTATTGTTATACACGGGTAGCAGCAGCGAGCATTGGAGAAACGAGCTACTGCTAATAGCTACAATGCTTTTAAATAAGCCGCGCTGCTGCTAATCTAACTAGGAGTAGTGTGCTTCCTGTCCAACGCTACTAGTATTCTATTTTTCATTTTTTTTATTTTTAGTGTATTTATGCGCCGATATACAAATTTTGATACAGTACCAATTAAGAGGTTATGCACATGATGAATTAATATATCATTGTGAGGAAGAAACATGGATTAGATTCATTTGGATGAATCAAAAGTTGAATTAGGACGACGATCCTACTAATTCAACTTTTGGTCACTTTTGATCCATCCACGTGAATCTAATCCGTGTTCCTTCCACCAGTGATATAACAACTAATCATGATCATAATAACAAATCATGATGATAATCATGATCAACATCATCATCATATTATAAAAACTCTTGCATCATATCATCACCAACAACACTAGCTAATAATCATCATAGTCATTACCACCAACACTATTCAATCATCACAGTCATAGTGTAGCTATCTAATCACCACCAACACTAGCTAATAATAATCATCATAGTCATTACCACCATGTGGCACCCCAGCTTAGAGCAACCGATATACCTTGCATTGCCAGCCCATAGATCAAGTCTTCTGGCAATACACAACAACATGGTATAGAAACAACCGCTTTCTTGATGCTAGCGGATTACATAGGTCTGATATTACATCGAGATTTGAGGCCGAGCGGCACACACGGTGCTGCTGGACAGTATGTTCATTCTTTAATGAACATGACGGGGCCTCGATCGCACGAGCTACGCGGCAGCGGAAGGATGATGTAAAGGAACTCCATAGCACAGGGACACCAACGTGAACAGGTCCTAGACACGATATGCGCTTCGATGCAAACTGACTTGCCTGAAAGCTGGCATAACACGCCAGGTTAGTACATTGAATGTACTTGCAAGCTCACAACAAACATAAGCACGATGACAAACAATATCATGATATTTAATCAGGTTAATTCAATGCAAAACTACTACTACCAAAACAAACATTTCATGCAATGAGTCCCTCGGACTCGCTTACCATACGGTTGCCTCATAACCAAACGGTGACCATACCTGGGTCACAACTGAAACCAATCACTCATGAACACCTCAAGCGTTCATGCTTTCGTCACGAAACAATGCATCACATCACTTACTTAGTTTGCAAGATGATTAGAAAGGTTGATCCATGGTGTGACTTACTTCCGAGTTTGCCCATAACCGAGGACGCGACTATCGATAGATTAATTACACTCTGTAGAGGTAGCGCACTTTACCCACACTACGGAACACTGGCCTCGCACTCCCATATGTGCGGACCAAAGCATTCCGACGAAACCCTCCCTTTGTCATGCACTCTCCCCGGCCACTCCGACCAACTCCCTCTCAGGGCTAGGTCTTGGGTGGCCCCGTGTCTACCAAAGTCACCAACGGCCACCGTCGTGGCAAAACGGTCCCAAACGGGGACAAGGTACCATAAAAACAAAACGAACACACAAGGTTATGTCTGCCTACCGGGCCAGGGTATGCACGCCCATAACCTTCCCTCGCGGGAGGCACCGGTGAGAGCCATAGCAAAGGACCGAATCAAGACCTTCCCATAAGGTAAATGTGGTCGCACTGAATTAAAAACCCGATTCAATGGCACCATGATGTGATCAACATCATATTCACGTTGAACTTAATCAAGTTTAGCTTTGATAAAAACTTTTTATCATCTACATGATATAATCAAAATAATCATGCAACTACTCGTCATGCAAAGCAAAACAACTCATGCTCATGGATCAAACTTAACAACATATGCATCTTGCAATACTAAGAATCAAACTTCTCTGGTTATAACTCATTTTTATAATCAAGCAATATTCTTGTTAGTTCATTATTTAAATAAAACCATTTCTAGCAAAAATGACTATCACTAATTTCCATAGCAATTTTCATAGTGCAAAATACTACTCTACTTAGCCAAACAAGTTCATACATTCAACCTGAAGCAAAAGCAAGCATATCAAGCATGGTAAAGTAACTAGAAATTAACCAAAGTTACTTATCAAATATTAAATGCAAATAATAACTCATATTCAAGTAGAAAATCATAGATATTGAAATAACACCATCCAAATGTTGGTGTGCCTTGCCTTAGTGTAGAGGTGGATCGCACCCCTCTTGGTTTGCTTCAAGACAAGCTTCTCCTTCTGAAAAATAATTTAAACCACAAAAAGAATTATCAAAACACATTCTAAAAATCACCAGAAATTCTAGGCAGCAAGGAAAAATCCACCTTCTGGTGTGCTGCTAGAGCTTTCTGTAACAAATACAATGCAAAAAGAATCAAATCATTTGGACTTGTGGTTTAGAAATGGTGGCTGGTCAAAGTTTGGTCAAATTTCTAAATAAATTTGAATTAAACAAAAATTCCTGTGGGGGGTGACGTCGGCGCGATAATGAATACGCCCCACTGCACTGCCGGGAGCGAGTGGTGAGGCCGACGGGTGGGCCCCGTGCATCAGGAGAGAGAGAGAGAGCGAGATCAGAGGGAGGCGGGGCTTCGCCAGAGCTCACGCCGGCGACGAGGGGGTTTGGGGCTAAACGAGAGGGATAGAATTACAGTGGGGCTCGAGGCGCACCTGCCCATACCCGTGGCTTGGCGAGAGGTGGCCGGAGCTGGTCGCAGTCGAGCTCGCAAGCTTCAGTGGCAGACGGGATTCGCCGGAGAGGAAGAAGACGACGGCTAGAGTCGGCTCCAAGGGCTCCACAGGGTCCAGGCAGCACTAGCAGACCCCCAATGCCCCGCCCAAGTAGCTCCTTGAGCTCGAGAGGCACCGGAGCTGACGCCTGGATCGGGGATCGCGGAGTCCTCACGGTCGGGCGACGGCCATAGGCCCGCCAAGACCGGCTTCAATGCTCACGTGTTCGTGGAGGTGGTGTGGAGTGGTGCGTGGCCAGCAAGTGTGGAGGGGGGCGCTATATATAGCCGGAGCGGAGTGGGGGAACGTGTCGCCGCCGGAGCTCTCTGGACACGCAGCAAACGGCGACGAGAAGCTCCAATGAGAGGGGGCAAACGCTCAGCGTCAACGCATAAGCTTGCCCACGCTTGATAACCCACAAGTATAGGGGATCATAATAGTTTTCGAGGGTAGAGTATTCAACCCAAATTTATTGATTCGACACAAGGGGAGCCAAAGAATATTCTCAAGTATTAGCAGCTGAGTTGTCAATTCAACCACACCTAGAAACTTAGTATCTGCAGCAAAGTGTTTAGTAGCAAAGTAATATGATAGTGGTGGTAACGGTAACAAAAGTAAAGACAAACAAAAGTAATGTTTTTGGTATTTTGTAGTGATTGTAACAAGAGTAACGGAAACGTAAATAGCGAGAACCAAGATATGGAAACTTCAGAGGCACCGGATTAGCGATGGATAATTATGCGGACGTGGTTCATCATGTAATGATCATAACATAGGGTGACATGTAACTAGCTCCAGTTCATCAATGTAATGTAGGCATGTATTCAGTATATAGTCATACGTGCTTATGGAAAAGAACTTGCATGACATCTTTTGTCCTACCCTCCGTGGCATGGGTCCTATTGGAAACTAAGCGATATTAAGGCCTCCTTTTAATAGAGAACGGAACAAAGCATTAGCACATAGTGAATACATGTACTCCTCAAACTACGGTCATCACCGGAGTGGTCCCGATTATTGTCACTTGGGTTGCGGATCATAACACATAGTAGGTGACTATAGACTTGCAAGATAGGATCTAGAACACACATATATTCATGAAAACATAATAGGTTCAGATCTGAAATCATGGCACTCGGGCCCTAGTGACAAGCATTAAGCATAGCAAAGTCATAGCAACATCAATCTCAGAACATAATGGATACTAGGGATCAAACCCTAACAAAACTAACTCGATTACATGATAAATCTCATCCAACCCATCACCGTCCAGCAAGCCTACGATGCAATTACTCATGCACGGCGGTGAGCATCATGAAATTGGTGATGGAGGATGGTTGATGATGACGACGGCGACGAATCCCCCTCTCCGGAGCCCCGAACGGACTCCAGATCAGCCCTCCCGAGAGAGATTAGGGCTTGGCGGCGGCTCCGTATCGTAAAACGCGATGAAACTTTCTCTCTGATTTTTTTCTCCCCGAAAGCCAATATATGGAGTTGGAGTTGGCGTCGGAGGGCCACCAGGGGGCCCATGAGGTAGGGGGCGCGCCCAGGGGGGAGGGGCGCGCCCCCACCCTCGTGCACAGCGTGTGGGCCCCCTGGTCTTCATCTTTGACGAGGATTTTTTATTAATTATTCTAAGATATTTCGTGGAGTCTCAGGTCATTCCGAGAACTTTTGTTTTCTGCACATAAAACAACACCATGGCAATTCTCTGAAAATAGCGCCATCCGGTTAGTTCCATTCAAATCATACAAGTTAGAGTCCAAAACAAGGGCAAAAGTGTTTGGAAAAGTAGATACGATGGAGACGTATCAACTCCCCAAGCTTAAACCATTGCTTGTCCTTAAGCAATTCAGTTGACAAACCGAAGAGAAAAAGAAAACTTTTACAAACTCTGTTTGCTCTTGTTGTTGTAACATGAAAAGCCAGATTCAAGTTTCAGCAATTATTATGAACTAACCATACTCACAATAACACGAGGTCTCTCACGATTACTCATATCAATAGCATAATCAGCTAGCGAGCCATAATAATAAAACTCGGATGACAACACTTTCTCAAAATAATCATAACATGATATAACAAAATGGTATCTCGCTAGCCCTTTACGAGACCGCAAAACATAAATGCAGAGCACCTTTAAAGATCAAGGTGACTAAACATTGTAATTCATGGTAAAGAGATCCGGTCAAGTCATACCCAATATAAACCAATAATAATGAATGCAAACGACGATTGTGATCTCCAATGGTGCTTTTTAATAAGAAGGGTGATGACTCAACATAAAAGTAAATAGATAGGCCCTTTGCAGAGGGAAGCAGGGATTTGTAGAGGTGCCAGAGCTCGGCTTTGAAATAGAGATAAATTATATTTTGAGCGGCATACTTTCATTGTCAACATAACAACTAAAAGACGACGATATCTTCCATGCTAAACAGATTATAGGCGGTTCCCAAACAGAATGGTAAAGTTTATACTCCCCTTCCTCCACAAGCATCAATCCATGGCTTGCTCAAAACAACGAGTGCCTCCAACATTCAACGGGTCACAAGGGGAGTTTTGTTTGCAGTTATTTTGATTTAGTTTGCATGAAGCATGGGACTGGGCATCCTGGATACCAGCCATTTTCTCGTGAATGAGGAGCGGAGTCCACTCCTCTTGAGAATAACCCGCCTAACACGAAAGATAAGGGCAGCTCTAGTTAACATATGAGCTATTCGAGCATGCAAAATAGAATGTTTATTTGAAGGTTTAGAGTTTGGCACATACAAATTTACTTGGAATGGCAGGTAAATACCGCATATAGGAAGGTATGGTGGACTCATATGGAATAACTTTGGGGTTTAAGGAGTTTGGATGCACAAGCAGTATTCTCGCTTAGTACAAGTGAAGGCTAGCAAAAGACTGGAAGCGATTAATCGAGAGAGCGACAACAACGTAAACATGCATTAAAATTAATTTACACCGAATACAAGCATGAGTAGGATATAATCCACCATGAACAGAAATATCATGAAGGCTATGTTGATTGGATTCAACTACATGCGTGAACATGTGCCAAGTCGAGTCACTCAATGCATTTAAAGGAGGATACCACCCCATCATACCATATCATAATCATTCTAATAGCATGTTGGCACGCAAGGTAAACCATTATAACTCATAGCTAATCAAGCATGGCACAAGCAACTATAATCTCTAAATGTCATTGCAAATATGTTTACTTCATAATAGCTGAATCAGGAACGATGAATCATCATATTTACAAAAACAAAAGAGGTCGAGTTCGTACCAGCTTTTCTCTTCTCAATAAGTCCATCATATATCATCATTATTGCCTTTCACTCGCACGACCGAGCGTTGTGTATAATAATAGGAGTGCACGTGCATTGGACTAAGCTGGAATCTGCAAGCATTCAACTCAAGAGAGAAGACAAGTAATATGGGCTCTAGGTATAAATAATCAATCATGCATAAAAGAGCCACTAAGCATTTTTAATATAGTCTTCTCAACCCCCAAAAGAAAGAAAGGAAAATAAAAACTATTTACACGGGAAAGCTCCCAACAAGTAAAAGAAGAACGGGAAATATTTTTGGTTTTTTCTTTTTAATTCTACTACAAACATGAAAAGTAAACTAACTAATTTTTTTGGTTTTTTCTTAAGGTTTATCAAACACACAAGAAGAAAGCAGGAAAAACAAAACAAACTAGCATGGATATTACAGTGAAAGAGTATGAACACTGACATCTAGCAATGAGTGTGTGTGAACATGAATGTAATGTCGGTGAGAAATACGTACTCCCCCAAGCTTAGGCTTTTGGCCTAAGTTGGTCTATTGCCAGGGATGGCCTGGCGGATATCTGTAGGTGAAGCTGGGGTCGTAGTGTGACGAGCGGCTATCGCCACCGAGTCAGTAGCATGGAGTCGAGCAGCCTCCACTCTCCTTTCGTACTCATCTGCCTCCTCTCTGGTAATAATATATCTTCCTCTACTTTGAAAATCAAAGAAGGTAGGAGCAGAAGAGCAACACGGACCACATGCCGTTTGTTAAAGATTAGTCGATACTGGTAAGGTGGTCCAGTCCTCTCAATGAACTAGTGGGAAAACATAGAATCAAGATCTAAATAAGAAGAGGGTAACTCCATATCACCCTCACGAATGTCTACATCAAGGAAATTATCTAAGCGAGTTGCATAAATTCCTCCAAAGAAATCTCCGTTATGCCTATTCTGATGCAACCTACGAGCTACAATGGCGCCCATATGATAAGATTGGTCTCCTGACATAGCACTTCTGAGAATGCTGAGATCAGGAGCACACATGTGACATGCTTCATCCTTAGCAGTTATACATCTACCAATAAAGAGAGCAAAATAATGTATAGCAAGAAAGTGAATGCTCCCTATAGTGGCCTGCGCTATATCTCTAGATTCCCCCACAGTTATTCTAGCAAGAAAGTCTCTATATTCAGATTTAGGGGGATCACTGACATTACTGTTGGGGAACGTAGTAATTTCAAAAAAATCCTACGCAGACGCAAGATCATGGTGATGCATAGCAACGAGAGGGGAGAGTGTGTTCACGTACCCTCGTAGACCGAAAGCGGAAGCGTTAGAACAACGCGATTGATGTAGTCGTACGTCTTCACGGCTCGACCGATCAAGCACCGAAACTACGGCACCTCTGAGTTCTAGCACACGTTCAGCTCGATGACGTCCCTCGAACTCTGATCCAGCCGAGTGTCGAGGGAGAGTTCCGTCAGCACGACGGCGTGGTGACGATCTTGATGTACTACCGATGCAGGGCTTCGCCTAAGCACCGCTACGATATTATCGAGGTGGATTATGGTGGAGGTAGGAGAAGGGGGAAAGAGGGGTAGAGAAGGGGGAAGGAGGGGTAGACAAGGGGTGCAGCCCCCTTTTCCTTCCTTCTCTACCCCTCTTTCCCCCTTCCCCTAAGCACCGCTACGATATTATCGATATGTTACTTGCCCGAGATTCGATCGTCGGTATCCCAATACCTAGTTCAATCTCGTTACCGGCAAGTCTCTTTACTCGTTATGTAATGCATCATCCCGCAACTAACTCATTAGTCACATTGCTTGCAAGGCTTATAGTGATGTGCATTACCGAGAGGGCCCAGAGATACCTCTCCGACAATCGGAGTGATAAAACCTAATCTTGAAATACGCCAACCCAACATGTACCTTTGGAGACACCTGTAGTACTCCTTTATAATCACCCAGTTACGTTGTGACGTTTGGTAGCACCCAAAGTGTTCCTCCGGTAAACGGGAGTTGCATAATCTCATAGTTACAGGAACATGTATAAGTCACGAAGAAAGCAATAGCAACATACTAAACGATCAAGTGCTAGGCTAATGGAATGGGTCATGTCAATCACATCATTCTCCTAATGATGTGATCCCGTTAATCAAATGACAACTCATGTCTATGGCTAGGAAACTTAACCATCTTTGATTCAACGAGCTAGTCAAGTAGAGGCATACTAGTGACACTATGTTTGTCTATGTATTCACACACATGTATTATGTTTCCGGTTAATACAATTCTAGCATGAATAATAAACATTTATCATGAAATAAGGAAATAAATAATAAATTTATTATTGTCTCTAGGGCATATTTCCTTCAGTCTCCCACTTGCACTAGAGTCAATAATTTAGTTCACATCACCATGTGATTTAACACCAATATTCATATCTGTATATGATTAACACCCATAGTTCACATCGTCATGTGACCAACACCCAAAGGGTTTACTAGAGTCAATAATCTAGTTCACATCGCTTATGTGATTAACACCCAAAGAGTACTAAGGTGTGATCATGTTTTGCTTGTGAGAGAAGCTTAGTCAACGGTCTGCATCACATTTGAGCCGTATGTATTTTGCAAATATTCTATGTCTACAATGCTCTGCACGGAGCTACTCTAGCTAATTGCTCCCACTTTCAATATGTATCCAGATTGAGACTTAGAGTCATCTGGATTAGTGCCAAAACTTGTATCGACGTAACCTTTTACGACGAACCTTTTGTCACCTCCATAATTGAGAAACATATCCTTATTCCACTAAGGATAATTTTGACCAATGTCCAAAGGATCTACTCCTAGATCACTATTGTACTCCTTGCCAAACTCGAGCAAGGTATACAATAGGTCAGTTCACAAACATAGCATACTTTATAGAACCTATGGTCGAGGCATAGGGAATGACTTTTCATTCTCTTTCTATTTTCTGCCATGGTCGGGTCTTGATTCTTACTCAACTTCACACCTTTGCATCACAGGCAAGAACTCCTTCTTTGACTGTTCCATTTTGAACTATTTCAAAAAAATTATCAAGGTATGTACTCATTGAAAAAACTTATCAAGCGTCTTGATCTATCTATATAGATCTTGATGCTCAATGTGTAAGCAGCTTCACCGAGGTCTTGCTTTGAAAGAACTCCTTTCAAACACTCCTTTATGCTTTGCAGAATAATTCTACATTATTTCCGATCAACAATATGTCATTCACATATACTTATCGAAATCTTTGTAGTGCTCCCACTCACTTTCTTGTAAATACAGCTTCACCGTAAGTCCATATAAAACTACATGCTTTGATCAACTTATCAAAGCGTATATTCCAACTCGAGATGCTTGCACCAGTCCATAGATGGATCATTGGAGCTTGCACATTTTGTTAGTACCTTTAGGATTGACAAAACCTTCTGGTTGCATCATATACAACTCTTCTTTAAGAAAACCATTAAGGAATGCAGTTTTGACATCCATTTGCCAGATTTCATAAAATGTGGCAATTGCTAACATGATTCGGACAGACTTAAGCATCACTACAGTTGAGAAAATCTCATTGTAGTCAACACCTTGAACTTGTCAAAAACCTTTTTGCGACAAGTCGAGCTTTGTAGATAGTAACACTACTATCAACGTCTGTCTTCCTCTTGAAGATCCATTTATTTCTTATGGTTTGCCGATCATCGGGCAAGTCCACCAAAGTCCATACTTTGTTCTCATACATGGATCCCATCTCAGATTTCATGGCCTTCAGCCATTTCGCGGAATCTGGGCTCATCATCGCTTCCTCATAGTTCGTAGGTTCATCATGGTCAAGTAACATGACTTCCGAATAGGATTACCGCACCACTCAGTGCGGATCTTACTCTAGAGACCTCGAGGTTGAGAGAAACTTGATCCAAGTTTCATGATCAATATCATTAGCTTCCTCACTAATTGGTGTAGTTGTCACAGAGGAGAGTTCTTGTGATGAACTACTTTCCAATAAGGGAGCAGTCTGATTACCTCATCAAGTTCTACTTTCCTCCCACTCACTTCTTTCGAGAGAAACTCTTCTCTAGAAAGGATCCATTTTTAGCAACGAATAACTTGCCTTCGGATCTGTGATAGAAGGTGTACCCAACAATTTCCTTTGGGTATTCTATGAAGACGCACTTCTCCGATTTGGGTTTGAGCTTATCAGGATGAAGCTTTTTCACATAAGCATCGCAGCCCCAAACTTTAAGAAACGACAACTTGGGTTTCTTGCTAAACCACAGTTCATATGGTGTCGTCTCAACGGATTTAGATGGTGCCCTTTTAACGTGAATGCAGCTGTCTCTAATGCATAACCCCAAAACAATAGTGGTAAATCAGTAGGAGACATCATAGATCGCACCATATCCAATAAAGTGCGGTTACGATGTTCGGGCACACCATAACGTTATGGTGTTCCAGGTGGCGTGAGCTGTGAAACTATTCCACATTGTTTTAATTGAAGACCAAACTCGTAACTCAAATATTCGTCTCCGCGATCGGATCGCGAAACTTTATTTTCTTGTTACGATGATTTTTCCACTTCACTCTGAAATTCTTTGAACCTTTCAACTATTTCAGACTTATGTTTCATCAAGTAGATATACCCATATCTGCTCAAATCATCTTGTGAAGGTTAGAAAATAACGATACTTGCCACGAGCATCAACACTCATTGGACCGCATACATCGATATGTATTATTTCCAATAAGTCAGTAGCTTGTTCCATTGTTCCGGAGAACGAAGTTTTAGTCATCTTGCCCAAAAGGCACGGTTCGCAAGCATCAAATGATTCATAACCAAGTGATTCGAAAATCCATCTTTATGGAGTTTCTTCATGCGCTTTACATCGATATGACCCAAACGGCAAGTGCCACAAATAAGTTGCACTATCATTATTAACTTTGCATCTTTTGGCATCAATATTATGAATATGTGTATCACTACGATCGAGATCCAACAAACTATGTTCATTGGGTGTATGACCATCGAAGGTCTTATTCATGTAAACAGAATAATAATTTATTCTCTAACTTTAAATGAATAACCGTATCGCAATAAACATGATCAAATCATATTCATGCTCAACACAAATGCCAAATAACATTTATTTAGGTTTAACACTAATCCCGAAAGTATAGGGAGTGTGCGATGATGATCATATCAATCTTGGAACTACTTCCAACACTCATCGTCACTTCACCCTCAACTAGTCTCTGTTTATCTCAGAACTCCTGCTTCGAAGTTCTTGATATTAGTAACCGAACAAGTATCAAATACTCGGGGCTACTATAAACACTAGTAAGGTACACATCAATAACCTGTACATCAAAATATACCCTTGTTCACTTTGCCATCCTTTTATCCACCAAATATTTGGAGTAGTTCCACTTCGGTGACCATTTCCTTTACAAGAGAAGCACTCAATTTCAGGCTTAGGTCCAGCTTTGGGCTTCTTCACGGGAGTGACAACTTGTTTGCCATTCTACTTGAAGTTTCCCTTTCTTTCCCTTTGCCCTTTTCTTGAAACTAGTGGTCTTGTCAATCATCAACACTTGATGCTTTTTCTTGATTTCTACCTTCGTTGATTTCAACATCACGAAGAGCTTGGGAATCACTTTCGTCATCCCTTGCATATTATAGTTCATCATGAAGTTCTACTAACTTGGTGATGGTGACTAGAGAATTCTGTCAATCACTATTTTATCTGGAAGATTAACTCCCACTTGATTCAAGCGATTGTAGTACCTGCATAATCTGAGCACATGCTCACTAGTTGAGCGATTCTCCTCCATCTTTTAGCTATAGAACTTGTTGGAGAATTCATATCTCTCAACTCGGTATTTGCTTGAAATATTAACTTCAATTCTGGATCATCTCATATGGTCCATGACGCTCAAAACGCCTTTGAAGTCCCGATTCTAAGCCGTTAAGCATGGTGCACTAAACTATCAAGTAGTCATCATATTGAGCTAGCCAAACATTCATAACATCTCGCAGACGCTCCTCGCAATAGGTCATCACCTAGCGGTGCATTAAGGACATAATTCTTACATGCAACAATGAGGATAAACCTCAGATCACGGATCCAATCCGCATCATTGCTACTAACATCTTTCAACACAGTTTTCTCTAGGAACATATGAAAATAAACATATGAAAGCAACAACACGAGCTATTGATCTACAACATAATTTGCAAAGTACTAACAAGATTAAGTTCCTGATAAATTTAAGTTCAATTAATCATATTATTTAAGAACTCCCACTTAGATAGACATCCCTCTAATCCTCTAAGTGATTACGTGATCCATATCAACTACACCATGTCCGATCGTCACGTGAGATGGAGTAGTTTCAACGGTGAACATCAATATGTTGATCATATCTACTATATGATTCACGCTCGACCTTTCGGTCTCCGTGTTCCGAGGCCATATCAGATATGCTAGGCTCGTCAAGTTTAACTCGAGTATTCCGCGTGTGCAACTGTTTTGCACCCGTTGTATTTGAACGTAGAGCCTATCACACCCGATCATCACGTGGTGTCTCAAAGACGAAGAACTTTCATAACGGTGCATACTCGGGAGAACACTTCTTGATAATTAGTGAGAGATCATCTTAAAATGCTACCGTCAAACAAAACAGAATAAGATGTATAACAGATAAACATCATATGCAATCAATATATGTGACATGATATGGCCATGATCATCTTGCGCCTTTGATCTCCATCTCCAAAGTACTGTCATGATATCTATCGTCACTAGCACGACACCATAATCTTCATCATGTTGATCTATATCAATGTGTCGTCACATGGTCGTCTCGCCAACTATTGTTCTTGCAACTATTGCTATCGCAAAGTGATAAAGTAAACCAATTATTTGGCACTTGCATCTTTATGCAACAAAGAGACAACCATAGGGCTTCTGCCAGTTGTCGATAACTTCAACAAAACATGATCATCTCATAAAACAACTTATATCATATCACGTCTTGACCATATCACATCACAACATGCCCTGCAAAAACAAGTTAGACGTCCTCTACTTTGTTGTTGCAAATTTTACGTGGCTGCTACGGGCTGAGCAAGAACCATTCTTACCTACGCATCAAAACCACAACGATAGTTCGTCAAGTTAGTGCTGTTTTAACCTTCGCAAGGACCGGGCGTAGCCACACTCGGTTCAACTAAAGTTGGAGAAACAGACACCCGCTAGTCACCGTGTGCAAAGCACGGCGGTAAAACCAGTCTCGCGTAAGCGTCTTGGCGTAATGTCGGTCGGCCGCTTCATCCAACAATACCGCTGAACCAAAGTATGACATCTTTGGTAAGCAAGATGACTTGTATCGCCCACAATTCACTTGTGTTCTACTCGTGCATATAACATCAACGCATAAAACCTAGGCTCGGATGCCTTTGTTGGGGAACGAGTAATTTCAAAAATTTCCTACGCACACGCAAGATCATGGTGATGCATAGCAACGAGAGGGAGAGTGTGTCCACGCACTCGTGAGACCGAAAGCGAAGCGTTAGAACAACGCGATTGATGTAGTCGACGTCTTCACGGCTCGACCGATCAAGCATCGAAACACGACACCTCCGAGTTCTAGCACACGCTCAGCTCGATGACGCCCCTCGAACTCCGATCCAGCCGAGTGTCGAGGAGAGTTCCACAAGACGACGGCGTGGTGACGATCTTGATGTACTACCGATGCGGGGCTTCGCCTAAGCACCGCCACGATATTATCGAGGTGGATTATGGTGGAGGGGGCACCGACACGGCTAAGAGATCCAAGGATCAATTGTTGTTGTGTCTAGAGGTGCCTCCCTGCCCCCGTATATAAAGGAGCAAGGGGGGAGGGGGCGGCCGGCCTAGGAGGGGCGCGCCAAGGGGAGTCCTACTCCCACCGCGAGTAGGACTCCCTCCTTCCTTGTTGGAGTAGGAGAAGGGGGAAAGAGGGGGAGAGAAGGAAGGAAAAGGGGGCCGCACCCCTTGTCCAATTCGGACCAGAGGGGGGCTGCGCGCCTCCTTCCTTTCGGCCTCTCTCCTCTATTCCCGTATGGCCTAATAAGGCCCATATACTCCCCGGCGAATTCCTGTAACTCTTCGGTACTCCGAAAAATACCCGAATCACTTGGAACCTTTCCGAACTCCGAATATAGTCTTCCAATATATCGATCTTTACGTCTCGACCATTTTGAGACTCCTCGTCATGTCCCCGATCTCATCCGGGACTCCGAACTCCTTCGGTACATCAAAACTCATAAACTCATAATATAAGCATCATCGAAACCTTGCGTGCGGACCCTACGGGTTCGAGAACAATGTAGACATGACCTAGAACTATTCTCGGTCAATAACCAATAGCGGAACCTGGATGCTCATATTGGCTCCTACATATTCTATGAAGATCTTTATCGGTCAAACCGCATAACAACATACGTTGTTCCTTTGTCATCGATGCGTTACTTGCCCGAGATTCGATCGTCGGTATCCCAATACCTAGTTCAATCTCGTTATCGTCAAGTCTCTTTACTCGTTATGTAATGCATCATCCGCAACTAACTCATTAGTCACATTGCTTGCAAGGCTTATAGTGATGTGCATTACCGAGAGGGCCCAGCGATACCTCTCCGACAATCGGAGTGACAAAACCTAATCTCAAATACGCCAACCCAACATGTACCTTTGGAGACACCTGTAGTACTCCTCTATAATCACCCGATTCGTTGTGACGCTTGGTAGCACCCAAAGTGTTCCTCCGTAAACGGAGTTGCATAATCTCATAGTTACAGGAACATGTATAAGTCATGAAGAAAGCAATAGCAACATACTAAACGATCAAGTGCTAGGCTAACGGAATGGGTCATGTCAATCACATCATTCTCCTAATGATGTGATCCCGTTAATCAAATGACAACTCATGTCTATGGCTAGGAAACTTAACCATCTTTGATTCAACGAGCTAGTCAAGTAGAGGCATACTAGTGACACTATGTTTGTCTATGTATTCACACACATGTATTATGTTTCCGGTTAATACAATTCTAGCATGAATAATAAACATTTATCATGAAATAAGGAAATAAATAATAACTTTATTATTGCCTCTAGGGCATATTTCCTTCAATTACCCCAAGATGGAAGTTTGCAAGCAGAAGTAAAGTCCTCTAAGTCCATGGTATAAGATTTATCATAAAGGTCAAACATGACTGAAAGGGAATTTCGCGAAGTTAAAAACTCAAACCTCCTCACAAATGAACTTGTGAGGTCACGATACTGTGGGCATTTATCAGCTTCAAAGTCCTCAAGATCGGCATTACGCAAATATGCGTAGAATTCTTCTTTAATTCCTACTTGATTCATAAAATTTTCCGATGGCCATTCACAAGGCCTCACAGGAGTGTCTCTTGGTGGTTCTCGTCAGCATCACGTATCGCAAGCCTGGGACCTTGCTTCCTTGAAGGACGACCTTGGAACATCCTCCTAAGCATATTGTTTCCTTTGAAAAATTTCTGAAATTTTTAGTAACTTCAAATAAAAGTGAACCAACCTCAATAAAATTGATAGCAACAACTCCCATAAGTGCCTAGAGCCTATATAAAGCATTGGAACTACTTGGAACTATATAAATTTGACATGCAAGCTCAAGAACATGGTCACCTATGCAGCACAAATTTGCGATGAATAAAGCACTAGAACAAAAACTAATTGGACCAATGGAGGAGTCACATACCAAGGAACAATCTCCCCAAGCAGTTTTGCAAGAGGTGCTTTGAGCAAGGAGATCGAAAATCACAGCAACGGGGGCCAGAACTCGTGCTTGAGTTGGTTTTTCGTGTTTGTGTGAGGCAGAGGAAGAAGATGGGTGCAGGAATAAGTGGAGGAGGGCCACCGTGGGCCCGCAAGGCAGGGGGGCGCGCCCAGGGGGTAGGGCGCACCCTCCACCCTCGTGGCCAGGTGGTAGCTCCCCCCGTGATAATTTTTGCACAGTAAATTCTCAAATATTCCCGAAAAAATCATATTAAATTGGCATGGCATTCTGAGGACTTTTATTTTCGGGATACTTTTATATTGCTCGGATAAGTCAGGAGACAAATAGAAAAAATACTATTTTACTTTATTTCTACTAAATAATAGAAAATATAAAAAGGGTACAGAAGGTTGTGCTTCTAGTTTCACCCATCTCGTGATCATCAAAATGAACCCACTAACAAGGTTGATCAAGTCTTGTTAACAAACTCATTCCGAATAATCACGAAAGAGAAATTTCGAATAACACTAAGTTACCTCAACGGGGATATGAAAATCCCCAACAATAAGAATATCATACTTTTTCTTGACAGTAGGGAGAGGAAATTCAAAACCTCCAAATATAATCGATGGAATTTTTCCAATAGAGTTGATACTATAAACTTGAGGTTGTTTCCTCGGAAAATGTACCGTGTGCTCATTGCCATTAACATGAAAAGTGACATTGCCTTTGGTGCAATCAATAACAACCCCTGCAGTATTAAGGAAAGGTCTTCCAAGAATAATAGACATACTATCATCCTCGGGAATATCAAGAATATCAAAGTCCATTAAAATAGTAACGTTTGCAACCACAACAGGCACATCCTCACAAATACCGACAGGTATAGCAGTTGATTTATCAGCCATTTGCAAAGATATTTCAGTAGGTGTCAACTTATTCAAGTCAAGTCTATGATATAAAGAGAGAGGCATAACACTGACACCGGCTCCAAGATCACAAAAAGCAGTTCTAACATAATTTCTTTTAATGGAGCATGGTATAGTAGGTACTCCTGGATCTCCAAGTTTCTTTGGTATTCCACCCTTAAAAGTATAATTAGCAAGCATGGTGGAAATTTCAGCTTCCGGTATCTTTCTTTTATTAGTAATGATATCCTTCATGTACTTAGCATAAGGATTTGTTTTGAGCACATCAGTTAATCGCATACGCAAAAAGATGGGTCTAATCATTTCAGCAAAGCGCTCAAAATCCTCATCATCCTTTTCCTTGGATGGTTTCGGAGGAAAAGGCATGGGTTTCTGAACCCATGGTTCCCTTTCTTTACCATGTTTCCTAGCAACAAAATCTCTTTTGTCATAACGTTGATTCCTTGATTGTGGGTTATCAAGATCAACAGCAGGTTCAACTTCTACATCATTATCATTACTAGGTTGAGCATCAACATGAACACTATCATTGACATTATCACTAGGTTCATGTTCATTACCTGATTGTGTTTCAGCATCAGAAACATAGATATCATTTGGATTATCAGGTGGTTCAGCAATAGGTTCACTAGAAGTTTGCACAGTCCTATCATTTTTCTCTTTCTTCCTCTTAGAAGAACTAGGCATATCAATATTATTTCTCTGAGAATCTTGGTCGATTCTCTTAGGGTGGCCTTCAGGATACAAAGGTTCCTGAGTCATTCTACCAGTTCTAGTAGCCACTCTAACAACATAATCATTTTTCTTACTATTCATTTCATCAAGCACTTCTTTCTGAGCTTTAAGTACTTGTTCCACTTGAGTGGTAACCACAGAAGCATGTTTGCTAACAAGTTTAAGTTCACCTCTAATATCAGCCATATAATCACTCAAGCGCTTAATCATAAAGGTATTCTGTTTTAATTGTCTACTGAAAATAAGCATTAAAGTCATCTTGCTTAAACATAAAGTCATCAAACTCATCCAAGCATCGACTAGCAATTTTAGTAGGAGGAACTTCACTTTATCATATCTATAGAGAGAATTTACCTTTACTACCCGTGTCGGGATATCGGGAGGTTCTTCAATAAATAAGTAATTGAGATCATATACTTCTTCAACAAAGTGTAAATTAAGACCATGTATTTCTTCAATAGGAGGTAAATTCTTAACATCTTCAGCTTTAATACCTTTTTCTTTCATAGATTTCTTTGCCTCTTGCATATCTTGGATCGAGAAATAGAACACCTCTCCTCCTCGAGTTGGTTTAGGAATAGGCTCAAGAATTGGCTCAGAGCGGGCTCGGGGAGTTGGCTCAGAGGTGCCCAATTATTTTCATTTGCCAACATATTATTCAATAAAATTTCAGCGTCATCCGTGTTCTTTCCTAAAAGAGAACCAACACAACTATCCGTAATCTCTCGAAGCATCGCTAGTCCATTATAAAAGATATCAAATATTTCGTGTTTCTTAAGAGGATGATCAGCAAAGCATTAAGTAACTTGAGAAGCCTCCCCTCGAAGCATCAGCTAGTCCATTATAAAAGATATCAAATATTTCGTGTTTCTTAAGAGGATGATCAGCAAAGCATTATAACTTGAGAAGCCTCCCCAAGCTTGTGGGAGACTCTCTTCTTCAATTTGCACAAAATTGTATATTTCCCTCAAAGCAGCTTGTTTCTTATGAGCAGGGAAATATTTAGCAGAGAAGTGATAAATCATATCCTTGGGACTTTGCACACAACCAGGATCAAGAGAATTAAACCATTTCTTAGCATCACCCTTTAATGAGAACGGAAATATTTTGAGTAAATAAAGGTGGCGCGATCTCTGATTATTAGTAAACACGCCAGCTATATCATCTAACTTACGAAGATGTGCCACAACAGTTTCAGATTCGTAGCCATAAAAAGGATCAGATTCAACAAAAGTAATTATATCTGGATCGACAGAAAAATCATAATAATCCTGATCAGGAATACAAATAGGTGAAGTAGCAAAAGCAGGGCCGGGTCTCATCCTACCTCTAAAAGATTCTTTACTCCACTTAATTAGCAACCTCTTACGTTCAAGACTATCCTGGCAAGCAAGAACAGCTTCAATAGATTCAACATTAAAAAGATAACCCTCATGAATAGCTGTAAGTGCATCTAGTGCCACCCCTAGTTGGTTTTGGAGTATTGACGACAAAGTTGGTTGAGGGACTAATGTGTTTGTGAGAATTGCAGGATAACGCAGGTAGTGTCCCTCATTGATTCGGTTTACCTACCGGAGATGACCCTAAAAATGTATGAAGACATTGAAGACAATGGTGGTATGAGAAGATATTCATATTGAAGACTATGACATGAGAAGACATTGCGTGAAGACTATGGAGCGCGAAGACTGTGTGGTTTCGTTGTTTCCTTTTCTTCTTTGTTGAGTCATAGGAACCACCGTACTGTTAAGTGGGGTCCAAGTGAACTAAGTCATAGTGACTGAAGTGATGCTCAACCCAAATCCTATGTCTTCGAGCGAAGACAATGAGAGCAAATCTTATCTAGAGCTGGATGAGTCAGCCTTGCTTGTAGCCCAAGTAAAGTTGCCACGTGTGTTTGAAATCTGACCGTTGGAACACGTGTCAGTTCCTTAGTGACCCAGGGTCATTTTGGACAAATCAGGTCGGGTTGCCTAGTGGCTATAAATAGCCCACCCCTACACCATAAATTGGTGGCTGCTCGAGTTTGTGCACGGCTTTTGTCGCTTGAGAGCAACCCACCTCAAGCATTTGAGAGAGAGAGAAATCCTTGCGAGGACAAAGCCCAAACACCCAGAGCCAAAGAGTGTTAGGCATCATCAAGTCTTTCTCGTCTGTGTGACCAAGACTTATTACACTTGAGGACTGTGAATCCTCCGGCCGGTTAGGCGTCGCGCTCGAGCATCCAAGAGTCATTGTGGATTGCCGGTGAACGAAGTCTGTGAAGGTTTGGAAGTCTCCTTGAAGACTTACAGAGTGATTGGGCGAGGACCTGGGTGTCCTTAGCTCAAGGGGAATAAGGTGAAGACACGGTCTTCGAGTTAAATCTCAGCCTCCCTAACCGGATGTACAGTTGTCACAAAGAATCGAACTGGTCTAACAAATTATGTGTCTTCAACAAGCGAATGGTTCTATCCTTCCCAACCTTACTTAAGTTTGTCTTCGTGAAGTCATTGCCTATCTGTGTATCCGCTTGACTTCATTGCTTGACTACTACCGTTGATTGGCTTCATACTATCTTCCATCCCGATCCTTACTACCTAGCTACTATTTGTCCTGTACTTTCACATCATTGCATACTTGACTATGGCTTGCTTAGGGTAGTTTATCTTCCGCTGCATCTTAATTAGGTCATTTCTGTTGTTTGTCTTCGAAACTTCTAAGTTTTGAAGACTTCCACAAAAATCACCTATTCACCCCCCTCTAGTCGATACTAGCACTTTCAATTGGTATCAGAGCAAGGTACTCCCTTGTTCTGTGTGATTCGGTTTAACCACCTGGAGTTTCAGCTATGTCGACTGCAGGGATAATCAAAGTCTCCGCTGCTTGCCCCGTGTTCGATGGAACTGAATATCCCTATGGGAAGAATAAGATGTGTATGCATCTTGAAGCCATTGATGTCGACCTCTGGTATGTCGTCAAGAATGGCGTTCCCAAAACTGGTGAAGGTGTCACCGCCACTGATGTCAAGAAGTTAATTCAACTGGACACTACCGCAAAGAACATCATATGTGGTCATCGACCAAAGGACAAGATGGCCGTGTGAGTTCTCTCGAAACGCCGAAGCTAGTCTAGGATGGCTATCCAAGGTCAACAAGGCGCCTCAACCCAAAGAGATCAAAGAATCGGTGTTCTTCGCAACCTCTTCACCGCTTCAAAAGAAACGACAATGAAAATGTCCACTCACGCTTGATCGCCTCATCGACATCACAAATGAATTTCAAGCTCTTGGCGCAACTAAGATTACCAAGCATGAAATCGTCAAGACATTGCTGAGATCACTTGATAGCTCTTTTGACACCCTTGCCCTCATGATACAAGAACGCCCCGACTTCAAGTCACTCGATCCGTCGATATACTTGAGAGGCTCAACACACATGAGTTCCACTATGTGAGAAAAGAGATATCTATGGCCCAAACTATGGTGAACTCGCGCCTTGAAGGCAAAAGTTGTTTCCTCATCCAAGAAGAATCGATTGCAGCTCAAGATCCCAAGACATTGGAAGGAACTTGCTATGCTTGTGAAGAAGTTCCAAGTTCACTAAGAAGAAAGGCTTCGAAAGTCTTCACGATCCAGGTCAAGAAATGATGAAGCTTCCACCCATGACCACAAAAAGAGAACCTGCCACAAGTGCAAGAAACCTGGTCACTACATATCTGAGTGTCCACAGTGGGACAATGAGAAGAAGAAGAAGAAAAGCAAGGAATATGATTCTGATGACAAGAAGAAGAAGAAATCCTCAAAGACTTCTAAGTCTTCCTCCAAGTCTTCATCATACAAGAAGAGCTCATCTGGCAAGGCTCGTGCTTTTGTTGGCAAGGAAATGGATTCGGAGGAGGAGTCTGCTTCTGAGGAGGCAGAGGTGGAGTCTGGAGGGGAGTCTGACCCTGGTGTTGCAAGTCTGGCTCTAGCTACATCCTATGTCGCCAAGTCCATCTTCAACACTGAAGACAATGACTTCCACACCAACGCTGAAGCTAATGACGAAGACGATCCTACTCCCACCTACTTCTTCATGGCACATGGTGCCAAGGTAAAATCACGCGATGCTTACTTTCAAACTTCAAGTGAAGATGACTCTGATTGTGAATCCAAACCCAGCTACAAAACACTTGCTAAAATTGCAACTGAACAACAAAAGGCTATGGAACATACTCAAAAACTGTTAGACAAAAGCGATGACCTGTTGGACGCTGAAATGACACGTTCACAGTCCTTAGTTGATGACATAAAAAATCTTCATGCTAACTACCAAGAACTTGAGGGTCGTCATGAATCGCTCTCAACTACTTATGAAAGGCTCTCCTAGGATTATCTTCAAAGGAAACAAGAGCTTGAGAAATTGAGAGCGGCTCATGAAGATCTTCAAAAGGTGAATGAGTCACTTAGCCAA
Source organism: Aegilops speltoides (assembly GCA_021437245.1). Classification (NCBI taxonomy): domain Eukaryota; kingdom Viridiplantae; phylum Streptophyta; class Magnoliopsida; order Poales; family Poaceae; genus Aegilops; species Aegilops speltoides. Next base: position 188,781,629 of record CM038142.1, on the reverse strand, counting down.
CAGATCAGGCCGCGCCAGATGGATTTGAACCACCATGTCTAAAATGCATTGAGCGTGATAACATTACATCTGTTCTTTCAATGTTCCTTCGCTGCCATCGTTTCATTGTCTTCACCTACTTGATGTGGTTACTAACCCTCTGCGGAGGATACCACCGCTGTTGCTGATGAAAATGCTATGTTGAAGACATTGCTTGAAACAGGGATGTGCAAAAGTTTGAAGGGACATCAGACACTCTGCGATGTCCTCAAAAAGCAGATTCTGAACCGAAACCCTAGGAAGGAGGGTGTTGGGTTTGAAAGGAAAATGAATGTTGATGGCTCGTACTGGAAGCCTGAGCAGTACCCCAAAACCACATGGGTTGCTGCAAAGGAACCTTCAGTAGATCCATCCACCTTATCCGGCTTTAACTGTGCTAATCCTATCATCATTGATGAATCCTTTGATACAAACTATAAGCTGTTCAAAAATCAGAATGGTGAAGTGCTTGCTAGGTACATTGGTACTAACTACAGGAATGGACCACCTATGAAGAAGATTTGGGTACCTAAGCAGTACATTGAGAATCTTCCTGTGAATGTCATCATGACACCACCAAGGAAGAAGACAAACCCCAGACCTATAGCTTCATGTGGCCCAAAGGCTTCATACAGATACATGACTCACATGAGTCACCCTAACGCCAATGTTTTGCAGGGAAATCATGCTCAGACTTATGAATATGAGCGTGTATCTTCGAACCGCTATGTTCATAGGACTAAGAACTTTTCTGCTTATTCATATGAGTATCATTCATCTCCTGCAAGGCTATTTGCTAGGTCTTCAAAGCCAAAATTCTCGAGATCTGACTTAGACTCATTGCTTCTAAGCCACCACTAAAGATGTGGGTGGCAAAGAAGAACTAACTCTCTTTTGCAGAATACGGTCTCTAGCCAGCAATCAATGGCGTCCGATACTATTGCTGGGGACCTAAAACTCATTTAGGACGCACGATAAAAAGTCATTCTATATACTTCACATCCGAAGTCTCTTATCACCATACTATGTCCTAACTTTGATATAAGCTGTGATCGTCCCTCAGTATGTGTCAAATGCTTATGCTTCACAACACTCTTGTGAAGCCTATCCTCCTAATCGCATCAGAGGGTACATCACCAAAAGCTTGAGAATGGATTGTGGACGGTGGATGCACAAATCATATGATTTGGTGATCAAGTCTTCTCATGGACTCAACCTTACGCCCATCCGACAAGAGTCACATTACATTTCTTGACCTTTGGTAAAAGCAAGGTATTGGGTCTAGGTAGAGTTGCAATCTCAAAGGATCAACACATGGATAAAGTGATGCTTGTTGAATCCCTTGGTTTCAACTTAATGTACATCTCAATGCTTTGTGACTTGAATATGATTGTGATATTTGGAAAATATCATTGCCTTGTACTAATGGAATCGACAAATCTCTAGTCTTTGAAGGGTATCGAAAGATGATCTATACATGGTAGATTTCAAAGCAGTCCACAGACTTGTCGTATGTCTTCTCACAAAAGCTTCGAATCGTCGGCTCGCATCAAGGCTTGGACATCTTGGCATGAGGAACTTACACTCACTCGTCAAGAAGAAGCATGTCATTGGCATCGAGGATGTCAAGTTCAAGAAGGATCATCTATGTGGTGCCCGTGAAGTCGAAAGATGACAAGGGCAAAGCACCCTCGAAGACAATCATGACAACATCTCAACCCTTCGAGCTGTTACACATGGACTTATTTGGACCTACTCACTACTCCACCCTCACAACAACCGCTTATCTCTATGGCTTCGCCATTGTTGATGACTACTCAAGATACACATGGGTTCATATAATTCTTTACAAGACCGAAGTGCAAGATGTCTTCAGCGCCGCAAATCGAGCAATGAACAATTATGGCGTGAAGATCAAGCACATCGGTGACAATGGCATCAATTCAAGAACACCGGACTTGATCAGATCCGATACAATGGGAATCACTTGTGAGTTCTCTTCTCCATACACACCTCAAAGAAATGGCATCGTTGAGCGCAAAAGCAGAATCCTCATTGAGATGGCTCAACAATGCTAGATGAGTACAAAACACCAAGAAAGTTCGGCTGAAGCTATTGATACAAAGATGTCACATCATCAATCGTGTTTACATCCATAAGCTTCAACAAAACATCGTATGAGCTCCTTATCGCAAGAAGCCAAATGTCGCCATTTTAGAGTATTTGAGCTAGATGTCGGATCAAGGATCCCCATCACAAGTCAAAATTTGCACCTAAGGCTCACGAAGGCTTCATTCTTGGCTATGGAAAGGATTCACACTCCTACAGAGTCTTCAACCTTTATCTCTACAAAATTGTTGAAACTGTGGATGTGAAATTTGATGAAACCAATGGTTCACACAGAGAGATTCTGCCAAGTATACTAGATGAAGCTCCTCCAAGCGAGTCTATCAAGCTGATGGGAACTGGTGAAATCATGCCCTCTAAAGCACAGCCTAAAGAGGAGCTTATCATCTCTGCACCAAGTCAACCTAAAGACAATGCTCAGACCGAAGACAATCCTCCCAACGATGACAATGATCAGCAAGAGTAAAATCTTCGTCCTGTTCATCCTCGTGTTGCAAATGAAGTTCAAATAGAGAAGATAATTGACAGCATCAATGCGCCTGGTCCACTCACTCGATCAAGAGCAACACAGCTAGCAAACTTCTATGGGCTCTTTTCATTTGTGTCAATATCAGAACCCAAGAAAGTTGCTGAAGCTTTTATGGAACCTGGATGGATTCAAGCCATGCAAGAAGAACTTCAACAGTTCAAGCTGAATAATGTTTGGGAACTTGTCGTTTAATTCGACCTCGGAAGCATAACATTATTGGAACAAAGTGGATATATCGAAACAAGCAAGATGTGCATGGTCAAGTCGTTAGAAACAAAGCACGCCTTGTGGCTCAAGGATATACTCAAGTCAAGGAATTGACTTCGATGAAACATTTGCTCTGTTGCTAGGCTTGAAGCTATTCGCATACCGCTTGCCCACGCTAATCATCACAACATCTTGCTATATCAAATGGATGTAAAGAGTGCATTTTCAATGGCAAGATTGAAGAAGAAGTATATGTCGCACAACCACCGGCTTTGAAGATCCAAAACATCCCGGTATGGTGTACAAGCTAAACAAAGCAATCGTATGGCCTCAAACAAGCTCCTCGTGCATGGTATGATACAATCAAAGACTTCAAGAGCAAAGGCTTCAAACCTCGATCCTCGATCCCACACTCTTCACGAAGACATATGATGGCGAATCTGCTTGTGTGCCAAATATATGTGGATGACATAATCTTCTACCGCACCAACCAGAAGTATAGTGATGAGTTTGGGTACATGATGCAAGAGCAATATCAAAAGTCCATGATGGGTGAGCTGAAGTTCTTCCTTGGTCTTCAAATTCTTCAGCAAAGAAATGGCATCTTCATATCGCAAGAAAAATACCTCAAAGATTGTCTGAAGAAGTTTGGAATGGAAGACTGCAAAGGCTACATGACGCCAATGCCAGCCAAACACCATCTTGGTCCCGACGACAATGGTAAAGAGTTTGATCAAAAGGTATACCGCTCCATGATTGGTTCTTTGCTTTATCTATGTGCATCTAGCCCAGATATTATGCTTGGTGTTTGCATGTGTGCTCGATTCCAAGCGGCACCAAAGGAATCACATCACTTAGCTGTGAAGCGAATTCTTCGATATTTGGCTTACACCCCAACACTCGGATTATGGTATCCCAAGGGCTCAAAATTTGATTTGGTTGGATTCTCGGATGCTGATTATGCTGGTGACAAGGTGGATCACAAGTCTACATTAGGCACATGTCATTTTCTTGGACGATCACTTGTCTATTGGTCTTCAAAGAAGCAAAACTGTATCACTCTCAAGCCGCTGAATCTGAATACATTGTTCTTTGGATCTGTTGTGCTCGGCTTCTATGGATGAAGCAAACTCTCAAGGATTATGGCATCAACTCAAACAAGTACCTCTCTTCTGCGACAACGAAAGTGCCATCAAGATAGCCAACAATCCGATCCAAAGACTCAAAGACAAAGCACATTGAAATTCGCCATCACTTTCTCGAGATCATGTTATGAAGAAAGATATCGATATCATTCACGCCAACACCAAGAGCAACCGCGATATCTTCGTAAAGCCCTTGGATGAGAAAAGGTTTTGCAAGTTACGGTGTGAGCTAAATATCTTGGAATCCTCTAATGTCCAGTGATGAGGCACACATCCTAACACTTATGCATGTTGATGACTTAGATGTGCAACACACAAAGTAATGTATATCTTCAATCAATGAAGATTTACACTCTAAGTGTGAATACATTAACATGGAATTTGACTTCGGAGCGCCACGATAATTGTGCGCCGTGTCTGGGTCTAATACTTCCTATACGGTGGGTAACGCCACCACCAAATTTCTCTGTTTGAAGTGTTTCACTCATGGCGTTATATTGCAATGACTTAGCATTTGGTTTGTCTTCAGTTTCAATTTATCTTCATGATTTTCTACACTATGATGATTTGATTGCTTTCTGATATATATATACTAGTGTTCTGTCCTCTACAACATTCACTTATAGCTATGTCTTCAAGATTGGATCTTTTGAACTAAGTGAATGTGATCGGACCCTAACCTCTCTATGCTTCCTATCTCAAACTCTATCTGTCCAATTCTATTGAAACTGTCGAATGCCTTCTCTGCGTCCTAGTCAGCAGAAGGCAAAGAGACAAACATTAACTCTATTTTGAATGACTTATCTTTATTGTTGAGATCCGGAGAAGCCGGAACAACTCTCCAACATGCCTGGCGGGCATGGGAACGTGGGACAACTCTGAGTATGTTGCATGCTTGCCACGTGCCCCTCAAATGTGAACTGCCAGGGGCACCAGCGTAATTGCGCTGTGTCGCTCACCTACTTATAAATACTTGTCCCCTGCGGTAAAGAAATCCTTCTTCCACCTCTCCACTTCCATCAAAACCATAGCGCCACCGCTAGCTCTCGACGACGCCGGCGACGAAGCGCTTAGCTGCCGCGACTTCTCCGACGCCATCCTCACGCCGGTCGCGGACATCGTCCTCTCCGCCGTCGCCGTAGGTGTCCTCCGTCGCCAAGTTAGGGCACGGTGGGCTGAACCGCTCGGTCTCCTATTCATCCCATCTAGCAGTTCTTCGTGCGGTAATTATAACTCTATTTTTACCACCTTTTTGATCTTCAAGATTCATCCTGTTTACCGAAAGTGGTTTCTGCCTATTCAATGTTAGATCTATTTCATCAAGATCTCATACCGCCTAGTCAATTCACTTAGATTTCTGCCTAGTTTGATTCCTCACTTGTACTTATTCATGGATTGGTACAAATCGAACCAACTCACCTATATAAGTGAATGTCTTCGCATCATGAGGTCAATGTCTTCAAACTGATTTATCTTCAAAATCTTCCGAGAATGCATATGACCTCTTCCCTTCCTCGCATCTCTAATGTCATCACAGTACATGTCCGTGGGAGAATCCTTGGTTCTCATAGTGCGCATTCGCTTGCGAATACTTACAAGATCATATCAATTCTCCGAAGTTAGCCTCGCTGACCAGCAAGCGTAAGTCTCAAGCCTTTGAACGATTGAAGCCATTCAGCTTGAAGTTCATGGCTGCGTAAAAATCAGCAAGGAAGGGTGGCGGACGGTAGCAGAGAAGGAACATCCAAAGATCTCGCCGATGACCCAGCGTAACTCGCAAGACAGATCCCAAGAGAATTATCATCGAGAAAGACACGAATCCAATGGATTCGACGCTATTGGGCTGAGGAATGGTTCAAGTACAAGTTTGTGACGAAGGAATATGCGAGAAGAATGCCATCAAGAGACCTTGGGGTGATATCCTCTATCGAGGCCTTCAACCCAAGAACGAGTCAAGCCATTGCTCAAGGCTTCTATCCTTGCATGGTCTCGTGGACCACGTACCGAGAACGCCGATCCCACTTCACTACTCGTGTCGTGGACGACTCTCTTCAAGCGCAACTTCCAGCTTTGGTATGGCTTCACCAAGAAGAACAAGAAGTCATTGGGATTGACTTCAACCCAGTCCTCTCGCTCCCCGCGGCTTTGTCGGCTCCCGTGATGTCGATCCAAATGTTATCGGCCCTTCTCCAACCTTGACGGCCTCATCACCTACATCATGGTCCAAGGTGCTAGAGTAGATCATTCGAAAATGATGTCGACTCGATGAAGACCCAGCTCCTCCTCCAAAGCCATAGAAGCAAAAGAAGCCAAAGGCTTCAAGATCACCGCACTCAAGACTTCTCGCATGGTTGATCGCCATCGCACCTTCGAAGCCGCAGTGCTCGAAGATCAATCCGTGTCTCCAAGAGAACGGAGAAGAAAAGCAACTTGTCAGACCAACTGATCGAGCCTTGACTCATGCCGCCATTCTGCGCGAAGAACCCATTGATCTGTCAAGTGATGAAGATCTTGCTGATGATGCCCTTGAGCAGCTGATAAAGAGCAAGGAAGAAGCAGAAATCTTCAACAACTTGCCTCTCTTTGATGTGGCAATCATCCACAACTTCATTGATGAGTGGTTCAACACCCCCAATCTCATCTTTGAAGATTTGCAGCTTCCCATTGGCCTCAGTGTCGCCTTCAATGGCGCCATTGCTTCTGAGCTAGCTCTCGCTCAGCGCATCATTGAGCTCAAGAACAAGATTTATTATGAGAAGGCTCAGTTCTAGAAGCATGTGGCCAAGCTAAGTGTTCAAGACATCAGAAACTTCAAAGTCATGCTACATGAGCTTAAAGAAGCTTTTCTGAAGAAGCCTGAAGAAGCTCAGGGCTCTCGAGAGCGCATGAAGAGTTTGGCTGATAAGTGTGTGCTCGCCTACAATGAGGCTGAGAAGCGCAAGTCACTTGGCCGTCCTGGCATTGACCCCAGGATGGCTGCAAAGAAAAAGAAGAAGCTTCTTGCTAACCAGCCTGAAGCTTCAAGCCAAGAAGCCCCTCGCATTATCTTCCCAAGCAGCATGACTAGCTCGAAGCCAAAGGTCACCACAACCGCTTGTAATGTAAGAAGACGAGGATCGCCAAGGTCAAGCCGTAAAGAGAAAGAATTTCAAGCCTCGATGCCGCTCCTCCAAGAAGAAGCGCAAGACCAAGAAGACTAGGGCTACTTCCACAGAGCCCTTAGTTATTGAACCCATTTCAGTGGTTCGCCCAAATACGTAACATCAAGAACGAAGGATGATAGTCCATGAGCCTGCTCCCACAGAGGCTCATGAAGCTGAAGATATTCCAGCAGCTCAACCCACCGCTGCTGAAGACATTGGTCATGATGACAATGTAGCAGATGATGAAGTTCTTCCTCAGATCGAACATGACGTGGTATCATCGCCTATTTATACGAACAACAAACTCATCAGCATTGGTCGTCCTTTGACGCCAATTGCTCAGGATGCATCGTGGGCTGATCACCCACAGCTACAAGACTCCCCCAGTACTCCCCAACAACAAAAACAAGCTACAACCCCCGTGCAAGAAGAGGATGAAGACTTTGAGGCCCAGCCATCTCCATCTCCTAAGGTATTGCCTGCATTTCACGGGCTTCGCAAAGGACAAAGGGCTCAAGTCCCTCTGTCGAGCATTCCAGAAGGAGAAGTGCAACGTTCACCTGTTGCTCGCCAAGTCTTTTCTGAACCTACTCCAACTGTGAATGTCTCCGCGTCTGAAGCACAAGCTGCTGAAGACATTCCGCCGCATCACCAAGAAAATCAAGAAGAAGTACGTGTCCCTACTCCCCAAAGAATTGAAGAAGCAGCCTCGATGTGAATGTGCTGTGTCTCACCCTCCTGTTTCGTCAAGAGGAGGTTGACAATGTTGAGGCTGCCACCGCTAACGCTAATGAAACCAATGACGTAGTCATGGTCGACGCTAATGTGGAGCTGCACCAACCAAAGGTGCTCAAGCAAATGTGGCCACCGAACTCAGAAACCAATGAGGCTGCTGCACCTAAAGCTAATGAGAAAACTGCTCCCAAGCACTGTTGTGCACTCGATGCCTCACTGTTGCCTCGCCCCTGCTCCGCCACCAAGGCCCCATACTATTGAGCAAGCATACAGTCATGGTCACTAACCATCGTCTGATGGCCCATTCTCGTACCTCCGCCTACCGCCTCTGGACCTGAATTTGATTATCATGTTGAGCATAGGCCTCAGGTCCAGAAGCCAAAGCCTAGGCTGCCAAGGTTTCTGTCATCGCAAACTCACCAGGTCCTTCAATGCAAATGGCTTCAAAAGCCACAATACCTTCTTTGACAAACACCAAGAACCCCTACTCCAAGCCAAGGATATCTTCAGATCGGTTCGAGCTATCGCCAGAGAAGCTATTACTCCTGCGTTCTATATGTTCAAGGCGCATTTTCCCTCATATGCGCCTTTGACACCTGAAGCCATTCTTTGGACTTCCGTGCTTAGAAGAAGCACTTGCTTGCTTGCGATCCGGTCCGCTCCACTTTGTGATGCATAAAGAACATTGGAATGAAGAGCTATTGCTTCAATTCTATGCTACTCTACACATTAGCGGCTACTACAGAGACATCAAGACATGGGTTCTCGAGTGGATGATCGAAATGTTCATCATGAATCCAAAGCTATGGATATCATCGAGCTCACTGTGGCTAGCCACTCCCGGAGAACTATATGAACTCGATCACAACTACACCGCAATGCAAAGGAGAGTATCTTCCATAAGCCAGAACCCAATATGAGCCAGATGTTGAACATGATGAAGCCCTTGCCATCTAAAAGTGCAACTAATCCCCGGGTGGTTTTGGTAATTAATAACAACATATATATCATTGGACTAATAGTTACTTGAGAATCATTTGAGAAAGTTCAATGATATGGGTATGGCAAGGATCAAGAAGTGGACCCTCAAAATGCTAAGGCAAGCATTGGCAAAAGCTCAAGACTCCATTTTTGGTTTAGTGATCCAAGATCACATTGAGTCCATAGGAAAAGCCAATACTATTAAAAGGGATGAGGTTATGATGATGATCCGTTGCTCAAGTGCTTAGTGATACATCTCCTAAACTATCGCAACTTTCACCGCCATATACACTCATAAGTAGTCTCGGTCCCACCGATATTCCAAACTCACCACACCGAGATGAACCACCTCAGCCATAAAGCCAAACCCTAGCAAACTCGGATTTTCCGATTCGAACTCGGTCTCACCAAAACTTGAGTTGCCAAGCTTCAGAACCTTCGTCATCAAATCGGTGTCACCGAGATGATGAAGTCGGTCCCACCAAACCGGCATGCTCTTGTCATTGCACGAATCGGACTCATCGAGATTGTATTTTCGGTCCCACTGAAAATCCTAACGCTCACATTATTTGAACTTTCGGTCTCACCGAGTTGTCAACTTCGGTCCCACCGAGATTGCTCAAATATGTGTAACGGTTGGATTTTGTGTGGAGGCTATAAATACCCTCCACCCCTCTTCATTCGTGGAGAGAGCCATCGAAAGAACTACCACTCCTACCTTACATTTTCGAGAAGAGAACTACCTACCCTTGTGTTGAGATCAAGTTGCTCCACTCCCACCATATGAAGCTTGATCTCTAGCCTTCCCAAGTTGCTTTCCACTCAATCCTTTCTTCCACCACAGCCAAATCGGTGAGGAGAGTTGAGTGTTGGGGAGATTATCATTTGAAGCACAAGAGCAAGGAGTTCATCATCATCAACAACATCTATTACCTTTTGGAGGGTGGTGCCTCCTAGATTGGTTAGGTGTCGCTTGGGAGCCTCCGTCGAGATGTGGAGTTGAACCAAGAAGTTTGTAAGGGCAAGGAGATCGCCTACTGTGAAGATCTACCCCGAGTAAGGCTAGTCCTCCGTGGGCGTGAGCCATGATGGAATAGACAAGGTTGCTTCTTCGTGGACCCTTCGTGGGTGGAGCCTCCGTGGACTCTCGCAGCCTGTTACCCTCCGTGGGTTGAAGTCTCCATCAACGTGGAAGTACGATAGCACCACCTATCGGAACCACGAGAAAAATCACCGCGTCTCCAAAATTGCGTTTGCTCTTCTCCACCTCTCTTTACTACATGTGCAATTTACTTTCCGCTGCCTATACTCTAGAATTGCATGTGTAGGGTGATGCTTGACTTGATCATAATTGTGAATCGCCAAAACTGTTCTTTGTCAAAAGGCAGAATTTTTATATTGTCAAGTAGTCTAATCACCCCCTCTAGACATACTTTCGATCCTACAAGTGGTATCGAGCTTTGGTCTCCATTGTATTGGTTTCCATTGCATTGACTCCATAAGCTTGGTTTCACAACCTAGGAGAGTATGGCGCCTAGTGAGGGTAATTTTCAGAGAGGTCCTTACTTTGATGGTACAAATTTTGCTAGTTGGAAGCATAAAATGAAAATGCATATTCTTGGCCATAACCCAGCCGCATGGGGCACTATTTGTGTTGGTATGCAAGGTGAATTCTTCGAGGAAGGAAAAGTTCGGATCGCGGCTTACAACGGAAGAATTGCGGATGTTGCAAAACAATGCTCAAGCTTGTGACATTCTCTTCAATGCCTTGTGTCCCGAGGAGTTCAACAAAATCAGCCGTCTTGAGAATGCAAAAGAGATTTGGGATACTTTGGTTGAAATGCATGAAGGTACCGAGTCCGTGAAGGAATCAAAGCTAGACATTCTTCAAGGTCAACTTGACAAGTTCAAGATGAAGGATGGTGAAGGAGTCGCTGAAATGTACTCTAGGCTTGCTCTCATCACAAATGAGATTGCCGGCTTAGGAAGCGAAGAAATGACCGACCGATTCATCATCAAGAAGATTCTCAGAGCTTTGGATGGAAAGTATGACACCGTGTGCAGTTTGATCCAAATGATGCCAAACTACAAGAATCTCAAGCCAACCGAATTCATTGGAAGAATTGTTGCTCATGAGATGACACTTAAAGATAAGGAAGAGCTTCACAACAAGTCTAGTGGTGCTTACAAAGCTACAAGTGATGCTCCCACAACCTCAAGTGACAAGTTAGTTTCCAATGAAAAGATAAGCCTAATGGTCAAGAACTTCAACAAATTCTACAAGAATAGAGGCAAAGAGAGAAGCTCAAAGTCTAGATCATATGATGAAAAGAGATCTTCTAGTCGTGATCGAATCGCTACAATTGTGGAAGACCGGACACTACTCAAATGAGTGTACGGCTCCCCACAAGAGAAGAGAAGAATCTCCAAGAAGAAGAAGCTCAAGAGATGAGTCACCTCGGAAAGAGAGAAGGAGCAGAGATGATCGTTATGAACGAAGACCTCTCGGAGAAGCAAGGATTCGGAGAGGAAAGACAAGTCATCAAGGAGCTACACAAAAGAAAACATCAAGCTCATGTAGGTGAATGGGTCTCCGGCTCGACTCCGACAATCAATCCGAAGGAAGCTATCACTCCAACTCCGACTACAGCCAAGATGAAGGTGTTGCGGTCTTGCTCTCGATCCTCCAACTCCAACTCCTACGACTTATTTGATTCACCAAATGAGGGAATTGGAAGATGCTTCATGGCTAAAGGCCCCAAGGTATCACACCCTGAATTCATTGACTTCAATAGTGATGAGGATGACTTGCTTGGTGAAGATGAGCTCTTACTTGATAAATCCAATGAGCCTAGTAATGATGAACATGCTAGTAGTCTTTATAGTCGAGAAGAGTCGAATGACAATGCTATGAAGGAGATTGAGCGCCTAACTAAAGAACTAAAACTCTTAAGTTAGCTCATGAAACAACTCAAGAAGATCATAGAGAGCTCCTAAGATCTCATGAGAAGCTACGCTCGAGAAGCTCACTCTAGAGCAAGAAAATGAGTTTCTAAAAGCAATCAATGACGATCTTCAAAGAAGAGTTCTTCATATCTTGCCAAACGACTTCTCTTGTCTAATTTCTTGCCACCCATTAAGACTAAGCATGACAAGCATAAGAAAAATTCTTTCTCTAGTAGTAACAATAACCATGCTAAATCCAATGTTGTTGCTTCTAGTAGTTCTCTTGATTCCACTAACAATGTTTCAAGCCAAGTTACACTTGAGCAAGAAAATAGCTTATTGAAAGGGATCATAGAGAAAGGTGTCTACAAGAGCCTTGCGGAAGCAAGAACTTTGAGGAAATTGTTCGCAAGCAAGGAAGGCACCGAAGAATCAAGGAATTGGTTTTGAGCGAGTTCAATGTCAAGGTGTTGAATGGGAAGAAGGTCAATATCCTACTCCACGCTTTGTTCCTCAAAAGGAGAAGTATGATCCTACTTCTTCCAATGTGGAACAAGCTCAAGATGACCTTCCACCACAAGACAACAAGCTAAAAGGCAAGGACAAGCTTCAAGAGGAGATTGATGCATTTGTTGAAGCACCTCAAGCCATGGTCAAGTGGGTTCCCAAGGAAACGTCAAGTTCTACTTCGTCAAGCTCAACTACAACCCAAGGATTCCCATCAAGATGATGTGGATCCCGAAGAAGAAGAACTAGAAAGTTCTTGAGGGTGACTCCGCCAACATACTTCACTCACATTCATTTTAGCAAAAACTTGTGCAATCAACTTCCACATCGTGCACTAGTTCATGGAGTCACAAACCCTCTTGTTGGTAAGTCAAGGGACAAGGTAATCATTGCTTTCATGGACATCATCTATTGTGAACTTCAATCTATGTCCATGGATATCCTTGTTTGTTCCTTGTGGGACTAACCCATGTAGGTATTGAAAGTGCCCGAATCCAAAGGATAGCTCCCAACTCTTGATGATCTTCATCAACATTGAGCCTCCACATCTTCAACATCTACATGAAGTCTTCTACGACAACCCAAGGTTAGTTTGACCCTTTAAAAGGGGTTCTCACATCTAGGGGGAGCTTTGCTCTAAACATTGAGCTAAAGCATCTTCAAATGATGTGAACACATCAATGCTTTATGTAAAAGTGGTAACCCCACTTGTGCTTAAACGATGAGTATGACCTATGATCAAATGTTCTCATTTGGCTCCTAAGTCAATATACTCATATAAAGATGACCTAGTCATCGAAAAATTGTGTGTCAGTTGCTAGAGTTTTGGTTGTGCATGTTTGACACATATTTCATTTGCTATCTTATTGTGTGAGCATGTTGGATGCATGATTTTATCCATTCGAGGACATCCATTTGTTGTTTTGGTCGTTTTGATTTTTTCGACCAAATGGATGGACAAGAATTCCTAAGTACCTCCCTAGCTATCTATGCTTTCTTGTCTCAAATTCTATTCATGCTTACATCACAAATTTTGAACAAGTCATTTTCGGACCCTCGGGTGAGGAGCACTCTGAGCCACCGATCCGTCAAGGGCTGACTTCCAAAACCTTCTAATTGATTTCGGTCAGACCAACTCACTCAAACTCGGTCGAACCGAAAGCATTTAGACTGATCTAGGTTTTCACTTCGGTGCAACCGAGTTGTGATTTTCGGCGTGACCGAAGTGCATAACTGCCTAGCAGCTATCCATCTCGGTGCCACCGAGTTTTACAACTCGGTCCCACCGACAGCAAAGGGGTATATATACTCGAGGGCCGCGCTGATTACTACTTCAAACGCTTTCGCCCCACACCCCTTTGCCGCCGCTTGGTCTCCGGATCGTCGCCGCTGCCGCCAGTCGCCCTCGCCTCAGTCTCGTCGCCGCCAACGGACATCTCCTCCGAGCCGTTGCCGCCAGAGAAAAACTCCACCAAGTTAGGGTGAGTTTTGATCCCACTCGTGCTCCCATCTCCGATTCAATGCACATTTGGATTGCCTAGAATCTTGCCACGATTGAAATCCTCCTGTACACAGATTAGTTCGCTTGGACTAAATTCGAGTAAAAGTTTTAGGGTTAGGTTTCACGAACACATCTCGGTGAGACCGACTTTATAGTTTCGGTATGACCGATTTGGCCTATGGCCATTGCATCAGACACCTTCGTCCAACCGAAGTTGTGCAAATCGGTGTGACCGAAATGAAAATTCTGTGAAACCCTAGTGTTTTCGGCAGATCGAAACCCACTTTGGTCAAACCGAAAGTGGTGTGAAAGCTCTGTTTTACACTTCGGATTCACCGAATCTTAAACTCACCGACCGAAATGTCTTCGTGAAAACCTAATACTAGAATTTGAACTCATTTTTTGCAAAACTTCAGATTTGTGATGACTCTTCTTCTCTGCCTACACCTTATCTATTCACAAGTTGTCACCATGTCGATGCCGGTGGACAATGTAACAGTCGAGACACCCATTGCGATATTCCAGAGGCAGCACTAGTCCCGATCCTAGCAGCTCATCCGATGATGGTGAGAGGAGTACACCAAGTGGCTTGCCTCCTGCAGCCACCAGAGCCGAGAAAGAAGAGGAATTCAGATGATGAAGATTCAGATTTTGTTGTTGAGGAAGAGGTAACCTCAAAGCCTAAGAGGAAGGTTGTTGCCAAAGAGCAACAAGGTCAACAAACTAAGAAGGGCACCAGCAAAGTCAAGCAGTCAACTGTTGCCAAGAAGCTGAATTTGGGAAAGGCAACTGCAAGCAAAGTGAAGAAAACCACCAAGAGAAAGAGATTAGTGCATGAAGATGCAACAGCAGAGGATGAGGATGAGGAACCACCCCAGCCTCCACCTCAGAAGCCGAAGTTCATGGGTGATGCCATTAAGGCTGGAGCCACATCAAAGCCCAAGCAATCTGCTCCAGCTAAGGCAGCTCCAAAGAAAGCTCGCCGCCAAGCCCAAGAAGACCGTCAGAACATTCCAGTCATTCTCGAAAAGAACAAGGATGATGTGCCACCACCTGTGTCGATGATGAAGGACCAGTTTTGCGTAAACTTCGTCCAAAACTGCCACTACATAATGATGCTCATCCTCAAGCCGAGGATATGAAGGCAAGGAAAGATAGAGGTCTCGGGCTATGGAGACAAGTCGACCCATATGCCGTGAGGAGAAGAACTGCCAGAGATCCCATATTTCACACCGAGAGCAAAGCAGGACTTCTATGAGACCGTCCGATGGACAAGAAGCCCATAGTCGCAGCATACAAGATACGTTGATTGGAAGTACATTGACAAGCGAAGAGCACAGAGATTTCTTTCCACATGTGCATGAAAGTTTCACCGCTTGTGGTGTTGCAGATTTTGTAGGTCGAAATTGACCAGTTGGAATGATGAGATGATAATGCAATTCTATGCCACAGCTCACTTCTACCCCGATGGAAAGATTATATGGATGGTCAAGGTCAAAGATTTTATTCTTCTGTTGAAGAATGGGCAGAAATTCTGAATGCTCCAAAGGCAACGAGAAGATGATATTGATGTATATGGGATTCCAAAGAAGAATCATGAATCCATGAAGAACATGTACAAAGAGGTTCCAAAGAAAGGATTTGGGAATCTGGAAGCTCGGCTCATCTACTATCTCCAGCAGGCTTACCTACCACTAATACCATTTTGAGGCATACCTTGATGCCCAAGTCCGAGATCATCGCATGATCGAGGATACTCTATCAACATGCTGCACATACTTGATGAGAAAGCACCTTTCAAGGTGATGGACTTGATGGTAGAGACCATTAAGAGGACTGCAATGACCGTAAAAGGTCATGTGGATTTGCCCCGCAGATTCAGATGCTTATCAATGCCAAGTTTGGCACGGGCACATTCTTGTTGGATAGAGAACATTTACCGCTGCAGCCAGAGCATGAAGACAATGTTGTTGTGATGGATGAGGAGGATCGACATCCGTTGAAGGTCAAGCCAAGATCAAGCTGCTAAGAAAGCCAAAGTCGACAAGGAAGCAAAGAAGAGAGCAGCTAAACCAAAGAGTTTTGAGAGCAAATTCTTGAAGCTACCCAAAGGATTGAACAACGCTCGCCAGCATTGTACAGCCTCGGAGAGCTTAGAGAGGATTGTTGAGGACAAGATCCACGCTCTGGATGTGAAGTCGATGAAGTGCAAGTGATCACAACAAGCTTGAGGCGTATATTGAGGAAGCAAAGCGGGAGAAGGAAGAGCTTATGCGTGAGATGCAGGATGACTTAGTCCAGATGCTTATCAACAGATCGCTCCGGTTCCCACAGACCCGATCATTGCTATTCCAAAGGATCGACACCAGACTACAGCTTCAAAGACCTCCACAGTTCCAAAGAAGCTATCTAACTCCAGCTCCAAAGGACCACTCCTCCAAAGATGACATCACCAAGTCTTCGCCGATCTTGTCATATCCACTCCGACATCAACCAGACGGAGCCGCCAACAGAGTCCCCAAAGTGACGCTTAGCTCTATGCTTTTTCGAACTTTTGGTAACTTTTTGCCAAAGGGGAGAAATTGTATAGATCATAGGACTTCGAGAGAGAGAGTGTTGTTGTCGCTTTTGCTCTTTCGTTCTTTTATGTTTCTTTGAGATACTTGGTTTTCGAGACATTCAGTGTGTTTGATACTCCATTTGATTCTACCTTAATGAGTGCTTGGTTGTACTATGCTTTAATGTGTGCTTAATGCTTATCATATGCCATTCCTATCTTGTATGACCATTTACTCATGTTTTGGTGATTGGGTGCATGCTATTCATTCTTATCATTTTGTGCGCTCCACCAAGATGTATGTGACATGGAAGAGTGACCCATGATCCTAATCGATTGTGCATTTGCATTCAAACGCAAATCTTAAATAATGCACAAATTTAGGGGGAGCTCTTACTTATCACATACTTCTCAAAGTGACGATATTATTCATTGATTATATCCTTTGTCGAAGCTTTGATCTATATGTTGTCATCAATTACCAAAAAGGGGGAGATTGAAAGTGCAACTAATCCCCGGGTGGTTTTGGTAATTAATAACAACATATATATCATTGAACTAATAGTTACTTGAGAATCATTTGAGAAAGTTCATTGATATGGGTATGGCAAGGACTCAAGAAGTGGACCCTCAAAATGCTAAGGCAAGCATTGGCAAAAGCTCAAGACTCCATTTTTGGTTTAGTGATCCAAGATCACATTGAGTCCATAGGAAAAGCCAATACTATTAAAAGGGATGAGGTTATGATGATGATCCGTTGCTCAAGTGCTTAGTGATACATCTCCTAAACTATCAAGAACTTTCACCGCCATATACACTCATAAGTAGTCTCGGTCCCACCGATATTCCAAACTCACCACACCGAGATGAACCACCTCACCATAAAGCCAAACCCTAGCAAACTCGGATTTTCCGATTTCAACTCGGTCTCACCGAAACTTGAGTTGCCAAGCTTCAGAATCTTCATCATCAAATCGGTGTCACCGAGATGATGAAGTCGGTCCCACCAAACTGGCATGCTCTTGTCATTGCACGAATCGGACTCATCGAGATTGTATTTTCGGTCCCACGAAAATCCCAACGCTCACATTATTTGAACTTTCGGTCTCACCGAGTTGTCAACTTCGTCCCACCGAGATTGCTCAAATGTGTGTAACGGTTGGATTTTGTGTGGAGGCTATAAATACCCTCCACCCCTCTTCATTCGTGGAGAGAGCCATCGAAAGAACTACCACTCCTACCTTACATTTCGAGAAGAGAACTACCTACCCTTGTGTTGAGATCAAGTTGCTCCACTCCCACCATATGAAGCTTGATCTCTAGCCTTCCCAAGTTGCTTTCCACTCAATCCTTTCTTCCACCACAGCCAAATCAAGTGAGGAGAGTTGAGTGTTGGGGAGATTATCATTTGAAGCACAAGAGCAAGGAGTTCATCATCATCAACAACATCTATTACCTTTTGGAGGGTGGTGCCTCCTAGATTGGTTAGGTGTCGCTGGGAGCCTCCGTCGAGATGTGGAGTTGAACCAAGAAGTTTGTAAGGGCAAGGAGATCACCTACTTGTGAAGATCTACCCCGAGTAAGGCTAGTCCTCCGTGGGCGTGAGGCCATGATGGAATAGACAAGGTTGCTTCTTCGTGGACCCTTCGTGGGTGGAGCCCTCCGTGGACTCTCGCAGCTGCTACCCTCCGTGGGTTGAAGTCTCCATCAACGTGGAAGTACGATAGCACCACCTATCGGAACCACGAGAAAAATCACCGCGTCTCCAAAATTGCGTTTGCACTTCTGCACCTCTCTTTACTACATGTGCAATTTACTTTCCGCTGCCTATACTCTAGAATTGCATGTGTAGGGTGATGCTTGACTTGATCATAATTGTGAATCTGCCAAAAACTGTTCTTTGTCAAAAGGCAGAATTTTTATATTGTCAAGTAGTCTAATCACCCCCCCTCTAGACATACTTTCGATCCTACACCATCTGACGCTGAATATCCACTAGAGTTCTTTGTTGAAGACCTTGAGTATCTGCCTTGCACCATATATCATATCATCAGGCGAACTCTATGGCCTGTCAAAGGACATTCATCAGTGGCCAAGCTTGAAGGAGCTATGAAGACTTTGGTCTTCTATATTCTCAATGGCATCAACTTCAACACTCAAGAATTCTTCATCAGGCAACTTGCTGCTTCTGGCTCTGACCTATTTGGTCTGAAGTTTTATGATCCATGGGTCATGCGCCTCATCAAGAGACACTCATCTGTCAACTATCAGCCCTTTACTCGCAATCATATGATCTTTTTGCCAGCGGTTGATATGTCAGTTGAAGCTATATACTCTGACCCTGCCAAGAGGCATCTTTGTCTTCAGAATGCCGAGCACCAAAGCTTCACTCAACCCATTGAAGGTGTTCAAGCAGCGACACGAATCTATTCATTGGCTGGAAACACTCGTCTGCCTCATCGAGCACCTACTAAAGCCACTGAAATCACCATTGCACAAAGGCCTCGGAAGCGTTCTCGCGTTCTCAATGACCGAGAACTTCTTGTGGCCCTTCATCGTAAAACAGGATAAGCATCATTTCGCTCAAGAGATGATGCAAAGCCTCTTGGTGGATGTCAATCGATTCGCAACCTTGCCACCAAGAATGCCTTTGTTGCTCATGAAACTTGCCGGCGATCATGGAAGATTTTGACCGCTTAGTGTCAAGCAGATCTTCAAGACGATGGCTTCAATGAAAGATTCCAGCTTGACTCCACTCCTCCACGGACGCTTCCTACGCCGCACTCCATCTCTTGAAGACTCAATATTCTTCCTCCGCTGCAACGGTAAATGCCGAGTGATCGATGATGAAGATGATGCTACTTCACCACCTCCTACTATGGCGCGCTTCGACATCGCACTAAGTTCATCTCGCACCGCCAACCAACGCATTTACAACCTCGCCGCTTCACCTACTCATGAGGACGAGTAGATGCTCTATGTCTTCAAACCTTTTGGTCCCATCGACAAAAGGGGAGAAGCGTATGAGTTGACAGTCTTCAAGCGGGTTCATATGGGCGGTTATGTTATATTTTGCTTCGTGCTTACAACTCTTGCTTTTGAAACATTTGGTTCTCTGAGTTGTAACACCTAAACTTGATGGTCGTCTGTTACTTATTTGTTTCACTGTGATGCGAAGATAAATTCCGCATGTGCGATGATAACTTCCGCACTTAGATAATTCTGCAGACGTCCATTTTTCATTATGCATGTCATTCTACTTGCTATATCGTTTCATCTAACTTACGAAGATGTGCCACAACAATTTCAGATTCATAGCCATAAAAAGGATCAGATTCAACCAAAGTAATTATATCTGGATCAACAGAAAAATCATAATAATCCTGATCAGGAATACAAATAGGTGAAGTAGCAAAAGTAGGGTCGGGTCTCATCCTACCTCTAAAAGATTCTTTACTCCACTTAATTAGCAACCTCTTACGTTCAAGACTATCCTGGCAAGCAAGAACAGCTTCAATAGATTCAACATTAAAAAGATAACCCTCATGAATAGCTGTAAGTGCATCTAGTGCCACCCCTAGTTGGTTTTGGAGTATTGACGACAAAGTTGGTTGAGGGACTAATGCGTTTGTGAGAATTGCAGGATAACACAGGTAGTGTCCCTCATTGATTCGGTTTACCTACCGGAGATGACCCCTAAAAATGTATGAAGACATTGAAGACAATGGTGGTATGAGAAGATATTCATATTGAAGACTATGACATGAGAAGACATTGCGTGAAGACTATGGAGCGCGAAGACTATGTGGTTTCGTTGTTTCCTTTTCTTCTTTGTTGAGTCATAGGAACCACCGTACTGTTAAGTGGGGTCCAAGTGAACTAAGTAAGAGTGACTGAAGTGATGCTCAACCCAAATCCTATGTCTTCGAGCGAAGACAATGAGAGCAAATCTTATCCAGAGCTGGATGAGTCAGCTTTGCTTGTAGCCCAAGTAAAGTTGCCACGTGTGTTTGAAATCGACCGCTGGAACACGTGTCGGCCTTAGTGACCCAGGTCATTTTGGATAAATCAGGTCGGGTTGCCTAGTGGCTATAAATAGCCCACCCCTACACCATAAATTGGTGGCTGCTCAGAGTTTGTGCACGGCTTTTGTCGCTTGAGAGCAACCCACCTCAAGCATTTGAGAGAGAGAGAAATCCTTGTGAGGACAAAGCCCAAACACCCAGAGCCAAAGAGTGTTAGGCATCATCAAGTCTTTTTCGTCTGTGTGACCAAGACTTATTACACTTGAGGACTGTGAATCCTCTAGCCGGTTAGGCGTCGCGCTCGAGCATCCAAGAGTCATTGTGGATTGCCGGTGAACGAAGTCCGTGAAGGTTTGGAAGTCTCCTTGAAGATTTACAGAGTGATTGGGCAAGGACTGGGTGTCCTTAGCTCAAGGGGAATAAGGTGAAGACACGGTCTTCGAAAGTTAAATCTCAGCCTCCCTAACTGCACGCATCGTTGTCACAACAACTCGAACTGGTCTAACAAACTCGTGTCTTCAACAAGCGACTGGTTCTATCCCTTCCCAACCTTACTTAAGTTTGTCTTCGTGAAGTCATTGTCTATCTGTGTATCTATTTGACTTCATTGCTTGACTACTACTATTGATTGGCTTCATACTATCTTCCATCCCGATCCTTACTACCTAGCTGCTATTTGTCCTGTACTTTCACATCATTGCATACTTGACTATGGCTTGCTTAGGGTAGTTTATCTTCTGCTGCATCTTAATTAGGTCATTTCTGTTGTTTGTCTTCGAAACTTCTAAGTTTTGAAGACTTTCATAAAAGTCGCCTATTCACCCCCCTCTAGTCGATACTAGCACTTTCAATAGCAGGCATAGGTTCATCATCACTCACATCATCGTGTTCAGGTTCAATAATTTCTCTTTCTCTAGACCTAGCAATTTGGTCATCAAGATATTCACCAAGTGGCACAGTAGTATCAAGCATAGAAGTTGTTTCATCATAAGTATCATGCATAGCGTATGGCATCATCAATAACATGCATATATCGTAATCAATAGCGCAGAGGTTTCGTGTCGCAAACTTACTCATAACAGAAGGAGAATCTAATGCAAGGCTAGATGGCAATCCCTTTCCTCCCCTCGTAGTTGAGGGCAAAATAGTAGTTCGATCATCTTTCAAATTCTTCATAGTGTCCAGCAGATATAAATCCCAAGTGACTCAAGGAATAGAGCTATGCTCCCCGGCAACAGCGCCAGAAAAAGGTCTTGATAACCCACAAGTATAGGGGATCGCAACAGTTTTCAAGGGTAGAGTATTCAACCAAAATTTATTGATTCGACACAAGGGGAGCCAAAGAATATTCTCAAGTATTAGCAGCTGAGTTGTCAATTCAACCACACCTGGAAACTTAGTATCTGCAGCAAAGTGTTTAGTAGCAAAGTAATATGATAGTGGTGGTAACGGTAACAAAAGTAAAGACAGCAAAAGTAATGTTTTTGGTATTTTGTAGTGATTGTAACAAGAGTAACGAAAAGTAAATAAGCGAGAACCAAAGATATGGAAAACTCATAGGCACCGGATTAGCGATGGATAATTATGCCGGATGTGGTTCATCATGTAACAGTCATAACATAGGGTGACACAGAACTAGCTCCAGTTCATCAATGTAATGTAGGCATGTATTCCGTATATAGTCATACGTGCTTATGGAAAAGAACTTGCATGACATCTTTTGTCCTACCCTCCCGTGGCAGCGGGGTCCTATTGGAAACTAAGGGATATTAAGGCCTCCTTTTAATAGAGAACCGAAACAAAGCATTAGCACATAGTGAATACATGAACTCCTCAAACTACGGTCATCACCAGGAGTGGTCTCGATTATTGTCACTTCGGTGTTGCCAGATCATAACACATAGTAGGTGACTATAGACTTGCAAGATAGGATCTAGAACACACATATATTCATGAAAACATAATAGGTTCAGATCTGAAATCATGGCACTTGGGCCCTAGTGACAAGCATTAAGCATAGCAAAGTCATAGCAACATCAATCTCAGAACATAATGGACACTAGGGATCAAACCCTAACAAAACTAACTCGATTACATGATAAATCTCACCCAACCCATCACCGTCCAGCAAGCCTACGATGCAATTACTCACGCACGGCGGTGAGCATCATGAAATTGGTGATGGAGGATGGTTGATGATGACGACGACGATTTAATCCCCTCTCCCGAGCCTCGAACGGACTCCAGATCAGCCTCCCGAGAGAGATTAGGGCTTGGCGGTGGCTCCAGATCGTGAAAACGCGATGAAACTTTCTCTCGATTTTTTTCTCCCCGAAAGCCAATATATGGAGTTGGAGTTGGCGTCGGAGGGCCACCAGGTGGCTCACGAGGTAGGGGGGCGCGCCCAGGGGGAGGGGCGCGCCCCCACACTCATGAACAAGGTGTGGGCCCCCTGGTCTTCATCTTTGGCGAGGATTTTTTATTATTTATTCTAAGATATTCCGTGGAGTTTCAGGTCATTCTGAGAACTTTTGTTTTCTGCACATGAAACAACACCATGGCAATTCTGCTGAAAACAGCGTTAGTCCGGGTTAGTTCCATTGAAATCATACAAGTTAGAGTCCAAACAAGGGCAAAAGTGTTTGGAAAAGTAGATACGACGGAGACGTATCAACGCTCGCGGACGAGCACAGGAGGCAGTTGGAGAAGCGGACAAGTGCACGCGCGCACTGTGGCCTTTTGGCCGTGACGTGCCCGTGCTTGCTGCGGCGGCTCCAGTGTGGGCGAGTGCCAGGGAGCGGTCAAGGGTGATGTGTCGAGGCTGGTGGCGCGGTGTGGCAGTCGGAGGCGAGCGCTGGATCGAGCACGCGCGAAACAGAGCGCAAGGCGCCAGCCAGGCACCGTGTCCATGCGTGGTCACCAAGCTAGCATGGTCAAAACGACGCCCAGGAGCGGCCAAACCTTGTCTACGCATTCGACCGTGTAGTGTTTAGTCTAGGGGAGTTGATGGCTCATGCCCAGGCCGACCAGATTAGACTTCACTAAGCTGACAAGTTTGTGTACAGAAACTTGGCCGACAAGTTTGGCCACCTTATAGAAGTCCATTTATGGCTAATCTCCCAGGGTTTAGGGTTTCTTAGGAGGGTGTTTAAGCTCAAGAAAGATCAAGGCTAAAAGCTCAAGGAAAAATGTACTTGCTGTACAAAGTATATTTCTGGTCCAGAAGTGAAAAGATTTTCTACAGCAAAAATATTGCAAAAAGTGATGCAATATTTTTACATGGGAAGTTGTTCCATGGTTCTAAGAACATTTGGGATTTATGTCAGATTTTTCTGAGCAAGAAAAATTGAGGTTGCTTTGGAGCACAAGATTCTGTAGTGAGTTTCAGTGGGAAAAATGAATATTTCTCTTTTATGAAAAATACTCATTTGATTATTTTGAGGTTTGGCCAGAGGAATAAGAAAGATAGGTCACTTGGGTGAAAGCCAAGGATATGCCCAAGTGACAAGTCCATTTGAAATGATTCAAACTCCAATTCAAATCAGGGCAAATACCACGATAAAACCAAGTCCGGAAAGAGAGAGAAGGCAAGTCCGGAAAAAGAGAGAAGGCAAAATTCAGGCTGTCACAAACCTTCCCCACTTAATATGAATCTCGTCCTCAAGATTCGGTTGCTTGGGAAAACCATTTTGGGTATGCAGTCCTTAAAAATTCCTCTCTTTCCCAGGTCGCTTCCTCTTCGGTGTGGTGCTCCCATTGAACCTTGTAGAACCTTATTTCCTTGCTTCGAGTGACCCTTTCTGTCTGATCCAATATTCTGATTGGCTTTTCCTCATAAGTCAATTCCTTAGCCAATTCTATCTCGGCCATATCAGTCCTTTTCTCAGGTGGAGAGATACATCTTCTTTGCTATGAGATGTGGAACACGTTGTGTACGTCTGACAATTCTAGTGGCAATTCCAACTGATATGCAACTGTTCTGACTCTGTCCATGACGGGGAAAGGACCGATATATCTGGGTGCCAATTTTCCATGGGCCTGAAACCTCTTGACTCCTTTCATAAGCGTGACTCGGAGATATACGTGTTGTCCGGGTTCGAAGCTAATCTGACGATGTTTGGCATCATAGTAGCTCTTCTGTCGAGATTTGGCCAATTGCAGTCTGTCATGGATTTCCTTGACTTGCTTCTCCGCTTCGAGCATTAAATCAGTTCCGAAGATACGGTTGTCTCCGGTTTGAGACCAGTTCAATGGAGTACGGCATTTCCGGCCATACAGGGCTTCATAGGGTGACATCTTTAAGCTGGCCTGGTAACTGTTGTTGTAGGAGAACTCGGCGTAAGGCAGACAATCTTCCCACTTGGTTCCTTGGGCCAATGTACATACCCTGAGCATATCTTCGAGTATTTGATTCACTTGTTCAGTCTACCCATCTTTCTGAGGATGATAGGCTGTGCTGTATTTCAACGCGGTCCCCAAGGCTTGATGTAGTCAGGACCAAAATACGGAGGTGAAGAGAGATCCCCTATCGGAAGTGATAGTCTTGGGTACTCCGTGTATACTGACGATTCTTGACACATACAGATGTGTGAGTTGATCTGCGCAGTATGTGGTCCGGATAGGAATAAAGTGTGCCACCTTTGTTAAGGTGTCCACTATGACCCATATAGCATAATTTCCTCGATGAGACCTGGGTAGTCCGGTGATGAAGTCCATGCAGATATCATCCCCTTTCCATTGGGATACTGGCAAAGGTTGGAGGAGTCCGGCGGGTTTTGGTGTTCCGCCTTTACCTTATTGCATACGTCGCAACAGGCCACAAAGTATGTGATGTCTTTCTTCATTCCGTTCCACCAAAGTACCTGATGAAGGTCCTCATACATTTTGGTACCACCAGGATGAATTGAGTATGGTGCTTCATGCGCTTCTGCCAATATCTTCTTCTTTAGACTTCCTTGGTTGGGTACGCAGAGTCTTCCTCGAAACCTTAGTGAACCTCGCTGATCCATAGAGAAGTCTGGTGCACGCCCTTGGTGCATCTTCTGGATATATCTTTTTAACCTCTCATCATTTACTTGAGCGATGCGGATTTCTTCTTCGAGAGTAGGGGCAACTTCCAATATATTGGAAAGACGGGCGTCGGTGATTACCAGATTGAGCTGCATGATTTCTTCATAAAGCTCAAGTGGCAAGGAATCCATTAGGGCATTAAGGTTGGCTGGTTTGCGGCTGAGGGCGTCAGCCACCACATTAGCTTTGCCCGGGTGATAATTTATCCCGAGGTCATAGTCTTTAACCAATTCGAGCCATCTTCGCTGTCGAAGGTTCAAATCGGGCTGAGTGAATATATACTTGAGACTCCTATGATCGGTGAATATCTGGCACCTCTTTTCAATCAGATAGTGTCTCCATTCAAAGCGTGTACTACCGTGGCCAATTCCAAATCATGGGTAGGGTAGTTTCCTTCGTGTTGCCGCAGTTGTCGAGATGCATAAGCCACCACTTTGCCATCTTGCATTAGTACGCACCCCAGCCCTCTTCTGGATGCGTCGCAGTAAACATCAAAACTGCGGTAGATGTCTGGAAGAGTCAATACTGGTGCTGAGGTCAGCCTGATTTTTAACTCGTTGAAACTCTTCTCGCATTCCTCAGTCCATACAAACTTCTTATCCTTCTTTAGAAGCTCAGTCATAGGCTTGGCGATCTTCGAGAAGCCTTCGATAAAACGATGATAGTATCTGGCTAGTCCAAGGAAACTCCGGATTTTTGAGACTGTGGTGGGTGCAGACCAATCAAGTACATCCTTCACCTTGCTTGGGTCCACTGAGATTCCTTCTGCCGAGAGGATATGCCCAAGGAATCCCACTTGTTGGAGCCGGAACTCACATTTGCTGAATTTGGCGTAAAGCTGATGGTCGTGAAGCCTTTGCAGAACTGCTCGAAGATGCTCCTTGTGTTCATCCTTGCTCTTGGAGTAAATGAGGATGTCACCAATGAATACCACCACAAATTTATCCAATAAGTCCATAAACACCTTGTTCATCATATGCATAAAGAATGTAAGAGCGTTGGTGAGGCCGATGGACATAATGGTGTACTCATAAAGACCGTATCGAGTGGTGAACGCGGTCTTAGGGATATCCTCCTTCTTTATCTTGAGTTGATGATATCTAGTCCTCAAATTAATTTTTGAGAATACTTTGGCCCCACTAAGTTGATCAAACAGATCATCGATCCTTGGCAGTGGATACTTGTTTTTGATGGTGACGTCATTCAACTGCTGGTAGTCTACACACATTTGTAGACTGCCATCTATTTGTCCACGAAGATTGCTGTTGATCCCCATGGTGAAGAGCTGGGTCGAATGTATCCTTTCTGCAGCATCTCATCCAGTTGTTCTTCAATTCCACCAATTCTGAGGAAGGCATCCGATAATATTTCTTATGTATCGGAGTGGTTCCAGGCACCAAGTCAATCGCGAACTCCAATTCTCGGTCAGGTGGTATGCCTGGTAATTCTTCAGGAAAGACGTCTGGATACTCACTGACCACGGAATTAAATCCACTTCTTCGGCCACTGCTGCGAAAACCATATCTTTCGTGCGGATGCGCCTGCAGGCATAAAAACTTGTGGTGCGACCTTCCATATTTTTCAGGGTAACTTCTCTGGCCGCACAGCTGATGTAGACTTGATATTGAGTAAACCAATTCATGCCCAGAATGACGTCCAATTTGTTGGAATCGATGATTATCAACGAGGTTGGAAACTTGATGCCCTTGATGTGAATTTCCAAATTTCGGCAGACGAGGTTGCTTCTGAGTAGGGATCCTGGGGATTGTACCAGCATGTGCAATGACGACGTCCGGGTCCTCTTGAGCTTCGTCTACGGAGATGTGATGAATTTGCCCTTGAATCATATCTAGGGCGGGATACGGCTCCATGTAGTTGACTTGCGGTTGGAATGGAGCTACTTGCTGGCTGTTCTTGGGACACTGCCTAGCGTAGTGTCCGGTTTGACCACAACTGAAACATGTATTGTTGCGCTGACAGTCTTCACGCACCAGGCTGGTTATGACATTCTTGACTTGTGTAGTAGTCTTGTTGACATTCTGCTGCCAATTTTGTTTGTACTCCACCGAGTCTGCTGCTGGCACGAGCCTTTTGCACTGGTTGCATATCCTTCTTTGGCTCGAATTTGCGCTTGTGGTCGTTAGCAACTAGCTTGTGGTCATGTAGGAGCTTGTGTTCCCTTTCGGTGATGAGGGCCTTGTTCACCAGCGTCAGGAAGTCTGGGAAATCAAACATGCTGAGGGTGCACCTCAGATGCTGATTCAGGCCTCCAAGGAACCGGTCGATCTTCCGCTCTTCTGTGGCCACATCGTGGAGTGAATAGCGGGCCAAATGGTTGAACTTGTTCAGGTACTCTTTGACGGTCATGCTGCCTTGAGTGAGAGCGAGGAATTCGCGCTGCTTGCTTTTCATAACTCCGGTGGGAATATGATACTTGCGGAATTGTTCCTTGAATTTATCCCAAGTGATTTCCTCTTCTGCAGGCCATATTGCCTTGGCATTATCCCACGATATCGCGGCAGCTCCTTCAAGATAATGCGTTCCAAAGGGAACCTTGTCTCCTTCTTCAGTGCGGGCAATCTCCAGTTTCCTTTCCATAGTCCTTAGCCAGTCGTCGGCGTCCAAAGGATCAGTAGCGTCGCTGAAACTGGGAGGCTCGGTTCGCTGAAAGTGTGACAGTTTGGAGTGATGGCCATTCTGGTTTCCATTCTGCCCAACCATAACTTGTACACTCTGCAGGATTTCCAACAGGTCGGTGCTTCTTCTTTCTTCAAACATTCTCATGATCTGATCGGTGGAAGGCGGATGAGGCGGTGGCGACGGAGGTGGCTGGTACAACTCGGGGGAATGTCCCGCATGTCTTGCGGAACGACGGACAGGGGTATCCTCACAAGCTTGGCTACTGCAGCCTCCACGCATCATGCTATTTTTTGTTTTCCCAATACATAGCAACCATGATGAGAAAATTCCAAAATGGGGGAAAAAGCCAATGAAAAATCCCGGAAGAAAACAACAAATGAAAACCAAGGCAAATAAAAAGTTCCAACATAATTATACATAGTCCCAACATGAAAGTAACATCACAGCGGGTCTACTACCCTCGTACATGAAACTACGCATCATGACAAGTGCGGTTACAGCCATACATCATGCTCATGACTACCGCGATACTCTAACGGTCTATTGCTCGGTCGGTGCTGCTGCAGGCTCGTCTCCTGAGTCGGACCCTGATCCTGAACTGATAGCAGAGACCTCCGGGCCAAGAGGAACATGACGATGCTGCCTTGAGGGCTCTCCCTCAGGGGCAAGCGGGGGATAGGATCTAAGCATAGGAGCAGCAGGAGTAGCGACAAGGGAAGACCATGCAGCAGGAGCGCCACGAGGGTTCATCGTCAGAGGGTTAACGGTACCCCGCGAGGTCGTCGGTGGAACGGGGGTGGGAAGAACCGGAGCAGAAGTGTAGATAACAACGGGAAGAGGGTTCCTCACCCGAGCAGCTGCGAGAGCGGTGCGAGCATGTGAAAGCTCCCGAGCTAACTCGTAGTTCAGAAGATAACTAGCTGTGATGTAGCGAGAAAGGTGGCTAGTGGGACGATCGCACGCCGGATTAATCAAAGGAAAACGGACACGCCCATTCTCGTGCAGAGATGGGTAGTAGAAAAGACCAGGGTGGGTGTGCATGTGGACCTCGTTGTAACACAAGTCTACAAGAGCCTCGAGAGCAGCAAACTGAATCGCCTGAGATGGCGTAGAAGCAAGGCCACCCTTAGTCGAACGAGTGTAAGCGCCGGTAGGTGAAATGTGGTGTAGAGAGACCTCAGCATAATACTCATACAATGCACCGGCCAGATGCTCGTGATACACCTTATACTCTGGATCAGCACCCTCTGGGTAGAGTCGTCGCCACACATTCTGTAACGCCCTCGATGCGGCTATATCTCCCACGTGTCGAAGCACGACTTAGAGGCATAACCGCATTGAAAGCAATGTCGCAAGTGAGGTAATCTTCACACGACCCATGTAATACATAAGGGAAAGAGATACATAGTTGGCTTACAATCGCCACTTCACACAATTACATGAATAAAGCATTACATCATCCAGATACAAACAAGGTCCGACTACGGAACCAAAATAAAAGAAGAACCCCAAATGCGACAAAGGTCCCCGATCGACCCCAACCGGGCTCCACTATCGATCAACTAGAACGAAACAACACAAAGGGCAAGATCTTCATCGAGCTCCTCCTTGAGCTTGGTTGCGCCACCGCTTTCGGTAACATAGGCACCGCAAACTAGTTTTGAAGTATCTGTGAGCCACGGGACTCAGCAATCTCACACCGCGAGATCAAGACTATTTAAGCTTATAGGAAGGATGTAGTAATGAGGTGGAGCTGCAGCAAGTTTACTAGCATATATGGTGGTTACAATCGCAAAAGAGAGCGAGAAGAGAAGCAAGGCACGGTCGTGAAGCTAGTAGCGATCAAGAAGTGATCCTGAAACTACTTACGCCAAACATAACTCCAACATCGTGTTCACTTCCCGGACCACGAGAAGAGACCATCACGTTACACACGCGTTGATGCGTTTTAATTCGGATCCGTGTCAAGTTATCTACAACCGACATTAACAAATTCCCATCTCGCCACATAACCGCGGGCACGGCTCTCGAAAGTTTAAATCCTGCAGGGTGTCCCAACTTAGCCCATGACAAGCTCTCACGGTCAACGGAGGAATAGACCTCCACCCGAGACACTCCGATCGACTCGGTATCGGATATCAAGACATTTCGACAGAGTAAAACTAAACCAGCAAGACCACCCACTGTGCCGACAAATCCCGATAGGAGCTGCACATATCTCGTTCTCGTGGCACACCGATAAGCGAAGCGCATGGTACCGACGTAATCCAAGTTGCCAAGGAATGGTCCCAAGACGGTGTTTAGTTTGGACCAACGCCGAGGAGCACCGCCCGGGGTAAAATAAAGATGACCCTTGAGTCTGCAGAACCCAAGGGAAAAAGGCTTAGGTGGCAAATGTTAAAACCAATGTTGGGCCTTGCTGGAGGAGTTTTACTTAAGGCGAACTGTCAAGGGTTCCTATTATAGCCCAACCGCGTAAGGAACGCAAAATCCGGGAACATAACACCGATATGACGGAAACTAGGGCGGCAAGAGTGGAACAAAACACCGTGCATAAGGTCGAGCCTTCCACCCTTTACCAAGTATATAGATGCATTAATTAAATAAGATATATTGTGATATCCCAACAAGTAAACATGTTCCAACAAGGAACAACATCTCCATGTTCCAACAAGGAACAAACTTCAATCTTCACCTGCAACTAACAATGCTATAAGAGGGGCTGAGCAAAGCGGTAACATAGCCAATCAACGGTTTGTTAGGACATGGTGGTTAGCGGTTTGACATGGCAATTTG
The DNA here is from genome assembly GCA_021437245.1 of Aegilops speltoides. Lineage (NCBI taxonomy): Eukaryota > Viridiplantae > Streptophyta > Magnoliopsida > Poales > Poaceae > Aegilops > Aegilops speltoides. Next base: position 188,750,702 of record CM038142.1, on the reverse strand, counting down.
GGAGGCTGACAAGCAAATGGTAGGCAACGTAGCATTGGCATAGCAAAAGAGCGAGCAAACTAGCATAGCAAAGATAGTAGTGATTTCAAGGGTATGATCATCTTGCCTGAGATCCCGCAAGGAAGAAGAACGAGTCCAAGAAGAAGACAAACGGTCGAGATTTAATGAATCCTCACAACTCCGGAACGAAACCGAAGCTAACGAGAGAAGCAACCGGAAAGAAACAAACAACATAGTAAACAACCATCACATAAACATGGCATGATGCTAAACAAGTATGATGCATGCCCGGTTTAAATAGCATGGCATGGCAATATGCACAAACAAAACTACAAGTTAATGGAGACAAATATGCAAACGAGTTGCATATTGACGAAACACCACATCAATTATTTAGTTCTCTCTCGGTTATGTACCCAACAATATTAAATATTGGTTAACATGGCAAGTGGTGAAGCATAAAAATAACTATACCATCTAAACCCAATTTAAATGGGGCCGGATATAAAAACAACAAATCCGGTAAATCCCCATATGCATTTAGCAATTTAATGCAACAACAAGTTTAAGCATTTAAATGTTGTTATCATGATGCAGATGACGTATGCAAGTCTTATGCAATTTTATGAAAACGTTGACATGAGCATGTTATGAAGCATTTGGTCGCCATGGCGGAACGAAAAGGGTGCCACGGCGGCGAAACAAAAATGGTGCCACGGCAACATTCCGGTCCCGGTAACTCGAGTGAGATACCGATGCAAACGAGAAGTGTGCGAATGTGTGGAACACGCAAGAGATGGGGAGTGATCCCGGATACCGGGTGTCCCACATGACGGAGGCATGGCAAACGAGGAAGGAACGTGCAAGGATCAAACGGGCACGGAGCAAACATATCGTACATCTCATACATGCAAGGGCATCTCATCGCGGTCGTCTCGGGTTATACCTTCGAAGCATGCGTTCTCGGGCAGAACGAGTTCGATACAATGTAGAGGAAGTAGACGTTCTCGTAGCGGTTGTAGAGGAAGTAGTTGTTCACGTGGCGACGGTAGTTGTACATGTTTTCGTAGATGTTCAGGTCGACGGTAGTGGTACCCGCGATGTCGGGGTACTTGTCGTTCCGGTCTTGGCGGTGTAGATGTACATGTTGCCAGGGTACTTGTCGCTTCATCGGGTGTAGTTGTACATGAGAGTCTTGACGAATCCGAAGGGTACTTGACGGGTCCGGTCTTGGCGAAATCCAGAACAACACCAAAGGCCTCGGGTTTCGATCTTCAGGAGCAGCGGAGAACACGCACACAGGGCACGGCAGAGGTTGTGCACGGCAGCAACGGGTTGGCCAAAAGAGGCAGAGGCCATGGCAGGGGCAGGCGCTTGGGGCACTGGTGGCTGCCTCAGCAAAGAGAAGGGCGCGACGGGGTGGCCTGGAGGTCAAGGAGACAGGCGGGTTCGCGGGAGGCGCAGGAGGGCGATGAAGCAGCAGAGGCGTGGGCGTTGGGCCAGGGCCTCGGAATTGGCCGGAGAGGACGGCTCGTGCAGCGAGACGACGCGAGGTTGTAGGGGACGGAGGACGGAGGCGTCCTGCACTTGGCATTGGCGACGAGCGGCGCGGGAACGAGGACAAGGGCGCACGAGGTGTAGCCCGGCAGGTGCGAGCGGGCTCCGGTGGCCGGCTGGAGGTGCGGAGGCGACGAGGAGGACGCGGCAGGTGAGGGAGGAGGCGGTGGAGGCCGGCTCCGAGGAGGACGGGCGCGGGTCAACGGGACGCAGAGGAGGCGGCTCTGGTCGGTGGGTCGAGGGACTTGGCCGGTGGCGCGGCTTGTAGCAGATCGGGCGCGGGGATGGAACTCCAGCGGCGCTGGCTGTGAGTGTGTGTGTGTGCGATGGGGATCTAGACGAAGGTGGCGGCGGGCAGAGGGAACGAGAGGGAGGGCGGATCGAGAGATGGGGATCGATCGGCCTAGGGTTAGAGCTGGTGGGGGCGGCTGGGCCTTGGGCCAGCTTGGTCTAGCTGGATAGGTAGTGGGTTGCGGCTGGTCTTCCCCTTCCTTCTTCAAATCTCTTCCAAAAACAGAAAAGCAAAGAAAGAAAAAGGGAGAGAAAAGAAAAGAGTGGACAAGAGTTTGGGCGTGGGGGTAATTTTTCCGGACTCATAAAAATGAGCTTGACCCAAGAAAAATGGAGTGGGCAAGATTGCAAGAATTAAATTCAAAGTCATTTGAATTTAATTCAAATGGTTTGAACAAGGACTAGGATTTAGAAGTGCCCAAAAATGTTCGGATTTTTGGTGGAGCTCCGGAAAATGATGAAAGAAACTATGGGCAGATTTGGAGACCAAGAATTGAGATAACAAAGGCATTGGGATTTTGCAAGTGTGTAATGGTGAATTCCAAAAATGGAATATTTACTATAGCTCTCTAAATATCGAGAGGATATGTTTTAAAGAGAAATCACCATGTGAATATCCCTCGATTTAAATAGATCAACGATCTATGCAATTTATTTAGGTGAGTTTTTAAAAATTAAATGACATGATGGCATGATGCAATGCAAATGATGCAACAAACAAAACAAGTCACACGACGAAACTCGAAGTAGCTGGAAGTCTTCTGGAGCGTCGGTCTTGGGGCGTTACACATTCTGAAGCAGATGCCGTGATGTGTACGGAGCTAGCTCAGGATGGTACCAGATCGGTACTCGTGCCATCTACACTCACAAATCACTCGGTTAGTAATATCAAATAAACATGCATGCAATGCAATGATCGGCACTCAAACGAAGCTATCTACTGTTTTACTAGCGCACTACCGGTCTAGCGTGTCCTACAATCGGCGCGTCTTTGATACCAAGTGTTGTGGCACCCCGGCTCAGAGCAACCGGTATACCTTGCATTGCCTACCCAGAGATCAAGATTCTGGCAATACACAACAACATGGTACAGAAACAACCGCTTTCTTGATGCTAGCGGATTACATAGGTCTGATATTACATCGAGATTCGAGGCCGAGCGGCACACACGGTGCTGTTGGACAGTATGTACATTCTTTAATGAACATGACGGTGCCTCGGTCGCACGAGCTATGTGGTAGCAGAAGGACGACGTAGAGGAACTCCATAGCACAGGGACACTGACGTGAACACGGCCTAGAAACGAGATGCGCTCTGATGCAAACTGACTTGCCTGAAAGTTGGCATAACACGCCAGGTCAGTACATTGAATGTACTTGCAAGCTCACAACAAACATAAGCACGATGACAAACAATATCATGATATTTAATCAGGTTAATTCAACGCAAAACTACTACTACCAAAACAAATATTTCATGCAATGAGTCCCTTGGACTCGCTTACCATACGGTTACCTTGTAACCAAATGGTGACCATACCTGGGTCACAACTGAAGCCAATCACTCATGCACACCTCAAGTGTTCATGCTTTCGTCACGAAACAATGCATCAGATCACTTAATTAGTTTGCGAGATTATTAGAAAGGTTGATCCATGGTGTGACTTACTTCCGAGTTTGCCCATAACCAAGAACGCGGTATCGATAGATTAATTACACTCTGCAAAGGTAGCGCACTTTACCCACACTACCGAACACTGGCCTCGCACTCCCATACATGCGGACCAAAGCATTCCGACGAAACCCTCCCTTTGTCATGCACTCTCCCCAGCCACTCCGACCAACTCCCTCTCAGGGCTAGGTCTTGGGTGGCCCCGTGTCTACCAAAGACACCAACGGCCACCGTCGTGGCAAAACGGTCCCAAACGAGGACAAGGTACCATAAAAACAAAACGAGCACACAAGGTTATGTCTGCCTACCGGGCCAGGTATGCACGCCCATAACCTTTCTCATGGAGGCACCAGTGAGAGCCACAACAAAGGACCAAATCAAGACCTTCCCATAAGGTAAATGTGGTCGCACTGAATTAAAAACCCGATTCAGTGGCACCATGATGTGATCAACATCATATTCACATTGAACTTAATCAAGTTTAGCTTTGATAAATCCTTTTTATCATCTACATGATATAATCAAAATAATCATGCAACTACTCGTCATGCAAAGCAAAATAACTCATGCTCATGGATCAAATTTAACAACATATGCATCTTGCAATACTAAGAATCAAACTTCTCTAGTTATAACTCATTTTTATAACCAAGCAATATTTTTATTAGTTCATTATTTAAATAAAACCATTTCTAGCAAAATAACTATCACTAATTTCCATAGCAATTTTCATAGTGCAAAATACTACTCTACTTAGCCAAACAAGTTCATACATTCAACCTGAAGCTAAAGCAAGCATATCAAGCATGGTAAAGTAACTAGAAATTAACCAAAGTTATTTATCAAATATTAAATGCAAATAATAACTCATATTCAAGTAGAAAATCATAGATATTGAAATAACACCATCCAAATGCTGGTGTGGCTTGCCTTAGTGTAGAGGTCGATCACACCCCCTCTTGATTTGCTTCAAGACAAGCTTCTCCTTCTAAAAAATAATTTAAACCACAAAAAGAATTATCAAAACACATTCTAAAAATCACCAAAAATTCTAGGCAGCAAGGAAAAATCCACCTTCTGGTGTGCTGCTAGAGCTTTCTGTAACAAAGACAATGCAAAAAGAATCAAATCATTTGGACGTGTGGTTTAGAAATGGTGGCTGGTCAAAGTTTGGTCAAATTTCTGAATAAATTTGAATTAAACAGAAATTCCTGGGGGGTGACGTCAAAGGCGTATAATAGAAATACGCCTCCACTCGTACCGCTTCAAGCACGAGTGGTGAGGCCGATGGGTGGGCCCCATGCGTCAAGAGAGAGAGAGAGAGAGAGAGAGACACAGAGAGAGAGAGAGAGAGAGAGAGAGAGAGAGAGAGAGCAAGACCAGAGGCCGGCGACGAGGGGTTTGGGGCTAAACGAGAGGGATAGAATTTAAGCGGGGCTCGAGGCGCACCTGCCCGTACCCGTGGCTTGGCGAGAGGTGGCCGGAGCTGGTCGCAGTCGAGCTCGCAAGCTTCGGTGGCGGACAGGATTCACCAGAGAGGAAGAAGACGACGGCTAGAGGCGGCTCCGAGGGCTCCACGGGGTCCAGGCAGCACCAGCAAACCCCCAATGCCCCGTCCAAGCAGCTGCTTGAGCTCGAGAGGCACCGGAGCACGGCGTCTGGACTGCGGGGATCGCCAGAGTCCTCTGGTCGGGGCGACGGCCAGAGGCCTACCCTACCGGGCTTCTGCTCGTCTACGTGTTCGTGGAAGTGGTGTGGAGTGATGCGTGGCCAGCAAGTGTGGAGGAGGGCGCTATACATAGTCGGAGCGGAGGGGGGAACGTGTCGTCGCCAGAGCTCTCTGGACACACGGCGAACGACGACGAGAAGCTCCAACGGGAGGGGGCAAACGCTCAGCATCAATGTAGAAGCTTGCCCATGCTCGCGCACGAGCACAAGAGGCGTTTGGAGAATCGGACAAGTGCACGCGCGCACTGTGGCCTTTTGGCCGCGACGTGCCCGTGCTTGCTGCGGCGGCTCCGGCAGCGGCGAGCGCTAGGGAGCGGTCAAGGGTGATGTGTCGAGGCTGGTGGCGCGGTGTGGCAGTCGAAGGCGAGCGTTGGATTGAGCACGCGTGAAACAGAGCGCAAGGCGCCAGCCAGAGCGCGTCGAACGCATGCCACACACCGTGTCCACACGTGGTCACAAAGCTGGCATGGTCAAAACGACGCCCAGGAGCGGCCAAACCTTGTCAACGCGTTCGACTGTGCAGGGTTTAGTGTAGGGGAGTTGATGGCTCATGCCCGGGCCGACTAGATTAGACTTCACTAAGCTGACAAGTTTCTGTACAAAAGTTTCTGTACAAAAACTTGGCCACCAAGTTTGGCCACCTTCTAGAAGGCCATTAGGGCTAATCTCCTGGGGTTTAGGGTTTCTTAGGAGGGTGTTTAAGCTCAAGAAAGATCAAGGCTAAAAGCTCAAGGAAAAATGTACTTGCTATACAAAGTGCATTTCTGGTCCAGAAGTGAAAAGATTTTCTACAGCAAAAATATTGCAAAAAGTGATGCAATATTTTTACATGGGAAGTTGTGCCATGGTTCTAAAAATATTTGGGATTTATCTCAGATTTTTCCGAGCAAGAAAAATTGAGGTAACTTTGGAGCACAAGATTGTGAAGTGAGTTTCAGAGGGAAAAATGAATATTTCTCTTTTATGAAAAATACTCATTTGATTATTTTGAGGTTTGAATAGAGGAATAAGAAAGATAGGTCACGTGGGTTAAAGCCAAGGATATGCCCAAGTGACAAGTCCGTTTGAAATGATTCAAACTCCAATTCAAATCAGGGCAAAAACCATGATAAAACCAAGTCCGGAAAGAGAGAGAATGCAAGTCCGGAAAAAGAGAGAAGGCAAAATCTAGGCTGTCACACACCAATACTAGCTATTAAATCATCATAGTCATAGTGTAGCACATCATCATCTTCAAACTCTTTGAAGCTAGCTAATCACTCCTGTTGCTCTCTCTCAGGTAAAATAGCATAAAACATGTGTAGCACTCCTTGTCGGTGTCAAAACTGGCAGATCTCGGGTAGGGGGGCCCAAGCTGTATGTCTGAGGATCAATGGTAACGATGGACAAAGGGACACAATGTTTACCCAGGTTCGGGCCCTCTTAAAGGAGATAATACCCTACGTCCTGCTTGATTGTGTTTGATGAATATATGGGTTACAAGAGTTGATCTACCTCGACATCGTAATGGCTAAACCCTAGCTTGGCTAGCCTATGAGTATTGTTATGATCCTTTCTCCGGTCTATGCCCTACAGTTTATATAGACACCAGCGGGGCCTAGGGTTGTACAGAGTCGGTTTATAGAGAGAGGAAATAATATATCCGGACACTTAGTCTTGTTGTTCACGCATATAGGAGTCCTAACCGGACACGGGAGGTGGCCTTCTTCCTTCATCTTTACAGCCCATCAATCCAGCCCAAACTGGATAGGCCGGATGCCTGAGTATCCCTTAGTCCAGGACTCCCTCAATAGCCCCTGAACCACTCTTCAATGACGACGTGTTCAACATGCGGATTGTCTTCGGCATTGCGAGGCAGGTTCCTCTCCTTGAATACCATATATCAACTTTCCCTTCATGAAAGAATTATATCCGGCTTTGTATAATTGACATAACCCTTAGCCGTGAAGGCAAGATATATAAAGAATTGGAATAGTGTCTTTACTGACAACTTTTCCAGTGAAGCGTCAGACTTGGATCTTAAGTATTTTGAATTGTTTTCACATTCCTCATTTTGTGTTTTGAGGTCGAGCCCCCTTGGCATGTCTTGTCAAAACAGAGAGCATGCCCACTTATTACGGAATTCTCATGGATGGGGTTTGGGTAACCAAACCGACTACGGCGCACGCTTTCATCGGGAATGGGCGAGTTTTAAGGCATAAGTGGGGGGACGGTTGGCATTTCTACTTCCTATAAGAGGGCAAAAGATTCCTCCTTTATTCCCCATGCCTTCCTCCAGCCTTTGCCTCCCAATCTCTCAAGCTCCAGCGCCTGAAAAAAGTTCTCATCTCCCTCATCACCACCACCTTCTCCAACCATGGCCGGGTCAGGTTCCAAGGGCAAGTGGGATGCCTCCTCCGTCACGGAGAAGGAAGTGAAGGATCTCCAGAGTGCGGGGTACCTGGCCGCAAACATTGCGCACAGGCTCCCCGACAAGGGCCAAATCATCTCCATTCCAGCGCCCAGCGAAAGGGTTGTCTCCCCCCCCCCCCCATTTTCTTAGAGGTCTAGGATTTCCACTCCACCCCTTCGTCCGTGGCCTCATGTTCTACTATGGGCTAGATTTCCATGATCTAGCCCCGAATTCTTTCCTCCACATCTCGGTGTTCATCGTCGTGTGTGAGGCTCTACTCAGTGTCCCTCCACACTTCGGCCTATGGCTCAAAAGCTTCAACGTGAAGCCGAAGGTGGTCGACGTACAGCATGTGGACTGCGGTGGGGCCATGGTAAGCAAGCTGCCCAACGGCACATGGCCCAAAGGGGCCTTCATCGAGGCCATCAAGGTCTGGTAGCAGGAATGGTTCTACATCACCGAACCCCGCCATGCCAACTGGGCGACCATTCTGGCGTTCAGATCCGGACCCCCCACGAGGCTCACTTCGTGGACCGCTAAGGGCCTCGACTGGGGATCCCAGACGGAGATGCAGATGCTGAAGAAGCGCATCACCAACAAGCTGGGCAAGAATGTCGGTCTCACCAATGTGGTGAAGATCACGCTCTTCTGCCGCATACTCCCCTGCCAACGTCAGGCCTCCCACATGTGGAAGTTCAATCCGAAGGAGCCACGAACCTTGAAGCGCTTCTTCGGCACTATGCACAAAGGAATATGGAAGCTGCTCTTCAAGTCCCAGAAGAGCTGGCCCATGGAGACCGAAGATGTTAGACTCGATGTTGAGAATCCGACCACTCTGGTAAGTATCAATCTTTCCGAATACATGTCCGGTAAATGCTTTTTAATCATCAAGATTCTTATCAGTTTGCTTCTTCACATGGCTGGACAGCAAAGGCGGAGCGGATCAATAGTCTGGCTCCACTGCCCGAAGACACCGCCACCACCCAGCTGACGAAGATGCTGGTCCCGGCGCCCTACCAGGCGCCGAAGAAGAAGGGCAAGGAGCCCAAGGGTGGCCCCCGCCGCAGAGGTTCTTCAGATGATGTGTCTGGAGAGAGCGAGATCGTCTCCTCTCATGAGGGAGACGAGGACGAAGAGGAGGAGGAGGAGGTGGAAAGCGACTCTCCCCTCAAGTGGAGGAGGAAGAAGAGGACGGCCTCCGAGAACCCGGATGAGGTGGCACCGAAGAGGGGGAAGATTACCCTCGCGGTCTAAGTCCGAACACATCCCCAAGAGAGCCCCCAAGGCAAAACCCCTAGCCGAATCATAAGTATCTGAAATCTTACTTATTTGGTCTCCACTTATCTGCCTCTGTCATATAAACTATATTATTTATTTGTCTTTCAGTCCTCCTCGCGACATTCTAAATGCCTCATCTTCGTCGGGGAACTCCGAGGAGGGGCGGACGAGGGCGCTGAGAAGGTGCCTGAGGTTAACACCTTTGTCATCGAAGACCTGGGGGAGGTGAGCCCCATAATCACCAACAACAGGGAGCCCTAGCAGCCTGGGCGCCCGTTGCACACCATTTCGGAGACCAATACGGCTCTGGGAAGCAATATGCAGCCTCCTTCAAAAGAGGGGGGAGGAGCAACGGCTCCCAAAGCAGCCTTCGTTAATTCGGATGCTACTCATGCTCTGGAGGAGGCGTTGCAACGCGCTTCCATCATGGAGGATCACCGCACCCTGATGGGTGCGGTTATGAAAAAGGTTCAGTCTGCAAAAAGCGGACTGAACGAAGCCTTCAACAGCCTACTGATGGGCTTTGAGGTATGCGATGTAATCCTCTAATAGGGTTTTCATATGAAAGGATGAACCCATGTATAGACAATAGCCCCTGAGACTCTATCCGGATTAGAACAATCCGGACAGAGGATCCCAGGCAAAGTTACTAATATACTGTGTGTGACAGGCATCCATGTTGGCAGCTACCACCCATGACGTAGAGGTTTCCGAGCTCAATAGGAAGCTTCAATTGGCCGATGAGGAGCTCGACCGTGTCAACAAGCGGTTTGACGAAATGCAAGTTATGCGGAACTTATATATCAAAAGTGAAATGTTATGGAGTCTTATGACTTATTTGATTTCGTGATTATGATCATAGCTGGCACACCCGAGGTCGAATCCCTCAAGAGCGCGCTTGCCCACGCCAAGAAGGAGGCGAAAGCAAATAAAGCAGCCGCTAACAAGGCGGGGAAGGAGCTGGAGGCGGAGCAGACTGCCCGTCGCTAACATGAGGCTCGGGTGGCCGAAGTCGAGCAAGAGCTCAAGGATGCCATCACCAAGTGTGAGGCCTTGGAGCAAAAGACTTCGAACCAAACATCCGAGCTTAACAAAGCTCTCAATATTGCCAAGGAGGCACGGAGCGAGTCCTGGAGTGCTCACGAGGAGATCCACCAGGCATGGCAGATAGCGGCTGGTAAGGCCTTTCTTCTGCAAAGTGTCTTTGGAGGTCAGAAGTATGCGTTGATGACTCGAGTGTGGATCTCTCCAAGCGTGTTTGCGGATCTCCCGAAGATTATCGCCGATGCCACCCAATTCTTCATAGCCCAGGAGGGGAACACGACGGAGAAGCTGTTCTGGTCGCAATTCCTTGCACCAGAATGTCCAACACCTCTGAATGATCAGCTGAAGCAGTTGGTTGAGCTGCATAGGATGGCGGGCGCGGCCATGAAGGATTTAGTAGTCCAGCTCTGGCCCGCTGATCCAATCCCTAGTAGCTACTTTGGATTGGTGAGGCGGCTCATCGATGCGAGGCCGTGGGTCGACGCTGTGAAGCATTCGGTCTGTATAGAGGGTGCCTGGATGGCCTTTGCCCGCGTCAAGATGCAATGGGTGAAGATGAAGGCCACCGAGGTAGCGACCGCAGGTCTGCCCGAGGGCAAGGATCACCGGAGGCCGGAGAGATATTTTGAAGATGTCCTAGAAAGGGCCTGAATAGTAGAGGGCCGGTGTTCGAAGGATGTTATGTTTGATTAAATGTATTCTGGTGGACAAACACTATGCTATGAATCCGCGCTATGATTGCGCCTTTTGTGTTATCTTTATCCTCTTGTGCGGCTGTTTATTATTTATACTTCTGAAGGTTGCCAGTCATCGGCTTCTGCCCCCATGTGAATAGCATAGGGGTGTTCATGAACGCGTGACCGCACTTTATCCAATGTCTTGGTCCTTAGAGGAGGCGTCCGCACGGTGAACTAGGCAATCAGACTAGTAACCCCTATTGCATTGAGCGGCAATCTGGATAATTGTGCCTTTGCAACGTGACTGGTCAAGTCCCAGCCCCTCGTATGACTCGGCAAGAATCGCTAACGATCTGTAGTATAACACTAAGTCACCGGACTGCTAACCAGCTCTCGCTTATCATCACGGTCATTGGCTTCCTCTACTAAGGTACTTAACCGGATGAACCAGAAATACAATCGCAGTAGTTCTCCCTTTACCAACTTATCCGAACTGGCGGAACATAAGGTGGTAAGCACAGGAGCCGGGCAACCCAACTATAGACCAAAGACATGAATCCTAGCTGATGCATATAATGCAATATCCAGGACGCCGAAGAGTTCCCTATAGGTGTTCGAACTTTTAAAATGTGCAGGGCCGAAGACAGCCCCCGGCTGTAGGATCGAAAGTATGTCTAGAGGGGGGGTGATTAGACTACTTGACCAAATAAAAATCTAGCCTTTACCCAATTTTAGTTCTTGGGAGATTTTAGCAACTTAGCATGATTCAAGCAATCTTAACACAATTCAAGCAAGCATGCAAAGAGTATATGAGCATCGGAAAGTAAAGCATGCAACTTGCAAGAATGTAAAGGGAAGGGTTTGGAGAGTGCAAACACAGTAGGAGACACGGATGTTTTTGTCGTGGTTCCGATAGGTGGTGCTATCGTACATCCACGTTGATGGAGACTTCAACCCATGAAGGGTAACAGCTGCGCGAGTCCACGGAGGGCTCCATCCATGAGGGGTCCACGAAGAAGCAACCTTGTCTGTCCCACCATGGCCGTCGCCCACGAAGGACTTGCCTCACTAGGGGTAGATCTTCACGAACTAGGCGATCTCCTTGCCCTTACAAACTCCTTGGTTCAACTCCACAATCTTGTCGGAGGCTCCCAAGTGACACCTAGCCAATCTAGGAGACACCACTCTCCAAGAAGTAACAAATGGTGTGTTGATGATGAACTCCTTGCTCTTGTAATTTAAATGATAGTCTCCCCAACACTCAACTCTCTCTCACATGATTTGGATTTGGTGGAAAGAAGATTTGAGTGGAAAGCAACTTTGGGAAGGCTAGAGATCAAGATTCATATGGTAGGAATGGAATATCTTGGTCTCAACACAAGTGTAGGTGGTTCTCTCTCAGAAAATGTAGGTTGGAAGTGTAGGCACGTTCTGATGGCTCTCTCCACGAATGAAGAGTGGGTGGAGGGGTATATATAGCCTCCACACAAAATCTAACCGTTACACACAACTTACCAATCTCGGTGGGACCGAATCGTCAAACTCGGTCGGACCGATTTAGCAAATAATGTGACTGTTAGGGTTTTCGGTGGACCGACATGCAACTTGGTAGGACTGATATGGTTAGGGTTAGGGCATAACGTAATCTCGGTGAGACTGATTACACAAACTCGGTGGGACCGATTTTGGTGATCAGCTAACCAGAGAGTTGGTCAGGCAAACTCGGTGGGACCGATTCGCTCATCTCGGTTAGACCGAAACGTTATGAAAGGGAAACAAAGAGTTTGCATTGCAATCTCAGTGGGACCGATCGCTCATCTTGGTTTGACCGAAACGTTACGAAGGGAAATAGAGAGATTACAATCCCATCTCGGTGAGACCGATTTGCCTAGGGTTTGTGGCAGTGGCTATGACATCTGAACTCGGTGGCGCCGGATAGGAAGAATCGGTGGGGCCGAGTTGGACTTTTGGTTTAGGTCATATGTGGATATGAGAAAGTAGTTGAGGGCTTTGGAGCATATCACTAAGCATTTTGAGCAAGAAAACCATTAAGCAACACCTCATCCCTCCTTAATAGTATTGGCTTTTCCTATACACTCAATGTGATCTTGGATCACTAAAATAGAAAATGTAGAGTCTTGTGCTTTGAGCTTGAGCCAATCCTTTTGTCCTTAGGATTTTGAGGGATCCACTTTCCTCATCCATGCCATGCCAACCATTGAGCTTTCCTGAAATATTTATCTTGAAATGGCATTAGCTCAATGAGATATATGTTGTTAAGAATTACCAAAACCACCCAGGGATAGTTGCTCTTTCAATCTCCCCCTTTTTGGTAATTGATGACAACATATAGATCAAAGCTCCGACAAATGATAATAAGATTGAAAAACATTGTCGCTTTGAAAAGTATGTGAAAAGTAAGAGCTCCCCCTAAATTTGTGCATTATTTAAAATTTGCTTTGGACTGCAAATGCACAATGAGTTAGGACCATGGGTTACTCTTCCATGTCACATACATCTTGGTGGAGCGCTCAAAATGATAATAATTAAATACATGCACTCATCACCAAGCAAAGTGAATGATCATATGAGAATATAAGAGATAATATCATCCAACAAGCATTAATGTAGTATAGCATATGATCAAACACATGATCATCCAAGTATCTCACAAAAGCATAAAGTATCAAGAAAACACACAAATAACGAAGTTCAACCACCAAAAAGACAAGAGAGAACAAAAGCAACACTCTCTCTCGAAGCCTATGATCTATACATTTTTCTCCCCCTTTGGCAACAAGTTACCAAAAAGTTCATAAAAGAATGCATAGTGCTAAACGACTCTCAGGCTTGGTCTTCATGTGATGGTGTAGAGATGGCTCCTTGGACAAAGACTTCTGTTGATGTAGCTGGAGCTGGTGGAGTGGGTCTTTGAGCTGGAGGCCTTGAAGGCTGTAGCTGGTGCAGATGATGTAGCTCGTGTGTGGAACAGCATCTGCAGCACATCTATGCCCTCTGGGCACTCTAGCAAAAGCATCAGTAGTTGACTTGCCCTTCTTCTCCTCCACATCCTCCTGAAGTTGCTCAACTGCAGTTTGGATCTCAGTCACTTTGACATCAAGAGCATAAAACTTCTGCTCTATGATTCTCTCCAAGCTCTCCTGGTTTTGAGTCAGGGTGGCCAAGCCCTTCTCAATCCTCAAGGTGGAGGCAATCAAGTAGCCAAGCTGATCTTGCTTGCTCTTCAGGAAAATCTGAGATGCCTCTTCAGCAGTTGGCATCTTTGCAGCCTTCTCAGCCCTTGCCTTCTCTTTCTTCTCTTGTGCTTGCACAGATGATGGTTTATTTTCATCCATCACAATGGTGTTGTCCTCGAAATCAGGGTAGATGGGCAGGTGCTCCTTGTCCAAAAGATATGTGCCAGTGCCCATCTTGGAGTTTATAAGCTCCTGAATGTGTGGGGCATACCCACAACTCCTCTTCTGATCAGCAGCAGTCCTTTTGATTGTTTCCACAATCAGGCTCATGACTTTGATTTTCTGAGGCACATCAAATATATGTAACAAGTTGATTGCATGGCCTCTGATCATCTTGTGTCACCTGACTTGGGCAGCAAAGTGTGCCTTAAGATCCAGTTGATAGTAGGCAATCCTGACAACAGATAATGTACAGATCCAAACTTATGTGTCTCTAGTGCAGCATCTGGGATCTCTCTGTACATGTGAGCCATGGAGCTGTGGTCTTTCTTCTTCTTGGCATAGACATCCAAGTCATCCTCATTCTCTTTTGGAGCATTTATCAATTCAGACCATTCTTCAGCTGTTGATTGGTACCTAGTACCCTCAGACATCCAGACTATCTTCCCATCTGGCTAGAAGTGAGCTGTGGAGTAAAGCTGCATAATAAGCTAATCATTCCACTTTGTGAGCTTCTGGCCAACAAAGTCTTCTACTCCACAAGACTTGAAACTGTCATAAACTCCTGGATAGTGCTCTTCATTTTTCTTGATATAGTCCCAGTCAACCCATCTCATGTCACATACTATGGGCTTCTTGTCAAGCAACACTGTCTCATAGAAATCCTGTTGTTCCTTAGTGTGGAACCTGTAGTCCATGATACGTCTCCAATGTATCTATAATTTATGAAGCATTCATGCTATTTTATTATCTGTTTTGAATGATTACGAGCTTTATTATACACTTTTATACTAATTTTGGGACTAACCTATTAACCGGAGGCCCAACCCATATTGCTGTTTTATTGCCTGTTTCAGTATTTTGAAGAAAAGGAATATCAAACGGAGTCCAAATGGAATGAAACCTTCGGCAGCATGATTTTTGGAACGAACATGATCCGGGAGACTTGGAGTAGAAGCCAGAGAAGCTTCAAGGAGGCCAGGAGATAGGAGGGCGCGCCCACCCCCTCGGCGCGCCCCTGTCTCGTGGGCCCCTCGTGGCTCCCCAGACCGACTTCTTTCACCTATATATTCCCATATACCCTAAAACCATCTAATACGAAGATAGATTGGGAGTTCCACCGTCGCAAGCCTCTGTAGCCACCAAAAACCTCTCGGCAGCCCGTTCCGGCACCCTGCCGGAGGGGGGATCCCTCACCGGTGACCATCTTCATCATCCCGGCGCTCTCCATGACGAGGAGGAAGTAGTTCAACCTCGGGGCTGAGGGTATGTACCAGTAGCTATGTGTTTGATCTCTCTCTCTCTCTCTCTCTCGTGTTCTCTCTATGGCACGATCTTGATGTATCGCGAGCTTTGCTATTATAGTTGGATCTTATGATGTTTCTCCCTCTCTACTCTCTTGTGATGAATTGAGTTTTCCCTTTGAAGTTATCTTGTCGGATTGAGTCTTTAAAGATTTGAGAACACTTGATGTATGTCTTGCCATGCTTATCTGTGGTGACAATGGGATATCACGTGATCCACTTGATGTATGTTTTGGTGATCAACTTGCGGGTTCCGCCCATGAACCTATGCATAGGGGTTGGCACACGTTTTCGTCTTGACTCTCCGGTAGAAACTTTGGGGCACTCTTTGAAGTACTTTGTGTTGGTTGAATAGATGAATCTGAGATAGTGTGATGCATATCGTATAATCATGCCCATGGATACTTGAGGTGACAATGCAGTATCTAGGTGACATTAGGGTTTTGGTTGATTTGTGTCTTAAGGTGTTATTCTAGTATGAACTCTTGAATAGATCGATCCAAAAGAATAACTTTGAGGTCGTTTCGTACCCTACCATAATCTCTTCGTTTGTTCTCCGCTATTAGTGGCTTACGAGTGACTCTTTGTTGAATGTTGAGGGATTGTTATATGATCTATCTATGTTATTATTGTTGAGAGAACTTGCACTAGTGAAAGTATGAACCCTATGCCTTGTTTCCTACCATTGCAATACCGTTTACGCTCACTTTTATCATTAGTTACCTTGCTGTTTTTATATTTTCAAATTACAAAAACCTATATCTACCATCCATATTGCACTTGTATCACCATCTCTTCGCCGAACTAGTGCGCCTATACAATTTACCATTGTATTGGGTGTGTTGGGGACACAAGAGACTCTTTGTTATTTGGTTGCAGGGTTGTTTGAGAGAGACCATCTTCATCCTACGCCTCCCACGGATTGATAAACCGTAGGTCATCCACTTGTGGGAAATTTGCTACTGTCCTACAAACCTCTGCACTTGGAGGCCCAACAACGTCTACAAGAAGAAGGTTGTTTAGTAGACATCAGTCCACAACAGTTCTTCTCCTGACAGCATAGGGGTCAGTCAATCTCCACTGTCTCAGACCTGCATCCTTCCTGAGCTTCATGTTCTCTGCAACTGGGTGAGCATCATTATGATCTGGGATCTTGGGCTTGAAATTTCTCAAGACAAGTGAATCTTCATCTTCTTCATCAGCAGCTTGAGGCACTGGGGCCTTGTTCTTCTCTGCAGCTGGAATACTCCTGGTGTTCCTCTTAGGTGCAGACTTGGCTTTTGGAGTAGCAGCCTTGGGAGCATCTTTGGGCTTAGATGGAGCAGCCCCTGATCTTATAGCATCTCCCATCAGCTATTGAGCTTTAGGTGCTGGTGCAGCAACCTCTTCCTCTTCATCTTCAGAGTCTCTCCTCATAGAGGGCTTGCCAAGTACTTTGGCAGTGGTAGTTCTGACTCTCTTCTTCTTCTTATCTTGGCTAGTAGCTTAATCTCCAGACTCAATGGTGAACTTCATGGTTTCACCAGTGGCAACCTTCCTAGGTTTGGAAGTTGGAATTCTCCTTACAGGTGCCTTCTTTTGCATTCCTAGCTTAGTGGATGCAGCTGTGCCATATTCCTTCTTCAGCACCTTCTTCTTTGAGGTGGCCTCATCCTCAATAGCCACATAGTCCTCATCTTCAGAATCTGAGGTCTTCTTCTTTCTGGCCCTGGTGGCTGCCTTGGGCAAATTGTTGGGTGTGCTCCTGCTGCCATCATCATAACTGCTAGAGGGACTAGTGCCCTCACTCATATGAACTTGCTCCTCAAACTTGTTCTGACTGTCACTCTGATCTGACATGATGCAAACTCTGACAGCAGACCCTGAGAATAGATATAGATGAGGTAGAGTAGATGAGCATCACAAAGCACAAAGGTTTTTGCAAAAAGATTGAGTCAAAATCTTAGTTTTAGTTTTCCATAGAAAGCATTTCGGAGCTACCGATTTGTAAACTCGGGGATACCGAAGCAGCTTTTGGAACCTAAACTAGTGAACTCAGTCAGACTGAGTCACAGTTCGGTGGCACCGAGACTGCTAGGGTTTCACAAAGAATCGAACTCGGTCACACCGATTTGCAATTCTCGGTCAGATGGAGAATCACATGTGCACTGGCCTGAGCCAAATCGGTGAGACCGATTTCTACAGCTCGGTCGGTTCGAGATGAGTTCAGCGGAAACCTAACCCTAAATTTTCAATCCAAAACTAATCTACAGAGTGATTTCGCTGGATAGAGTGATTTCAAACGTGGCAAGATTTATGGCAATGCAATGTGCTAGGAATCAGAGTTAGGAATAGCACAAAGTTTCAAATCCATACCCTAGTTCGGCGATTGATTTGCTATGGCGACAATGGCGGAGCATAATCCCATTGACGGCGGTGGAGACCAGCGGCGGGAGGTCGCTGGCGACGAGAGGACTATCCGGAGACCCGAAGAGGCAGAGCAGGCAGTGCGCCGGCGAAGAGGTTGGGAAAATTTTCCAAATTTTGGCCCGGGGGTATATATAGCCTGACCCTGTCGGTGTGACCGAGTTGAACAACTCGGTGGCACCGATATGCATTACTACAAGTAGTTATTGCAACTCGGTGTGACCGAAAAGTTCAAATCAGTTGCACCAAGATTGAAAACCTAGATCAACTTAGTGATCTCGGTATGACCGAAAAGGTTGAATCGGTCAGAACGAAACACACAAAGAGGTTTTGAAAGTTTAAGTCTATGACGAATCGGGGACTCCAAGTGCTCCTCAAACAGAGTGGTTTGAATCTGACTTGATCAAACTTTGTGATGTAGCATGAATAGAGTTTGAGACAAGAAGAGCATAGATAGCTAGAGAAGGTTCTTAGGCATTCTTGTCCATCCACTTGGCAAAAGAAAAAGAAACCAAACAATCAAAGCAACAAGTGGATGTCCTCGAATGAGTAAAATATGCAACCAACATGATCACACAATAAAATGGCAAATGAAATATGTGACAAAGCATGCACAACCAATCTAGCATCTATCAAGCAGTTGGCGATGACTAGGTCATCTATATATGAGTATATTGACTTAGGAGTCAAATGAGAACATTTGATCATAGGTCATACTCATCGTTTATGCACAAGTGGGGTTACCACTTTTACATAAAGCATTGTTGTGTTCACACCATTAGAGTTGCTTTAACTCAATTTTTAGAGTAAAGCTCCCCCTAGATGTGAGATCCCCCCTAAGAGGGATGAACTAACCTTGGGTTTTGTCGATGATGACTTCATGTAGGTGTTGAAGATGTGGATGCTTAATGTTGATGTAGATCATTTGGAGCAATACTTTGGAGTGAGTTGCACTTTCAATACCTACACGGGTTAGTCCCACAAGGAATAAACAAGGATATCCATAGACATAGAGTGATGCACTCACAAGATGATGTCCATGAAAGAATTAGGTTACCTTGTCCCTTGTCTTACCAACAAGAGGGTTTGTGACTCCTTGAACTAGTGCAAGATGTGGAAGTTGATTGCACTTGTCCTCGCCAAAATGATAAGAGTGAAATATGTTGGCGGAGTCACCCTCAAGAACTCTCTAGTTCTTCTTCTTCGGGATCCACATCATCTTGATGGGAATCCTTGGAGTTGTAGTCGTACTTGATGAAGCAGAACTTGATGTCATCTTGGGAACCCACTTGACTAAGGCCTTAGGAGCTTCTTCAAATGCATCAATCTCCTCTTGAAGCTTGTCCTTGCCTTTTTGCTTGTGGTCTTCTGGTGGAAGATCATCTTGAGCTTGTGTCCCTTTGAAAGAAGTAGGATCATACTTCTCTTGTTGAGGAACAAACTTCATCTTGGGGTATTGATCTTCTTGCCACTCAACTCCATTGGCATTGAACTTTTGTTCAAAACCAACACCTTGGTTCTTCTAGTGCCTTCCTTGCTTGCGTACAATTTCCTCGAATTTCTTACTCCCGGCAAGGCTCTTGTAAACACCTTTCTCTATAATTCCCTTCAATAAGCTATTTTCTTGCTCAAGTGTAACTTGGCTAAGAGAATCATTAGTGGAATCAAGAGAACTACTAGAAGCAACAGCATTGGATTTAGCATGATTATTGTTACTACTAGAGGAAGAATCCTTCTTGTTCTTGTTACTAGACTTGACTTGAGGCATGTAAGTAGATAAGAGTAAACGCTTGGCAATGTAAGAACTTTTCTTGCGAAGATCATCATTGATTGCCTTTAAGAACTCATGCTCTTGCTCAAGATTGAGCTTTTCAAAGCGTAACTTCTCATGAGTCCTTAAAAGTTCTCAATGATCTCCTAAGATAGTTTCATGAGCTAACTTAAGAGTGTTTAGTTCTTTAGTTAGGATCTCAATCTTCTCCTTATCATTGTCATTCATTTTATCTTGATTAGCATGATTAATTGACGTTTCATCATAGTATTCATCACTAGAGTTGTCAACAAGCAAATCATCATCACCTAACAAGTCATCTTCATTACTATTGAAATCAACATACTCGGGGTGTGATACCTTTGGGCCTTTAGCCATGAAGCATCTTCCAAGTCCTTCATTTGGTGAATCAAATATGTCGTAGGAGTTGGTTGACACAAGTGCTAGACCGGCAACACCTTCATCTTGAGTATATTTGGAGTCGGAGTGATAGCTTCTCTCGGAGTCATTGTCTGAGTCGGAGCCGGATACCCATTCACCAACGTGAGCGTGATGTCTTTGTTTTGTGTAGCTCCTTGATGACTTGTCCTTCCTTTCCGAATCCTTGCTTCTCCGGGATGTTCTTCATTCATAACAATCATCTCTACTCCTTCTTTCTCTTGATGGTGATTCTTCTCTTCTACTTCTTCTTTTTGGAGAATCTTCTCTTCTTTTGTAGGGTGCCGTACACTCATTGGAATAGTGTCTGGGTCTCCCACAGTTGTAGCAATTACGCTCACGACTAGAAGATCTTTTGTCATTGTAGGACCTTGACTTGGAACTTCTTTCCTTGCTTCTACTCTTGTAGAACTTGTTGAAGTTCTTCACCATTAGGCTCAATTCTTCATTGAAGGTTTGTTTCTCACTTGATGATGCGGGAGCTTCACATGAGGCTTTGTAAGCACCACTTGACTTGTTGTGGAGCTCCTCCTTATCCTTGAGTGACATCTCATGAGCAACAATTCTTCCAATGACTTCCGTTGGCTTGAGATCTTTGTAATTGGGCATCATTTGGATCAATGTGCACACGGTATCATATTTTCTGTCCAAAGCTCTAAGGATGTTCTTGATGACGAATTTGTCGGTCATCTCTTCACTTCCTAAGCCGGCAATCTCATTTGTGATAAGAGCAAGCCTAAAGTACATTTTAGCAACGCCTTCACCATCCTTCATTTTGAACTTGTCAAGCTGACTTTGAAGCACATACAACTTGGATTCCTTGACGGAGTCGGTACCTTCGGGCATATCAATCAAAGTATCCCAAATTTCCTTTGCATTCTCAAGACGGTTGATTTTGTTGAATTCTTCGGGGCACAATCCATTGAAGAGGATATCACAAGCTTGAGCATTGTATTGCAACATCTTCAACTCTTCCACAGCTTCATGGTTTGGTTCTCTCCCATCAAAGAATTCACCTTGCAAGCCAATACACAAAATAGCCCAAACGGCGGGGTTATGTCCAAGAATTTGCATTTTCATCTTATACTTCCAACTAGCAAAATTAGTGCCATCAAAGTAAGGACCTCTACGGTGATAATTTCCCTCACTAGATGCCATACTCACCTAGGTTGTGAAACCAAGGCTATGACTACCAAAAGCTATGGAAATCAAAGCAAATGGAGACCAAAGCTCTGATACCTGTAGGATCGAAAGTATGTCTAGAGGGGGGGGGTGATTAGACTACTTGACAAAATAAAAATTCAGCCTTTTTATTAGGACAAGTTTTTAGCAAGTTCATAATGATGATCAAGTCAAGTATCACCCTACACATGCAATTCTAGAGTATTGGCAGCGGAAAGTAAATTGCACATGTAGTAAAGAGAGGTGGAGAAGAGCAAACGCAATTTGGAGACACGGAGATTTTTTCTCGTGGTTCCGATAGGTGGTGCTATCGTCAATCCACGTTGATGGAGACTTCAACCCACAGAGGGTAACGGCTGCGAGAGTCCACGGAGGGCTCCACCCACGAAGGGTCCACGAAGAAGCAACCTTGTCTATGCCATCATGGCATACGCCCACGGAGGACTAGCCTTACTCGGGGTAGATCTTCATGAAGTAGGCGATCTCCTTGCCCTTACAAACTTCTTGGTTCAACTCCACATCTTGACGGAGGCTCCCAAGCGACACCTAACCAATCTAGGAGGCACCACCCTCCAAAAGGTAATAGATGGTGTTGGTGATGATGAACTCCTTGCTCTTGTGCTTCAAATGATAATCTCCCCAACACTCAACTCTCCTCACCGATTTGGCTGTGGTGGAAGAAAGGATTGAGTGGAAAGCAACTTGGGAAGGCTAGAAATCAAGTTTCATATGGTGGGAGTGGAGCAACTTGATCTCAACACAAGGGTAGGTAGTTTTCTTCTCGAAATGTAAGGTAGGAGTGGTAGTTCTTTCGATGGCTCTCTCCACGAATGAAGAGGGGTGGAGGGTATTTATAGCCTCCACACAAAATCCAACCGTTACACACATTTGACCAATCTCGGTCAGACCGAAGTTGACAACTCGGTGAGACCGAAAGTTCAAATCTTGTGAACGTTGGGATTTTCGGTGGGACCGAAAATACAATCTCGGTGAGTCCGATTCTTCCAAAGACTAGGGTTTGCCAATCTCGGTGGGACCGACTTTATCATCTCGGTGACACCGATTTGATGACAGAAGGTTACAGAAGCTTGGCAACACTAGTTTCGGTGAGACCAAGTTTGGAATCGGAAAATCCGAAATTTCTAGGGTTTGGGTATATGGCTGAGGTGGTTCATCTCGGTGTGACTGAGTTTATGGAATCGGTGAGACCGAGATTACTTATGAGTGTATGTTGGAATGAAAGATTGCTGATAGTTTGGGAGATAGATCACTAAGCACTTTGAGCAACCAGATCATTATCATAACCTCATCCCCTTTTAATAGTATTGGCTTTCCTATAGACTCAATGTGATCTTGGATCACTAAACCAAAAATGGAGTCTTGAGCTTTTGCCAATGCTTTCCTTAGCATTTTGAGGGGTCCACTTCTTCAGTCATTTCCATACCCATATCACTGAACTTTCTGAAATGTTCTCAAGAAACTATTAGTTCAATGATATATATGTTGTTATTAATTACCAAAACCACCCGGGGATTAGTTGCACTTTCAATCTCCCCCTTTTTGGTAATTGATGACAACATATAGATCAAAGCTTCGACAAATGATATAATCAATGAATAATATCGTCGCTTTGAGACGTATGTGATAAGCAAGAGCTCCCCCTAAATTTGTGCATTATTTAAGATTTGCGTTTGAATGCAAATGCACAATCGATTAGGATCATGGGTTACTCTTCCATGTCACATACATCTTGGTGGAGCGCACAAAATGATAAGAATGAATAGCATGCACCCAATCACCAAGACATGAGTAAATGATCATACAAGATATGAATAGCATATGATAAGCATTAAGCACACATTAAGGCATAGTATGATCAAGCACTCATCAAAGTAGAGCAAACGTAGTATCAAACACACGGAATGTCTCGAAAAACTCAAAAGTATCTCAAAAAGACCGCAAACGAAACGAAACAAAGAAACCACAAATGAAACGAAAGAGTAAAAGCGAGCACTCTCTCTCTCTCGAAGTCCTATGATCTATAAAATTTCTCCCCCTTTGGCAACAAGTTACCAAAAAGTTCGAAAGGTATAGAGCTAAACGTCACTAGGGACTCTGCTGGCGGCTCTATGCAGGTTGATGGAGTTGAGATAGCTGCATCCGCAAAGGCTTGGTGATGTCTGTGGAGCTGGAGGAGTGGTCACTTTGGAGCTGGAGCTGGAACCGATGGAGCTGTGGAGGTGCCGAGGCTGTAGTCCCGTGTCATCCTTTCGAATAGCAGCTGATCTGGGTCTTGTGGGAACCGGAGCAGCTGTTCATAATCATCTGGACTAGGTCATCCTGCATCTCACGCATGAGCTCTTCCTTCTCCTTCTTGGCTTCCTCGATATCTGCCTCAAGCTTGTTGACAAGTGACTTGCACTTGATCCACTTGACATCCAGAGCATGGAACTTGTCTTCAACAATCCTCTCAAGACTCTCCCGAGATCGCATAATGCTGGCAGGCGTTGTTCAATCCTCTGGTAGCTTCAAGGAGCTGCTCTCCAACACTCTTGGGTTTAGCTGCTGCTGCTGCCGCTTCCTTCTCAGCTTTAGCTTGTTTGGCAGCTTCAGACTTTGCTTGACCTTCAACAGACGTGGATCATCCTCAGTCATCACAACTTCATTGTCCTCATGCTCAGGCTGCAGTGGCAAGTGTGGTCGTTCCAACAAGTAGGTGCCCGTGCCAAACTTGGCATTGATAAGCATCTGAATGTGCGGGCAAATCCACATGACCTCTTCAGTCTGCTGCAGTCCTCTTGATAGTCTCAACTATCGTGTCCATCACCTTGAAAGGTGCCTTCGATCAAGTATATGCAGCATGTTGATAGAATAGCCTCTTATCATGCGATGATCTCGGACTTGGGCATCAAGGTATGCCTCGAATTGTGTTCATGGTAGGGAGACTGCTCGAGATGATACACCGAGCCGAGCTTCCAGATCTCTACATCCTTAGTTGGTACCTCATTGTACATATTTTCATAGACTCATGGTTTTTCTTGGGAATACCATAGACATCAACATCATCTTCTCTTGACTTTGGAGCATTCAGAAGTGCTGCCCATTCTTCAACAGTTGAAGAGAATCTCGACCTTCATCATCCATACAATCCGCCATCTGGATAGAAATGAGTCGTGGCATAGAATTGCATGATCATCTCATCATTCCAATCTGTCAACTTCGACCAACGAAATCAGCAACACCACATGCAAGAAAGCTCTCATGCACATGTGGAAAGTAGTCTCTGTGCTCTTCACTATCAATATCGCCCGATCAACATAGCGAGTGTCTCGCAACAATGGGCTTCTTGTCCATAAGCACGATCTCATAGAAATCTTGTTGCTCTCGGTGTGGAACCTTGGGTCAACAAAGCAGTCCTTCTCCTCACAGCATATGGATCAACTTGTCTCCATAGCACGAGACCTTTGTCCTTTCTTTCCTTCATGTTTTCAGCTCGAGGATGAGCATCATTGTGAATAGGCAATTTCGACGGAGTTTCAAGAACACAGTGCCTCATCATCTGACTCAGTTGGTGGCACATTGTCTTTCTTCTTCTCTAAAGCTGGGATGTTTCTCACAGTTTTCTTGGGCTTGGCAGCAGCTTGGCTTGAGCTGCCTTTCTGGAGCAGAAAGCTTAGACTTTGAAGGTGCTCCGCCTCGATGGCATCACCCATCAACTTAGGCTTCGAGGAGGTGGGGTGCTTCCTCATCGTAATCATCGAATTTGCTGCTTCATCATGCACAATTCTCTTCCTCTTGGAAGTTTTCTTCACTTTGCTCGAAGTTTCCTCTTCCATGCTCAGCTTCTTAGCAACTGTGGACTTCTTCACTTTGCTGGTGCCTTTCTTGGTTTGTTGCCCTTGATGCTCTTTGGCAACAACTTTCCTCTTTGGCTTAGATGAGATCTCTTCCTCAGCTATGAAATCAGAATCTTCTTCATCAGAAATTCTCTTCTTCCTGGCCCTGGTGGCTGCAGGAGGCAAACCACTTGGTGTGCTCCTCTCACCATCATCAGAAAAGCTGCTGGCCTCAGGACTAGTGCCTGCCTCTAGAATCTCAGCAATTGGTGATTCAGACCTGTTCTGGCTGTCACTGGCATCTGACATGGCTGACAACCTGTGAGTAGATTAGGTGTAGACAGAATAGAAGAGTTATCACAAACTGCAGAAGATTTTGCAAAAAAAAAATGAGTTCAAATTTCAGTTTTAGGTTTTCACAGAATGCATTTCGGTCAGACCGAGGCTAAAATTCGGTGAATCCAAAGTGTCTAAACAGAACCATTCACACCACTTTCGGTTGGACCGAAATGGGTTTCGGTCTAGCCGAGAGCACTAGGGTTTCACTAAATCCTCATTTCGGTCACACCGATTTGCACAACTCGGTTGGACCGAAAAGTGCAGTGCAATGGCCAGAGGCCAAATCGGTCATACCGAGAATGTAGAATCGGTCTCACCGAGATGTGTTCGCGGAAACCTAACCCTAAAACTTTTACTCAATTTCGTTCTAAGAACTAATCTGCTGGATAGGAAGATCTCAAACGTGGCAAGAAGCTAGGCAAACCAATCGTGCATTGAATCGGAGGTTGAAGACGAGAGGATCAAACTCACCCTAACTTGGTGGAGTTTCTCACGGCGCAACGGCGCGGAGAGAGTGACCGTTGACGGCGACGGAGACCTGCGGCGAGGGCGCACAGGCGACGACGGAGACGATCCGGAGACCACGGCGACGGCAGCAAAGGGTTTGGGGGCGAGGCGTTTTGAAGAAAGAATCAACGCGCTGCCCTCGGTATATATACCCTTTAGTTGTCGGTGGGACCGAGTTGTAAAACTTCGGTGGCACCGAGATGGTTAACGCAAGCGATTACTCACTTGATCACGCCGAAATTTAACTCGGTTTCACCGAGGTGAAAACCTAGATCAATCCAAGTGCTTTCGGTCCGTCCGATTTTGAGTGGGTTGGTCTGACCGAAAGTTCTTAGAAGGTTTTGGAAATTAAGCTTTTGACGGATCGGTGGCTCGAGTGCTCCTCACTCGGTGGGTCCGAAAAAGACTTGATCAAAGTTTGTGATATAAGCATGAATAGAGTTTGAGACAAGAAAGCATAGATAGCTAGGGAGGAACTTAGGCATTCTTGTCCATCCATTTGGTCAAAAAGAATCCAAAAGACCAAAGCAACAAATGGATGTCCTCGAATGGATAAAATCATGCATCCAACATGCTCAAACAATAAGATAGCAAATGAAATATGTGTCAAACATGCACAAACAAAACACTAGCTACTATCACACAATTTGTCGATGACTAGGTCATCTATATATGAGTATATTGACTTAGGAGTCAAATGAAAACATTTGATCATAGGTCATACTCATCGTTTAAGCACAAGTGGGGTTACCACTTTTACATAAAGCATTAATGTGTTCACATCATTTGAAGATGCTTTAGCTCAATTCTTTAGAGCAAAGCTCCCCTTGATGTGAGAACCCTTTTAAAGGGTCAAACTAACCTTGGGTTGTCGAGAAGACTTCATGTAGATGTTGAAGATGTGGATGCTCAATGTTGATGAAGATCATCAAGAGTTGGGAGCAATCCTTTGGATTGGGCACTTTCAATACCTACATGGGTTAGTCCCACAAGGAACAAACAAGGATATCCATGGACATAGATTGAAGTACATAATAGATGATGTCCATGAAAGCAATGATTACCTTGTCCCTTGACTTACCAACAAGAGGGTTTGTGACTCCATGAACTAGTGCAAGATGTGGAAGTTGATTGCACAAGTTCTTGCCAAAATGAATGTGAGTGAAGTATGTTGGCGGAGTCACCCTCAAGAACTCTCTAGTTCTTCTTCTTCGGGATCCACATCATCTTGATGGGAATCCTTGGGGTTGTAGTTGAGCTTGACGAAGTAGAACTTGACGTTTCCTTGGGAACCCACTTGACCATGGCTTTAGGTGCTTCAATAAATGCATCAATCTCCTCTTGAAGCTTGTCCTTGCCTTTTAGCTTGTGGTCTTGTGGTGGAAGGTCATCTTGAGCTTGTTCCACATTGGAAGAAGTAGGATCATACTTCTCCTTTTGAGAAACAAACTTTGGAGTGGGATATTGACCTTCTTCCCATTCAACACCTCGGCGTTGAACTTTCGCTCAAAACCAATTCCTTGATTCTTCGGTGCCTTCCTTGCTTGCGAACAATTTCCTCAAAGTTCTTGCTTCCGCAAGGCTCTTGTAGACACCTTTCTCTATAATCCCTTTCAATAAACTATTTTCTTGCTCAAGTGTAACTTGGCTTGAAACATTGTTAGTGGAATCAAGAGAATTACTAGAAGTAACAACATTGGATTTAGCATGGTTATTGTTACTACTAGATGAAGAATTTTCTTGTGCTTGTCATGCTTAGTTTTAATAGGTGGCAAGAAATTAGACAAGAGAAGTCGTTTGGCAAGATATGAAGAACTCTTCTTTCAAGATCGTCATTGATTGCTTTTAGGAACTCATGTTCTTGCTCTAGATTGAGCTTCTCGAGCGTAGCTTCTCATGAGATCTTAGGAGCTCTCTATGATCTTCTTGAGTTGTTTCATGAGCTAACTTAAGAGTGTTTAGTTCTTTAGTTAGACGCTCAATCTCCTTCATAGCATTGTCATTCGACTCTTCTCGACTATAAAGACTACTAGCATGTTCATCATTACTAGGCTCACTAGATTTGTCATGTAAAAGCTCATCTTCACCAAGCAAGTCATCCTCATCACTATCAAAGTCAATAAATTCAGGGTGTGATACCTTGGGGCCTTTAGCCATGAAGCATCTTCCAATTCCCTCATTTGGTGAATCAAATAAGTCATAGGAGTTGGAGTTGGAGGATACGAGAGCAAGACCGCAACACCTTCATCTTGATCAGATTCGGAGTTGGAGTGATAGCTTCTTTCGAGTGATTGTCGAGTCGGAGCCGGAGACCCATTCACCTACATGAGCTTGATGTTTTCTTCTTGTGTAGCTCCTTGATGACTTGTCTTTCCTCTCCGAATCCTTGCTTCTCCGAGAGGATCTTCGCTCATAACGATCATCTCTACTCCTTCTCTCTTTCCGAGGTGACTCTTCTCTTGAGCTTCTTCTTCTTGGAGATTCTTCTCTTCTCTTGTGGGGAGTCGAACACTCATTTGAGTAGTGTCGGGTCTTCCACAATTGTAGCAGTTTCGATCACGACTAGAAGATCTCTTTTCATCATATGATCTAGACTTTGAGCTTCTTTCCTTGCTTCTACTCTTGTAGAATTTGTTGAAGTTCTTCACCATTAGGCTTATCTCTTCATTGGAAACTAGCTTGTCACTTGAGGTTGTGGGAGCATCACTAGTAGCTTTGTAAGCACCACTTGACTTGTTGTGAAGCTCTTCCTTATCTTTTAGTGTCATCTCATGAGCAACAATTCTTCCAATGACTTCGGTAGGCTTGAGATTCTTGTAGTTTGGCATCATTTGGATCAAAGTGCACACGGTGTCATACTTTCCATCCAAAGCTCTGAGAATCTTCTTGATGATGAATCGGTCGGTCATTTCTTCGCTTCCTAAGCCGGCAATCTCATTTGTGATGAGAGCAAGCCTAGAGTACATTTCAGCGACTCCTTCACCTTCTTTCATCTTGAACTTGTCAAGTTGACCTTGAAGAACATCTAGATTTGATTCCTTCACGGACTCGGTACCTTCGTGCATTTCGACCAAAGTATCCCAAATCTCTTTTGCATTCTCAAGACGGCTGATTTTGTTGAACTCCTCGGGACACAAAGCATTGAAGAGAATGTCACAAGCTTGAGCATTGTTTTGCAACATCCGCAATTCATCCATTTGTAGCTTCACGATCCGAACTTTTCCTTCCTCAAGAACTCACCTTGCAAGCCAACACAAATAATGCCCCATGCGGCAGGGTTATGTCCAAGAATATGCATTTTCATTTTATGCTTCCAACTAGCAAAATTTGAACCATCAAAGTAAGGACCTCTACGAAACCCTCACTAGACGCCATACTCTCCTAGGTTGTGAAACCAAGCTTATGGAGTCCAATGCAATGGAAACCAATACAATGGAGACCAAAGCTCTGATACCACTTGTAGGATCGAAAGTATGTCTAGAGGGGGGGTGATTAGACTACTTGACAAAATAAAAATTCAGCCTTTTGATTAGGACAAGTTTTTAGCAAGTTCACAATGATGATCAAGTCAAGTATCACCCTACACATGCAATTCTAGAGTATTGGCAGCGGAAAGTAAATTGCACATGTAGTAAAGAGAGGTGGAGAAGAGCAAACGCAATTTGGAGACACGGAGATTTTTCTCGTGGTTCCGATAGGTGGTGCTATCGTCAATCCACGTTGATGGAGACTTCAACCCACGGAGGGTAACGGCTGCGAGAGTCCACGGAGGGCTCCACCCACGAAGGGTCCACGAAGAAGCAACCTTGTCTATGCCATCATGGCATACGCCCACGGAGGACTAGCCTTACTCGGGGTAGATCTTCACGAAGTAGGCGATCTCCTTGCCCTTACAAACTTCTTGGTTCAACTCCACATCTTGACGGAGGCTCCCAAGCGACACCTAACCAATCTAGGAGGCACCACCTCCAAAAGGTAATAGATGGTGTTGGTGATGATGAACTCCTTGCTCTTGTGCTTCAAATGATAATCTCCCCAACACTCAACTCTCCTCACTGATTTGGCTGTGGTGGAAGAAAGGATTGAGTGGAAAGCAACTTGGGAAGGCTAGAAATCAAGTTTCATATGGTGGGAGTGGAGCAACTTGATCTCAACACAAGGGTAGGTAGTTTTCTTCTCAGAAATGTAAGGTAGGAGTGGTAGTTCTTTCTGATGGCTCTCTCCACGAATGAAGAGGGGGTGGAGGGGTATTTATAGCCTCCACACAAAATCCAACCGTTACACACATTTGACCAATCTCGGTCAGACCGAAGTTGACAACTCGGTGAGACCGAAAGTTCAAATCTTGTGAACGTTGGGATTTTCGGTGGGACCAAAATACAATCTCGGTGAGTCCGATTCTTCCAAAGACTAGGGTTTGCCAATCTCGGTGGGACCGACTTTATCATCTCGGTGACACCGATTTGATGAAGTATTCTGAAGCTTGGCAACACTAGTTTCGTGAGACCGAGTTTGGAATCGGAAAATCCGAAATTTCTAGGGTTTGGGTATATGGTGAGGTGGTTCATCTCGGTGTGGTGAGTTTATGGAATCGGTGAGACCGAGATTACTTATGAGTGTATGTTGGAATGAAAGATTGCTGATAGTTTGGGAGATAGATCACTAAGCACTTTGAGCAACCAGATCATTATCATAACCTCATCCCTTTTAATAGTATTGGCTTTCCTATAGACTCAATGTGATCTTGGATCACTAAACCAAAAAAGAGTCTTGAGCTTTTGCCAATGCTTTCCTTAGCATTTTGAGGGTCCACTTCTTGATCATTTCCATACCCATATCTTGAACTTTCTGAAATGTTCTCAAGAAACTATTAGTTCAATGATATATATGTTGTTATTAATTACCAAAACCACCCGGGGATTAGTTGCACTTTCAATACCACTTGTAGGATCGAAAGTATGTCTAGAGGGCGGTGATTAGACTACTTGACCAAATAAAAATCTATCCTTTACCCAATTTTAGTTCTTGGCAGATTTTAGCAACTTAGAATGATTCAAGCAATCTTAACACAATTCAAGTAAGCATGCAAATAGTATATGATCAGCGGAAAGTAAAGCATGCAACTTGCAAGAATGTAAAGGGAAGGGTTTGGAGAGTGCAAACGCAATAGGAGACACAGATGTCTTTGTCGTGGTTTCGATAGGTGGTGCTATCGTACATCCACGTTGATGGAGACTTCAACCCATGAAGGGTAACGGCTGCGTGAGTCCACGGAGGGCTCCACCCGCGAAGGGTCCACGAAGAAGCAACCTTGTCTATCCCACCATGGCCGTCGTCCACTGATACGTCTCCAACGTATCTACTTTTCCAAACACTTTTGCCCTTGTTTTGGACTCTAACTTGCATGATTTGAATGAAACTAACCCGGACTGACGCTGTTTTCAGCAGAACTACCATGTTGTTGTTTATTGTGTAGAAAACAAAAGTTCTCGGAATGACCTGAAAATCCACGGAGATAAGTTTTGGAAAATATAAAAAATACTGGCGAAAGAATCAAGGCCAGGGGCCCACACCCTATCCACGAGGGTGGGGGGCGCGCCCTCTGTCGGTGTACTAGAGTAGGGGTACCCTAGTATCCCGAACTTGTGCACGGGCAGTCGCAGCACCCCACGGCAAGGCTTGCCGGGCGACCGCCAAGATCCTCCGTGGTTCCTCTGGAGCCATTCAAGAACAAAGTATTCAAGCCAAGGAGACAAGGCCCCGGCAAGAGGAGCTTGCCGGGAAGGCCAACCGAGGCATCTCAAGGAACTTGTCATGAGCGCCACGCCGCGTCCGGCAAGGCCCGTGAGCGACAAGCTTACGGGACGCGACAAGACAACGACCGCAGACAAAGGCGTTTGCAGCGGCAAGCTACCACTGCACTCCACGCCCAAAGACATCCACCAATGTGTCACCACAGGACCTTTCCAGCAGCGTGGCAAGAGGTCGTGCAGCAGCCGCGGTGCGAGGTGGCAGCGGCGGCGACAAGATTGCCATCGTGGCAAGCGGTGGTGCCCCTGACAGTCCCTTTTTGCACTATTTGGGCGACGCAGACGGGCATTTAATGCTTTTGTCCCCTGCCGTCAGGGTTAGGTATGATACACTGTACAAGTAGTTGTACCAACCGCAACTCTTTTCCATTTTTACCCTTGCCTGCGTTGCCACCTGTCGGTGACCCCTTGAGCATATAAAAGGAGGCCCATGCGCAACATAGAGGGGGGTTCGAAGGCAGAAAACACTCACGCTCGGTCTCGTTAGCAGCTAGTGTGTACTGTAGCACTCAGCGCTCCCGAGCAAGAACTCAATACATTCAGACATACAGCAGTAGGAGTATTATATCTCCGGAGAGCTCCGAAGCTGGGTAAACCGCTCGTGTGCTTCGCCTCGATCTGCTCTTCGCGCGATCTCCGCCCCCCGCCGAACCGAAAGGGGCTCGGTCCGCCGGTCCTATAGGTGTCCGTGGATCAGTTTTCCCACGACATCTTTGGCGCGCCAGGTAGGGGGCGTCGAGGCTGTGTGAACCTGATCCGGCGTTCACACGAGCTAGATCTTCATCTTCTTCATCAACATGCCACCGAATAAGAAGGCTTCGGAGGTGGCTTCTCCGTCCACGTTGAGCCCACCACCACCGGAGCAAACGGGTGGTGGAGTAGACGCCGGCGGAAGGACGGGCGTCGATGAGGGAGCTCACGGTGCTGCCAGGTCCAAGGACAAGGCTGCGCAGACTTCGGCGTCCGTCCATGCACCGTGCCCATCTCAGGAGGCGCGGGACTGACAACATCATGGTACTCGCGGTACCATACGTTCGTTGGACCAAGATCGAGCTGGTGGATCTCGGGGTGCTCAAGACCAGCATGCACGCCAACATGCTGGCACGAGCAAGACATGAGTCGCTCGACGGATATCTTGCTCCTTCTAACATAGTTAGAAGTCTGAGCATATCCCGCTCCTCGCACCGTTCGCCACTGCCACCCACCACTCCATCAGAAGCTTTGGCACGAGCTCAATTGCTCCTGGATTACCCTCCAACGGCAGACAAGATCGACGAATGGAGGGCCACCATTTAGAGTCTCATCGGCTTCGCCAACGGCGACACTCCACGGTAGCCGAGTACATCGCAGCCGCGGCAAGACTGCCAGGCGCGAGCCGATGGCGACAAAACCGGTGGGGGTGCAACCACCGTGCACTCCCCGCCCCGAAGGCCAAGATCGCCGACTCGCCGGATCTACCTCGACAACGACTCCACCGCATCATCAGATCCACGAGCTCGTCGCGATCAGCGCCAAGTTCTTCACGAACGACAGCAAGAAGACGCTCGTACTTGCATCGAGCGTCGAAGAGAAGCGCGGCGTCAATTGGACCAGCACGCTGGGCCCTCTGTCGACATGCATGCGCCAGGGGAACCAGGCGACTTGCCGTACGCGGTAGGTTGCCCTGCGTTCACTCGTGAGCTGCGGCAAGTCCAGTGGCCCAGCACGAAGAATTTCAAGCCAGATATACCAGAGTAGTACGACGGCAAGTCGCATCCGTCGGAGTTCCTCAGCATCTACACCATCGCGGTACAAGCTGCTGGGGGGCGAGAAGACAAGATCCTTGCCAACTACTTCCCGCTGGTACTCAAGCCCAATGTCAGGTCCTGGGTCATGCACTTGCCGGACAACTCCATATCCTCCTAGGCAGACCTATGCCATCAGTTTGTCGGCGCCTTTACAGGCGGCCACAAACCTCATGGCCAAGAGAGCGACCTTCATCTGCTCGCCCAGAAGGAAGGAGAGCCCCTGCGCAAGTACATTCAGAGATTCAGCCGTACACAGCACAACATCCAGATGTCCACCCGCCGCGGTCATCGCTGCTCCATCGAGCGTCGCGAAACCGCAGGATGCGGGAGGAGATGGCGATGTGCAAGATCAGAGACATCAATGAGCTATATGCCCTGGCCGACAAGTGTGCACGTGCTGAGGAAGGGAGGAAACTCCCCGGAGAGAATACAGGAGCAGGAGGATCTGACAGCGAGGATGCTGCCCCGGCAAAGAAAAACCGGCAGCGGAACAACAGGAAGAAGAAGGGCAAAGATGTGCTAGTCGTTGAGCAGTCCGGCAACGAAGGTGGCGCCAAAAACGCTGTGGCAGCCGCCGACAAGCAGGACGGCACCGACAAGCAGTACTGCAAGATCCACCGCACCAAGGTCCATGACCTCCAGAGCTGCAAGAAGGTCGAGCTGCTTGTCGAGCAGCAAAAAGCTGAATACGAGCGACGCGACAAGGAGAAGGCCCAAGAAGGTACTGGAGGAACTGGCAAGAAACGCCCCGGCCGAGGGGGATGCCGCGGCAAGGCCAAGCAGCGGCAAGGAGACAGACCTCCCCGCGGCCGTGACAAGGATGAAGATGACGACGACGATGAGGATATGGATGATGACGAGACCAGTGCGCAGGAATTCCAGAAAGCCACAGAGGTCCTATGCGTTGACGGTGGTGCTTCTCTGCATACTTCACACCGCCAGCTCAAGCAGTGGGTGCGGGAAGTCAATGCGGCAGAACCACCCATCGAGTCACGCAAGCCTCTGAAATGGTCCAACACGCCTATCATCTTTGATATTGAGGACCACCCTGATCGCATAACTGCGGTCGGGTGCTTGCCGATGTTGGTTTCACCAACTATCCGCAACCTCAAGGTCACTAAGATGCTAGTTGACGGCGGGGCCGGCTTGAACCTGATCTCCTCCGCGGTACTCCAGAAACTCCAGATCCCTGACAGCGAGCTCGAAGAGACTGGCACATTCCAAGGAATCAATCCGGGAAGGAGCAAGCCGAAGGGAAAGATCACGTTGCCGGTGACATTTGGCAGCGAGTTGAACTTCAAAACTGAGAGGGTCACTTTTGACGTTGCTGACTTTCCATTGCCTTAAAATGGGATACTCGGCCGTCCAGCACTCGCCAAATTCATGGCAGCCTCTCACTATGCATACAACGTGCTGAAGATGCCAGGCCCGATAAGTGTCATCTCTGTCCCTGGCGACAAGAAGGATGCTCTTATCTGCGCCGACAAAATCTACCGGGAAGCGGCAGCCGCAATAGAACGCAAGTCACTTGCCGTTGAAGCTCCCCGGGGGAAGAAGAAGACCAAGTCCGGCAAGAGCTCTGATGCCCACTCCGGCAAGCGCACCTCTTCGAAGTGCTGCGCTACCGTCGAGGACGCACCGTCGAGCTCCACCGGCAAGTTAAGAAGACAATGGCAGCTCCGCCAAAGACCAAGAAGGTGTCCGCCAAGGAGGACGGCACTGGTGGTACCTTCACCATCAGTGCCACTCTCGACCCTAAATAGGAAAGCGCGCTCGTTGCTTTCCTGCGGGTGAATGTCGACGTGTTTGCGTGGCAACCGTCTGACATCCCTGGTGTTCCCAGGAAAGTAATCGAGCACCATCTTGCCGTCTATCCTCATGCGCGGCCCGTCAAGCAGAAGGTCAGGAAACAAGCAGTGGAGCGCCAAGAATTCATCGCAGAAGAAATCAAGAAGTTGGAAGCAGCAGGCCTTGTCAGAGGAGTGCTCCATCCTACGTGGTTGGCCAATCCTGTAGTCGTGCGCAAGGCAAATGGGAAATGGAGGCTTTGTATCGACTTTACCGATGTCAATAAAGCTTGTCCCAAAGACCCATTTCCCTTACCGCGCATTGACCAGATTGTTGACTCCACGGCTGGATGTGACTTGCTTTCATTTCTTGACGCATACTCGTGGATACCATCGATCTTCATGGCGTAAGAGGATGAGGAGAAGACCGCATTCATCACTCCATGTGGCAGATACTGTTTCATACGGATGCCTTTCGGTTTAAAGAATGCTGGTTCAACATTTGCAAGGGTAGTCCATGATGCTTTTGAGCCACAAATGCACAGAAATGTAGAAGCCTACATGGATGACATAGTGGTCAAGAGCAAGGACAAGGCAACTCTGATTCAGGATTTGGACGAAACCTTCGCAAATCTGTGCAAGATCAATCTCAAGCTTAACCCCGAGAAGTGTGTGTTTGGAGTCCCCTCCGGCAAGCTTCTCGGGTTCTTCGTGTCTCAGCGGGGAATTGAAGCCAATCCCGACAAGCTCAAGGCCATTGAGCAGATTGAAGCACCAAAGCGCGTCAAGGATGTACGAAGACTTGCGGTTGCATGGCTGCTCAAGAAGTTTATCTCTAAGTCTATCGAGCCTCGCCGCTTTTTCAAAATATTGAAAAGGCAGGTCCAATGAAATGGACTCCGGAAGCGGAGGCTGCGCTGCAGGACTTAAAGAGATACCTGTCCTCCACTCCAACAATTGTCGCACCTAAGCCACAAGAGAAGTTGCTGCTGTATATAGCAGCAACCAATCAAGTGGTTAGTGCTGTGTTAGTGGCGGAGAGGGAGGCGGATGATGAGCCAGGAACCACAGCAGATGCATCCAATGACAAGCGTGGGACTTCACCGACAAGCTCTGGTCCCGACTAAAGATGGATCTGCGCAGCCGTGAGGAGAGATCTGAGAAGAGAATGGTGCAGCGCCAGATTTACTTTGTCGGTTCCCTCTCGCAGGGGCTAGGTCAAGGTACTCGGTGTGCAAAGTTGCTTTTCGCCTTCTCATGGCCTCGAAAGCTGCGCCATTACTTCCAAGCACACGAGATCACAGCTTGTCACTGTTTTTATTTGAAGAGGATATTGCGTAATCCGTAAGCAGCAGCAGGATTGTCGAGTGGGCACTAGAGATGTCAAGCTTTGGCCTCAAGTTTGAGAGTACCTCAACTATCCAGAGCAGAGCATTGGCAGAATTCATAGCAAAGTGGACGCCAACACCAGATGAAGAAATTCCGGAAACGAGCATCCCCGTCAAGGAAGCAAACAAAGAGTGGCTGATGTACTTTGATGGTGCCTTCTCGCTGCAAGGCACCGGTGCGGGCGTGCTACTTGTCGCGCCCACCGGAGAGCACCTCAAGTACGTAGTCCAGATGCACTTTCCCAAGGAGCAAGCAACGAACAATACTGCAGAGTATGAAGGTTTGCTTCCCGGTCTCAGGATCGCAGCAGATCTTGGAATCAAGAAGCTCATTGTCAGGGGTGACTCGCAGCTTGTCGTCCGCCAAGTGAACAAGAGTTATCAGAGTCCGTTGATGGAAACTTACGTTGATGAAGTGAGAAAGTTAGAAGAGCACTTTGACAGCCTACAGATGGAACATGTTCCAAGAGCTCAGAACGACATTGCCGATGGCTCGTCAAGCGCGCCAGACTTAAGTTACCTGTGGAACCAGGGATCTTTGTGCTCAAACTGACTTAACCGTCCGTAACGCCATCAACTGGACAGAGCAAGAAGAGGAAGTTGATTTCTGGTGAATATTTTCCGACAGAGCTCCCCGAAGCCGCCGCCAAGAAGGTCCCCAAGATCAACACCAAGAGGCCGAGGAGGCGATGCTCGGCAAGCCCTAGGGTTTGTTCTTGAAGCGACGCCCCGACAAGTTTTGCTCCGGCAAGCTTGCCGGGAACGTCAAGCTCCGGCTGAGCCGCAGTGTTCTCGCCGAGAAGCGGATGTTCCCGCAGCAGATATATGCTTTTAGTCCTTGTTGTCGAGCCGCAAGCTCCAAAGATGGGCATAGCAGATTGTCCGCTTCCTTGAGACAGAGAACTTCCAAGAGCAAGAAGAAGCGGAAAGAGTAGCTGGCGATCAAGTATGTACCAGCCATCGACAACACACTGCATGTATGAGACTCAACGGTGTGAAATTGAAGTCTATTCACCGAAGATGGACAAAAGCTGTTGGCAGAGATACATGGAGGCATATGTGGTCACCACATTGGCAAGAAGCGCGCTTGCCAAGCAAAGCATTCCGCAAGGTTTCTTTTGGCCGACAGCCTCCGTGATGCAACCGCACAAGTAACTAAGTGTGAAGCGTGCGGCCCATTCCAAGCAGATACACCAGCCAGCTCAAGCTCTCTAGACGATCCCTTTATCCCGCCATTTTCGTGCGGGGCTCAACATCCTCGGCCCCTTTCCCGAAGCTGTCGGGGCTTTGAGTACTTGTACGCTGTAATCGACAAGTTCACAAAGTGGCCGGAAGTGGAAGCGATGAGGAAGGTGACAGCGCGATCGGCGATCAAGTTCTTCAGGTCGATTGTTTGCCGCTTCGGGATCCCTAACAGGATCATCACCGACAACGGCACGCAATTCACGAGCCGCACCTTCATGCAGTACGTCCAAGATCTTGGCGCCAAGGTCTGGTTCGCTTCCGTTGCTCATCCGAGAAGCAACGGTCAAGCGGAAAGGGCAAATGCTGAAGTGCTGCATGGACTCAAGACTAGGACTTTCGACAGGCTGCGCAAGTGCGGAAAGAACTGGATTGAGGAGCTGCCGGTGGTTCTTTGGTCGATCAGGACGACGCCAAATCGAGCCACTGGCCAGACACCTTTCGCTCTAGTCTATGGAGCAGAGGCAGTTCTCCCCACGGAACTCGTATGCAGGTCACCTCGAGTGCTCGCTTATGATGAGCTTGAGCAAGAGCAGCTGCAACAAGATGACACGCTGCTCCTTGAGGAAGACCGTCTTCAGGCTGCTGTACGAGCTGCTCGATACCAGCAAGCTTTGTGCCGCTACCATAGCCGCAGTTAATGCCGAAGTCTCGAGGAAGGCGACCTTGTTCTTCGTCGCGTTCAGTCCGCCAAGAATTCCAACAAGTTGACGCCGAAGTGGGAAGGCCCTTACCGGGTGAAACGAGTCACTAGGCCTGGTGCTGTCCGCCTTGAGACCGAAGATGGCATTCCGGTGAGCAACTCCTGGAACATTAGGCATCTTCATAAGTTTTACCCGTAAGGCACGGTTGCTGGAACCTGTTCCGGCAACCACCTTTTGTACAAGTCTTGCCGATGTTGCATGTAATCCTTTGTACAAAGCCGGGCGCAGACCCCGTGCATAAGTAAAGCTCATGTGCCCCGCACATCTTGTCAATTTCATGCTTTCTATCTTTTGCATGTGTTATCTGACACCTTGTGCAGCGCCTACCCCCGGTAAGCAATAACGAGCCGTAAGGCTCCATATCTTTATTTTCTCTTCTTTCTCTTTCT
This sequence comes from Aegilops speltoides, assembly GCA_021437245.1. Taxonomy (NCBI): domain Eukaryota; kingdom Viridiplantae; phylum Streptophyta; class Magnoliopsida; order Poales; family Poaceae; genus Aegilops; species Aegilops speltoides. Next base: position 188,711,758 of record CM038142.1, on the reverse strand, counting down.
CAAAAGCAAGGAAGGTTCCCACGCCCACAAGTTTGCCGGGGGGAAAGGAGGAGATAATGGTGTGGACCAGGCGTTGTTCAAGAAAGTTTTGCCTTGCCGGGACCCAAACGACAGAAAAGCTAAGTTGCCAAAGTTTGAGCAATCAGTTTTACATTTTTTAAGTTATCTTCCTCGAACGACCGTGCTTTGTATGGAAAACACATGTGCGGAGGAACCAACTCGTAGCTAGTTGCGCCTTACTTTGTTTCGAGTCCGCTCAACAACTTAAGTGAGCTACGACTAGTTGCGACAAGGTTTCTTGTCGGTGGCGGCACCGCCAAAGAAGTTGCCGACGTCCAAGACTCGGCCTTCATGGCTAAGGTGCTCATACGACAAGTTCCCTAAAAGCGTAGGGCAAAATTATACAAAGGAAGGAATCAAGTAAAGGAAATAACATAGCAATCGATACCCAAAATAGAGTTATATTACAAGATAGCTTGTCGCAGCTCTAACAGATTGTTTTCATAACATGACCAGCAGCGACAAGAAAAGGAGAAAACGGGTAGCCTAATCTTCACGATCGCCCTCAACCCTCTTGATCTCGCTCACCTTGTCCACAATGGGTGTGACAAGGGTCTTGAGCGCTTCTAGATCAGCATCCGGCGGCAGCTTCTTGAGGACATTGGTGAGGTTGAGGCCCGGGTTGCGGAAGGCCACCTTAACCAACACCTTTTGAAGAACTCCTGCGCAGATCGTGCGCGACTTGTCGGCCAGCTGCTTTGGGATCCTTTCCTAGAGTCGCTGGAGGGCCGTCGCCACGCCTTTGAAGAACAAGCTGAGCTTGGCGCTGGGTTGGAGGTTCTCATCGGAGGGATACCTGAAATCCTCCATCCCCAGCTGCGCTAGCTCCCTGTCGATGGCTGCGGCAACATCCACAAGCCCCTCTGTCCAGTGCTCCACATTCTCCATAAAAGTGTTCTGGGTGGCAACAGCACTCGCCAGCAGCGCCTCGTCGGCCTTGATCTGCTTCTTCAAGGCCACCTCCTGCTCCCTGGCGCCGTCCAGCGTCTTGGTCAAAGTAGTCAGCTTCAACTCAAGATCTGCGTTGCAGTCCTTGGCGGCGCTGAGCTCCTTGCCCTTCTCAGCGAGACTACCCTGCAGCTCGCCAAGGGTGTAGGCGTCCTTCTCGCGCTCACGCTTGAGCGCGGCAAGCTCTTCACCCCTCGCCTTGACATCGGCCTCCAGCTGCGCCACCTTCATCTCCAGCTCCTTCTTGGCGGCCTCGGCAGCTACGGCGGCATCCTCTGCTTCCTTGAGAGCCCCGCCGAATGTTTCCTCGCGCGCAGCAAGCTCCTCCTCATGGCTGTCAAGATTGACCTTCCGCTGCGCCAACTCGCCCTCCCGCGCAAACAGCTCCTCGGCGGCAAGCCGCTGTTGCTCTTCAACTTCGGCCTTCTCGAGGAGGAAGGCTTTCCGTTCCTCGGCGAGTTGCTCCCGCTTCTCTGCCAGGGACCGGAGAGCTTCCTGGTTGCGACCCCGGAGCTCCTCCGGGCGCTTCTCGATGTCCACTCCCGCCTGCACGACAAGCGCTTCTCGGGATTCCACCTTGGCCTGCCGAGCGCGGTAGAGCGACACCAGCTTCTGCAGCAGCTGTTCCTCTTCAGACTCGCCGCTGCTGCTGCTCGGCGCGTCAACCAGCGTTAGCCCAGCGGAGGCGAGCACCTCTCCATCCAAGACTTCTCCTTTGACCGGCGCCCTGGAGCTTGACGCCCAGGGGAGCTTGATGAAGACACCATCGCCAGCCTTGAAATAGGCGCCGGGCTGGGGCTCTTCGGAGCCTGACGCAGCGGCAGCGGCAGAGGGATCGGCGGTCGGCGTAGCGCCTTGCACTCCTGCGGCCTCTGGGTCGTCGGTCGATCGCTGACCCTCGCCCGGCCTGCGGCGGCAGCTTTGGCGACCTCTTTGCCGGCCAGGATCATCGGCGTCACCGCTTCTTGATGGCAGCGGCGTCGTCGGTATTGCCAAGACGCGTTCTCCTCGCTGCAACCTCGGTCTCCATCGGCTCCGTGATAGGTGGATCTGAAGGCGGAAGAGGGAGAAAAGTCAAGCAAATATCCAAAAGAAAATCGAAGAAGAAGAACCCAAGGAAGTTTCAAGCAAGAGGATTACTGTCTTTGGGTTCTCTGACGATCTCCATCACCAAGGGGTCATTGCATCGCCCCTTGCCGGAGAACTCTCCCTTGCCGGGGAACCCTCCCTTGGCGGTGTAGTCGAAGCCGATGTCATGATGGGGGCGGCTTTTGGGCGCTCCTGGTGAGGCTGTTGTGCTCCTACACAAACCAATAGTCAGATATCAGCAAAGAAAGAGCACCCATGCGCGCCTAAGAGCGGGAAGTAAACCATATACTTACGCTGGGGGCTGCTTTGGGGAATGATTACCGGGTCCGACAAGGTGGTCTCGGGCGCACCCCCCGTTGTCGCGGTCGGTTCGTCCTCGATGACAATCACCGGGACCTTGGCTCTCTTCGCCGCTCTCTGGGCCAGAGTCCTGAAAAGGAATGAGTTCGGAGTAAAGCAAATCAGATACAAGACAAAACAGCAAGAATTGAAGAACTACAAGTACAACAAAGAATCTTACTCTTCTTCTTCCTCGTCGGAGCTGAGGTCTGGCCCACCTTCGGCGCGACGAGGCGGAGGAGCAGGTTCCCTTAACCGCTTGGCGGGGGCAGTGGCGGTGGCCCGGGAGGACCCCGCTCCAGTTGCCGCAGCGGCGTGAGGCGCTCCCGCGGCAACAGTGCTTGTCGCGGTGGAGCGTGTCGCACGGCGCGGCGGCTGTTGACTCGTTTGCCGCCCTGCTACGTCCCCGGCCTTGCGGAGACGCCTTCTTGGTGGAGCTGGGGGCTCTGCTTGCGGCGGGCTGTCTGAAGACGAGGAGGAAGAGGAGTTGGTCTCCAACGAGCCGCTCGCACCCTCGGTGGGATCGCTCGACTCGACTTCAGGCCCGACAAGCTCTCCCTCGCCGGCAAGCTCTCCCTCACCGGCAAGCTCATCTCGCTCGGCAAGGCTTGCCGCCTCTCCTGCCTCTGCCTCCTCCACGGTGAATCCAAACTCGCCCGCGGCAGCGGCTGCCGCCGCCTCTTCCGCCCTAGTGGCGATGCGCTGCATCTCCGCATCAGTGGTGTCGCGGGTGAGGCTCTTCTGTTCATCGGAGCGGACCGCCACTTCCACCAAGCCGTCGAAGAACTCCTGCATGACGTCGTCTGCAGGCTCTTGCCAAGTTGGGACAATTCCATGCGAATCGCATAGTGGCATCATTGCATGGATGCGGTCGAGCAAGGAATTGTTGCACAGCGGAACGACACCCTTCGGCAACCTGAACCATTCGGGATGTTGAGGGTCGTGCTTGAACAATTCCTTGAGCATCGCGTCCAGTTCCAGGACAGTGAAGTTGAAGTTGAGGCCCGGCGCAGCCTCATGATGTCCGCCGCACCTTCAACTCCCAAAGCGGGTCTCCTCTCTCTGGGGGCGAAGCGCGGCGGCGAAGAAAATCTGCGCCAACGGCGCCTACAGTGAGCCCGGCAAGCCTGAGGCATAGGATCCGGGTGACGGCAATCTTCAGCCTATCGTCTTCCGGGGCCACTTTGCTCCAATCGTTGCCGCGCACTACTGGGGCTTGGCGCTGGGCAGTAAACGGCTGCGGGTTCTCCTCGACATTCCAGCACCCTCTCCATTCCTCCCACTTGCCGTGGAGCTCTCCCTCCAGATAAGATTCCTTCTTGCCGGCCCTCGAGATCCAAGTGATTTCACCGGATAAAGGCTCTCCTCTCTCAACTCGGGGCATAAAGAAGTGGCGGAAAAGGGCTACATTTGGATGGACTCTGACAAATTTTTCGCAGAGATGTGCGAAAACTGCCATGGTCAGAACAGCATTGGGGGTGAAGTCAAGAAGGTGGAACCCGTAGGTGTTCATAATGTCGCAGAAAAATTCAGAGAAAGGCGGGTAGAGCCCGCAGTAGAAGAACAACGCGAAGAAGGGATATCCATTCGGAGCCCGTTCCGAAGCGGCGGCGGAGAGTACCTTCGTGCGCAGATGCCCTCGCGTCTCCGTCGACCGGAAGACGTAGTAGTACTCCCTCAGCTACTTCGCGGCGAGCTGGGGGGGGGGGGAAGGTTGTCCGCTCCCTTCGCAGTGCCGCGAGCCGCTGTGCCTCGGTCGTCTTCACGGCCTTCCCCTTGCCGGTTTTCGGAGCCATCGTGGAGGTGGTGGGGGAGATCGACGGTGTTGGTGGTGCTAGTGGCGATGGGGGGCGGAGCGCCGCTCTCTTTCAGCTTTGGGAAGAAGGGGGGAGCGGCGGAGATTTCTGAGATCGGATTAGCAACTGGCGAGATGGGCGAACTGCCCCTGTTTCCCGCTTATAAAGAGGGAGAGGCGACGCCCGTCTTCCGAATAAAGAAACCACCCACGATCTCTCCCACGACGCTGCATTTAACGCGTGCCGTTCGGGGAGGTCGCGGTGGATACGGAGTGAGATACGGCGTAACCCGTGCCACGCTGCGTGCCGTGCCTGTTTGGGCCCGCCCAACTTCGGCACCGTGTGGCCCAGAGCCGGTGGCTCTGCCGGTGTACTAGAGTAGGGTACCCTAGTATCCCGAACTTGTGCCGGGCGATCGCAGCACCAGCGGCAAGGCTTGCCGGGTGACCGCCAAGATCCTCCGTGGTTCCTCTGGAGCCATTCAAGAACAAAGTATTCAAGCCAACGAGACAAGGCCCCGGCAAGAGGAGCTTGCCGGGAAGGCCAACCGAGGCATCTCAAAGAACTTGCCGTGACGCGCCACGCGTCCCGGCAAGGCCCGGTGAGCGACAAGCTTCCGGACGCGACAAGACAACGACCGCGGCAAGGCGCTTGCCGCGGCAAGCTACCACTCTGTACCCACGCTCTAGCACATCCACCAACGTGTCGCCCTGGTGCCTTTCCAGGCGTGCGTGGCAAGAGGCTGTGCAGCCAGCGGTGCGAGGTGGCAAGCGAAGCTGACAAGATTGCCATCGTGGCAAGTGGTGGCGCCCCTGACGGTCCCTTTTTGCACTATTTGGGCGACACAGACGGGCATTTAATGCTTTTGTCCCTTGTCATCAGGGTTAGGTATGATACACTGTACAGGTAGTTGTACCAACCGCAACTCTTTTCCATTTTTACCCTTGCCTGCGTTGCCACCTGTCAGTGACCCCTTGAGCATATAAAAGGAGGCCCATGCGCAACTTAGAGGGGGGTTCGAAGGCAGAAAACACTCACGCTCGGTCTCGTTAGCAGCTAGTGTGTACTGTAGCACTCAGCGCTCCCGGGCAAGAACTCAATACATTCAGACATGCAGCAGTAGGAGTATTATCTCTCCGGAGAGCTATGAAGCTGGGTAAACCGCTCGTGTGCTTCGCCTCGATCTGCTCTTCGCACGATCTCCGCCCCCCGCCGAACCGAAAGGGGCTCGGTCCGCCGGTCCCATAGGTGTCCGTGGATCAGTTTTCCCACGACATCTTTGGCGCGCCAGGTAGGGGGCGTCGAGGCTGTGTGAACCTGATTCGGCGTTCACACGAGCTAGATCTTCATCTTCTTCATCGACATGCCACCGAAGAAGAAGGCTTCAGAGGTGGCTGCTCCGTCCATCGCCGATCCCACCACCACCGAGCAAACGGGTGGTGGGGTAGACGCCAACGAAGAACGGGCGTCGACGAGGAGCTCACGGTGCTGCCAGGTCAAGGACAAGGCTGCGCAGACTTCGCATCCGACATGCACCGCACCCATCTCGGGGAGGCGGGACCGGCGGCGTCATGGTACTCGTGGTACCATACGCTCGTTGGACCAAGATCGAGTGGTGGATCTCGGGTGCTCAAGACCAGCATGCACGCCAACATCTTTGGCACGAGCAAGACATGAGTCGCTCGACGGATCTCGCTCCTTCTAACATAGTTAGAAGTCCGAGCATATCCCTCCTCGCACCGCTCGCCATCGCCACCCACCACTCCAGCAGAAGCTTTGGTAGAAGCTGAATCGCTCTGGATTACCCTCAACGGCGCACAAGATCGATGAATGGAGGCCACCATTTAGAGTCTCATCGGCCGCCAGCAAGTGACACTCGCGCAGCCGAAAGTACATCGCAGCCGCGGCAAGACTGCCAGGCGCAAGCCGATGGCGACAAAACCGATGGGGGTGCAACCACCGTGCACTCCCGGCCCCGAAGGCCAAGATCGCCGACTCGCCGGATCTACCTCGACAACGACTCCACCGCATCATCAGATCCACGAGCTCGTCGCGATCAGCGCCAAGTTCTTCACGAACGACAGCAAGAAGACGCTCGTACTCGCATCGAGCATCGAAGAGAAGCGCGACATCAATTGGACCAGCGCGCTGGGCGCTGTGTCGACATGCATGCTCCAGGGGAACCAGGTGACTTGCCGTACGCGGTAGGTTGCCCTGCATTCACTCGTGAGCTGCGGCAAGTCCAGTGGCCCAACACAAAGAATTTCAAGCCAAACGTACCAGAGAAGTACGATGGCAAGTCGCATCCGTCGGAGTTCCTCAGCATCTACACCATCGCGGTAAAAGCTGCTGGGGGGCGAGACGACAAGATCCTTGCCAACTAATTCCCGCTGGTACTCAAGCCCAATGTCAGGTCCTGGGTCATGCACTTGCCGGACAACTCCATATCCTCCTAGGCAGACCTATGCCATCAGTTTTTCGGCGCCTTTACAGGCGGCCACAAACCTCATGGCCAAGAGAGCGACCTTCATCGCCGCCTGAAGGAAGGAGAGCCCTGCGCAAGTACATTCAGAGATTCGTGTACAAAGACAACATCCAGATGTCCACCTGCCGCGGTCATCGTAGCGTTCCATCGAACGTCGCGAAACCACAGGATGCGGGAGGAGATGGCGATGTGCAAGATCAGAGACGTCAGTGAGCTATATGCCCTGGCCGACAAGTGTGCACGTGCTGAGGAAGGGAGGAAACTCCCCGGAGAGAATACAGAGCAGGAGGGAGGATCGACAATGAGGATGCTGCCCAAAGAAAGAAAAAAACCGGCGGAACAACAGGAAGAAGAAGGGCAAAGATGTGCTAGTCGTTGAGCAGTCCGGCAACAAAGGTGGAGCCAAAAACGCTGTGGCAGCCACCGACAAGCAGGATAGATATGATCTTAAGAAGTTATTAGCTAAATGGAAGCAATAATCTCTTAATGCTAGAATGAAACCTGACCCTGCTTTTGCTACTTCACCTATTTGTGTTACTGATAAGGATTATGAATTCTCTGTTGATCCTGAAATATTTACTTTGGTTGAATCTGATCCTTTTTATGGCCTTGAATCTAAAACTGTTGTGGCACATCTTACCAAGTTGAATGATATAGCCACCCTGTTTACTAATGATGAGAAGTCTCGCTATTATTATATCCTTCAGATATTTCCGTTCTCATTAAAAGGTGATGCTAAGACGTGGTTTAATTCTCTTGATCCTGGTTGTGTGCGTAGTCCCCAGGATATGATTTATTACTTCTCTGCTAAATATTTTCATGCTCATAAGAAACAAGCTGCCTTGCGGGAAATATATAATTTTGTGCAAATCAAAGAAGAGAGTCTCCCACTAGCTTGGGGGAGGCTTCTCCGGTTACTTAATGCTTTGCCTGATCATCCTCTTAAGATAAATGAAATACTTGATATCTTTTATAATGGACTAACCAATGCTTCCAAGGACTACTTGGATAGTTGTGTTGGTTGTATTTTTAGGGAAAGAACAGTCGACCAAGCTGAATTTCTATTGAATAATATGTTGACTAATGAAAATAATTGGACTCTCCCTGAGCCAATTCCTGAGGCAATTCTTGAACCAATTGAGCCAACCCCTGAGTCTATTCCTAAACCTACTCTGAAGAAGAGGGGTGTTCTATTTCTCAGTCCTGAAGATATGCAAGAGGCAAAGAAATCAATGAAATAAAAAGGCATTAAAGCTGAAGATGTTAAGAATTTACCACCTATTGAAGAAATACATGGTCTTAATATACCGCCTGTTGAAGAAACACATTGTCTTGATAACCCGACACATGTACTAAAGGTAAATTCTCTCTATAGATATGATAAAGTTGAAATCCCGTCTACTAAATTTCATAGCCCATGCTTAGATGAATTCGATGACTTTATGGCTAGACAAGAAAGTTTTAATGTTTATGTTGGTAGAGAATTAAAGAATAATGCTTTTGAAATAGGATGCTTGAGTGATTATATGGCTAGAGTTAAAGATGAACTTAAACTCATTAGCAAATATGCTTCTATGGTTACCACTCAAGCTGAGCAAGTACTTAAAGCTCAAAGTGATTTGCTCGATGAGTTAAATAATAAACATGACTTTGCTGTTAGAGTGGCTACGAGAACTGGTAGAATGACTCAAGAACCTTTGTATCCTGAAGGCCACCCTAAGAGAATCGAGCAGGATTCTCAGAGAAATAATTTAAAGGCACCTAGTTCTTCTAAAAATAAGAAAAAGAACCTGTTGTAGACCTGTTTCTGGTGAACCTGTTGTAGACGCACCTGGGAATCCCAATGATATTTCTATTTCTGATGCTGAAACACAATCAGGTGATGAATATGAACTAGTGATAATGTTAATGATAATGTTCATGTTGATGCTCAACCTAGCAAAAATAATGATGTAGAGATTGAACCTGCTGTTGATCTTGATAACCCACAATCAAAGAATCGACGTTATGATAAGAGAGATTTTGTTGCTAGGAAGCACGGTAGGGAAAGAGAACCATGGGTTCAGAAACCCATGCCCTGTCCTCCTAAACCATACAAGACAAAGGATGATGATGATTTTGAGCGCTTTGCTGAAATGATTAGACCTATTGAAAGAACATGCGGTGCCCCCATTTTTGGTTTTGGCAATTGATGACAATCTCTATGGACTAATGGTTGCCTTGAGTTATATTTGAAGGGTTTGTCTATAGGATTTTCTTGGAGTCCATTGTTTGGTTTCAAGGAGAGTTTGTGATGACCACGGTGCTATTAAGGAATTATCCAAAGACCGGTCATGTGAGTGTTGAGATTATGGCAAGCATGTCTTGAAGAAGAAGATTGTGTGATCATTCATGTCCACCTTCAAGACATCATCCAAATGAAGAGAGGTGGAAAGATTCAACACACAAAGCGCACAAGATGTACTGAGGGATCAAGTGATCCCATGGTATGGTAAGCATTGTCCATTACGCTTTGTGTGCTAACCCATGGTTTTTTCGTGAGAGTTCGTTGTGGGGTTAGGTTGCGGTGTGCAAGTTCAAGTGATGCATCACGAAGAGATCAAGTGCTTGAAGCTTGCCGTCCATTGTGGTGACAATGGACTTGTGAAGATGAGCGGAAGAGTGGCTCACCAATAGTGGAGTATGGGGGAGCAATCAACTAGTCTTCATCGAGCCAACGCAATCAAGAAAGGTGGTCCATCTTGAGGAGGAGTAGATCGTCATCATCTAGATCAAGTGGACTTTGTGCAAGGCAAAGGTTTTCCCTTGATAGGTTTTCTATATTACCGGTCTCATGGTAGTTGTGGGAGACCGGGTTATAGGATCGATTGCCGTACTATCAAGGGGGGCTCTCGATGAGTTGCTTGATCGTATCGTTCATAGAGAGCTCAAACCATTGCATCCTTGCATCATCTTTATTGGTTCTTGTTTGGTTCTTCTCCTTGTGAGTTTTGGAGCTTATGGTCATTTTTATGACAAGCTCAAGTTCATTGAAAACGGAGTTCACTTGCATCGTCTATGATGTTTTCGATGTTGGAGGGTATGTCGGTTCTTTTCTGTTGGAGGTTTCACTCATTTGCTGTTTTGATGCTACTCGTTGTCTTGTTTCAAACAAGCTTGAGTTTGCTCAATTCGGAGCTCATATGAAGAAGTTATGGCAGTTCTGGTTTTATTGTTTCCCTCTGTTGTCTTCTCTGCTGAATGAAGGACTCCTAGTGTTGCTGATCTGGGGCATGCGGTAGTACTGCTCTCCGGAGCGGTAGTACCGCAGGCCCTTGCGGTAGTACCGCAGTCCACTGCGGTAGTACTACAGGTGCTCACGATAGTACTGCCCTGTGGGAGCGGTAGTACCGTGGCCTCAGGCCAGGCGCAGCTGCTCGAGCGGTAGTAGGGGCGGATGTAATTTTTTACATCCACGCCCTACGCGGTAGTACCGCGCCGTTGGCGCGGTAGTACCGTGGGCTCTGGCAAGGCTTAGCAGCATGAGCGGAAGTAGGGGCAGATGTAATTTTTTACATCCGCACCCTACACAGTAGTACCGCTCTTCGTGTGCGGTAGTACCGTGCCGGATTTTTGCGCAGGTCCTCCCTCAGCGGAAGTAGGTACGGAAGTAATTTTTTACCTTCGTGCTTTCTCTATGCCTAGTGTTGCCTGCCTTACGATAGTACCGTAGGGGCGCGCGGTAGTACCACTCCGGCGGTTCTACCGCTCGTTGCCCTGTGCAATAGGCCTTCATCTGGCCAGTTCTGCACATGCGGTAGTACCGCAACCTGCAGCGGTAGTACCGTAGCCAACCGCGGTAGTACCATAGCTCCTTGCGGTAGTACCGCATCGTGCGGGCTGAGTGAGGGGATAACGGTTGGATTTTCTCCCCACCTATAAAAGGGGGTCTTCTTCCCCATTGAGACCTAATCCTTTGAGCTCGTGTTCTTCCTCCATTGTTGACCTTCTTCGAGCTTGCTAACTCTCAATCCCTCCTATGATTCTTGCTAGTTCTTGAGGGAAAAGAGAGAGGAGATCTAGATCCACGTTTCCACCAATCACTTTCTCCTCTAAGTGAGGAGAACCCCTTGGATCTAGATCTTGGATTTCTTCGTGTTCTTCTTTCGTTCTTCCTCTCATTTTCCTCCCTAGCATTAGTTGCTTTGGTGGGATTTGGGAGACAAGGACTTGGGCACTCCGTGTGCCCTTGCCATTGCATTTGGTGCATCGATTTGAGTTCTCCACGTGATACGTGGAAGTTACAAGTTGAGAAGCTTATCACTCTTGGGTGCTTGGTGCCCTTGAGCTTGTTCCTCTTGGGTGCTTGGGCGCCCTTGAGCTTGTTCCTCTTGGGTGCTTGGGCGCCCTAGACGGTTGGTGGTGTTCGAAGCTCAATCATTGTGGTGTAAAGCTCCGGGCAAGCGTCGGGGTCTCCAATTAGGTTGTGGAGATCACCCCGAACAATTCGACGGTTACCGGTGACCGCCCCAAGGGTTGCCAAAGTGTACGGGTTCGGTGACCGCCCCCAAGGGTCGCCATTTGTACGGGTTCGGTGACTGCCCTCAAGGGTCCCTTAGTGGAATCACGGCATCTTGCATTGTGCGAGGGCATGAGGAGATTACGGTGGCTCTAGTGGCTTCTTGGGGAGCATTGTGCCTCCACACCGCTCCAAACGGAGATTAGCGTCCGCAAGGGTGTGAACTTCGGGATACATCGTCGTCTCCGCGTGCCTCGGTTATCTCTTACCCGAGCCCTTTACCTATGCACTTTACTTTGTGATAGCCATATTGTTCTTTGTCATATATCTTGCTATCACTTAGTTGTTCTTCTTGCTTAGCATAAGTTGTTGGTGCACATAGGTGAGCCTAGTTGTTGTAGGTTTTGTGCTTGACAAATTAACCGCTAGGTTTATTCCGCATTTGTTCAAGCCTCTACCGTAATTATTTTAAAATGCCTATTCACCCCCCCTCTAGGCGACATCCACGATCTTTCACCTATCTTATTACGTATGCGCTTAACTGATATGCTTAAATTAAATCCTTATGCTAATATATGAAGGATATCATTACAAATGAAAGAAAGATACCGGAAGCTGAAATTTTCACCATGCTTGCTAATTATACTTTTAAGGGTGGAATACCAAAGAAACTTGGAGACCCCGAGGTACCAACTATACCATGCTCCATTAAAAGAAATTGTGTTAAAACTGCTTTATGTGATCTTGGAGCTGGCGTTAGTGTTATGCCTCTCTCTTTATATCATAGACTTGAATTGAATAAGTTGACACCTACTGAAATATCTTTGCAAATGGCTGATAAAACAACTGCTATACCTGTCGGTATTTGTGAGGATGTGCCTGTTGTGGTTGCAAATGTCACAATCTTAACGGACTTTGTTATTCTTGATATTCCCGAGGACGATAGTATGTCGATTATCCTTGGTAGACCCTTTTTGAATACTGCAGGGGCTGTTATTGATTGCAACAAAGGCAATGCCACTTTTCATGTTAATGGTAATGAGCATACGGTACACTTTCCGAGGAAACAACCTCAAATTCATAGCATCAATTCTATTGGAAAAGTTCCAACTATCATTATTGGAGGTTTTGAATTCCCTCTTCCTACTATCAAGAAAAAGTATGATATTCTTATTGTTGGGGATGTTCATATCCCCGTTGAGGTAACCTAGTGTTATTCGAAATTTCTTCGGTTCCTATTATTGGAATGAGTTTGTTAACAAGACTTGATCAACCTTGTTAGTGGATTCATTTTGATGATCATGAGATGGATGAAACTAGAAAGCACAACCTTACATGACCCTCTTTTTACTTTACATTATTTAGAATAAATAAAGCAAAAATAGTATTATCACATGCATTTTCGAATTATCCGTGCAATAAAAAAATATCCCGAAAATAAAAGTGCTCCAAATGCCCTGCAAATTTAGTATGATTTTTATGGAATATTTGAGGATTTTAGGCACTGAAAACACTGCGGGAGGGGCAAGCACCAGGCCACGAGGGTGGAGGGCGTGCCCACACCCCCTGGGCGCGCCCCCTGTCTCGTGGGCCCATGGTGGCCCCCCCTCCACTTATTCCTGCACCCACACACTCCATCTTCTTCCGAAAAAATCCCCATCCAGCTCAGGCACGAGTTCTAGCTCATTTTGTTGCGATTTTCGATCTCCTTGCTCAAAGCTCCATTCACAAAACTGCTTTGGGAGATTGTTGCTTGGTATGTGACTCCTCCATTGGTCCAATTAGTTTTTGTTGTAGTGCTTTATTCATTGCACATTTTTGTTGCATAGGTGACCATGTTCTTGAGCTTGCATGTCAAATTATGAGGTCCCAAGTAATTCTAATGCATGATATAGGCTCTAGGCACTTGTAGGAGTAGTTGCTACCAAGCTTATTTAGTTTTATCCACTTTTATTTTGAAGTTACTAAAAATTTCAGAAATTTTCAGAAAATGATAAGGATATTTTTGAGGGGCTCTTCTAGCCAAGGCTCCCAGGACAAACAAGCTAAAGAGAAGGAAAAGGCCAAATATAATCTTCCTCGCGTAGCGGAAGTACGGCCGTGCCATGTGATAATTTCTTGAGAGAAGCTGGGATTTATGAAGACTTCTATTCTTTGATTGAAAATGCAGGCCTCACTGACTTCCTCCACGACCGGATCGATCAGTATCTCTTACTCACCAATACTTTCGTGCAAAACTTTTATTACTATCCTAAGAAATCACCTTCTTCAATATCGTTCCATTTATATGATGAATTCAAGGAAATGTCTTTACGTAATTTTTGCGCGGTATGTAGAATACCCTTTGATGGCAAGTTAGATGAACCACATCGTAAAGATGTGGATGGCTTTGTTAACATCATTACTGTATGGGATCCAAAGAAGGGTTCCGATGCGAGGATCTCTAACATACACTTTCCTGTTTTACGCTACTTTGCCTTATTTGCTAGTCGATGCTTAATTGGTCGTGGAAATAGTGGAAACTTCAATGTTCCTGATATTATTATTCTTCTCCATGCCTTGTTTGGTGATAATAGTTTTAGTATGGGTGTCGTTATTGCTAAACGGCTAAACCTAAACTGTACAAAGGGCCCCATCTTTGGAGGTATCTATGCTGCACGTCTTGCTAAACATTTTGAGGTACCTATTAGACACCATGAGAAAGAGTACACAATATTGCCTCCTTACATTTTAGATTACAGGAGCATGGTAGCACATGAGTTTATTGTTCATAATGATGATAAGATGCTCCTGTATAACTTGAGATTTAATAAGAAACACAATGAGACTGTTATTCTGCTTGCGCCTTTGTTGTTTGATTTGACTGCAGTTAATTATCTTGTCACGCCGGAAGCGGTGTACGCTCATCGAGGCAAAGCATCCACTCCAGAGCCTGAGCCCGAGCCGGAACCTTCACTGGACCCTTATCGTGCATCATCTTACCAGTGGGATCCGGAGGAGATGGCCAGCCAGTGGTATCCTAATTACACCCCTCAGTACACCGGGGAGAGTAGCCGCGGTCCTTGGCAATAGACCAACTTAGGCCAAAAGCCTAAGCTTGGGGGAGTGCGTATTTCTCACCGACTTTACATTCATGTTCACACACTATTCTAGCTATCGGTTCTCATACTCTTTCATTGTATTATCCATACTAGTTTAATTTTCTTTTTCTCGCTTTCTTCTTGTGTGTTTGATAAACCTTAAGAAAAGCCAAAAATAATAGTTAGTTCAATTTCCATGCTTGTAGTAGAATTAAAATGAAAACCCAAAAAGATTTTTCGTTCTTCTTCTTATTTGTTGGGAGCTTTCCCGTGTAAATAGTTTTCTTTTCTTTTCTTTCCTTTGGGGGTCGAGAGTAGAAGACCATATTGAAAATGCTTAGTGGCTCTCATATGCATGATTGTTTATTTAACTTAGAGCCCATATTACTTTGTCTTCTCTCTTGAGTTGAATGCTTGTAGATCCCAGCTTAGTCCAATGCACGTGCACTATTATTATTATACACATCGTTCGGTCGTGCAAATGAAAGGCAATAATGATGATATATAATGGACTGATTGAGATGAGAAAAGTTGGTATGAACTCGACCTCTTTTGTTTTTGTAAATATGATGAGTTCATCATTCCTGATTCAGCTTATTATGAAGTAAACATATTTGCAATGACATTTAGAGATCATAGTTGCTTGTGACATGCTTAATTAGCTATGAGTTATAATGGTTTACCTTGCATGCCAACATGCTATTAAAATGATTATGATGTGGTATGATGGGATGGTATCCTCCTTTGAATGAATTGAGTGACTCGACTTGGCACATGTTCACGCATGTAATTGAAAACAAATCAACATAGCCTTCAGGATATTTATGTTCATGGTAGATTATATCCTACTCATGCTTTTACTCGGTGTAAATTAATTTAATGCATGTTCATGACTGTTGTCGCTCTCTCAGTTGGTTGCTTCCCAGTCTTTTGCTAGCCTTCACCTGTACTAAGCGGGAATACTGCTTGTGCATCCAAACTCCATAAACCCCAAAGTTGTTCCATATGAGTCCACCATACCTTCCTATATGCGGTATCTACCTGCCGTTCCAAGTAAATTTGTATGTGCGAAACTCCAAACCTTCAAATGAAATTCTGTTTTGTATGCTCGAGCAGCTCATGTTTCAACTAGGGCTGTCTATATCTTCCATGCTAGGTGGGTTATTCTCAAGAGGAGTGGACTCCGCTCCTCATTCAGGAGAAAGGGTCGGTATCTGGGATGCCCAGTCCCATGATAAAAAAAGATCAAAGCAAATCAAATTAATTAAAGAAAACTCCCCCCAGGGCTGTTGTTAGTAGGAGGCACTCGTTGTTTTGAGCAAGCCATGGATTGATGCTTGTTGGTGGTGGGGGAGTATAAATTTTTACCATTCTGTTTGGGAACTGCCTATAATGCATGTAGTATGGAAGATATCGCCATCTCATAGTTGTTGTGTTGATAGTGAAAGTATGCCGCTCAAAATGTTATTCATCTCTATTTTAAAATCGAGCTCTGGCACCTCTATAAATCCCTGCTTCCCTCTGCGAAGGGCCTATCTATTTACTTTTATGTTGAGTCATCATCCCTCTTATTAAAAAGCACCCGCTGGAGAGCACACTGTCATTTGCATTCATTACTATTAGTTTTATATTGGGTATGACTTGATTGGATCTCTTTTACCATGAATTACAATGTTTAGTCACTCCTTGATCTTTAAAGGTGCTCTGCATTTATGTTTTGCGGTCTCAGAAAGGGCTAGCGAGATACCATCTTGTTATGTCATATTATGATTGTTTTGAGAAAGTTTTGTCATCCGAGTTTTATTATTATTGCTCGCTAGCTGATTGCCATTGATATGAGTAAATGTGAGACCTAAGTGTTATTGTGAGTATGGTTAGTTCATAATCTTTGCTGAAAACTTGAATGCTGGCTTTACATATTTACAACAACAAGAGCAAACAGAGTTTGTAGAAGTTCTTCTTTATCACTTTCAGTTTATCAACTGAATTGCTTGAGGACAAGCAAAGGTTTAAGCTTGGGGGAGTTGATACGTCTCCAACATATCTACTTTTCCAAACACTTTTGCCCTTGTTTTGGACTCTAACTTGCATGATTTGAGTGAAACTAACCCGGATCGACGTTGTTTTATTGAGAAGCGCCATGGTGTTGTTTATTGTGCAGAAAACAAAAGTTCTCGGAATGACCTCAAAATCCACGGAGATAAGTTTTGGAAAATATAAAAAATACTGGTGAAAGAATCAAGGCCAGGGGGCCCACACCCTATCCACGAGGGTGGGGGGCGTGCCCTCCCCCCTTGGGCGCGCCCCCCCAGTCTCGTGGGCCTCCTGATGCTCCACCGACCTCAACTCCAACTCCATATATTCTGTTTCACGGAGAAAAAAATCAAAGAGAAAGTTTCATCGCATTTTACGATACGGAGCCGCCGCCAAGCCCTAATCTCTCGGGAGGGCTGATCTGGAGTCCGTTCGGGGCTTCGGAGAGGGGGATTCGTCACCGTCATCATCATCAACCATCCTCCATCACCAATTTCATGATGCTCACCGCCATGCGTGAGTAATTCCATCGTAGGCTTGCTGGACGGTGATGGGTTGGATGAGATTTACCATGTAATCAAGTTAGTTTAGTTAGGGTTTGATCCCTAGTATCCACTATGTTCTGAGATTGATGTTGCTATGACTTTGCTATGCTTAATACTTGTCACTAGGGCCCGAGTGCCATGATTTTAGATCTGAACCTATTATGTTTTCATGAATATATGTGAGTTCTTCATCCTATCTTGCAAGTCTATAGTCACCTATTATGTGTTATGATTCGACAACCCCAAAGTGACAATAATCGGGATAGTTCTCGGTGATGACCATAGTTTGAGGAGTTCATCTATTCACTATGTGCTAATGCTTTGTTCCGGTTCTCTATTAAAAGGAGGCCTTAATATACCTTAGTTTCCACTAGGACCCCGCTGCCACGGGAGGGTAGGACAAAAGATGTCATGCAAGTTCTTTTCCATAAGCACGTATGACTATATTAAATACATGCCTACATTACATTGATGAGCTGGAGCTAGTTACATGTCACCCTATGTTATAGCTATTACATGAGGAATCGCATCCGACATAATTATCCATCACTGATCCAATGCCTACGAGCTTTTCACATATTGTGCTTCGCTTATTTACTTTTTCGTTGCTACTGTTACAACTACTACAAAACTGCTATCTTTACTTTTTTCCACTGTTACCATTATTATCATACTACTTTGCTACTAAATACTTTGCTGTAGATACTAAGTTATCCAGGTATGGTTCAATTGACAACTCAACTGCTAATACTTAAGAGTATTCTTTGGCTCCCCTTGTGTCGAATCAATAAATTTGGGTTGAATACTCTACCCTCGAAAGCTGTTGCGATCCCCTATACTTGTGGGTTATCACCCACGAAGGACTTGCCTCACTAGGGGTAGATCTTCACTAAGTAGGCGATTTCCTTGCCCTTACAAACTCCTTGGTTCAACTCCACAATCTTGTCGGAGGCTCCCAAGTGATTCCTAGCCAATCTAGGAGACACCACTCTCCAAGAAGTAACAAATGGTGTGTTGATGATGAACTCCTTGCTCTTGTGCTTCAAATGATAGTCTCCCCAACACTCAACTCCCTCTCATAGGATTTGGATTTGGTGGAAAGAAGATCTGAGTGGAAAGCAACATTGGGAAGGCTAGAGATCCAGATTCATATGGTAGGAACGGAATATCTTGGTCTCAACACAAGTGTAGGTGGTTCTCTCTTAGAAAATGTAGGTTGGAAGTGTAGGCACGTTCTGATGGCTCTCTCCATGAATGAAGAGTGGGTGGAGGGGTATATATAGCCTCCACACAAAATCTAACCGTTACACACAACTTACCAATCTCGGTGGGACTGAATCGTCAAACTCGGTCGGACCAATTTAGCAAATAATTTGACCATTAGGGTTTTCGGTGGGACCGACATGCAACTCGGTAGGACCGATATGGTTAGGGTTATGGCATAACATAATCTCAGTGAGACCGATTACACAAACTCGGTGGGACCAATTTTGGTGATCAGCTAACCAGAGAGTTGGTAAGGCAAACTCGGTGGGACCTATTTGCTCATCTCGATTAGACCGAAACGTTACGAAAGGGAAACAGAGAGTTTGTATTGCAATCTCGGTGGGATCGATCGCTCATCTCGGTTTGACCAAAACATTATGAAGGGAAACAGAGAGATTACAATCCCATCTCGGTGAGACCGATTTGCCTAGGGTTTGTGGCAGTGGCTATGACATCTGAACTCGGTGGCGCCGGATAGGAAGAATCAGTGGGGCCGAGTTGGACTTTTGGTTTAGGTCATATGTGGATATGAGAAAGTAGTTGAGGGCTTTGGAGCAGAACACTAAGCATTTTGAGCAAGATGCCATTAAGCAACACCTCATCCCTCCTTGATAGTATTGGCTTTTCCTATAGACTCAATGTGATCTTGGATCACTAAAATAGAAAATGTAGAGTCTTGTGCTTTGAGCTTGAGCCAATCCTTTTGTCCTTAGCATTTTGAGGGATCCACTTTCCTCATCCATGCCATGCCAATCATTGAGCTTTCCTGAAATATTTATCTTGAAATGGCATTAGCTCAATGAGATATTTGTTGTTAGGAATTACCAAAACCACCCAGGGATAGTTGCACTTTCACCGGCGTGAAGGCCGGGCTAAAGCATGCACGTCGATCAGAAGTAAGGAGGGAATGCAAATGATAATATAACATGCATACCAAACAAAAAGTGGCGATCATTTGCTTCGTTTATATCTTTATGGATACATCGAGACGTGTTTAGGAAAATAGTACCATAAATATTGAGGTCATGTTACATGCCAGAAAATTTGTATAAGGGAAAGGTTTACACAGGTCCATGGCGTAATGGTTTGCAAATCCCAATGGTACCCTGCCACACGTCTGTGTGGTTTCTCCTTAGTAGTGAGTCCTTTAAGAGGAGAGGTAAGGTGGTTGTCTGTAAATAAGATAAAGAGGGACCAAAGAGATAGCCCTCATGCAACCATACAACTTTTAGGTTTTCAAAAGAACCTGCAGTGAAAGAGAAAAGAGAAAAAGGTAGGTGAGGTCCGAATAGGATTGAGCCATACTTTGGACCAGTCCCGCGGTGTGCCTCCAACGTTGCCCAAGGTATTTTAAGTGCATAGTTATGTATGCATAGTACATATACCACGACCTTATGGGGCAGTCGACGGAGGTAGAATTGCTATTTAGGGTCCGGGTCCGCCGACCTATCTTCAAGAAGTGCGGGCCGGACCTTTTTGGCAATGTCATTGGTATTAATGGCCGATGCGTTGTTCGGCCTGATGAAGCCGCCGTATACCTCGGCTGCTAGGGCCGCGGTGTGCTCTTCGGTTCGGAGGGAGCGCTTGATGTTTCCATTGACTATAATGACGCCCCGCGGTCCAGATATTTTAAGCTTTAAATAAGCATAGTGCGGGACCGCATTGAAACGGGTGAAAGCGGTCCGTCCGAGCGGTGTGTGATAGCCACTGCGGAAAGGGATGATATCAAAGATTAGTTCTTCACTTCGGAAGTTGTCCGAAGAGGCGAATACCACTTCCAGTGTCAGTGAGCCCGTACAACGGGCCTCCACGCCGGGTATCACTCCTTTAAAGGTAGTGTTGCTTGGCTTGATTCTTGATGGGTCGATGCCCATTCTGCGGATAGTGTCTTGATAGATTAAGTTAAGATTGTTGTCGCCGTCCATAAGGACTCTAGTGAGATGGTTTCGTCAATGATAGGATCAATTACCAGGGTGGCCGAGCCCCCGTGACAGATACTGGTTGGGTGATTCCTGCGATCGAAAGTGATTGGACAGGCTGGCCATGGATTGAACTTTGGGGCGACAGGCTCTACGGCGTAGACGTCCCTTATGCGCGCTTGCGCTCTCTTTTGGGTATGTGAGTGACGTAGATCATGTTCACTGTCTTTACTTTTTTTGGGGGGGGGGAATCTGTTTCTGACCCCCGGTGTTCGGCTAACGGGGCTCATCATCATCCTTGCTTGGAGGTCCCTTCCCCTTGTGTTTGGTATTTAACTTACCGACCTGTTTTAAAACCAAACAATTTTTATTGGTGTGGTTAGGAGGCTTGTCGGGGTACCGTGAATCTGACAGGGCCTCTCGAGGATTTTTTCCAAGTTGGATGGACCGTCCCTGTTGCCTTTGAAAGGTTTCTTCCACTGACCGGATTTAGATGCACTGCATCCGGCATTGACTGTCGTGTCTTCGGTGTCGTCGATGTTATTCCGGTATTTATTTTTGTTGCGGCATGGCCTGCCACTATCGTCCCTGGCCTCAGAGGTGTCGGGGTTGCTGGAACTGTTGCTTCTACGAGCTAGCCAGCTATCTTCGCCTGCGCAGAAGTGGGTCATAAGTGTTGTTAGGGCTGCCATGGTTTTTGGCTTTTCCTGCCTGAGGTGTCGGGCAAGCCATTCATCATGGACACTGTGTTTAAAGGCCGCTAAGGCTTCAGCATCTGGACAGTCCATGATTTGGTTCTTTTTAATGAGGAACCGATTCCAAAGTCTATGGGCTGACTCTCTGGGTTGCTGGATAATGTGACTTAGGTCGTCGGCATCCGGAGGCCGGACATAGGCGCCCTGAAAGTTGTCCATGAAAGCGTCTTCTAAATCTTTCCAGCTCCCTATGGAGCTCTCTGGGAGGCTATTTAGCCAGTGCCATGCTAGTCCCTTCAACTTCAGGGGGAGTATTTGATGGCGTGGAGGTCATCTCCACGAGCCATGTGAATGTGGAGAAGAAAATCCTCAATCTAGACGGCAGGGTCTGTTGTTCCATCGTATTCTTCGATGTTTACGGGTTTAAACCCTTCCGAAAGTTGGTGCTACATTACTTCATCAGTAAAGCACATAGGGTGTGTGGCACCTCTATACCTGGCTACACCGCGACGCAGTTCGGATGACATATGTGTTCGGTGTTGGCCTCACACTTGATGATGTCGATCATGCCAGGTTTGGTGGTCGTCGTCTCGTGCCGGAGCACGTCCTATGGATCCATAGATTAATCTGGTCTGACCGGCTTTATTGGCCAGGTCCTGACGTAGGTCATAAGTGTAGTCCGGCGCCGCTGTCTCCCTGCCTCTACGGCGAGGTGGTGTGGGATGGTGTTCGGCTTGATAGGCCGTTTTGTCCTGTCCACGTGGTGGTCGGTCTGGTTGATCGGCTCTCGGATTTCGGGTTCCGCAAACCCTTGAGAGGTTCAAACTCTGGGGTGCGTGCGGAGATCTCAACCTACCCAGCCTGCCTACTCATGATCCTCATAGCCAAGCGCGTCGGGCTCAAAGGAACAGAGAGACACAACAGTTTATCCTGGTTCGGACCACCTTGCGGTGTAATACCCTACACTAGCTTTGTGGTGGATTGCCCCGAGGGGCTGAGGATGAACTTGTACAGTGGATGAACAGCCTCAGGAGGTGAGGTGTTCTTGAGCTCGGGTGAGCTGGTGTAGGAGGAATGGCTTTGCTCTGTTCGGATCCCCTTATATGGTGGTGGCTAAGTCCTATTTATAGTGGCCTTGGTCCTCTTCCCAAATATTGGCGGGAAGGGATCCCACAATGGCCAGATTTGGAGGAGGACAAGAAGTACACCCTACCATGACTAAAGTGGTCTTTGCCTGCAAAAGCCTCTAGTCGTGACGCTGTGGTGGGCTCGGCGATGACCTCCGTCCTGCCGTCCTGGCGGTCTTGGTCTTGTTGCACCAGAATGGAAACCTTTGGCTGATTCCTCGGGACTCCACGCCTGCTGCTTGCCTCCTTTGCACCAAAGAGGAAACCGGTACTCTGCGCACGCTGGCGCCCGCCTGGCCTTGGTCGTCATGGCTCACGTTAGCTGAGCCTCATGAGGTCGCACCTTGCATAGAAGTCTCCGCTCTTCAGAAGCCAGCCTGAGGAGGCCGATCCCCTTGGAGGTCTTGGCGTCGCCCGCCTCGCAAAGCTTAGCCCCTCGTGAGGGTCTTGAGTTGTTGATATGAAGCTGGGCCATACCAGGCCGTCGATGGAGCCACACAGTGGGCTGCAGGCAGGCAAGTCTGGGTACCCCCGTATCCAGACTGTCGACAGTAGCCCCCGGGCCCAAGGTGCGCTCGGACTTGGCTTCTAGGCGAAGCCAAGGTGCAAGTGCGGAGCGCCGCGGGCCCTAACCGCCTGCGGCCTTGAACGACACGTGTCGATTGATGGGATGTAGGCGTCTTCACTTCCCCACGCTGCCTCGGCAACCGTTTGACTTGACGGGTCGATGCTGCATGCAGAAGATCATCATTACGCGAGGTCGTGGAGGCCGGCGGTTGGCCTCCCTCCGGCTATAAATGAGGGGAGGGGGACAGAGCCCCTCTCACTCAACTCTTCCTCCGTATTCTCGCCGCTCGCCCCTTCTCCTTCTCCATCTTGCTGTAGCATCCATGGCGCCGCCGCGGAGGTTCTCGGCTGCTGAGAAGGGAAAGGCCCCCAAGGAGGGGCCAGCTTCTCCACCACCCAAGAGACACCGCGGTCGTCCCCGCAAGCACCCCGCGACCCCGGCTATGGCCCCCAGGGGGCGCGGGATCACATCTCCAAGGGTCAGCGTCTCCCTTGGCGCTTGTGGTGGTACTTCTTCTCGCGGCGGGGGCCACCGGCTCCGGGGCAGCCCCCACGATGAGGGGAGGCACGCTGTGGTTGCGCGCCCTCCTCGCCCACGCTTCTCCTTGCTGGACGTGCTCCCGGAATTTGTGGTGTGGTCGGAGAAGCCTGCCGGCACCTCGCTCCGGCTTCCGTGCTTCTTCTACGGTGAGCTGCCATCCTCGGGGCTCGACGGTCTTTGGCTGCAGGATGACGGCTGCAGGAGCAGGGCCACGTGGGTGAGGGCTGAGGTCGCCGCCACGGGCAGCATGGTCCTGACCCGTGGCTGGCAGACGTTCACCCGCTGTAACGCCCCGGATTCGATGCGCCAGGTGTCTGCCAGTTATTCGCCATCTTTGCCATGTCATTTGCTTGCGTGTGCACTTTGCCATGTCATCATCTGCATTTCATATATTGTCATCATGTGCATTTCATTTTGCATACGTGTTCGTTTCATGTATCGGAGCATTTTCCCCGTTGTCCGTTTTGCAATCCGGCACTCCTATATCCCCTGGCGTCCCCCTTTTGTCTCTCGTTGTCAGCGGGTATTAAACTTTCTCGGAATGGACCGAGTCTTGTCAAGCGGCCTTGGTATAGCACCGGTAGACCGCCTGTCAAGTTTCGTGCCATTTGGAGGTCGTTTGATACTCCAACGGTTAACCGGGTAACCGCAAAGCCTCTTTGACTTGCAGCCCAACACCCCTTCCAAAGTGGCCCAAAACCCAGCAAACTCCCCTCCATGCTCTCGGTCGTTCGATCACGATCGCGTGGCCGAAAACCGCTCCTCATTTGGACTCTCCTAGCTCCCTCCACCTATAAAAACGTCTCCCCTCTCCATTTTCGGATCAATTTCTCCCCAAAACCCTAATTTCCCCTCCGCGCCGCGCCGGACATGTCCGGACCAGACCGGACACGTCCAGCCGCCGCCCGCATGATCGCCTCCATAGCGTGTCCCCCCCGCCGTCTCGCGCCGCCAGCGCGAAGCCATGCGCCGACCCTTGCTCGCCCGCCGCCTGCCCGCGCGTCGCCCGGCCCCCGCCGCGCTGGCTGCCGCCGTCCTCGCCGCCCGACCGCCGCCCGTGCGCGCTGCGGCGCGCCTCGCCAGGCCTCGGCTTCGCCGCCCGTAGCCGCGGACTCCGCCCGCGCCGCCTCGTATCGCCTCCGCCTCCGCCTCTCCCACCTCAGAGCGGCCCCGCCGCTCCGCCGCCCCCGCTCGCCGCCGAGTCCCAGGCCGCCGCTTGCTGCTCCGGTCAGATCCGGGCGTGGTGCCCCGTATCCGGCCAACCTCGGCCGCCCCCTCGCCTCCCCGCGCCGCCCCGACTCCTCCCGGCCTCTCCCCGAGCTCCGGCCGTCTTCCTCGTCATCTCCGGCGAGTAATCCGGCGATCATCGTAAACCGTGCAGATCTGGAGGTTGTCCCGAAATGCCTAAGTCCCTGTTTTCTGACATTATCATGCTATGTTTGACATGTCACATCTCTGCACCCGTTGCTCCGATTCATGCGTATAATATGTCAAATTGTTCGGCTCAACGAGTACTTCATTTCATTCCATTGCATGATTTTCATTTGAGCTCATCTTAATGCCCGAAATGCTGTTGGAAGAGTGTATGTTGATGTTAATCTGCTGAAACTGTTATAACATGCTCATTTGTCATTTTTGCCATGATTGATGTGTGCATCCTATGAGTATGAGCTCTACATGTATGTTGATCTATGCCATGCCATATTTCCAGGGGTGTATGCCATGTATTTTTGTGACCAATGTGGTGACTAGCACAAGCATGCAAACTAGGCTTCGTGATATTGCTGATTTTGGTCCCAGTTCTGCTGTTATTTTGATGCCATATAAACTTGATGCTACAGAGAGATCCATGCATATTTACAGATACTTCAGTAAGGGTGTTTTGAACATGTGGTTATTGTATATCCATTCATGCCCTTGTTTGCAATTATGGAGTAGCCTAGCATGTCATTTTGGTGCTCTACTTTTGCTTCAAAATGTTTCCTGGCAGATTGTTTACTTGTTATTCAATTTAGCCAAGCTTGCTATAGTTGATCCTTGCATGCTATGGACTTGTTCTTGACTTGGTTTGTTTCACAAACATATATTCTTGATGATGCTATGATTATCTTGTCATGCAATGACTTGTGGTGAGTGAATCGAGCTTGTTAAGTAGTGTACTTGCTGTTGCTGTTTTGCTAGGCAGATTCTGTTATATTTTGTTGCTATATAAACATGTTGCTACTAATCATTCTATGCATAATCTGGAGATGTCCTACAAACATGTTTTGATCTACATGTCATGCTCTATCCATTCATGCCCTTGGTTGCAATTATAGCCTGCTGTAGCATGTTGTTATCTTGCTCTAATGTTGCTTGAAAATGTTGCTGTCAACCTGTTAACATGAAGTTCAATATTTCCATGATTGTTTCCTAGTGATCCGTGCACCCTATGAACTTGCTATTGCCATGCTTAGCTTCATAAACATGCCTTCTTACTGTTGGTTGCCTTGCCATGCCATGTATTGCTCTGTGGTGAGTGGTTCAAGCTCACGAACATGCCTACTTATTGTTGTTCCTGCATGTATGAATCTGTAATATAACTTGCCATGTTTACATGGGTGCCATCATATTTTCCGTGCCCTTTTGGCTCATGGTTAGTACGGGACTTTTGATCTATGATATTAGTAGATTCATGACATGCCTTTGTTTGCCATGATATGTTCCTGTAACATGTTGTTTGCTTGCTCTAAACATTGCAACCTGATGTTATTTCTGCTAAAGTCTGAAACTGTTATTAATTGCAATATCTCCATGTCTTTTTGAGCATGATCCATTGATTTCTGGAGATAGCTCAGTGTTCATGTTTTGTTGTCCTTTACCTGTAATTCATGCCCATGCCTTTTGTTATTATGTTGGGGTGTTGTAGCATGTTCTTTTGATGCTTGCAATATGCCTAGTTGCTGTTATGGGCAGATTGTTGTTATGACTTGTATAGTGTGTGTGTGTTGAACCGTTGCTCCGTTTTGAGTGTGCTCTATATGAAACTTGCTTGATTTTGCATGTAGCTTCATATTATCATGTTGCATCCTTGTTTTGGTGTGTTTGCTTGATGTTTGTATGCATTTTGCATCAATGCCATGTTTGACTTGTTTTGCTCATATCTTCTAGGCCGTAGCTCCGAATCTAATGAACTTTATATGTAACTTGACTAGAATTTCGTGTAGATCATCTTGGTGCATTTTAACTTGCTGTTTAACAACTTGAACATAAGGTTTATTCAGATCTGGACTAATTTCGAAATTTGCATATGAGGACTTACCGGAATTGTTATATGTTGCTCCCGGCCTCATTTAACCTTGCCTTGATGTGTTGTTCTTGTTTGCATCATCTCTTGCCATGAGTAGCTTCATGTAGCTTTGCCATGCATCATGCTTGTTGTGCATCATGTCTTGTCATGTGTGGTGTGTTTACCATGTTGTGTGCTTCTTTCCGATAGTTCCCGTTTCGTTGCGATCGTGAGGATGCGTTCGCCTACGCTTGGTTCGTCTTCGTGGCTTCATCTTCTTCATGGACTCGTTCTTCTTCCTTGTGGGATTTCAGGCAAGATGACCGCTACCCTGGATCTCACTACTATCATTGCTATGCTAGTTGCTTCGTTCTATCGCTATGCTGCGTTACCTATCATTTGCTCTTCAAGCCTCCCAAATTGCCATGAACCTCTAACCTTTGACACCATTCCTAGCAAACCATTGATTGGCTATGTTACCGCTTTTGCTCAGCTCCTCTTATAGCGTTTCTAGTTGCAGGTGAAGTTGAAGATTTCTCCGTGGTGGACAGGATTTTGGTTGGGATATCACAATATCTCTTATATTATTAATGCATCTATATACTTGGTAAAGGGTGGAAGGATCGGCCTTATGCCTGGTGTTTTGTTCCACTCTTGCCGCCCTAGTTTCCGTCATACCGGTGTTATGTTCCCGGATTCTGCGTTCCTAACGCGGTCGGGTGATTTATGGGACCCCCCTGACAGTTCGCTTTGAATAAAACTTGTCCAAAGAAGGCCCAACCTTGGTTTTACCATTTGCCTCACCACCACCTACTTTTCCCTTGGGAGTTGCTCTCTCGAGGGTCATCTTTATTATAGCCCCCGGGCCAATGCTTGTCTAAGTGTTGGTCCAAACTAGAGCACCGTCTTGGGACCATCCCTTA
The DNA here is from genome assembly GCA_021437245.1 of Aegilops speltoides. Classification (NCBI taxonomy): domain Eukaryota; kingdom Viridiplantae; phylum Streptophyta; class Magnoliopsida; order Poales; family Poaceae; genus Aegilops; species Aegilops speltoides. Next base: position 188,684,578 of record CM038142.1, on the reverse strand, counting down.
GCAACTTGGGTTACATCGTACTGTGTCGCTTAGCTTATCCGGTGTTGCCCTGAGAACGAGATATGTGCAGCTCCTATCGGGATTGTCGACGCATCGGGCGGTTTTGCTGGTCTTGTTTTACCATTGTCGAAATGTCAAACCAGGATTTCGAGACTGATCGGGTCTTCCTGGGAGAAGGTTTATTCCTTCGTTGATTGCGAGAGCTTGTCATGGGCTAAGTTGGGACACCCCTACAGGGTTTAAACTTTCGAGAGCTGTGCCCGCGGTTATGTGGCAGATGGGAATTTGTTAATGTCCGGTTGTAGATAACTTGACACTTGATCCGAATTAAAACGAATCAACCGCGTGTGTAGCCGTGATGGTCTCTTCTCGGCGGAGTCCGGGAAGTGAACACGGTTTCTGTGTTACGTTTGACGTAAGTAGGTGTTCAGGATCACCTCTTGATCATGCTAGCTTCACGACCGTTCCTTTGTTTCTCTTCTCGCTCTCCTTTGCGTATGTTAGCCACCATACTTGCTTAGTCGCTGCTGCAACCTCACCACTTTACCCCTTCCTTTCCTATTAAGCTTTGCTAGTCTTGATACCCATGGTAATGGGATTGCTGAGTCCTCGTGGCTCACAGATTACTACAACAACAGTTGCAGGTTCAGGTTATGCGACGACCATGACGCGAGAGTGATGCTTGCTTGCGTTGAGTTTCTTCTTCTGCTTCTTCGATCAGGGGATAGGTTCCAGGTCGGCGGCCTGGGCTAGCAGGGTGGATATTGTTTGAGTTTCTGCTTATGATTCATCTATAGTCGGATGTTGTTCTTGTATGTTGTGATGTTGTATTCGAGTGGCATTGTATGCCTTATGTATGTATCCCCACTATTATGTAATGTTGATGTAATGATATCCACCTTGCAAAAGCGTCTCAATATGCGGGTCTATCCTTGGTGGGACCTTCGAGTTCCTTTTGGATAGGGTCGCATATTGGGCGTGACACCCGCGCACGAGGCCTGACCCGGAAGTGTACCCTCCACTTCAAGTACGACGGCCTGGCGACCCTCTTCGTGAGGGTGTTCAGGGAGGATGACCGCCGCGTGGGGTGCTGCCCAGAAGACGGCAGCGACGACGAGCTCGGCCTTGACATCGGCCGTGCCAGCGACGAGGGTGAGCTTGGCCTTGACGACGTCCACTCCTCCTCCCGTGGCGGCAACTCTTCCTCGGATGAGAGCTCGAGCAACAGCGACTACGACCAGCCTCCGTGCCGTCGATCTCGGATCAAGGGTGGTGGTGGGTCGTCTCATCGCCACGCCCTGGTGAAGCTGGAGGGAATCCCGGCCTGAGCCTGGGGCCGCCGAACTTGGACTCAAGACCAGCCGCGGCCTCGGGCCACTTGAGGGTGAACTGGTGGAGCGCTGGGGGCATCTTGAGGTGCTGCTTGAGGATGCGGCGTTGGCGTTGGATTCGTGCGACCTTGGGCCACTTTTGTTTGACCTTTCCTTTCTTCTGTAATTCGAAAAAATAGGGTGCCCGCTGGAGTGTGTAATGAACTATGGCAGTTATGCCCTTTTATGCAATGCTTATTATCTTAATGTTGTGCCATGAGCTCTGTACTCTGGGTAGGCAAGGGTAGGATAACTTAGCTTGACGTGTTTGCGATGGCTTCCCACCTCACGATGGCGTGGCCCTTGGCATCTGGCGAAGCCCCCATTCCTGGTGACTCGAGAGGTGTTGTAGATCCGCTGCAGAGCTGTTTAGAGAAAAAGAAAGCCTGTCTAGCACCTCGTTCCTCTTTGCGCAAGCCTCCTGTCATAGGTTAGTTGTGTCTTAATGCACCACGTCGTGCTGCCCGAGGGGCATGGACATGAGGGGGTTGCCCGTGAGCTTGACCGAGGGCTCCTCGCGAGGATAAAGCCGAAGCACTGGGGCAACGGGGTTTAGTGTGCTGTGGTTGTGCATGGGCAGACCAGCGCGCACAGACCTGCCTAGCCCCCATGTGCGAGGAAGAGCGACGGACAACTGCCACATCTTCCTGGCCAAGGCTAAGAACAAACGGAACGAGAGGAGAGAAAATCCAACTTGGCGAACCACAACGCGAAAACACCAACTCCATTAAAGATCACTGAAAGATTGCAAGCAACTTCGGAAAGCAAATGAACAGCCGTGTCCGGCACCTAGTCTAGTCTTCTCACCAGCGCGAAGCTAAGTGCTGCCACTAGGACATGGGAGGGAGCCCCCGTGAGGCCCCAGGGCGGCTGTCAGGAGACTCCGGGGCGTGTACATCCACGCTCATTATTACGTGAGAGTGTCACGAGCGGAGACCTTCATAGGCCGGAGCCTTGCTTCATGTCGCCTGATGAGGACCCCGCCCTGCGCCGCCCCCAACCACTGTTGGGGCGTCCAGAAACCAGGACGAGACCAAGGGGCAAGGAGGTGCTGGCGGCACCGTCGGCGACTATAGGCCCTCCGTCGAGGATCGATCAAAAAGGATAACTTTGAGTTGGTTTCGTACCCTACAATAATCTCTTCGTTTGTTCTCCGCTATTAGTGACTTTGGAGTTACTCTTTGTTGCATGTTGAGGGATAATTATATGATCCAATTATGTTATTATTGTTGAGAGAACTTGCACTAGTGAAAGTATGAACCCTAGGCCTTGTTTCCCAGCATTGTAATACCGTTTGTGCTCACTTTTATCATTAGTTACCTTGCTGTTTTTATATTTCAGATTACAAAAACCTATATCTACCATCCATATTGCACTTGTATCACCATCTCTTCGCCGAACTAGTGCACCTATACAATTTGCCATTGTATTGGGTGTGTTGGGGACACAAGAGACTCTTTGTTATTTGGTTGCAGGGTTGTTTGAGAGAGACCATCTTCATCCTACGCCTCCCACGGATTGATAAACCTTAGGTCATCCACTTGAAGGAAATTTGCTACTGTCCTACAAACCTCTGCATTTGGAGGCCCAACAACGTCTACAAGGAGAAGGTTGCGTAGTAGACATCAAGCTCTTTTCTGGCGCCGTTGCCGGGGAGGTGAGTGCTTGAAGGTATATCTTTAGATCTTGCAATCAAATCTTTTAGTTTCTTGTTTTATCACTAGTTTAGTATAAAAGAAAACTACAAAAAATGGAATTGGAGTTTGCCTCATACGCTTCATCTTTTTAATATCTTTCGGGAGAATGATGGAAATGAAAATTGTGCTCAAGTGCTAGAAGAAGAAGTCTATAAAATGTTTGGCACTAAATCTTTGAATGATGAGCATGATTGCAATGTTGTTAGTATGAACTCCTTGAATATCCATAGTACTAATGATGATTGCACTAGTCATGATGAACATGTCTCTTATAAGCATGTCGGTTTTTGTGGAGTGCATAGAGTTTGCAAGTACATACCAGATAGAGAAGATAGATTTGCAAGAGGCATAAGTATTTAGAAACTAAATGGTTGCAAGAAAGGCTAGATGTGAGTGCTGAAAATTTAAAATTTCTTTGCCGTACTTGTGAACTTTGCAATGAACATGGTCATTTAAATCTCTGATGCAAACTGTTTCATGATCGAATCGTGTCCAAAAATTGTGATGATTTGATTTCCAATTTTGTCACTTTCAAATACTAGTGGGAATTTTTCATTATAGAACTTGGCTTGTATATTCCAATGATGGGCTTCCTCAAAATGCCCTAGGTCTTCATGAGCAAGCGAGTTGGATGCACACCCACTTAATTTTCTTTTGATGAGCTTTCATACATTTATAGCTCTAGTGCATCCGTTGCATGGCAATCCCTACTCCTCGCATTGACGTCAATTGATGGGCATCTCCATAGCCCGTTGATTAGCCGCGTCAATATGAGACCTTCTCATTTTTTGTTCTCTCACATAATCCCTATCATCATACTCTACTCCATCCTTAGTGCTATGTCCATGCCTTACGCTCATATATTGCGTGAGGGTTGAAAAGGTTGAAGCGCGTTAAAAAGTATGAACCAATTGCTTGGCTGAAACCGGGGTTGTGCATGATGGGAGCATTTTGTGTGGCGAAAATGAAGCATGGCCTAACTATATGATTTTGTAGGGATAAGCTTTCTTTGGCTATGTTATTCTGATAAGACATGATTACTTTGTTAGTATGCTTGAAGTATTACTAATTTTTATGTCAATATTAAACTTTTATCTTGAATCGTTTGGATCTGAACATTCATGCCACAATAAAGAAAATTACATTGAGAAATATGCTAGGTAGCATTCCACATCAAAAATTCTGTTTTTATCATTTACCTACTCGAGGATGAGCAGGAATTAAGCTTGGGGATGCTTGATACGTCTCCAACGTATCTATAATTTTGATTGTTCCATGCTTTTAGATTACCCGTTTTGGATGTTTAATGGGCTTTACTATACACTTTTATATTATTCTTGGGACTAACCTATTAACCGGAAGCCCAACCCAAATTGATGTTTTTTTCCTACTTCAGTGTTTCGCAAAAAAGGAATATCAAACGGAGTCCAATTGGAATGAAACCTTCGGGAGAGTTATTTTTGGAACAAACGCAATCCAGGAGACTTGGAGTGGACGTCAAGAAAGAAACGAGGCGGCCACGAGGTAGGAGGGCGTGCCCAGGGGGTAGGCGCGCCCCCCACCCTCGTGGGCCCCTAGTGGCTCCCCTGATCGACTTCCTTCGCATATATACTCATATACCCTGAAAACATCAAGGAGCACCATGAGACCCTATTTCCACCGCTGCAACCTTTTGTACCCACGATATCCCATCTTGGGGCCTTTTCTGGCGCTCCGCCGGAGAGGGAATCGATCACGGAGGGCTTCTACATCAACACCATAGCCTCTCCAATGAAGTGTGAGTAGTTTACCACAGACCTTCGGGTCCATGTTATTAGCTAGATGGCTTCTTCTCTCTCTTTGGATCTCAAAACAAAGTGTCGGATTTCGGGTTTCGGCAGACCCTTGAGGTTCGAACTCTGGGGTGCGCGCAGAGATTTTGCCCTCTATCTACTTGCTCCCCGCCGAATCGCTAGGATCTAACTATGAAGGAAGCAACACAAGAGACATGGGGTTTATACTGGTTCAGGCCACCATTGTGGTGTAATACCCTACTCCAGTGTGTGGTGCGGTGTATTGCCTCTTGGGCTAATGATGAACAATACAAGGAAGAACAGCCTCGCGAGGGTCTGTTCTTGGCTGGTGCGATGAACTACTAGGAGGAGTTCAGTCGCTCTATCTATTGGTTTCTTGGTGAGGATCCAGATGCCTCTACCCTGGGGGTGGCTAGTCCTATTTATAGGCAAAGGCCCTGGGCCTCTCCCCAAATATTGAGCGGGAAGGGCGCCAACAATTGGCCATTTTGAAGGGGAACAGTGGGTACACCTATCCTGACTAAAGTTGGTCCTCGCCTGTCAAAGGCTCTGGTGGTGACGCTTGCTTGTGCTCCACAATGACTTCCTCCCTGCCGTTGGGCTGGTCTTGGTCTTGTTGCACCGAAATGGATGCCTTTGCTTGATGCTCTCGCCTGCGCTTGCCCCCTTTGCACCAAAGAGGAAAGGAGGACCACTGCGGGCTGGCGCTCGGCCCAGGCGCCCTTGGTTGTCATGGCTTGCGTCATGGGCACCTCGCGAGTACCCGCCTTGAACTCTCCGCCTCGCTTGAGCCGGCTGATGAGGTTGTGCTCAAGAAGCTCCTTGTCGTCCGCCCCGCGAGGCTTGGCCCCTCGTGAGGGTCTTGAGCTTGTGTTGATGAAGATGGGATGTGCGGGGCCCCCTTTGAGCCACACCGTAGGCCGCAGGCAGGCATGTCTGGGGACCCCCATTCCCAGAACACCGACAGTAGCCCCCGGGCCCACGGCGCGCCAGGACTTGGCCGAGCAGAGAGGCGAAAGGGCAAGTGCGAAGCATCACGGGCCCTAACAGCCTGCATCCTTGGGCGCCGCATGGCGGTTGATTGGACGTGGGCGGCACCGTTCCCCCACGCTTCCTTATTTTATGCCGTGCTAGGCGGACTCGTAGCCGCACACAGCCTCTCCCCTTTTCGCTGCTCGAGCGCTCTCTGTCCTTTCTCCTCTCGAACTCCAGTTTCCACATCCAACCCAATCTCGAATCTCCCTCCTCCTTCTCTGTTGTCATGGCTCCACCGAAGAAGGGAAGAGGGAAGAAGCCCATGCCGCCACCTCGCTCATCGTCGTCGGCGGCCCCCGCCGTCGATCGGCCAATCATAATCAATCAAGAGGGCTTGGGCAAGGTCAGCTCGGCCCTGGTCACCATCTTCAACGAATGCGGGAGGACGACGGCCTGGCCCGCGTCCCGCTTCTCCATTGACAGGATTGCCACTGAGGTCCGATACTTCGCCGACGCCCTGTGGGCAGGATTGGTTCCCCCCCTTTTCTGATTTCTTCAACGCCGTGCTTTCCCATTATCAGATCCATATGATGCATCTGGGTCCTGAATCCATCACTCTTCTCACGGTTTTCGCTTTTGTTTGTGAGGAAATGATGGGCATCCTTCCTTCGGTTGCCTTGCTGCGCCACTTCTTCTCTCTGCGCCTTGTCGACCCCACCCAATGTTCGGGGTGCGTGAGCTTCGTTGCTGCGCCTGAGACAGCGGCCTCAGGAATTGACTTCAGTCTTTCTCCGCCCGCGCCTGGGTTTCGTGAGCGATGGCTGTATGTGGACGTAGGGGTGCCCAACCCCCGCCGACGGAGCTGCCGCGCTGCTGTCCCCAACTCAGGTGGGGCAGGAGGACGCCATGAGCCCGGCTCGCCTTTGTCTGGCGTCGCTTCGAGTTCTTGAGGGAGCTCGGCGTGACGGCGCCCAAGGTGGTGAAGGAGTTCCTGCTACGCCGTGTTGCCCCTCTCCAGCGCCATTCTCACTAGATGTGGGCCTTCAGCGGTCGTGGGGATCATATGCGGCTCCAGGAAGAGGACCTGACGCCTGAAGCACTGAGGAAGGTGCTCTTGGTCTTGACTGGGGATCCTTCCCCCGGTGGCATCCGGCAAGGGGGGGCCTTGCTGTACCTCTACTCGAATAGAGGTGACTTCGTGAGTCAGATGTCCATCTTCGACGAATGGGGGCCGCGCCCTGCTGGCCTCCAGGGGCCTCGCGAGAACCCAGTGGTGGTGGTCGTCCTCGCAGCCGGCCAGGGCGACTCTTCCTCAAGTGGCGGAGCAGGGAGGCATGGGCCTCCGGAGGCCGAGGGTGCCCCTGTCGAGGCGGCAGCGCTGGGCGGCACTCATGAGGGAGCAGCCCCTGAGGCTCATGCTGCTGTGGCTGAAGGTGGCGAGCAGCCGCCCGCGGTGCCCGCGGCTGAGGCCCCCGAGGCCCCAGCTGCTCTTCTTGGTGGGGCGACCGGGGGCGCGCATGAGGTAGATGCCCCCGACGCGGGTCGCCGTGGTGCTTCCTCCTCGTCACAAGCTGACCCCTGCGCTCAACTCTCGGGTCGCTTCCGCGTGGACTTTGAGGACCTTCGGAAGAGGAGGGAGGCCCTGGGCGATGATTACCCTTGTCGCCTGCTGAAGCGTAGGAAGTACTTCGCCATCGATGAGTAAGCCTTCTTCCTTCCCAGCTCCTGATTCTTCTGTTGCCTTCCCTGATCCTTGCTCCTCATGGCCCTTCCTTCCGAGCTCATGGAGGTGGCTGAGGAGCCATCCCCCTCGCCTCCGCCCTCTCCTCCGTCTTCGATCGTTCCGAGCAGCAGGGCCCTTGTGGTGAGGCCAGTTGGTGAGACAAACCATCCCGAGGCACAACGCGGCCCTGCGCTCCCCGCGGTCTTCCTTCGTGAGCCTTCTCGTGGCATAGCCAGCCTGCCGTGGGCTTCTCGTCTGGTGGTGGACCGTGATTGGCTGGGGTATTCCCTGCGCTCTTCACCTGGAGATGGACTGGCTCCGGGTCGGGCTTCTAGCAGGGCGTGCCCGGTCGCATCAAGGGCGCCAGCCCCCAGCCCCCTGCCTGGAAGGGGAGTGCTGATCCGCACCCCACGGCGCTCGCTTGGGGCGGATGATGGTGTGGAAGATGTACTCGAGCGCGCCCGGGAGCGTCGCGCTCTTTGCCAAGGGTTTCTTCGGAGGGCAGCTGACGCGGTGAACCTGCTTGGTGAAGAGCTCGCTGATGAGGACGTGTGCCTTGAGGCCGAGGGCCTGCGCCTGGTGGCAGAGAGGTGTGAGCTGGAGGCGGCTGTCGCCCTCGCACACCGTCAGCGCGATCTCGACGATGAGGAGGCCAAGGCGTCGCTGGGGGCCTCTCGGGAGGTCCGTTCCCGGGCCGTCGAAGAAGCCCGGGAAGCTGACGGCGGCGAGAGGCCCGCGGAGGCGGGCACGGAACTCTGGCGGTGCCGCTCATTGGAGGAGCTGGTGGAGCTGCGTGAGGCGGCCCTTGCGTCGATGAAGGTGGTCTCCGGTGACCCAGCTGAGCTCCAGAAGCGTGAGGAGGATCTTTGGAAGCCGAAGGCAAGCGCTTGAGTATCTGGCGCCTGGAGACGAGGGAGCGCTTGGTGACACGGGCGGAGGACGATGTCGCTGCGCGGGAAGCCCGTGTCTCGGTGGAGGTCAGACATCGGGTGGCGACAGCGCGCCTGAACCTCGAGCGCGAGTTCGAGGAGAGGCTGGAGTTGATCCGGACTGAGGCTGAAGGTAGGACCACCGTCCTGAGGACCAAGCTGGAGGAAGCGACGCGGCGGTTTGATGCCTTGCGGGCTGCACTTGAGGTGGCGCAAGGGGAGTCAACTACTTCCCACGCCGAGGCGCTCCTTCTTCGCCAACGGGTGGATGAGGCTGAGGCCGTCGCGCGCCAGAATGCGGACGAGGTACGTCAGCGGCAGCTCCTGGAACATGAGCACGCCCCCATGCTCACCACACTTCGGGAGAGAGCCAACACGGCCTTGGGTAACATCTGCGAGGCGGCCGTTGGCGAGCCGCACGCCGTTAACTATGCTGGCAACCTTCGGTTCTTCACTGGCATCGTGGCGTAAGCGGAAGCGCGATCGGCCAGGCCACAGTTAGTGGAGGAGAGGAGCTGAGCCCTGCTCGGGCGCACCTTTTCCCGCGTCTTCAGCCATCTCCGGAACATGGATCCTCACTTCGACTTCGATGCCGCCATCGCCCCAGTCCCCCAGGCCGTCCGGGATGACCTGGCGTACTGGGTAGAAGACAACGTGGATGCTCTTGTCAGGGCCTTCGCTTCAGACGATGATGACGCGATCGTGGCCGCCGACGAGGGCGGCGTGGTGAACGGCCCTGACGCTGCCGACGACAACACAGAGGGCGATGGTGAGGCCAGCGACGCCAGCGACGGTTCGGGCGGTGTTCCTGAGGATGCATTGGGGGATTTATCCGACTGACAGTGTGTTGCTCCGGTTTCCTTACCCTGCATGAATAGAACTCAGGCTTTTGTCCTGATGGTTGTGAGAGCATTTATGGGAGGGGGTGCCCCTCATGTAAAACCAATGTTCAGCACACTAGTTAATGCTACATCGCCCATAGGCCCGTGCCAAAGTGGTTGGCTAGGTGACGAGCCAGCTGGCTAGTTTACTTTTGTCCTACGCGAGTCCTGAGATAATTTGTGGGAGGCTGTGGTGCCTTGAATGCCTCTTGATCGAATCTGTAGGATCTGCAGTGAAAAACCTCCTAAGAGGATATGACGGCGGCAGTCTGGGCTGCACGCAAGCTAGGCCAGACCCGGCTCGCGAGGGTCTCACGATGGGAGGCAGCTGAGGCGAGGTTGTAACCGAAACGCGAGAGATTGCTCGAACAAGACTAAGCACCCCTTCCCCAAACACATGCAAATCTCAAATTCGAGTCCAACTTAAATCCAGCGGGGGAAAGGAACAACCGAGGGAAAAGCAATGAAAGAACTCAAAAGGCCGCGTCTGGCACCTAGTCTAGTCTTGGACGTCTTCTCACCAGCGCGGAGCTAAGTGCTACCACTGGGTGTGGGAGGGAGCCCCAGGGCCTGAGGCCGGCACCCCTGAGACTCCGGGGCGTGTACAGCCCCACTCATTATTACGTGAGACTGTCATGGGGCGGCGAGCTTCACAGAACCTTGGGCCTTCTTCACAGTACCGGCCTTGCTTCATATCGCCCAGACGAGGGCCCTCCTTGCGCCACACTCTAGTGCCATCAACGGCTAATCGGAAACCAGGGCGCCACCGATGGGGTAGAGCGGTCGCCAGCGGTTCCCCCGACGACCACGGGTCCTCCGCCAGGGGCAGGCCCTGAGGCACCTCCCCAGCGGAGGGCCTATCTCCTGGGAACGCCTTGCTCCGAACACCGTGGTGGTGATGTTGGATCTCGGCCCCTCTCCTGCAGCCCCCGACGCCCTCCTCTTGAGGGGTAAGAGACTGCTGGAGCGAGGCAGCTGCTTGCTGTGGCGACCTGCACCTCCTGCGACCCATGATTAGTTTATGCCTGCTCTTGAGGGATTAGTGGTACCCGATAATCGTCGCTTCCAGCGTGGCCGGTCGGGCCGTCCTTGGGTTCCTAGAAGAGCTCAGCTTCTGGCGCCTTGTCCCCCCAGCTTGGGCTGAGGAGTGAGCCTTGTTCGCCTTCACGCGGGTGCCCTTGATCCATCATGTGGGGCACGTACTCTTCTGGGGCCGTCACCTCGAAGGCTGCGCCATAGGGCTCCACGTGCCATGCAGTTCCACTTGATGCGCCAACCTGGTGATGGTAGCGCGGCAGCCCACAGGGGCCGTGGGTCGCGACGAGTCCTTCTTCGCTGGCGGGGAGAGGAGCCGGTGCTGCCGCCGACCAGTCTTGGCAACCGGTGTTGGAGTAGCCTTGGAGCCCGCGGTTGCGCATGGGGCCCCCTTGCAGGCCGCCCGAGCTTCGAGGCGGGGCTGAGTGCGAAGGGTGAGCCCCGGCGGGAAGCCAGGAGCTCTGCCACCAGCTCTAGCGACCGCGTCGCGCCGCCTTCCATCGACTGACTGCAGCAGCTCTCGCCACCGTGAGTGCGGCCCTTGAGCTTACTGCTCCGGCGGGTGTCTGGCGTCGTGGCTGCGGCATGGTTGGAGCCCTTCTGCCGACGCGTCTGCGCGGTGTGAGGGCTGTCGGGGCTGTCGCGCGCCCACGGCCTGGCGCCCTGCGGACCGCGAGCTGCACTGGGCATGGGGTCGCCCGGGCGGCGGCTCTGCGTGGGCGGGCCAACCGCCCGAGGATCAGGTTGCCCGCTGGTCGCGGACATGGTGATGCGATCACGATGGGGCGCAAAAGTGGCGGCGGATCGTGCGCCCCTACTGCACGCCAAATGTCGGATTCGGGTTCCGCGAGACCCTTGAGTTCGAACTACAGGAGTGCGGCGGAGATTTCGCCTCTATCTACCGCTCCCGCCGAATCGCTACGATCTAACTCTGAAGGAAGCAACACAAGAGACAGGGGTTTATCTTGGTTCGATCCACCATTGTGGTGTAATACCCTACTCCGGTGTGTGGTGCGGTGGATTGCCTCTTGGGCTGATGATGAACAATACAAGGAAGAACACCTCGCTGATCATTCTTGGCTGGTCTGATGAACTACTAGGAGGAGTTGATCGCTCTATCTATTAGTTTCTTGGTGAGGATCGAGATGCCTCTACCCAGGGGTGGCTAGTCTTATTTATAGGCAAAGGCCTGGGCCTCTCCCCAAATATTGGCGGGAAGGGTGCCAACAATTGGCCATTTGAAGGGGAACAGGGTACACCTATCGACTAAAGTTGGTCATCGCTGTCAAAGGCTCTGGTGGTGGCCTTTGCTTGGGCTCCACAATGACTTACTCCCTGCCGTTGGCTGGTCTTGGTCTTGTTGCACGAAATGGATGCCTTTGCTTGATGCTCTCGTCTGCTTGCCCCTTTGCACCAAAGAGGAAAGGAGGACCTTCTGTGCGGTGGGCGCCTCGGCCGCGCCCTTGGTAAATCATGGCTTGCGTCATGGGCACCTCGCGAGGTATCCCACCTTGAACTCTCCGCCTCCTCATGAGCCAGCCTGATGAGGCTATGCCTAAAGAAGCTCCTTGTCGTCCGCCCCGCGAGGCTTGGCCCCTCGCGAGGGTCTTGAGCTTGTGTTGATGAAGATGGGCTGTGCGGGGCCCCCTTTGAGCCACGCCGTAGGCCGCAGGCAGGAAAGTCGAGGGACCCCCATTCCCAGAACGCCGACACAAAGTTCTCCTCGATCTTCTTGGAGATCTATTCGATGTAATTCTTTTTGCGGTGTGTTTGTCGAGATCCGATGAATTGTGGGTTTATGATCAAGATTATCTATGAAAAATATTTGAATCTCCTCTGAATTCTTTTATGTATGATTGGTTTTGTCGGAGTAATGGGCCATGGGTAGGCTGACCCAGGACCCAAGATCTTTCAAGACAGCCGAGGTGGGCACGCCCTCGGCCGACTCAGTGGCGACCTTGAGAGGCCGAGTCAGTGAGGCGACCTTGAAGACCGAGTCCCAGTGGCGACCTCCGAAGGCCGAGTCCTAGTGGCGACCTTGGAAGGCCGAGTCCCAGTGGCGACCTTGGAAGGCCCGAGTCTCGTGAGGCGACCTTCTAGAAGGCGAGTCCCAGTGGCGATCTTGAAGCGAGAGTCCCAGAGGCGGCGACTCTGGAGCAAGCCGACTTTGAGCTGCGACCTCTCAAGGGGCCATTGTGAGTCGGCCGCGACCTCATGAAGACCGATGCAGGTACAGCCCTATCGTGGCTGTCCCCTCGGACCCAGGGAAGAAGGCATGGCTCTGATGAGCGCGTCACGGGAGATCTCCGAGAGGCGGCACTATTGCCATGCCTCCCTTGACCCTCAGCTTCTGATGCACAAGGCCTTTGTGCCCTGGCAGTGCGTCTGGCCGGAGATCGCGGGCCCCTCGTCGGTGAGATAGAAAAGCGCGGTAGGAGAGTCGAAGGCGGCCCTATGGGGTCGGCCTCCCGAGTCGGCGCCTCCGGCCGGGGCCCTGAGCCATAAACAGATTGGGCGGGAGTGGCGGCGTGATCATCGACGGCGGGCGGCACTGTTCCCACGACCCCAAGACCAAACTGCATCATCAAGCGCTGCACGATGTTCTGCACGTCCATGAGACCATGATCGGCGGGCCCGAGCCAGCGGGGAGGGCAAGCTGCGAGAAGGCCCAGCGGCGGGGGCCACGCCTGGTCAGATTACCATTGTACCCCGGGTAGGCCTATCTAAACCCCGGGGCACCCATGCAAAGGGTTCGACCTGGATAGGTTTAGACATATAGCAAGAGGAAAGAGCCGCCTTGCTCCTTCACTGCCTCCACACAGCTCGAGGAGCACCATTGTACTATCACCCATAGTGATCATCGGAGACCCTTGAGCAGCGATGAGGTGTTATCTCTCTCGGAGAGCCCCGAAGGTGGGTAGATTTGCGGCGTGCATGTCTTCGCCTCATCCGTTTCAAGCACCGCGACGTTCTACTCGCCCCCACCATGATAAGCCACCCGTTGGCATATGTGCATCAACCCCGACATTTGGCGCCCACCGTGAAGGCGAGGTGCACCGTCGTCCGGAGCTACATTGCGGGCGGGAACCTCTTCCTCCCTAGCGGCGCAGCCAGCCCGGCTTCGCCGGATGGAGTCTGCGGCGGCTGGCGCGGCGGCCGCTTCTTGCAGCGCGGAGGCCTCGCCGAACTCGCCGGTGGTCGCCTCTCCGGCGAGCCGTGCGGCGCGAGCGGGTGGCCCCAGAACCTTCGCGGGCCTCTCGATAACTCAAAGTGGCGCCGCGAGCCGCCGTAGAACTTGGAGTCCGTCAAACTCCTCCGACCCGATCTTTGGTCGACTCGGCGCCGTATCGCTTGATACCTTCCCCCAGCGTGGTGGTTTCTGACGAGCCGCTTCGTGCGAGGAGAGCGGCGGAAGCGCCGTCACGGAGGTGCTGCGTCATTGGCCGCGGCGAGCACTCCGGTGAAAACGCCGAGACCCGCTGCTGCGTACTGCAGAACTTTGTCGCGCCCTCCTGAGAGGGCGGAGCGGGCGAGATCTTTGGAAGCGCCGCCTTCAGCTCATTGAAAGGCGCCTAAGAAGTTAGCAAGCATGAGGCGCTTGTCCAGCATACCAGCCTTGAATGGACCGGCGTATGCGGCTCGGCTGGCTCGGACTGGGCGAGCCGTCTCGGCGTGGTCGAAGAAGCGGCGCGGCCATCGCCCGATCTGTTGGGCGGCGCCCGTGTCACGCCACCCTGCGGAGAACATCGCGCCAATAGCGGTGACCGAAAGCGAGAACCTCGGCGGTGAAAGTGCCGTGTGATAGCGGGCGAGTCCAGCAGCTCCTCGGCGCGGTTCTCGCCTTGAAACTGCGAGGCGGCGGCGTGCCGCATGCAGCAGCCGAAGAAATGACGACTTACCCCTCGCCGAGATCAAAGCGCGACCTCCCGGACGCCCGGTGGCGGAGTCGCGGGAGGAGAGAAGGAGCGGCTGCAGCCATAGCGGACTCGCATCTCCATCGGCGCGACCAAGATGGCCGCCCAGCAGCGATGGAAGCGGCGAGATGATTATCTGCCTCCCCGCCCGGAAAACGGCGAGTCTCCCGCCGCTGTTGAGCACCGACTCTCGGAGATCGCCTTGGTGCGCCAGAGAGTCGAGAAACGATGCCCGCCACCCGATCGACCGACTCCACAGATCCACAGCGTTAGAAGAAGAAGAGTGGGTCCGCCTTGCCGGGCCCCGCAGATCGAGCGAGCCCTTCCCAAGGGGTTCACGCTCCCTCGCGATACACCCAAGTACACCGCTCTCGTGAAGCCGGAAGATTGGCTGATAGACTACTCCACGACGTCGGCGCCATGGCCCAGCGGCAACAAGCGGTCGCCGTCAAGCACGTTCCCCTCATGCTCGAGGGCACGGCACGGGCGTGGCTGAACAACTGAAGCCCACAGCATCAACAGTTGGTCGACTTCATGAAGCCTTCATTCGCGCCTTCACCCGTACGTACAAGCGACCTCCCAAGCCGCGCGACTCTCCTTGTGCGTGCAAGGCCCGAGGAATCGACGCGACTATCTCGCAGCTTTGGGGCGACTCGAAAACTCCTGCGGCGTGCGCGAGTGCAGCCATTGAATACTTCACGGCCGGGTGAGAGGGCACCCTCCTCAAGCACAAGCTCCTCTGCGGCGAGGCGAAACCCTCGGCGAGGCTGCTGGTCATAGGCGACAAGTGCACACGGCCGACTCCTCTATGAAGGCGGAGATCCAAGTCAGCGTGGCTGGCAAAGTGACTCCCCAGGCACCCGAGCGCCGGTGGAGCGCAGGAAAGCGGCAGCAAGAGCGACAACAAAGCGCCAAGGCTGACCCGACTTCCAGCGATCGGCGGTCGCTGGCGATAGAAGATCGGCAGCGGAAGGGCAGCCTCGCCATTAGCGGCGAAGGCGGCAAGTCCAATTGGTTGCCGGCTTTCTCTATGGCGGACTCTGGATGGTCCTTGCAAGTTTCTGGCGGTGTGAAGCCGTCGAACCATACCACCGAGGAAGTGCCTTTGGCTCGTCCGGATTGCCAAGGAGCGGCCTCGCTCCTCACGCCGCTGCGAGGGCGCCGCCGCCTTCGCCGCCTCCCGGGCCGGCTCGGCCGGTCGGCCGGTCAAAACAGTTCCCGAAAACCTGAGCATATGTAGTGTTCACCGGTCTGGCGGATGATCGGTAGCGGCGGCGCCAGCAGCGAGCAAAGTCAGCGATGGCGGCGAAGCCCACGAGTTCATGCATTGGTCAAAAGCCTATCGGCTAGAGTCGGGCGATCACCCGAAGGTGATGCAGTCGAGCTCTTACGCCTTGGTTCTCGAACAACTTTGGCCTTGACAAGCGGGCGCCCGTTTCTCGCGGGTCACGATAGGCGGAGGCAGCAGCATAAACATCTGTACAAGGATACCATGGAAGCTTCGGAATCGGCGAAAGCGGCTGCGGAGAGCAGCCGCACCGTGTTCCATGGGATTGTACCCGGCCTCTCCTGTTCGCCGATTAGCAAGATCCTGATAGATGTCCTCTTCGGAGACAAAGATCACTTCCGCCGAGAGCCGATTTGGTTCGAGGTGGTGGATTTGGAGAGCCCGTACCACGCGCTGCTAGGTCGGCCAGCCCTGGCCAAGTTCATGGCGGTTCCCCACTACGCCTACCTCAAGATGAAGATGCCGACTTCGGGGGGATCTGTTGTTGCGGCGACTACAAAAAGTCGTCCGCTTTGTCGCGGCCGAAGCGGTCGGCTGGCGAGTCTTTGGTGATCGCGGCGAAGCGGCTCCTAGATCGCGTCGTGGCGATGGCTGGGAAGCGGCCGGAGATGTCGCCCGACCCCAAGGGTCGGGCGGAAGGATCATTCAAGCGGCTAAAAAACCAAGAAGATACCCTTGGACCCGGAGCACCGGAGAATCTGTTGTCATGGGCCTTGGCCTTGACGGCAAATAGGAAAAGCGAGCTCGTCGATTTCCTCCGTGAAAGTGGGACATCTTCGCATGGTCCCCCAAGGACATGCGGTGTGTAAACCCAGGTCGCCGAGCACAAGCTACATGTCGGGCCAGATGTGAAGCGGTCGGGCATCCCTTGCGCCGCTGTCGGAAGAAGAGAAGAGTCGTAGGAGAAGAGATGGCCGGCTCTGGCGGCGGATTCATCATGGAGGTGTTTTTCGGAGTGGTTGGCTAACCCGTACTAGTCTTTGAAGAAGAACAAGCGATGGCGGATGTGCGCCGACTACACCAGCCTCAACAAAGCCTACCCAAAGGACCGTTTGCTGCGCAGGATTGATCGGTGATAGACTCCCGGCAGGCGGATGCGGCTGTTGAGCTTCTTGGATGCATACTCGAGGATATCACCGGATCAAAGCTGAATCAGTGAGACGGATTGCATTCATCACACCGTTTGGAGCCTTACGCTGCACGGCGATGGCGTTCGGCTGAGGAATGCGGCGCCACCTTTCGGCGTTGCATGCGAAATGCCTCCTCAAGCAACTCAGCGAGGAATGCCCATGTTTATGTGGATGATGTGGTGGTAAAGGCGGGAAAGCGTGGGGCGCTGCTAGAGGATCTTAAAGAGACCTTTGAGAATCTGCGCGATTCGAGATCAAGCTCAACCGAGAGAAATGCGTGTTGGTCCCAGCGGCCAGCTCCTTGGTTTCTGGTCTCCGAGCGGCATAGAGTGCAACCTGTGAAGATCAAAGCCATTGAGAGGATGGAGTACCCAGCCATTGTTGGATGTTGAAGTTCACCGGTGCTTGGCCTCCATAAGCCGATTCATCGGTCAATTTGGCGAAAGCTTCTGCCATTGTATCAAGCGATGAAAGACCACTTTTTAGTGGAACCACAAGGCGGATGAGGCATTTCTCCAAGCTGAAGAAGATCTTGGCGACTCCTTGTGTTGGCGGCTCCGACTCCCAAAGAGCCCATGCTCTTGTACATCGCCGCCACCAGGGTAGTCAGCCCGATTATAGTAGTCGGCGCAAGGAGGAAGGCAAAGCGCTCGGTCGAAGACGATTATATTACTGGCGAGTATTGCCGACCTCCAGCGAGAACTACCCTCACTACGGAAGATGTGCTACGGCATGCATTTTGCCGCCAAGAAAGTGAAGCCCTACTTTCAAGAGCATCCTATCACCGTGGTCTGCACCGCCCCACTCGCGAGATCATCGGAAGTCGAGATGCTTCGGCCGAGTGGCCAAGTGGGCTATCGATCGCTCCCTACACCATCTACTACCAACCGCGCACCACCATCAAGTCGCGCGCTAGCCGACTTCCTCGTCGTTGGGCGAGACTCAATACTTGCCGCTGCGCTGACTCTACTCATTGGCGGCGCGCCGGCGGTTCCAAGATGCGCTCCGGCCTCGGGCAGCGTAAATCCTCACCTCCCCAAAGGCGACAAGCTCGATATCGTCTTTGCAAATCCACCGCTGCCTCCAACAACGTCGCCCGAATATGAAGTGCTCATCCACGGGCTCCGGCTTGCCAGGAACTTCGGCATTCGCCGGATCTTCGCTATGGCGACTCCGACTTGGTGGTTCGGCAATCATCCGGTGGCCCGGGGCGCCAGGGCGCAAACATGGCAAGCTACCGCTTCTTGGTGCAGCAGCTCGATGGATATTTTGAAGGATGTGAATTCCTCCACGTACCAAGCGACAACGATCAGCGGATGCATTGCGCGAGTCGGCTCCACTCGCCAGCGATACCTTACGGCGTCGCCCTTGGCGCCTCCTCAAGCCGTCTATCAAGCCTTCACGGTCGACTCCATTTTCGTGCGGCTCCCCGAGAGATAGTCGGATCGACTCCAAGACCCAAGCAAGCGACTGAAGAAAGCCACGGTCGGCCGGGGCTGCGCCCGGTCGGCCGAGGCTGCGCCGGGTCGGCCAGGCTGCGCCCGGTCGGCCGAGGGCTGCCCGATCGGCCAATTCCCTCAATTCAGCAGCGGCAGCGAGTCCATCCGCCGCCTCCCAGCCCAACCACCCTTGTCCAAGTCATTTGTGGTGGCAATCGAAGAGATAGCGAGCACCTTCATGGGCGCAGCCCATCCTCAAGTTCCTAGTCGACAAGGAGTTGCTGCGAGATGAGACTCGGCTCGGCAAGTGCAGCGCCCGGCGGACCTACACCATAGTCAGCGAGAGTTAGTCGGGCGGCGTCACTTGTGTCCACCGCGCTGCGTAGAATCGAGCAAGGCCAGCGATCCTCAAAGACATCCATCGGGGTGAGTGTGGTCACCATCGGCCTCGAGGCGCTCGTGGCCAAAGCCTTCGGCAGCTTCTTTGGCCGACCATACGGAAGAAGCTAAAGAACTAGTCAAGAAGTGCGGGGGTGCGGTGTTTCGCTCCAAGCCCCTCGGCCCGGCCTGCGCGAAGACAATCCCCATCGCTGGCCCTTCGCGGTTTGGGGCTTGGACATGGTGGGACCTTTCAAGGCGGCCCGGCGGCGACTCATTTGCTTGTCGCGGTGGACAAGTTCACCAAGTGGGTGGGCGAAGCCCATCAAGAAATTAAATGGGCCTGGCGGTGACCTTCATTGCCGACATCACGGTGCGATGCGGCATACCGCATAGTATCATCACCGACAATGGCACCAATTTCGCCAAAGCGCCTTGGCTTTCGTTTACTGCGACCTTGAGCATCCGGCCCGGACCTAGCGTCCGTTGCCCATCCGCGATCAAGCGGCCGGTGGAGCGAGCCAGCGGCCTCATCTGTCGACATCAAGCCTCGATTGGTGAACCCACTCGGCGCTTCGGCGGCTGTTGGAGTGGAAGAAGCTGCTGCCGTCCTCTGGAGTCTACTTACGACCCGAGCAGATCAACGGCTTCGCGTCGTTCTTCCTCGTCTACGGTGCGGCCGTCATCCGGCGGATATACAATTCGACTCTCCGCGAGTCTCTATGTACACGAGGAGGCTGAAGAAGCGCGCCAAGGCAGCGTCGACTTTCTTTGGAAGAGGGCGGCTGTTGGCACTCGGCGGTCCGGCATCTACCGGCGATCTGCGGCGATACTACAACCGCAAGGTCAAGCCAAGATCATTCCAAGAGGCGACCTTGTGCTCCGGCTGATTCAGAGAACAGCGGCCGGCCAAGTTATCGGCGCCTTGGAAGGTCCCTTCATCATCGACAAGGTGCTGAGGAGCAGCGCCTACTACTTGATCGACACTCGAAGCCTCGACACGCCAAGAGAGCGACTCGGCAAAAGCGGAGGCGCCCGTGGAGCATAAATCTTCTTCAAAGATTTTCTGATTGATGCGATATGTATCCGCTACCCCTTTTGTATTAAGTACTAAGACCTTAGGCCCAAAGGCGAGCTCGGGGCGCCTTTGATTATCACGTATGATATGGATCCCGCTACGAAATGCTTCCTCCTTTTTATCATCTTTGTGCGCTGCCGGGTCCAACAAATCGGCCGAGGACTGCTCGCCATATAATGCTATGAAATGCTCCTTGAGGTCGGACAAGTAATGTGTTGTGCTCAAAGCCGTCTCCTACGGAAAGCTGCAGCTCGCAGAGCGACTGTCGGTAAACAAGGAGATGGAAAGAGCGAGCGCACACATGAAAAAATGGCTAAGGACTTAAGAGCTACGCATAGCCCAAGCCGGCTCCCAATTTCCCCTACTAAGCCGACTCACGAGCAGTCGGCTCATAGTTTCAACCTTTATTAAGGACGACCGACTTTGAGAGTCGGCGGCGATCATCGACCAAACTTGCTCACGGCACTCTAAGCGACTAAGTACTTGCCTCCTAAAGTAGCTGGCGCTTGACCCAGTGGCGATCCATGAGGCAGGTGCCCGATCGGCAAGCGGCAGCCGAAGGAAAGGGCAAGAAAAAAGTCTAAAGAGCCAAAGCAAGGAAGGCATAAAATTGATAAATATTTACACGGGCCCTTGGCGAATACACCCATGGTGGAATTGTTGAAACTAACAAGTTTTCAAGAACAAAAGACAGATAAAGGTGATGCACTCTAGGGGCGGCCTCCCGGGCCGGAGGGCGGAGGCGGCAGCATGCATCCGGCGTCGAGGCGATCGGTGAGGCGGTCTCGGCTGAGTCGCCTCGGCTGATCGCTGGTCCTTCGAGGCTCGTTCTTTGGGCCTTGATCAGTGAGGCTGGCCGCTGCCGTGTTCAGCGCCTCCTCCTCCTCGCCTCCGATCCTCAGGACTCGCCCTCCCCTCGGTCTTTGGAGCCGATCACCTCCATGAGTCTTCCTCGTCTGTTGGGTGCATCCCGAACCACTCGGCGGAGCCTCCTCGCCGTCGGCGGTCTGCTCGGGCACAAAGACACGGTGTCCGTGTACTCGGTGATGGCCGCCAGCATCGACAAGGCGCGCTTCCACGACCCCCAACTCGGCTGGGCCTCTGGCGGAGCAGCGGCGGTGGTCAGTCCAGCCCAGTACCATCCTTGGCGAACTCCAGGGCCAGCGAGCTCGGCGCGGGCCGAGAGCCCTTCCAAGCCTCGGCGGCCAAGCGGCGACCTCCGGCCCGGTCGGCCGTCCGATGGCGGTGCGAAGCCCGGCACCTCCGGTCCACAGGCGGAAGCGACTTGGGCGCCGGCGCGTTGAAGCGGCGCATCAAGCGGTGGCGTATGGCGGTGAGCCCGATGCTCAAGATCTGCTCGTTAACGGTTGAGGCGTTGGCGGCGATCACCGCCTGCGCCCTCGCGCCTCCTCGATCCGCCTCGATGGCGGGGGCGGCTGCGAGTGGCCGGGAAGAAGTACGCCAAAGACAAGAAAAGAAACAAAAAAACCGAAGCGGTTCGACCGCAGTCGAAGGACCAAAGACGAGAGCCAGAGTTACCATCGACGATGTCCTCGAGCACGTGATAGCCGGAGGTCAGCATCGCCTCACGATCGGTCCAGGCGGCTCGCTCCATCGCGAACTCGGCTAGGAGGGCCTCCTCCCGCGTCTTGGCGTCCTCCTGCGCTTTCCGAAGCACATCCTTCTGCTCGGCCAGCTGCGTCGCCAGAAGGTCGCGCTCTTGGACGAGCTTGTCGCACTCCTCCTCCTTAGCGCGACGGGCGGCATTGGCCTCATCCAGCTGCCCTTGAAGGGCGGCATTGGCATCTGAAGCCCAAAGAAAGATAAAACATCATCAACAAGGAAGGTCGCCGGGGAGATCCGGCCCGACTGCTCAGCAGTCGGCCCGAATCTCGGGGACTACAGCCGATAAGGCCAAATGCGCCAATGAGAAGAAAGAAACGAAGAGTCGCGGAGATCCGGCGGCCGCTCAGCGATCGGCCGAATCTCGAGGACTACAGCCCAGTGCGCTTGGCGCCCCTTCAAAAAGGAAGAATCCGCTCACCTCGACTCTCCGCCAGATCGGGCGGTCCGCTTCTCGGCTCCTCAGCGTTGCGGTTGAAGGCGGTAGCGGAGGTTGTGATACTCTGCAAGGCCGGCAAGCAGTCAGCCTTGGAGCTCGCTAGAAGGAGTTCGAGCCGCTGCTCGGCGGCCGACTCGAACTCGGGGACTACACCCGGTGGAGTGCTGCACGCCTCACGTAAAAAGACAAGAGAACGAAAAAAGGAAAAACAAAGCGTGCCGGACGGAGGCCGCATGGCGGATGCATCTGGTGTAGAGTTGGAGGCCGCCTTCCTTGCGCAACTTGGATGAGCGTCGTAAGCGCTGGTTCATTGAGCGTTGCGCCAGCGCACCAGCCGGTGGTGGGCGGCTGAAACCTCGGCGTCGAGTTCGCCATCTTTGGCGGCGTCGTCTCTCGAGCCAGCGGCGGAGCTCGTCCTCTCGACCGGCGTGTCGGCACGGGCGACTGGAGAAGCGGCTGCTGGCGTCGGCGTCGTTCGCGGCCGGCGGATCCTCGGGTCCACTGCTGCTTGTCGTGCGGCCTCGGAGACGGAGGCGGCGGAGGTGGGCGGCGCGCTGGTGTCCGAGCCCGGCGTCGCCCCTTCCTCTGCGAAGGTTGGCGGTGCCGACCTCCCCGGTCTGCCCCGTGAATTCGGGGTGGCGGCGGCAACAGCGGAGGAACGAGCATCGCCGCGCGGCGACGAACGGCCGCCTCAGCATCCCGTTTTGCGCGGCGCTGCATGCAGTCTCATCCAATGCGCTGGCGTTGGCGGCCGCCTTATCGGCCTGCGCCTTCTCCAGCGCTCGGCCTCCTCCTCCGCGCTTCTCCTGCGCATTCCGCGCCGTCGCCTCTCGGAGGTCGGCGGCGGGATCAACCCGCCGCGTGTTGGAGGACGTCGCCCCCGACCCCATGACGGAGGGCACGGCGACTCTCTCAAGGGAGAGGGGGCGCTGGAGGAGAAGGGGGGGAGAGTCAGAACAATTCAAGCAAAGTCAGAAAAGAAACAAAGAGTAAGGGACTTACGAAGAAACAAGCGGCGGCCTCTTCACTTCCTTCCGGAAGCGGTTGGCTTTCGCGGCCGCCTCTTCCCGCTTGGTCGCGGCGGCGGTTCCCCTGGGCTTCTTCGACCTGCCGCCGGGCGCACTCGGCCCGTCATGACGCCTCTTTGCGCCGGCCTGGATGGAGGGGCCGGCTCTTGGCTGGCGGTGCGGGACGACTTCCGCGTCGACGTCGCCCTCAGGCCAGTCGGCGAAGGTCGCCGACGGTCTGAGGCCGCCGTCTACCTCCTCTCCGCCGCCTTCGGCGTCGGCCTCCAGCGCCGCGGCCCCCAAGTCGGGGTCGTCGATGTCGCTGACCGCGCGGTCAGGGACGTATTCACGCGGCTCTCTCAGGGCGCCGGCGGCGGGCGCCGTGAGGGGATTCTGTTCAAGAATACCAACAAGATCAGAGTTCGAAGTCGGATGCAAGTGAGATCGAAACACAGACGGAAAAAACTTACCACTGGCGGAGGGTTGTCGCGCGAGTACGGCTCCTTGCCGAACTGCCACTCGTCGGTGAACTTGCAGTGGGCGATGAGGTTCACCATGTTCGCCACTTCCCCGCGCGGCATGTCTTTAGTACACAGCCGGCTTGGGTCGTGCCGGCCGCTCATCTGACAGATGAGGTGGGGCCGGCCTTGAAGCGGAAGCACCCGGCGCGCCACGAAGGCGGCCAGGAGATCGAAGGTGACGAGCCCCTCCGACTGCGTCATGACTCGGAGGCGCGCCACGGCGCCGACTCCGGAGGGCGAGAGCGTCTTCGACCGATGGGACCAGCTAGGCGGCCGGCCAGTCAGCGGCTCGGGGTCGAAGGGCGGCAAGTTGACCCAGTCGCTGTCGGTGGCGACGTTCTTCACGTAGAAGTATGTTTTTTGCCACATCTTCACCGACTTCACCAGCGGGATGGGCGGAAAGGGGTTGTCGGCCGTCGTGCGTCGTGACGCGATGAACGTGTCGCCTGATCGCTGCGCGGGCGTGCGCAGCCGTGTGCCGAGCCAAGAGAAGAACTCCCCACAGCTCGAGGTGGGGAGAACGCCTAGGTAGCCCTCGCACAGGTGGTGAAGGCGGAGAGAAGCACCACCGCGTGGGGGTGAGTGGTGCGGCTGCAAGTTGTACAGCTCGAGAACGAGCGGAGAACCCGCCGCCGGAGCCCCATCCAGCGCATGAGGTGCGGCGGAAGATGACCCTTCGCCCGCCGCCGCGCTGGCCGGATTTCTCCCGCCAAATAGGGCGGGCGGGCCTGCACTAAATCAAGGCTCGGAGGCGGCGGGTCGGCGAAGAACTCAATGTCCTCCGCATTCACGTCCGAGCCGTCCCACTCGCCGGAGCGCGAGGCGGGAGGCGCGGCGGAGGAAGAACTCATCGTCGGCAGGGAAGAAGAGAGCGACGGAGCGGAGCGAAGGAGGAAGAAAGGCAAGAGGGCAGGGGAGGGAGTGCGCGTGCTATGCCGCCGCTCCCCCCTCGGCCTATTTATAGCCTCATGGGCTGAAGCGAGGCGGCGTGGGGATGCTTCGCGCCCACGACCCCACGCGCCCCACGATTAAACCCCCACGAAGTTACTGCCCGCAGTAACCACATGGGGATGCCAACCGCCCTCGGCCGCAGCAGATCCGCTCGGGAGCCGAGGCGCGGTAATGGCGGGCCCCACCTGGCGGCCCGTCCCGTCACGCGCGTGGGTTGGCAGGCTATCGCCTCCACGTGGCGTCACGCGATAGGACCGTCTCATAATGGCGAGGCGAGCCGACACGCCGCCGGTTTCCGCCACGACTTGCGGGTGGCGGCTCCGGCAAAGCCGACTCCGAAAGGCGGCCGTGGCGCGGCAGCGAATCTCGAGTCGGCACGCAGAGGCGAAGCGCGAAGCCCCACGAGGCGGCGCCAGCGGCTTCGCCAACACTGGGACTACTGTCGGAGTAATGGGCCAGGTAGGTGACCCAGACCCAAGATCTTTCAAGACATCGGGCGGGCACGCCCTCGGCCGACTCCAGTGGCGACCTTCGAGAAGGCCGAGTCAATGGGCGACCTTCGAGAAGGCCGAGTCAGTGGCGACCTCCGGAAGGCGAGTCCCGGTGGCGACCTTCGGGAAGGCGAGTCAGTGGCGACCTGGAAGGCCGAGTCTCGCGGGCGACCTTCCGAGGCCGAGTCCCGGTGGCGATCTTGAAGAAGCAGAGTCCCCAGACGGCGACTCTGGAGCAAGCCGACTTTGAGCTTGCGACCTCTCAAGGGGCCGGCTCGTGAGAGTCGGCCCGCGACCTTCACGAAGACCGATCAGTGGTACAGCCCCATCGTGGCTGTCCCCTCGGACCACGGGAAGAAGGCATGGCTCTGATGAGCAGCGTCACGGGAGATCTCCGGGAGCGCGGCCTTGTTGCCATGCCTCCTTGTTTCTCGGCTTCTGATGCACAAGGCTTTGTGCCCACGACGGCGGGCCTTGTCTGGCCGGAGATCGCCGGGCCCCTCGTCAGTGAGATAGAAGAGCACGGCCGGAGAGTCCGAAGACGGCCCTATGGGAGTCGGCCTCCCCGGAGTCGGCCGCCTCCCGGCCAGGGCCCCACGAGCCATAAACCAGATTGGACGGGGAGTGGCGACAGTGATCACCTGACAGGCGGCGGCACTGTTCCCACGACCCCAAGACCAAGCCTGCGTCATCAAGAGCGCTGCAGACAGTGTTACGCCTGTTCATGAGACCCGCCATGGATGGGCCCAGCCGGCCGGGAGGAGGCTGCAGAGAGATCGACGATCGGGGCCACGCCCGGTCAGTTACCATTGTACCCCGGTAGGCCTATCTAAACCCCGGGCACCCATGCAAAGGGTTCGACCTGGATAGGTTTAGACATATAGCAAGAGGGAAAGAGCTGGCCTTGCTCCTTCCTCGCCTCCACATAGCTCGAGGAGCACCATTGTACTATCACCCCATAGTGATCATGCGGAGACCCCTGCAGAGCGAAGAGGGTGTTATCTCCGGAGAGCCCCGGCTGGGTAAGATTCGGCGTGCATGTCTTCGCCTCATCCCGTTTCCAGGCACCGGCGACGTTCTACTCGCCCCCACCATGATAAGCCACCCGTTGGCATATGTCGCATCCAACCCCCGACATTTGGTCTTTGTAAGTCTCTTCGAATTATCAGTTTACTCTGGCCTACTAGATTGATCTTTCTTGCAATGGGAGAAGTGCTTAACTTTGGGTTCAATCTTGCGGTGTCCTTTCCCAGTGACAGCAGGGGCAACAAGGCATGTATTGTATTGTTGCCATCGAGGATAAAAAGATGGGGTTTATATCATATTGCTTGAGTTTATCCCTCTACATCATGTCATCTTGCCTAATGCGTTACTTCGTTCTTTTGAACTTAATACTCTAGATGCATGCTGGATAGCGGTCGATGTGTGGAGTAATAGTAGTAGATGCAGAATCGTTTCAATCTACTTTTCACGGATGTGATGCCTATATACATGATCATGCATAGATATTCTCATAACTATGCACTTTTCTATCAATTGCTCGACTCACCCACCGTAATACTTATGCTATCTTGAGAGAAGCCACTAGTGAAACCTATGGCCCCCGGGTCTATTTTCCATCATATAAGTTTCTGATCTACTTTATTGCAATCTTCACTTTTCAATCTATATCATAAAAATACCAAAAATATTTATCTTATTATTATCTCTATCAGATCTCACTTTTACAAGTGGCCGTGAAGGGATTGACAACCCCTTTATCATGTTGGTTGCAAGGTTCTTATTTGTTTGTGTAGGTATGACGGATTTGCATGTAGCCTCCTACTGGATTGATACCTTGGTTCTCAAAAACTGAGGGAAATACTTACGCTACTTTGTTACATCACACTTTCCTCTTCAAGGGAAAACCATCGCATGCTCAAGAGGTAGCAGTCTTCCCCGGCTCCGCGTCGTCCCCTTCCTAGGCCTCGCCGTCGTCCACCGCCCTAGTGCTCTTGGCACGGTGTGGTTAACGTGGTCAAGGAACGACTTCTATCGGAAGAGTACTGTACGTGGAGAGGCTGACAGCTAGGTCCACGGCATCAGCATGGAAGTGCCTCCTTATTACACGCAAAATAATGACTCCTCCACCTGACAGCAGGGACCCACCGGACGGGCCACCGTATTTCGTGAAAAAAATGTTTCCCCCTGACTGCTGGGACCCACCAGCTACATCTTCCCACCCAAGGAAGTGCGTCCATGTTACGGGCAAAAAATGATTCACCCCCTGACTGTTGGGACCCACCAGCTACATCTTCGCACGCAAGGAAGTGCCTGACAGTCGGGACCCACTTGGTCGAAGCATACGTATCATTGTCATTCTGGTCGTGAACGTGTACGTACGTACTAATCGATGTAGAGGCGCGCACGTGTCGTAGTAGAGGCGCGCACGTGTCATAGTAGAGGCGCGCACGTAGCATGTACACGTCGTGCAATGCGTGGTGCAAGAAAGTAAATCTGCCACGCGTCGCATTACATACTGGCGGGTCTCGAACGCCTACTCGCGCATACGTACGGCCAGGGCTCGTGTACATGGCTGGGTCAAAACGAAGAAACTGCGTCGTTGTCGTGTTCATGGGGAGCCAACCGGTTGGGTTGGAACGGAATGCATCGTCGTGTCCATCGGGAGGGCTTGGACGGAACAGTCGATGGAAACGAGGCCTGGCAAACCGCAAAACGGAGGAAACGGCCTTGTGTTCGATCGGCCATGGTCGAAACGGGATCCTGTTCAGCGGGAGGGGTCTAGCGTACCGCAGAATGGAGGAAACGGACATTTATTGGAGTTCCTACGGTCGAAACGGGGTCCTGTGGATCGGGAGGGGTGTGGCGTATCGCAAAACGGAGGAAACAGACCTGTGTTGGAGCGCTACGGTCAAAACGGGGGTCATGTTCATCGGGAGGGGTGTGGCATACTGCAAAACGGGACTCCACGGGATATTGTTCATCTCCACCGTCGACCTCCTCCAGCCTCCACGGGCCACTATTCATCCATCATCGACCTCCTCCAGCCTCCACCTGCGACTGTTCATTGACGGGCTCCTGCTCATCCAGCCTCCACCGCGCGCTCCTCCACCGGCTACTGTTCAACTAGCCCTCTCAACAGGGTCCTATTCAACCACCCCTCCACGGGCTACTGTTCATCCAGCCCTCCACCGGCTACTGTTCAACCAGCCCTCCATTAGCTACTGTTCAACCTTCCCTCCATGGGGTCCTATTCATCCATCCCTCCACGGGATCCTGTTCATCCACACCCAACCGGCTCGATCGATCGGGGTCCTGTTCATCCAGCGGCAACACCACGGGGTCCTGTTCATCCAACCTCCACCGAGAACTGTTCATCCAAACCCCCAACAACGCTCACTGTTCATCCAGAGGCAGCATCAATCAGCTTCAATCGATAGCGATGGCGAAGAATCTTTCGATCGCTTGGGTTCGATGTAGCGTAGCTGCGGTCTGCAATCTTCGGGTTCGATTAAGCGACGCCTCGCCGGGTTGATTAGAGCCCAACGCCTCGCACCCACGCGCGTACGTGTATGAGAGAAACACGCATCGCTCAGCCCCTGACCACCCACTGTAACCAGGAACTCCCCGATATTTTCCTCCCCCTCGCTTCTACCACGGTTTTTTCCGTCATGGACAGCCCAAAGAATGTCATGCAGTTGCGTCTCCGGCCCGCCCAGGATGAAAAGCCCATTTTCTGTCATGATTTTTTGTCATAGAAGTAGGAGCCCACCACATCTATGATGAAATTATCATCATAGAAGTGTCATAAGTATGACAGAAAAAATTCGTTCGGCCCAAAATGTCACGGATGTGTCTTTTTTGTAGTGGTGACACCTAACCAATCTAGGAGACACCACTCTCCAAAAGGTAATAGATGGTGTGTTGATGATGAACTCCTTGCTCTTCTGCTTCAAATGATAGTCTCCCCAACACTCAACTATGTCTCACAGATTTGACTATGGTGGAAAGATGATTTGATTGGAAAGCAACTTGGGGAAGGCTACAGATCAAGATTCTTGTGGTTGGATTGGAATGTCTTGGTCTCAACACATGAGTAGGTGGTTCTCTCTCAGAAAATGAATGCTAGAAGTGTAGGCACGTTCTGATGGCTCTGTCCATGACTGAAGAATGGGTGGATGGGTATATATAGCCTCCACACAAAATCTAACCATTACACACAGATTCCCAAACTCGGTGAGACAGAATCGTGAAACTCGGTCAGACCGATTTAGTTCAAAATGTGAACGTTAGGCTTTTCGGTAGGACCGACATGATCAACTCAGTGGGACCGATGTGCTAGGGTTAGGGCATAACTTGATCTCGGTGAGACCGATCACATGAACTCGGTGGGACCAATTTCAGTAAGAGGCAAATAGAGAGTTGGTCCGGCAAACTCGGTGGGACCGAGCGCTCATTTTGGTGAGACCGAAACGTTACGAAAAGGAAACATATGATTTGCATTGCGAACTCGATGGGACCGATCGCTCATTTCGGTGGGACCAAAACGTTACAAAGGGGAACAGAGAGTTTGCAATCCCATCTTGGTGAGACCGAGATCCCTATTGGTGAGAGCAAAGTGATTAGGGTTTGTGGCAGTGGCTATGTCAAATGAACTCGGTGGCGTCGGATAGATCAAATCGGTGGGGCCAAGTTTGACTTTAGGTTTAGGACGTATGTGGATATGAGAAAGTGGTTGAGGGTTTTTGGAGCATATCACTAAGCATTTTGATCAAGCAAGTCATTAAGCAACACCTCATTCCCTTTTAATAGTATTGGCTTTCCTATGGACTCAGTGTGATCTTGGATCACTTAAATGAAAATGTAGAGTCTTGAGCTTTTTGCCAATATGTGTCCTTAGCATTTTGAGGGGTCCACATCTCTAGTCCATGCCATGCCAATCATTGAACTTTCTGAAATGATCATCTTGAAAGAGTATTAGTTCAATGAGCTATATGTTGTTAGGAATTACCAAAACCACCCAAGGATTAGTTGCACTTTCAATCCCCCCTTTTTGGTAATTGATGACAACATATAGATCAAAGCTTCGACAAATGATAATAAAAATGAAATACATCGTCGATTTGAGAAGTATGTGATAAGCAAGAGCTCCCCCTAAATTTGTGCACTATTTAAAATTTGCTTTTGAATGCAAATGCACAATCAATTGGGATCATGCGTTACTCTTCCATGTCACATACATCTTGGTGGAGCGCTCAAAATGATAGAATATGGAATATGCACTCATCACCAAGGCAAAGTGTGAAAGATCATACATAAGAGATAGAGAATGTCATCATCCAAGCACAAACATTAAGTATAATATGATCAAACACATGACCATACAAGTATCTCACACACATAAGCATAAAGTATCATCCAAGCAAGCAAGCAAATAAGTAGCAAAAGAGCCAAAAAGAAGCAAAGCTCTCTCTCTCTCTCTCGAAGCCTATGATCTTTACACTTTCTCCCCCTTTGGCAACAAGTTACCAAAAATCTTAAAAATGCATAGTGCTATGCGGCTCTCTAAGCTTGATCTTCAGGAGGTGGAGTGGAGAGGAGTCCTGCAACAAATGCTTCTATAGAGGTTGTAGTTGTTGGAGGAGTTGCAACCAGAGGGGCAACTAAAGATGTGGCTGCAGAAGCTGAAGTTGTAGATCTAGTGTCTGTCACTGGCACTGCTGCAGACCTCTGTCTTCTGGGCACCCTTTGATAAACAATAGTGGTGGTCTTGTCACTCCTGTCGTCAAGCTCTTCTTGGATCTCCTCCACAGAAGTCTAAATCTTTGTCACCTTGACATCCAAGTCATGAAGTTTTGTCTCAAAAATTCTTTCAAGACTCTCTTGATTCTGAGTCAGGGTGGCCAATCCCCTCTCAATCCTCAAAGTAGCCTGAATGAGATAGCCAAGTTGGTCTTGTTTGGACTTGAGAAAAACTTGATATGCCTCTTCAACACTTGGCATCTTGGCCGCCTTCTCAGCTTTTGCTTTTGCTCTCTTCTCCTGAGCTTATACTGAAGTAGGATCTAAAGCATCCATCACAACTGTGTTGTCTTCAAGGCCAGGTCTCAAGGGAAGGTGCTCTTTGTCCAACGGATACACACCTTTGCTCATCTTGGAGTTAATGAGCATCTGTATGTGTGGAGCATACCCACATGATCTATTGTGGTCTGGTGCTGTTCTCTTGATGGTTTCAACTATCAAGCTCATCGCCTTGAATTTTTGTGGCAAATCAAATAGCTAAAGCAAGTTGATGTAGTGGCCTCTGATCATCCTGTGATCTTCTAATTTGGGTAACAAGGTGTGCCTAAAAATGGTGTTCTCGGTGGCCAGTCCTGACATCAGATAGTACATTGAGCCTAGCTTATGTGTCTCCAAGGCCTTGTCACTTATCTCCTTGTACATATTGGCCATGGAGTTGTGATCTTTCTTGTGCTCAGCATAGACAGCAATACCATCCTTAGCTTCTTCAGGGTCATTAATGAGCTTGGCCCATTTAGCAACAGAAGACTGGTACCTAGTACCTTCAGACATCCAAACTATTTTGCCATCTGGGTAGAAGTGAGTTGTTGAATAGAAATGCATGATAAGCTCACCATTCCACTTGGTCAATTTCTGACCCACAAAGTTGTCGACTCCATTGATTCTGAAGCTCTCATGTACTCCAGGAAAATGATCTTCATTGGCATTAATATATTTCCAGTCCACCCACTTCATGTCACACACAATGGGCTTCTTATCTAAGAGCACAGTCTCATAGAAGTCCTGTTGTTCCTTAGTGTGAAATCTGTAGTCCACAGCAGTTATTCTCCTCACAGCATAAGGATCGGCTTGTCTCCACAATGTAAGACCTGCATCCTCTCTTTCCTTCATATTTAAAGCCACTGGATGATTGTCATCATGATCAGGAATTTTTGGCTTCAACTTTCTGAGCACTTGGGCTTCCTCTTCTTCTTCTTGAATTTCAGGCACTGGGGCCTTGTTCTTTTCTGCAGTGGGAATGTTTCTGGTGCTTCTCTTTGGTGCAGACTTGGAAGCTTGAGCTGGAGCTTTTGGGCTAGTCTTGGGATTTGATGGAGCAGCCCCAGACTTGATGGTATCCCCCATCAGCTTCTCAGACTTTGCAGGAGGTGCATCTTGTTCTTGCTCCTCCCCTTCTTCAGAATCTCTAGCCATAGATGGCTTTCCAATCACTCTGGCAATGGTTTTCCTGACCCTTTCCTTTCTTTTCTTTCCATCAACATCCTCTCTTGGCCCAAGAGTGAATTCCATAGTTTCTTGTGTTGATGCTCTGGCTTTAGACACGGGAATCCTTCTGGCAGGAGCTTTCTTCTTCATGCCTGGCTTGGTTGAACCTGTTGTGCCAAAATCCTTCTTGACAACCTTCTTCTTGGAGCTGACCTCCTCCTCAGCAGCAACATAGTCTTCATCTTCAGAGTCTGAGTTTCTTTTCCTCCTCTGCCTAGTAGCAGTAGGCAGGTTGCTAGGAGTACTTCTGCTTCCATCTTCATAGCTTTAAGAGGGACTAGTGCCCTCACTCATGTTGACTTGATCCTCAGACTTGTTCTGGCTATCACTCTGATTTGACATGTCTGACACTACAAGCTGACCCTGTGAATAGTTATAGATGAGGTAGAGTGGATGAGCATCACAAAGTGCAGAGTTTTTGCAAAACAATTGAGTCAAAAACTTAGTTTTAGTTTTCTACATAAAGCATTTTGGAGCTGCCGATTTGTAAACTCGGTGACACTAAAGCAACAATCTGTGACTAAACTAGTGATCTCGGTTAGACCGAGGCACTGTTTGGTGACACTGATATTGCTAGGGTTTCACAAAGTTCTGAACTCGGTCACACCAATTTGTCAGTTTCGATCAGACCGAAATCACAAGTGCAATGGCCTAAGCCAAATCGGTGAGACCGATTTCTACAACTCGGTCGGTTCGAGATGAGTTCGGCGGAAACCTAACCCTAAATTTTCGAATCAAATCTAAACTAAAGGATGTTTTTGCTGGATAGGATAATCTCAAACTTGTCAAGAATCATGGCATTGTCTCTGTGCTAAGAATCGGAGTGAGAAAACACAGAGGGTCGAACTCATACCCTAACTTGGTGATGAGCTCGCTACGGCGGCAACGGTGGTGGAGATTTCCGTTGACGGCGGGGGAGACCAGTGGCGGGAGGTTGCTGGCAACGAGGAGACACTCCGGAGACATGAGTCGGTAGAGCAGGATACGCACGGGCGAAAGGTTTTCGGAGGAATTTCTAAAATTCGACTCGTGGGTATTTATATCCCGCTCTTGTCTGTGTGACCAAGTGGAACGACTCAGTGGCACCGAGATGCAGAATCGCAAGCAGTTACTGCAACTCGGTGTGACTGAATTGTTCAAATCAGTTGCACCAAGATTGAAAACCTAGATCAACTCAATGAACTCGGTTTGACCAAAGGAATGAATCGGTCAGACCAAAATGCATAAAGAGGTTTTGGAAGTTTAAGTCTATGACAAATCGGTGACCTCAAGTACTCCTCACCCAAAGGGTTCGAATCTGACTTGATCAAACTGTGTGATGTAGCATGAATAGAGTTTGAGACAAGAAAAGCATAGATAGCTATAGGGAGTTCTTAGGCATTCTTGTCCATCCATTTGGCAAAAGAAAAAGAGTCGAACAATCAAAGCAACAAATGGATGTCCTCGAATGAGAAAAATATGCAATCAACAAGCTCACACAACAAAATGGCAAATGAAAAATATGTGGCAAAGGATGCACAATCACTCTAGCATCTATCAAGAAATTGGTGATGACTAGGTCATCTATATATGAGTATATTGACTTAGGAGTCAAATAGAACATTTGATCATAGGTCATACTCATCGTTTAAGCACAAGTGGGGTTACCACTTTTACATAAAGCATTGTTGTGTTCACACTATTAGGGTTGCTTTAGCCCAATTCTTAGAGTAAAGCTCCCCCTAGATGTGATATCCCCCCTAAGAGGGATGGACTAACCTTGGGTTTTGTCGATGATGACTTCATGTAGGTGTTGGAGATGTGGATGCTCATTGTTGATGTAGATCATTTGGAGAAATACATTGGAGTGAGTTGCACTTTCAATACCTACATGGGTTAGTCCCACAAGGAACAAACAAGGATATCCATAGACATAGAGTGAAGCACACACAAGATGATGTCCATGAAAGCATTAAATTACCATGTCCCTTGTCTTACCAATAAGAGGGTTTGTGACTCCTCGAACTAGTGCAAGATGTGGAAGTTGTTTGCACTTGTCCTTGCCAAAATGAATATGAGTGAAGTATGTTGGCGGAGTCACCCTCAAGAACCCTCTAGTTCTTCTTCTTTGGGATCCACATCATCTTGATGGGAATCCTAGGAGGTGTAGTCGTACTTGATGAGGTAGAACTTGATATAGACTTGGGAACCCACTTGACCAAGGCCTTTGGAGCTTCTTCAAATGCATCAATCTCTTCTTGAAGCTTGTCCTTGCCTTTTAGCTTGTGGTCTTGTGGTGGAAGATCATCTTGAACTTATGTCCCCTTGAAGGAAGTAGGATCATACTTCTCTTGTTGAGGAACAAACTTTGTCTTGGGGTATTGATCTTCTTCCCACTCAACTCCGTTGGCATTGAACTTCCGTTCAAAACCAACACCTTGATTCTTCCGGTGCCTTCCTTGCTTCCATACAATTTCCTCAAATTGCTTACTTCCGGCAAGGCTCTTGTAAACACCTTTCTCTATAATTCCCTTCAATAAGCTATTTTCTTGCTCAAGTGTAACTTGGCTAAGAGAATTATTAGTGGAATCAAGAGAACTACTAGAAGCAACAATATTAGATTTAGCGTGATTATTGTTACTACTAGAAGAAGAATCTTTCTTACTCTTGTTGCAAGATTTTACTTGTGGCATGTAAGTTGACAAGAGTAAACGCTTCGCAATGTAAGAAGAGCTTTTCTTCCGAAGATCATCATTGATGGCTTTCAAGAACCCATGTTCTTGCTCAAGATTGAGCTTGTCACATCCCTAGCTTCTGGTACTGCATGGTGTTTGCATCTTGTTGCATCATGTTTAAATTCTATTTAAATTGAAATGGGTACTGATCAAACCCTAGCACCAGATCAAATCAAATAGGTTCAACATAAAATCATTTTCAATGAACCTGAAATGCCCTTCTAAAATGTTCATCATCTTTGCCTTGGTCTTAAACCTCTGACAAAAATGGTGCACAATTTTCTAGGTCATCGTAAGGTCACTGAATTAAATCATAAGTATTTGAATTTGGATATTTAAATTCTATAAAATATTTTAAATGTCCAAATACTCCTAAACTGAAATGTTCCATGTTGGATATATTCTATACAGTGGGCATGTGCAGTTTAGTGATTTTTGAAAGGGTCTAGGTATTTTTGGAAAAGCCCTAAAGATTACTGAATAAATTGAAAACAGAAATAAAAGGGAGAGAGAGCAAACTTACCTGGACTTACCTGCAGCCCACCTGGCCCAGCACTGTAGCAGCCCAGCCCAAAGGGGCAGCACCGTCTTCTTCCTCCTCCGCCAGAGGACAAGCAGTGCGTGGCGAAGCGCCGACGCCTTGCCACCTCCTGCTTTCCCGACCCCTCCTAGCGACGCCACGACGACGCCCCGCGTCCCCTAGCTCCTCTCCCTCTCTCGCTCTCTCTCGTCCCCATCCCCTCCCCTGGCTCTCTCCCTCGCACGCACCGAACGCAGCTTGCCGCCGCTTGCCATTCTGCCCATCGCCATCCTCGCCTCTCGGCGATCCAGAAGCTTATTTGCTGCGAAATCTGCCGACGCGCTGAGCCAGTATCTGTTACATCACGCAGATCGGCTTCATCTTCTTCCTCGGGCTCCGACGAGCGCCGTCGCGCTCCGCCGTCTGCAGCCTTCCCGAGCCCCTCGAGCCTCCCATCCGGCTTTGTGAGCTCCTGCGTCTAAACCCCTCTTCCCGAGCTCGATTATGCCCGTGGCCGTCGCCCCTTGCCGATCAATCACGCTGCCGCTCGCCTCGTCACCGACGTGGCTCCGTGACCAATTGGTCATGTGCGTGCTGCCGCGCCAGAGTAACGCCTAGTGCCTCTCTAGCTCGCTACTTTTCTCAAACGCAAGCCGTAGCGCCAAACCCGCCACCACCGAACTCCGCCGCCGCCAAGTGCGTCGACCACCGCCTTCCGCACCCGATTCGTGCACCCTTGGATGCGGGCGACTGAGGGCTTCCTCGTGGTGCCCGCAGCGCATCCAGCCGCCGCCCGTAGCGCGTTCTCGAGCGTCGCCACCGCGTTCGCGTGCTCGCTGGCGTTCAACTCCGGCGTGCTGACATGGCAGCGTCATTAGCAGCTAATGGCGCCACTAATTGAACCGACACCCACTGACATATGGGCCCCACTGCCTAATTAACCCTGATTTAGTTTTGTTTGGATTAAACAAACCCCGTAGGCCCCATAGGTCAGTTTGACCTGGCCATGTCACCTGTTGACCTGACCCCACAAGTCTGTGACCCAGATAAAGATCGTGTCATCGACCAATGGTCCCCATCGGTCGTTTGACACGACGGCGCTGTTGACTGCTGAGGTCACGATGCAATCTTGACGAGTAATAGGTTTTCCTGGATTTATTCTTACTCAGGAAATTCCAGAAAATAGTGCTAACTTCTAAAAAGCATAGAAAATAGCCGTAGCTCAGAATGAAATAAGTTATATATGAAAAATGATCAGAAAAATCCAATCTATCCATCTGTACTGGTTTCATGCATGTTTAAACAACTTAACATTGTTGTTTTGATCAAAACATGATAATGCACTACTTAATTTCATAATTTGAATTTGGGATTGAACCTTTGGTTCAAAATGACCCAAACACATCTGGTTGTAGTTGCATTAGGCCAAGACACTCATATTTCCATGTCATGATCATGCATCATATTGTGCATTGCATTGATTGTGTTTCCTTCTCTGTTGTCGGTATTTGTCCCCTCTCAGTAGACGACGTTCCGACGATGAGTTTGATGACACCGATGAAGAACTATACTATCTTCAGAAGTGTCAGGCAAGCAAAACCCCCTTGTTCATTCCGATACAATCCCACTCTCTCGCTCTTGCTCTCTTTTACTGCATTAGGACAACAACGACATATTTGTTACTTGCTGCGGTAGCTGAACCCCTTATCCTCTGCATGACCTGTCATTGCCACAGTAAATAGATGAAACCCACTAGCATGAGTAGGAGTTGTTTTGAGCCCTGATGTGCCTACTCATTCATGTTTGTTTGTCATGCCTGCTACTGCTTAGAGTTGAGTCAGGTCTGATTCATCGGGGATGAATTGGAGGTGTGTGAACACGATTTGGTAAAGGTAGAGGTGAGAGGCCATGTAGGAGTACATGGTGGGTTGTCTCATTGAAGCCGTCCTTAGGAACTGAGTTCTGTGTTTGTGATCCATGAACAACTACTACCACACATTGGGATCCTTAATTGACTCTCTTGACTTATTAACCGACTCGATCTCTGTCCAGGAGTTGCAACTAGTTTCTGGTGTTTGTAGGTAGTGTTAGTAGTCTACCAAGTGGCACCCGGTACAGGTGGGCTTGGGACAGACTAGGCACAGGGCACGGTGTACCAAGTGGCACCCGGATGGTGGGCTTGGGAACCCTGCTCACACCGCTTGGGGCCGTGAGCGACACCCCGGCCGGATCTCCTTCGGATGGAACCGGAATAGGCGATAAACCTGCACTAGAGACTTGTGTGGTTAGTCAGGTCGTGGCCGACTCCCTCGCCAGGCTTCCGCTTGAAGGTTGCCGAGATACACGACGTGTACATGGTGGTAAGTGGCGAGAGCGTGTGTGAAGAAGTACACCCCTGCAGGGTTAACATTATCTATTCGAATAGCCGTGTCCACGGTAAAGGACTTCTGGGTTGCATGTACAGTTGATAGACAAGTGAAAGTGGATACTCTAAAATGCGCAAGATAAGTGTGAGTGTTATGGATGGTGTTCTCGTAGGGATACGGGAGCGGATCCATAGTGGTGTATTGGTATGGTGAATATGTGAACTCGTGTGCGCCACCTCAAAAGAGTTACTTGCAGTCGTAGTTCAGGTTAGCCACCGAGTCAAAGCTGGCTTGCTGCAGTTAAACTCCACCATCCCCTTTGTTGATAATGATGCATATGTAGTTAGTTCTGATGTAAGTCTTGCTGGGTACATTTGTACTCATGTTTGCCTATTTTATGTTTTTGCAGAGAGACTTCGGTCTCGCTAATAGTTCTGGGTGGCTTCGACGTTTAGCTTGTTACCTCAGCTACGATCTTGTGCCCTCGGCAGGATCTAGTAGATAGTCAGACTTCTCAGCCTTTTTAATTTGTAGATGTCTGTACCCAGACATGTTAAGCTTCCGTTTGTGCTTTGAATTGTATGCTCAGAATGTTGGGTCATGAGACCCATGTTTGTAATATCTCGCTCCTCGGAGCCTATTGAATAAAATACTTGAGTTGTAGAGTCATGTTGTGATGCCATGTTGTATTTGCACATATCGAGCATATTGTGTGTATGTTATTGAAATGCTTGGTATGTGTGGGATCTGACTATCTAGTTGTTTTTCCTTAGTAGCCTCTCTTATCGAGAAATGTCTCCTAGTGCTTCCTTCGAGCCATGGTAGCTTGCTACGCTCAAACACTTAGGCTGGCGGCATGTGTCCTTCTTCGCTCATGTGTACATCCCTTCGGGAAATGTCACGCGATGAATATCGAGTCTGTTAGCCCGCTACATGCCCGTTCACCGAGTCCTGCTAGCCTAGTGCTACAGCCAGATTCACTCACCGATGATCGACACGTTCGATCTTTGGGTCATGGATGCATGTCCCTGTAAGTTTGTGCCACTTTGGGTTTACGGCTAGCCATGTCAGCCCGGGCTCCTTATCATGTGGATGCTAGCGAGACTATCATATGCGTGTGCCAAAAGGCGCAAACGGTCCCGGAAAAAGGTAAGGCGACACCCGTGGGGATACCGTGCGTGAGGCCGCAAAGTGATATGAGGTGTTACATGCTAGATCGATGTGGCACTGAGTCGGGGTCCTGACAGTTTTGGTATCA
This sequence comes from Aegilops speltoides, assembly GCA_021437245.1. Lineage (NCBI taxonomy): Eukaryota > Viridiplantae > Streptophyta > Magnoliopsida > Poales > Poaceae > Aegilops > Aegilops speltoides. Next base: position 188,645,771 of record CM038142.1, on the reverse strand, counting down.
GAGCTTGACTGCCTGTAGGATTACCAAGCCAAACTGGTCGAAGTTGAGTCTAAAAATTCTTTAGTTATTTTAGGGAATTGATTGTGGGATGAAACGTAAGGCTCTTTTTACTCCTTTACCTTATGTCCTTCTGATCTGAGTCACCCTTTTCTTCTCTACGGGGTTAAGAACTAGGCTTTCTATTCTTTCTATCAGGATCACATGTTACTAATCCGTAGACTTATAGGATTGTTGGTTTCAAGCCTCTGTTCAATTCCTACTATCTCCGTGTTTTGATAGTTGATCTCGAAACCTTGATATTGTGCCTCTGAGTGGTTCCGCCACCATTTTTGTAGCATGTCTCAAATCATTCTGAGCATTTATAGCCGTTATGCTGTCCGAGTCATCCCAGGTTTCTAAATAGTTTGATCCATTTGCTAATCCTTTCTCTCCGTTCCCGATGTCCTTTTGGCCAGATTATGAAAGTGCAACTAATCCCCGGGTGGTTTTGGTAATTAATAACAACATATATATCATTGAACTAATAGTTTCTTGAGAATCATTTCAGAAAGTTAAGTGATATGGGTATGGCAAGGACTGAAGATGTGGACCCCTCAAAATGCTAAGGCAAGCATTGGCAAAAGCTCAAGACTCCATTTTTGGTTTAGTGATCCAAGATGACATTGAGTCTATAGGAAAGCCAATACTATTAAAAGGGGATGAGGTTATGATAATGATCTGGTTGCTCAAAGTGCTTAGTGATACATCTCTTAAACTATCAGCAACTCTCACTGCCACATACACTCATAAGTAATCTCGGTCCCACCGATTTCCTAAACTCAGCCACACCGAGATGAACCACCTCACCATATAGCCAAACCCTAGAAATCTCGGATTTTCCGATTCGAACTCGGTCTCACCGAAACTTGAGTTGCCAAGCTTCAGAACCTTCGTCATCAAATCGGTGTCACCGAGATGATGAAGTCGGTCCCACCGAGATTGGCAAGCTCTTGTCTTTACGAATCGGACTAACCGAGATTGTATTTTCGGTCCCACGAAAATCCCAACGCTCACATGTTTTGAACTTTCGGTCTCACCGAGTTGTCAACTTCGGTCCGACCGAGATTGGTCAAATGTGTGTAACGGTTGGATTTTGTGTGGAGGCTATAAATACCCTCCACCCCTCTTCATTCGTGGAGAGAGCCATCGAAAGAACTACCACTCCTACCTTACATTTTCGAGAAGAGAACTACCTACCCTTGTGTTGAGATCAAGTTGCTCCACTCCCACCATATGAAACTTGATTTCTAGCCTTCCCAAGTTGCTTTCCACTCAATCCTTTCTTCCACCACAGCCAAATCGGTGAGGAGAGTTGAGTGTTGGGAGATTATCATTTGAAGCACAAGAGCAAGGAGTTCATCATCATCAACACCATCTATTACCTTTTGGAGGGTGGTGCCTCCTAGATTGGTTAGGTGTCGCTTGGGAGCCTCCGTCGAGATGTGGAGTTGAACCAAGAAGTTTGTAAGGGCAAGGAGATCGCCTACTTCGTGAAGATCTACCCCAGTAAGGCTAGCCCTCCGTGGGCGTATGCCATGATGGCATAGACAAGGTTGCTTCTTCGTGGACCCTTCGTGGGTGGAGCCCTCCGTGGACTCTCGCAGCGTTACCCTCCGTGGGTTGAAGTCTCCATCAACGTGGATTGACGATAGCACCACCTATCGGAACCACGAGAAAAATCTCCGTGTCTCCAAATTGCGTTTGCTCTTCTCCACCTCTCTTTACTACATGTGCAATTTACTTTCCGCTGCCTATACTCTAGAATTGCATGTGTAGGGTGATACTTGACTTGATCATCATTGTGAACTTGCCAAAACTTGTCTTTATCAAAAGGCTGAATTTTTATATTGTCAAGTAGTCTAATCACCCCCTCTAGAAATACTTTCGATCCTACAAGTGGTATCGAGCTTTGGTCTCCATTGTATTGGTTTCCATTGCATTGACTCCATAAGCTTGGTTTCACAACCTAGGAGAGTATGGCGTCTAGTGAGGGTAATTTTCGTAGAGGTCCTTACTTTGATGGTTCAAATTTTGCTAGTTGGAAGCATAAAATGAAAATGCATATTCTTGGCCATAACCCAGCCGCATGGGGCATTATTTGTGTTGGTTTGCAAGGTGAATTCTTCGAGGAAGGAAAAGTTCCGGATCGCGAAGCCACAACGGATGAATTGCGGATGTTGCAAAACAATGCTCAAGCTTGTGACATTCTCTTCAATGCTTTGTGTCCCGAGGAGTTCAACAAAATCAGCCGTCTTGAGAATGCAAAAGAGATTTGGGATACTTTGGTTGAAATGCACGAAGGTACCGAGTCCGTGAAGGAATCAAAGCTAGATGTTCTTCAAGGTCAACTTGACAAGTTCAAGATGAAGGAAGGTGAAGGAGTCGCTGAAATGTACTCTAGGCTTGCTCTCATCACCAATGAGATTGCCGGCTTAGGAAGCGAAGAAATGACCGACCGATTCATCATCAAGAAGATTCTCAGAGCTTTGGATGGAAAGTATGACACCGTGTGCACTTTGATCCAAATGATGCCAAACTACAAGAATCTCAAGCCAACCGAAGTCATTGGAAGAATTGTTGCTCATGAGATGACACTTAAAGATAAGGAAGAGCTTCACAACAAGTCAAGTGGTGCTTACAAAGCTACATGTGATGCTCCCACAACCTCAAGTGACAAGCTAGTTTCCAATGAAGAGATAAGCCTAATGGTGAAGAACTTCAACAAATTCTATAAGAGTAGAAGCAAAGAAAGAAGCTCAAAGTCTAGATCATATGATGAAAAGAGATCTTCTAGTCATGATCGAAACTGCTACAATTGTGGAAGACCCGGACACTACTCAAATGAGTGTTCGGCTCCCCACAAGAGAAGAGAAGAATCTCCAAGAAGAAGAAGCTCAAGAGATGAGTCACCTCGGAAAGAGAGAAGGAGTAGAGATGATCGTTATGAACGAAGACCCTCTCGGAGAAGCAAGGATTCGGAGAGGAAAGACAAGTCATCAAGGAGCTACACAAGAAGAAAACATCAAGCTCATGTAGGTGAATGGGTCTCCGGCTCCGACTCCGACAATCAATCCGAAAGAAGCTATCACTCCAACTCCGACTATAGTCAAGATGAAGGTGTTGCCGGTCTTGCTCTCCTGTCCTCCAACTCCAACTCCTACGACTTATTTGATTCACCAAATGAGGGAATTGGAAGATGCTTCATGGCTAAAGGCCCCAAGGTATCACACCCTGAATTTATTGACTTTGATAGTGATGAGGATGACTTGCTTGGTGAAGATGAGCTCTTACATGATAAATCTAGTGAGCCTAGTAATGATGAACATGCTAGTAGTCTTTATAGTCGAGAAGAGTCGAATGACCATGCTATGAAGGAGATTGAGCGTCTAACTAAAGAACTAAACACTCTTAAGTTAGCTCATGAAACAACTCAAGAAGATCATAGAGAGCTCCTAAGATCTCATGAGAAGCTACGCTTCGAGAAGCTCAATCTAGAGCAAGAACATGAGTTTCTAAAAGCAATCAATGACGATCTTCGAAAGAAGAGTTCTTCATATCTTGCCAAACGACTTCTCTTGTCAAATTTCTTGCCTCCCATTAAAACTAAGCATGACAAGCATAAGAAAAATTCTTCATCTAGTAGTAACAATAACCATGCTAAATCCAATATTGTTGCTTCTAGTAGTTCTCTTGATTCCACTAACAATGTTTCAAGCCAAGTTACACTTGAGCAAGAAAATAGTTTATTGAAAGGGATTATAGAGAAAGGTGTCTACAAGAGCCTTGCGGAAGCAAGAACTTTGAGGAAATTGTTACAAGCAAGGAAGGCAGGAAGAATCAAGGAATTAGTTTTGAGCGAAAGTTCAACGCCGAGGGTGTTGAATGGGAAGAAGGTCAATATCCCACTCCAAAGTTTGTTTCTCAAAAGGAGAAGTACAATCCTACTTCTTCCAATGTGGAACAAGCTCAAGATGACCTTCCACCACAAGACCACAAGCTAAAGGGCAAGGACAAGCTTCAAGAGGAGATTGATGCATTTATTGAAGCACCTAAAGCCATGGTCAAGTGGGTTCCCAAGGAAACGTCAAGTTCTACTTCGTCAAGCTCAACTACAGCCCCAAGGATTCCCATCAAGATGATGTGGATCCCGAAGAAGAAGAACTAGAGAGTTCTTGAGGGTGACTCCGCCAACATACTTCACTCACATTCATTTTGGCAAGGACTTGTGCAATCAACTTCCACATTATGCACTAGTTCATGGAGTCACAAACCCTCTTGTTGGTAAGTCAAGGGACAAGGTAATCATTGCTTTCATGGACATCATCTATTGTGTATTTCAATCTATGTCCATGGATATCCTTGTTTGTTCCTTGTGGGACTAACCCATGTAGGTATTGAAAGTGCCCGAATCCAAAGAATTGCTCCCAACTCTTGATGATCTTCATCAACATTGAGCATCCACATCTTCAACATCTACATGAAGTCTTCTACGACAACCCAAGGTTAGTTTGACCCTTTAAAAGGGGTTCTCACATCTAGGGGGAGCTTTGCTCTAAAGAATTGAGCTAAAGCATCTTCAAATGATGTGAACACATCAATGCTTTATGTAAAAGTGGTAACCCCACTTGTGCTTAAACGATGAGTATGACCTATGATCAAATGTTCTCATTTGACTCCTAAGTCAATATACTCATATATAGATGACCTAGTCATCGACAAATTGTGTGATAGTAGCTAGAGTTTGATTGTGCATGTTTGACACATATTTCATTTGCTATCTTATTGTGTGAGCATGTTGGATGCATGATTTTATCCATTCAAGGACATCCATTTGTTGCTTTGGTCTTTTTGATTTTTTCTGACCAAATGGATGGACAAGAATGCCTAAGTTCCTCCCCTAGCTATCTATGCTTTCTTGTCTCAAATTCTATTCATGCTTATATCACAAACTTTGAACAAGTCATTTTCGGACCCTCCGAGTGAGGAGCACTCGGAGCCACCGATCCGACAAAGGCTAAACTTCCAAAACCTTCTAAGTGATTTCGGTCAGACCAACCCACTCAAACTCGGTCAAACCGAAAGCATTTAGTCTGATCTAGGTTTTCACCTCGGTGAAACCGAGTTGTGATTTTTGGCGTGACCGAAGTGTATAACTGCCCTGCAGTTGTCCATCTTGGTGCCACCGAGTTTTACAACTCGGTCCCACCGACAGCAAAGGGGTATATATACTCAGGGCGCGCGTTGATTTCTACTTCAAACGCTTCGCCCCCACCCTTTTGCCGCCGTCGCCTGGTCTCCGGATCGACTCGTAAATGTCGTGCGCCCTCGCCGCAGTCCCCATCGCCGTCAGCGGACATCATCTCGCGCCGTTGCGCCGAGAGAAACTCCACCAAGTTAGGGTGAGTTTGATCCCACTCGTGCTCCCATCTCCGATTCAATGCACGTTTGGTTTGCCTGTAATCTTGCCACGATTGAAATCTTCCCGAACACCAGATTAGTTCCTTTGAACGAAATTCGAGAGAAAGTTTTAGGGTTAGGTTTCACGAACACATCTCGGTGAGACCGATTTTACATTTTCGGTATGACTGATTTGGCCTCTGGCCATTGCTTTCGCACCTTCGGTCCAACCGAAGTTGTGCAAATCGGTGTGACGAAATGAGGATTTAGTGAAACCCTAGTGTTTTCGGCAGGACGAAACCCACTTCGTCCAACCGAAAGTGGTGTGAATGCTTCGTTTGAACACTCGGATTCACGAATTTTAAACTCGGTGCGACCGAAATGTCTTCGTGAAAACCTAAAACTGAAATTTGAACTCATTTGTTTGCAAAAATTTCTGCAGTTTGTGATAACTCTTCTACTCTACCTACACCTTATCTATTCACGGGTTGTCACCATGTCGATGCCGTGACAGCCGAACAGGTCGAGTCACCTTTTGCGAGTTTCCAAGTGATGACACCAGACTACAAAGATCAGCACCTCCCGAGTTTCATTGCTCCGGCTCCAGCTCCAAAGGACCACTCCTCTAGCACGACATCGGTGAAGTCTTCGCCGATGCTGCCATATCAACTCCATCTACCCTGCATAGAGCCGCCAAAGAGAGTCCCTAGTGACGTTTAGCTCTATGCTTTTTCGAACTTTTTGGTAACTTGTTGCCAAAGGGGGAGAAAATGTATAGATCATAGGACTTCGAGAGAGAGAGTGTTGTCGCTTTTGCTCTTTCATTCTTTTGCGGTTTCTTTTTGAGATACTTTTGGTCTTTTGGTTTTTCGAGACATTCTATGTGCTTGATACTACGTTTGATCCTATCTTAATGAGTGTTTGGTCGTACTATGCTTTAATGTGTGCTTAATGTTTATCATATGCTATTCCTATCTTGTATGACCATTTACTCATGTCTTGGTGATTGGGTGCATGCTATTCATTCTTATCATTTTGTGCGCTCCACCAAGATGTATGTGACTTGGAAGAGTGACCAATGATCCTAATCAATTGTGCATTTGCATTCAAACGCAAATTTTAAATAATGCACAAATTTAGGGGGAGCTCTTGCTTATCACATACTTCTCAAAGCGACGATATTATTCATTGATTATATCCTTTGTCGAAGCTTTGATCTATATGTTGTCATCAATTACCAAAAAGGGGGAGATTGAAAGTGCAACTAATCCCCGGGTGGTTTTGGTAATTAATAACAACATATATATCATTGAACTAATAGTTTCTTGAGAATCATTTCAGAAAGTTCAGTGATATGGGTATGGCAAGGACTGAAGATGTGGACCCCTCAAAATGCTAAGGCAAGCATTGGCAAAAGCTCAAGACTCCATTTTTGGTTTAGTGATCCAAGATCACATTGAGTCTATAGGAAAGCCAATACTATTAAAGGGGATGAGGTTATGATAATGATCTGGTTGCTCAAAGTGCTTAGTGATACATCTCTTAAACTATCGCAACTCTCACCGCCACATACACTCATAAGTAATCTCGGTCCCACCGATTTCCTAAACTCACCACACCGAGATGAACCACCTCAGCCATATAGCCAAACCCTAGAAATCTCGGATTTTCCGATTCGAACTCGGTCTCACGAAACTTGAGTTGCCAAGCTTCAGAAACATACGTCATCAAATCGGTGTCACCGAGATGATGAAGTCGGTCCCACCGAGATTGGCAAGCTCTTGTCTTTACACGAATCGGACTAACCGAGATTGTATTTTCGGTCCCACCGAAAATCCCAACGTTCACATGTTTTGAACTTTCGGTCTCACCGAGTTGTCAACTTCGGTCTGACCGAGATTGGTCAAATGTGTGTAACGGTTGGATTTTGTGTGGAGGCTATAAATACCCTCCACCCCTCTTCATTCGTGGAGAGAGCCATCGAAAGAACTACCACTCCTACCTTACATTTCTGAGAAGAGAACTACCTACCCTTGTGTTGAGATCAAGTTGCTCCACTCCCACCATATGAAACTTGATTTCTAGCCTTCCCAAGTTGCTTTCCACTCAATCCTTTCTTCCACCACAGCCAAATCAGTGAGGAGAGTTGAGTGTTGGGGAGATTATCATTTGAAGCACAAGAGCAAGGAGTTCATCATCATCAACACCATCTATTACCTTTTGGAGGGTGGTGCCTCCTAGATTGGTTAGGTGTCGCTTGGGAGCCTCCGTCGAGATGTGGAGTTGAACCAAGAAGTTTGTAAGGGCAAGGAGATCGCCTACTTTGTGAAGATCTACCCCGAGTAAGGCTAGCCCTCCGTGGGCGTATGCCATGATGGCATAGACAAGGTTGCTTCTTCGTGGACCCTTCGTGGGTGGAGCCCTCCGTGGACTCTCGCAGTTACCCTCCGTGGGTTGAAGTCTCCATCAACGTGGATTGACGATAGCACCACCTATCGGAACCACGAGAAAAATCTCCGTGTCTCCAAATTGCGTTTGCTCTTCTCCACCTCTCTTTACTACATGTGCAATTTACTTTCCGCTGCCTATACTCTAGAATTGCATGTGTAGGGTGATACTTGACTTGATCATCATTGTGAACTTGCCAAAAACTTGTCTTTATCAAAAGGCTGAATTTTTATATTGTCAAGTAGTCTAATCACCCCCCTCTAGACATACTTTCGATCCTACAGATTAACCACACTAAACGGTGAGTTAAGGTATTCTGTTGCCTCGACATATATGTTGGAGCTATTATTATGACCCTAGGTGTCTTAGAGTATCACCTAGTAATCTAGCCATGTTTTGTGGTCCCAGTGTGATAATTCTGGCCATCATTCTCGAAAGCATCCCGTGATGCCACTTAGTTAGTAGGCACTCTACTCCTGGGTTTCTGAACCCGAGACTCACACTACTTACTTTAGTGTTGATAGTATTTGCTAGTTCCCTTAGGATATTAGTAACCTTTGTGATAGTCCTCGAGATTCATGGTATATCCTTCTTCCAATACCATGAACCAATATGGCAGAAGTTCGGGAACCAAAAGATCACAACAAGAGTGCTCTCGATAAGTTCCCCTTCTATATTACGATTCTGCCAAATCTACCTCTCTACATGGATTGTCCGGAAGAAATATGTTGAACTCGTCCGACATTCTAATCCATGCGTCCACAACTCAAGAAATCGTATGTTCTTTTGAGTTGTCCCCCTTAGTCATCTTCTAACCCTCGTCTATCAATTGATAGTCAAGAGTATGCGTGCATTCGTTCATCGATGCCTATTACTCTTATGGTCCATCAAGCCATTCTATTCTGGAATGACTAGGAGAAACAAACTCTAGTACCTCATCCATATCTAGGGTTGGGTCAAAGAAGTTGTATTCCATAGATCAAAATGCCAATCCGGCTTCTGGTCTGTTCTACCTTGATGTATTACCTTCTTTATGTCAGGATTGTCATGAGAATTGCACCACCTCTTATGAATTCTTGATGCAGTGATACTTCTCGCCATCATTTTCATTTCTCGGTTCCGTGTTGTTGCAACCGGAATGCCGACAGGTGAACTATGATGCGTGAAATCAATACTCCTAGCAACCCCGTTGCTTGGTAGTTAATAGACAATAATCTCATTCTTAGCGTGTTGGTATTGAATTATCATTCTATGATTGATCGTGCTACCTAGTCCTTATTTCCTGGTGCACTCTTAGATCAACGAGTTAGGAATGTGTCAATCCTTGCTTATTTGATCATATCGTCTTGCCCTGGAGAGCAAGATTGTTCTCGAGCTTAGTAACATATCGGTGGTTCGTGATGTTCCGAATATCTTCTTGGAAGTATTACCAGGTTGTCACCTGACCGCTATGTTGAGTTCGTGATCATGTTGGTTTTCCTCCAAACCACCCATTCTCCAAGAATCTGTGCCGGATACCCCTGAGCTAGTTGGTTAAGCTGGACAGCAACTTGGAGAGTTGGAAGATAAAAGCTTGTCCTACTTAGTTCATTTTAAGGGAGATCTTGTATGTGTGTTGAAGAAAGTTCATATTTTCATCGACTGACCCTCGTGATCAGTTAATGGACCTATCATTTTATCCAACCTTTGATTTGAGTATGGGCTATCATCAAATCAGACCAGAACCAATGATATTCGTAATGTTGTCTTACTCGTGGTTGATCCCTCGAGCATACACCATTATATCTTTTGGGTCTGACCAATGCTATCACTTGTTCACATAATTATGGAACTCCATCTTCATGGAAACCTGGATGAATTGTTGTTGAGCCCATCGACAACATCCTTATCTTCTCCATGATTCTGTTGGACATTAAGCTAGTGTTGGAAACTGTGTAAACAATGCCTTCGAGTTCCGTCCCTAAGGTATATGTTTGGATGAGAGAAGTGACTTCCTCTAATTCACGTGTATCTGATGTAAGTTGCCGCCGTGAATTCGAGAAAGTTTGTTTTTGCTTCCTTTGGAATCATCCCAAGTCAGTCACGCATGTGCGAAGTATTCTATGGTTTGATAGACTGATCATCTCCATTCCATATGTATTCCTAGCACACAAAGCCAATGATTGATTTGTGCAAGGATAAGAAGTTCAAATGCTATTCCCGAAGGGCCCAGACGGACATACACAAGACTTCGTTATCTTCAATGATGGTTCCCAACCAGAACTCCGTAGTGTTTCATCATAAGACCACAACGTGGTCATGCTTGTCTATGACAGTGTGCCCACATGTGTGTGGCAGAACCAGCTCATGTTTTGGAGCTTGCTATCATAGTTCATCTCCCGAGAATCTCGCAACGCCATCTCGTCGATTTGTGTTGCAAACTTTCATTTTTCTGGACTTGACGAGTCTGGAATATTCTGACACCAACCAGATCTGAATCTCAGGCAGACTTGATGGTTGTAACGTTTCCCAAGAACTATAATGTTGGTCTCTCTATAACCCGGTAAAGTGGATGTCGTGGCCAACACACCCAGCCGGAAGATCCATTATTGTAGTATCTTGATTGAGGAAGTTGGTCACCTCCCCATAAGGATTTCGTAGGATTTACTTCCATAGTTATTCCTTATGGATTCTTGAGCTCCCGAAGTCCGACCTTTTACTTGATGTTCTAGATATTAAACCATATCTATGAATGGATTATGCTAGCACATCAAGGAGAACATTAGAAGCGGAGTGCTAAATGTCTCTCAGTCGATCATCCAGATTTTGTTTCCTTGGCCTCGCTAAGGTGAAATCTGAGAAGGTGTTATCTTCCTTTGCATCTGCATCATCCACCACTATTCATCATGGTAGTAAGATGTGTTGCTAGGATCCTTGACACGGATGTTGGTAAAACCTTTATGAATAGGGAAATGCTCAAGTTCCTGAGAGCACGCGCAAGAAAAATCATCCCTTACGTTGTCTTCAACAAGGTAGTCCACATCATCCATTCTAGTCCGAGTATGTCATTCTACCGAAATCCTCCAAATGATCGTTTGTGATTTGCCTTAAGCTGGTATGAGGAGTTTCAATGATCTTTGAATCAAAGGTAATTCTTTTTGCCATTTAAGGGATGATTCTACGAGTCACCTTCTCTAAGATGTCTCGTTATGGCATCATGGCAACTCAACTCCTCGCTACGTTGACAACCGTTCACCACCTTATTAAGTGTGGAATTGTTGTCTACATAGTGAACCTTTGTCATCTATTTCACTCCATCCCTCTGGATGTATGCCTCGTGTCTCACCTTGAGAGATGTTGCTATGTCTCATCCCGTGAATTGATCCTAAGTTGTTCGATCTTCGAGAAGATCGATCCTTCTAGAGTCTCCATCTCCTCTTGTTGTTATGTTGGCTGGAGTTCTCAGAGCAAGACATCAAGACAATGATGGTGATCGAGTTAATGTTCTTATGAAGTACAGCCTGGATCGTGAAGATTGTGCTAGCTTCGTGTTCCCTTCTGTCTGCTTACCCTACGTCTAGAATCTCGGGACGAGATTTTTGTTTAGTGGGGGTGAGTTGTCACATCCCTAGGTTCTGGTACTGCATGGTGTTTGCATCTTGTTGCATCATGTTTAAATTCTATTTAAATTGAAATGGGGACTGATCAAACCCTAGCACCAGATCAAATCAAATAGGTTCAACATAAAATCATTTTCAATGAACCTGAAATGCCCTTCTAAAATGTTCATCATCTTTGCCTTGGTCTTAAACCTCTGACAAAAATGTTGCACAATTTTCTAGGTCATCCTAAGGTCACTGAATTAAATCATAAGTATTTGAATTTGGACATTTAAATTCTATAAAATATTTTAAATGTCCAAATACCCCTAAACTAAAATGTTCCATGTTGGATATATTCTATACAGTGGGCATGTGCAGTTTAGTGATTTTTGAAAGGGTCTAGGTATTTTTAGAAAAGCCCTAAAGATTACTGAATAAATAGAAAATAGAAATAAAAGGGAGAGAGAGCAAACTTACCTAGACTTACCTGCAGCCCACCTGGCCCAGCACTGTAGCAGCCCAACCCAAAGGGGTAGCACCGTCTTCTTCCTCCTCTGCCAGGAGGATAAACAGGTGCGAGGCGAGCGCCGACGCTGCCCCGGCCACCTCCTGCTTTCCTGACCCCTCCTAGCGATGCCACGACGACGCCCCGTGTCCCCTCGCTCCTCTCCCTCTCTCTCTCTCTCTCGTCCCCATCCCCTCCCCTGGCTCTCTCCCTCGCACGCACCGAATGCAGCCGCCACCGCCGCTCGCCATTGCTGCGCCCACTGCCATCCCCTTGTCCCCTTGACGCATCCAGATGCCACGAACGCCCAAGTCACTAAGCCGACGCGGCTGAGCCAGCCGTCTGCTGCATCGCCGGCATCGGCTTCATCTTCTTCCTCGGGCTCCGACGAACACCGTCGCCGCTCCGCCGTCTGCAGGCCTTCCCCGAGCCCCTCGAGCCTCCCGTCCGAAGCACTGTGAGCTCCTGCGTCTAAACCCCCTCTTCCCGAGCTCGATTATGCCCCGTAGCCGTCGCCCCCTTGCCGACCGAATCGCTGCTGCCGCTCGCCTCGTCGCCGACGTGGCTCCGGTGACCAATTGGTCATATGCGTGTGCCGTTGCGCTCGTAGCAACGCCTAGTGCCTCTCTAGCCTGCTACTTTTCTCAAACGCAAGCCGTAGCGCCAAACCCGCCACCACCCGAACTCCGGCCGCCGCCCAAGTGGTCGCCGCCGTCGACCCCGGCCTTCCTGCGCCCAGCTGCGCGCACCCCTGGATGCGAGCGAGTGAGGGCTTCCTCGTGGTGCCCGCAGCGCGTCAGCCGCCGCCCGTAGCGCGTTCCCGAGCGTCGCCACCGCGTTCGCGTGCTCGCCGGCGTTCAACTCCGGCGTGCTGACATGGCAGCGTCATTAGCAGCTAATGGCGCCACTAATTGAACCCACACCCACTGACATATGGGCCCTACTGCCTAATTAACCCTGATTTAGTTTTGTTTAGATTAAACGAACCCCGTAGGCCCCACAGGTCCGTTTGACCTGGCCACGTCACCTGTTGACCTGACCCCACAAGTCTGTGACCCAGACAGCACTATGTCACTTACCAGTGGTCCCCACTGGTCAGGTTTGACCTGGACGGCGCCTGTTGACCTGCTGAGGTCGGCATGATGCAATGCTGACGCAGTAATATGTTTTCCTGGATTTATTCTTACTCAGGAAATTCCAGAAAATAGTGCTAACTTCTAAAAATCATAGAAAAATAACCGTAGCTCAGAATGAAATAAGTTATATATGAAAAATGATCAGAAAAATCCAATCTATCCATATGTACTAGTTTCATGCATGTTTAAACAACTTAACTTTGCTGTTTAGATCAAAACATGATAATGCACTACTTAATTTCATAATTGGAATTTGGGATTGAACCTTTGGTTCAAAATGACCCAAACACATCTGGTTGTAGTTGCATTAGGCCAACACACTCATATTTCCATGTCATGATCATGCATCATATTGTGCATTGCATTGATTGTGTTTCCTTCTCTGTTGTCGGTATTTGTCCCCTCTCAGTAGACGACGTTCCGACGATGAGTTCGATGACACCGATGAAGAACTATACTATCTTCAAAAGTGCCAGGCAAGCAAAACCCCCTTGTTCATTCCGATACAATCCCACTCTCTCGCTCCTGCTCTATTTTATTGCATTAGGACAACAACGACATATTTGTTACTTGCTGCGGTAGCTGAACCCCTTATCCTCTGCATGACCTGTCATTGCCACAGTAAATAGATGAAACCCACTAGCATGAGTAGGAGTTGTTTGAGCCTTGATGTGCCTACTCATTCATGTTTGTTTGTCATGTCTGCTACTGCTTAGAGTTGAGTCAGGTCTGATTCATCGGGGATGAATTGCAGGTGTGTAAACATGTCCTACTGTGTGTGAGCTAAGTGTGTGAACACGATTTGGTAAAGGTAGCGGTGAGAGGCCATGTAGGATTACATGGTGGGTTGTCTCATTGAAGCCGTCCTTAGGTACTGAGTTCTGTGTTTGTGATCCATGAACAGCTACTACCACATATTGGGATCCTTAATTGACTCTCTCGACTTATTAACCGACTCGATCTCTGTCCAGGAGTTGCAACTAGTTTCTGGTGTTTGTAGGTAGTATTAGTAGTCTACCAAGTGGCACCCGGTACAGGTGGGCTTGGGACAGACTAGGCACAGTGGCACGGTGTACCAAGTGGCACCGGATGGTGGGCTTGGGAACCCCGCCACACCGCTTGGGGCCGTGAGCGACACCCGGCCGGATCTCCCGGATGGAACCGAATAGGCGATAAACCGCACTAGAGACTTGTGTGGTTAGTCGTCGTGGCCGACTCCTCGCCAAAGCTTCCGCTTGAAGGTTGCCGAGATACACGACGTGTACATGGTGGTAAGTGGCGAGAGCGTGTGAAGAAGTACACCCTGCAGGTTAACATTATCTATTGAATAGCCGTGTCCGCGTAAAGGACTTGGGTTGCATGTACGGTTCATAGACAAGTGAAAGTGGATACTCTAAAATCCGCAAGATAAGTGTGAGTGCTATGGATGGCGTTCTCGTGAGGGAGATGGGAGTGGATCCATAGTGGTGTATTGATATGGTGAATATGTGGACTCGTGCGCCACCTCAAAAGAGTTACTTGCGATCGTAGTTCAAAGTTAGCTAACGAGTCAAAGCTGGCTTGCTGCAGCTTAAACTCCACCATCCCTTTGTTGATAATGATGCATATGTAGTTAGTTCTGATGTAAGTCTTGCTGGGTACATTTGTACTCACGTTTGCCTATTTTATGTTTTTGCAGAGAGACTTCGGTCTCGCTAATAGTTCTGCGTGGCTTCGATGTTTAGCTTGTTACCTCAGCTACGATCTTGTGCCCTCGGCAGGATCTAGTGGATAGTCAGGCTTCTCAGCCTTTTTCATATGTAGATGTCTGTACCTAGACATGTTAAGCTTCCGTTTGTGCTTTGACTTGTATGCTCAGAATGTTGGGTCATGAGACCCATGTTTGTAATATCTCGCTCCTCGGAGCCTATTGAATAAAATACTTGAGTTGTAGAGTCATGTTGTGATGCCATGTTGTATTTGCACATATCGAGCATATTGTGTGTATGTTATTGAAATGCTTGGTATGTGTGGGATCTGACTATCTAGTTGTTTATCCTTAGTAGCCTCTCTTACGGAAATGTCTCCTAGTGCTTCCATCGAGCCATGGTAGCTTGCTACTACTCGAACACTTAGGCTGGCGGCATGTGTCCTTCTTCGTTTGTGTCTCGTCCCTTCGGGAAATGTCACATGATGAATACCGAGTCTGTTAGCCTGCTTCTGACCCGGTTCACCGAGTCCTGCTAGCCTAGTGCTATAGCCTCGATTCACTACCGATGACCAACACGTTCGATGCTGGGTCATGGATGCATGTCCCTGTAAGTTTGTGCCACTTTGGGTTTACGACTAGCCATGTCAGCCCGGGCTCCTTATCATATGGATGCTAGCGAAACTATCATATACGTGTGCCAAAAGGCGCAAACGGTCCCGGGCAAAGGTAAGGCGACACCTGTGGGGATACCGTGCGTGAGGCCGCAAAGTGATATGAGGTGTTACATGCTAGATCGATGTGGCATTGAGTCGGGGTCCTGACAGAGCTTCTCGAAAAGTAGCTTCTCATGAGTTTTTAAAAGTTCTCGATGATCTTATAAAGTAGTTTCATGAGCTAACATAAGAGTGTTTAGTTCTTTAGTTAGATGCTCAATCTCCTTCTTATAATTGTCACTCGTTTCATCTTGATTAGCATGATTAATAGGAATTTCATCATAGTATTCATCACTAGAGTTCTCAACAAGTAAATCATCATCACCTAGCAAATCATCTTCATCACTATTGAAATCAACATACCGGGGTGTGATACCTTGGGGCCTTTAGCCATGAAGCATTTTCCAATTCCTTCATTTGGTGACTCAAATATGTCATAAGAGTTGGTTGACACAAGTGCTACACCGGCAACACCTTCATCTTGAGTATATTCGGAGTCGGAGTGATAACTTCTCCCGGACTGGTGGTCGGAGTCGGAACCGGATACCCATTCACCAACATGAGCTTGAATGTCTTCATTTTGTGTAGCTCCTTGATGACTTATCCTTTCTTTCCGAATCCTTGCTTCTGTGAGAGGTTCTTCGTTCATAGCGATCATCTCTACTCCTTATCTCTCTTGGAGGTGATTCTTCCCTTTTGCTTCTTCTTTTAGGTGAATCTTCTCTTCTTTTGTAGGGAGCCGTACAATCATTGGAGTAGTGTCCGGGTCTTCCACAATTTTAGCAATTTCTCTCACGACTAGAAGATCTTTTGTCATTGTAGGACCTTGACTTGGAACTCCTTTCCTTGCTTCTACTCTTGTAGAACTTGTTGAAATTCTTTACCATTAGGCTCAATTCTTCATTTAAGGCTTGTTTCTCACCTGATGACGTAGGAGCATCACATGAGGCTTTCTAAGCACCACTAGACTTGTTGTGAAGCTCTTCTTTATTCTTGAGTGACATCTCATGAGCAACAATTCTTCGTATGACTTCGGTTGGCTTGAGATATTTGTAATTTGGCTTCATTTGGATCAAAGTGCACACAGTATCATATTTTCCATCCAAGGCTCTTAAGTCGGCGTCCTGGATTCGGGGGTATCTAGTCCTGCCTGCATGTGGCCCACCACGCGGCTCCATCGACGGCCTAGTACGGCCCAGCTTCATCATCAACAACAAAAAACCCTCGCGAGGGGCCAAGCCTCGCGTGGCAGGCAAACGCCAAGACCCCCGAAGGAATTTGCCTCCTCAAGAGGGCTCCTGAGGGGTGGAGAGTTCTATGCAATGTTGCCTCACGAGGCTCAGCTGACGTGAGCCATGACGACCAAGGCCAGGCGGGTGCCAGTCGGGTGCAGAGCGCAGGTTTCCTCTTTGGTGCAAGGGAGGCAAGCCACATGCGCGGAGTCCCGAGGAATCAGCCAAAGGTTTCCATTTCAGTGCAACGAAACCAAGACCGCCAGGACGGTAGGACGGAGGTCATCGACGAGCCCACCGCAGCGTCATGACCAGAGGCTTTTCGCAGGCGAAGACTACTTTTGTCAGGATAGACTGTACTACTTGTCCCCTTTCAAATCTGGCCGTTGTGGGATCCTTCCCGTTCATATTTGGGAAGAGGACCAAGGCCACTATAAATAGGACTAGCCACCACCATAGGAAGGGGACGAGAGACGGAATCAGAACAAGTAGAGCTAGCATACACCACACCAGCCCAAGAACACCTCACCTCCCAAGGCTTGTTCATCCACTGTACCAGTTCATCCATAGCCCTTCGAGGCAATCCACCACACCACACTGGATTAGGGTATTACACCACAATGGTGGCCCGAACCAGTATAAATCGTTGTGTCTTTGTGTCTCTTTGTGCTCGACACGCTAGGCTTAGGAAGATCGCGAGTAGGCAGGTTGGGCAGGTTGAGATCTCCGCACGCACCCCAGAGTTCAAACCTCTCAAGGGTTTGCGGATCCCTAAATCCGACATTTGGCGCGCTAGGTAGGGGTGCTTCGGATCCTCTCTTCCGTCGTTCGATCCGCCACCGCTCCGACACCTCCATGGCCATTGCGCGCCGGGCTCGCGCCGAGCGTCGGGCTGCAGTCGCCGCCCACGTGGCTCAGACGGCTACGGTGGGCGACGGCTGTGCCCGTCGCGCCCCTTCTCCGGTGGCCAATGCCGCCACGGGCCCTGCCGGCCACGAGCAGCAAGCTTCATCACTGCACCCATCGGTGCGCCATGACGGCCGCACCGCTACTCCATCACTAACCCCAACAGCTTCGTCATCCCACGCACGTCACGGCTAGGTGAACGCGCAGGCCGCCTTGCTCACGGTGCGAGAGCTTCTTCGCTACCTCCCGGTGGGTGATCTCTAGAAGGAGTGGCTCGAGCGGATCACTGAGCTCATCAGCATCACGCACGGAGGCTCCACCGGTCCAGCTCGCTCGCTGCCTCAGCAACCACCTGTAGCGGGTGACGTGGCGCACGGGGCGCCATCATCGAGCCAGGGCGTCTTGCCCCACGGCGCGACCCGCAGCGCCCGGCGCCAGCTTGGGATGACGTGATCTGCCAGGTGGTGCAGCGTCCCCGAGGAGAAGCGTGCATGCTTCTAGCACCCCAGCACCAGGCTCGCATGCCGCCACAGTAGGTGGCAGTACGCGTGCACCAGGATCATGTTCCACCCCCTCGACGACCTCCGATGGCCACGGCAGGATGCCGCGCGTTCACTCCAGAGCTCCGCAACGTCGTTTGGCCAAGCAAGTTCAAGCCTGACCTGCCTCCATGCTACGACGGCACCGCCGACCCTGCCGAGTTCCTGCAGCTCTACGAGCTGAGCATCGAGGCGGCCAGCGGCGACGAGAAGATCATGGCAAGCTGGTTCCCGATGGCCCTCAAGGATGGCGCGCGTTCTTGGCTCCTGAACCTGAACGAGGGGTCGGTCTCTTCCTGGGAGGAGATGCGCAGCCGCTTCATCGCCAACTTTCAGGGCACTCGCGACCGTCCGCCGGCCGCGGGTGACCTGCGCCGCATCAAGCAGCAGCCTGGAGAGACCCTGCATAAGTATGTCCATCGCTTCAACAACGTTCACCTCAAGATTCCCAAGGTATCAGACGAGGCCATCATCTCCGCGTTCACTGATGGCGTCCATGATGTCAAGATGAAGGAGGAGCTCGCCATCCACAAGGACCTCTGCACCGCCCTGGAAACGTTCAACATGGCGAACAAGTGCGCAAGGGCTGAGGAAGGGCGCCTCTCCCTTCGCGAGCTCCCCGATGCTGATCCAGAAGACAAGAAGACCAAGACCAAAGACGTGAAGCGCAAGGGGCCAGCCATGCTTGCGGCCGAGCCAGAGACGAAGCGCGACTGCGACCACCCCGAGTCATCCAAGGGCAAGCGGCCATTCTGCACCTTCCACAATGTTTATAGCCACAACACCAATGACTGCCAGGAGCTAAGGGCTCCCCGCGACGGGCGCCTCGGTCGACGCCCCGAGTGCAACGATTGAGGCTATGGTCGTGGAGGTGGCCGAGGTGGAGGACGATGGGATGGACGCGACCGTCATCAGGAGTGGCGCGACCAGCCTCGTGAGGACCGATGGCAGGGTCGGCCTCGCGAGGGCGATTGGAGGGAGCCGCCTCGTGAGGATCGGCCTCAGGCCAACGCAGCTTTGCCTCCTCTGCCTCCACCGCCAAGGAGGAACAAAGATCACCACCAAGATGAGGGCTCTGGGGGCTTCTAGGAGCCTCGGGCCATTGCCTGCATCTTGGGCGGCTCACAGGCCTCGGCTTCCCACCATGTCTTCAAGCAGTTTGCGCGCGAAGCGAATGCAACGCTCCCCAAGCCTGAAGCAACTCGCCCTCTCAAGTGGTCCAAGTGCGCCATCACCTTCGACTCCTCGGACCGGCTCAAGTGTGCGTCTACCGCTGGCGCACTCCCCATGCTCTGCTCCCCTGTCATCAGCAACGTGGTCGTCACCAAGA
Organism: Aegilops speltoides; assembly: GCA_021437245.1. Classification (NCBI taxonomy): domain Eukaryota; kingdom Viridiplantae; phylum Streptophyta; class Magnoliopsida; order Poales; family Poaceae; genus Aegilops; species Aegilops speltoides. Next base: position 188,626,255 of record CM038142.1, on the reverse strand, counting down.
CTCTCATCGATGGCGGAGCAGGACTCAATGTTCTCTCTATTCAGACGTTCGACAGGCTCCAGGTGCCATACTACCAGGTTCGCCCCACCAAGCCATTCTCAGGAGCCTAACTGGTCACGTAGCCCCTCACCTCTTGGGCTCGTCCTGGTGATCCGGACGACTCAATGACGGCTGAGGCATGCACGGGGCCGGGCCCTGCCGACGCAGAATGCCAAGACCTGGTTTTCACCCTTCTTTCTCAAGTCGTTCGCACGTCAAGGGGGACTCCTGAGCATCACATCTCAGGATCCTAACTGTTCACGTAGCCCCTCACCTCTTGGGCTCGTCCCGGTGATCCGGACGACTCAATGGCGGCTGAGGCATGCGCGCGGCCGGGCCCTGCCGACACAGAACACCAAGGCTTGCCCCTGCACCTTTTCCTAAGTTGTTCGCACGTCAAGGAGGACTCCTGAGCATCGCCTCTCAGGAGCCTAACTGGTCATGTAGCCCCTAACCTCTTGGGCTCGTCCTGGTGATCCGGACGACCCAACGGCGGCTGAGGTACGCGCGGGGCCAGGCTTTGCCAACACAGAACAAGAAAGCAAACGAAAAAGCTGAAGGAGCATAATTTAGTTATTACAAGACATATTGTTCCAAGCAAATAGTTTTAAAACGCCTCCTCGAGGCATGTTGCATGATGCAGGACAGACAGGAAAAAAAAGAATCACTGGGCCACCACTTCAAACTTGGGCGTCACCACTGCCCGCCAGCAGAGCCTCGTTGCCAGGCGCGTCGCCCGTTCCACCAGCTTCAGTCGGAGGACCAATGACTAAGAACTTGCTCAACATGGCATCCACGAAGCTCTTCAGGGCGGCAGCAGCAGCATCCTGGGAGTTGGGGTCCATCGGAGTAAGGAAGGAGGAGAGGTTGAAGCTGGCATCCTGGAGATAAAGATGGTTGAAGATGCACGTCAGAGCCGAGGAAGAAAATGAGCGCGCCTCGCTTTCCACCAAGGAGGCAAACCCGTCGACAGCATCTTCAAGCACCGCCACGACTTCAGGAAGCAGAGTAGTAGGGCTCTCCCTCGGGGTCGTCACCACCGCCTTCTTCGAGGGATCATCTCCAAAGAGCGCCTTCTCGGCCTTATGGAAACGTGCCTCGAGGGAGGTAAGAGTGCTGCACTCCATGGCGTTCACCTTCTTGGCCTCGGCGAGGGCCACTTGGGCTGCCTCCGCCTCCTCCTTCAGCTTCATCAGGCGGTCGCGCTCTCTAGCCTGCTCTAAGGCCGTCTTCTTCAGCTTGGCGTCTCGGTTGGCGAGGGCAACTTCCTAGGCCTTCAGCTTCTCCTCACGCTCTTGGAGCTGGCTGGCCTGGGCGGCCTGCCAGTCCTGAAGAGCCTACAGATCAGCCTCCGCCATGCGGCACCGGTCCTCAGCTTCTGCGGCCTCCTTCTGCGCCGGGTCACGCTTGGTGGCGGTCACTCCGAGAACCTTCTGGGCTTCCTCCGTAGAGCCCCAGGCCGCGCAAATAGTGCGTCAGCCTTGAGCCTCCCAGAGATCAGCCCCAGGCATCCCTGCGTCGAACGACGATCCAGGCCCTGAAGTTCACCCTAGAGGAGATCCAGCACCACCCTTGCCTCTTCCAAGGTCCCGGAGGGGGCAGGAGCGCCATGACTCGGCCACGTGCTGGGCAAGGGAGGAGACGCCCTCGGCACCAAGGCAGAAGAAACCTCAGCCTCAGGAAGGACTAGGGGCTCTGGTGGCTGGTCGATCTCAGCAGCCGTGGTAAGGCTGGGCGCCGGAGGGGTCAGGCCTACCTAGGGCACCAGAACCTCCTGAGGGTGGCCATCCACGTCCTCAGGAGATGGCGTCACCTCTGGGGCCGCGGGGGCAGCGGCACTCTCCTTCCGCAGGGTCGTAGCGGCCACTTCAACGTCTGCGGCCGCGACAACCTCTGTGCCCTCCTTTTGCTTCTTCGACGGCTGCTGTCTTATGACAGGCAAAGACGCTAAGTATCGCTTCAAGAACCGACAAACAAGGTTAAGGGAGAGACTTCTGGCCGGCGAAGGCATAGCTCCTCTTCAGGCTCAGCAGCGGGCGCAGAGGTTGGAGCCGAGCTCTTGGGTGCAGGAGAGCTTGCGGTCGGAGCCGACCGGGACGGCATCGGCGAAGGCGGGCTGCTGCCCGGAGGAATAAACACAGTCCAGCTCTTCTTCGTGGCTGCACTCATCTTGTTGGCCGCTCACCACCTTAGGTTTCAAATTGAAGGTCTTCAGCCATAGGCCAAAGTGAGGTGGAATGCGGAGAAAATCCTCGCACATGACAATGAATGCCGAGATGTTAAGGATAGAGTTGGGGCCAGATCATGGAAGTCCAGCCCATAGTAAAACATCAGTCCACGGACGAACGGGTGGAGAGGGAGTCCCAGCCTGCGGACGAAGTGAGTGAGAAACACAACCCTCTCATGGGGCTCTGGGGTAGGGAAATCTTTCCCTTGGCCGAGAGTCAGTGAATGATCTCCTTGGCCAGGTACCCAGCCTCTTGGAGCTCCTTGATGTCCTTCTTCTTGACGGAGGAGGCCATCCACTTGCCTCCAGCTCCGGATCCGGACATGATTGGAGTGCTTTTTTGGGTGGAGAAAGCTAGAGCTTGGGTGCTGGAGCTCGAGAATGGAGGGGCGGAGGAAGGAGAAGGCGTGGGTGAACGAGGATGAATCCTTATCCCCTTATAAAGACGGTAAAAGTCATGCGCCTCCCCCTTGCCTTAAAATCCGCCTATTCCCCAAGCGTCGTGTACATGGCACGGTTGGATTACCCATGCCCGTATTGATGAGAATCCCGTGATAAGGGGACACGATCTCTACTTCGACAAGACGTGCCAGTGAAACCGCACCTCGACATATGGAGCGGCAGGCTAAAAAACGGTTCAAATAATGACCAGGCAGTGGCATGATGTCACGCTACAAAAAGTTGTCAGCGGATTGGAGTCATGAAATATTATACTCTCTACGGTTGTGTGTGGTATTTGTTTTGTAGAGCTAGACACGACTCTTGTGTTTGGAATTTCTTTGAAGTATTTGGAGAAGGAACCCGCCTTGCAATGTCGAAGACAACCTGCGTGCCGGACTCATCGTCATTGAAGCCTACTTCAGGGGCTACTGAGGGAGTCCTGGACTAAGGGGTCCTCGGAGAGCCGGACTATATACTTTGGCCGGACTGTTAGGCTATGAAGATACAAGATATAAGACTTCGTTCCTTGTCCGGATGGGACTCTCCTTTGTGTGGAAGGCAAGCTTGGCGATTCGGATATGTAGATTCCTTTCTCTGTAACCGACCTTGTACAACCCTAGCTCCCCCGGTGTCTATATAAACCAGAGGGTTTAGACTTCTAGGGTTGAGTCACAACAATCATAATCCCATAGGCTACACTTCTACGGTTTAGCCATTACGATCTCGTGGTAGATCAACTCTTGTAATACTCATATTCATCAAGATCAATCAAGCAGGAAGTAGGGTATTACCTCCATAGAGAGGGCCCGAACCTGGGTAAACATCGTGTCCCCCGCCTCCTGTTACCATTAGCCTTAGACGCACGGTTCGGGACCCCCTACCCGAGATCTGCCAGTTTTGACACTGACATTGGTGCTTTCATTGAGAGTTCTGCTGTGTCGTCGAAGATAGGCTTGATGGCTCCATCAATCATCTACAACAATGCAGTCCAAGGGGAGACCTTCCTCCCCGAACCGATCTTCGTATTCGGCGGCTTTCCACTGCGGGGCAACTTGCTTGGCCATCTAGAGCAGATCGATAGCTACGCCCCTGGCCATCAGGTCAGATTTGGAAGCCTGAATTTTGTGGCTGATATTCGCGGAGACTTGATCTTCGACGGATTCGAGCCCATGACAGTTGTCCTCAGCCACCGCGATGAACATGACCTAGATCTGTCATCTGGCCGCACACGGGAGATAGCGCCTGTGACCGCCCTGGCCCTAGGGCCGAAGCGGACTGCATCGTCCGAAGACGGGAAGCTCAACCCCGCCATGGAGAACGCAGATTCAGCGGCGCTCGAGCTGCACACAGACCCAACATCAGGCTGGGCTTGTGTTACCGAAACCTCGGACTCGTCCCCGGCCATGGGTTCCGGACCGTGTGCACCCGCGTCCAGCGATCCTGATTGGGCGCCGGTCCTGGAGTTCAGCTTCGCGGACATCTTCCAGCACTCGCCTTTTGGCGACGTGTTAAGCTCATTAAAGTCCCTCTCCTTGTTAGGAGACTCTCGGCCGAACTATCTCCGGCTCGAATTGGAAGTGGATGATGAAGAAATTTGCTCCCCACCCACCACCCACCTTATAGCCACTGTCGACGACTTAACCGACATGCTTGATTACAACTCCGAAGACATCAACGGTATGGACAACGATGCCGGAGAAGACAAGGAACCACTGCCTACAGGGCATTGGACAGCCACCTCCTCGTACGACATATACATGGTGGATACACCCAAACAAAATAACGGCAACGATGAAAATCTAGTCGATGATAAACCTCCTGAGATACAGTCAAACCGCCGACGTCAGCGACACCGCTCTAAGCCACGCCGTACTAAAAACAACAATACCGTCACAGAAGAGGACAACACTCCGAACGGTGCCGATAACAATGAAGATCCCATTGAGCCAACCTCCGAACAAGAGGAATGGGATGATGGGCGAGTCAGTCCTGGCAAACAGGCCGTGAACGAAGACTCGGAGGATAGCAACTACCTTCCGCTCTCCGAGGACGAGGTTAGCCTCGGTGACGAAGATTTCATCGTGCCTGAAGAGCCCTCCAAACAGGAACGCTCTAAGCGTCAGCTAATTGCCACTGCAAGAAGCCTGAAAAAGAAGCAGCAACAGCTTCAAGCCAAGGAATATGGACTGATGTCCTAGCAGCCAAGGAATATGGCCTCGAGCGCCCAACCAAAGCTACCCGAAGCGCAAACTTTTACCATAGTTCGATGACGAGGTGCTGGAGCCCATCCTACCAAGGTACAATACGGCTTACCGACCACCACGTGGCCGGACAAAGCGACACTTCAAGCCGAACACCATCCCACGCTACCTCGCCGGACAAACAAAAATACAACAGCTTGGGGATATACACATGACCTGCGACATGATTTGAAAAGAGAGCAGGTCAGACAAGATCAATATATGGATCACAAGGGCGTGCCTCGACGCGCGACGATGGCCATCTGTCTGAACGTGACAAACACAACCACGTCCGGGCCAAAAACCACAGACGAGCCCCATCCGAGCTACGTCACGACTTGGCCCGATATAGAGGCGCCGCACACCCCCTTTGCTTCACTGACGAAGTAATGGGACATGATTTCCCAGAAGGGTTTAAACTCGTAAACATTGAATCATATGATGGCACAACAGACCCCGTGGTGTGGATTGAGGATTTTCTTCTCCACATTCATATGGCTCGCGACGGTGATCTTCACGCAATCAAATACCTCCCGCTCAAACTCAAGGGTCCAGCTAGATACTGGTTAAACAGTCTGCCCGAAAACTCCATTGGCAGCTGGGAGGAATTGGAGGGCGCCTTCCTCAACAACTTCCAAGGCACATACGTCCGACCTCCGGATGCCGATGACCTAAGTCATATAATCCAACAGCCCGGAGAGTCAGCCAGGAAATTCTGGACTTGGTTCCTAACTAAAAAGAACCAGATCGTCGACTGTCCGGACGCGGAAGCCTAGCGGCCTTTAAGCACAAAGATCCATGATTTAATGGCTGGCCGACACCTCGCCAGAAAACCGGTGCATGTCAGCCCTTACGACACTCATGACCCGCTTCTGTGCGGGCGAAGACAGCTAGCTAGCCCGTAGCAACAACAATACAAGCGAACCTGGAACTTCTGAAGCCAGAAACAGCAACGGCAAGCCCCGACACAATATACATAAGCATCGAAACAATGGTGATAGCACGAAGACACGGCGGTCAACGCCGAATTCAGTTGCTCTAAGTTCGGTCAGCGGAAGAAGCCATTTAAGAGAAACAATCCGGGCCCATCCAGTCTGGACCGCATACTCGATCGACCATGCCAAATCCATGGCACTCCTGATAAGCCAGCCAATCATACCAACAGAGAATGTTGGGTTTTCAAACAGGTCGGCAAGTTAAATGCCAAGAATTAGGAGAAAGGGTCGTAAAGCAATGACGATGACGAGGAACCCCGACCACCGAACACAGGGGGACAGAAGAAATCCCCCCCCCCCCCAGTCAAAAGGGTGAATGTGATATAAGCCACCTTATCCCCAAGAAGGAGCGCAAGCAAGCACTCAGGGACGTCTACGCGATGGAGCTAGTCGCCCCAAAGTTCAACCCATGGTCCTCCTGTCCGATCACCTTTGATTGAAGGGACCATATGACCAGTATCCGTCATGGCGGTTCGCCGCACTCGTCCTTGACCCAATTATCGACGGATTCCACCTCACGCGAGTCCTCATGGATGGTGGCAGCAACCTGAACCTGCTCTATCAGGATACAGTGCGCAAAATGGGTATCGATCCCTCAAGGATCAAGCCCACAAAAACCACCTTTAAAGGTGTCATACCAGGTGTAGAGGCATGTTGTACGGGCTCGATCACACTGGAAGTGGTTTTCGGATCCCCGGATAATTTCCGAAGCGAAGAGTTAATCTTCGCTATCGTCCCTTTCCGCAGTGGTTATCATGCTCTGCTTGGATGAACCGCATTCACTAAATTCAATGCGATGCCGCACTACGCCTACCTCAAGCTCAAGATGCCCGGACCACGCGGTGTAATAACGGTCAACGGAAATACGGAGCGCTCCCTCCATACTGAGGAGCACACCATGGCCCTTGCAGCAGAAGTACAAAGTAGCCTTTTTAGGCAGAACCTCAATTCGGCATTAAAGCCCTCGGAAAACGTAAAGCGAGTCTGAACTACTCTGCAACAGGACGGTCCAGCTCGTCCAGAGCGCAACTAGCAATTCGGCCTCCGTCCCAGTCCCAATCAAGCGGCGACATTCGTGCCGCACGTACATAACTATGCACTTAAAATACCATCGGCATGGACGGAGGCACAGCTAGACCGTGATCCACAATGCGGCTCAACCGCCCCTGGATCCGCATGCCTTCATTTTTTTCTCTTTCTTTCAGGTTTTTCTTCTTGAGGCTTTTCTGATAACCTGATCATCGGACCCATCACGGGACGGACACCAAGGAAGCAAGGAGCACTAACGTATAAGGGAATCCCCAGGTGGTCTCTGCTAACGATCACTATACCTGTTTAAAATACCAGCACGCATCTCGCCCTTGGTCATGGCATGTTAAATAGCCTTACTTTCTTATCGCATTACTTGCTTATCGCATTCCTTGTACAAGTGTGCCTCGACGTATTAATCAAATTACAATGGAAAATAATTTGCAGCGTCAGCTTATTACTTGATTTTTTTCCTTGTCTTTGTATTCAATATCTATTGCACCCCTACATTCTGGTACGTACTAATTCACCAAGGGCTTCATTACACCCCGCAATACAGCAATCAAGTCCGAACACTTTTAAAGTACAGTTCGGCACCCCGAACTTATAGCATTATATGCATCGGCTCCGAATCATGTCTTTGGTCAATAGTTGGGTTGCCCGGCTCCTGTGCTTACTACCTTATGTTCCGCTATATCGGCTAGGGTAGTAAAGGGAGAACTACTGCGATTGTGTCCCGGTTCTTTCGGACGAGCACCTCAGTAGAGAAAGCCGAAAACTGACTATCATGATGCGGCGAGAGCTGGTCAGCTGTTTGAGAGGTTTTCAAATCCTTAGAGATTTTTCCGCTTTATGCGAGGAATCGATTTTTATCCGATTAGGCGTGAAGAGCGCCCCAACTTTGGTCTTCCGAATACCAGGGGCTTCGCCAAAATTTTCATTATCAAGCTCCTATGGCTAAGTGAGGGTGACAAAGCTGTATAGTCCGATTGCCTTGTTCTTTGCATTAAACACCTCCTTTAAGGACCAAAATTTGGAGTAAAGAGTGTTTATATTTATCCTAACACCCCGCATTATCTACGTAAAGGTAGTTTGATTTAATCGCCAACTCTCAGATTTTCATAATGGCCGCACAGGAGATAATTTTTTTAAAGTAACAAGCATTATATTACATAACAAACTTGTTTCATAATAGAGGATAAGATAACATGAATGTTTTCATGGGAATATAACATCCTTCGCACATTGCTCCACCACAAGGCGGGATCCCTCCAGGACACTATTGAAATATAGCTCGGGTCGGCGGTGCTCCTTGCCCATTGGTGGCCCCTCGGTCATCAGCTTCGTGGCGTCCATCTTCACCCAATGCATCTTCGCGCGGGCAAAGGCCATCCGCGCACCCTCAATGCAGACCGACCGCTTGATGGCTTCAAGCCGTGGGCACACACTCACAAGCCACTTCACGAGCCCGAAGTAGCTGCTGGGCATGGGCTCGGCAGGCCACAGCCGGACTATTAGGTCCTTCATGGCTAGTTTGGCCGTCTTATGCAGCTTGACCAGCTGTTTCAGCTGGTCGCTAAAGGACACCGGAAGTTTTGGTCCAAGGCATTGAGATCATAACAACTTCTCCATAGAGCTCCCTTCTTCGGCTCGATAAAATTTTGCAGCATCTGATATGCTGCATGGCAGATCCGTGAACGCCCCTGGAGAGCTCCAAATTCGGGTAAGCAAAAGGAATGTCTCCTTCACACACCTGCTTTGCATAATGAAAGCCTTACCCGCCGTGATCTTCTTGGCCACCTAGATTTCCTGGAGGGCGCTCTGGGCTTTGGCTCGGGCATCTTGTACGCTCTGGAGGGCCTTGGAAAGTTCGGACTCTTGAGTCTTAGAATCACGCTCCAAGGACTCGTACTTCTTGACAATGTCCTGGACCTCTTGTTGGACCTCGCTCGCACGGACCTCCTGCTTCTCGCACGTGTCGCGTTCCTTGGCCGTTTTGTCCTCGGCCTCGGCCAACGCCTTCTTGAGGGCCGCCACCTCGGTCGTGGCCCCTAATAAAGTTCATGACACTTTAGTCAACACGAACCATTCATCCTTCCCAAATATACGCATAGGATAAATACATACCTTTGCTTTCCTCCAGCTGCTCCTTCACGAGGCCGAGCTCTTGCTCGGCCCGCTCCAGATTCTGCTTCAGTCCGGAGACTTCTGCAGTATGAGCAGCAGCAGCCAGCAGCGACGCCTGCTTATTCACATAGACATATTATGTTAGACTCCTGCGAAAACTAGTTGATCCTCTATTCGACTTTTCTTTCCGAACACCGAACAGAGCATCAGGGGCTACTGTCTATACTATGACATTCTTTTACAATTATATTACTTACCTCAAAGCCTGTTAGAAGGCTAGTGTAGGCATCGGTCAGTCCGCTTTTGGATCGACTTTCGATGATCACCGCATCCATCGAGTACGGTGTTTGTCGGCAATGGAAGCGCCTCAAGACTTCCAAAGAACTCCGCCCAAAGGCCTCGTTGGACAGAGGTCACCGGCGGAATAGGTGCGCCCCTTCCCTTCGAAGGGGGCTGCTCGCCTGATTCCGGAACCGTAGGGGTCTCCAGAATTATATTCGGATGAGGGCCAAATTGAGTACGGCCCCCATCATCAGTATCCATGGGGATCTGCTCCCCCATGTGTCCGGCAGCCGAGGCTTCACCCGCTGTCGCCTCCCGGACGGCCGCCGGATTACCTCCCGGGTCGGGGATCCTTCGGGACGACTTCGACGCCATCCAGGTCCCGGGGAGAGGTGGCGGTCGGAAGGGTCTCGCTGTTCATCGCCGCTGGGTCTAGCGAATCCTTTGATGAGGACTGCTCGAGGCGGTACTGAGCCGGACTGCAAGTGCATAGTGTAAGCACATTAAAATAATAGAGTACAGAATCTGGATACAAATACATGTCCGGACACTTACGATTCGGCCAGGGGCTTCTCCCTGGGCTTCCACTCCCAGCTGCTCTTGGTGGCTGCGGTGGAGCTGTCCGGAAAGGAAGCTTTCCCTTTCTTGGACGCCTTGGCCTCCGGATGTGTGGGGGCCGCCCTTTTCTTCCCCCTTGCAAGAGGGGAGTTGATTTCTTCCTCTTCCTCCTATTCCTCATCGTCTTCGGCGGAGGAGTGCGCCTTGGCATCCTCGGACGTCACGTCCGAAGTGCCCTTATGGAGGAGACCACTTCTGGTCCCCTTGGCATTCTTCTTGGACTTCTTCTCCGACACCTCGTAAGGCGCCAGAAACAACATCTTTGTTAGGAGCGTGGTCTCTGGGCCTTCGGGCAGCGGGGCCGGACAGTCAATCTGCTCCACTATCTCTGTCCAATCCTGAAACAATCGATAGGGAGACTTAGATACCTTCCTCCAATATGCGAGTAAAGGGTATGCCTTGAAAGCGTGAAAGGACTTACCAAATTTGCAGGGTGAGTTAGGTCGTGCTCGCAATCCTCGTCCGTGTCCGGCGGCACCTCGTTGGCCTTGAGGAGCACCTTCCATATATCTTCGTGCGTTGTGCCGAAGGGTTCTAACAGAGTTTGGTGCTTTGCCGGGTCATACTCCCATAGGTGGCAAGTCCGGCGTTGGCATGAAAGAATCCGGTGGACAAGCATAACCTGGACCAGGTTGACGAGCTTGACCTTATTGATTATCATATTCGGACGCTGCCCGAGCGCGCACTCGTCCGAGAGCCCTGTGGCAGGCCCTTCTCTTGCCAGGAGGTGAGCCGCATCGGGACTCCGGATCGGAATGCGGGGGCCGCCGCCCAGTTGGTGTCGCACGGCTCGGTGATGTAGAACCACCCCGATTGCCACCCCTTCACAGTCTCCACAAAGGAGCCTTCTGGCCAGGTGACATTGGGCATCTTGCCCACCATGGCGCCTCCGCACTCAGCTTGTTGGCCGCTCACCACCTTAGGCTTCAAATTGAAGGTCTTCAGCCATAGGCCGAAGTGAGGTGGAATGCGGAGAAAAGCCTCGCTCATGACAATGAATGTCGAGATGTTGAGGATAGAGTTGGGGGCCAGATCATGGAAGTCCAGCCCATAGTAAAACCTCAGTCCGCGGACGAACAGGTTGAGGGGGAATCCCAGCCCGCGGACGAAGTGGGTTAGAAACACCACCCTTTCCCGGGGCTCCGGGTTGGGGACGATCTATCCCTTGGCTAAAAGTTGATGAGCGATGTCCTTGGCCAGGTACCCGGCTTCCCGGAGCTTCTTGATGTCCTCCTTCTTGACGGAGGAGGCCATCCACTTGCCTCCAGCTCCGGATCCGGACATGATTGGGGTGCTTTTTTGGGTAGAGAAGGCGAGAGCTTGGGCGCTGGAGCTCAAGATTGGATGGGCAGAGGAAGTAGAAGGCGTGGGTGAATGAGGATGAATCCTTATCCCCTTATAAAGACGGTAAAAGTTATGTGCCTCCCTGTTCGCCTTAAAATCCGCCTATTCCCCAAGTGTTGTGCGAATGGCACGGTTGGATTACCCATTCCCGTATTGATGAGAATCCCGTGATAAGGGGACATGATCTCTGCTTCGACAAGACGTGCGCTGAAACCGCACTCAAATACTGAGCGCAAGGCTAAAACGGTTCAATAATGGTCTGGCAATGGCATGATGTCACGCTACAAAAAGTTGCCAGCAGATTGGACTTGTGAAATATTATACTCTCTACGGTTGTGTGTGGTACTTGTTTTGCAGATCCGGACACGATTCTTGTGTTCGGAATTTAGTTTGAAGTATTGTGGAGAAGGAACCCACCTTACAATGCCGAAGACAATCTGCGCGCTGGACTCATCATCATTGAAGCCTGATTCAGGGGCTACTGAGGGAGTCCTGGACTAAGGGGTCCTCGGACATCCGGACTATATACTTTGGCCAGACTGTTGGGCTATGAAGATACAAGATAGAAGACTTCGTCCCGTGTCCGGATGGGACTCTTCTTTGCGTGGAAAGCAAGCTTGCAATTCGGATATGTAGATTCCTTTCTCTGTAACTGACTTGGTACAACCCTAGCCCCTCCCAGTGTCTATATAAACCGGAGGGTTTAGACTTCTAGAGTTTAGTCACAATCATCATAATCTCATAGGCTAGACTTCTTGGGTTTAGCCATTTCGATCTCGTGGTAGATCAACTCTTGTAATACTCATATTCGTCAAGATCAATCAAGCAGGAGTAGGGTATTACCTCCATAGAGAGGGCCCAAACCTGGGTAAACATTGTGTCCCCCGCCTCCTGTTACCATTAGCCTTAGACGTACAGTTCGGGACCCTCTACTCAAGATCTGTCGGTTTTGACATCGACACCGACCGGGATGGCGTCGGCGAAGGCGGGCTGCTGCCCGGAGGAATCAGCACAGTCCTGCTCTTCTTCGTGGCCGCCCGCTTGGGCTGCTTCGAAGAGGCCACCCCGGACCTCGTGGTGACTCTAGAAGGGCGCGGCACCTCCACCACCGGGGGTTCGTCATCATCATCGTCGTCAGGAAGGTCGCATAGGAGCTCCCTTTGCTGCAGGGCAGAGGATTCTTCCGCAACCCTATCCTCGGTGGCCTCGGAGGATTGGTCGTCGGAGGATAGGTGCACCAAAGCAGTAGGCGGCAGGGGATGCCCCGGCCACACAATCCCAAGCTCGTCGAAGACAGGTATGGCCGCGACAACCTCCTCGGTGTCATCACGGCAGTACTGCGGAAGCCAACCTTCCGGAGGATCGCTTGGGTCTTTCCCTGTCAAGTAGACTAACACCTTGCTCAGCTCCTCCTCGGGAAGAGCGTCTTGGCATAGGCGGATCTTGTCGTCATCACCACCAAGCTTCCACAAGGGGCGGGAGTGGTCTTTGAAAGTGCGTTATATCAACTAGAGGGGGGTGAATAGGCGATTTTTATGAATTCTTCACTGAGGAATTTGCCGGTGAGGAAATTCCTTAGCGAAGAACTACTAGCAGCAGAATAAGTACTCAGAAGTAAGCATAACAGAATACAAGCATGGTCATCAAGATGAAATGAAGACAAGCACTGAGTACAGAAAGCGTAATCATAGGATAACACAAGGTGAAGACTAACAGACTGAAGAAATTGATCTGAGGAAATTGAGAAAGTCTTCAGTCGAAGTCTTCAAACACAGATATGAACAAACACTCAACACAGTGATGAGGAAATGAAAGGGTTGAGGAAATAGAACCAGTTAGGTTGGTGAAGACAATGATTTGGTAGACCAGTTCCAACTGCTGTCTCAGTTGTACGTCTGGTTGGAGCGGCTGACTATTTAAACTTGAGGACACATAGTCCGGACTCCCGATTCCGAAAGCACGCAGCTCAGACACCCAGATCCTCACCGTATTCTCCTTGAACTAAGGTCACATGACTCGCCCAATCACTTGTGGTAAGTCTTCAGCGACTTCCAAACCTTCACAGACTTGGTCACTCGGCGATCCACAATTCCTCTTAGATGTTTCTAGACCATGACGCCTAACCGTCTGGAAGAAGCACGATCTTCAAAGGTAACAAGCGCCGGATCCATGCATGATCAATTTCTTCAGTGATGCTCAATCACTTTGGGTTTGTAGGGGTTTGGTTTTGGGTATTCCTCACTCGATGATTTTCGCTCAAAGTCCTCGGAGGATGGGTTGCTCTCAAATGACAAGTGTCAAGTTCTCTGAGAGCAGCCAACCAGCTAGTGGTTGTAGGGGGGCGCTATTTATAGCCTAGGGAGCAGGCCGACATGATAAGACATAAATGCCCTTCAATGATATGATCGTTAGGTGGATAAGATATTTTGGGACAGCTGGCGCGCAGCACAGCAACGGTCGGAAATTTGACTCTCAAATTCCTCAGGGCTATCATGTTCCTCACTATGTAGGCAATTCGCACTGGCAAATTCCTAACTCCTCAGTCAGAACAAATTCATCAGCGACCAAAAGAACTTCATCTTTGTCACTGAAGAAAGTGACTGAACTGTATGAGATTTCCAAAGGCTTCACTCGAAGGGATTGGTAGGTGTAGGATTTTGAGTTCAGCATCACATGGAAAATTTTCCTTAGTATTTCCTCGACCCCCTTTAACAGTACGGTGTTTTCTATGACTCAAGAAAGAGAAAATGAAACTACGAAAACAAAAGTCTTCACGCTTCATGTTGCACAAATGAATACCAAGTCTTCAAGGTCACACCAATTTCTTCACTTTCAAAGTCTTCAGAAAGTCTTCAGAATATCAAAGTCTTCAGTCGAAGAACTTCATTTTTAGGGGTCAACTTTCTCTGTAAATATCAAACTCCTCATAGACTTATAGACCTGTGTACACTCACAAACGCATTAGTCCCTTAACCTATAAGTCTTCAATACACCAAAATCACTAAGGGGCACTAGATGCACTTACAATCTCCCCTTTTGGTGATTGATGACAATATAGGTTAAGTTTTCAGCGAGGATAAATGTATGAAGTGTAAATATCGATATTGAGGAATTTGATAGCAAGATATAGAAGAACTCCTCAAGATGTGCATAGTGAGGAATTTGCGTTTGAGGCAATGCACATTTGAAGAGTTGAATCATGGAGATCTCCCCTATATCTTGTAATTCATACACGCATTTGATATATAATATGAAGAATTTGAAATGCATGATGAAATATGGTGCTGATGAGATTCAAAGATGCGTGCAATGTCATTAACGAGGAATAGGCATGCAAAGCATAATGCAACAAAAGTATCAACAAGACCATCGGGTTTAAGATTACAACTCGATCCAAATAAAAGTTTCGTAAGAACGAGAGTTGTAACTTAAAAACGCCTTAATATAGACCCGCTTGAAGACTAACTCAGATTTCTCCCCTTTGTCATCAAATGACCAAGAGGATTGAAACCGAGGACTAACGCCTCAAGAATTTCAAGTCGATGGAGGAGCGCCAACGTTGTCGGGGTTGTTTGTTGTAGCAGGCTCGCCGCAGTTGTCGTCCAAATCTTCATTCTCATCGGTGTCACGCGATGAAGAATAAGAGTTGGCCACCAGTGGAGGAACTTTGACCCTCTTGAGTTTCTTCGGAGGAGGCGCAGACCAGTCAAATTCTTCCTTGAGACCCATAGTCTTCAGTTCTTTAGCGCTATAGACATGAGTGAGGACAGCCCAAGTGCGGTTGAAGGTTTCATGAAGGTAGTATTGGTTCTTCTTCACTGCATTGTATGTTGAGGTCATATTGTGAAGAAGTGCACCAAACTGACGCTTTACCCATTTGTGATTGCGATCAACCTTCCGATGAAGACCGAGGAGTAACTCACGGTCACCATCACCACGGTGCCGTGTGGCTTGAGGATTTTGCTTGGCCGAGGTATTTGCGGCGAGTCATGTGTGGCGAGTCGCCATTGGTAGAGTAAGATGCAGCCTTGCGAAATTGACCATCCAATGGACGAATGTTTTCATCGATCACAAGAAAGTTGCCTTGCCTTTATCATCACCGATGAAACCGTCCGCTTGAGGACTTCAATGGGAGGCAAGTAGTTACCGTGGTTCAGAGTGTCGACTTTGTAATTCAAAGGAAGATCTTGCCTCGATGAATCTCATAATCCAAGGCGATAGGGCTTCAAATAATGGTGACATAGCAATATTGCCGAGTCCTCATGAAGAAATCATGAAAGTTGACAGAACGCCATGAATGATGTTGAAAAGCATATTCTTCATGATGCCAACGACTTCTTCATCATGTGAGTCATGGCCTTTGATAGGACTCATAGTCTTCATCAGAATGCGATAGACAGTCCAAGGCACATAGAGTAATTCCTTGACGAGGAATTTGGTTCGTGGGGCATGCCCAGGCTTCAAAGGCTTCATGAGCACTTGCATATAGTGATTTGTCGATTCAGTGGTCACCGAGGTGCAACGTAATCGCCATGGGGAGGATTGAGAGGAAGGACACGAAGCAATTTAGTTGCCGGTGCCTTGTAGTGAGTGTTTTCAGTCATCCAGTCCAACAACCACGAGTTGACATCTTCAGTGTCTCCAGTGATATGCCGTGTCGCGTAGAACTGAAGAATGAGTTCTTCATTCCAATCGCAAATGTCCGTGTAGAAATTTAGTAATCCTGCATCGTAAAGAACACTAAGGACTGGCTCAAAGCATGGCAGAGATTCCATGTCCACGTGAGGAATATGTGCATGATAGAAGATTTTGTCTTTGTCAAACAGCACAAAGGAATAGAAGTTGGCCTGACTAGCAGTCCAGAAACGCCTCTTCCTTATGCGAGCAGAGTCATAGGGGTTGTAGTTAGTGAAGAATACATGCTCGGCAAAGAAGTCTTCAGCCTTGAACTTCTGTTTGCTTGAGAATGGATTCTTTGGCTTTGGCAGAGGGGTGTCAGTGAGTTGCATCACCACCTCAGAATCGCGAGCTCAGTTCTTCAGCCGAGGAATTTCTGGTTCCTCTTCGTGTGCAACCCGAGGATCAGAAGAAGCAGTTCTTCAAAGACTAGTGGCTGGAATTTCTTCATGCACAGAGGGAGTGGGATGAGTTTCTTCAGAGCCCAGTTGAACTGTTGGTGCAGGGGACTGAGGAATCTGTTGGATAGGGGTGAAAAGAGGAGTATTGGGATGTTGACTTTCCCAAAAGTCATCATTCATCACAGTGTGGTGCATCCTATATCCACATCTTCATCTTCACTTCTCAACACCAGCCTCTTCACCGTGAACCGAGGCATAGGTGAGGAAATGATGGCGTTGAAGGGATTTCGCCCACTTCAATTTCTTCATCCATCCGATCTCGACGAAGTAGCGAATGATTTCCTTCATCGATCCGCTTGGGATCTCATAGTCTTCTCCAAAAGGAACAAGGTCCTTTGATGGCATGGAGGAAATTGGAACAAGATCAATAGGATTTTCAAATGAGCTGGTCATTGGCTTCATTTTCTTCGCAGTCAAGAATTTGACGCAATGAGGCCTTCGCTTTTTCATCGCAGCTCGCTCTGCAGCCTTTGGTCTTCTTCACATCGAGGCGATGGAAGAATTGGAGTTGGTGTAGGCGCGGAGGAGCCGAGGAATCTGGTTGATTTCTTCAGTATGCAATCGATGCGCTTGCTTCGATCTCTTCAATTTCTTCAGCGCACCACTAGTGGATGCCCCGCAAATTCTTCACCGGGTGGAATGGAGTCATCAGCCTCGAACTAGCATTTTCTTCAAGAAGTTGAAAATCATCGTGAGTGTGGCATGTTCTTCAACAGGCTGAGCAGAGTCTGCAGCCTGAGGGTTTTCTTGTTGCGATGGGGCTGCAACATTTGTGAATTTCTTTGTCAGATTGACGAATCTCACTTTAGCTCCTTGCCAATCAGCATAGTAGGCATCAAAGTCTTTGCTGAGGGCTTGAATTTCAGACTGAGCCTGGAGAAGTTCCTCCGGTGTCATTCTGACAAAAATTTTCTTCAGGAGCTTCTCCTTTCTGTACTGTGCTTTCTTGATCTCTCTTGCCTTTTCAAACTTCCATTTCTCTTCAGTGATGAAATGGGTCAGCATGTGACTTTGACCAGGAGTTAGATGAAAATCAGGCATTGGGTGTTTGGATCCTTGTGCCAGAGATCAATGTAATCGAGGATTTTCCTCGGATCCAAAAGCAGTGGCACAGATGTGCCTTTGGCTCTAGCGGCCTTCACCTGTGTGTCTCCGATGATTTCTGCAAGTTCATCATCAGAAGCTTCATCATCAGAAGGCACATGGAATGCGACCTGTTTCTTCTTTGGAGTTGGCCGAGGACCTCGTCCAGCTGTTGCTTTAGTCTTCAACAGTGTGGGGCCTGATGAGGAAATTGGTGCGGTGAGGAACTTTGTGAAACACCAGAGGCAATCGAGAAACCAGCAGTCCTTTGACATGTAGCCAGATGCACAGGAGCTGAGGACTTTGAAGGAGCTGCTGAGGACTTTGGTGGAGCAGTAGCGGAGTGAGGAATTTGCTGTGAGGGCATTGCTGAGGAACTTGGCCATGAGGGCACTGTTGGTGAAGCACTTGGCTTATGAGCAGGCTTCTTTGGCATGGATTTCCTCGGTTTGACCGAGGCCTCGAGAGTGATAGCGATGGCGGAATCCTCATTGATTTCTTCACCGCCTCCTTGGCTTGTCTTGCCAATTTAGCTTGGCGCTTAGCCCATTCTTCAGAAAGTCCTCACCACGCTTGATGCTAGTGGGGTCACTTCTTGGCCAGTGCCAATGGAGCTCTTGGGCATGGAGGATTGAGGTGAATTTCCTCATGTACTTTGGAGTCACATATCTCAGATTCCTCCATTCCCTTGCCCATCTCCGCTCAATCCTCTCAGATGCGCACCTTGTGCTGATTTTTGTTTTCTTTGCCAAATTTTGCTTCCTCGTGTGCAATAGTCAAGATAAATTTCCTCAGGATTTCAAACACAGTCATAACCTCATGTTTATTTCCTCCTTTCTCGGCTTCTTATCTTCGCCATATTCTTCATTGAGGAATTTGAACAATCGAATTCTCTCAAGAAGTATGCAGTTTTTCTTCGAGGAACGCTGCAAATGAGTTAAGTTGATGAGAACCTAGTGATTCAGCAGCAGACATGAGTACCTGTGAACAGAGTATAGGTGCGAGGAATTTGGAGAGGTCATATGCATTCTCAGAAGGTTTTTCGAAAAGAACAAGTTTAGAGGAATTTGACCAGATGAACCTTGAGGAATTTCACTAAGTGTTCTTGTCTTAGGTTCCAGAGTTGTACAGATCGAAGATCCACACAATTAGGGAATCTTGAAGAAAATGATTGCTTAGAGAAACAGTTCAAGATCATATGATGTGTGAGGTGTTCATATGTGTGAAGATTTGAAGAATAAAACCTTTGAAGATTTTCAGGAAAGTTTGAGAATCAAAGTGAGTAATAAAAGTAACTTTTAATTACCCAAGTGAAGAACACGATTTAACCGAGAAGAACATATGTGAAGTTCGTCAGATTAGATCTCCCACGCCCTAACTTGGCAGAGGAAGACAGCTACGGCGGAGGCGGAGTGAAGATTTCCGCGGTCGGCGTGAGTACGACGGCGACGAGGTCGAGGCAGCGAAGCTCTTCCTCACCGGCGATGATGGAGTAGCGGCGGCGCTAGGGTTTGAGGAGCTCGAGTGAGAGAGTAGCGATCGAGCGGAGTAATGAAGTGAGGAAGGGGAGAGGGTTATTTATAGACACGGTAAAAACTGTTCGCCCGAAGATTTGGGATGAACGTGCCCCTGCCCTTTCTCCTTCTCGCGACATGTGTCACCCACATACTGTGTAGTTGAGATCGTGTACGATTGTGGGTGAATAGAATAATGCATTGTGGGATGCGGAACGGTTTGAGCGGCAAAACCGAAAATTTGGATAATATTGTTTTAAAGTTTCGTTCGCAATTTCTTCAGCTGACAAGGACACAGTGAAGATTTTGAACGAGTTTCAAATAGAACGCACATGAAGAATTTGTGAATAGATTGGGTTGAGTATAGCATAGAGGGGGAAGGGTCCGATCACATTCACTTAGCATAAAAAGCAACTTGAAGAAATAGCTATAAGTGAATGTCAGAGGACATAAACTCATATATATATATATATATATATATATATATATATATATATATATATATATATATAGCCAATGAAGAAAACGACGGAAACAAAGGAAGATTTTGCAAAGTTGAAGAATTTGAAAACTCAAGAATTTCAAAACTGAGAAAAAACTCAAATTGAAGATTTTCAACTTTTGTGGTGGCGTGACTCCATCAGATAAGAATGATGATTTCAGACACCGCGCATAATTGTCGAGGGTTCGAGAATCAAATTCTTCATTAATTTCTTCACACTTAGAGTGTTATTCTTCATTGATTGAAGAAAAACGTTTCTTCACGTGTTGCACATCTAAGTCATCAATTTTGCATAAGTGTCAAGGTGTGTGTCCTTTTCAAAGAACATTCAAAGATTCTAAGATATTTAGCTCACACCGCAACTTGCAAAATCTCTTCTCATCCAAGGTCTTAGTGAAGATATCAGCTAGCTGTTCTTCAGTCTTCACGTGCTCGATGGAGATGTCGCCCTTCAACACATGATCACGAAGAAAATGATGACGAATCTGAATGTGCTTTGTCTTCGAGTGCTGAACTGGGTTGTGAGCAATCTTGATGGCACTCTCATTGTCGCAGAGGAGAGGCACATTCTTCACGCTGACGCCATAGTCCTTGAGTGTTTGCTTCATCCAAAGCAGTTGAGCACAAAGAAGAGCCAGCAGCAATGTATTCAGCTTCCGCAGAGACAAGGATACGTAGTTCTGCTTTCTTCGAGGACCAACAGAACAAAGATCGTCCGAGGAAATGACAAGTGCCGAAGTTGACTTGCGGTCCACACGATCACCAAAGATAGTCGAGTCGAATATCTAATAAGATCAAAAGCAGAGCCCTTGGGGTACCATAATCCTAGTGTTGGTGTGTGAGCTAGATATCAAGAATATGCTTCACACCTTATGGTGTGATTCCTTCTGCAGCTTGAAATCGGGCACACATGCAAACACTAAGCATTATATCCGCCTAGATGCACATAAGTACAATAAAGAACCAATCATGGAGCGGTATACCTTGTGATCAAGTCAATACCATTTTCATCAAGGCATAGATGGCCATTTGTGGGCATAGGAATTTTGACGCCTTTGTAATCTTGCATGCCGAATTTCCTCAAGACATCTTTGAGGTATTTCTCCGAGATATGAATATGCCATTTCATTGTTGATTTAATTTGAAGACCTAAGAAGAATTTCAACTCTCCCATCATAGACATTTGATATTATTCACTCATCATATAGGCAAATTCATCACTATAACGTTGGTCAAGACAGCCAAAGATAATATCATCAACGATATTTGGCACACAAACAGTTCACCATCATAAGATTTAGTAAAGAGAGTAGGGTCGAGTGAACGGGTGTGAAGCCATTCTTCACGAAGAATTCCTTCAATGTATCATACCACCGAGGGGCTTGCTTGAGGCCATAGAGGGCCTTATTAAGTCTCAAGACTTTGTCGATTCTTTGGATCTTCAAAACCGGGGTTGAGCAACATATACTTCTTCCTCAAGCTTACCATTGAGGAATGCACTTTTCACATCCATTTGATATAAGATGATATCATGATGGTTAGCATAAGCAAGTAATATGCGAATAGCCTCAAGTCTAGCAACAGTACAAAAGTTTCATCGAAATCAATTCCTTCAACCTGTGTGTAGCCTTGAGCTACCAATCGTGCCTTATTCCTCACCACAAGGCCATTTTCATCTTGCTTGTTGCGGTAGATCCACTTTGTGCCAATGATATTATGCTTATGAGGATTTGGACGTTTGACCAGTTCCTGACATTATTGAGCTCGAATCGATGTAATTCTTCTTGCATAGCTCTGAATCCATCCTGCCCAAAATGCTTCATCTACCTTAGTGGGCTCTGTGATAGAGACAAAAGCATAGTGCCCACAAAAGTTAGATAAATGTGAAGCTTTTGAGCGTGTGAGAGGACCTAGTGCTCTAATGTCATCGATGATCTTCTCAACTTGCACTTCTTTTGCAATGCGAGGATGAGCTGGTTGTCGCTGAGGAGTTTGATCAGGATTTTCTACAGGTGCATCAGCTCGACGTTCTTCATGAACTGGAATGAATTCTTTAGCAGATTCTTCAGTAGGAATGACATCCTCAGTTTCCTTGAACTTGATAGAATCCTGAGGTGCTGGTTCATCTAACACGAAGGTAGGTGCTCTCTTTGCAGCCATTAGTTTCATCGAATCCGACATCTACAAAGGTCAACAATCTTGTGAAGAACAATGTTGAAGACTGTAGGTGTGCGTAGTCCTTTCCGTAACCAAGCATAAACCTTCATGTGCTTTCGGTGCAAATTTAGAATTGTGGTGAGGATCTCTAATCCAACATTTAGCATCAAGACTTTGAAATAACTCACATTGTGTTTCTTGTCAGTGAGGAGTTCATAGGCCGTCTTCTTGAAGAATTTGTGAAGATATACTCTGTTGATGATGTGGCACGCAGTATCAATTGCATCAATCCAAAAACAATGAGGCGTTTTGTATTCATCAAGCATAGTGCGAGCCATCTCAACAAGAGTTCTATTCTTGCGCTCCACGATGCCATTTTGCTGAGGAGTATAGGGAGCAGATAACTCATGAGTAATACCAAGTTCATCAGGATAGTCATCAAGACCGAATTCTTGAACTCGGCCCATTGTCACTTCGATGTGCTTGATCTTCACACCAAAGTTGGTTGAAGCCCTCGAGGAAAAACGCTTGAAGACTTCCGCACTTCATGTTTGTAAGTAACAATGTGTACCCATGTATATCGAGAGTAATCATCAACAATGACAAAACCATATAGAGACGCATCATTAGTGACTTCTGAGTAATGATTAGGTCCGAAGAGGTCCATGTGAAGCAATTCGAATGGACGAGTAGTGGTCATGATAGTCTTCGCTGGATGCTTGGCATTGGTCATTTTTCCAGCTTCACAGGCCCCGCATAAGTGATCCTTGAGGAATTTGACATTCTCAATGCCAATGACATGCTTCTTCTTCGCAAGCGTGTGCAAATTCCTCATGCCTGCGTGACCAAGTCGTCGATGCCATAACCAGCCTTCTGAAGCTTTTGCAAGTAGACACACGGCTGGTTGTGGTCCTGTAGAGAAATCAACAATATACAAATCTCCTCTCCTAAAGCCTTCAAAGACTTTGGAATTGTCAGCTTTCATAATCACAACACAGCGATACTTGCCAAAGACAACAACCATATCAAGATCACAAAGCATTGAGACTGACATGAGGTTGTATCCTAAGGACTCAACAAGCATGACTTTGTCCATGTGTTTATCCTTAGAGATTGCAACCTTACCAAGACCAAATACCTGACTTTTGCCTTTGTCAGCAAAGATGATATGCTTCAGATGTGACGGTGATAAGGGAGCATCCATCAATAGATTCTTGTCACCAGTCATGTGATTCGTACATCCACTATCGAGGACCCACTCAGTGGCTTTGGGTTGATCATCCTGCAGATGAATTAGTGTAGCTTACAATCTCATATGCTTCATTTGTGAAGAATATGATATCAAGTTCATCAGATGAATTTCATCAATCAGTAAACAGATATAGCAGTATGAGGGCGTGTGAAATGAAGGTTCATTTCATCATGATTCACCTACGTCCTTCCAGGCAATTTTGTCAGGTCCCCAGCAAATTCTTCAGATGTTAAAGCATGTTTGGAGACCTGACCCTGCAGAAGAGATTAGTTCTTTTTCTTCACCACCCACATATGAAGGGGTGGCAAAGAGTTCATCACTCTGCAAGCACCATACGAGAATGGTGGCATAGAGGCCAAACCATTTCGTTTCACATAAGAGGGGTTAGGGTAAGCATATGAATAAGCAGAGAAATTCTTCGAGGACTTATGAACATAATGGTTTGAAGAATAATGCACATATTCATAGCCCTTAGCTCTACCCTGCGAAACAGAGTTGTTAGCACGATGATAATCATATGAGGACTTTGATCCATTTGAGGGATTTGATCCACGTGAGGAATTTGGTCCGTATGAGGACTTGGATCCATATGAAGAATTTGGTCCATATGAAGAATTTGATCTGGGGTTCCTGTTCTTCACAGGTGGTGTCATGAGGACATTCACCTAAAGACTTTCGAGGCACTTCTTGGGAACCCAGATTTTCTTCATAGGAGAACCATTCTTGCAGTTAGTGCCAACATATCTAGCAAATACTTCACCATTCTGATTTTTGAACAGTTTATAGTTGAGTCAAATGACTCATCGGAAGAATGAGGAGATTCACATGTAAAGCCGGATAAGTTAGATGGATCGATTGGAGGTCCCTTTGCAAAGAACCCATGAGGTTTTGGGGTACCGCTCAAAGCTTCCAATATGTTCCATCAAGATTGAGTTTCCTCTCAAAGGCAATACCCTCTTTCCTAGGGTTTCGTTGAGGATCTCGCTTTTAAGCACATCACAAAGAGTCTCGATGCCCTTTGAGGCTTTTGTACATGCTCGACATGTACAATTCCTTCAACCTCTGCATCGTCAAGGATACTAGCAATGTCCTCAAATGAGGAATTAGTGATAGTAGAGGCAGGTGAAGAATTTGTAACAGTTGAAGCATTTGAACATTCAGTGAAGAATTAGCGATTCACGCTCAATGCACTTTAAGCATGGAGGAACAAATTCTTCTCGAGAGGCGCTGATTTGTTGAGCTAGTAATGAATCGTGCTCCTTCGAAGATCTTCATAACTCACTCTTAGCTTCTCAAGATCTTGCTTTCTTTTGAAGAAATTCATAAGAAAGTTTCTCATGATCGATAAGAGAGTGTTATGATGACTTTGAAGGTTATCAAACCTAGATCAAGTCTCTCAAGATTTTCATCGAGGATTTAGTGCGATCCATTTCTTTACCCAACATATCATCACTTTTGTCTAGCATGTTTTGAACCTTTTCAAAAGCCCTTTGTTGTTTTACAGCAATCTTAGCAAGTTTAGAGTAGCTGGGCTTGAGATCCTCATCAGATTCATTTTCACTAGATTCAGAGGAGGTGTATTTGAGTACCTTTGCACCTTTCGCCATGAAGCAATAGGTGGGAGCGTAGTTATCATTATCTTCATCAGGCTTGTCGGTGGGGTCAGTTTCTTCAGTGTTGAAGATGGACTTGCTGATGAAAGCAGTGGCGAAAGCCAGACTCGCCACACCAGATTCGGATTCTTCAGACGCCTCCTCTTCCTCATGTTCCTCAGATTCAGCTTCAGAGTCCATTTCCTTGCCAATGAATGCCCGAGCCTTCTTGGAGCTGCTCTTCTTGTGAGATGAAGACTTCGAGGATTTTGATGATTTAAGATTTTGACAATTTCTTCTTCTTCTTCGCATCATCGTAGCTGTAATCCTTGTATTTTTTCTTCTTTAATTCCTTTTCCCAATGAGGACAATCTTGAATATAGTGACCAGGTTTCTTGCATTTGTGGCACAGCCTTCTCTTATAGTCACTTGATGAGGAATCACTGCTTCTTGAGGATTTTCCAAAGCGACCACGTCTGGAGAACTTCTGGAATTTCTTCATGAGCAGTGCTAGCTCCAGGCTCAATTCTTCAGGATCACCAAGGCTAGTACAGAATCCTCACATTCAGACTCAGACACAACCTTGGCCTTCAGGGCACGTGGTTTGCCATAGACCGAACCAAAGATATCTCTCTTTTCAGCAAGCTGGAACTCGTGAGTATTTAGCCTTTCGAGGATATCGGCAGGATCAAGAGACTTGTAGTCAGCCCGTTCTTGTATCATTAGTCCCAGAGTATCAAATGAGGAATCAAGCGATCTCAACAGTTTCTTCACCACCTCATGGTCAGTGATGTCAGTGGCACCGAGGGCTTGACGCTCATTTGAGATGTTAGTGAGGCGATCAAAGGTTTGTTGGACATTTTCATTGTCGAGTCTTTTGAAGCGGTTGAAGAGATTCCGAAGAACATCAACTCGAGAGTCACACTGAGTTGAGACTACTTCATTCACTTTGGACAGCCTATCCAAGATAAGCTTAGCAGTTTCCAAAGCACTCACTCTTCCATACTGTCCTTTACTCACATGGCCACATACGATATTCTTCGCTTGAGAATCGAGTTGCTTGAATCTCTTCACATCGGTAGCGTTCAGTGAGGGTGAGACAGAGGGAACACCATTTTCCACAACATACCGTAGATCGTTGTCAATTGCCTCAAGATGCATTCGCATCTTGTTTTTCGAAAGAGGGGTAGTCCGTCCCATAAAAGGTAGGACACCCAGCCGAGACCTTGATCATACTGCGGTCGACATAACTAAAACTCTAGGTGGTTAAACTAAAATCACACGTAACAAGGAGTACCTTGCTCGATACCAATTGAAAGTGCGTTATATCGACTAGAGGGGGTGAATAGGCGATTTTATGAATTCTTCATCGAGGAATTTGCCGTGAGGAAATTCCTTAGCTAAGAACTACTAGCAGCAGAATAAGTACTCGAAGTAAGCATAACAGAATACAAGCATGGTCATCAAGATGAAATGAAGACAAGCACGAAAGTACGTAAAGCGTAATCATAGGATAACACAAGGTGAAGACTAACAGATCAAGAAATTGATCGAGGAAATTGAGAAAGTCTTCATCAAGTCTTCAAACACAGATATGAACAAACACTCAACACAAAGGATGAGGAAATGAAAGGGTTGAGGAAATAGAACCATTAGGTTGGTGAAGACAATGATTTGGTAGACCAGTTCCAACTGCTGTCTCGGTTATACGTCTGGTTGGAGCGGCTGAGTATTTAAACTTGAGGACACATAGTCCCGGGACCCGATTCTGTCGAAAGCACGCAGCTCAGACACCCATCCTCACCGTATTCTCCTTGAACTAAGGTCACACAGCACTCGCCCAATCACTCGTGGTAAGTCTTCAGCGACTTCCAAACCTTCACAGACTTGGTCACTCGGCGATCCACAATTCCTCTTAGATGTTTCTAGACCATGACGCCTAACCGTCTGGAAGAAGCACAGCCTTCAAAGGTAACAAGCGCCGGATCCATGCATGATCAATTTCTTGATGATGCTCAATCACTTTGGGTTTGTAGGGTTTGGTTTTGGGTATTCTCACTCGATGATTATCGCCAAAGTCCCTGAGGATGGGTTGCTCTCAAATGACAAGTGTCAAGTTCTCTCGGAGCAGCCAACCAGCTAGTGGTTGTAGGGGCGGCTATTTATAGCCTAGGAGCAGCCCGACATGATAAGACATAAATGCCCTTCAATGATATGACCGTTAGGTGGATAAGATATTTTGGGACAGCGGCAGCAACACACAAAGAACGGTCGGAAATTTGACTCTCAAATTCCTCGGGGCTATCATGTTCTCATGTGTAGGCAATTCAAGACCGGCGAATTTTAACTCCTCGCCGAACAAATTCATCACGACTGAAGAACTTCTCTCTCACATCAAGAAAGTGACTGAATCTGTATGAGATTTCCAAAGGCTTCACTCGAAGGGATTGGTAGGTGTAGGATTTTGAGTTGAGCATCACATGGAAATTTTTCCTTAGTATTTCCTCAACCCCCTTTAATAGTACGGTGTTTCCTATGACTCAAGAAAGAGAAAATGAAACTACGAAAACAAAAGTCTTCACACTTCATGTTCCACAAATGAATACCAAGTCTTCAAGGTCACACCAATTTCTTCACTTTCAAAGTCTTTAGAAAGTCTTCAGAATATCAAAGTCTTCAGTCGAAGAACTTCATTTTTAGGGGTCGACTTTCTCTGTAAATATAAAACTCCTCATAGACTTATAGACCTGTGTACACTCACAAACGCATTAGTCCCTTAACCTATAAGTCTTCAATACACCAAAATCACTAACGGGCACTAGATGCACTTATAGTCTTGGAGCGGCACGATGCGCTGCCTCAGGAACTCCTTGATGAGCATGGCCCCCGTTAGCTTCTTGCTCTTCAACTCCTTCTCCATCTTCTTCACCCATTGCATCAGGGAAGGTTCGGTGATCTTCTCAGAATGCCACCACTTCTTGAAGACGGGGAATGCGGTCGGCAGCTTCAGCTTGCCCTGGGAGCACTTGGCATCCATCAGAATCCACCTCTTCATGGTATCCTCCACCTTCTTCCCGGCGCAGGAGATTACGTTACCACCCCGCGCCGCGATGAAGCTGATGCACCCGATCGGATTGTCACCGGTCATGCGAAGGAAGAAGATATGGTGGAGCAGAGCAACGGAGGGCATCACCCCCATGAATGCCTCGCAATAGAAGGCAAAAATGGACAGGAGGAGGATGGAGTTGGCATGGATATGGAGCGTGTGAAGACCATAGTGCTAGAGGACGGCGAAGAAGCGGGAGAATGGAGGTACCAGCCCCGAGTAGACACTGTGCATGAAGAAGGGGACGAAGGTGCTGCCCGCAGGCTCCAGTGCAGCGGTGGTGACCCGGAGCGTTGTCTCCCTCCACTCGTTGTCGTCGCTCGCCGTCAGGAGGAGTGTGGTCTGGAGCTTCTCCCCGGTCACGCAGGGCGCCAGCAGCCATGGCTCGTACCATGCGGGGCCGGCAGCCGGGGCAGGAGCCACGGTCTTCTCGGTGGCCATCGAGCAGAAGATTTGGGGGGAAATCAGCAGATCTGGTGAGTTCTCCGCTGTGGGGAGAAAGGGATCTGGAGCAAGACAAAGAAGGATCAATGAAAGCCTGGCGGCAGGCGGCACCCCTTTTGTTAGGCGGAAGCAGTTGCCGAGGCAGCATGGGGAAACGGAGTTGCCCACGTCCAATCAATTGCCACGCGTCGTCAAGGCCGGAGGCGGTTAGGGCCCGTGGCGCTCTGCCCTTGACCTTTGGCTTCGCCTGGAAGCCAAGTCTGAGCGTGCCTTGGGCCCGGGGGCTACTGTCGGTGTCCTGGATTCGGGGGTATCCAGTCCTGCCTGCCTGCGGCCCACCACGCGGCTCCATCGATGGCCTGGTACGGCCCAGCTTCGTCATCAACAACACAAGACCCTCGCGAGGGGCCAAGCCTCACGAGGCGGGCAAACGCCAAGACCCCCGAAGGAATTGGCCTCCTCAGGAGGGCTCCTGAGGGGCGGAGAGTTCTATGCAATGTTGCCCCATGAGGCTCAGCTGACGTGAGCCATGATGACCAAGGCCAGGCGGGTGCAGAGCGCAAGTTTCCTCTTTGGTGCAAGGGAGGCAAGCCACAAGCGCGGAGTCCCGAGGAATCATCCAAAGGTTTCCATTTCAGTGCAATGAAACCAATACGCCAGGACAGCGGGACGGAGGTCATCGACGAGCCCACCGCAACTCACGACCAGAGGCTTCTCGTAGGCGAAGACTACTTTTGTCAGGATAGACTGTACTACTTGTCCCCTTTCAAATCTGGCCGTTGTGGGATCCCTTCCCGCTCATATTTGGGAAGAGGACCAAGGCCACTATAAATAGGACTAGCCACCACCATAGGAAGGGGACAAGAGATGGAATCAGAACAAGTAGAGCTAGCATACACCACACCAGCCCAAGAACACCTCACCTCCTGAGGCTTGTTCATCCACTGTACCAGTTCATCCATAGCCCTTCGAGGCAATCCACCACCACACTGGATTAGGGTATTACACCACAACGGTGGCCCGAACCAGTATAAATCAGCGTGTCCTTGTGTCTCTTTGAGCTCGACGCGCTAGGCTTAGGAGGATCGCGAGTAGGCAGGCTGGGCAGGTAGAGATCTTCGCACGCACCCCAGAGTTCGAACCTCTCAAGGGTTTGTGGATCCCTAAATCCGACATCTTAGGATTTTCTTGATGATGAATTTGTCGGTCATATCTTCACTTCCTAAGCCGACAATCTCATTTGTGATGAGAGCAAGCCTAGAGTACATTTCAGCGATACCTTCACCATCCT
Source organism: Aegilops speltoides (assembly GCA_021437245.1). NCBI lineage: Eukaryota > Viridiplantae > Streptophyta > Magnoliopsida > Poales > Poaceae > Aegilops > Aegilops speltoides. Next base: position 188,596,834 of record CM038142.1, on the reverse strand, counting down.
TCATTTTGAACTTGTCAAGCTGACTTTGAAGCACATCCAACTTGGATTCCTTGACGGAGTTGGTACCTTCTTGCATATCAATCAAAGTATCCCAAATTTCCTTTGCATTCTCAAGACGGCTGATTTTATTGAATTCTTCAGGGCACAATCTGTTTAAGAGGATATCACAAGCTTGAGCATTGTATTGCAGCATCTTCAGTTTTTCGCGGTAGCTTCATGGTTTAGTTCTCTCCCATCGAAGAATTCACCTTGCAATCCAATGCACACAATAGCCCAAATGGCGGGGTTATGTCCAAGAATATACATTTTCATCTTATGTTTCCAACTAGCTAAATCTGTACCATCAAAGTAAGGACCTCTATAGTGGTAATTTCCCTCGCTAGACGCCATACTCTTCTAGGTTGTGAAACTAAGGCTATGATCACCAAAGCTATGGAAATCAAGGCAAATGGAGACCAAAGCTCTGATACCACTTGGTGGATCGAAAGTATGTCTAGAAGGGGGGTGATTAGACTAATTGACCAAATAAAAATCTAGCCTTTTCCCAATTTTAAGTCTTGGCAGATTTTAGCAACTTAACACTAGTCAAGCAATCAACGTACACATGCAATTATAAGAGTATAGCAGCGAAATGTAAATCATTGCATATGAAGGTAAAGGGGAGGAGTTTGGAGGGAGCAAACGCAATGTAGACACGGAGATTTTTGGCGTGGTTCCGATAGGTGGTGCTATCGTACATCTACGTTGATGGAGACTTCAACCCACGAAGGATAACGGCTGAGAGAGTCCACGGAGGGCTCCACCCACAAAGGGTCCACGAAGAAGCAACCTTGTCTATCCCACCATGGGCATCGCCCATGAATGACTTGCCTCACTTGGGTAGATCTTCACGAAGTAGGCGATATCCTTGCCCTTACAAACTCCTTGGTTCAACTCCACAATCTTGACGGAGGCTCCCAAGTGACACCTAACCAATCTAGGAGGCACCACTCTCCAAAAGGTAATAGATGGTGTGGCGATGATGAAGTCCTTGCTCTTGTGCTTCAAATGATAGTCTCCTCAACACTCAACTCTCTCTGACCGATTTGGCTATGGTGGAAAGATGATTTGAGTGGAAAGCAACTTGGGGAAGGCTAGAGATCAAGATTCTTGTGGTTGGATTGGAATGTCTTGGTCTCAACACATGAGTAGGTGGTTCTCTCTCAGAAAATGAATGTTGGAAGTGTAGGCGCGTTCTGATGGCTCTCTCCACGAATGAAGAATGGGTGGAGGGGTATATATATGTCACGCCCAATATGCGACCCTATCCAAAAGGAACTCGAAGGTCCCACCAAGGATAGACCCGCATATTGAAACGCTTTTGCAAGGTGGATATCATTATATCAACATTACATAATAGATGGGGATACATACAAAAGGCATACAATGCCACATGAATACAACACCATATTACATAAGAGCACCATCCGACTACGGATGAAACACAAACAGAAACTCAAACGACATCCACCTCGCTAGCCCAGGCCGCCGACCGAACCTATCCCCGATCAAGAAGAAGTAGAAGAAGAACTCCAAACAAGCAAACATCGCTCTCGCACAACATCATCGCATAACCTGTACTGCAACTGTTGTTGTAGTAATCAGGAGCCACGAGGACTCAAAGAATCCCATTACCATGGGTATCAAGACTAGCAAAGCTTAATGGGAAAGGAAGGGGTAAAGTGGTGAGGTTGCAAAGCAGCGACTAAGCATATATGGTGGCTAACATACGCAAATAAGAGCGAGAAGAGAAGCAAAGGAACGGTCGTGAAGCTAGCAATGATCAAGAGGTGATCCTGAACTCCTACTTACGTCAAACATAACCCAAAAACCGTGTTCACTTCCCAGACTCCGCCAAGAAGAGACCATCACAGCTACACACGCGGTTGATGCGTTTTAATTCGGATCCGTGTCAAGTTATCTACAACCGACATTAACAAATTCCCATCGCCACATAACTGCGGGCACGGCTCTCGAAAGTTTATACCTGCAGGGTGTCCCAACTTAGCCCATGATAAGCTCTCGCGATCAACGAAGGATATTCCTTCTCCCGGAAGACCCGATCGTCTCCTAATCCCGGTTTACAAGACATTTCGACAATGGTAAAACAAGACCAGCAAAAAGCTTTCTTTGTCAGGCCGACAAATCCCGATAGGAGCTGCACATATCTCGTTCTCAGGGCACACCGGATGAGCAAGACGTCGGGTTGGCATAGACCCTGGTTGCCCAGGGGGCGCTGGACATCGCTCGGTTTGGACCAACACTTAGACAAGCATTGGCCCGGGGGGGCTAAAATAAAGATGACCCTTGGGTTAATTACTCCCAAGGGAAAGGTAGGTGGTGGTGAGGCAAATGGTAAAACCAAGGTTGGGCCTTGCTGGAGGAGTTTTATTCAAAGTGAACTGTCAAGGGGGTCCCATAAATCACCCAACCGCGTAAGGAACGCAAAATCCGGGAACATAATACCGTTATGACGGAAACTAGGGCGGCAAGAGTGGAACAAAACACCAGGCATAAGGCCGAGCCTTCCACCCTTTACCAAATATATAGATGCATTAATTAAATAAGAGATATTGTGATATCCCAACATAATCCTGTCCACCATGGAGCAATCTTCAACTTCACCTGCAACTAACAATGCTATAAGAGGGGCTGAGCAAAGCGGTAACATAGCCAAGCAACGGTTTGCTAGGAAGGGTGAAAAAGGTTAGAGGTTCATGGCAAATTGGGAGGCTTGAAGAGCAAAAGATAGGTAGCGCAGCATAGCGATAGAACGAAGCAACTAGCATAGCAATGATAGTAATGAGATCCAGGGTGACGGTCATCTTGCCTGAAATCCCTCTAGGAAGAAGAACGAGTCCATGAAGAAGATGAAGCCACGAAGACGAACCAAGCGTAGACGAACGAATCCTCACGATCGCAACGAAACGAAAACTATCGAGAAGAAGCATACAACATGGTAAACACACCACACATATACATGACATGATGCACACTCAAATATGATGCAAGACAAGACTACATGAAGCTACTCATGGCAAGAGATGACGCATACAAGAGCAACACATCAAAGCAAGTTTAAGTGAGGCCGGAAACAACATCTACCAATTCCGGTAAGTCCTCATATGCAAGTTTCAAAGTTGGTCCAGATCTGAATAAACCTTATGTTCAAGTTGTTAAACAGCAAGTTAAGATGCACCAAGATGATCTACACGAGATTCTAGTCAACTTACATATAAAGTTCATTTGTTCGGAGCTACGGCCCAGAAGATATGAGCAAAACAAGTTAAACATGGCATTGATGCAAAATGCATACAAACATTAAGCAAACACTCTCAAGACATGGATTCAACATGATAATATGAAACTTCATGCAAAATCAAGCAAGTTTCATATAGAGCACACTCAAAACGGAGCAACAGTTCAACGCATACACTCTATACAAGTTTAAAGGACAAGCTGTCCAAAACAGCAACTAGGCATATTGCAAGCATCAAAACAATATTCTACAACACCCCAACATAAGAACAAAAGGCATGGTCATGAAGTACAGGTAAAGCATGACAAAACATGAACACTGAGCTATCTCCAGAAACTACTAGAACATGCTCAAACACACATGGCAAGATTGCATATATTAACAGTTTCAGGCTTAGCAGAAATAACATCAGGTTGCAATGTTTAGGGCTATCAAACAACATGCTACAGGAACTTCTCATGGCAAAAAAAGGCATGGCATGAATCTACTAATTGCATATAACAAAAGTCCCTTACTGACCATGAGCCAAAAAGGCATAGAAAATATGGTGGCACCCACGTAAACATGGCAAGTTATATGACAGATTCATACATGGCAGGAACAACAATAAGTAGGCATGTTGGCGAGCTTTAACCACTCAGTACAGAGCAATACATGACATGGCAAGGCAACCAACAGTAATAGTACATGTTTGTGAAGCTAATCATGGTAATAGCAAGTTCATAGGGTGCATGGATCACTAGCAACAATCATGGCAACACTGAACTTAATGTTAATAGGCTGACAGCAACATTATTTAGCAACTTTGGAGCAAGATAACAATAAGTTACAGCAGGCTATAAATGCCACCAGGGGCATGAATGGATATATCAAGACATGTATAACAAAACATCCTTAGTGAACATCTCCATATTATGCATAGAATGACTTGTAGAAGCAGGTTTACATAGCAACATGATATAGCAGAATCTGTCTAGCAAAACAGCAACAACAAGTACTCTACTTCACGAGCTCGATGCACTCAGTACAAGACTCACACAGATACATGGATAGAACCCCTGTAAATATGGCATGACATAATTCAAAACACATGTAGGGCTCAAGCTCATAAGATGCACACATCAAATGCAACAAAAATGACAAATCATCAAGTTATAACAGTTTCAGCAGATTAACATCGACTAGCACTCTTGCAACAATGATTTAGGCATCAAGATGGACTCAAATGAACATGATGCAATGGAACAAAATGAAGTACTCGTTGAGACGAACAATTTGACATATTACACGCACGAAACGGATCAGTATGCAACAAGTTAAGGCATGATGAACAGGGCATGAAAATAACAGCAGATCCGGGGACTTGGTGGATTTTACCCTCCAGAAACGGGACGAGGAGGACCCGGGACGAGGAGATCCGGGCAGGGCGAGGGCGTTTGGATCCGGGGATGGGTGGATCTCATCCATCTTCTCGGACCTCGTCGGAGTTGAACGTGGAGGTGGCCGGAGATGGCCGGAGAGGGCGCGGGGAGGCCGGAGGAGACCGAGGACGACGGATCCGGGGTGGCTCCGGCCGGATCCGGCACCGGAGATGGCCGGCGGCGAGCTAGCGGCAAAGGGCGGCCGGCGAGATGGCGCGTCGGCGACGGGCGCGAGGGGGGGCATGAGGGCGGGAGCCTCGGCCGGCGCGGGCTCGGCTCTGGCCGGGCGAGGCGCGGAGGGACGCCGCCGAGCGGCGGGCGGGCGGCGCGCTCGGTTAAGGGCGCGGCGCGCCGCCGTGGAGGCGGCTCCGGCGATGGCGCGGAGGAGGAGGCGGCGCGCGGAGATCCGGCGGCGCGTGATGGGGGCACGGCTCGTTCCGGGCAGAAGGCAGCGGGCGGCCGTGGGCCTCGTGGGCATGGGCGGCGGACGGCGCGCAGCAGCATGTGGCGCGACGGGGTTGGACGAGGGCGGTGGAGCGGACATGTCCGGCCGTCGGCGGACATGTCCGGCGGCGCGGAGGGAGGTTTTTAGGGTTTGGACTGCGGTTTGGACGGGGGAGGGCATATTTATAGGTAGAGTGAGTTAGGAGAGTCCAAATGAGGAGCGATTTTCAGCCACGCGATCGTGATCGAACGACCGAGAGCATGGACGGGTTTTGGATGGGTTGGTTGGCCAATTTGAAGGGGTGTTGGGCTGCAACATAAAGAGGGCTTTTACGATTACCCGGTTAACCGTTGGAGTATCAAACGACCTCTAAATGACACGAAACTTGACAGGCGGTCTACCGGTGCTATACCAAGGCCGCTTGGCAAACCTCGGTCCATTCCGAGAACATTTAACCCCCGCACAAGAGAAGAGGCAAAAAGGGGACGCCGGATGACATAGGAGTGCCGGATTGCAAAACGGACAACGGGGAAAATGCTCGGATGCATGAGACGAACACATATGCAAAATGAGATGCACATGATGACATGATAGAATGCAACATGCAAGCAAATGACATGGCAACGACGGCGAATAATTGGCAGACACCTGGCGCATCGAATCCGGGACGTTACAATATAGCCTCCACACAAAATCTAATCGTTACACACAGATTCCCAAACTTGGTTAGACCAAATGGTGAAACTCGGTCAGATCGATTCAGTTCAAAATGTGAACGTTAGACTTTTCGGTGGGACTGACATGATCAACTCGGTGGGACCGATGTGCTAGGGTTTAGGGCATAACTTGATCTCGATGAGACCGATCACATGAACTCGGTGGGACCAATTTAGTAATAGGCAAACAGAGAGTTGGTCAGGCAAACTCGGTGGGACCGATCGCTCATTTTGGTGAGACCGAAGCATTACGAAAAGGAAACATAGGGTTTGCATTGCGAACTTGATGGGACCGATCGCTCATTTCGGTGGGACCGAAACGTTATGAAGGGAAACAGAGAGTTTGCAATCCCATCTCGGTGAGACCGAGATCCCTATCGGTGAGACCGAAGTTATTAGGGTTTCTGGCAGTGGCTATGTCAAATGAACTCGGTGGCGCTGGATAGATCAAATCGGTGGGGCCAATTTTGACTTTAGGTTTAGGACATATGTGGGTATGGGAAAGTGGTTGAGGGGTTTTGGAGCATATCACTAAGCATTTTGAGCAAGCAAGTCATTAAGCAACATCTCATCCCCTTTTAATAGTATTGGCTTTCCTATGGTCTCAACGTGATCTTGGATCACTTAAATGAAAATGTAGAGTCTTGTGCTTTTTACATGTGTCCTTAGCATTTTGAGGGGTCCACATCTCAGTCCATGCCATGCCAATCATTAAACTTTCTGAAATGATCATCTTGAAAGAGTATTAGTCCAATGAGCTATATGTTGTTAGGAATTACCAAAATCACCCAGGGATTAGTTGCACTTTCAAAGTGCCTCCTTATCCTCCCTGACAGTCGGGACCCACCTGGTCGAAGCGTTCGTAGCGTTGTCATTCTGGTCGTGAACGTGTACGTACATACTGGTTGATCGATCTGTCTGCAGGCTACAGCGATGAACCGTGGCCGAGTAAGGAAGGGCACGTGTCGTAGTTGAGGCGCGGACGTAGCATGTACACGTACGTACAACCAGGGTGCAAGAAATTCAATACGACCACGTACATACATATGGGCGGGGTCTCGAACGCCTACTCGCGCATACGTATGGCCAGAGCTCGTGTACATGGCTGGGGCGGAACGGAGAAACTATGTCGTCGTGTTCATCGGGAGGCAACAGAATGCGACATGTTCATTGGGAGCCAACCGGCTTGGATGGAACAGCCTATCGAAACGAGGCCTGGCATATCACAGAATGGAGGAAATGGCCTTGTGTTCGACCACCTATGGTCGAAACGGGATCCTGTTCATCGAGAGGGGTGTGGCGTACCGCAAAACAGAGGAAACAGACTTCTCGTCGACCTCCTACAGTCGAAACGGGGTCCTGTTGATCGCGAGGGGTGTGGTGTACCGCAAAACGGAGGAAGCAGACTTGTGTTGGAGTGCTACGGTCGAAACGGGGGTCTTGTTCATCGGGAGGGGTGTGGCGTACCGCAAAACGGGACTCCATGGGCTACTGTTCATCCACCGTCTACTGCCTCCATGGGCTACTGTTCATCCACCGTTGACCTCCTCCAGCCTCCATCTACGACTGTTCATCCATGACATCTCCCCTCCTGCCTCCACCAGCTACTGTTCATCCATGGGCTCCTATTCATCCAACCTCCACCGCTCCTCCATCGGCTACTGTTCAACCAGCCCTCTCCACGGGGTCCTGTTCAACCACCCCTCCACGGGCTACTGTTCATCCAGCCCTCCACCGGCTATTGTTCAACCAGCCCTCCACGGGGTCATGTTCATCCATCCCTCCATGGGGTCCTGTTCATCCACCCCCAACCGGCTCGATCGGGGTCCTATTCATCCAACGACAACGGCCTCTACTACCACGGGGTCTTGTTCATCCAATCCCCACCGGGAACTATTCATCCAACCCCCCAACAACGCTCACTGTTCATCAAGAGGCAGCAGGTTCGATCGGCTTCAGTTAGCAGCAATAACGAAGGAATCGCTCGGTCGGGTTCAGTTAACAGCCAGATCGATCGATCGCTCGGGTTCAGTAACGCGTAGCCTGCAATGCAATCACTCGGGTTCAGTAGGCGGACACCTCGCTCGGGTTTAGTTAGAGCCCAACGCCTCGCACCCACATAGGTACGTGTACGAGAGAAACGTGCATCGCTCGGCCCCGACCACCCACCGTAACTGGGAACCCCCCAATATTTTCCTCATCCTCGCTTCTACCACGGTTTTTTCCGTCATGGACGGCCCAAAGAATGTCATGCAGCTGCGTCTCCGGCCCGCTCAGGATGAAAAGCCCATTTTCTCATGATTTTTTATCATAGAAGTAGGAGCCCACCACATCTGTGATGATACCGGGTTTTGTCACAATTATCGTCATAGAAGTGTCATAAGCATGACATAATTTTTTTCGTTCGGCCCAAAATGTCATGGATGTCTTTTTTGGTAGTGAATAATGTGATGGATAGGACCCAAATTATAAACGTAGCATATGATCGTATCAAGTTTATTGCTATCGTTTTCTGCATGTCAAGTATATATTTCTATGACCATGAGATCATGCAACTCACTGACACCAGAGTAGTACCTTGTGTGTATCAAACGTCACAACATAACTGGGTGACTAAAAAGGTGCTCTATAGGTATCTCCGAGGGTGTCTATTGAGTTGGCATGGATCAAGACTGGGATTTGTCACTCCGTATGACGGAGAGGTATCTCAGGGCCCACTCGGTAATACAAGATCACAAGAAGCTTGCAAGCAATGTGACTAATGAGTTAGCCATGGGATCTTGTATTACATAACGAATAAAGAGACTTGCTGGTAATGAGATTGAACTAGGTATGGAGATGCCGACGATCGAATCTCGGGCAAGTAACATACCGATAGACAAAGGGAGTTGCACACGGGATTAGAAGAATCCTTGACATTGAGGTTTGACCGATAAGATCTTCATAGAATATGTAGGAACCAATATGGGCATCCAGGTCCCGCTATTGGTTACGTAGAGGTGTCTCGGCCATATCTGCATAGTTCTTGAACCCGCAGGGTCTACACACTTAACGTTTGATGACGATATAAGTATAGTTCAGTCATTTTGGTGGTTACTGAAGGTTGTTCGGAGTCCCGGATGAGGTCCCGAACATGACGAGGAACTCCGAAATGGTCTGGAGGTGAAGATTGATATATTGGACGAAGGGTATTGGAGTCCGAAATTGTTCCGGGGGTACCGGGTGATGACCAACATCACCGAAAGGGGTTTCGGGGGGCCCCAACAAGTGTGGAGGCCCCATGGGCCAAGGGGAGAGGCAAACCAGCCCACTAAGGGGTTGTGCACCCCTCACCCTTTCCCACATAACCATAAGGGGTGGGGACGCTCCCTTAGGGCAGCCACCCCCTTTGCCTTGGGGGCCAAGGCTCCGGTGGGGCACCAAAACCCATCTACGGTTTTCCCCTGGTGACCGCCGCCCCCCAGGGAACCCTCGGGCGCCCCTCCTCCTCCCTTCCCCCTATATATAGAGGGGTAGAGGGAAGGCAGCCACACCCATCTATGCCACGGCGCTGCCCTCCCTCTCCCTCGTAGTCCTTCTTCTTCTCCATGAGGCTTGGCGAAGCCCTGCCGAGATTTTTCCACCACCACCGCCATCACGCCGTCGTGCTGCCGGAGGACCCGAGCTACTACTTCACCATCGCTCGCTGGATTGAGGAGGTGAAGGTGTCATTAGCAGTACGTGTGCTGAACGTGGAGGTGTCGTTCATTCGACACTTGGATCGAGAGTTCACGGGACGGATCGTGATTGGGTCACGAAGACGTTCGACTACATCAACCGTGTTTCTTAACGCTTCCGCTTAGCGGTTTACAAGGGTATGTAGATGCAATCTCTTCTATCGTAGATGGTCATCTCCTAGATTGATCTTGGTGAGCGTAGGAAAATTTTGTTTTCCATGCAACGTTTCCATCAATTTTATGCGCATAGGGCTGTCAATTCCTTTTTTAGTTATTTTTAGTGTGTTTTCATAGAAAACTACCACCCTTAGATCGAGATCAGAGGGCTCTCAAGGCGTTCGCCAGGAATTGCCCCGTGAGGAACATCAGGTAGATAAGATTCCGAAGAATAATCCCTTCTGAGGGTGTTTGGCAATATTTGGGAAGGGGAATGGGAGTTTAGAGGAGGGAGTTGTGTTGAGGTTAGACATGGGATGAGTCGTTTTATTCTCAATCCTCTGTTTGGTGCGTGATAGGAATTATGTGTGAAAATATAAGGAGAAATTGTACTCCTTTTTTTGGTTCGTGTGAATTGACATGGGACTAGACAAGGGAAGTTAGTGATAGAGGCAAAGGTGTCCCGTCTTTCGATGAGATGATGGATATCGCTTTGGTGGAAGTCGACTTTGACGATCCGACCACTGAACGCAGCGAGGATCGCCGCTACTTAGCAATCGCTAAACCAACTCCGAGAGGTTATTGACCACGCCGGAGCACGATCAACCAGCGATGACGAAAAAGTGCGACAAAAAATCACTATGATGGCGAATGTCTCAAAACACTCGGGACCTAAAATAGGATAGGGAAAAATATTTTTGGTCGCGAAATTTCGCCTAAAATAGCCGGGGTCTCGGACTTTTTTTCAAACCTACTCGTGCAAGGAAACACGAATCGAAATTAGATGGATCTCGAAACAAACCTACTACTTAAAAGAACTCGGATTGGTGGTGGATATATGGTGGTAGGATATGACGGTGGTGGTATATGATAGCGGTGGTGGTATATGGATATGGATAGGTGGTATATGGCAGCATTGGTGGGATATGGGCGGTGGTGGTATATGGCAGCGGTGGTGGTATAAGGCGCGTTGGTGGGATATGGCGCGGTGGTGGTATATGGCAACAACGATGAAGATGGTCTTGGCGGCGTGACAAACCGTGATGTAACTCGAAACTCTAAAGGACTAGACGCTAAGACCAAGAACTAGACACGGATGCAACCGCAAATTCAACAAAGCAACACCCTAAAAAGATTATGCAAAGGCTCGATTGGTTTGGATATGATGAACTAACCCTAATTTTTGTGGCTTTTTCGTGGATTTGTAGGTATGAAGAACCGACTCGATCTAAACTACAAAATCGTAAAATCTCACCGAGCAACCCGGAAATCTGATACCACTTGATAGAGGCAAAGGTGTCCCGTCTTTCGATGAGATGATGGATATCGCTTTGGTGGAAGTCGACTTTGACGATCCGACCACGAACGCAGCGAGGACGCCGCGCCTTAGCAATCGCTAAACCAACTCCGAGAGGTTATTGACCACGCCGAGCACGATCAACGACCACGAAGGTATGTTTCGCAGCAAACGAAGAACAAGCAAGAAACTAAGATTACAACTGGATATTGCGAATATAAGAGGAAAGCTTTATTGATCAAGGTGGGGTTCGTGGACGCTTTGTGCAGTCGTTGAACACAAACGAAGTATGCGAAGTTGCAGCTATGGCGAACTTTTAATCTAAACAAAATCCAAAGTCTAAACGGTGCCCTAAGGGCTATATATATGGAGGAAGAGGGGGTGAATTTCGTGGCCCTTGGTGGAGGGGTCCAAAACTAACCCTATCTGTTGTTTCCCCACACATACGGACTCTAAAAATAGCCTATACTTATGTATTTTGAAATTACATGGGCCTGGCCCAATAATAAGGTGACGAAGCAGCTAGAATAGCCTCTAGACGAAATTTATGAAGTGGCATCTTGTATATTTCGTCCAAGGCTTCATGCACTCATTATGGTGGCTTCAAAGTCCTGAAATCCTCACTTGTAACTCCGTTCTTGTTCCCCTTGCGCATGCCATCATCTCCATGCTTGTTCTTGCTCCAATGTTCATCCTTCTCCAAGCTAGGCCCTTCATTTGTAAGCAAAACAAATGTATCCAATTTAGGCAGCATCATATTTTTTCGAGAAAACGCAAAAGACCTTGCGTTTCTTTTCATTGAACAGGTAGGGAGTCAGCTACAATCGTCCTAGGGCGAATCAAGTGAGGATAGGATACAAGGCTCAGTGCACGTCCCATGTAGGGGGGAGGACTACTCTAAGGCCTGCCGCTCCGGCCTTGGCCCAAGAGCCGGCTTCCTCCTTGATTCGGTCGACGAGCGTGCCGAGGGAAGGCGTCGCGTTATCGAAAACGCAGCTGTTCCTATGCTTCCAGACGAGCCACGGTACTAGGAGCACTACAGATTGCAGGGTCTTGCGTTGTGCTTGTGGCGTGTCGTGCTTGGCATGTTGCCACCAGTCCATGAGGGTGGGCTCCTGATTAGGGATCAGCGTTGGGATGCGCAGCCACGCCAGGGTCTCGTGCCATACCTGCCTCGAGAAGGGGCAGTCAAGCAAGAGGTGCCGCATCGTTTTAGGTGCCTGATCGCATAGAAGACAACGCGTATGATGCTGCAGGCCATGGCGGGCTAGACGGTCGGCGGTCCAGCAGCGATCCAGGTTAGCAAGCCAATGGAAAACTTGACCCTCGGGGGAGCCCATGCCTTCCAGATTAGCTTCCAGGAGTAGGAGTGCGTGGATCCTTGGAAGGTGGCCAGGTAGCAAGTCTGCGCAGAATAGATGCCGCTCGTGGTCCACTTCCAGATCAGTTGATTGGGGGCATCGCGAAGTGTGACCTGCTGCGCGAGGTCCAGAGTTGCAGGTACTGACCGATCTCGTGGAGGCCGAGAACGCCCAGGATGTCACGGGCCCAAGAATTGCCGTTGAGGCCTTCGGCCACCGTTCTAACCATGCGTTGTCGTTTGGGGATGCAGTTGTAGAGCAGGGGCATGAGCTCGCCGACGGAGCGCCCATTGAGCCATCTATCCTCCCAGAACAAGGCTTTCATGCCATTCCCAATGGCCATCATGGTGGAAGCAAAGAACAGGGAGCGCTCATGGCAGGAGAATTGAAGATCCAGCCCTTGCCAGGCGCGTCCATCATCAGTTTGCGAGAGCCAAAGCCACCGCAGTCTGAGCGCAAGCCCTGTGCGCTCGAGGTCACGAACCCCGAGGCCCCCAAGCTCGAGGGGCGGGAGACGAGGCACAATTCACATGGCAGTGACCACCGTTGGCGACGGCTCGCCCAGCCCATAAGAATCCCCGTTGAATCTTCTCGAGCTGCCGCAGAGTTTTCTTCGTGGGGGAAAAAGCAAGCAGCTGGTGCACCGGGATCGCGCAGAGGACCGACTTGACGAGGGCAAGCCTGCTGGCTCTGTTCATAAGCCATGCTTTCTAGGTGGGCAACGCCCGGCGACCCTGTCGACCAAGGGCTGGAACTGACCGGCGGACGGGCGGCGCGTCGTCAAGGGTATGCCGAGGTAGGTGACTGGGAGCACAGCGGTCGAACAACCCAGGCCGGTGATGATCTCAGTGGCAGCCTGCTCCCCATGCAAGACCGTGGCCGAGCTCTTCGCGTAATTTACTTTGAGGCCGGATGCTCCGCCAAATAGGCAAGGATTTCCTTTACCGCAGTTATGTCGCTCTCCGTGGCATGGCAGAATAGCATGACGTCGTCGGCGTATAGTGATATTGCCAGAATAGGCCTCCGCGGGTGCAACGGCAGGAGGATGCCCGCATTGTGGGCGCGTTGAATCAGCCGGCCGAGGGTGTCAACCGCGAGTACAAATAGCTGCGGGGACAGAGAGTCGCCCTGCCGCAGCCCTTCCCTGTGCCAAATCGGAGGTCCTGGCACGCTGTTCAACAGGACCCGAGTGCTCGCCGAGGACAGCAGGATGGCAATCCACTCAAGAAAGCGAGGACCGAACCCATATTGGCGCAGGACTTCAAAGAGGAATGGCCATGATATGGAGTCGAATGCGCGCGTGAGGTCAAGCTTGAGCATGACCCGGGGGGGGGGGCTCCAAGTTGGCTCAATAGCTTGAGCGGTTGCCGGACGAGCATGAAGTTGTCGTGGAGGCTCCATCCGAGGATGAACGCGTTTTGGTTGCGGCTGACAAGGTGGTCAAGTTTTGGAGCTAGCCGGAGCGAGAGGGCCTTGGCGAAGACCTTGGCCACAATGTGAATGAGGCATATCGGGCGGTAGTCTCGCAACTCTAGGGCGTCGGTGCGCTTCAGCAGCAGAGTTAGAAGTGCCTGGTTGAGCTTGCCGAAGCCGCGGCCGCGCATCTCAAAGAGCTGTTGGAACACGTCCATGAAGTCCTGCTTGACGATGCTCCAACACGCACGAAGGAATTCGGCGTTGAATCCGTCGGGCCAGGGTGCCTTGTGCGCGGGCAAAGCGCGATCGCCTCCCGATCTCCTCCGCGTAGGCGCATCAAGATCGAAAGGTCACTTCGTCGATGAGCTGCGACAGATCCAAAGATGTGGTTGCGCCGACCGCCGTGCAAGCAGTGGGCGGCGAAGTGTAAAGCAGCCTCGGCCATCTCATTGTGGTCGGTGAGCAGCAGGCCGTTCGCGGAGAGGCGGAAGATGCGGTTCTTTTGTCGTTGAAACGAGCACTGCCGGTGGAAGAAGGCAGTGCTGGCGTCACCATCTTTGAGGGAGGCGATGCGGGCACGCTGTCTTGCAATAGTCCGCTCCAAGGATGCAAGTCCCAGGTACAAGATCTACAGCTGTTTGTGTAGCCAATCCTCCGGAGGTGTGAGAATTCGGTCTTCCTGGGCCTTGTCAAAGCGTGCGATAAGCTCTCTCGCAATGGCTAGCTTGGTCTTCACGTGGCCAACCGCTTTGGCACTCCAGCTCGTCACGTATCGCGTCGTGGCCTAGAGACGCAACATAAGTTGACGGAAGGGGTCGGGCTCGTGAACGGAACCCCACGCCGCGGCCACCGTCTCGTGGAAACCATCCAGGCGCAACCAAAGGATCCTCAAATGGAACTGCGGTGCAAAGACGGGTGCGGGGCGCGATCAAAGAACAAGGGAGAGTGGTCCGACACGACGGACGCCAGGCATGTTAGATGGCATTCGCCATGGCCGTCCTCCCAGTCCGACGTGCACAACACTCTGTCAAGGTGTACCAGTGAAAGTGCGTTATATCGACTAGAGGGGGGGTGAATAGGCAATTTTTATGAATTCTTCACTGAGGAATTTGCCGGTGAGGAAATTCCTTAGCGAAGAACTACTAGCAGCGGAATAAGTACTCGGAAGTAAGAATAATAGAATACAAGCATGGTCATCAAGATGAAATGAAGACAAGCACTGAGTACAGAAAGCGTAATCACAGGATAACACAAGGTGAAGACTAACAGACTGAAGAAATTGATCTGAGGAAATTGAGAAAGTCTTCAGTCAAAGTCTTCAAACACAGATATGAACAAACACTCAACACAGTAATGAGGAAATGAAAGGGTTGAGGAAATAGAACCGATTAGGTTGGTGAAGACAATGATTTGGTAGACCAGCCCAAGCTACTGTCTCGGTTATACGTCTGTTGGAGCGGCCGAGTATTTAAACTCGAGGACACACAGTCCGGACACCCGGTCGTGAGCACGCACTCAGACACCCATCCTCACCGTATTCTCCTTGAACTAAGGTCACATGACCTCGCCCAATCACTTGTGGTAAGTCTTGAGCGACTTCCAAACCTTCACAGACTTGGTCACTCGGCGATCCACAATTCCTCTTGATGCTCTAGACCATGACGCCTAACCGTCTGGAAGAAGCACAGTCTTCAAAGGTAACAAGCGCCGATCCACGCAGATCAATTTCTTGATGATGCTCAATCACTTTGGGTTTGTAGGGGTTTGGTTTTGGGTTTTCCTCACTCGATGATTTTTGCTCAAAGTCCTTAGAGGATGGGTTGCTCTCAAATGACAAGTGTCAAGTTCTCTCGGAGCAGCCAACCAGCTAGTGGTTGTAGGGGACGGCTATTTATAGACTAGGGAGCAGCCCAACATGATAGGACATAAATGCCCTTCAATGATATGACCGTTAGGTGGATAAGATATTTTGGGGACGGTGGCCACAGACGACAGAACGGTCGGAAATTTCACTCTCAAATTCCTCGGGGCTATCATGTTCCTCATGTGTAGGCAATTAAGACTGGCGAATTCCTAACTCCTCGATCGAACAAATTCATCAATGACTGGAAGAACCGTCGCTCTCCATCAAGAAAGTGGTGAACTGTATGAGATTTCCAAAGGCTTCACTCAAGGGATTGGTAGGTGTAGGATTTTGAGTTGAGCATCACATGGAAATTTTTCCTTAGTATTTCCTCGACCCCTTTAACAGTACGGTGTTTCCTATGACTCAAGAAAGAGAAAATGAAACTACAAAAACAAAAGTCTTCACACTTCGTGTTCCACAAATGAATACCAAGTCTTCAAGGTCACACCAATTTCTTCACTTTCAAAGTCTTCAGAAAGTCTTCAGAATATCAAAGTCTTCATCAAGAACTTCATTTTAGGGTCGACTTTCTCTCAGAATATCAAACTCCTCATAGACTTATAGACCTGTGTACACTCACAAACGCATTAGTCCCTTAACCTATAAGTCTTCAATACACCAAAATCACTAAGGGGCGCTAGATGCACTTACAACCAGGGTCGGGGGGATTGTTCGTTTGACCATGAATAGCGTCGCCCGTTGAGATATACCTCCTTGAGCACGAGGTCGTTGACGAGGCGACGGAACTTGCCCATCATGCGCCTGTTGAGGTTGTCCGTGTTCTTGTCCTCGGAGCGGAGGATGAGGTTAAAGTCCCCGCAGAACATCCACGGGCCGTGGCAGTCTGCTCTAATCTCGCGTAACTCCTCCAGGAAGGCGACCTTGGCCACGTCGTTTTGCGGCCCATAAACAACGGTGATCCACCACGGCGTGCCGCCGGGCGTGGCGACGCGGGCCGAGATCGCGTTGTTGGTGAACATGGGATCAGAGATGGACACAACCCTGCTTTTCCAGGCTAGGAGAATGCCGCCGCGCGTGCCCAGCGTCGGGAGGTAGGTGTAGCCGTCGAACTCCGAGCCGAGCGTGTCAAGAACAATGGACGAGCAGAGCAACTCAATCTTTGTTTCTTTCAAGCATACAATGGAGGCGCCGGTGGTGTCAAGCAGCGAGCGGATAGCATGGCGCCGCACTCATGCGTTGAGGCCGCGCACATTCCATATGACGATCTTGAGGCCGTGATCCATAAAGGGTGGATCGACGGGTAGAGGTGCCTAGGAGAATCTAAGTTGCGCACACCGGGTCGACGTGCGCCGCAGCAGCGGTTTGACTTCGTCAGCGGTGGGATCTCACGATCGACCAGTAGCGGCGATGGCGCATAAAGACGACAACGGATTGGTGCCGCAAATAGATCGTCAGATGCCTTCATCTCCGCGCCGAGATTTTCGGTTAGTCCCGACGATTCCGAAGCGCGGAAGAGACTGGACTTCGCGCTGCCGAGCGGCCGTGGGGGGTGCGCGGGCGTGGTCGTGGTGGATGCAGATCGGTCACGGCGAGGAGCAAAGTCGAGAGGCCGGCGAGGCCTCTTTCCGGGCGCCGGCAAGGTGGCGTTTAGCTCCTTGGTGGCTGCGGCGAGGAAGTCCCCAAGCGTCCAGGGACGTGCGGTGGCAGCTGATCCGCGCGACCGGCGCGATGATTATCGGCGAGGCGAAACGATGGTCCGGATCCATGCATGCCCGCCCGAGCGATCCGGCGCTGCGGATGTCGCAGCTGGCCCGGAGTGGCTGGGCCGCCTGGTCTGGCGCGGCGTTATGGGTCCGCTGGCAAGGTGGGCGGCGTGGATCTGTCCTGCGTGGGTCAGTCGCGCTGTGGCGGGAAGCGGCGTGGGGCTCGGGCGCGACATCGACTAATCAACGCGCCGGCCGGGTCACGACTGTGTCAAGATATGGCTCCTCCACAGGATCTGATTCGGAAGGGGTGACGGCATCTCAGCGTGCTCAGAATCATTACCAAGAAACGAAAGTACCTGATAATTTAATTGGCGTGCGCGAGCTCTAGTAATTGGTCCAGTATATGTAGCAGTAGGGGCTGTGGATGTAACAATGGTATTGATGTCCTCATCAGTTAGGATGAAGGATTAAGATTGACTCACTAAAACAATTCTCATCCAACTCCCACCCCTCCCCTGTTAATAAAACGATGAGAGCTGGAGTCTCAAGTCCCATGCCTATTTTCTTATGAATCCCCAATGCCTCCAACCAAACAATAGATTTAAAGTCTCGTACCTTTTCAATTTTCATTCCCTAACTCTAATTACTCCCAACCAAACACGCTGTCCAAAGTTCAAAAAAAAACACACGCTGTCCTACTCCTCAGCGAAGCATGGAATTAATAAATCTTTCAAAGTAGCTATGTGCAAAATTATCTGTTCGTCGGCGTCCCTTCAAGGCTTCAACAACCCTTCGGTAGGGTTCCGGCGACTCCGCATGGCCGGTCGCCACCGTAACCCGCTGCCTTCTTCCTTCTCCCGCGGCGCCGGTGCCGGAAACCACCCGCACCCTCCTCCGCCCCATCACCCTCATCTCCCGCCTTACCACCTCGACGAATTCCGCGAGCCGCCGCGCCTCCCCCCGCACCACCTCGATGACTTCCGAGACCCGGCTCGCCTGCCACCTGGCCACCCCGACAGCCTCCGCGAGCATCCTCCGCCGCCGCGCCACCACTTCGCGGGCCACGGCGGAGGGACCCTGCCCCCAGCATCGCACATGGCCGCGGCGCTGGAGGAGCGTATCGGCGCGGAGATTGAGGAGGCGCACGCGCTGCTCGGACAGAACCAGCGACTCTCTGCGACGCACGTGGCGCTCGTGCAGGAGGTCTCCGCCGTGCGGCACGAGCTTGGCCACACCGCTCGAGCCATCAGCGCTGCCCAGCAAGAGGGAGATCTCCGTATTCGTGAGGTGTGGATGCTTTCCATTCGTTAAGTGCCCTGAGTTAATCAATCTCTCTTTGCATTGCAAATTCAGTGCCAATATGTACTCATCCCTGCTTAATGCAAACTGCAACATTTAACCCAGTACAAGAAGCTCCACAAAGCCTTTTTTTTAGAAAGAAGCTCTACAAAGCCTTGAGCCTGTATGATGCGACTTTGGTGTTACATACATTCCTAAATTCATCCTGGCGTTGCAAATGTAGGAAGTGACCCCTTAAGAGTATGATATGTAATGCATTTTGTGTATTCATAACGACTAACGAGCATGCAAATTTTAACTTATCATCACCTATTTTCAACTGTTGTTGTACGCTGTGTCTTAATTTTGCATAGGGCAACGATAGTGTATTGTAGTTGCAGCCTGAAAGCTGGCATCGATTGATGCTCTAAACTGCCAAAGCCGTGGGGAGATGACCCAAACAGCATGGGGGCCAGTATTATGCCATATTTGGCTTCCTGCACCTGTGTTTGTGAAGATGAGAGATACGATAACAACATGGCAACTAGAGAAGCAGGTTTTATTTTCCTCACAGGGTACGGCTGAAGCAAGGGAAGGAACTGCCACCCTTCATTTTCTTTCTCTTGAAAGTCTAGGGTTAGTCTCCTCTTTTTTTCCTCACTTTCTTTCCATCTCCCCTCTGTTGATGATGCTGGGAGCTTGGCGGCAGTTGTTATCCGTTATGACATCAGGAGGCATGAGAAGCCACTAATCTAGAATCCTGTGTTTGTACTTCTGTCTGCGTGTGATGTCAAGTTGTCCAGGCTAGTTTTGTAGACGGGACAGGCTTTTGCTGGCTCGCACTGGACTATGATCCATCTTTTTTCCTTTGATCTCATCTTCCTGTCCTCTTTGCAAGTACATAAACAACGGAGTCAAGGCAGAGATGAAGAAGAATGTAAACGTAATATAATATGCAAGTAGTGTCACTTCTATTTCACAAATGGCAAACAGGACATTTCACTCATGCAAATGTAATATGCAAGTCTACAATGGCTTACATTTTCCTGCGCTTATTTGGGCCGAGAACTAAGCGTCCCTCTGTTGGGAGCCATGGGAGTGTGTCGTGTGTGCAGAACACAACACCGGGGACAAGTGATGGCCCCCCTTTTTTTGGTTCGGAGAGGGGAACCGAGACGCTCGAATCCGAACTCTACAACATGGTGGTTTTTACCCAGGTTTGGGCCGCTGAGTAACGTAACACCCTATGTCCTGCTGGATTTTCTCACTGTATGTGATGAACAATGTTTACAAGAGATGGTTTTCATTGCCGGGGCTTGCCGGGACTAGGAAATGGGCCCTAGTACGTGGGTGTAGACTTGCTAGGAGTCGAACCCTGACCTAGGTAGCTTGGACCTCCTTCTATAGATACAAGGGGTGGCCACAAGTGCTACAAGGCAGTACATAAGGTAGTTGCACAGTGGAGCACCTAACACACTTAATGTGCGAACAAGTGGCGTCGAAGCACGTTGCTGGGGGCAGACGCACGTCCCATCGGAGGCAGCTTTGTTGATCCGTGCCCGCCACTGTTACATGCATCGGCAAGTGGCACGCATGTGGGGTGAGCCGCTGCGCACGCAACTTGCCCTCCAAGGGAGGCCATGCATGCTTGATAGCACGTCCTGAGCTATGGCTGGCAGCTGCAGGTCTAGGCCACTGTTGGCATGAGCAGTCCCATCACTACGCCCGCTAGCGACAGGTTGTTGGCGGGCCTGAGGTCGTTCGCGGGTGGCAGACGACGGGTAAGATCTTCCCCGGAAGAAGCTCTTCCCCGTGGTGACCTTGGTCTTGACGTTGTCGAGGGTGTCAGAGAGCCCTTCCTCAGGTGTGATGATCTTGTCAGTGAAAGTCTTCACAAAGATCTGCATCTGGAGGAGGATTCTTGACAAAGATCTGCATACCACCACGTTGCTGGGAGGCAAGGTGGTAGCATGGATTGCTTCTGGATGTTGTAGTCAGCCGTGGCGCGTCCATTCTCGAACCACCTGTCAGCAGTGAAGGCAGCCTCACCCACCTTGGAGGTAGGCTCCCATGGCCTCAGATCTTGACGAAGATCTACTTGCCACCTTGAAGGGGGCGGAGTCTTGTAGTACACGGGCAGCTAGCCCGTGGCCGCTCGTTGGTGGGGCTGCCGCGGCCCACGCAAGACGGATCCGATGGACCCCAGTCTCCACGGAGCAGAAAGAGTGTGTGAGCGCCAACCGCCCAGAAGGGTTCAACTCCCATTGGGTGGAATTCTTTCGGAGTGCCTGGTGTCTTGGTCATTCTTCTACAAACAATGCAACCAGCTGCTAGTACCTGATTGGTTGAGTTTTTTAGTACTTATTTGGGCCATTTCCCCCACATTTTTTTGGACTAGAGTATAGATACACAAATTCTTGATGCAATGGGTGTGAATTCCAAATTTTCTGTGCCATATATGATATATCTAAGTGATATGTGAGATCTGGATACAACACAGAGCAACTGCTGCATCTGCCTTCATAAAGATGCAAAAGCCTCCCCTACGCCAACTCTTTGTCCAAAAGAGATTTATGAGCACTAGAATTCACTCCTTCAACGTGAACTTTGTAACTTCTGTTGTATAACCTTTTTGTATAAAGTATTTGAAATTACATAAATATTTCATTATAGTTTATATATGCTTGCTTATCTGTAATATTTTTTCAACCGCACTCTTATCTCAAACCACACAATCCATTGCCTATAGTTCAGTTACAAAACTATCACAGCTTTTTTACTTGTTTATAGTTAGTGCATTTTGCATGACATGCTATACTGTTTTGTTTGTTACTGGTTAGAAGCTGTGTACTCTGCACAATTTTTTTGACTACTTTTGCTCAAGATACCCATTACATGGTAGTGTTTTTAAAATATATTCTGACTTTGTATGTTATTATTAAAAATTAAAAATTCTCTTCTCTTTGATAGAAATCTGCCTGAGTTAAATACTCCTTCCGTTCCTAAATATAAGTCTTTTTAGAGATTCCAATATGGACTACATATGGAGCAAAATGAGTGAATTTACACTCTAAAATATGTCTATATACATCCGTATGTAGTTCGTAATGAAATCTCTAAAAAGACCTATATTTAGGAATGGAGGGAGTTAGATTAGTTTTGGCATGTAAAATTGACTTGTTTTTTGTGTTAAAGGTCTATGAGAGGTTAATGAAAACGGAAGCAGAGCTCCGAGCAGTAGAGGAGATGAGAGCGGAACTTGCACATGTTCGTATGGACATTCAACAGCTGGGTGCAGCAAGACAGGAACTCATGGGTCAGATCCAGGGCTATACACAAGATTTGGCTCGTTCAGCAGTAGAGTTGCAGCAGGTGGCTGCAGTGAAAGCTGAGACCCAAGAACTCAGGCATGAAACACAGCATTTAAGGCAAGTCCACTATTGACCTTGCATGTACTCTCTATTTGAAAATATACCTGTTCAGTATTTTTGAAATACATGGCGTTCATAATTCATTGGTGCTTTCTATGTTATGCCCTGGTTTATCTTTCTCCTCTTGGCACTAATGAGGAAACATCTCTTGGTCCTATAGCCTCCTTTACTGGTGTGCCTGATCAAAGTACAGCATACAATTTCAAATGAAGTGTTTTATGGAATAGTTCCACCCCCAAACCTGTGTAGATATCCACTTAAGCCCCTGAGCTACCCATGAACTTTAAATACTGGAACACCTAATCGTCTATAGTGATTTTGAAGCCGATTTTGCCACTGTGGATATGAGATGGCATCTCCGCTATCAAAAGGCCACGCTAGACATATTTCTCTATTATCTCTCTCTCTCTCTCTCTTGAGCACACAACGTCCCAGTCAACAGAAGAAAATGCGCTAGACCACTAGCTCCGTCCACCACTTACATGTGGTCCGAGTGAGCCTCTGCTTTCACCTTTTCACACTGACATGCCTGTCACCTTGTGTCACTGGGAAAACCGCCCCCAAAACCACCTTGGGGGTAGTGCTTTGTTATGGGATGTCTAACAATAGCCAGTTTTGTTGGTTAGAGGGTAAAAAGTGATTTTCTTAAAGCTCGATGCGACAATATGGGTTTATTAAGTTCTGATTGGAATGATTTGTCACATTGGATTGAATTGAATTTTAAATTTCTGTGAAGTAACACCGAGAAAGGTGAGGTTGCAAGAAACCCTTTATTTTTTATTTTGTGAACTTACATACTTTTGAACCAACTTGCAGATCCAGTATTGAGGTTGAGAAGAAAGGATATGCAGAGAGTTATGAGCAGGGACAAGAGATGCAGAAGAAATTGGTCTCAGTTGCTTCTGAAGTGGAGAAACTTCGTGCTGAGGTTGCTAATGCTGAGAAGAGATCACGAGCTGCTGTATCTGCAGGCAATCAAGGTTTGTTTTTACATTATATTGCATTTGTTCCAGATAGTAGTTGTGCTACTTATCTGGACTGCTCAGGCCTAAGGGGAAGTAAAATTAGCTAAGTATTAAGGCAATGCAAATTGACATGCTAAATACAGTTGTCCGCAGCCAAACTGCTTGAAAAAGACACCATCACGAGCCTTAAAATAGTGAAACTTTGTATTATTCTATCAAGGGCATAATAATTAATAAGTAAGGCTGACTATATAGTACAATTTGCATGTATCTGAAATGTGGATTATGCTTTGTGCACCCATCCCGCAGGTTACGCTGGAAGCTATGGAAATCCTAATGCCAATTATGCTGCAAATCCTTACAATGCTGGATACAGCATGACTCAAGTATGTCTTGTGCTTTGTTTTTGAAGGCATTCTCTTTTGTATCCTTATTTGAATCCGCGTCTCAGATGGCATCTTTATCTCAGGCAAATGCTACTGATTCTGGTTCTCAGTATGGGGCTGGGGCAGCGCACAGTTCCTGGGGCGCCTACGACATGCAAAGAGCTCCAGGACGGAGATGAATACCGACATCCTCCTCCTTTTTCTTTTATTATTAAATCTGGTCCTGTTAGCGAAGTAACAAACGGAGATTTCTGGCACAACCTGATTTCTGTGCAATGTTAATTTATGACGAGTCAGATATACCTTGTGTATTTGTTGACCTTAATCTGAGTGAGTTACACGCTCAAGTGTAGTGCACGTTACAGTAATCTAGGTTACCGCAAAATTGCATTTGGTGTACATGCGCTCTTTCACGTATTGCAGTTGTCATTACCTTTGTTTATTACAAGCAACTTTCCCGGTGTTGCCATTACAGTTGATGTAAAAAGCGTGTCGGTAGGAAGAATCTGGGTGATAATTAACGAGTAATGAACACCGTTGTACCGAATAGCGACACAAGTTAAATCCAGTAGTTCCGTTTTTTTTTTCTTCTACCTCAAGAACAATGGTGTAGAATCATATCCGATCATTAGAAGGTGGATGTATCATGAGGAGTACTGGCATATACCGACTAGCGACGCGTTTGGTTCAGGACAGGTAACGGTTTCAGATCGTGATGTGTTTGGTTCAACCAAGGGTTGGTTTCCCAATTCAGAGCACCCGAAAAAGATAGGAGAAGGGATAGGTCTGGCCGCCGTGTCTGCTCGCTACGGGGATTGGGTCAGGTCTGGCCGGCATTGCTATTCCGACGGAGAAGGGGAGGTCCCGATGTTGCTGTTCACGATGGAGAAGGGGGAGGTGTCAGGCATAAGATGTCACACATTCAGAGAAGGAGGTGTAGCGGATCCGACAATACCGGTCCAGGAGAATGGACGGCTACGATGGCTCCAGAGCAGATCAACTGGTCGCCACCGTAGAATTCTATTTTACCATTACTGTAGCACTTCTACTTTTACCGTACTCTATTAGCTGTCACTAGTCAGCCTATATACAGCCAGGTTGTGGCTGGAGAGGATCCATCATCGAATTCCCCATTTGCTGCTTCATCAGGCTTATATACAAACCCTAAACCTTCCTCTCGTGGTAATACAACACTACTAGAAAAAACTTATACACAGAGACTTATCAGTAGCGCTGGTTAAAACAAAGTGCTACTGCTATCTAACAGTAGCGCGGGTTGGAAAAGCACGCTACTGCTGCATAAATAGCAATAGCGCGTTCCTCATAAAAACCGCTACTACAATAACTGTTACACCACTATCGTCAGGCTTGGTATAGTAGTAGCGCCCTTCTAAGAACAGCACTACTACTAACAAAATAGTAGCAGCGCGTCTTAAGGCGACAATGCTGGACCTAAGAAAAGGAAAAGAAAATAAAATTAAAGAAAAATAAAAAATAAAAGCAATAGCAGCAACGTGTTTTCATGAAAGCGCTATAGCTACTTTAGCTATAGCGCATTTTCACGAACAAGCAATATAACTAACTTATCTATAGCAGCAGCGCGTTCCTTCAAAAAGCGCTATAGCTAAGTAGCTATAGCGCTTGTTGGAAAAAAGCACTACTACTAAGTTTGACTTGCTCCTGCGCGGGCGTCCCTCCTTCCCCCAATTCCCCATTCTTCTCGCGTTTCCCCTACCTCTCCCTCGTCGCCCCTGCTCCCTCGCCGCCCTGCCTCCGTCGCCGTCACCGGAGCCGCGCGCCATCGCCACCACCGAGCAGCGCTCTCACGCCCGAGCCACCTCGCTCGCTCCTCGCGCCGCCTCCTCGCCATCACCGAGAGCCAGACGCCACCGAGCCACCTCGACGACCTCCGCACCACTGTTTCCCCCGAGCACCTCCCCGAAACCGTTCCCCCGAGCCACCCTCGACGCCCTCCTCTCTGTAAGCCCCCACCCCTCCTCTCCAGGTTAATTTACTTAGGTGAATTTAGTTATGAACCCTAGGAATTAGTTAGGTTAAGTAGGTTAACTAGGTAGGTTAAGTAACTAAGTGAACTAGCTAGGTTAATTTGGTTCATTAGGTTAACTAGCTAGGTAAACTAGGTTGGCTAGGTTAGAGCAAAAATTTAGTTTAGAGCAAAAATTTAGTTAGGGCAGTAGGGTTTAGAGCAAAATTTTAGTTAGGGCAGTAGGCTTTAATTATGGTTTTTGTTTCCATAGATGTTTTTTTAAAAGAACAAAATGAAGAAAATGTTGCAGCAGTGCTGGTAGTAGTATATATAGTGGTACTAGTAAATGTTAATTAGGTTAGGGCAGTGGTGGTACTAGTAGATGTTAATTAGATGTTTTTAGTTAGGGCAGTAGGGTTTTACTAGGTTAATTATGTTAGTAGTGTTGCTAGTAATAGTGGTACAGTAGGTTAATTAGGTGAAGTTAAATGAATGAAATTAGTAGTTAACTGAATTTTTTTCATTTCATCATTATAGAGCACTAAAGTTAACTGAATTTTGTTCTATTAATAGTTAAATGAATTTTCTTCTAACTTAGTTTTTGAATTAGATGTTAATTAGGGCAAAAGGGTTTAGTTTAGAGAAAAAAATTTAGTATAAAAATATAAATTTCTATTAGTGCTGCAAGTCTAGTAGGTTCTTAATTATTACTGATTTTTTATTATGACAGAGAGTTAGGACATAATTTGAATTGAGTTCTAGGGTTCATAATTTGAAATTTAGGACATAAATTGAGTTCTAGGGTTCATAATTTTTATTAGGACATATTTTTTATTAGTTGCTCATGTACAGGTTCTTAGGTGGTCCTATTATATGAAACATTGAAGTGGTTCGATTGTGCCCAAGTGGCCTTTTGTTGTTTGGAGGGAATGAAGCCGAGTGGCCTGTGTTTTGCCGGAATGTTGATTCATTTCTGTTCTGGCAAATTTCAGGCGCTCGATTTGTCCACTTTGTAGCAAAGGTCATGCCAAAATTTTCCGTGAATTTCGGCATGACTTGTGCTACAAACAAGGACATATCGAGTGCTTGAGATTTGCCGCAACGGGAATGAATCAACATTCCTGCAAAACATAGGCCTTTTATGTCATTATTCATTTTATTAGGTCTAGAATTAAATGACTAGATTTAATCATAGGAAACATGGCTAGCAACGATGAAGGACAGGGTTCTGGTGATTGCAACGTCTACGAGGTGGCAGACACCTATTTGAACCTTCTCGAGGAGCAATAGTTGTTACAGGGCCCACCTATCACATCCAAGACCGAGACCGACATCGAGACCGGCATCAAGACTGGTGAAGCCGGTATAGAACCGAAACCGAAGAGGATATGACGGCCAAACCAACTCAACACTACTAGAATGGTGGTCACGGAGGTGGACCCCGACAATTTTGAGCCAAAAGAGCCTGCGGAAGCACGCACGTGCTATGGCAAACAAATAGGCTGCATCCTACGGGCAACCGCCACCATCAACGATGAGAAATTAAAGAAGATACCAAATATGGAGCACTCCCTCCTAAGGAAGTTGTACGCGCCATGGGCAAGTTTAGCGGTGCATTGTCTGCCTGGAAAGTAAGGGTGAAACATCAGATCATTGTCAAAGAGGAACCCTACTCCGAGATTGTAAAGGATAATCCGACAATTACGGAGCAGTTTGAAATATTCAAGAAGGCTTGCGTTGCCGAAGCTGCCAAAGAAAAGTCGGAGTACATGAAGGGGCTTCAAGAGAGGAACATGGGGAGCCACCACCTCGGAAGCCGTGGTTACATGGGGAAGAGGCCCATACGGGCCAAGGAGGATGCGAAACACGAAATTCTGGGGATCCCAGACCCCTTGGCGGAGTTCACCGTCCCGCAAGAGCGTGACATCATCAGGGCCCGGTATCGTTGGGACCGAGTCAACAAGGTTTTTGATACAGACGCGGTCACGAAGGAGTTCATGAGACTACTGGTAATTATTAATTTACCCCCTAATTTTAGCTTCTGATCAATTCTGCTGCACGTTTAGTCACATTTGTAAACGATCCACGTTCCTTTTGCAGAAAGAGCAGCACAAGATTGCGGCCGAAAGCGACTCGCCGTCTGAGGCGTTGGCGAGGCCCAAGTGGGACACCCCATTCAACCGAGCCTTGAACATATGTAGTCCCCAGTGGACACTCGGCCATCGAATGGACGTGTGCACGGCGTCGGAAAGGGCGCCACGTGGAAGAAGTACTACCGTGAGACCACCGAGTAGAGAAAGGAAAGACGGAGGTTAAACGAACAAAACATCAACCAGAATGTTGAGATTGCGGTTGATAAGAAATCAGCTGAGACAGTCAAAGCAGCGATAGCTGCCACAAGAGAGGAAATGGCAACTTCGTATAGTGTCTTGATTCCGGCTATCGTCAGTTGGAGCAAGCAAAATCCAGATAAAGAGGCAATGGACTTCCCCCTTTCCAACTTCTTCGGGAGCAGCTCGTTTAGCATTGCATCAGCACCTGGTCAGGCAACCGCACCTGCTCCCGCACCTGCTCATAGCAGCCCGTCCTCCGTCTCTAGCATGCTCGGCGGGGCTTCGTCTTTGGCTGAGCTCGATGCCCTCATGGTACCTGTCACACCGGCCCTCTTCAATATATGTATAATCTCCCGTTTCCATTGCCTTTTGGATGTCTCACGTCATAGACATGTCTTTGTAGGCCGACGTAACATCGTGCGCCATACTGTACACCATCAGCGGCCAGAAGGTGGACATGGGGAAGGCGATGATAGTGAAGCCGAAGGAAGAATTGTTCCACAGCCGACCGATCCACCCGGCGTCTTCAAGGTTTCCGTGGCCAGTGTCAAACTGGTCCACGAGAATTTGGCTCCTCCGGTAGCACAACGGGGAGATGACGACGAGACCCTGCGGCGGCTTGGCGATTGCAAGAGTTGGGTTCTGTTATGGCCGAAGAGTCTGCTTTGTCCGGAGGCAGCTGGGAGCACACCCACGACCAAGCAGCCTCAGCAAGGTATGAACACCAACACCCCACCTACCCAATTAGCGTCACCTGTCATGCCGGGTGATAGCGGACGATGTGAGGAAGAGGCTCCATTAGTGGCTGATGACATCACCACCATCGAAGAAGCATGCATGATGCCATCGACGAGGATGACGATGACCCACTACAGTATCTCAATACCGGCGCCCATGACGGCAGATGATTGATGGCTCAGCAGTATGATTGCTCAGGATTTGAGCGTGATGAGTTGGTGCCTGAATTGCCGGAGGATGAGCGTATTATAGGCTCACTTCCAATAGCAAAGAAGCATAGGAAGAGAACGAGGAAAGGCAAAGCTGCTTCTATGAGCCAGCCGCCTCCGCAACCTCGGGTTGAAGACTGTATACCTATCATAGGTGTGGCGAAATACCATATCCCCGGTGATCCGATCCTACCTAAGGCAGCGGTAGAGGCCGTATACGGTGATCTAAGGAGACTTCATGACAATGGGCTACGGGGAGAGAAAAGCCTGATCGCCTCGAAAAATCTAGGATACCCGCTCTACGTGGTTAATGTGCCACATCAAAGGTTGTACGTTGACACATTTCCCGCGGAAAAGTTCTTCCTTCGATTTGATTACATCTTCGACATGTTTCACTTGAAAAAGCTGGATTCTACATTTGTCCACCTTTTTGCCTTGTACATGAACTACATCATCAGGATTGAGCAGATACCTTATATCTATGTTGCTGACCCATACTCCATGCACGAGGGCTTCTTGGCAGTCCACCCTAAGCATCGTGAATACGCGAGTAACGACATCGCCGATTTCATGGTCAGCAATAAGGACAAGGAGACGATTCTTGTACCTTATCATCCCATGTAAGTCATCCGCGGGCATCCTTCCTTCGATTTCAATCATTCATTTGCACTCATGGAAGCTAATTTGATGTGTACTTATTTGCGTAGCGACGGGCGCGTCGTCCTCATCATCCTTTACCCCCAATTCTCCAACGCTCTTTACTTGGACTCGTCAAAGAACATGAAGAAAAAGGATTACACCCACATCAAGTCTGTTCTCGACAGTGCTATCTTTAGCTATGGCCTACGGGATGGAGAGATCATGCTCAAGAAGACAAGGAACCGCGCGCCAGCCTTCGGCCATAAGACCAACTTCTGCTGCATCCAACAACCGAGTGGTACTCTCAGTGATGGATTCCGTGTCCTCCACCACATGCTGGAGTACAGACGGGATCAGCAGAACCTTTGCATGTGACCTAGATCTGGCGATGCCAATATTCTGCAATGGGCAAAGAAACTAGGAGATGTCCCGGATTATCGACTCCGAGCTGAGTTCTATCACATCGAACTTGCCCAAATCATCATGAA
Source organism: Aegilops speltoides (assembly GCA_021437245.1). Classification (NCBI taxonomy): domain Eukaryota; kingdom Viridiplantae; phylum Streptophyta; class Magnoliopsida; order Poales; family Poaceae; genus Aegilops; species Aegilops speltoides. The sequence goes on along the minus strand of CM038142.1, from coordinate 188,566,981 downwards.
GGAGGTCCTCGAAAAATAGGGATGTTCTACGAAGAAGGGCAAATGTTGTGGGAAGATGTCCGAACACGCGTAGCCGCTCAACGTCTCGACCTGAAGCCTTTCATTGCACTTGGGCACTATCTCCCCGACTTGGATGCATGGCACATCATGTTGGAGTGATTGATGATATATCACAATGTGTCTGTTTAGTCCATACTTTCTCTATGACGAAACTTTGAGTTATGCAGGACGCAACTTTATTTGTGATGTAATTAAACCGTCCTCCTCAACTAGCGAAGATCACTCTAGTTAGGGCATTTTGGTTACGATGAACTTTGTTATTTATGCTTATGATATGTTGCTTCTATTTTTGCCAACTCTGTCTCTTTCTGTTGCTCAACTATATATGTCGCATATTACCGACTCACGTGACAATGCAGGTACATAGATCATCGATGGCGAAGAAGTGCTATGCCAGGAGTATACGACGAGTGGCCGGATTGTCAGGCCTATGTGTACTGGTTTCCGAGCGACAGACAAAGAGGGTTCAATAGCAGAGCCGAAGCGGAAAATAGTTAGTTTAGGTTCACGCTAGTGCGAGAGAGGGATACGAACCGGCGCCTCAAGAAGTACTACATTATGTATGATGAGACACATAATGTAACTTGTATAGCTATAACGTGATTATGATGTGACGACATGATTTGTGTTGGATGATATCATGAGACTATTATGTGTATGATATGATGAGCATATTGCATGTTTATGATATGATTAGAATACTGTATAAAACCTGTACAAAAACATCGCAAATATGTAGCAAAAAAAGTATGTGAAAATATAGTAGTAGCGCTCTTTAGTGTTGAAAAAGTAAACGTTACTGCTAATGCACTTAGCAGTAGCGCTGGTAAGGAAAGTGCTATTGCTAAGTAGGTATAACAGTAGCGTGTGTCAAAACATGCTACTGCTAAATGTTAGCTGTAGCGCCGTATCAGTAGCATGGTGTCCTGCGCTACTGCTAGGCTTTTCCCTAGTAGTGCAAGCTGAGATCTAGACCCAATTCACTCGAGTACTCCTTGCAAAGCTAGATCATACTCTCGGATACAGTTTGGGGCCTGACAAATTGGTATCATGAGCCATGTTCTTCGGCGGAAATGCTCTCTGGTGGAGCAATTTTTTCTCCGATCAGCGATTCCCACCCTTTTCCCCACCCTTCTTGAGGACAACGACAGTGTGGTTCACGATGGTGTTGGTGGCAGGGTCCGGGGTGGTGGTGCAGGCGGCGGTGATCATTCGGGCACAGATCGACCAAGCAGAAATGGTTGTTTGAAAACCTTGTTTGATCTCTAAATCATGTGTTCTACGCACCGATCCATGTGCCAAGGCGGCGAGCTTGTCAGCGGCGGCATGATCTATGGTGTTGGGATAGTTTGCTGATTATTCGATGGTGAAATTCCTTACCCTTACCTCGAATCAAGGTGATGGGCCGTACCAAGGCGATCGATGACAGTGATCTCCAAGAAATTTTGTCGCTGCGTGATGAATTCGGTGTTCTGCAAAAATATAGTGCTCAGATGCAGACACATGTGTCCAAGTTGCAATAGGAAGTACAAGCAATTGGCTCTAAACAGGGAGAGATATCAACCACTGTTGGAGCATTGGAACAGGTGGTGTTTGAAGGAAATATGCCCTAGAGGCAATAATAAAGTTATTATTTATTTCCTCATATCATGATAACTATTTATTATTCATGCTAGAATTGTATTAACCGGAAACATAATACATGTGTGAATATATAGACAAACAGAGTGTCACTAGTATGCCTCTACTTGACTAGCTTGTTAATCAAAGATGGTTATGTTTCCTAACCATGAACAAGGAGTTGTTATTTGATTAACAAGGTCACATCATTAGTTGAATGATCTGATTGACATGACCCATTCCGTTAGCTTAGCACACGATCGTTTAGTATGTTGCTATTGCTTCCTTCATGACTTATACATGTTCCTATGACTATGAGATTATGCAACTCCCGTTTACCGGAGGAACACTTTGTGTGCTACCAAACGTCACAACGTAATCTGGTTGATTATAAAGGTGCTCTCAGGTGTCTCCGAAGGTACTTGTTGAGTTGGCGTATTCGAGATTAGGATTTGTCCTCCGAATGTCGGAGAGGTATCTCTGGGCCCTCTCGGTAATACACATCACTTAAGCCTTGCAAGCATTTCAACTAATGAGTTAGTTGTGAGATGATGTATTACGGAACGAGTAAAGAGACTTGCCGGTAACGAGATTGAACTAGGTATTGGATACCGACGATCGAATCTCGGGCAAGTAACATACCGATGACAAAGGAACAACGTATGTTGTGTGCGGTTTGACCGATAAAAGATCTTCAGTAGAATATGTAGGAACCAATATGGGCATCAGGTCCCGCTATTGGTTATTGACCGGAGACATGTCTCGGTCATGTCTACATTGTTCTCGAACCGTAGGGTCCTGCACGCTTAATGTTTCGATGACAGTTATATTATGAGTTTATGTATTTTGATGTACCGAAGGTTGTTCGAGTCCGGATATGATCACGGACATGATGAGGAGTCTCAAATGGTCGAGACATAAAGATTGATATATTGGACGGATATATTTGGACACCGGAAAGGTTCGAAGAAGTTTGGAGCTCCGGAGGTTACCGAACCCCGGAGGTATATAGGCCTTATTGGGCCCATGTAGGAGGAAGAGAGAAGGAGGGAGGGGGCGCGCCCCAAGCCCAATCCGACTGGGGAGGGGGGCCCCCTTTCCTTTCTCCTTCCCTCTCTTCCATCCTACTACTAGTACTACTTCCTAATACTAGTACTCCTTCCTTCCCTCCAAATAAGATAAGGAAGAGAGGGAAACCTACTTGGAGTAGGTTTCCTCCCTATGGCACGCCCCTTGAGGCCGGCCACCTCCTCCCTCCCTCCTTTATATACGGGGGTAAGGGGGCACCCTATGACACACAAGTTGACCATTGATCGTTCCTTAGCCGTGTGCGGTGCCCCCCTCCACGATATTACACCTCGATCATATTGTAGCGGTGCTTAGGCAAAGCCCTGCGATAGGAGAACATCAAGATCGTCACCACGCCGTCTTGCTAACGGAACTCCCCCTCGGAGCCTCTACTGGATTGGAGATCGAGGGTGCGTCATCGAGCTGTACGCGTGTCAAGAACTCGGAGGTGCCGGAGTAACGGTGCTTGGATCGGTTGGACCGGGAGGACGTACGACTACTTCCTCTGCGTTGCGTCAATGTTTCCGCTTCGGTCTCACGAGGGTGCGAGACAACACTCTCCCCTCTCGTTGCTATGCATCACCATGATCTTGCGTGTGCGAGGAAATTTTTGAAATTACTACGTTCCCCAACAGTGGCATCCGAGCCTAGGTTTTTATGGTTTGATGTTATATGCACGAGTAGAACACAAGTGAGTTGTGGGCAATATAAGTCATACTGCTTACCAGCATGTCATACTTTGGATCGGCGGTATTGTTGGATGAAGCGGCCGGACCGACATTACGCCAGACGCTTACGCGAGACTGGTTTACCGCCGTGCTTTGCACACAGGTGCTAGCGGTGTCGGTTTCTCCAACTTTAGTTGAACCGAGTGTGGCTACGCCCGGTCCTTGCGAAGGTTAAAACAACATCAACTTGACAAACTATCGTTGTGGTTTTGATGCGAGGTGAGATTGGTTCTTGCTTAAGCCCGTAGCAGCCACGTAAAACTTGCAACAACAAAGTAGAGTACGCCTAACTTGTTTCGCAGGCATGTTGTGATGTGATATGGCCAAGACATGATGCTATATTTTATTGTATGAGATGATCATGTTTTGTAACCGAAGTTATCGGCAATCGGCAGGAGCCATATGGTTGCCGCTTTATTGTATGAAATGCAACGCTCTGTAATTGCTTTACTTTATCACTAAGCGGTAGCGATAGTCGAGAAGCAATAGATGGCGTAACGACAACGATGCTACGATGGAGATCAAGGTGTCGCTACCGGTGATGATGGTGATCATGATGGTGCTTCGAGATGGAGATCACAAGCATAAGAAGATGATGGCCATATCATATCACTTATATTGATTGCATGTGATGTTTATCCTTTATGCATCTTATCTTGCTTTGATTGACGGTAGCATTTTAAGATGATCTCTCACTAAAATTATCAAGTAGTGTTCTCCCGAGTATGCACCGTTGCCAAAGTTCGTCGTGCCTGGACACCACGTGATGATCGGTGTGATAAGCTCTCGTCCATCTACAACGGGTGCAAGCCAGTTTTGCACACGCAGAATACTCGAGTTAAACTTGACGAGCCTAGCATATGCAGATATGGCCTCGAACACGAAGACCGAAAGGTCGGCGTGAATCATATAGTAGATATGATCAACATAAGATGTTCACCATTGAAAACTACTCCATCTCACGTGATGATCGGTTATGGTTTAGTTGATTTGGATCACGTGATCACTTAGATGACTAGAGAGATGTACGTCTAAGTGGGAGTTCTTAAGTAATATGATTAATTGAACTAAAATTTATCATGAACTTAGTACCGATAGTATCTTGCTTGTCTATGTTGTTTGTAGATAGATGGCCCGTCTTTGTTGTTCCGTTGAATTTTAATGCGTTCCTTGAGAAAGCTAAGTTGAAAGATGATGGTAGCAACTACGCGGATCGGGTCCGTAATTTGAGGATTATCCTCATTGCTGCACGAAAAATTACGTCTGGAAGCACCGCTGGGTGCCGACCTGCTGCTGATGTAACCGACGGCGTTAAGAACGTCTGGCGAGCAAAGCGATGACTACTCGATAGTTCAATGTGCCATGCTTTACGGCTTAGAACCAGGACTTCAACGACGTTTTGAACGTCATGGAGCATATGAGATGTTTCAGGAGTTGAAGTTGATATTCCAGAAGAATGCCCGGATTGAGAGATATGAAGTCTCCAATAAGTTCTATAGCTGCAAGATGAAGGAGAATAGTTCGTCGGTGAGCACATACTCAAGATGTCGGGTATTGTAATCACTTGATTCAAGCGGGAGTTACTCTTTCGGATGATAGCGTCATTGATGTAATTCTCCAACCACTTCCACCAAGCTACAAGAGCTTCGTGATGAACTATAATATGCAAGGGATGGATAAGACGATTCCCGAGCTCTTCGCAATGCTAAAGGCTGCGGAGGTAGAAATCAAGAAGGAGCATCAAGTGTTGATGGTTAACAATACCACTAGTTTCAAGAAAAGGGCAAAGGGAAGAAGAAGGAACTTCAAGAAGAACAGCAAACAAGTTGCTGCTCAAGAGAAGAAACCCAAGTCCGGACCTAAGCCTGAAACCGAGTGCTTCTACCGCAAGCGGTAGTCCTTTGAAGCGGAACTGCCCCAAGTATTTGGCGGATAAGAAGGATGGCAAAGTGAACAAAGGTATATGTGATATACATGTTATTGATGTGTACCTTACTAGAGCTCGCAGAGCACTGGTATTTGATCTTGGTTCATTGCTAATATTTGCAACTCAAGCAGGACTACGGATTGCTTAACACCGGCAAAGGACGAGGTGACGATTCGCGTGGGAAATGGTTCCAAAGTCGATGTGATCGCGATCGGCACGCTACCTCTACATCTACCTTCGGATTAGTATTAGACCTAAATAATTGTTATTTGGTGCCGGCGTTGAGCATGAACATTATATCTGGATCTTGTTTGATGCGAGACGGTTATTCATTTAAATCGAGAGAATAATGGTTGTTCTATTTATATGAGTAATATCTTTTATGGTCATGCACCCCCGAAGAGTGGTCTATTTTTGATGAATCTCGATAGTAGTGATACACATATTCATTGTGTTGAAACCAAAAGATGCAAAATTGATAATGATAGTGCAACTTTTTTGTGGCACTGCCATTTGGGTCATATCGGTATAAAGCGCATGAAGAAACTCCATACTGATGGACTTTTGGAACCACTTGATTATGAATCACTTGGTACTTGCGAACCGTGCCTCATGGACAAGATGACCAAAACACCGTTCTCCGGTACTATGGAGAGAGCAACAGATTTGTTGGAAATCATACATACAGATGTATGTGGTCCAATGAATGTTGAGGCTCGTGGCGGATATCGTTATTTTTTCACCTTCACAGATGATTTAAGCAGATATGGGTATATCTACTTAATGAAGCATAAGTCTGAAACATTTGAAAAGTTCAAAGAATTTTAGAGTGAAGTTGAAAATCATCATAACAAGAAAATAAAGTTTCTACGAACTGATCGTGGAGGAGAATATTTGAGTTACGAGTTTGGTTTACACTTAAAACAATGTGGAATAGTTTCACAACTCACGCCACCCGGAACACCACAGCGTAATGGTGTGTCCGAACGTCGTAATCGTACTTTACTTGATATGGTGCGATCTATGATGTCTCTTATAGATTTACCGCTATCGTTTTGGGGTTATGCTCTAGAGATAGCCACATTCACGTTAAATAGGGCACCGTCGAAATCCGTTGAGACGACACCTTATGAACTATGGTTTGGCAAGAAACCAAAGTTGTCATTTCTTAAAGTTTGGGGTTGCGATGCTTATGTGAAAAAGCTTCAACCTGATAAGCTCGAACCCAAATCGGAGAAATGTGTCTTCATAGGATACCCAAAGGAGACAGTTGGGTACACCTTCTATCACAGATCCGAAGGCAAGACATTCGTTGCTAAGAATGGATCCTTTCTAGAGAAGGAGTTTCTCTCGAAAGAAGTGAGTGGGAGGAAAGTAGAACTTGATGAGGTAATCTGTACCTACCCCTTGTTGGAAAATAATACATCACAGAACCGGTTTACGTGGACGTCAAAACCAACTAGTGAGGAAGTTGATGATAATGATCATAGAACTTCGATCAAGTTAATACGAACCACGTGGGTCGAGAGTAAGATCCACACGAGTGGTGCGGTAATCCTATTCGGAAGTCATGCTACTAGATCATGATGAACCTCACGAACTATGAAGAAGCGATGGTGAGCCCAGATTCGCAAAATGGCTTGAAGCCATGAAATCGAGATGGGATCCATGTATGAGAACAAAGTATGGACTTTGGTTGACTTGCCCGATGGTTGGCAAGCAATTGAGAATAAATGGATCTTCAAGAAGAAGACTGACGCTGACGGTAATGTTATTGTCTACAAAGCTCGACTTGTTGCAAAAGGTTTTCGACAAGTTCAAGGGGTTGACTACGATGAGACCTTCTCACCCGTAGCGATGCTTAAGTCTGTCCGAATCATGTTAGCAATTGCCGCATTTTATGATTATGTAATTTGGCAAATGGATGTAAAACCTGCATTCTGAACGGATTTCTGGAAGAAGAGTTGTATATGATGCAACCAGAAGGTTTTATCGATCCAAAGGGAGCTAACAAAGTGTGCAAGCTCCAACGTTCCATTTATGGACTGGTGCAAGCCTCTCGGAGTTGGAATAAACGTTTGATAGTGTGATCAAAGCATTTGGTTTTATATGAGACTTTTGGAGATGCTGTATTTACAAGAAAGTGAGTGGGAGCTCAGAGCATTTCTAATATTATATGTGGATGACATATTATTGATTGGAAATGATATAGAATTTCTGGATAGCATAAAGGGATACTTGAATAAAAGTTTTTCAATGAAAGACCTCGGTGAAGCTGCTTACATATCGGGCATTAAGATCTATAGAGATAGATCAAGACGCTTAATTGGACTTTCACAAAGCACATACCTTGACAAAGTTTTGAAGAAGTTCAAAATGGATCAAGCAAAGAAAGGGTTCTTGCTCAGATTGCAAGGTGTGAAATTGAGTAAGACTCAAAGCCCGACCACTGCAGAAGATAGAGAGAAAATGAAAAGTGTTCCTATGCTTCACCATAGACTCTATCATGTATGCGATCTTGTGTACGGACTGATGTGTGCCTTGCTATAAGTCTAGCGAGGAGGTACCAAAGTAATCCAGAGTGGATCATCGACAGCGGTCAAGAACATCTGAAATACCGAAAAGGACTAAGGATATGTTTCTCGTATATGGAGGTGACAAAGAGCTCATTGTAAATGGTTACGTTGATGCAAGCTTTGACACCGATCCGGACGATTCTAAATCGCAAACCGGATACGTGTTTACATTAAACGGTGGAGCTGTCGGTTGGTGCGTTCAAAGCAAAGCCTCGTGGCGGGATCTACATGTGAAGCGGAATACATAGCTGCTTGAAGCAGCCAATGAAGGAGTCGGATGAAGGAGTTCATATCCGATCTAGGTGTCATACCTAGTGCATCGGGTCCAATGAAAATCTTTTGTGACAATCTCGAGCGATTGCCTTAGCGAAGGAATCCAGATTTCACAAGAGAACCAAGCACATCAAGAGACGCTTCAATTCCATCCGGGATCTAGTCCGTGGGAGACATAGAGATTTGCAAGATACATACGGATCTGAATGTTGCGTAACCGTTGACTAAGCCTCTTCCACGAGCAAAACATGATCAACACCAAGACTCCATGGGTGTTAGAATCATTCTTGTGTAATCTAGATTATTAACTCTAGTGCAAGTGGGAGATCGAAGGAAATATGCCCCAGAGGCAATAATAAAGTTATTATTTATTTCCTCATATCATGATAAATGTTTATTATTCATGCTAGAATTGTATTAACCGGAAACATAATACATGTGTGAATATATAGACAAACAGAGTGTCACTAGTATGCCTCTACTTGACTAGCTTGTTAATCAAAGATGGTTATGTTTCCTAACCATGAACAAGGAGTTGTTATTTGATTAACAAGGTCACATCATTAGTTGAATGATCTGATTGACATGACCCATTCCGTTAGCTTAGCACATGATCGTTTAGTATGTTGCTATTGCTTCCTTCATGACTTATACACGTTCCTATGACTATGAGATTATGCAACTCCGTTTACGGAGGAACACTTTGTGTGCTACCAAACGTCACAACGAATCGGGTGATTATAAAGGTGCTCTCTGGTGTCTCCGAAGGTACTTGTTGAGTTGGCGTATTTCGAGATTAGGATTTGTCACTCCGAATGTCGGAGAGGTATCTCTGGGCCCTCTCGGTAATACACATCACTTAAGCCTTGCAAGCATTTCAACTAATAAGTTAGTTGTGAGATGATGTATTACGGAATGAGTAAAGAGACTTGCCAGTAACAAGATTGAACTAGGTATTGGATACCGACGATCGAATCTCGGGCAAGTAACATACCGATGACAAAGGGAACAACGTATGTTGTTGTGCGGTTTGACCGATAAAAGATCTTCGTAGAATATGTAGGAACCAATATGGGCATCCAGGTCCCGCTATTGGTTATTGACCGGAGACATGTCTCGGTCATGTGTACATTGTTCTCGAACCGTAGGGTCCGCACGCTTAAGGTTTCGATGACAGTTATATTATGAGTTTATGTATTTTGATGTACCGAAGGTTGTTTGGAGTCCCGGATATGATCACGGACATGACGAGGAGTCTCGAAATGGTCGAGACATAAAGATTGATATATTGGACGGATATATTTGGACACCGGAAAGGTTCGAAGAAGTTTGGAGCTCCGGAGGTTACTGGAACCCCGGGAGGTATATGGGCCTTATTGGGCCCATGTAGGAGGAAGAGAGAAGGAGCAAGGGAGGCCCCAAGCCCAATCCGATTGGGGAGGGGCCCCCCTTTCCTTCTCCTTCCCCTCTCTTCCTTCCTACTACTAGTACTACTTCCTAATACTAGTACTCCTTCCTTCCCTCCAAATAAGATAAGGAAGAGAGGGAAACCTACTTGGAGTAGGTTTCCCCTCCCTATGGTGCGCCCCCTTGAGGCCGGCCACCTCCTCCCTCCCTCCTTTATATATACGGGGTAAGGGGGCACCCTATGACACACAAGTTGATCATTGATCGTCCTTAGCCGTGTGCGGTGCCTCCCTCCACGATATTACACCTCGATCATATTGTAGCGGTGCTTAGGCGAAGCCCTCTGACGACAGAGAACATCAAGATCGTCCACCACGTCGTCTTGTGGAACTCCCCTCGGAGCCTCTCTGGATTGGAGATCGAGGGTGCGTCATCGAGCTGTCGCGTGTCAAGAACTCGGAGGTGCCGAGTAACGGTGCTTGGATCGGTTGGACCGGAGGACGACGACTACTTCCTCTACGTTGCGTCAACGCTTCGTTCGGTCACGAGGGTGCGAGACAACACTCTCCCTCTCGTTGCTATGCATCACCATGATCTTGCGTGTGCGTAGGAAATTTTTTGAAATTACTACATTCCCCAACAGTGTTGGACCTGGGTAGGCAATTGTCAGCAATCTGTAATGTTCTGCATGCACTGGTCAAAACAACTCAACCAATACCACACTCAGATCATCCTTCCAGCTCTCAAGAAGTGCCCAAATCTCCTATTCTAAATCAAGATCAAACATAAGAACAAGAGACCAGAATGGACCAGTTAAGAAAACAATTAGCAGCAAAGAAGGAAAAATCTAAGCAATTGGAAGATCTTCAACTACAAAATCTGCCACCCATTAGAACAAACAGAGCAAATGTACCTCCTAGCTTTGCAAATCAAGGAAGACAAGAAACACACAGTACAATGGGTACTCCTGTGATAGCAAGACACAATGTACACACACCTGCATTCATCACGTCTATCAAAATAATAGAGACAAATAGTTGTGGCAGGGTTATCACAAATCATATGAACTAAATATGCAAGTTTAGTTCATAAGATCACTAACTAAGGGCCCTAAACTTGATTTTCCTAGATTCTCTAGTGAAGATCCAGTTGGATGGATAAGATAATGCAACAAGTATTTCCAAATGTCAGTTGCACCTGAAGAATATAAAGTTTCTCTTGCTCAAATGTGTATCATTGGAGAGGCTGATATTTGGTTAAGAAGATGTAGGCTCTTGAATAAGCAACTTTCCGGGACACTATTTGGTAAGGAAGTCATCAAAATATTTGCAGAGCATGCTTCTTATGACTTAACTGAGCAATTTAATTCCCTAAAACAAGGAAACAATTTAGTCTTTGAGTACACCAAAGCTTTTGAAGATCTCATGGCAGATGTTATGGAAGAAACACCTGAATTGGGGGAACAATGGTTTGTGAGATGTTTTGTTAATGGTTTAAGAGAGGGAATTAAGTTTCAAATCAGACCCCTAAGACCACAATCCTTAACAGATGCTTATTCTTTGGCCAGAGAGGTGGAACCAAACTATCCACCAGCCAGTACAATGATGGAAATATGGACTAGAGGCAATAATAAAATGGTTATTATTATATTTCCTAAATAATGATAAAATTTTATTATTCATGCTAAAATTGTATTAACCGGAAACTTAAATAGATGTGTGGATACATAAACAAATACCATGTCCCTAGTAAGCCTCTACTAGACTATCTCGTTGACCAAAGATGGTCAAGGTTTCCTAACAATAGACATGTGTTGTCATTTGATAACAGAATCACATCATTAGGAGAATGATGTGATGGACAAGACCCATCTGTTAGCTTAGCATATTGATCGTTCAGTTTATTGTTATTGCTTTCTTCATGTCAAATACATATTCCTTCGACTATGAGATTATGAAACTCCCGGATACCGGAGGAATACCTTGTGTGCTATCAAACGTCACAACATAACTGGGTGATCATAAAGATGCTCTATAGGTATCTCCGAAGGTATTTGTTGAGTTGGCATAGATCGGGATTAGGATTTGTCACTCCGAGTATCGGAGAGGTATCTCTGGGCCCTCTCGGTAATACACATCATAAGCTTGCAAGCAAATGACTAAGGAGTTAGTAACGAGGTGATGTATTATGGAACGAGTAAAGAGACTTGCCGGTAACGAGATTGAACTAGGTATGAGGATACCGACGATCGAATCTCGGGCAAGTAACATACCGATGGACAAAGGGAATTATGTATGTTGTCATAACGGTTTGACCGATAAAGATCTTCGTAGAATATGTAGGAGCCAATATGGGCATCTAGGTTCCGCTATTGGTTATTGACTAGAGAGGTGTCTCGGTCATGTCTACATAGTTCTCAAACCCGTAGGATCCGCACGGTTAACGTTCGATGAGGATATAGTATTATATGAGTTATGTGATTTGGTGACCGAATGTTGTTCGGAGTCCCGGATGAGATCATGGACATTATGAGGAGTCTTGAAACGGTTGAGAGGTAAATATTGATATATAGGACGATGGTATTCGGACACCGGAAGTGTTTCGGGGGGTACCGGGTACTTATCGGGTCACCGGAAGGGGTTCCGGGCACCCCCGGCAAAAGATATGGGCCTTATGGGCCAAGAGGGGAAACACACCACAAGGGGCTGGTGCGCCCCCATATGGGCCAGCTTAGGAGGAGAAGGAAAGAAGGGAAGGGAAAGGAAAGAGTGGAATAGGATTCCCCCTTCCTTCCTTCTCCCCCCTCTTTCCTTCCCCCTTGGTTAAATATGGCGGGGGGCGCCACTTGGGCAGGACCCCAAGTAGGATTCGGCCTACTTGGGGCGCCTCCTGGTAGCCTCCCTCTCCCTCTCACATATATATATATATATATATGTGGGGGGGGGGGGAGATGCCCTAGCACTCACCAGATCAATTGTTAGCCGTGTGCGGCGCCCCCTCCACCGTTTACACCCCCGGTCATATTTTCGCAGTGCTTAGGCGAAACCCTATGGAGATCACTTCACCATCACCGTCACCATGCTGTCGTGCTGACAAAACTCATCTACTACCTCGACATCTTGCTGGATCAAGAAGGCGAGGGACGTCACCAAGCTAAACGTGTGCAGAACACGGAGGTGCCATGCGTTCGGTACTTGATCGATTGATGTGATAAGAAGTTCAACTACATCAACCGCGTTGTGAAACGCTTCCGCTTATGGTCTATGAGGGTACATAGACACACTCTCCCCCTCATTGTTATGCATTTCCATGGATAGATCATTGCGTGTGCATAGAATTTTTTTTGTTTTTCCATGCAACGATTCCCAATAGTGGTATCAGAGCCAGGTTTATGCGTAGATGATATGCACGAGTAGAACACAAAAGTGTTGTGGGCGGTGATAGTCATAGTGCTTACCACCAACATCTTATTTTGATTCGGCGGTATTGTGGGATGAAGCGGCCCGAAGCAACCTTACATGTCCAGGCAGATGAGACCGTTCCACCGACTGACATGCAACTAGTTTTGCATAAAGGTGGATGGCAGGTGTTTGTTTCTCCTACTTTAGTTGAATCGAATTTGACTACGACCGGTCCTTGAAGAAGGTTAAAACAACAAACTTGACCAATCACCATTGTGGTTTTTGCCATAGGTAAGAATGGTTCTTGCTATAAACCCGAGCCACGTAAAACTTGCAACAACAAAGTAGAGGACGTCTAACTTGTTTTTGCAGGGTATGTTGTGATGTGATATGGTCAAGACAAGATGTGATATGCGTTATTGTATGATATGACCATGTTTTGTAAGTTATCAGCAACCGACAGGAGCCTTATGGTTGTCTCTTTATTGTATGAAATGCAATTGCCATGTAATTGCTTTAGTTTATGGCTATGCGTTAGCAATAGTTGTAGAAGCAATAGTTGGTGAAATGACCACGACGCAATGATAGGATCAAGGTGTCAAGCCGGTGACGATGGAGATCATGATGATGCTTTGGAGATGGAGATCAAAAGCACAAGATGATGATGGCCATATCATGTCACATATTTTGATTGCGTGTGATGTTTATCTTGTATGCATCTTATTTTGCTTAGAACGACGGTAGCATTATAAGATGATCCCTTCACTTAATTCCAAGATAAAAGTGTTCTCCCTGAGTATGCACCGTTGCTACAGTTCGTCGTGTTGAGACTGTTGGGGAACGTAGTAATTTCAAAAACAATTCTACGCACATGGAAGATCATGGTGATGCATAGCAACAATAGGGGAGAGTGTTGTCCACATACCCTCGTAGACCGAAAGTGGAAGCGTTAGAACAACGCGGTTGATGTAGTCGTACGTCTTCACGGCCCGACCGATCAAACACCGAAACTACAGCACATCCGAGTTCTAGCACACGTTCAGCTCGATGACGATCCCCGGACTCCGATCCAGGAGAATGTCGGGGAAGAGTTCCGTCAGCACGACGGCGTGGTGACGATCTTGATGTTCTACCATCGCAGGGCTTCGCCCAAGCACAACTACAATATTATCGAGGAGGACTACGGTGGAGGGGGGCACTGCACACGGCTATGAGATCAATGATCAATTGTTGTGTCTAGAGGTGCCCCCTGCCCCCGTATATAAAGGAGCCAAGAGGGAGGTGCGGCCGGCCTAGGAGGGGCGCGCTAAGGGGAGTCCTACTCCCATCGGGAGTAGGACTCCCTCCTTTCCATGTTGGACTAGGAGAAGGGGGGAAGGAGGAGCGAGAGAGGAAGGAAAGGGGGGGTGCCCCCCCCTCTCCTTGTCCTATTTGGACTAGGGGGAGGGGCGCACGGCCCAGCCCTTGCCTCCTATCCTCTTCTCCACCAAGGCCCATGTAGGCCCATTTAGCCCCCGGGGGGTTCCGGTAACCTCCCGGTACTCCGGTAAAATCCCGATTTCACCCGGAACACTTCCGATATCCAAATATAGGCTTCCAATATATCAATCTTCATGTCTCGACCATTTAGAGACTCCTCGTCATGTCTGTAATCTCATCCGACAAACTTCAGTACATCAAAACTCATAAACTCAAAATATATCTGTCATCGAAACCTTAAGCGTGCGGACCCTACGGGTTCGAGAACTATGTAGACATGACCAAGACTCGTTTCTGGTCAATAACCAATAGCGAACCTGGATGCTCATATTGGCTCCGACATATTCTATGAAGATCTTTATCGGTCAAACCGCATAACAACATACATTGTTCCCTTTGTCATCGGTATGTTACTTGCCCGAGTATTGATCGTCGGTATCCAATACCTATTTCAATCTCGTTACCAGCAAGTCTCTTTACTCGTTACGTAATGCATCATTCTGTAACTAACTCATTAGCTACATTGCTTGCAAGGCTTATATTGATGTGCATTACCGAGAGGGCCCAGAGATACCTCTCCGACAATCGGAGTGACAAAACCTAATCTCGAAATGATATTTGGGGAGCGAGCTAGTGTGCTTGACATGCCGGTTGTGGACTGTAGCCGACGAACCTTCTCACGTAAGCCATAGGCGTACTATACACCGACGGTGCTCCAGGATATTTTGTACTGCATCTCACACAGTTGGTGATAATAAACTATGTGGGATCTACTTGATTTTTCATCTTGATTTAAATTACATAATGGGGTCACAACTGCAAAGGATGGTGTTTGAATTGCTAGAACTTCTATCTATAGTGAACATGCAACTATAGGTGTTTCGTCAAAAAATTTGTAATTATTCAGGGTTCGTTTGGACATTTTTATATGGTAACTTGGTTTTCTAGGCATTTCAGGTGCACAATTCAAAATCAAACCACATGCACATGCTCCGGTGCACCAAAATGGGTTGTAAAATGATATATGTGTCCATGGGTTGATGCTTACATCCCATTCAAGAAATGCGGATGAATTTCAAACACCACGGCACCGTGGCTCTCCGGCAAACGTTGATGTGCTTGCTTTTGTAATTCTAGTAAATACAAAACTCGTCTGAAATTCATGAACCTTGGCATGCTATCATGGAACAGCATCAAGATGCTGGGGTAAAAAATTATTGTCCCATTTGGGCCAGGTTATGGTATAAGCTTCTCGCAAACCAGAGCTTCTCTCACAACAAGCATGATGGTTTCGGTAGGGAACGTGCCACCTTGGGGGACGAAACGATATTTGTTGCATCTTCTTACTTTCAAAAAATTTCTCGTGTCAACATAGAACAACATGAGTGTTTGCAATTTTTTGGGATATTTCGGGGTTCGCGTGGACATTTTTATACATTAACTGAGTTTTCTATGCATTCATGTGCATAATTCAAATTTGAACTACATGCACATGCTCCAGTGCATATAAACGGGTTGAAAAATCAAATGTGTGCCCTTGGTTGCAGCCTTAGGTCCCATGCAAGAAATGAGAATGAATGCCAAACACCTTTGCCACCGTCGCTCGGCCGCTAACATTGAGATACATGGTTTTAAAATTCTAGTAAATCGAAAACTAAATCAAATTCATGAAACTTGACATGCTATCATGGAACGACAACAACATGCAGTGGTAAAAATATTGTCCCATTTGGGGCAGGTTGGGGTATAAGCTTCTCACAAACCAGAGCTTCTCGCAACAAGCCTCATGGTTACGGTAGGGAACATTTCACCTTTCTGGACGAAATGATATCCGTTGCCTCTTCTTGATTTGAATTTTTGCTCTAATGTCAACATATAGAACAACAGGAGTGTTGTGTTAAATTTTGAAATTTTTTGGGGTTCGTTAGGACATTTTTATGCATTAATTGACCTTTCAATGCATTTATGCGCATAATTCAAATTTGAACTACATGCACATGCTCTAGTGCATATAAATTGGTTGAAGATTCAAATCTGTCTCCTTGGTTGCATGCTTAGGCCCCATGCAAGAAATGGGAATGAATGTCAAACACCCTGCCACCGTCACTCGGCCACAAACATTGAGATACCCGATTTTTAAATTCTTGTAAATCCAAAACTCGTCTGTAATTCATGAAACATGGCATGCTATCATGGAGCGGCATCAACATGTCGTCGTAAAATATTTGTCCCATTTGGGACAGGTTTGGGTATAAGCTTCTCACAAACCAGAGCTTCTCACAACAAGCCTGATGGTTTCGGTTGGGAACGTTTCACCTTTCTGGACGAAACGATAGCCGTTGCCTCTTCTTGATTTTTTTTCTCTAGTGTCAACATAGAACAACATGAGTGTTGTGTTAAATTTTGGAATTTTTGGGGTTCGTTAGCATATTTCTTATGCATTAATTGAATTTTTAATGCATTTATGTGCATAATTCAAATTTGAACTACATGCACATGCTCTAATGCATATAAATTGGTTGAAAATTCAAATATGTGTCCTTGGTTGCATGCTTAGGTCCCATGCAAGAAATGGGAATGAATGTCAAACACCCTGCCACCGTCACTCGGCCGCAAACATTGAGATACTTGGTTTTTAAATTCTAGTGAATCCAAAACTCGTCTGAAATTCATGAAACCTGGAAAGCTATCATGGAATGGCACCCGACATGCCATGGTAATTTTTTTGTCCCATTTGGGGCAGGTTTGGGTATAAGCTTCTCACAAACCAGAACTTCTCACAACAAGCTTGATGGTTTCGGTAGGGAACGTGTCACCTTTGGGGACGAAACGATACCCATTGCCTGTTATTGCTTTCAAAAAATTTCTAGTGTCAACATAGAACAACAGGAGTGTTGTGTTCAATTTTGGAATTTTTTGGGGTTCGTTTGGACATTTTTATATATTAACTGGGTTTTCTTGGCATTTTATGTGCATAATTCAAATTTGAACTACATGCACAAGCTCCAGTGCATATAAATTGGTTGAAAAATCAAATCTGTGTCCTTGGGTGCATGCTTAGGTCCCATGCAAGAAATGGGAATGATTTTCAAACACCAACACTATTGACTGCCGGCAAAATGTTGAGATACTTTGTTTTTAAATTCTAGTAAATCCAAAACTCGTCTAAAATTCATGAAACTTGGCATGCTATCATGGAATGGCACCCGACATGCTGTGGTAATTTTCGTGTCCATTTTGAGAGAAGGCGCACTCGAATAACAGTCAATGAAGGCATTTTGAAACAACTAGCTGCCACTCTAACATCGCAAACATTTTAGGTAGAACACCCGTATGTACACTGACACCTTCCCCAGTAAGCCAAGGGAAAATGTGCCGAGCAGGATTTGTTCAGCTCTTCATCGCAAATGTTTTAGATAGAACACTTGTATGCAAAGTGAGAGATATGGTCTTCCGCAGTAAGCGAAGGGAAAATTCGCTGCGCGACATTTGTGCATCTCTTCAACGCAAACGGTTCAGATTGAATAAGGTATGCAAAGTGAGACTTTGGCACTAAGCCAAGAGAAAATTTGGCAAGCAGGATTTCTACCTCTCTTCAACACAAACGGTTTTTTCAGATGACCCGTGTGCAACCACGTACTGACAATTTGGTAAGATTTGCATCTGTCATATTGGGTATATTGCCATTTGTCAAACTGGAAAGATTGACATTTGTTGATCTAGTAACATTGCCATTTGTCAATCCTTGCAACACTGCGATTTGTCAAAATATGGAGCTAAAAATCACTAGCACTATCTAATTTTTGCAACTAAAATTCAATAATTAAGCATAGATTTCATTCATGGATTAAGCAGTCATGCTTAATTTATACAAACAGTTCAACTTTATAGCAGAACCGACCAAACTTTTCTCCAATTGCTGCCAACCACGTACTGAAATAACTAGTCCAACTATATATACTAGCTAATTTTAAGTACGTCGTACAGTTTCACCACATCTATGGTCAGATGAATTGAACAAAATAGCCCCTAAATACTACTACGGAGGGGCTTTGTACTACCTCCGGCAGCCTCTCTCGCCGAAGGCTTCAAGAAGAGGAAGAGGAGGAGGAGGCTACCATTTAATCGGGCTGCAATACGGTGCCTGCCGCTGCTGCACCTTCAGCGACGCTCACCTCGAACGCCTTCTACCACTCCAGACAATCCCTCTCGAAGTGGTGGTTCTCCTTGTAGATGTCCTGATTCCTTGCCTCTGCGTTGGCGTGTGTCGCGGCCACGGCAGCGGTAAGGCTCTTTGCGTGATCGACGAGGCGCTCCTCCTCCTCCCGCAAGAACTCGATGTAGCTCGCACGATCGCTGCCGCACGTGCGGGCCTCCACCTCCGCCTCCCTCCTGTGGGCGGTGGTGGCGGAGCAGGTGATGATCCTGGCGGACGACGGTGGGCTAGCGGCCACGGTGGACGATGATGGGGTGCCGACCACGACCACCACCTCCCGCCTTCGGGCCGCGGTGGCGGAGCGAGTGATGGCCACAGTGGCCGGCAGTGGGGTGATGTCCACGGCGGCAGAGCGGATGATGGCCCTGGCTTTTGACGGAGGTGTGGCGGCAACGACGGCCTGCAACAGCTGCCGACGGGCACCGGTGGCCGAGCGTGTGGTGTGTGTTCCGCGCACACCCAACTGGGACGCCGCGCGCACTATACTACGTCAGGGACTGCGCCGCCGCCACGGTGTAGCCTCCCAGCTGGAGTTGTGCTCTGATGATGGCGGAGTGGCTGAGCAACGATGACGGTCCGGTGCCTTTGTCGATTTTGGGAGAAGCAGACGAGATAAGCTACAGGGAGGGAGGGGAAAATGCAACGTAGGACTTGCCGACCGTGAGGGTTTATATAGTAGACTGATAAGCATCGGGATTTTGGGGGATTTCTCCGAGTTGGGCGGGAAGCTTATGCTGGAACTCTTGGTTGCACGGAACAGGCTCAAAGCCTGATTTTAAAGAACGCCCAAGACCGCTCAAGTTTGCGCTGAAACGTCTGCGGCAGCGGGGTGACAAGACGTGCGAGAGAAGGATTGAAGGACACGTACACATGATGAGATGAACACGGACCACACTAGGGAACCCGTCGGTGGTGAGTTCATCAATCGCAAACGGTTGTACACTAGCAAGCGTTTGCCCACAACACACACGGCTTATTCCATCACAAACAGGTCGGGTGGATCAACTGTATGCTGATACGTCCATTTTGCATCATGCTTTTATATCAATATTTATTGCATTATGGGCTGTTATTACACATTATGTCTCAATACTTATGGCTATTCTCTCTTATTTTACAAGGTTTACCATGAAGGGAAATCTTTGTGCTGGAATTCGGGCCGAAAAGGAGCAAATATTGGAAACCTATTCTGCACAGCTCCAAAAATCCTGAAACTCCATGGAAGTCATTTTTGGAATTAATAAGAATTATTGAATGAAGAAAACACTAGAGGGGGCCCACACCCTGGCCAGGAGGGTGGGGGCGCGCCCACCCCTACTGGGCGCGCCCCCTGTCTCCTGGGCCCTCTGGTGGCCCTCCGGTGCCCATCTTCTGCTATATGAAGGCTTTTACCCTGGAAAAATAATAATAAGCAAGCTTACGGGACGAAACTCCGCCGCCACGAGGCAGAACCTTGGCGGAACCAATCTAGGGCTCCAGCGGAGCTGTTCTCTCGGGGAATCTTACCTCCAGGAGGGGGAAATCATCACCATCATCATCACCAACGATCCTCTCATCGGGAGGGGGTCAATCTCTATCAACATCTTCACCAACACCATCTCCTCCCAAAACCCTAGTTCATCTCTTGTATCCAATCTTGTATCCAAACCACAAATTGGTACCTGTGGGTTGCTAGTAGTGTTGATTACTCCTTGTAGTTGATGCTAATTGGTTTACTTGGTGAAAGATCATATGTTCAGATCCTTAATGCATATTAATACACATCTGATCATGAACATGAATATGCTTTGTGAGTAGTTACGTTTGTTCCTGAGGACATGGGTGAAGTCTTGCTATTAGTAGTCATGTGAATTTGGTATTCGTTCGATATTTTGATGAGATGTATGTTGTCTCTCCTCTAGTGGTGTTATGTGAATGTCGACTACATGGCACTTCACCATTATTTGGGCCTAGAGGAAGGCATTGGGAAGTAATAAGTAGATGATGGGTTGCTAGAGTGACAGAAGCTTAAACCCTAGTTTATGCGTTGCTTCGTAAGGGGCTGATTTGGATCCATTAGTTTCATGCTATGGTTAGGTTTACCTTAATACTTCTTTTGTAGTTGCGGATGCTTGCAATAGGGGTTAATCATAAGTGGGATGCTTGTCCAAGTAAGGGGGGTTAATCATAAGTGGGATGCTTGTCCAAGTAAGGGCAGTACCCAAGCACCGGTCCACCCACATATCAAATTATCAAAGTACCGAACGCGAATCATATGAGTGTGATGAAACTAGCTTGACGATAATTCCCATGTGTCCTCGGGAGCGCTTTTTTCATTATAAGAAATTGTCCAGGCTTGTCCTTTGCTACAAAAAGGATTGGGCCACCTTGCTGCACTTTATTTACTTTCATAGCTTGTTACCCGTTACAAATTATCTTATCACAAAACTATCTATTACCTACAATTTCAGTGCTTGCACAGAATACCTTACTGAAAACCGCTTGTCATTCCTTTTGCTCCTCATTGGGTTCGACACTCTTACTTATCGAAAGTACTAAGATAGATCCCCTATACTTGTGGGTCATCAAGACTCTTTTCTGGCACCGTTGCTGGGGAGTGAAGCGCCTTTGGTGAGTGGAACTTGGTAAGGAAACATTTATATAGTGTGCTGAAATTTTCTGTCACTTGTTACTATGGAAACTAATCCTTTGAGGGGCTTGTTTGGGGTATCTTCGCCCCGACCAGTAGAGCAAAGAGTTGCTCCTCAACCTACTGAACCTACTGAAAATATTTACTTTGATATTCCTTCGGGTATGTTAGAGAAACTGCTAGCTAATCCCTTTGCAGGAGATGGAACATTGCATCCCGATTTACACCTTATCTTTGTGGATGAAGTTTGTGGATTATTGAAGCTTGCAGGTATTCCTGATGATGTTGTCAAAAGGAAGGTCTTCCCTTTATCTTTGAAGGGAGATGTATTGACATGGTATAGGCTATGTGATGATACGGGATCTTGGAACTATAAACGATTGAAGTTGGAATTTCACCAGAAGTTCTATCCTATGCATCTTGTTCATCGTGATCGTAATTACATATATTATTTTTGGCCTCGCGAAGGAGAAAGCATCGCTCAAGCTTGGGGGAGGCTTAAGTCAATGTTATATTCATGCCCCAATCATGGGCTCTCAAGAGAAATGATTATTCAAACTTTTATGCTCGGCTTTCTCTCAATGATCACACCATGCTTGATACTTCCTGTGCTGGTTCTTGTATGCCGAATACTACCGAATTCAAGTGGGATTTATTGGAAAGAATTAAACGCAGCTCTGAAGATTGGGGTTCCGACGATGGTAAGGAGTCAGGTATAACACCTAACTTTGATTGTGTTAAATCTTTTATGGATACCGATGCTTTTCGTGGATTTAGCACTATGTATGGACTTGACTCTGAGATAGTACCTGCTTTTTGTGAATCTTTTACTACCCACGTTGATCTCCCTAAGGAGAAGTGGTTTAAATATAATCCTCCCATTGAAGTAAAAGTAGTTGCACCTATTACAGTTGAAGAAAAGACTATCACTTATAATGATCCTATTGTTCCTACTACTTATGTTGAGAAACCACCTTTTCCTGTTAGAATGAAGGATCATGCTAAAGCTTCAACTGTTGTTCGTAAGAGTAATATCAGAACTTATACACCTCCTGAGCAAATCAAAGTTGAACCTAGTATTTCTATGGTTAAAGATCTCTTGGATGATAATATAGATGGGCATGTTATTTACTTCTGTGAACAAGCTGCTAATATTGCTAGACCAGATGCTAAGATACATAGACCTTTTGTAGGCATGCCTGTTATTTCTGTTAAAATAGGAGATCATTGTTATCATGGATTATGTGATATGGGTGCTAGTGCTAGTGCAATACCCTTTGACTTATATACAAAAATTATGCATGATATTGCACCTGCTGAAATAGAAGGTATTGATGTTACTATTAAGCTTGCCAATAGGGACACCATTAAACCAGTTGGGATTGTTAGAGATGTTGAAGTCTTGTGTGGGAAGGTTAAATATCCTGCTGATTTTCTTGTTCTTGGTTCCCCACAAGATGACGTTTGTCCCATTATTTTTGGTAGACCCTTCTTGAATACTGTTAATGCTAGGATTGATTGCAAAAAGGATGTTTTTACAATTGGCTTAGGGGATATGTCTCATGAATTTAATTTTGCTAAGTTTCATAGATAACCCCGTGTTAAGAATCACCTAGTAAGGATGAGATTATTGGTCTTGCTTCTATTGTCATGCCTCCTACTGATCCATTAGAACAATATTTGCTAGACCATGAAAATGATATGTTTATGAATGAAAGAAGGGAAATAAATGAAGTGTTCCTTCAACAGGGTCCTATTCTGAAACACAACTTGCCTATTGAAATCCTAGGGGATCCCCCTCCACCCAAGGGTGATCCCGTGTTTGAGCTCAAACCTTTACCGGATAATCTTAAATATGCTTATCTTGATGAAAAGAAAATATATCATATTATTATTAGTGCTAACCTTTCAGAGCAAGAAGAAGAAAGATTATTGAAAACCCTGAAGAAGCACCGTGCTGCTATTGGATATACTCTGGATGATCTTAAGGGCATTAGTCCCACTTTATGCCAACACAAAATCAAAGTGGAGAAAGATGCCAAACCAGTTAGAGATCCTCAACGACGGTTAAATCCTAAGATGAAAGAAAGTGGTAAGAAAGGAGATACTAAAGCTCCTTGAGGCAGGTATAATTTATCTCGTTGCTGATAGTGAATGGGTAAGTCCTGTCCATTGTGTTCCTAAAAAGGGAGGTATTACTGTCGTTCCTAATGATAAAGAAGAATTGATCCCGCAAAGAATTTTTACAGGTTATAGGATGGTAATTGATTTCCGTAAATTAAATAAGGCTACTAAGAAAGATCATTACCCTTTACCTTTGATTGATCAAATGCTAGAAAGACTATCCAAACATACACATTTCTGCTTTCTAGATGGTTATTCTGGTTTCTCTCAAATACCCGTGTCAGTGGAGGATCAAGCAAAAACTACTTTTACTTGCCCTTTCGGTACTTTTGCTTATAGACGCATGCCTTTTGGTTTATGTAATGCACCTGCTACCTTTCAAAGATGCATGATGGCTATATTCTCTGACTTTTGTGAAAAGATTTGTGAGGTATTCATGGATGATTTCTCCGTTTATGGATCCTCTTTTGATGATTGCTTGAGCAACCTTGATCGAGTTTTGCAGAGATGCGAAGACGCTAGTCTCGTCTTGAATTGGGAAAAGTGCCACTTTATGGTTAATGAAGGCATTGTGTTGGGGCATAAGATTTCCGAGAGAGGTATTGAAGTTGATAAAGCTAAAGTTGATGCTATTGAAAAGATGCCATGTCCCAAGGACATAAAAGGTATAAGAAGTTTCCTTGGTCATGCCGGTTTTTATAGGAGGTTCATTAAGGACCTTTTCTAAAATCTCTAGGCCTCTGACTAATTTATTGCAAAAAGATATTCCTTTTGTCTTTGATGATGATTGTGTAGAAGCATTTGAAATACTTAAGAAAGCTTTGATCACTGCACCTATTGTTCAGCCACCGATTAGAATTTACCCTTTGAAATTATGTGTGATGCTAGTGATTATCTCAGAGGTGCTGTTCTAGGGCAAAGAGTTGATAAGAAATTGAATGTTATCTAGTATGCTAGTAAAACTCTTGATACTGCCCAGAGAAATTATGCTACTACTGAAAAAGAGTTGTTAGCAGTTGTATTTGCTTATGATAAGTTCATACCTTACATTGTTGATTCCAAAGTTACTATTCACACTGATCATGCTGCTATTAAATATCTTATGGAAAAGAAAGATGCTAAGCCTAGACTCATTATATGGGTTCTCTTGCTCCAAGAATTTGATTTGCATATTATTGATAGAAAGGGAGCTGAGAACCCCGTTGCAGACAACTTGTCTAGGCTAGAGAATGTTCTTGATGACCCACTACCTATTGATGATAGCTTTCCCGATGAACAATTATTGGTCATTAATGCTTCTCATACTGCTCCATGGTATGCTGATTATGCTAATTACATTTTTGCTAAATTTATACCACCTAGTTTCACATACCAGCAAAAGAAAAAGTTCTTTTATGATTTAAGACATTACTTCTGGGATGACCCACACCTTTATAAAGGAGTAGATGGTGTTATTAGACGTTGTGTACCTGAGCATGAACATGAACAGATCCTACGCAAGTGTCAACTCCAAACCATATGGAGGACACCACGCTGGAGATAGAACTGCACACAAGGTATTGCAATCCGGTTTTTATTGGCCTACTCTCTTCAAAGATGCTCGTAAGTTTGTCTTGTCTTGTGATGAATGTCAAAGAATTGGTAATATTAGTAGACGTCAAGAAATGCCTATGAATTTTTCTCTTGTTATTGAACCATTTGATGTTTGGGGCTTTGATTATATGGGACCTTTTCCTACCTCTAATGGATATACACATATTTTAGTTGTTGTTGATTACGTTACTAAGTGGGTAGAAGCTATTCCAACTAGTAGTGCTGATCATAACACCTCTATTAAAATGCTTAAAGAAGTTATTTTTCCGAGGTTTGGAGTCCCTAGATATCTTATGACTAATGGTGGTTCACATTTTATTCATGGTGCTTTCCGTAAGATGCTTACTAAGTATGATGTTAATCATAGAATTGCATCTCCTTATCACCCACAGTCTAGTGGTCAAGTAGAGTTGAGCAATAGAGAGCTTAAATTAATTTTGCAAAAGACTATCAATAGATCTAGAAAGAATTGGTCCAAGAAACTTGATGATGCATTATGGACCTATAGAACTGCATATAAAAATCCTATGGGCATGTCTCCATATAAGATGGTTTATGGAAAAGCATGTCACTTACCTCTTGAACTTGAACATAAAGCATATTGGGTTATTAAAGAGCTCAACTATGACTTCAAACTTGCCAGTGAGAAGAGGTTATTTGATATTAGCTCACTTGATGAATGGAGAACCCAGGCCTATGAGAATGCCAAGCTGTTCAAAGAAAAAGTTAAAATATGGCATGACAAAAGGATACAAAAGCGTGAGTTTAACGTAGGTGATTATGTGTTGCTATTCAACTCTCATTTAAGAATTTTTGCAGGAAAACTTCTCTCTAAATGGGAAGGTCCTTATGTTATCGAGGAGGTCTATCGTTCTGGTGCCATAAAAATCAACAACTTCGAAGGCACAAGTCCGAGGGTGGTGAACGGTCAAAGAATCAAACATTATATCTCAGGTAATCCTATCAATGTTGAAACTAATATTATTGAAACCGTAACCCCGGAGGAATACATAAGGGACACTTTACATAACATTTCAGACTCCAAAAAGGAATAGGTATGTGGTACGGTAAGTAAACCAACTCCAAAACAGTTCTAATGGCAATTTTTCTCCGTTTTGGAATATTTAAGAATTTTGGAAAGCTAGAAGTAATCCGAGAAGGACACGGGGCTTCCACGAGGGTGGAGGGCGCGCCCACCCTTACTGGGCGCGCACCCCTGTCTCGTGGCCACCTCGTGTGCCTCCCAGACTCCGTTTTCTTGCACGTTACATATTTTGGTCGGTAAAAATTCATTATATAATCTCCTGAAGGTTTTGACCATCATATCATGCAAATATCATCTGTTTTCGTTTCGAGCTGTTTTTCTGACAGATCTAGAGCACCATGGCGTCTCCAAGTGCTCCCAAGGACAAGTTTTTCGAGAGGGTTATCAACCCCTATCTCGCGGAGGTGGTGCAACACCCTCAAACCATTGAGATGCGTGAGGGGGTGCTGCACATCCGCGATGTGGAGGGACCAAGGCGTACCGGAAGCGTGGAGACAAAGCTTGAAGCCGTGGAGCAACAAGTTTTCAAATGCCAAGGGATGGTGGAGCGTGGACTAAAGGCCAACCAGATGATGATCACGGAGTTCACCAACAACCACAAGTTGGATGCCAAGATCATTGGGGAGACCATCTTTAAGCTTCAAGAGAAAATCGAGCACCTCCAAGCCCAGATCTATGACCTGCAAAACCAAAACTGTGAGTATGAATATAGATTCAAGAGGATGAGTTGGGCTGCAGATTTGAGGATCCTGGAGACTCGATCATCGTTCTATGATGGTGAGCCTATGCCTCGAAAGATGGACGACAAGCCTACATCATCAACAACTCCTACTTCACCACCTCCGAGGACATAATCAAATGGGTATGGGCACTCCCCTTGGCAACTGCCAAGCTTGGGGGAGGTGCCCCGGTATCGTATGACCATCACACTCCTATCTTTACCGTTTTACTTAGTTTGATCCTTTTAGTAATATCTTGATCTAGTAGATTGAAGCTTTGGTATGAATTAGTTTTGAGTTTTGCTTTGTGATCCCTTCTATGTAATCGAGTCTGGGAGCTATCTATAATAAAGATTAGTGTTGAGTCAAGGGCTTTGCTATCTTGCTATGATCTTGAGAAAGTAGAAGAATAAAAATAATAAAAGAGTTCACATTGATCTTATGGATAGTAATGACTTCACATATAAAAAGTATGAGGCATAAAAGTTGTTGAGAGTTGACAAACGTAGTTTTGGTCATCGTTGCAATTAATAGGAAGTAATAAAGAAAGAGAGGTTTTCACATATAAATATACTATCTTGGACATCTTTTATGATTGTGAGCACTCATTAAGTATGACATGCTAAAGAGTTGATGTTGGAAAAGGAAGACAATGTAATGGTTTATGTTTTCTCACATCTTAGTTAAAGTATATTGTCATGGATCTCTCAAACATGTTGAGCTTGCCTTTCCCCCTCATGCTAGCCAAAAATTCCTTGCACCAAGTAGAGATACTACTTGTGCTTCCAAACATCCTTAAACCCAATTTTGCCATGAGAGTCCACCATACCTACCTATGGATTGAGTAAGATGCTTCAAGTAAGTTGTCATGTTGCAAGCAATAAAAATTGCTCTCTAAATATGTATGACTTATTAGTGCGGAGAAAATAAGCTTTATACGATCGTGTGATATGGAAGTAATAAAAGCGACGGACTACATAATAAAGGTTCATATTACAAGTGGCAATATAAAGTGACGTTCTTTTGCATTAAGATTTTGTGCATCCAACCCTAAAAGCACATGACAACCTCTGCTTCCCTCTGCGAAGGTCCCATCTTTTACTTTATGTTTTTACTTTATGCAAGAGCCAAGCTGATCTTCACCTTTCCCTTTTTCATTTTATCCTTTGTCAAGCACCTCGTGTTGGTAAGATCCTGATATATATATCTAGTTGGATGTAAGTTAGCATGAACTATTATTGTTGACATCACCCAAAGGTGAATACATTGGGAGGCAACACAACAAGCCCCTATCTTTCTCAGTGTCCGATTGAAACTCCATAACCATAAGTATTGCGTGAGTGTTAGCAATTGTAGAAGACTATATGATAGTTGAGTATCTGGACTTGCTGAAAAGCTCTATTATTGACTCCTTTCGATGTTATGATAAATTGCAATTGCTTCAATGACTGAGATTATAGTTTGTTAGTTCTCAGTGAAGTTTCTGAACCATACTTGACATTGTGAATTGATTGTTACTTGAGCATAAGAAATCATATGACAAAATCTATATATGTTGATGTTATAAGAATGATAATGATGCCCTCATGTCCATATTTTATTTTTATCGACACCTCTATCTCTAGACATGTGGACATATTTTCCTATTTCGGCTTCCGCTTGAGGACAAGCGAGGTCTAAGCTTGGGGGAGTTGATACGTCCATTTTGCATCATGCTTTTATATCAATATTTATTGCATTATGGACTGTTATTACACATTATGTCTCAATACTTATGGCTATTCTCTCTTATTTTACAATGTTTACCATGAAGAGGGGAATGCTGGTAATTTGGAATTTCAAGCAGAAAAGGAGCACATATTGAAACCTATTCTCGCACAGCTCCAAAAATCCTGAAACTCCATGGAAGTCATTTTTGGAATTAATAAGAATTATTGAGCGAAGAAACACCGGAGGGGCCCACACCTGTCCAGAGGGTGGTGGGCGCGCCCACCCCACTTGGGCGCCCCTGTCTCCTGGGCCCCTTGGTGGCCCTCCGGTGCCCATCTTCTGCTATATGAAGGCTTTTCCCTGGAAAAAGTAATTAGCAAGCTTACGGGACGAAACTCCGCCGCCACGAGGCGGAACCTTGGCAGAACCAATCTAGGGCTCCGATAGAGCTGTTCTGCTGGGGAAACATCCCTCTGGGAGGGGGAAATCATCACCATTATCATCACCAATGATCCTCTCATCGGGAGGGGGTCAATCTCCATCAACATCTTCACTAGCACCATCTTCTCTCAAATCCCTAGTTCTCTCTTGCATCCAATCTTGTATCCAAACCACAAATTGGTACCTGTGGGTTGCTAGTAGTGTTGATTACTCCTTGTAGTTGATGCTAATTGGTTTACTTGGTGGAAGATCATATGTTCGGATCCTTAATGCATATTAATACTCCTCTGATCATGACATGAATATGCTTTGTGAGTAGTTACATTTGTTCCTGAGGACATGGGTGAAGTCTTGCTATTAGTAGTCATGTGAATTTGGTATTTGTTCGATATTTTGATGAGATGTATGTTGTCTCTCCTCTAGTGGTGTTATGTGAACGTCGACTACATGACACTTCACCATTATTTGGGCCTAGAGGAAGGCATTGGGAATTAATAAGTAGATGATGGGTTGCTAGAGTGACAGAAGCTTAAACCCTAGTTTATGCGTTGCTTCGTAAGGGGCTGATTTGGATCCATTAGTTTCATGCTATGGTTAGGTTTACCTTAATACTTCTTTTGTAGTTGAGGATGCTTGCAATAGGGGTTAATCATAAGTGGGATGCTTGTCCAAGTAAGGGCAGTACCCAAGCACCGGTCCACCCACATATCAAATTATCAAAGTACCAAACGCGAATCATATGAGCGTGATGAAACTAGCTTGACGATAATTCCCATGTGTCCTCAGGAGCGCTTTTCTCATTATTAGAAATTGTCCAGGCTTGTCCTTTGCTACAAAAAGGATTGGGCCACCTTGCTGCACTTTATTTACTTACATAGCTTGTTACCCGTTACAAATTATCTTATCACAAAACTATCTATTACCTACAATTTCAGTGCTTGCAGAGAATACCTTACTGAAAACCGCTTGTCATTTCCTTCTGCTCCTCGTTGGGTTCGACACTCTTACTTATCGAAAGGACTACGATAGATCCCCTATACTTGTGGGTCATCATATGCCACGTATACACATTGTCAAAAAGTAATGCGGTAGACCTTCTTCAACATATGTTAAAAAATAAAATAAAAATAAATAACAAGGCCCTCGAGGTTAAATTAGCTGAGGGAATGGGGCATTTCGGCCATTTGGATGACCGAAATGGCCCATCCTATCAGCTAATTTAACATCAACATAACTTCCCATCCAGTCACCCATCCTATGGCTGCTCCAGCCTGAGCACACTTAACTTGAGAGTTCTCCTAGATGAGCTACTTGTGGAACAGCTAGTCCTTGCTGATGTAGGATGCCTCTTCGCATCCTTATGGCGTATCCGGATGACTGCCCGTCCCCCTGTGGCCAATACATGTTGTGTAGATAGAGCATATCACATACGTCTTATTTGAAGCAATCGTCTGTGTTATTATCGGTCTTCGCACACATTTCTGATTACAGACCTATTTTCCGCGTATCACACACATCTTGTTATATTGAACTGTTTATGTTTGCTTGTCTCAACACAAACAGTTCATCTGAGTGAACCGCATGTTGTATATCGCACACACCTGGTTCTGGCTGACCGTTTCTTTTGTGTTGCCTAATCACAAATAGTTCATCCTAGTGAACCGTATGCCGTGTATTGCACAATCCTTCATCTGGCTGCCCGTTTCGTTTGTTACTCCTCATCGCAAACAGTTCGACTAAAATTTGAACCATCTTTGATGCATCCGTCATCGCAAACATTTTGGACAATTTTGACGGTTCTCTGACACCACCGTTTGCGATTATTGCATCACACACAGTTTCTCGAAGGGTCTCTGGTCATAGTGTCGCGTTAGCAGCATCCTGCACTAGTGATAGCCAAATCTGTGAGAGAGAGTTGAGTGTTAGGGAGACTATCATTTGAAGCACAAGAGCAAAGTTCCTCATCATCACACCATCTATTACCTTTTGGAGAGTGGTGTCTCCTATATTGGTTAGGTGTCACTTGGGAGCCTCCGTCATGATTGTGGAGTTGAACCAAGGAGTTTGTAAGGGCAAGGAGATCGCCTACTTCGTGAAGATCTACCCAAGTGAGGCAAGTCCTTTGTGGGCGATGGCCATGGTGGGATAGACAAGGTTACTTCTTCGTGGACCCTTTGTGGGTGGAGCCCTTTGTGGACTCGTGCAACCGTTACCCTTCATGGGTTGAAGTCTCCACCACGTGGATGTACGATAACACCACCTATCGGAACCACGCCAAAAATCTCCGTGTCTCCAATTGTGCACACTCCAATCCCATCCCTTTACTTTCTTGCAACTTGCATGCTTTACTTTCCACCGCTCATATACTATTTCCATGCTTGCTTGAAATGTATTGTGAATGCTTAAACTTGTTTTAAAACTCCACCTCAACTTGAAGAACTTAAAAACTGCTACTTTTGCTTGTTGAGGGTCTAATCACACCCCCTCTAGACACCCCTTCTCGATCCTTTAAATTGGTATCAGAGCATTGGTCTCCATTGCTTTGGTTAAATCACCATTGGAGGAAGATGGATGAGTCTACGATGGGGAGTTTTAGGCATAGAGTGCATATGCTTGATGGAGAGTTCTATAATGCTTGGAAAAATGACATGCTTGAGATTTTCAATGAATATCACTTAAACAAGTATATTACTAGCCCTTGTGCACCCCCTATTGATCCCTTGCATCCTACCCCCGATGAGTCTCTTGACATGATCCTTAGTCTTAGAACTATTAATCTTATCATAAGAGGATTGCCTAGAAATTTGATTGTTTGCTTGCATACCCTTGAATGTGCTTACACCATATGGAGATTTCTTGGGGAACATTTTCCAAATTATTCCTTGAAAAATCTAGATGTGATTCTTCGCGGCTATTAGTCTTATGTCTAACCTTAGCGGCTACATGGCTGGAGGAAAGGAATGGGTTCTTGATAGTGGATGTACCGATCACATGACCGAGACAAGGATATGTTTCGTGAGCTTGCTAAAAACAATGGCCCTCGAAAGTATGTCACTTTTGGTGATAACTCAAAGGGTAAGGTGGTTGGCCTTGGTAAAGTGGCCATTTCACATGACAACTCCATCCAAAATGTTATGCTCATTGAATCCCTTGGCTATAATTTACTTTTTATATCTAGACTAGCCGATTTCGGTTTCAATGTCCTATTTACTGAAGTAGATTGCCAAGTGTTTCGAAGAGATAATCGTAATATGGTCTTTACTGGTATACATAGAGGTGATATGTACATTGTTCACTTCATAAAAAGGCTCAACCTAGAACTTGCTTAATTGCTAAATCATCTAAAGGCTGGTTGTGGCATAGAAGGTTAGGTCACGTGGGCATGCGAAATCTTGATAAGCTTATTAAAGGTGATCCTATCCTAGGAGTTAAAGATGTTATATTTGACAAGGATAGACTTTTAAGTGCTTGTCAAGCAGGAAATCAAGTTGGAGGAAGCCATCCCGTGAAAAACATAATGACCACGAAAAGACCGCTCGAGCTACTTCATATGGATCTTTTTGGTCCCAACACTTACAAAAGTCTCGGTGGTAACTCGTTCAGTTTAGTCATTGTCGATGACTTTTTAAGATTTATGTGGGTTCTCTTTCTTGATGACAAATCGTAGGTCCAAAAGATCTTCAAGAACTTTGCTAGGAAGGCCCAAAATAAATTTGAAGTGAAGATCAAGAAGGTTTACAGCGACAACGGAACGGAGTTCAAGAATGCCAATGTGGATACCTTTCTTGACGAAGAAGGGATTTCACATGAGTTATCGGCTATGTACACACCTCAACAAGATGGAGTTGTTGAGAGGAAGAACCAGACACTCATTGAGATGGCAAGAACGTTACTTGATGAATACAAGGCGCCAAAACACTTCTGGGCAGAAGCGGTTGAGATAGCTTGTCTTGCAACTAATCGTCTATATCTTCACAAGCTTCTTGGCAAGACGGCATACTAGCTTCTCACCGGTAACAGACCCCAAGTTGGATACTTTCAAGTATTTGGCTCAAAGTGCTACATTCTTGATAAGCATCGTCGTTCGAAACTTGCTCCTAAATCTCATGAAGGTTTCCTACTAGGTTATGGCTCAAACTCTCACACTTACCATGTCTACAACAATTTCACCCAAAAGGTTGAAGAGATGGTAGATGTGAAGTTTGATGAATCTAATGGCTCGCAAATAGAGCAATTGCCAATTGATGTAGGAGATAAAGATCCCTCGAAAGCAATTCAAGACTTTTCTGTTGGCAAGATTCACCCAACGGAGGTGAAGGAGAATACCTCGTCCATTCAAGTGGAAGCCTCAACTTCATGACAAGGTGAACCTCATGTTGACTTGGAGGCATCCACAAGTGGAACACACCAAGATGAAGGAAACGAGGAAGTACAACGAGATGAACCTCATCAACCTCCCTCTCAGTCTCCACAAGAGAACAATAACACCAACAATGAATAAGGCCAAGAGGAAGAACATGATGATGAATAGGATGTTCCACCTCGACCCAAACAAAAGCTCTCTTGAGTTAGAGCAAGAGTTTCAGGAGATCATCCCGTCGAACAAATCTTTGATGATATTCAAACCGGGAGAATTACTTGCTCTAAAACTCGTTTGGCTAACTTATGTGAACATTATTCATTCATCCCTAGTATTGAACCTATGAAGGTTGAAGAAGCCCTTGATGATCCGGATTGGGTGAACGCCATGCACGAAGAGCTACACAATTTCAAGAGGAACCAAGTGTGGACATTGGTAGAAAAGCCAGACAACAGCCAAAATTTCATTGGAATCAATGGGTGTTTCGGAATAAGCAAGATGAAGATGGACAAGTTGTGCGCAACAAGGCCCGTCGCGTCGCCCAGGGCTACACTCAAGTCGAAGGTATGGACTATGGTGAGAAATATGCCCCCGTTGCTAGACTTGAGTCCATACGCATCTTACTTGCTTATGCCAATCACCATGATACCACATTATCCCAAATGGACATTAAAAGTGCTGTTCTAAATGGTGAAATTAAAGAGGAAGTTTATGTTTAAAAACCTCTCGGCTTTGTTAATCCGAAGAAACCCGATCATGTTTACAAACTTCACAAAGCTCTTTATGATCTTAAACAAGCTCCTAGAGCATGGTATAAATGCTTGACCAAGTTCCTTATTGAAAAAGGCTTTGAGATTGGTAAAATTGATTCTACACTTTTTACTAAAAGGGTTTGCTACCTCTTGAGCCTATATTGGTTTTCCCTTGAAGAGGAAAGGGTGATGCAGCAAAGTAGCATAATTATTTTCGTCGGTTTTGAGAACCAAGGTATCAATCCAGTAGGAGACGACGCACAAGTCACCGAATACCTGCACAAAAAATCAAGAACTTGCAACCAACGCGGTAAAGGGGTTGTCAATCCCTTCACGGTCACTCGCAAAAGTGAGATCTGATAGAGATAGATAAATAGTAAAGTAAATATTTTTGGTATTTTTGGTTTATAGATTGGAAAGTAAAGATTGAAAAATAGTAGATCGGAAACTAGCAAGATGTAACCGAGATTTAATAATATGGAATAGAGACCCAGGGGCCATAGGTTTCACTAGTGGCTTCTCTCGAGATAGCATATATTATGGTGGATGAACAAATTACTGCCGAGCAATTGATAGAAAAGCGCATAATTATGATGATATCTAAGGCGATGATCATGAACCTAGGCATCACGTCCGT
This sequence comes from Aegilops speltoides, assembly GCA_021437245.1. Taxonomy (NCBI): domain Eukaryota; kingdom Viridiplantae; phylum Streptophyta; class Magnoliopsida; order Poales; family Poaceae; genus Aegilops; species Aegilops speltoides. Next base: position 188,532,216 of record CM038142.1, on the reverse strand, counting down.
TTCAAGTAGACCGACTGCTGCCTGCATCTACTACTATTACTCCACACATTGATCGCTATCCAGCATGCATCTAGAGTATTAAGTTCATAAATAATGGAGTAACACATTAAGCAAGATGACATGATATAGAGGAATTAACTCAAGCAATATGATGAAAACCCCATCTTGTTATCCTCGATGGCAACAATATAATACGTGTCTTGCTGCCCCTACTTTCACTGGGAAAGGACACCGCAAGATTGAACCCATTGCAAGAAAGATCAATCTAGTAGGACAAACTAAACCAATAATTCTAAGAGGCTTGCAAAGATATCAAATCATGCATATAAGAATTCAGAGAAGAACCAAATAATATTCATAGATAATCTTGTTCATAAATCCACAATTCATTGGATCTCGACAAGCACACCGCAAAAGAGTATTACATCGAATAGATCTCCAAGAACATCGAGGAGAACATGATATTGAGAATCAAAGAGAGAGAAGAAGCCATCTAGATAATAACTATGGACCCGAAGGTCTGTGGTAAACTACTCACGCTTCATCGGAGAGGTAATGGTGTTGATGTAGAAGCTGTCCGTGATCGAATCCCCCTCCAGCAGGTCGCTGGGCCCCAAGATGGGATCTCATGGGTACAGAAGGTTGCAGCGGTGGAAAAGTGGTTTCGTGGCTCTCCCTGATGTTTTAGGGTATAAGAGTATATATAGGCGAAGGAACTAGGTCAGGGGAGCTACGAGGGGCCCATGAGGGTGGGAGGCGCGCCTACCCCCCTTGGGCATGCCCTCCTACCTCGTGGCTTCCTTGTTGTGTCTCCGACTTCATCTCCCAGTCTTCTGGTTTGCTTTGGGTCCAAGAAAGATCATCACGAAGGTTTCATTCCGTTTGGACTCCGTTTGGTATTCCTTTTCTGCAAAACTCTAAAATAGGCAAAAAAACAGAAACTGGCACTAGGCCCTCGATTAATAGGTTAGTCCCAAAAATAATATAAAATAGCATATTAATTCCCATTAAACATCCAAAACAGATAATATAATAGCGTGGAACAATCAAAAATTATAGATACGTTGGTGACGTATCAAGCATCCCCAAGCTTAATTCCTGCTCGTCCTCGAGTAGGTAAATGATAAAAACAGAATTTTTGATGTGGAATGCTACCTAACATATTTGTCCATGTAATTTTCTTTATTGTGGCATGAATGTTCAGATCCGAAAGATTCAAGACAAAAGTTTAATATTGACAAAAAAAAATACTTCAAGCATACTAACAAAGCAATCATGTCTTCTCAAAATAACATGGCCAAAGAAAGCTATCCCTACAAAATCATATAGTCTGGCTACGCTCTATCTTCATCACACAAAATATTTAAATAATGCACAACTCCGGTTTCAGCCAAGCAATTGTTGCATACTTTAGTATTTTCAAACTTTTTCAATCTTCACGCAATACATGAGCGTGAGCCATGGACATAGCACTATAGGTGCAATAGGATGGTGGTTGTGGAGAAGACAAAAAGGAAAATATAGTCTTACATCAACTAGGCGTATCAACGGGCTATGGAGATGCCCATCAATAGATATCAATGTGAGTAGGGATTGCCATGCAACGGATGCACTAGAGTTATAAGTGTATGAAAGCTCAAAAAGAAACTAAGTGGGTGTGCATCCAACTTGCTTGCTCACGAAGACCTAGGGCATTTTGAGGAAGCCCATCATTGGAATATACAAGCCAAGTTCTATAATGAAAATTCCCACTAGTGTATGAAAGTGACAACATAGGAGACTCTCTATCATGAATATCATGGTGCTACTTTGAAGCACAAGTGTGGAAAAAGGATAGTAACATTGCCCCTTCCCTCTTTTTCTCTCATTTTCTTCTTTTTTTATTTGGGCATCCTCTTTTTTTATGGCCTCTTTTTTTCGTCCGGAGTCTCATCCCGACTTGTGGGAGAATCATAGTCTCCATCATCCTTTCCTCACATGGGACAATGCTCTAATAATGAAGATCATCACACTTTTATTTACTTACAACTCAGTACTTAGAACTAAATATGACTATGTGAATGCCTCCGGTGTTGTACCAGGATGTGCAATGATTCAAGAGTGACATGTATGGAAAAATTATGAATGGTGGCTTTGCCACAAATATGATGTCAACTACATGATTGCTATGTCTTGAGCTTGCGTTGGTTTTCCTCGAAGAGGAGAGGGTGATGCAGCAATAGTAGCGTAAGTATTTCCCTCAGTTTTTGAGAACCAAGGTATCAATCCAGTAGGAGGCTCCTCAAAAGTCCCACGCACCTACACAAACAAACAAAGAACTCGCAACCAATGCAATAAAGGGGTTGTCAATCCCTTCACGGCCACTTGCGAAAGTGAGATCCTATGGAGATAATATGTTAAGATAAATATATTTTTGGTATTTTATAATATAGATGCAAAAAGTAAAGATGCGAATAAAAGTAGATTGCCCGGGGGCCATAGGTTTCACTAGTGGCTTCTCTCAAGATAGCATAAGTATTACGGTGGGTGAACAAATTACTGTCGAGCAATTGATAGAAAAGTGAATAATTATGAGATTATCTAGGCATGATCATGTATATAGGCATCACATCCGCAACAAGTAGACCGACTCTGCTGCATCTACTACTATTACTCCACACATCGACCGACTCTGCCGCATCTAGAGTATTAAGTTCATAAGAACAGAGTAACACATTAAGCAAGATGACATGATGTAGAGGGATAAACTCAAGCAATATGATATAAACCCCATCTTGTTATCCTCGATGGCAACAATACAATACATGCCTTGCAACCTTTTCTGTCACTGGGTAAGGACACCGCAAGATTGAACCCAAAGCTAAGCACTTCTCCCATGGCAAGAAAGATCAATCTAGTAGGCCAAACCAAACTGATAATTCGAAGAGACTTGCAAAGATAACTCAATCATACATAAAATAATTCAGGGAAGATTCAAATATTATTCATAGATAAACTTGATCATAAACCCACAATTCATCGGATCTCGACAAACACACCGCAAAAAGAGTTTTACATCAAATAGATCTCCCCAAGAGAGGGGGAGAATGTTGTATTGAGATCCAAAAAGAGAGAAGAAGCCATCTAGCTAATAACTATGGACCCTTAGGTCTGTGGTAAACTACTCACAACTCATCGGAGGGGCAAGGATGTTGATATAGAAGCCCTCCATGGTCGATTGCCCCTCCGGCGGAGCGTCGGCGAAGGCTCCAAGATGAGATCTCGCGGATACAGAAGGTTATGGTGGTGGAAATTGCGTCTCGTCTGCTCCCTGGATGTTTTTGGGGTACGTAGGCTTATATAGGAGGAAGAAGTACATCGGTGGACCCCGAGGGGCCCACGAGACAGGGGGCGCGCCCTATAGGAGGGGGCGCGCCTTCCTATCTCGTGGAGGCCTCGGCTGCTTCTTGACTTGCACTCCAAGTCCTCTGGATCACGTTTGTTCCAAAAAATCACGCTCCCGAAGGTTTCATTCCATTTGGACTCCGTTTGATATTCCTTTTCTTCGAAATACTGAAATTGGCTAAAAACAGCAATACGGGCTGGGCCTCCAGTTAGTAGGTTAGTCCCAAAAATGATTTAAATGTGTAAAATAAAGCCCATAAACATCCAAAAGGGGTAATATAATAGCATGGAACAATCAAAAATTATAGATACGTTGGAGACGTATCGAGCATCCCCAAGCTTAATTCCTGCTCGTCCTCGAGTAGGTAAATGATAAAAAGAGAATTTTTGATGTGGAATGCTACCTAGCATAATTCATAATGCAATTTTCTTTATTGTGGCATGAATGTTCAGATCCAAATGATTCAAAATAAAAGTTCATATTGATAAAAGAAACAACAACACTTCAAGCATACTAATCAAAGTAATCATGTCTTCTCAAAATAACATGGCAAAAGAAAGTTCATCCCTACAAAATCATATAGTTAGGCTATGCTTCATTTTAGTCACACAAAGATGTTCCCAACTTCTATACCCCCGATGAAAAGCCAAGCAATTGTTTCATACTCAAATAATCTCAAACTTTTTCAACCTTCATGCAATACATGAGAGTGAGGCATGGATATAGCACTATGGGTGGAATAGAATATGATGATGGGGATTGTATGGAGAAGACAAAAAAGGAGAAAGTCTCACATTGAAGAGGATAATCAACGGGCTATGGAGATGCCCATCAATTGATGTCAACATGAGGAGTAGGGATTGCCATGCAACAGATGCACTAGAGCTATAAATGAATGCTCAACAAAAGAAAACTAGTGGGTGTGCATCCAACTTGCTTGCTCACGAAGACCTAGGGCATTTGAGGAAGACCGTTGTTAGAATATACAAGCCAAGTTCTATAATGAAAGAAAATCCCACTAGTATGAAAAATACAACTTATGAGACTCACTATATGAAAAACATGGTGCTACTTTGAAGCACAATATATGAGACTCACTACATGAAGAACAAAGTGCTACTTTGGAGCACAAGTGTGGAAAAAGAGATAGTAACATTGCCCTTTTTATTTATTTTCTTTTTTCCTTTTTTTGGGACTTTCTTTTTTTTTTCTTTTGGCCTTTCTTCTTTTTTTCTTTTTTCTTTGGGCAATGTTCTAATAATGATGATCATTACACTTCTATTGATTACAACACATGAATTACAACTCGAAACTAGAACAAGATGTGACTCTATATGAATGCCTCCGGCGGTGTACCGGGATGGTGCAATGAATCAAGAGTGACATGTATGAAAAATAATGCATGGTGGCTTTGCCACAAATACGATGTCAACTACATGATCATGCAATGGCAATATGACAAAAGTAAAGTATGTCATGATGATGATGAACGGAACAGTGGAAAGTTGCATGGCAATATATCTTGGAATGGCTATGGAAATGCCATAATAGGTAGGTATGGTGGATGTTTTGAGGAAGATATAAGGAGGTTTATGTGTGATAGAGCATATCATATCACGGGGTTTGGATGCACCGGCGAAGTTTGCACCAACTCTCAAGGTGAGAAAGGGCAATGCACGGTACCGAAGAGGCTAGCAATGGCGGAAAGGTAAAAGTGCGTATAATCCATGGACTCAACATAGTCAAAAGAACTCATATACTTATTGCAAAAATTTAGAAGTCATCAAAAATCAAGCACTACGCGCATGCTCCTAGGGGGATAGATTGGTAGGAAAAGACCATCGCTCGTCCCCGACCGCCACTCATAAGGATGCACAAGCCAGGTACACTTCATGTTTCAAATTTGTTACACAACTTTAACCATACGTGCATGCTACGGGACTTGCTAACTTCAACACAAGCATTCTTTAAATTCATAATCACCCAACTAGCATGGCTTTAATATCACTACCTCCATATCTCAAAACAATTATCAAGTATCAAATTGATCATAGCATCCAATTCACTTCCTATGATAGTTTTTATTATACCCAACTTGGATGCCTACCATTCTAGGACCAACTTTAAAACCATAGCAAATACCATGCTATTCTAAAAGACTCTCAAAAAGGTATAAGTGAAGCATGATAGACTAGCAATTTCTTCAAAATTAAGACACCACCATGCTCTAAAAATATAAGTGAAGCACTAGAGCAAAAACTATCAAGCTCAAAAGATATAAGTGAAGCACATAGAGTATTCTAGCAAATTCTAATCAAATAGGCTTCTCACAAAAGGTGTGTACAGCAAGGATGATTGTGGTAAACTAAAAAGCAAAGACTAATATAATACACGACGCTCCAAGCAAAACACATATCATGTGGCGAATAAAAAAATAGCTCCAAGTAAAGTTACCAATGATCGAAGACGAAAGAGGGGATGCCTTCCCGGGGCATCCCCAAGCTTAGGCTTTTGGCTATCCTTGAATATATTGGGGTGCCTTGGGCATCCCCAAGCTTAGTCTCTTGCCACCCTTTATTCCATAGTCCATAAAAGCTTCACCCAAAACTTGAAAACTTCACAACACAAAACTCAACGGGAAATCTTATAAGCTCCGTTAGTGAAAGAAAACAAAACCACCACATAAGGTACGGCAATGAACTCATTATTTATTTATTTTGGTGTTAAAACTACTGTAATCCAACTTCTCTATGGTTTATAAACTAATTTACTAGCCATAGATGCATTGAAATAAGCAAACAACACGCGAAAAACAGAATCTGTCAAAAACAGAACAGTATGTAGCAATCTGTAACTAACGCAAAGTTCTGGAACTCTAAAAATCCTACCAAAATAGGAAGTCCTGTACATTTTTTTTATTGATCAGCATCAAAAAGAATCAACGCAAAATCACGTTTCTGTGATTTAACAAAATTATATTCGTGCGCGCAAAGTTTCTGTTTTTCAGTAGAATCAAATCAACTATCATCATAGGTTATCCTATAGGTTCTACTTGGCACAAACACTAATTAAAAGATAAAAACACATCTAAACAGAAGGTAGATGAAATATTTATTACTAAACATGAGCAAAAACAAAAAACATAAAGAAAATTGGGTTGCCTCCCAACTAGCGCTATCGTTTAACGCCTCTAGCTAGGCATAAAAGCGAAGATAGATCTAACGGGTGCCATCTTTGGCACTAAATTCATAAGTAGCCCGTATGATAGATTCATAAGTTAATTTGACTTTATTTCTTGGAAAGTGCTCCATGCCTTTCTTTAAAGGAAATTGGAATCTAATATTCCCTTCCTTCATATCAATAATCACGCCAATCGTTCTAAGGAAAGGTCTACCAAGAATAATAGGGCAAGAAAGATTGCAATCTATATCAAGAACGATAAAATCTATGGGCACCAAATTTTTATTTGCAACAATGAGAACATCATTGATCCTTCCCATTGGCTTTTTAATGGTGGAATCCGCGAGGTGCAAATTTAAAGAGCAATCATCAAGATCATGGAAACCTAGAATATCACATAAAGTTTACAGAATCGTGGAAACACTAGCACCCAAATCACACAAAGCAAAACACTCATGATCTTTAATTCTAATCTTTATAGTAGGTTCCCACTCATCATTAAGTTTTCTAGGTATATAAACTTCCAAATTAAGTTTTTCATCATAAGATTGCATCAAGGCATCAACAATATGTTTGGTAAAAGCTTTATTTTGACTATAAGCATGAGGAGAATTAACAACGGATTGCAACAAGGAAATACAACCTTCTAAAGCACAATTATCATAATCAAAATCCTTGAAATCCAAGATAGTGGGTTCAATGCTATTTAAAGTTGTGACCTCTCCAATCCCACTTTTACCAAATTTAGCATCAAGATCTAAAAACTCCGAATTCTTGGGACGCCTTCTAGGTAAGTTGACTCATCATTAGTCCCATAATTATCAAGATTCATATTGCAAAACATAGATCTAATAGGAGACGCATCAATAACTTTAAGATCCTCATCATTATTTTCATAGAAACTAGAAGAACACACTTTTATAAAGCTATCTTTTTAGCACGCAATCTAGCGGTTCTTTCCTTGCACTCAACAATGGAAATTCTCATGGCTTTGAGAGACTCATTGATATCATGCTTAGGAGGAGAAGATCTAAGTTTAAGAGAATCAACATCAAGCGAAAGTCTATCAACGTTCCTAGCCAAATCATCAACTTTGAGCAATTTTTCTTCAAGCAAAGCATTAAAATTCTTTTGAGAAATCATAAATCCTTTCACACTATTCTCAAAATCAGAGGGCATCTTATTAAAATTACCATAAGAATTATTGTAGGAATTTCCATAATTATTAGAGGAATTACTAGGGAACGGTCTAGCATTAAAGTTTCCTCTATAAGCATTGTTTCCAAAACTATTCCTACCAACAAAATTCACATCCATAGATTCATTATTATTCTCAATCAAAGAAGACAAAGGCATATCATTGGGATCAAGAGGAGTATTTTTAGTATCAAACAATTTCATAAGTTTATCCATCTTTCCACTCAAAACATTGATTTCTTCTATAGCATGCACTTTTTTTACTAGAAGATCTTTCGGTGTGCCATTGAGAATAATTAGCCATAATATTATCAAGAAGTTTTGTAGCATCTCCTAACATGATTTCCATAAACGTGCCTCCCGCGGCCGAATCTAAGAGATTTCTAGAAGCAAAGTTCAACTGGCATAAAATTTTTGTATGATCATCCATAAATTCAAACCATGAGTAGGGCAATTGCGAAGCATCAATTTCATTCTTTCCCAAGATTGGGCAACATGCTCATGATCAAGTTGTTTAAAATTCATAATATCGTTCCTAAGAATGATAATCTTAGCGGGAGAAAAATACTTAGAGATAAAAACATCTTTGCACTTGTTCCAAGAATCAATACTATTTTTAGGCAAAGACGAAAACCAAACTTTAGCACGATCTCTAAGTGAAAACGGAAATAACTTCAATTTGACAATATTGTTATCCGTATCTTTTTTCTTTTGCATATCACACAAATCAACAAAGTTGTTTAGATGAGTAGGGGCATCTTCACTAGGAAGGCCAGCGAATTGATCTTTCATAACAAGATTCAGCAAAGCAGTATTGATTTCACAAGACTCAACATCATTAAGAGGAGCAATCAGAGTACTAAGGAAATCATTATTATTGGTATTCGAGAAATCACACAATTTGGTATTATCTTGCGCCATGGCAACAAGTAATCCAACACACAAGCAAAGAGAAAAAGGCAAGCAAAAAGAGAGGAGGAGATTGGGAAAGAGAGGGCGAATAAAACGGCAAGGGTGAAGTGGGGGAGAGGAAAACGAGAGGCAAATGGCAAATAATGTAAATGTGAGGGAGATGGGTTTGTGATGGGTACTTGGTATGTCTTGACTTGAGCGAAGACCTCCCCGGCAACGGCGCCATAAATCCTTCTTGCTACATCTTGAGCTTGCGTTGGTTTTCCTCGAAGAGGAGAGGGTGATGCAGCAATAGTAGCGTAAGTATTTCCCTCAGTTTTTGAGAACCAAGGTATCAATCTAGTAGGAGGCTCCTCAAAAGTCCCACGCACCTACACAAACAAACAAAGAACTCGCAACCAACGCAATAAAGGGGTTGTCAATCCTTCACGGCCACTTCATGAAAGTGAGATCTAATAGAGATAATATGATAAGATAAATATATTTTTGGTATTTTATAATATAGATGCAAAAAGTAAAGATGCAAATAAAAGTAGATTGGAAGCAAATATGATAAGAGACAGACCCGGGGGCCATAGGTTTCACTAGTTGCTTCTCTCAAGATAGCATAAGTATTACGGTGGGTGAACAAATTACTATCGAGCAATTGATAGAAAAGCGAATAATTATGAGATTATCTAGGCATGATCATGTATATAGGCATCACATACGCAACAAGTAGACCGACTCCTGCCTGCATCTACTACTATTACTCCACACATCGACCGACTCCTGCCTGCATCTAGAGTATTAAGTTCATAAGAACAGAGTAACACATTAAGCAAGATGACATGATGTAGAGGGATAAACTCAAGCAATATGATATAAACCCCATCTTGTTATCCTCGATGGCAACAATACAATACGTGCCTTGCAACCCTTTTCATCCTTTGGTAAGGACACCGCAAGATTGAACCCAAAGCTAAGCACTTCTCCCATGGCAAGAAAGATCAATCTAGTAGGCCAAACCAAACTGATAATTCGAAGAGACTTGCAAGGATAACTCAATCATACATAAAAGAATTCAGAGAAGATTCAAATATTATTCATAGATAAACTTGATCATAAACCCACAATTCATCGGATCTCGACAAACACACCGCAAAAAGAGTTTTACATCAAATAGATCTCCACAAGAGAGGGGGAGAACATTGTATTGAGATCCAAAAAGAGAGAAGAAGCCATCTAGCTAATAACTATGGACCCGTAGGTCTGTGGTAAACTACTCACAACTCATCGGAGGGGCAAGGATGTTGATGTAGAGCCCTCTGTGGTCGATTCCCCCTCTGGCGGAGCGTCGACGAAGGCTCCAAGATGAGATCTCACGGATATAGAAGGTTACGGTGGTGGAAATTGTGTTTTGTCTTCTCCCTGGATGTTTTCGGGGTACATAGGCTTATATAGGAGGAAGAAGTACATCGGTGGACGCCCGAGGGGCCCACGAGACAGGGGGCGCGCCCTGCAATCTCATGGAGGCCTCGGCTGCTTCTTGACTTGCACTCCAAGTCCTCTGGATCACGTTTGTTCCAAAAAATCACGCTCCCGAAGGTTTCATTCCGTTTGGACTCCGTCTGATATTCCTTTTCTTTGAAATACTGAAATAGGCAAAAAAAATAGCAATACGGGATGGGCCTCCGGTTAGTAGGTTAGTCCCAAAAATGATGTAAATGTGTAAAATAAAGCCCATAAACATCCAAAAGGGGTAATATAATAGCATGGAACAATCAAAAATTATAGATACGTTGGAGACGTATCAATGATTAGGCAAAGCAATATGACAATGATGGAGTGTGTCATGATAAACGGAACAGTGGAAAGTTGCATGACAATATATCTTGGAATGGCTATGGAAATGCCATAGTAGGTAGGTATGGTGGCTGTTTTGAGGAAGGTATATGGTGGGTGTATGGTATCGGTGAAAATTGCGCGACACAAGAGGGGCTAGCAATGGTGGAAGGGTGAGAGTGCATATAATCCATGGACTCAACATAGTCATAAAGAACTAACATACTTATTGCAAAAATCTACAAGTCATCAAAATAAAGTACTACACGCATGCTCCTAGGGGAAGGGTTGGTAGGAGTTAACCATCGCGCGATCCCGACCTCCACTCATAAGGAAGACAATCAATAAATAAATCATGCTCCAACTTCATCACATAACGGTTCACCATATGTGCATGCTACGGGAATCACAAACTTTAACACAAGTATCTCTCAAATTCACAACTACTCTACTAGCATGACTCTAATATCACCATCTTCATATCTCAAAACAATCATAAATAATCAAACTTCTCATAGTATTCAATGCACTTCATATGAAAGTTTTTATTATACCCATCTTGAATGCCCATCATATTAGGACTAATTTTATAACCTAAGAAAATTACCATGTTGTTCTAAAATACAGTCAAATAATATAAGTGAAGCATGAGAGTTCAACAACTTTTATAAAATAAAACCACCGGCGTGCTCTAAAAAGATATAAGTGAAGCACTAGAGCACTATTCTAACAAATCACAAATCATGCGTGTCTCTCCAAAAAGGTGTGTAAAGCGAGGATGATTGTGGTAAACTAAAAAGCAAAGACTCAAATCATACACGACGCTCCAAGCAAAACACATATCGTGTGGTGAATAAAAATATAGCCTCAAGTAAAGTTACCGATAGACGAAGATGAAAGAGGGGATGCCTTCCGGGGCATCCCCAAGATTAGGGTTTTGGTTGTCCTTGAATTTTACCTTGGGGTTCCTTGGGAATCCCCAAGCTTAGGCTCTTGCCACTCCTTATTCCAAAGTCCATCAAATCCTTACCCAAAACTTGAAAACTTCACAACACAAAACTTCAAAACAAAATCTCATTAGCTCCGTTAGTACAAGAAATTAAATCACCACTTTAAGGTATTGTTGTGAACTCATTATTTATTTATATTGGTGTAAAACCTATTGTGTTCCAACTTCTCCGTGGTTCATACCCCCCGATACTACTCATAGATTCATCAAAATAAGCAAACAACACGCGGAAAACAGAATCTGTCAAAAACAAAATAGTCTGTAGTAATCTGTAACTCTCGAATACTTCTGTAACTCCAAAAATTCTTAAATAAATTGGTGGATGTGAGGAATTTGTCTATTAATCTTCTGCAAAAAAATCAACCTAAAAGCACTCTTCTATAAAAAAATGACAGCTAATCTCGTGAGCGCAAAGTTTCTGTTTTTTATAGCAAGATCGCATTAACTTTCACCCAAGTCTTCCCAAAGGTTCTACTTGGCACAAACACTAATTAAAACTTATAACCACATCTAACCAAAGGCTAGATGAATTAATTTTTACTAAACAGGAGCAAAAAGTAAAGAACAAAAATAAAATTGGGTTGCCTCCCAACAAGCGCTATCGTTTAACGCCCCTAGCTAGGCATAAAAACATGAATAGATCTAGGTATTGCCATCTTTGGTATGCAATCCATAAGTGGCTCTCATAATAGATTCATAAGTCAATTTAATTTTATTCCTAGGAAAGTATTCCATGCCTTTCCTTAACGGAAATTGGAATCTATTGTTTCCTTCTTCCATATCAATAAATGCACCAATCGTTCTAAGGAAAGGTCTGCCAAGAATAATAGGACATGTATGATTGCAATCTATATCAAGAACAATGAATTACGGGCACATAATTCCTATTTGCAACAATAAGAACATCATTAATCCTTCCCATAGGTTTCTTAATGGTGGAAGCCTCAAGATGCAAATTTAAAGAACAATCATCAAATTAACGGAAACCTAGCACATCACACAAAGTTTTTGGAATCATGGAAACATTAGCACCGTAATCACACAAAACATAGCATTCATAATCTTTAATATTAATCTTAATATTTGGTTCCCACTCATCATAAAGTTTTCTAGGAATAGAAACTTCTAGTTCAAGCTTTCTTCAAAAGATTGCATCATAGCATCAACGATATGTTTAGTAAAAGCTTTGTTTTGATTATAAACATGAGGAGAATTTAACACGGATTGCAACAAGGAAATACAATCTATTAAAGAACAATTATCATAATTAAATTCCTTGAAATCCAAAATAGTGGGTTCATTGCTACTTAAAGTTTTGACCTCTTCAATCCCACTTTTATCAATTTTTGCATCCCGATCTAAAAACTCTGAATCATTGGGACGCCTTTTAACTAAAGTTGACTCATCTCCAGTCCCATCTTTATCAAGATTCATATTTGAAAACAAAGATTTAATATGAGTCACATCAATCACTTTTAGATCTTCATTACTATTTAGAGCCTCCGGTTTAGCGGCCATTATTAACTAAAGTGGCTTGTTTATCAGAAATTTGGCCAACTAAATTGTCAAGATGAGCAAACTGAGATTTCAAACCATAAAATTCTTTAGACATATCATCCAGCTCTTTATTCATGTACTCCATAAAACTTTTTTGTTCTTTAGGCTCGTTTCTGAAGAAATTATTATGCTCAAATTGCAAAGACATAAAGCTTCTAACGTTGTTTTCAATTTCTTCCAACCTCCTAAGGTGAGGATCAACGCTTTTTGGCAGAGCCATCAAAGCAAACAGGCACACCAACACACAAGCACTCAAGAAGCAAGCAAAAAGAGATGAACGAAAGAGGGGCGAAGAAAAGACAAAGGTTTTCGAAAATCGTTTAGAAGTGGGAGAGAGGAAAACGAGAGGCGAATGGCGAATAATGTAATGCAAGGGAGAAGCTTTTATGATGGGTACTTGGTATGGCTTGACTTGACGTAGATCTCCCCGGCAACGGCACCAGAAATCCTTCTTGCTACCTCTTGATTTTGCGTTGGTTTTTCCTTGAAGAGCAAGGGGTGATGCAGCAAAGTAGCGTAAATGTTTCCCTCAGTTTTGAGAACCAAGGTATCAATCCAGTAGGAGACAACACACAAGTCACCGAATACCTACACAAACAATCAAGAACTTGCAACCAACGCGATAAAGGGGTTGTCAATCCCTTCACGATCACTCGCAAAAGTGAGATCTGATAGAGATAGATAAACGGTAAAGTAAATATTTTTGGTATTTTTGGTTTATAGATTGGAAAGTAAAGATTGCAAAATAGTAGATCGGAAACTAGCAAGATGTAAACGAGATTTAATAATATGGAAAAGAGACCCGGGGGCCATAGGTTTCACTAGTGGCTTCTCTCGAGATAGCATATATTACGGTGGATGAACAAATTACTGCCGAGCAATTGATAGAAAAGCGCGTAATTATGATGACATCTAAGGCAATGATCATGAACATAGGCATCACATCCGTGTCAAGTAGACCAACTCCTGCCTGCATCTACTACTATTACTCCACACATCGACTGCTATCCAGCATGCATCTAGAGTATTAAGTTCATAAAGAACGGAATAACACATTAAGCAAGATGACATGATGTAGAGGAATTAACTCAAGCAATATGATGAAAACCTCATCTTGTTATCCTCGATGGAAACAATACAATACGTGCCTTGCTACCCCTATTGTCACTGGGAAAGGACACCGCAAGATTGAACCCAAAGCTAAGCACTTCTCCCATTGCAAGAAAGATCAATCTAGTAGGCCAAACTAAGCTGATAATTCGAAGAGACGTGCAAAGATATCAATCATGCATATAAGAATTCAGAGAAGAACCAAATAATATTCATAGATAATCTTGTTCATAAATCCACAATTCATCAGATCTCGGCAAACACACCGCAAAAGAGTATTACATCGAATAGATCTCCAAGAACATCGAGGAGAACATGGTATTGAGAATCAAAGAGAGAGAAGAAGCCACCTAGCTAATAACTATGGATCTGAAGGTCTATGGTAAACTACTCACGCTTCATCGGAGAGGTAATGGTGTTCATGTAGAAGCCCTCCATGATCGAATCCCCCTCCCGCTGGTCGCCGGAAAAGGCCCCAAGATGGGATCTCACGAGTACAGAAGGTTGCGGCGGTGGAAAAGTGATTTCGTGGCTCTCCCTGATGTTTTTAGGGTATAAGAGTATATATAGGCGAAGGAACTAGGTCAGGGGAGCTACAAGGGGCCCACGAGGGTGGGGGCGTGCCTAACTCCCTGGGCGCGCTCTCCTACCTTGTGTCTTCCTCGTCACGCCTTCGACTTCATCTCCAAGTCTTCTGGTTTGCTTTCGGTCCAAGAAAGATCATCGCGAAGGTTTCATTCCGTTTGGACTCCATTTGGTATTCCTTTTCTACAAAACTCTGAAATAGGCAAAAAAAAAAAACAGAAACTAGCACTGGGCCCTCGGTTAATAGGTTAGTCCCAAAAATAATACTCCCTCCGTCCCGAAATAAGTGTCTTGAGCTTAGTACAAATTTGTACTAGAGCTAGTACAAAGTTGAGACACTTATTTTGGAATGGAGGTAGTATAAAATAGCATATTAATGCCCATTAAACATCCAAAACAGATAATATAATAGCATGGAACAATCAAAAATTATAGATACGTTGAAGACGTATTAGGGTTAACGGAGAATTATTTATGTGCCAAATTTATGTGGATGATATCATATTTGGTTCGACTAACCCTCATTTTAGTGAAAAGTTTGGAGGGCTAATGTCGGAGAAGTTTGAGGTGTCTATGATGAGTGAACTCAAGTTCTTTCTTGGTTTGCAAATCAAGCAAACTAAGGAGGGTACCTTTGTTTCCCAAACAAAGTATACCAAGGACTTATTCAAGAAGTTCAACATGCAAGATAGAAAAGGTATTAAAACACCCATGCCTACTAGTGGACATCTTGACTTGACTAAGGATGGCAAACCGGTTGACCAAAAGGTTTACCACTCCATGATTGGTTCATTGTTATATCTATGTGCCTCCTGTCCCAATATTATGCTAAGTGTGTGCATGTGGGCACGATATCAAGCGGCCCCTAAAGAATGTCATCTTAAAGCTGTGAAAAGGATAGTGAGATACTTAATTCATACACCAAACTTTGGCATTTGGTATCCTAAGAGGTCTTGTTTTGATCTTGTTGGCTACTCTGATTCAGACTATGCCGGTGACAAGGTTCATAGAAAGTCCACTTCGGGTACTTGTCAACTTCTTGGTAGATCTCTTGTGTCTTGGTCGTCCAAGAAACAAAACTCGATATCCTTATCCACCGCCGAAACGGAATACATTGCCGCCGGTTCATGTTGTGCTCAATTATTTTGGATGACCCAAACTCTTAAAGATTATGGGATATATGTGAAACATGTTCCATTACTTTGTGATAATGAAAGTGCTATTAAGATTGCTCACAATCCTGTGCATCATTCTCGAACTAAGCATATTGAAGTTCGTCATCATTTTATTCGAGATCATGTTGTTAAAGGAGGCATCGATCTTAAGCATGTTCGTACCGATAAGCAATTGACGGATATATTCACCAAACTGCTTGATGAGAAAGTGTTTTACCATTTGAGAGGTGAACTGAATATCATTGATGCCTCAAACTTGGAGTAGAAACTCCATTTGGATACATGCAAGGCATGAGACTTTGACTAATCCTTGATATTTCTCTTATAGTGATGATCATATGTCTTGGATCTATACTTCTACTCTTGCATGTTATCTAACCCTTGTAGGTACTTGGATGATCCCAAATCTATGAGATTGCAACTCACTCACATCTTGAGCAATCTCTACATCACCAAGCCTCTAAATATGGTGGTTGAAGACAAGGAAGCATGAATCCTTTCAACATATCCTTTGAAGACCAGTCCCTTTGCAGTAGAAGCACTCAGTTTCAGGCTTAGGTCCAACTTTTGGTTTCTTCCTAGGAGTGACAACTTGTTTGTCATTCTTCTTGAAGTTCCCCTTCTTTTTACCCTTGCCCTTCTTCTTGAAACTAGTGGTTTTGTTAACCATCAACACTTGATGCTCCTTCTTGATTTCTACCTCCATGGCCTTTAGCATCACGAAGAGCTCGGGAATAGTCTTTTCCATCCCTTGCATATTGTAGTCATCACGGAGCCTTTGTAGCTTGGTGGCAGTGATTGAAGAACTCTGTCAATGACACAATCATCTAGAAAATTAACTCCCAGCCGAGTCAAGTGATTATGGTACCCAGACATTCTAAGTATGTGCTCACTAACAAAACCGTTCTCCTCCATCTTGTAGCTATAGAACTTGTTGGAGACTTCATATCTCTCAACTCGGGCATTTGCTTGAAATATTAACTTCAACTCCTAGAACATCTCATATGGTCCATGACGTTCAAAATGTCTTTGAAGTCCCGATTCTAAGCCGTAAAGCATGGCACACTGAACTAATGAGTAGTCGGATCAAGCTTGCCAGGCGTTCACAACGTCAGTTTCTGCTCCTGCAGCAGGCCTTGCACCCAGCGGTGCATCAAGGACATAATTCTTCTGTGCAGCAATGAGGATAACCCTCAAGTTATCGACCCAATCCGTGTAGTTGCTACCATCATCTTTCAACTTAGCTTTCTCTAGGAACGCATTAAAATTCAAAGTAACGGTAGCACGGGCCACTGATCTACAACATAGATATGCAAAAAAAACTATCAGGACTAAGTTCATGATAAATTAAGTTCAATTAATCATATTACTTAAGAACTCCCACTTAGATAGACATCCCTCAGGTCACCTAAATGATATGTGATCCAAATCAACTAAACCATGCCCGATCATCACGTGAGATGGAGTAGTCATCAATGGTGAAAATCACTATGTTGATCATATCTACTATATGATTCACGTTCGACCTTTCGGTCTCGCGTGTTCCGAGGCATATCTGTATATGCTAGGCTCGTCAATTTTAACCCGAGTATTCCGATGTGCAAAACTGGCTTGCACCCCTTGTATTTGAATGTAGAGCTTATCACACCTGATCATCATGTGGTGTCTCAGCATGAAGAACTTTCGCAATGGTGCATACTCGGGGAGAACACTTATACCTTGAAATTTTAGTAAGGGATCATCTTATAATGCTACCAACGTTCTAAGCAAAATAAGATGCATAAAGATAAACATCACATGCAATCAAAATATGTGACATGATATGGCCATCATCATCTTGTGCTTTTGATCTCCATCATCGAAGCAATGTCATGATCTCCATCGTCACCGGCTTGACACCTTGATCTCCATCGTAGCGGCGTGGTCCTCTCGCCAACCATTGCTTATGACTATCGCTACCGCTTAGTGATAAAGTAAAGCAATTACATAGCGTTTGTATTTCATACAATAAAGCGACAACCATATGGCTCCTGCCAGTTGCCGATAACTCGTTACAAAACATGATCATCTCATACAACAATTTATATCACATCATGCCTTGACCATATCACATCACAACATGCCCTGCAAAAACAAGTTAGATGTCCTACTATGTTTGTTGCAAGTTTTACGTGGCTGCTATGGGCTTCTAGCATGAACTGTACATACCTACGGCACAAAAACCACAATGGTGATTTATCAAGTTTGCCATTTTAACCTTCACAAGGACCGGCCGCACTCAAATTAGATTCAACTAAAGTTGGAGAAACAGACACCCGCCAGCCACCTTTATGCAAAACTAGTTGCATGTCTGTCGGTGGAACCGGTCTCATGAACATGGTAATGTAAGGTTGGTCTGGGCCACTTCATCCAACAATATCGCCAAATCAAAATAAGACATTGGTGGTAAGCAGTATGACGATCATCGCCCATAACTCTTTGTGTTCTACTCGTGCATATCATCTACGCATAGACCTGACTCGGATGCCACTATTGGGAAATGTAGCATGCAATTTCAAAAAAATTCCTACGCTCACGCAAGATCTATCTAGGAGATGCATAGCAACGAGAAGAGGAGAGTGTGTCCATGTACCCTTGTAGACCGAAAGCAAAAGCGTTAACTTAACGCGGTTGATGTAGTCGAACGTCTTCTCGAATCAACCGATCAAGTACCAAACGTAAAGCACCTCCAAGTTATGCACACATTCAGCTTGATGACGTCCCTCGAACTCTTGATCCAGTAGAGGTAGGAAGGAGATGAGTTCCATTAGCACGACGGCGTGGTGATGGTGATGGTGATGTGATCCACGCAGGGCTTTGCCTAAGCACTACGACAATATGACCGGAGGAGTAAATGATGGAGGGGGCACCGCACATGGCTAAGCAATTGATGTGCTTTGGGGTGCCCCCTGCCCCCGT
The DNA here is from genome assembly GCA_021437245.1 of Aegilops speltoides. Classification (NCBI taxonomy): domain Eukaryota; kingdom Viridiplantae; phylum Streptophyta; class Magnoliopsida; order Poales; family Poaceae; genus Aegilops; species Aegilops speltoides. The sequence goes on along the minus strand of CM038142.1, from coordinate 188,513,324 downwards.
ATATAAAGGAGGGAGAGGGAAGGGGGGCGGCCAGGGCGCGCCCCCAGTCCAATTCGGACCCCCTTCCTTTCCAGAGGGGGAAAAGGGGGGAGGGAGATAGAGAGGGAGAAGGAAAGGGGGGCCGCGCCCCCTCCCCTAGTCCGACTTGGAATCCCATGGGGGGGAGGCGTCACCTCATGTGGCCTGCCTCCTCCTATCCCCTATAGCCCATGAGGCCCATTAACTTTCCGGGGGGGGAGTCCGGTAACCCCTCTGTACTGATAAAAATCCTCGAAACGTTTCAGAACCATTCCGGTGTCCAAATATAACCTTCCAATATATCAATCTTTACCTCTCGACCATTTTAAGACTCCTCATCATGTTCGTGATCTCATATGGGACTCCGAACAACCTTCGGTCATGAAAACACACAACTCATATAATACATATCGTCATCGAACACTAAGCGTGGGGACCCTACGGGTTTGAGAACTATGTAGACATGACCGAGACACCTCTCTGGTCAATAACTAATAGCGGAACCTAGATGCTCATTTTGGTTCCCACATATTCTACGAAGATCTTTATCGGTCGAATCGCAATGTCAACATACGTTATTCCCTTTGTCATCGGTATGTTATTTGCCCGAGATTTGAACGTCGGTATCTTCATACCTAGTTCAATCTAGTTACCGAAAAATCTCTTTACTCGTTTCGTAGTGCATCATCCCGCAACTAACTCATTTGTCACATTGCTCGCAAGGCTTCATATGATGTGCATTACTGAGAGGGCCCAGAGATACCTCTCTGATACTTGGAGTGAAAAATCCTAATCTCGATCTATGCCAACCCAACAAACACCTTCAGAGATACCTGTAGAGCATCTTTATAATCACCCAATTATGTTGTGACGTTTGATAGCACACAAGGCATTCCTGTGGTGTCCAAGAGTTGCATAATCTCATAGTCGGAGGAATATATATTTGACACGAAGAAAGCAGTAGCAATAAAACTGGACGATCATTATGCTAAGCTAACGGATGGGTCTTGTCCATCACATCATTCCACTAATGATGTGATCCCATTTATCAAATGACAACTCATGTCCATGTCTAGGAAACTTAACCATCTTTAATCAATGAGCTAGTCTAGTAGAGGCATACTAGGGACATGTACTTTTGTCTATGTATCCACACATGTATCAAGTTTCTAGTTAATACAATTCTAGCATGAAAAATAAACATTTATATTGAATAAGGAAATATAAAATAACAACTTTACTATTACCTCTAGGGTATATTTCGTTCATACATGTCCTTCCAAAGCTTTACTTATTACTCCTCTTATCTTTATTTAAAGCTTTGATGCATGTTGTCATCAATTACCAAAAAGTGGGAGATTGAAAGCACAAGTGCTCCCTGGGTGGTTTTGGTAATTAATGTCAACATATCTCTTGTTGGACTAATATTTTCATCTAAGAATATTTCAGAAAGTTCAACAAAGGCGTGGCATGGACAAGAGGATGTGGAACCCCTTCAAGATGCGAAGGACAAATATTGGCAAAACCTCAAGACTCTTCATTTCTATTTTAGTGGTCCAAGATCACATTGAGTCCATAGGAAAAGCCAATACTATTAAAAGGGGATGAGGTTTTGCTTAATGATCTACTAGCTCAAAGTGCTTAGTGATATGCTCCAAAGCCCTCAACCACTTTCTCAAATCCAAATATGTCCTAATCCTAAAGTCAAACTCGGCCCCACCGATTTGATATATACGGCGCCACCGAGTTCCTTAGACATAGCCACTACCAGAAACCCTAATCAATTCGGACTCGCCGATAGGATCTCGGTCTCACCGAGATGGCCTTGAAAACTCTTTGTTGCCTGTTGCAATTATTTCGCTCTCATCGAAATGAGTGATCGGTCCCACCGAGTTTGCCTGACCAACTCTCTGTTTGCTCATTGCTGAAACCGGTCTCACCGAATTCACGCATTCGATCACACCGAGATGAGGTTTTGCCTTAACCCTAGCACATCGGCCCCACCGAGTTGATCATGTCGGTCCCACCAAGAACCCCAACATTCACATTTTGAACTGAATCGGTCTCACCGAGTTCATCTATTCAATCTAATCAAGTTGGGTCAAATGCGTGTAACGGTTATATTTTTTGTGGAGGCTATATATACCCCCACCACCCCCTTCTCTATTCAAGAGAGAGCCATCAGAACGTGCCTACACTTCCACTAATCATTTTTTGAGAGAGAACCGCCTACTCATGTATTGATACCAAGACATTCCAATCCAACCACAAGAATCTTGATCTCTAGCCTTCCCCAAGTTGCTTTCCACTCAAATCATCTTTCCACCATAACCAAATCTGTCAGAGAGAGTTGAGTGTTGGGGAGACTATCATTTGAAGCACAAGAGAAAGGAGTTCATCATCATCACACCATCTATTACCTTTTGGAGAATGGTGTCTCCTAGATTGGTTAGGTGTCACTTGGGAGCCTCCATCAAGATTGTGGAGTTGAACCAAGGAGTTTGTAAGGGCAAGGAGATGGCCTACTTCGTGAAGATCTACCCAAGTGAGGCAAGTCCTTTGTGGGTGATGGCCACGGTGGGATAGACAAGGTTACTTCTTCATGGACCCTTCAAGGGTGGAGCCATCCATGGACTCGCGCAACCGTTACCCTTAGTGGGTTGAAGTCTCCACCAACGTGGATGTACGATCGCACCACCTATCAGAACGACGCCAAAAATCTCCGTGTCTCCAATTGTGTTCGCACACTCCAATCCCATCCCTTTACTTTCTTGCAACTTGCATGCTTTACTTTCCACTGCTCATATACTCTTGCCATGGTTGCTTGAAATGTATTGTGAATGCTTAAACTTGTTCTAAAACTCCACCTCTGCTTGAAGAACTTAAAAACTAATACTTTTGCTTGTTGAGGGTCTAATCACCCCCCTCTAGACACCTCTTCTTGACCCTTTCAGGTATATTTGATATACATGTTATTGATGTGTACTTTACTAGTCCTTATAGCAACCCCTCGGTATTTGATACCGCTTCAGTTGCTAAGATTAGTAACTCGAAACAGGAGTTGCAGAACAAACATAGACTAATTAAGAACAAGGTGACGATGTGTGTTGGAAGTGATTCCAAGGTTGATACGATCACCATCGCACACTCCCTCTACCTTCCGAATTAGTATAGAACCTAAATAAATGTTATTTGGTGTTTGCGTTGAGCATAAATATGATTAGATCATGTTTATTGCAATACGATTATTCATTTAAGTCATAGAATAATTGTTGTTTTGTTTACATGAATAAAACCTTCTATGGTCATACACCCAGTCTAAATGGTTTACTGAATCTCGATCGTAGTGATACACATATTCATAATATTGATGCCAAAAGATACAAAGTTAATAATGATAGTGCAACATACTTGTGGCACTGTCATTTAGGTCATATTGGTGTAAATCGCATGAAGAAACTCCATGCAGATGGGCTTTTGGAATCACTTGATTATGAATCATTTGATACTTGCGAACCATGCCTCATGGGCAAGATGACAAAAACTCCATTCTCCGGAACAATGGAGAGAGCTAATGACTTAATGGAAATAATACATACCGATGTATGCGGTCCAATGAGTATTGAGGCACGCGGTGGGTATCGTTATTTTTTGACCTTCACAGATGATTTGAGGAGATATGGGTATATCTACTTAATGAAACACAAGTCTGAAACATTTGAAAAGTTCAAAGAATTTCAGAGTGAAGTGAAGAATCATCGTAACAAGAAAATAAACGTTTCTACGATCTGATCACGGAGGCGAATATTTGAGTTACTAGTTTGGCCTTCATTTAAAATGTGGAATTCTTTCACAACTCACGCCACCTGGAACACCATAGCGTAATGGTGTGTCCGAACATCGTAACCGTACTTTATTAGATATGGTGCAATCTATGATGTCTCTTACCAATTTACCACTATCATTTTGGGGTTATGCATTAGAGACAGCTGCATTCACATTAAATAGGGCACCGTCTAAATCCGTTGAGACGACATCGTATGAACTGTGGTTTGGCAAGAAACCTAGCTGTCGTTTCTTAAAGTTTGGGGTTGCAACACTTGTGTCAAAAGGCTTCAGCCTGATAAGCTCGAACCCAAATCGGAGAAGTGCATCTTCATAGGATAGCCTAAGGAAACAATTGGGTACACCTTCTACCACAGATCCAAAGGCAAGATCTTTGTTGCCAAGAATGGAAGATTTCTAGAGAAGGAGTTTCTCTCGAAAGAAGTGAGTGGGAGGAAAGCAGAACTTGATGAGGTAATTGTACCTTTTCTTGAATTGGAAAGTAGCACATCACAGAAAACCATTCCCGTGATGCCTACACCAACTAGAGAGGAAGCTAATGATGATGATCATGAAACTTTAGATCAAGTTACTAACTGAACTTCGTAGGAGAACCATGTAACGCCCCGGATACAACTTTCCATATTCATAACTCCAACTCTTGCCTTTTCTGGAGATGCCATATGTTATTTTCTCCGTGGTTGGGTTTTTGTCTTTCGTTTTGCTTTTTGTTCATGTCATGCATTTCATCATCGCATCATTCGCATTGCATCGGCATCGTTTTTCATAAAACTTGCATTCGTTCGTCGTTGTCGTTTCTCCCTTTGCCTTCATCACCTTCCCTCTTGATCGCTTTGCCTTCGTTGACCGTTCCACGCCAATTGGGTGTTCGCTCCCCTCTTGACGGTGACCGCCTAATTAACCCTCTTTGCACAGTGCATAGCCCCCCTCGCGCGCGTCCGAAACTCCCCTGAACCCGACCCGGGCAGTCACTACCGTTGGGTTCGGATCATCCCTAACGCCTACAAAATATCTCCGCTCTTTTGGACTCCTAGCTATTTTATCCGCGATCGCTCGATTGCGATCGTAGGTCGAGATAGCCCCAAACCAAATCCTTGCTATATGTCTTGCCTAACCCTAAAATCTAGGACATTTGTCCCTCGCGCCGCCGCCGCCGCATCTTCCTCGGGATCCCCAACGCCCCAACCCAGCGCCTCCACTCTCTGCCTCCACCGCACACCCATCCAGCGCCGAGCCACCCGCAGCCTATCGCAGCGCTCGATCCGATCTGGATCGAGGCAACCTTCCTCACCTGCCTCTGCTTCGTCTCGACCGCAAGCCACCGGAGCTCCAGGGGCCCCCATGCCCTTCCTCTCCAACCCCTTCGTCCACTTGGCCTCCCCAGACGCACTGTCGTCGCATACTGGTTCCGCTTCGCCGTCGTCCTTCATCCCAGCGCCCGAGCCCCCATGCCATGCTCCTCCTCCTCGCCCCGGTGCTGCAGCTTCCCTGGTCCTCCGTCCTCCGTGATCCGTGAACAGCCCCATCGCTGCCTCGTCGCCAAGCAGAAAGCAGCAGATTCGTCGCCCACCAAGTCCCGCTCCTCGCCTCCCGGTCTCTCTCTCTCTACTTCCTCCTTGCCTCTCTCTCACAGCATGCTCTCTCTCTCTTCTCTCTCGCAGCCGCCGCCATGGCCTTCGTCGCCCGAGGTTCCCCTCGCCGCCACCGCTGAACGGAACCCCGACGCCGGATCCGCCTCCTCATCCGGATCCGCCTCCTTCGCCATCCTCACCCCCGCCGGCTTCCTCGTCTCGCCGCCGCCTCGTTCGTCCTCTGCTTCTTCGGAGAACGAACGCTGCCGCCCGTGTGCGTTGACCGCTGGCTGGCGAGATCGTGGCTGCCGGCCGCGCCAGCCCAATTGCTGCCCTCCGCCAAGACGAGGCCCAGCCCCCTGTCGGCCTCACCTCATCACCGACCTGGGCCTTGGCCCGTGGTGAGCTCCCCCCCAGCTCCTGTTCCTGTTGGGCTAGCGATTCAGATTCGGCCCGTGTTGTTTTTTTCCTGGTTCTGCGATTTTGTCCATTTTCCAGAGTATTACTGTTTTACAGAAAAGACCCTCATGATCATACATTTAATAACTCCACAACCGTGCATCGGATTAAAACAACTTATATATGTAAAATGCTTAGATTTTCATCTAGTTTCATAATATGCCACTTTCATTCATGTTTAAAATGTTTAAAATGCTGTTTGTTTAAATTTGCTTAAATGTCATGTTAAAATGATTTAATTCATAACTATTTAACCGTAACTCCGAATTTAATAAACTTTATATGTAAATGGGGTAGAATTTTGCCTAGTTTAACATGGTGCACTCATCTTGCATGTTTAACAACTCTAAAATTGTGTTTAGGGCAGAACAGTACCAAACCTTAAAATATACACATGGGGATTTTCCGGAATTGTTGTTTGTTCTTTCGGCCTCATTTAAACTTGCCTAAATAGTTAGTTTACTTATGTCTCACCCCTTGCCATGTTTAACAACATTTAACATTGTTTTGTACCTAAACGAGAGCGAACTAAATAACTTGTCGTGGTGTTTTGTCAATATGCAACTCGTTGCATATTGAGCTCCACTTAATTTGTAGGATTGTTTGTGCACTTTGCCTTGCCATGCATATTTAAACCGGACATGCATCATCCTTGGTTGTGCATCATGCCAAGTTTATGTGATGGTTGTTTACTATGTTGTTTGTTTCTTTCCGGGTTGCTTCTCTCGTTAGCTTCGGTTTCGTTCCGGAGTTGTGAGGATCCGTTCGACTATGTCCGTTTGTCTTCTTCATGGACTCGTTCTTCTTCCTTGCGGGATTTCGTGCAAGATGACCGCTACTGGATCTCACTACTATCATTGCTATGCTAGTTGCCTCGTTTTTTCGCTATGCTGCGCTACCTATTACCTGCTTGTCCAGCCATCCCATATTGCCATGAACCCCTAACCTTTGACACTTTTCCTATGCAAACCGTTGTTTGGCTATGTTACCGCTTTTGCTCAGCCCTCTTATAGCGCTGCTAGTTGCGGTGAAGTTGAAGATTTCTCCATGGTGGACAGGATTTTGGTTGGGATATCACAATATCTCTTATATTATTAATGCATCTATATACTTGGTAAAGGGTGGAAGGCTCGGCCTTATGCCTGGTGTTTTATTCCACTCTTGCCGCCCTAGTTTCCGTCATACCGGTGTTATGTTCCCGGATTTTGCGTCCCTTACGCGATCGGGTGATTTATGGGACCCCCCTGACAGTTCGCTTTGAATAAAACTTGTCCAGCAAGGCCCAACATTGACTTTTACCATTTGCCTCACCACCACCTACTTTTTCCCTTGGGAGTCGCGCATCCTAGGGGTCATCTTTTTATAGCCCCCCCGGGCCAGTGCTTGTCTAAGCGTTAGTCCAAACTAGAGCACCGTGCGGGACCATCCCTTGGCAACTTGGGTTACGTCGGTACCTGTACGCTTAGCTCATCCGGTCGTGGCCTGAGACAAGATACGCGCGGCTACTATCAGGATGTCGGCACGCCGGGCGGCTTTGCTGGTCTTGTTTTACCATTGACGAAATGTCTTGATGTACCGGGATTCCGAGACTGATCGGGTCTTCCTGGGTGAAGGTCTATAACTTCGATGATCGCGAGAGCTTGTCATGGGCTTGTTGGGACACCTGCAGGTATAAACTTTCGAGAGCCGTGCCGCGGTTATGTGGCGATGGGAATTTGTTAATGTCCGTTGTAGACAACTTGACACTTGATCCGAATTAAAACGCATCAACCGAGTGTGTAGCCGTGATGGTCTCTTCGGCGGAGTCCGGAAGTGAACACGGTTTCGGGTTATGTTTGACGAAGTAGGTGTTCAGGATCACCTCTTGATCATTGCTAGTTGACGACCGCTCCGCTTGTTCCTTCTCGCTCTTATTTGCGTTGGTTAGCCACCGCGACTTGCTTAGTCGCTGCCGCAACCTCACCACTTTACCCCTTCCTTTCCCATTAAGCTTTGCTAGTCTTGATACCCATGGTAATGGGATTGCTGAGTCCTCGTGGCTCACCAGATACTTCCAAAACCAGTTTGCGGTGCCTATGTTACCGAAAGCGGTGACGAACCAAGCTCAAGGAGGAGCTCGATGAAGATCTTGCCCTTTGTGTTGTTTCGTTCTAGTTGATCAAGAGTGGAGCCTAGTTGGGGTCGATCGGGGACCTTTGTCGATTTGGGGTTCTTCTTTTATTTTGGTTCCGTAGTCGGACTTTGATTGTACCAGTATGATGTAATGCTTTATTCATGTATTTGTGTGAAGTGGCGATTGTAAGCCAACTATGTATCTCTTTCCCTTATGTATTACATGGGTTGTGTGAAGATTACCTCACTTGCGACATTGCTTTCAATGCGGTTATGCCTCTAAGTCGTGCTTCGACACGTGGGAGATATAGCCGCATCGAGGGCGTCACAAGTTGGTAATCAGAGCCATCCCCGACCTTAGGAGTCCCACTGCTTGATCGTTTTTAGTGGCCAAGTTGTGTCTAGAAAAATGTTTTGAGTCATTTAGGATTATATATATCGGAGAGTTTAGGAATTCTTTTTACTCCCCAGTCCTTCGACCTTCGGTGAGGTATCCCGACGAGAGTTTTGACTCTTCTCTTCTCAAATTTCACTAAATTTTTTTAGGAGCACGCGGGTATCTTAGAATCGTTCGATGGTTTTATGATGACAACATTGTCTTGGTTGCCTCCCCGACATTTAGGGGTTGTGGCGGTGTCCCGGGAGTTGAGCTCGAGGTGTTGTCGCCATAATTTTATCGTTGCAGATTCGGAATACCGAGTTTAGTACGCCGACATCGAAATCTCTTTTATGCAGTCCGTTGGTGAGATAATCCCGCTAACCCAAGATTGTGGTGAGTACGGAGTATTGCCATGACTCGATAACGGATGCTTTTCAAGGTTGAGGTAGACGATTTCGAAGGTTTCTTGGTTATGTGTTGACGGATGGATCTGGTGGATGTAGGGATTGTTAGTTTGGGTGAGATATATTGCTCCCTGTATCCCCAACACCGATTGCATAACCGAAAGTTTCGGAGTTTCATAGGTGGGAATTCAAGTAGCTCTTAGGATATCTTTCCGACGGATGTATGATATGAAATTGGGGTTCGACGCCTAGTGGTCCGCCTATTCACGGTTGGTTTTACATGGTCTCGTTGTGTCTTAAAGAGTCCTTGGCTATGCCGACTGGGACGCTTCGTATGTCATGTGCAACTGCCTTGTACATGATGGTGCTGTACGATTGAGCCCGTGTAGGCTCCACCATGAAAACTTCGGACGAAATCTCTATCATATGTTTGTTCTGGCTTATTCTGCAAGCCAAACCCTTTGTTTTGTTTTATTTGTGGTATTCGAGTTGCTTCGAAGTCAAATGTTGAATCCATACCTTTCCTAAACGGTGTTCTCATATTGCTATGTGAATACTAATCCTTCTTGATCATTGAGATTGTCATGTCAATTCTTTCCAACCGGTGTGTTTCTCTTCAAGTGGATCCGATCATTTCAACGTTTGTGAGATCAATTCTAAGTTTTCTCAATGGTATCCGTTTCATCCGTCCCCAAGTCGCCTTTGTTTTCCCGCCCTCCCACCCTTTTTTCTTCAAGGATTAAGATTTCTCTATCAAGTATCCATTTATTCATGTGAAGTCTCTTCATTCTTTTCGAACAATGTTTTTATCCGGAGATTTCCCATGAAGATGCTCAACAGTTTCAAGTTCATCATCCTTCATTGTTGTTTCTTCTCCGGTGGATCCAATTCAAGCTTTCAGTGTTGATCATATTCCTTTCCTCGTGTCAAATGCTTTCTCATACCGATGCACCTCTTAATCATTCACTTCTTCCTATTCTTTTGTTCTGGAGTGCTGAAGATATCTCACAAGACTTGTGTTTCCATTCTCAATCCCTTCAAGTTATTTCGAGATTGGTATCTCATTCAAGTCATTTAATTCAACCGATGCAATCTCTCTTTAAAATCAATCGTTCAACGGTGTTTTCTTTTGAGTGGGCCCTAACCCACAGGTGTTTTCCCAGGATCTTACATGACCTTTCTATTTTCCCAGAGCTATCCTAAATTCTTCTCCAAGTTTGACGTAAGAATGAGTTATCATCAGTCAAATGCTTTTCTCCAAGATCTTTCAAATTCTTTTCATAATTGACTCAACCTCTTCGCTTTTGATTCTTCCGGTGTGCCTCAATAATTCTCGGTGGTGTTTCTCGTTGTCATTCTCATCATTTGAAGACCGAAAAAGGATTTCTCTTAAATCTTGTCCGTTCTCTTGAAGATTCATGGTTCTAGCTTCATGCTATCCTCATAATTGTTTTGATTGTGACAATTCTTTTCTTACCATCCGGAGCATTTCATGAGTTGTTTCCATTTCTTTCTTCCGAAGGCCATCATGTCATAATTCTTTATTCTCAGACTGAGCTTTCATTCTCCAAATCATACCGGTGCATTATTCAAGTATTCTCTAATCAATTCATGATCTCTTTGTTTTCATGTATCTAAATCCCCTCAAGTATCTTCATTCGTTTTCCAATTCTTCCCGGTGAATGGTGCCTTTGCTACTTTCATTTTCAATTCTTACGGTGGTTCGTTCAAGATTCTTTTCCTTGTTTATCATATTAATTCTTTTGTTCTTTTCAATTCCTTATTCCGGAGGTTCATCAAAAAAATTCTTGGTTTCATTTGCTCATCCTTCTTTTTCGGAGTTCCAAGTTCTCTCGGTTATATTATCACGGAGCTCCATCTAAATCATTGCAAGGCTTCACCTTGTGTTGTCAACCTCTCTTTCTTTTTATCATCCTTTTATTACCAGAGTTCTTCATGGAGGCTCTACATGATGGTTCATCAAGGATTCCTTTCATTCTTCAATTGTTCTTCATGATTTCTCTCGAAGTTATGATCCGCCAAGCTATACTCTAAAATAAACATGGTGCTCAACACATGTTTTTCCTGAGGAGTTCAAGTATTCTTCATCTTGCATTCCAAAGTGCGATTCCTTCTATCTTATCTTTTGAGATGGTGTTATGTCACTCTTGACAATTTCCTTCATGTTTCATGATTCATATTGTTGTCAAGAATGAGGTATTTTAAATCCATCAATCTCTTCGTTGGAGTTATCTTGGTAAAGATTTCACCTAAGCCTTCCCTAAGGAATATTGCTATTTGTGGTGCTTATCAATGATCCAAGTTATATCTCTATCATCTTGGTGAAGCAGTTTTCATCTCTTCATTGATCTCAAGCAAGCAATTGATTTTGATAGTGGCAGAATTTCACCTCAAGTTTTGAGATGTTTACATAAGCCCACAACAAGCTTGTGCTTCTCGTTGTTGATTTTCCAACAATTCCATTCGATTCTTCTTTGCAAGGGTGTTTTCCGAGCCTATTTGTGGCAGAAGTTGGCATTTTCTTCCCCATTCTTTTATTCCAATGATCTATCTTCTTTTCGTTCTTCCGGAAGCATTGTGGTGTTGTGCTCTTCACCCATCACCTCGTTTTTTTTGAGGATCGTGTTCTTTTCTTGCTTATCCATTTAACCGGAGTGTTGTATCATCTCTTCAATATCTTTTCATCTTATCAAGTTTTGCCTCTCTTTTCAACCGGATTGCTGTCTGAAATCCTTATTACCCATTGTGCCATTCTTTCAATAGTTTCGGAGACAGTGTGTTGTTGATTTCATCAAATATCACCCCATCTTATCAAGTTCATGTTCTATTCCTTCCATGGTTAACCGGAGTGGTTTCAATATCTATCTTATCAATAAACCTCTTGGTTCTCGTCGTGTTCCTTGTTCCTCTTTTCCAACGGATTGTTTGCAATCTCGTTCATCTCTGTTATACTCTTTCTTTTAAATTGCTCAACCTCTCAGGGTTCTTTGGTTTCACTCATTGGTCAAAGAAGCAACTTAGTTTTACCTCTCCTATTCCTCTTCCTTTTCCCTCCGGTGCCATTCTAGATCTCGGGACGAGATCCTCTCGTAGTGGTGGAGTGTTGTAACGCCCCGGATACAACTTTCCATATTCATAACTCCAACTCTTGCCTTTTCCAGAGATGCCATATGTTATTTTCTCCGTGGTTGGGTTTTTGTCTTTCGTTTTGCTTTTTGTTCATGTCATGCATTTCATCATCGCATCATTCGCATTGCATCGGCATCGTTTTTCATAAAACTTGCATTCGTTCGTCGTTGTCGTTTCTCCCTTTGCCTTCATCACCTTCCCTCTTGATCGCCTTGCCTTCGTTGACCGTTCCAGGCCAATTGGGTGTTTGCTCCCCTCTTGACGGTGACCGCCTAATTAACCCTCTTTGCACGATTGTATAGCCCCCCAGCGTCAAAACTCCCCGAACCCGACCGGGCAGTCACTACCGTTGGGTTCGGATCATCCCTAACGCCTACAAAATATCTCCGTTTTCTCTTTTGGACTCCTAGCTATTTTATCCGCGATCGCCTCGATTGCGATCGAGGGTTGAGATAGCCCCAAACCAAATCCTTGCTATATGTACGCCTAACCCTAAAATCTAGGACATTTGTCCCTCGCGCCGCCGCCGCAAGATCTTCCTCGGGATCCCCAACGCCCAACCCAGCGCCTCCACTCTCGCCTCCACCAAGACACCCATCCGGCGCCGAGCCACCGCAGCCTATATCGGCAGCCGATCCGATCTGGATCGAGGCAACCTTCCTCACCTGCCCTCGCCCGCCTCGACCGCAAGCCACCGGAGCTCCAGGGGCCCCCATGCCCTTCCTCTCCAACCCCTTCGTCCACTTGGCCTCCCGTCCGCACCGTCGCGCGCCTGGTTCCGCTCGTCGTCGTCCTTCATCCCGCAGCGCCCGAGCCCCCATGCCATGCTCCTCCTCCTCGGCCCCGGTGCCTGCAGCTTCCCCTGGTCCTCCCGTCCTCTACATCCGTGAACAGCCCCATCGCTGCCTCGTCGCCGCAGCAACAGCAGCAGTTCATCGGCCCACCAAGTCCCGCTCCTCGCCTCCCCGGTCTCTCTCTCTCTCTACTTCCTCCCTTGCCTCTCTCTCACAGCATGCTCGCTCTCTCTTCTCTCGCGAGCAGCCGCCGCCATGGCCTTCGCCGCCGCCGAGGTTCCCCGCCGCCACCGCCGCTGAACGGAACTCGACGCCGGATCCGCCTCCTCATCCGGATCTGGCCTCCTTCGGCCATCCTCACCCCGCCACCGGCTTCCCTCGTCTCGCCGCTGCCTCGTTCGTCCTCTGCTTCCTTCGGGAGAACGAACGCTGCCGCCCCGTGTGCGTTGACCGCGCTGGCCAGATGCGTGGGCTGCCAGCCGCGCCCAGGCCCAGCTGCTCCCCACAAGACGAGGCCAGCCCCTGCCGGCCTCACCTCATCACCGACCTGGGCCTTGGCCCGTGGTGAGCTCCCCCCCAGCTCCTGTTCCTGTTGGGCTAGCGATTCAGATTCGGCCCGTGTTGTTTTTTTCCTGGTTCTGTGATTTTTCGGAATTGTTGTTTGTTCTTTCGGCCTCATTTAAACTTGCCTAAATAGTTAGTTTACTTATGTCTCACCCCTTGCCATGTTTAACAACATTTAACATTGTTTTGTACCTAAACGAGAGCGAACTAAATAACTTGTCGTGGTGTTTTGTCAATATGCAACTCGTTGCATATTGAGCTCCACTTAATTTGTAGGATTGTTTGTGCACTTTGCCTTGCCATGCATATTTAAACCAGACATGCATCATCCTTGGTTGTGCATCATGCCAAGTTTATGTGATGGTTGTTTACTATGTTGTTTGTTTCTTTCCGGGTTGCTTCTCTCGTTAGCTTCGGTTTCGTTCCGGAGTTGTGAGGATCCGTTCGACTACGTCTGTTTGTCTTCTTCATGGACTCGTTCTTCTTCCTTGCGGGATTTCAGGCAAGATGACCGCTACCCTGGATCTCACTACTATCATTGCTATGCTAGTTGCCTTGTTCTTTCGCTATGCTGCGCTACCTATTACCTGTTTGTCCAGCCATCCCATATTGCCATGAACCCCTAACCTTTGACACTTTTCCTATGCAAACCGTTGTTTGGCTATGTTACCGCTTTTGCTCAGCCCCTCTTATAGCGTTGCTAGTTGCAGGTGAAGTTGAAGATTTCTCCATGGTGGACAGGATTTTGGTTGGGATATCACAATATGTCTTATATTATTAATGCATCTATATACTTGGTAAAGGGTGGAAGGCTCGGCCTTATGCCAGTGTTTTGTTCCACTCTTGCCGCCCTAGTTTCCGTCATACCGGTGTTATGTTCCCGGATTTTGCGTCCCTTACGCGATCGGGTGATTTATGGGACCCCCGACAGTTCGCTTTGAATAAAACTTGTCCAAGAAGGCCCAACATTGACTTTTACCATTTGCCTCACCACCACCTACTTTTTCCCTTGGGAGTCGCGATCCTAGGGGTCATCTTTTATAGCCCCGGGCGATTGCTTGTCTAGCGTTGGTCCAAACTAGAGCACCGTCGGGACCATCCCTTGGCAACTTGGGTTACGTCGGTACCTGTACGCTTAGCTCATCCGGTCGTGGCCTGAGACGAGATACGCGCGGCTACTATCAGGATGTCGGCACGCCGGGCGGCTTTGCTGGTCTTGTTTTACCATTGACGAAATGTCTTGATGTACCGGGATTCCGAGACTGATCGGGTCTTCCTGGGTGAAGGTCTATTCCTTTGATGATCGCGAGAGCTTGTCATGGGCTAAGTTGGGACACCCCTGCAGGGTATAAACTTTCGAGAGCCGTGCCCGCGGTTATGTGGCAGATGGGAATTTGTTAATGTCCGATTGTAGACAACTTGACACTTGATCCGAATTAAAACGCATCAACCGAGTGTGTAGCCGTGATGGTCTCTTCTCGGCGGAGTCCGGGAAGTGAACACGGTTTCTGGGTTATGTTTGACGTAAGTAGGTGTTCAGGATCACCTCTTGATCATTGCTAGTTGACGACCGTTCCGCTTGTTCTCTTCTCGCTCTTATTTGCGTTGGTTAGCCACCGTACTTGCTTAGTCGCTGCTGCAACCTCACCACTTTACCCCTTCCTTTCCCATTAAGCTTTGCTAGTCTTGATACCCATGGTAATGGGATTGTTGAGTCCTCGTGGCTCACCGGATACTTCAAAACCAGTTTGCGGTGCCTATGTTATCGAAAGGTGACGCAACCAAGCTCAAGGAGGAGCTCGATGAAGATCTTGCCCTTTGTGTTGTTTCGTTCTAGTTGATCAGTAGTGGAGCCTAGTTGGGGTCGATCGGGGACCTTTGTCGCATTTGGGGTTCTTCTTTTATTTTGGTTCCGTAGTCGGACCTTGATTGTACCAGTATGATGTAATGATTTATTCATGTATTTGTGTGAAGTGGCGATTGTAAGCCAACTATGTATCTCTTTCCCTTATGTATTACATGGGTTGTGTGAAGATTACCTCACTTGCGACATTGCTTTCAATGCGGTTATGCCTCTAAGTCGTGCTTCGACACGTGGGAGATATAGCCGCATCGAGGGCGTCACAAACCAGAGCATGATCTGCACCAGAGTGGTACGGTAATTATGTCCTGGAAGTCACGTTACTAGACCAAGGCAAACCTAAGAACTATGAAGAAGCTATGATGAGCCCAGATTCTGATAGATGGCTTGACGCCATGAAATCTGAGATTGGATCCATGTATGAGAACAAAGTGTGGACTTTGGTGGACTCGCCCGATGATCAGCAAGCCATTGAGAATAAATGGATCTTCAAGAAGACAGACGCTGATAGTAATGTCACTATCGACAAAGCTCGACTTATCGCAAAAGATTTTCGACAAGTTCAAGGGGTTGACTACGATGAGACTTTCTCACCCGTAGCTATGCTTAAGTCCCTCCGAATCATGTTAGCAATTAACGCATTTTATGATTAAAAAATCTGGCAAATGGACGTAAAAACTACATTCCTTAATGGATTTCTTAAAGACACTACAAAAAAATACACTTCCGTGATGATACGTGTTTGTCACAGTAGGTCGTGTTTTTTGTCATGCATGTACATCCATGACAAATTTATGACAGAATCAAGATAGTCATACTGTCTTTGTCAGAGAAGTGTTCCATGACATTACCAAAATTATCATCACGGAAGTGTCCACTTCCATGATGATAAATCGCGCGTCATAGAAGTGCTTTCGTCAAGGGTGACCGACACGTGGCATCCACCATAACGGAACACCGTTAAGCTATCGGGTCGTATTTTGGATCCGATAACCCGTTAACAGCCCCGACCAATGGGAAATTTCCACGTGTAAAATTCTGATTGGCCGAAGGGAACACCTGTCAGCTCGTTAGTGGGCCAGATGTCGCCCGTCCATTGGAGGAGACATGCCTATGGTACGTCGACAAGTGGCTTGGCCCAACAGAGGCCCATATAGGTTAAAAAGGCCGGCCCAGTCAAAGGCCCATAGAACTTAATCAGGTACTAGTGGGCCAGCCCAATAACGGCCTGCTTAATAAAGGCCCATTTACGGCCCGAAACCAGATCTGGCCCGTTAATTGTTCGCCCAATATTTGGGCCCATTTACGGCCCGAAGCCAGATCTGGCCCGTTAATTGTTCGCCCAATATTTGGGCCCATTTGCGGCCCGAAGCCAGATCTGGCCCGTTAATTGTTCGCCGAATATTCGGGCCCAACTACGGCCCAGTGACTTTCGGCCTGTTAGAGGCCTGATGTAGTCATGGGCCCATTTCAGCCCGGTGTGACTTTCGGCTTGGGAATGGCCCGTGCTGCCCATGGGCCATATATGGCCAGACGGGACATTGGGCCCACTAACGGCCCGTGCTAAAGGTGCCAACAGTTAAGCCCAACCTGACTTTGGGCATGTTAAAGGCCTGTCGCGTAATTCAGCCCGTTGATGCCTGTACTAAGCTTTCGACCTCTTAAAGGCCCATGATATCAGTGGGCCAACTAAGGCTCGAGATATGTTTCGGCCTGGTAACGGCCCGTGAGCTAACTGGGCCCATAACGGCCCGGTCTACATTTCGGCCTACTGAAGGCCCGTCGACGACTAGTGAAAATTGAGGCCCAACATGCATTTTGGCCTGCTAAAGGCCCGTGGTTTCATCTCGGCCGTAACAGGCCAGTACAATATTCAGCCTGTTAATGGCCCAACGCTACGGGCCAAACTAAGCTACTGGTCGACAAAAGGTCCAACTAAAATATAGGCGGTGTAAGTTTGGGCTGGCGCAATGTGTGAAGGCCCCAATCATTCGAGCCCAAGAAAGACGCAGCCGCCCAATTGTGGCTCGCTAAAACTCCGCCCGTTAGAGTCGAATGTTTCGCCCTACGACTACATCGATTTTTTTCAGATAGGGAATGATGGCGAGAACTAGTAGGAATTAAGAACAAACCTACTCTATACAATAAAGAAATCACGACATAGTAACTAAGAATAAACCTACACTATACAATAAAGGATTTAAGGTATATTACATCCTTTGGGCATCAAGTTCGCCACTAGTGATCATAAAGCTTAAACGAAGAAGCAGATTACAAAACTGGTCACCATTGCAGCGTAATAAAATAATCTTGAACCGAGACCACTTCCAAGACAGTTCAAGAAAGGTTAGCCTTATGGGGAACTGCTGCAAGAAGTCAGCCGAGCAAGGCTGTGAGACCGCCTAGAATGTCATCATAGCTTCAGTGTAGCTGTTTAGCGATGAGGTTCTCATTGGTGTTCTCCATAATCTTTCTTAGAGATAGGACTTCAAGTCGAAGTTGAGTTGCGAGAATGCCTTTCGCTAGAACTTGGGACTGAAGAAGTCGAACTGATTCGCATAATGAATTATGTGAGCTTGTCTCGACCGTTAGTCTCAAGTAACTTGAACATCTGCATCAAGACAAGACTTTGGGGTTGTCTTGCTATCTTCAAGATGTTTTGCCTTCTTTCTTTGCAATATATGTTGGGTTTGTCTCACAGCCTTGACAGACTTGTGCATGCCATCGGGCATATCACCTGAAAACGAAGCGAGAGAGATGACAGGTTTTGCGTGTATAAACAAAGATGATAATTGTTCTATCAATTCTATCCAATTTCAAATTAGAAAATAAAGAGTAAGTTCAAAATATCAATAGCATAATTTGGCATTGTTCATAATGCGGGAGCTTCACCACACTCTTTGGATTACCATGTCAACATAACAAGCATAGATGAAGGGCAAAGAAAATCATTGTATCTATTTTGGATAATGTGCATGGCATGTTGTTCATATCATCAGCCACATCAGTAAGATAAAAAAGGAGATGACAAGGTGCAAATGTGGGCTGCTTCACCACACACTGGATTATAGATCCACAAAACCAAGCATACATATAGGGAGTATTAAGTAATGTGCATGGTATGAATAAGAAATTTGGTTTTACAAGTAAAACTTAGAACTTACGGTTCTTACGAACATGCATTTTGGTAGAAATAGCAAACTAAACAGCAGTAAACGATAGGGAGTATGAGCAAATTAAACAGCAGTTGAGGATAAAGGCTTTAGAAGGACTAACTTACATTAACAGTTAACACCGGCTATATAATGCCCTTCTCCATGTCAAGGGAAGGATAACTCAAGAATTTCAGCATAGAATCTTCTTCATAAGCATTGCCTGTACTCTACATTTTGTAGAGAGTGATTATTGATATGATAATACTGGAAGGGATAGAGGATAATGAAGATAAGATGCAGATTGAGGCTACATAATCAACTACCAATCCCTAGAAGTACAAGCGTTACAGGACAAAATGTGCTGACAAGAGCAATGGGCTACACTTCTGCACTGGCATTGTCTGTGTATTCTACTTGTTGGTAAGATTAAATATATATTTGATCTTTTTAGTAAATGGTGGGCGAGGGAGATAAGATGCAGAATGCTACAAAATGAACCAATCCCTCTTCCCATAATACAAGAGTGTTTTGAACACTGGTGTACTCTACAAAATGTTCTTATATTATGGGACGGAGGGAGTAGCTGTGTAGGACCTTGAAGTATGTCTAGAGGGGGGTGGTTAGACTACTTGACCAATTAAAAACTTAAACTTTTCCCAATTTTAGAGTTTGGCAGATTTTAGCTATCTTAGGACAAGTCAAGCAATCATCACACAATTCAAGCAAGCATGCAAAGAGTATATAGGCAGCGGAAATTAAAGCATGCAACTTGCAAGAAAGTAAGGGGAAGGGTTTGGAGGATTCAAACGCAATTGGAGACACGGATGTTTTTGGCGTGGTTCTGATAGGTGGTGCTATCGCACATCCACGTTGATGGAGACTTCAACCCACGAAGGGTAACGGTTCATGAGTCCACGGAGGGCTCCACCCCCGAAGGGTCCACAAAGAAGCAACCTTGTCTATCCCACCATGGTCGTCGCCCTTGAAGGACTTGCCTCACTAGCAGTAGATCTTCACGAAGTAGGCGATCTCCTTGCCCTTACAAACTCCTTGGTTCAACTCCACAATCTTGTCGGAGGCTCCCAAGTGACACCTAGCCAATCTAGGAGACACCACTCTCCAAGAAGTAACAAATGGTGCGTTGATGATGAACTCCTTGCTCTTATGCTTCAAATGATAGTCTCCCGAACACTCAACTCTCTCTCATAGGATTTGTATCTGGTGGAAAGAAGATTTGAGTGGAAATCAACTTGGGGAAGGCTAGAGATCAAGATTCATATGGTAGGAATGGAACATCTTGGCCTCAACACATGAGTAGGTAGTTCTCTCTCAGAAAATGTAGGCTGGAAGTGTAGGTTCAGTCTGATGGCTCTCTCCATGAACGAAGTGGAGGTGGAGGGGTATATATAGCCTCCACACAAAATCTAACCGTTACACACAATTTACCAAACTCGATGGGACCGATTCAACAGACTCGGTCAGACTGATTTAGTAAACCTAGTGACCGTTAGGATTTTCGGTGGGACTGACATGCAACTCGGTAGGACCGATTCGGTTAGGGTTAGGGCATAACGTAATCTCGGTAAGACCGACATACAAACTTCGGTGAGACCGATTTTGGTAATAAGCTTTCTAGAGAGTTGGTCAGGTAAACTCGGTGGGAACGATTTGCTCTTTTCGGTGAGACCGAAATGTTACAAAAGGGAAACATAGAGTTTACATTGCAATCTCGGTGGGACTGCTCGCTCACTTCGGTTAGACCGAAACATTATGAAGGGAAATAGAGAGATTACAATCCCATCTCGGTGTGACCGAGATCCCTATCGGTAAGACCGATTTGCTTAGGGTTTGTGGCAGTGGCTATGACATTTGAACTCGGTGGCGCCAGGTAGAAAGAATCGGTGTGACCGATTTTGGCTTTAGGTTTAGGTCATTTGTGGATGTGAGAAAGTAGCTGAGGGTTTTTGGAGCATATCACCAAGCACATGAAGCAAGAGGCTCATTATGCAACACCTCATCCCTCCTTGATAGTATTGGCTTTTCCTATAGACTCAATGTGATCTTGGATCACTAAAATATAAAATGAAGAGTCTTGAGCTTTTGAGCTTGAGCCAATCCTTTGTCATTAGTACTTTGAGGGATCCACTTTCATCATCCATGCCATGCCATTCATTGAGCTTTCCTGAAATAATAGTCTTGGAATAGCATTAGCTCAATGAGCTATATGTTGTTATGAATTACCAAAACCACCTAGGGATAGTTGCACTTTCAATCTCCCCTTTTTTGGTAATTGATGACAACATATAGATCAAAGCTTCGACAAATGATAATAAGATTGAAAAACATCGTCGCTTTGAGGAGTATGTGATAAGCAAGAGCTCCCCCTAAATTTGTGCATAGTTTAAGATTTGCTTTGGACTGCAAATGCACAAGGAATTAGGCTCATGGGTTACTCTTCCATGTCACATACATCTTGGTGGAGCGCTCAAAATGATAAAGATTGAATACATGCACTCATCACCAAGCAAAGTGAATGATCACATATGGATAAGTAAGATAATATCATCAAACATGCATAAGTGTAGCTTATGATCAAACACATGATCATCAATGTCTCACAAAATAGCATAGTATCTCAAGCAATCAAAAGCAAACAAGTTTAACCACCAAAGCAAAGCAAGAGAGAAAAAAAGCAACACACACACTCTCTCTCTCGAAGCCTATGATTGTTGGGGAATGTAGTAATTTCAAAAAATTTCCTACGCACACGCAAGATCATGGTGATGCATAGCAACGAGAGGGGAGAGTGATGTCCACGTACCCTCGTAGACCGTAAGCGGAAGAGTTATGACAACGCGGTTGATGTAGTCGTACGTCTTCACGATCCGAACGATCCAAGTACCGAACGTACGGCACCTCCGTGTTCTGCACACGTTCAGCTCGATGAGGATCACCGGACTCCGATCCAGTCGGGTGTCGGGGATGAGTTTCGTCAGCATGACGGCGTGGTGACGATGATGATGTTCTACCGACGCAGGGCTTCGCCTAAACTCCGCGACAATATGACTGAGGTGGAATATGGTGGAGGGGGGCACCGCACACGGCTAAGGAACGATCACGAAGATCAACTTGTGTGTTATGGGGTGCCCACTGCCCCCGTATATAAAGGAGCAAGGGAGGGATGGCCGGCCTAGGAGGGGGTGCACCAAGGAGTCCTACTCCCACCGGGAGTAGGATTCCCCCCCCCCTTCCAAGTAGTAGTAGGAGTCAAGGAAAGGGGAAAGAGAAGAGAAGGAAGGAGGGGGTGCAGCCCCTCCCCCTAGTCCAATTCGGACTAGGCCTTGGGGGGGCGCCCAACCTCTCCTCTTTCTTTCCCCTAAAGCCCAAAAAGGCCCATATACTCCCCGGCGAATTCCCGTAACTCTCTGGTACTCCAAAAAATACCCGAATCACTCGGAACCTTTCCGAACTCCGAATATAGTCGTCCAATATATCGATCTTTACGTCTCGACCATTTCAAGACTCCTCGTCATGTCCCCGATCTCATCCGAGACTCCGAACTCCTTCGGTACATCAAAACTCATAAACTCATAATATAACTGTCATCTTAACGTTAAGCGTGCGGACCCTACGGGTTCGAGAACTATGTAGACATGACCTAGAACTATTTCCGGTCAATAACCAATAGTGGAACCTGGATGTTCATATTGGCTCCTACATATTCTACGAATATCTTTATCAGTTAAACCGCATAACAACATACATTGTCCCCTTTGTCATCGGTATGTTACTTGCCCGAGATTCGATCGTTGGTATCCAATACCTAGTTCAATCTCGTTACCGGCAAGTCTCTTTACTCGTTACATAATGCATCATTCCGTAAATAACTCATTAGCTACATTGCTTGCAAGGCTTATAGTGATGTGCATTACCGAGAGGGCCCAGAGATACCTCTCCGACAATCGGAGTGACAAAACCTAATCTCGAAATACGCCAACCCAACATGTACCTTTGGAGACACCTGTAGTACTCCTTTATAATCACCCAGTTACGTTGTGACGTTTGGTAGCACCCAAAGTGTTCCTCCGGTAAACGGGAGTTGCATAATCTCATAGTTACAGGATAATGTAGAAGTCATGAAGAAAGCAATAGCAATATACTAAACGATCAAGTGCTAGGCTAACGGAATGGGTCATGTCAATCACATCATTCTCCTAATGATGTGATCTCGTTAATCAAATGACAACACATGTCTATGGCTAGGAAACATAACCATCTTTGATTCACGAGCTAGTCAAGTAGAGGCATACTAGTGACACTATGTTTGTCTATGTATTCACACATGTATTATGTTTCCGGTTAATACAATTCTAGCATGAATAATAAACATTTATCATGAAATAAGGAAATAAATAATAACTTTATTATTGCCTCTAGGGCATATTTCCTTCAGTCTCCCACTTGCACTAGAGTCAATAATCTAGTTCACATCGCCATGTGAATTAACACCAATATTCATATCTGTATATGAATAACACCCATAGTTCACATCGTCATGTGATCAACACCCAAAGGGTTTACTAGAGTCAATAATCCAGTTCACATCGCTATGTGATTAACACCCAAAGAGTACTAAGGTGTGATCATGTTTTGCTCGTGAGAGAAGCTTAGTCAACGGGTCTGTCACATTCAGAACCGTATGCGTTTTGCAAATATTCTATGTCTTCAATGCTCTGCATGGAGCTACTTTAGCTAATTGCTCCCACTTTCAATATGTATCCAGATTGAGACTTAGAGTCATCTAGATCAGTGTAAAAGTTTGCACCGATGTAACTTTTACAACGAACTCTTTTATCACCTCCATAATCGAGAAACATATCCTTAGTCCTCACTAAGGATATTCTTGACCGCTGTCCAGTGATCTACTATTAGATCAAAATTGTATTCCTTTGCCAAACTCAGAGCAAGGTATACAATATGTCTAGTTCACAGCATAGCATACTTTTTAGAACCTATGTCTGAGGCATAGGGAATGACTTTTCATTTTCTTTCTATTTTCTGCCATGGTTGGGTCTTGAGTCTTACTCAACTTCACACCTTGCAACACAGGCAAGAACTCCTTCTTTGACTGTTCCATTTTGAACTATTTCAAAAATTTATCAAGGTATGTACTCATTGAAAATCTTATCAAGTGTCTTGATCTATCTCAATAGATCTTGATGCTCAATATGTAAGTAGCTTTGTCGAGGTCTTTCTTTGAAAAACTCCTTTTAAACCCTCCTTTATGCTTTGCGAGAATAATTCTACATTATTTCCAATCAACAATATGTCATTCACATATACTTATCAGAAATGTTGTAGTGCTCCCACTCACTTTCTTGTAAATACAGGCTTCACCGCAAGTCTGTATAAACTAAATGCTTTGATCAACTTATCAAAGTGTATATTCCAACTCTGAGATGCTTGCACCAGTCCATAGATGGATCGCTGGAGCTTGCACATTTTGTTAGCACCTTTAGGATTGACAAAACCTTCTGGTTGTATCATATACAACTCTTCTTTAATAAATCCATTAAGGAATGTAGTTTTGACATCCATTTCCCAAATTTCATAAAATGTGGCAATTGCTAACATGATTCGGACAGACTTAAGTATCGCTACAGTTGAGAAAATCTCATTGTAGTCAACACCTTGAACTTGTCAAAAACATTTTTGCGACAAGTAGAGCTTTGTAGATAGTAACACTACTATCAACGTCCGTCTTCCTCTTGAAGATCCATTTATTTTCTATGGCTTGCCAATCATCGGGCAAGTCCACCAAAGTCCACACTTTGTTCTGATACATGGATCCTATCTCAGATTTCATGGCCTCCAGCCATTTTGCGGAATCTGGGCTCATCATCGCTTCCTCATAGTTCGTAGGTTTATCATGGTCTAGTAACATGATTTTCAGAACAGGATTACCGTACCACTCTGGCGTGGACCGTACTCTGGAAGACCTACGAGGTTCTGTAGTAACTTGATCTGAAGTTTCATGATCATCATCATTAGCTTCCTCACTAGTTGGTGTAGGAATCACTGGAACTGATTTCAGTGATGAACTATTTTCCAATTTGGGAGAAGGTACAGTTACCTCATCAAGTTCTACTTTCTTCCCACTCACTTCTTTCGAGAGAAACTCCTTCTCTAGAAAGGATCCATTTTAGCAACGAATATCTTGCCTTCGGATCTGTGATAGAAGGTGTACCCAACAGTTTCCTTTGGGTATTCTATGAAGACGCACTTCTTCGATTTGGGTTCGAGCTTATCAGGTTGAAAACCTTTTTCATATAAGCATCGCAACTCCAAACTTTAAGAAACGACAACTTAGGTTTACTGCTAAACCATAGTTCATACGGTGTCGTCTCAACGGATTTAGATGGTGCCCTTTTAATGTGAATGCAGCTGTCTCTAATGCATAACCCCAAAACAATAATGGTAAATCAGTAAGAGACATCATAGATCACACCATATCCAATAAAGTGCGGTTACGATGTTCGGACACACCATAACGTTGTGGTGTTCCAGGTGGCGTGAGCTGTGAAACTATTCCACATTGTTTTAATTGAAGACCAAATTCGTAACTCAAATATTCGTTTCCGCGATCAAATCGTAGAAATTTTATTTTCTTGTTACGATGATTTTTCTACTTCACTCTGAAATTCTTTGAACCTTTCAAATACTTCAGACTTATGTTTCATCAAGTAGATATACCCATATCTGCTCAAATCATCTTGTGAAGCTCAGAAAATAACGATACTTGCCACGAGCATCAACACTCATTCGATCGCATACATCGGTATGTATTATTACCAATAAGTCAGTAGCTTGCTCCATTGTTCTGGAGAACGGAGTTTTAGTCATCTTGCCCAAAAGGCACGGTTCACAAGCATCAAATGATTCATAACCAAGTGATTCCAAAAATCCATCTTTATGGAGTTTCTTCATGCGTTTTATACCGATATGACCCAAACGGCAGTGCCACAAAGAAGTTGCACTATCATTATTAACTTTGCATCTTTTGGCATCAATATTATGAATATGTGTATCACTATGATCGAGATCCAACAAACTATGTTCATTGGGTGTATGACCATCGAAGGCCTTATTCATGTAAACAGAATAACAATTATTCTCTAACTTTAAATGAATAACCGTATCGCAATAAACAGGACCAAATCATGTTCATGCTCAACGCAAACACCAAATAACATTTATTTAGGTTTAACACTAATCCCGAAAGTATAGGGAGTGTGCGATGATGATCATATCAAACTTGGAACTACTTCCAACACTCATCGTCACTTCCCCTTCAACTAGTCTCTGTTTATTCTGTAACTCCTATTTCGAGTTACTAATCACAGCAACCGAACAAGTATCAAATACTCAGGGGCTACTATAAACACTAGTAAGGCACACGTCAATAACCTGTATATCAAATATACCCTTGTTCAATTTGCCATCCTTCTTATCCACCAAATATTTAGGGCATTTCCGCTTCCAGTAACCATTTCCTTTGTAGTGTAAGCACTCAGTTTCAGGCTTTGGTCCAGCTTTGGTCTTCTTCACGGGAGTGACAACTTGCTTGTCATTCTTCTTGAAGTTCCCTTTCTTTTCCTTTGCCCTTTTCTTGAAACTAGTGGTCTTATCAATCATCAACACTTGATGCTCCTTTTTGATTTCTACCTTCGTCGATTTCAACATCACGAAGAGCTCGGGAATCGTTTTCGTCATCCCTTGCATACTATAGTTCATCACAAAGTTCTAGTAACTTAGTGATGGTGACTAGAGAATTCTGTCAATCACTATCTTATCTGGAAGATTAACTCCCACTTGATTCAAGCGATTGAAGTACCCAGACAATCTGAGCACATGCTCACTAGTTGAGCAATTCTCCTCCATCTTTTAGCTATAGAACTTGTTGGAGACTTCATATCTCTCAACTCGGGTATTTGCTTGAAATATTTACTTCAATTCCTGGAACATCTCATATGGTCCATGACATTCAAAATGTCTTTGAAGTCCCGATTCTAAGCCGTTAAGCATGGTGCACTAAACTATCAAGTAGTCATCATATTGAGCTAGCCAAACATTCATAACGTCTACATCTGCTCCTGCAATAGGTCTGTCACCTAGCGGTGCATCAAGGACATAATTCTTCTGTGCAGCAATGAGGATAAACCTCAGATCATGGATCCAATCCGCATCATTGCTACTAACATCTTTCAACACAGTTTTCTCTAGGAACATATCAAAATAAACATATGAAAGCAACAACGCGAGCTATTGATCTATAACATAATTTGCAAAATACTACCAGGACTAAGTTCATGATAAATTAAAGTTCAATTAATCATATTACTTAAGAACTCCCACTTAGATAGACATCTCTCTACTCATCTAAGTGATTACGTGATCCAAATCAACTAAACCATGTCCGATCATCACGTGAGATGGAGTAGTTTCAATGGTGAACATCACTATGTTGATCATATCTACTATATGATTCACGTTCGACCTTTCGGTCTCCGTGTTCCGAGGCCATATCTGTATATGCTAGGCTCGTCAAGTTTAACCTAAGTATTCCGCGTGTGCAACTGTTTTGCACCCGTTGTATTTGAACGTAGAGCCTATCACACCCGATCATCACGTGGTGCCTCAGCACGAAGAACTTTCGCAACGGTGCATACTCAGGGAGAACACTTCTTGATAATTAGTGAGAGATCATCTTAAAATGCTACCGTCAATCAAAGCAAGATAAGATGCATAAAGGATAAACATCACATGCAATCAATATAAGTGATATGATATGGCCATCATCATCTTGTGATTGTGATCTCCATCTTCAAAGCACCATCGTGATCACCATCGTCACCGGCACGACACCTTCATCTCCATCGTAGCATCGTTGTCGTTACGCCATCTATTGCTTCTACGACTATCGCTACCGCTTAGTGATAAAGTAAAGCAATTACAGGGCATTTGTGTTTCATACAATAAAGCGACAACCATATGGCTCCTGCCAGTTGCTGATAACTTCGGTTACAAAACATGATCATCTCATACAATATAGCATCACGTCTTGACCATATCACATCACAACATGCCCTGCAAAAACAAGTTAGACGTCCTCTATTTTGTTGTTGCAAATTTTACGTGGCTGCTACGTGCTTAGAAAGAACCGTTCTTACCTACGCATCAAAACCACAACGATAGTTCGTCAAGTTAGTGTTGTTTTAACCTTCACAAGGACCGGGCGTAGCCACACTCGATTTAGCTAAAGTGAGAGAGACAGACACCCGCCAGCCACCTTTAAGCACGAGTGCTCGTAACGGTGAAACCAGTCTCGCGTAAGCGTACGCGTAATGTCGGTCCGGGCCGCTTCATCTCACAATACCGCTGAGCCAAAGTATGACATGCCGGTAAGCAGTATGACTTGTATCGTCCACAACTCACTTGTGTTCTACTCGTGCATATGACATCTACGCATAAAACCTGGCTCGGATGCCACTGTTGGGGAACGTAGTAATTTCAAAAAAATTCCTACGCACACGCAAGTTCATGGTGATGCATAGCAACGAGAGGGGAGAGTGATGTCCACGTACCCTCGTAGACCGTAAGCGGAAGCGTTATGACAACGCGGTTGATGTAGTCGTACGTCTTCACGGTCCGACCGATCCAAGTACCGACCGTACGGCACCTCCGTGTTCTGCACACGTTCAACTCGATGACGATCCCCGGACTCCGATCCAGCAGGGTGTCGGGGATGAGTTTCGTCAGCACGACGGCGTGGTGACGATGATGATGTTCTACCGACGCAGGGCTTCGCCTAAACTCCGCGACGATATGACTGAGGTGGAATATGGTGGAGGGGGGCACCGCACACGGCTAAGGAACGATCACGAAGATCAACTTGTGTGTTATGGGGTGCCCCCTGCCCCCGTATATAAAGGAGCAAGGGAGGGGGTGGCGGCCTAGGAGGGGCACACCAGGAGGAGTCCTACTCCCACCGGAGTAGGATTCCCCTTCCAAGTAGTAGGAGTAGGAGTCAAGGAAAGGGGAAGAGAAGAGAAGGAAGGAGGGGCGAGCCTCCCCTAGTCCATTCGGACTAGGCCTTGGGGGGGCGCCCAACCTCTCCTCTCTCTTTCCCCTAAAGCCCAAAAAGGCCCATATACTCCCCGGCGAATTCCCGTAACTCTCCGGTACTCCGAAAAAATACCCGAATCACTCAGAACCTTTCCGAACTCCGAATATAGTCGTCCAATATATCAATCTTTACATCTCGACCATTTCGAGACTCCTCGTCATGTCCCCGATCTCATCCGAGACTCCAAACTCCTTCGGTACATCAAAACTCATAAACTCATAATATAACTGTCATCGTAACGTTAAGCCTGCGGACCCTACGGGTTCGAGAACTATGTAGACATGACCTAGAACTGTTTCCGGTCAATAACCAATAGTGGAACCTGGATGTTCATATTGGCTCCTACATATTCTACGAAGATCTTTATCGGTCAAACCGCATAACAACATACGTTGTTCCCTTTGTCATCGGTATGTTACTTGCCCGAGATTCGATCGTCGGTATCCAATACCTGGTTCAATCTCGTTACCGGCAAGTCTCTTTACTCATTACGTAATGCATCATTCCGTAACTAACTCATTAGCTACATTGCTTGCAAGGCTTATAGTGATGTGCATTACCGACAGGGCCCAGAGATACCTCTCCGACAATCGGAGTGACAAAACCTAATCTCGAAATATGCCAACCCAACATGTACCTTTGGAGACACCTGTAGTACTCCTTTATAATCACCCAGTTACGTTGTGACGTTTGGTAGCACCCAAAGTGTTCCTCCGGTAAACGGTAGTTGCATAATCTCATAGTTACAGGAACATGTATAAGTAATGAAGAAAGCAATAGCAATATACTAAACGATCAAGTGCTAGGCTAACGGAATGGGTCATGTCAATCACATCATTCTCCTAATGATGTGATCTCGTTAATCAAATGACAACACATGTCTATGGCTAGGAAACTTAACCATCTTTGATTCACGAGCTAGTCAAGTAGAGGCATACTAGTGACACTATGTTTGTCTATGTATTCACACATGTATTATGTTTCCGGTTAATACAATTCTAGCATGAATAATAAACATTTATCATGAAATAAGGAAATAGATAATAACTTTATTATTGCCTCTAGGGAATATTTCCTTCAATGATCTATACATTTTTCTCCCCCTTTGGAAACAAGTTACCAAAAAGTTCATAGAAAATGCATAGTGCTAGATCGACTCTCAGGCTTGATCTTCAGGTGGTGGTGTCCGGATAACTCCAAGAACGAAGGCTTCAGTTGAAGTGGATGGAGCTGGAGGAGTTGATGCTGGAGCTGGTTGGACTGGAGCTATAGGAGCTGTAGCTGGTGCAGATGATGTGGCTCTGGTGTCTGTCACAGGCACAGCAGTTGACCTCTGAGCTCTAGGCACTCTGGAAAATACATTAGTGGTAGTCTTGCCCTGCCTCTCCTGCATGTCATCCTGTAGCTGCTCCACAACCGATCAATCTCGCCATTTTGACATCTAGATCATGGAATTTTAGTTCCATGATTCTTTCCAAGCTCTCCAGATTTCGAGTGAGGGTGGCCAATCCCTTCTCAATCCTCAGAGCTGATGCTATCAAGTAACCAAGCTGCTCCTGCTTGTTCTTCAAAAAGTACTCTGATGCCTCCTCTTGAGTTGGCATCTTGGCAGCCTTCTCTTTCCTTGCCTTCTCCTTCTTCTCTTGAGCTTGTACTGATGATGGTTCATTCTCATTCATGACAACCTAATTGTCCTCAAAGTCTGGATAGAGAGGAAAATGTTCCTTATCCAATAGATATTTGCCTGTGCCCATCTTTGAGTTAATCAACTCCTGAATCTGAGGGGCATATCCACAACTTCTCTTTTGGTCTGCTGCAGTCCTCTTAATGGTCTCTACCATAAGGCTCATGACCTAGAATTTCTGTGGCACATCAAACAAATGCAACATGTTGATTGCATGCCCTCTAATCATGTTGTGGTCACCAGACTTAGGCAACAGAGTGTGCCTTAGGATCCAGTTGATAGTTGGCAGCCCTAACAGAAGAAAGTGGACTGACCCAAACTTATGTGTCTCTATAGCTTTGTCAGGGATCTCCTTGTACATGTGTGCCATGGAATTGTGATACATCTTCTTCTTGGCATAGATATCCAAGTCATCTTCATTTTCCTTTGGGGCATTGATCAGTTTTGCCCATTCCTCAACAGTTGACTGGTACCTTGTACCTTCAGACAT
This sequence comes from Aegilops speltoides, assembly GCA_021437245.1. Classification (NCBI taxonomy): domain Eukaryota; kingdom Viridiplantae; phylum Streptophyta; class Magnoliopsida; order Poales; family Poaceae; genus Aegilops; species Aegilops speltoides. The sequence continues at coordinate 188,482,651 of CM038142.1, read as the reverse complement.
CCAAACTATCCTCCCATCTGGAGAGCAGTGTGCTGTGGAGTAGAATTGCATAATGAGTTCATCATTCCAGTTGGTGAGCTTTTGCCCAACAAAATCTGCAACTCCACAAGCAACAAAACTGTCTTGCACTCCAGGATAGTGTTCTTCATTATCTTTCATGTAGGTCCAGTCGACCCACCTCATATCACACACTATGGGCTTCTTGTCCAACAAGATTGTCTCATAGAAGTCCTGTTGTTCCTTTGTATGGAACCTGTAATCAACAGCGGTCCTTCTCCTTGTGGCATATGGATCTGTCATCCTCCATAGCCTCAATCCTGAGTCTCTTCTGATTTTCATGTCCTCAGCCACAGGATGGGCATCATTGTGGTATGGTTTCTTGGGCTTGAGCTTCCTCAGGACTTGTCCTTCTTCATCTTCCTCATCAGCAACATCGAGCCTTTGGGGCCTTGTTCTTCAAAGAATTGGAATACTCCTGGTATTCCTCTTTGGTGCAAGCTTGGGCTTGGAGGCAGCTTTGGGTGCTTCCTTGGGCTTTAATGTTGCAGCCCCTGATCTAATAGCATCACCCATAAGTTTTGGTGCCTTGGGTGCTGGTGCAGCAACCTATTCTTCCTCTTCAGAGTCTCTCCTCATTGAGGGATTTCCAAGAACCTGGGCAGTAGTGGTTCTGGCTCTCTTCTTCTTCTTATCCTGAGCAGCTTCATCTTCTGATTCAATGGTAAACTTCATAGTTTCTCCAGTGGGAACTTTCTTGGGTTTGGAAGTTGTGACTCTCTTTGCACGTGCCTCTTTGGGTTCAGACTTTTTAGGCACTTGAGTAGATCCTCTGACCTTCAGCATAGGTGTCCTCTTGGCAGGAACCTTCCTATTGAGTCCAGGTTTAGTGTTCTGTGCTGATGCATACTCCTTTTTGAGTACTACCTTCTTGGAGGTAGCCTCATCCTCTTCTGCTCTATAATACTCATCTTCAGAGTCTGAGGTTCTCTTCTTCCTTGTCCCGGTGGCAGCTTTAGGCAGATTGCTTGGGGTGCTCCTGCTGCCATCATCTAAGGAACTGGAGGGACTAGTGCCCTCACTCATGTGAATCTGCTCTTCTTCCCTGTTCTGGCTGTCACTTTGGTCTGACATGCTGCAAACACTAACTGCTGACCCTGTGAAGAGTTATAGATGAGATACAGTGGATGAGCATCACAAAATGCAGAGATTTTTGCAAAAGAATGATTCAAAAATTCAGTTTTAGTTTTCCACAGAAAGCATTTCGGATAAACCGTTTTTCAAACTCGGTGATACCGAAGCAGTTTTGGAACCTAAACTGATGAACTCGGTTGGACCGAGTCACAATTCGGTGGCACCAAGACTGCTAGGGTTTCACAAAGTCCTAAAATCGGTCTCACCGATTAGCAATTCTCGGTCAGACCGAGAGTTACTAGTGCAATGGCGTTAGCCAAATTGGTGGGACCGATTTTTTCAACTCGGTGGGTCCGAGATGGTTTCGGCGGAAACCTAACCCTAAATTTTCGAATCTCATCTAATCTAAGGATTGCATTGACTGGATAGGAGTGTTTCACTCGTGGCAAGAATCATTAAGAACACAATGTGCTAGGAATCAGACGAGGATAGCACTGTGATCAAGTCCATACCCTAGCTTGGCGATGAACTCGCTACAACGGCAACGGCGGGGGTGAAATCCGTTGACGGCGGCGGAGACCAGCGACAGGAGGCGGCTAGCAACGGGGAGACGATCCAGAGACCCTGATGGCAGAGCGAGCTATTGCGCGGGCGAAGAGGTTCGGAGAAATTTCCAAAAAAAATCCCGTGACTATATATAGCCCGACCCTATTGGTGTGACCGAGTGGAACAACTCGGTGGCACCGAGATGCATAATCGTATGCGATAAAGAACTCAGTGTGACCAAAAAGTTCAAATCGGTTGCACCGAGATTGAAAACCTAGATCGACTTAATGATCTCGGTAGGACCAAAATGGAGGAATCGGTCAGACCGAGAATCACAAAGAAGTTTTGGAAGTTTAAGTCTATGACTGAATCGGGACTCAGTGCTCCTCACACGAGTGGTTCGAATCGCTTGATCAAATTTTGTGATGTAGCATGAATAGAGTTTGAGACGAGAAAAGCATAGATAGCTATAGAAGGTTCTTAGGCATTCTTGTCCATCCACTTGGCAAAAAGAAAAAGGAGCCAATCACTCAAAACAACAAGTGGATGTCCTTGAATGAGTAAAATATGCACCAACATGCTCACACAATAAGATGGCAAATGAAATATGTGGCAAAACATGCACAACCAATTCTAGCATCTATCAAACAATTGGCGATGACTAGGTCATCTATATATGAGTATATTGACTTAGGAGTCAAATGAAAAACATTTGATCATAGGTCATACTCATCGTTTAAGCTCAAGTGGGGTTACCACTTTTACATAATGCATTGATGTGTTCACACCATTAGAGTTGCTTTGACTCAATTCTTAGAGTTAAGCTCCCCCTAGATGTGAGATCCCCTTTTAGAGGGATGAACTAACCTTGGGTTTTGTCGATGATGACTTCATGTAGGTGTTGAAGATGTGGATGCTCAATGTTGATGTAGATCATTTGGAGCAATCCTTTGGAGTGAGTTGCACTTTAACTTAGCTACATGGGTTAGTCCCACAAGGAACAAACAAGAATATCCATAGACATAGAGTGATGCACACACAAGATGATGTCCATGAAATCATTAGGTTACCTTGTCCCTTGCCTTACCAACATGAGGGTTTGTGACTCCTTGAACTAGTGCAAGATGTGGAAATTGATTGCACTTGTTCTTGCCATAATGATATGAGTGAAGAATGTTGGTGGAGTCACCCTCAAGAACTCTCTAGTTCTTCTTCTTCGGGATTCACATCATCTTGATGGGAATCCTTGGAGTTGTAGTTGTACTTGACGTAGTCTTGGGAACCCACTTGACCGAGACCTTAGGTGCTTCTTCAAATGCATCAATCTCTTCTTGAAGCTTGTCCTTGCCTTTGTTCTTGTGGTCTTGTGGTGGAAGATCATCTTGTGCTTGTGTTCCTTTGAAGGAAGTAGGATCATACTTCTCTTGTTGAGGAACAAACTGCGTCTTGGGGTCCCACTCAACTCCATTGGCATTGAACTTTCGTTCAAAACCAACACCTTGATTCTTCTGGTGCCTTCCTTGCTTGCGTACAATTTCCTCGAATTGCTTACTCCCGGCAAGGCTCTTGTAAACACCTTTCTCTATAATTCCCTTCAATAAGCTATTTTCTTGCTCAAGTGTAACTTGGCTAAGAGAATCATTAGTGGAATCAAGAGAACTACTAGAAGCAACAATATTGGATTTGACATTATTATTGTTACTACTAGTGGAAGGATCTTCCTTGTACTTGTTACTAGACTTGACTTGAGGCATGTAAGTAGATAAGAGTAAACGCTTGGCAATGTAAGAAGAACTTTTCTTACGGAGATCATCATTGATTGCTTTTAAGAACTCATGCTCTTGCTCAAGATTGAGCTTTTCAAAGCGTAACTTCTCATGAGCCCTTACAAGTTCTTGATGATCTTCGAAGATAGTTTCATGAGCTAACTTAAGAGTGTTTAGTTATTTAGTTAGAAGCTCAATCTTCTCCTTATCATTGTCATTCGTTTTATCTTGATTAGCATGATTAATTGACGTTTCATCATAGTATTCATCACTAGAGTTGTCAACAAGTAAATCATCATCCACAAGCAAGTCATCTTCATCACTATCGAAATCAACATACTCAGGATGTGTTACCTTTGGACCTTTGGCCATGAAGCATCTTCTAATTCCTTCATTTGGTGAATCAAATATGTCGTAGGAGTTGGTTGACACAGGTGCTAGACCGGCAACACCTTCATCTTGAGTATATTCGGAGTCGGAGTGATAGCTTCTCTCGGAGTGATTGTCGGATTCGGAGCCGGATACCCATTCACCAACATGAGCTTGATGTCTTCGTTTTGTGTAGCTCCTTGATGACTTGTTCTTCCTTTCCGAATCCTTGCTTCTCCGTGAGGGTCTTCGTTCATAACGATCATCTCTACTCCTTCTCTCTCTTGATGGTGATTCTTCTCTTTTGATTCTTCTTTTTGGAGAATCTTCTCTTCTTTTGTAGGGTGCCGTACACTCATTGGAATAGTGTCCGGGTCTCCCACAATTGTAGAAATTTCGCTCTCGACTAGAAGATCTTTTGTCATTGTAAGACCTTGACTTGGAGCTTCTTTCTTTGCTTCTACTCTTGTAGAATTTGTTGAAGTTCTTCACCATTAAGCTCAATTCTTCATTGAAGGTTTGTTTCTCACTTGATGATGTGGGGGCTTCACTTGAGGCTTTGTAAGCACCACTTGACTTGTTGTGAAGTTCCTCCTTATTCTTGAGTGACATCTCATGAGCAACAATTCTTCCAATGACTTCGGTTGGCTTGAGATCTTTGTAGTTTGGCATCATTTGGATCAATGTGCACACAGTATCATACTTTCCATCCAATGCTCTTAGGATCTTCTTGATGATGAACTTGTCGGTCATCTCTTCACTCCCTAAGCCGGCAATCTCATTTGTGATAAGTGCAAGCCTAGAGTACATTTCAGCGACACCTTCACCATCCTTCATTTTGAATTTGTCAAGCTGACTTTGGAGCACATCCAACTTGGATTCCTTGACGGAGTCGGTACCTTCATGCATATCAATCAAAGTATCCCAAATTTCCTTTGCATTCTCAAGACGGCTGATTTTGTGAATTCTTCGGGGCACAATCCGTTGAAGATGATATCACAAGCTTGAGCGTTGTATTGCAGCATCTTCAATTCTTCCGCATTAGCTTCACGGTTCGGCTCTCTCCCATAAAATAATTCACCTTGCAAGCCAATACAAATAATTGCCCGACCGGCGGGGTTATGTCCAAGAATATGCATTTTCATCTTATGCTTCCAACTAGCAAAATTAGTACCATCAAAGTAAGGACCTCTATAGTGATAATTTCCCTCACTAGACGCCATACTCTCCTAGGTTGTGAAACCAAGGCTATGACCACCAAAAGCTATGGAAATCAAAGCAAATGGAGACCGAAGCTCTGATACCACTTGTAGGCTTGAAGTATGTCTAGAGGGGGGTGATTAGACTACTTGACCAATTAAAAACTTAACCTTTTCCCAATTTTAGAGTTTGGCAGATTTTAGCTATCTTAGGACAAGTCAAGCAATCATCACAAAATTCAAGCAAGCATGCAAAGAGTATATAGGCAGCGGAAATTAAAGCATGCAACTTGCAAGAAAGTAAGGGGAAGGGTTTGGAGGATTCAAACGCAATTGGAGACACGGATGTTTTTGGCGTGGTTCCGATAGGTGGTGCTATCGTACATCCACGTTGATGGAGACTTCAACCCACGAAGGGTAATGGTTGCCTGAGTCCACGGAGGGCTCCACCCATGAAGGGTCCACGAAGAAGCAACCTTGTCTATCCCACAAAGGCCGTCGCCCTTGAAGGACTTGCCTCACTAGCGGTAGATCTTCACGAAGTAGGCAATCTCCTTGCCCTTACAAACTCCTTGGTTCAACTCCACAATCTTGTCGGAGGCTCCCAAGTGACACCTAGCCAATCTAGGAGACACCACTCTCCAAGAAGTAACAAATGGTGCGTTGATGATGAACTCCTTGATCTTGTGCTTCAAATGATAGTCTCCCCAACACTCAACTCTCTCTCATAGGATTTGGATCTGGTGGAAAGAAGATTTGAGTGGAAAGCAACTTGGGGAAGGCTAGAGATCAAGATTCATATGGTAGGAATGGAATATCTTGGCCTCAACACATGAGTAGGTAGTTCTCTCTCAGAAAATGTATGCTGGAAGTGTAGGTTCAGTCTGATGGCTCTCTCCACGAATGAAGAGGAGGTGGGGGGTTATATATAGCCTCCACACAAAATCTAACCGTTACACACAATTTACCAAACTCGGTGGGACCGATTCAACAGACTTGGTCAGACCGATTTAGTAAACCTAGTGACCGTTAGGATTTTCGGTGGGACTGACATGCAACTCGGTAGGACCGATTCGGTTAGGGTTAGGGAATAACGTAATCTCGGTAAGACTGATTACACAAACTCGGTGAGACCGATTTTGGTAATAAGCTTTCCAGAGAGTTGGTCAGGTAAACTCGGTGGGACTGATTTGCTCTTTTCGGTGAGACCGAAATGTTACAAAAGGGAAACAGAGAGTTTACATTGCAATCTCGGTGGGACCGATTGCTCACTTCGGTTAGACCGAAACGTTACGAAGGGAAACAGAGAGATTACAATCCCATCTCGGTGAGATTGAGATCCCTATCGGTAAGACCGATTTGCCTAGGGTTTGTGGTAGTGGCTATGACATTTGAACTCGGTGGCGCCGGGTAGAAAGAATCGGTGTGACCGATTTTGGCTTTAGGTTTAGGTCATTTGTGGATGTGAGAAAGTAGCTGAGGGTTTTTGGAGCATATCACAAAGCACATGAAGCAAGAGGCTCATTAAGCAACACCTCATCCCTCCTTGATAGTATTGGCTTTTCCTATAGACTCAATGTGATCTTGGATCACTAAAATATAAAATGAAGAGTCTTGAGCTTTTGAGCTTGAGCCAATCCTTTGTCATTAGTACTTTGAGGGATCCACTTTCATCATCCATGCCATGCCATTCATTGAGCTTTCCTGAAATAATAGTCTTGGAATAGCATTAGCTCAATGAGCTATATGTTGTTATGAATTACCAAAACCACCTAGGGATAGTTGCACTTTCAAGGTGTTAATGTAAGTACAGTGATAGACCACGTTCAGTCCTTACAAGAGGACTGTAGAGCTAAACCTCTTCAAAAGCATTGGGTTGATTCTAAATTTGTGTAAGAGTCCATACAGATCTTATAATGTCCACCAAATGGACGATTACGAGGCTAATATGTGCAGTGATGCTACATAATCAAACAACTATGAAAGTAAGTATGGTCATACAGGGCAAGAGGTACTCACAAGAGCAATGTAGTGTGCAGTATAGTTGCGAGATTCTGTGGTCCCTTGAGAACGAATGTTCTTCTGCAAACAGCTTTCGTACAAGTGAGACATTAAGGCAAATGCAGAAATGTAGTTCAAATTTTGATGTGATATCATAGACAGTACCTTACGCTGCAGCCGAGACCTATGTGTAACAAGATTATTCCAGTCACCATCGAATAAATGTAGCACCGGAGACTTCACAGAAATTTCGTTCAGAGGCTTGCCATCGAAGTGCGCTTGCCTCAGGTAGGAACGATACTTCATCAACGAGTGCTCGAAAAGCGCAACCAACTCTTGCTCGTCATCATAATCCAGTTTGCTCCTCGCCTATTTAAAAGAATAAAATCTTGTGTCTTCTGTCAGCAGAAACATATGCAGTAATGACCATGAATAACATTAGTACATTACTTACGCGTAAGTTGCGGAGGAAGACTAGAAATTGTTACGTGTGTTCATGTATAATCTTTCCATGAAGGAAAGATCGCACAAAGTTCGACAACAACATAAGCTTCGTCTTCTAAACTGGGAAGAAATGGAACAGGGTCCTATTTGCTGCAATTGGGGCTCTCTCGGTTCGAAAAGGGATTTGGCAACTAGATTTGGTGTACTCTTTGCTGGAATGGGGGTTTTGCGTCGTACAGCTGGTGCTATGTCAACTGGTATAATCATACTGTTTGCTGCAGTTGGGGTCTGCTGATGTCGGTGTCAAAACCGGCGGATCTCGAGTAGGGGTCCCGAACTGTGTCTAGGCGGATGGTAACAGGAGACAAGGGACACAATGTTTTACCAGTTGGGCCCTCTTGATGGAGGTAAAACCCTACGTCCTGCTTGATTAATATTGATGATATGGGTAGTACAAGATTAGATCTACCACGAGATCAAGGAGGCTAAACCCTAAAGCTAGCCTATGGTATGATTGTTGTAATGTATGTTGTCCTACGGACTAAAGCCCTCCGGTTTATATAGACAGCGGAGGAGGCTAGGGTTACACAAAGTCGGTTACAATGGTAGGAGATCTACATATCCATATTGCCAAGCTTGCCTTCCACGCCAAGGAAAGTCCCATCCGGACACGGGATGGAGTCTTCAATCTTGTATCTTCATAGTCTTGGAGTCCGGCGGACGATGATAGTCCGGCTGTCCGGACACCCCCTAGTCCAGGACTCCCTCAGTAGCCCCCGAACCAGGCTTCAATGACGATAAGTCCGGCGCATATATAGTCTTCGGTGTTGCAAGGCGGGTTCTCCTTTTAAGTTCCACGTACCGGCCGAACAGTGTCCGGCTTTCTCATAAATGTTGTGCTTCTTGGCTTCTACCCCCAATAATGGCCTTCCTCCACGCGTCGCACGAATGCGAAAAGCCAGGGTGTTTTTTACGTTTCACCCCCTAGTCGTGCAAGTCATCCGCCTACAAAAGAGGCAAAAATCCAGATCCTAATCACACCATCTTCCTTCCGCGAATACTCATCGGAGCGCCTTTGACCCAACAACCCATTCCACCATGGACCGTCGGCGTGGCTCCTCTTCTCGCGCTCCCAGCCCACTGCCAGGAGATTGGAGGAGATGCTCTGCTCCACACAATGAGCTAGTGAAGCTCCAAGCGGGGGGATATCTCCCTCCGGCCTTCATGGTCCCGGTTCGAGCCGGGCTGGCCACCTACCAAGGTGGGAAGCAAGCGGAGGCTACCCCAAGTCCCAACAAAGGGGAGCGGGTATGCTTCGTCCCCTATCTAACAAGGGGACTCGGATTTCCTATACATCCGTTCCTCCGAGGGCTCCTGGAGTTCTACAGACTCCAGCTCCATCACCTCACACCCGCCTCTGTCCTGCATGTCGCGGGTTACGTAGCTCTTTGCGAGCTGTTCCTGGGCATCGAGCCCCATTTTGCATTGTGGAAGAGGCTGTTCTGCCTCGTACCCCATTCTCACGAGGGATCTATATATCAAGTGGGCGGCGCCGAAGTATGGCGCATTGCCGGGACCGGATATCCATCCGGAACCCCTAAGAAGGCGTCCGAAGACTGGCCTTGTAATGGTTTACATAGAAGGCGCCCATTGCGGACCCGATCCGGTCGGCCTTCCGGAGTTCGATCTTTGCTCCTCAAGAAACGCCTTAGTTGGCGCCCATGAGTCCCCAATTGGAGGAAGACAAGAGCGTCCATTACCTGATGGGCCGAATAAGATTACTAAGCCATTCGGATTGACCATGATCGGAATCATGGCAATATGCATCATGCGAGGAGTACGCCTTTGCAATCTGAGGCCACCCCATGTGGGATTTCAACGGGGAGGACGACGCCACCCGCCACGGCCGGAAAGGGCCGGATTCGACCGAGGACCTGGTGCAGATCCTGTTCGGCCTGTACAAGGGGGAAAAGGAGGACTTCCTCCAAACGAACCCTCTGAATGGGTTTTCCATGAACAACCCTCAGGGCTGGGTAAGCGAACACTTTTAAGGGCTCAACCCGTGCTTTTAGAGTTTAAGCTTCTTACACTATGTCTTGGCGCAGGCTGCGCCGATTATGGAGGACATGATAAGTCCGGCTCGCAACCCGAGGATCGAGGAGATCCCAAGATCCGCCTTGAAGAGGATCCGGATATCAAGGTGGAGCTGATCGACGGGGTGTTTCACCAGCTCAGCATGGACAACGCTTTGGTCGCCATTACGGCGGACTACCCCGGATTATATCCGGCTTCCCAGGTGATTGTGACCGAGGTTCGGACACCATTATCTCTTCCTTGCCCATTTATGACCTTCGCGAACGATGGTGTTTTACAGGAAGCACCTTCAAGGCGGGAAGCCGAGCCTGCGGCGGTTGACCAACAAAGGCCAGTCCGGACCAGCAGGCGGAAAAGGAGCGCGGCACGGACCGAAATGTCGCCGCAAAGGTATAGCTCATATTTAAATATTCAGAGCAACGTTCCTAGGAAGCGTCTGAGTGCTCATGATCCTTTATAGGAGAAAAAGCGCCCGCCGGACTGCGGGCGTAGAGGTTGCCAATCCGGCCTATACCGGCCAGGCTCCAGCGCCCGGTCAGGAGGGGGAGGCAAGCGCAAGGCGCGGGCCAGGTACTCCGCCAACGGAGGATGCCGACCGACTGTCCGCCACCAAGTCGGAGGTGGAGAGCGCCATGAACCATAGGCGCTGCCGGACAGTATTTCGTGAAGCATGCTTCTCCCCTGAGGCGCTGGACGCCTTTAACACGGGGACGCACCTCCGTGCTGCAAGAAGATGGTTTTACGAGCCACGGGCGATATGTAAAAGACATACGGGTAAGGGAATTTAATGGTTATATATGCCAGTAGCCCCCGAGACTTAAAGTAGTTATGTTAACTGATTTAAGGATCATTTGAAATGCATGTTCTTACCGAGAAGAATGCCCAGCTGTCTCAGGAGCTGCAAGAATGCAAGGCCCAACTTGAGGCCGCACTTGCTGCCGTAGGAGGGAACACAGAGGCCCCTCCTGGTAACACATTTGTTTGGTAAATAGAAGTGCTTGTGCGGTGTGCGCGTAAGTCTAATAATGACATTGCAGGTGCTACCGGACTAGATCCGGACAGGCAGGAAATGTTGCGCCAGCTGAAGGCCGGCGAGAGGGTGTTGAATAGAGTACAACAGGAAAGGAACAAGCTTCAAGATGCCCACGCCCAGCTTGGAGAAGAGCTGAAAGGCGTTCAGGTCGAGCTGTCCGGCTCCGTTAAGGAGAATCAGCGGCTTCGTCGCGGCATCTATAGTAAGTGCTTGAGCGAACTCCTTTGAAAATAAGAGTTCGGCGAGGAAGTCAATTGACAGAATATGTCTTGTAGGTATACTCACAGGTCACCCTGCAGAGGAGATGCCCGTATTGACGGGTGATCAACTTCCCGAGCTGTTGCAACTGCTCGAACGAGTTCGGCAGGCGATGAGCGGCGTCGTCCGGGCATTATGGCCAGCCGTCTCCCTACCCGAGGGCCTTGGGGAGCTTGCGGAGAAACTCCAGGATGTGCGGCGGCGCTTCCATTTATGGAAGATTTCGGCCTGCCGCCAGGGTGCCAGGGAGGCTTGGGCCATGGTGAAGACGCGGTACAAGAAGGCGGATCCCAACCACATGGCCGAAGTTGGACCGATGGGGCCCGATGGGCAGGAGATCCCTGTGAGTTTAGTATACATCCAAGTAGAGGTGGCTGCTAAATTTTCCCAACGGGACTGTAAGTTAGACAGCCTGTTAGATGGGATTGAGGAGGAATACAATCAGTAAATTTGATTATGTATTGAAAATAACATGTGAAATGCCTTCTAGCCGGATTGTAGATCGTTTGTCTTTGCCGACCTTTTCGCTTCGACCTCGGGACCCTAGAGTACGGAGTGTGTCCGAATACCTTTTGGTTAAAAACAACCGGGTATGCATGGAGACCGGTAGCGTAGGGGTCATTAGTGCTTTATCGGACAAGTGCCCAACTAGTTATGTTATATTACATGGTTAGTAAGAAACATCTTCCGGGAGAATAGTTCCGTTAAGGGTTCCTTTCCACAGGAGGCATGCCCTAAAGTGCATGTCCGGATGTGAAAAAGAAAAAAACATCTGGGGCAGATAAGCGGTAGGTAAAAATCATCTTTTAAGTCACCGACCGAATATTCCCTTAAGAACGCTAGCTTCGGCTTCACCCAGTCGAGGTACACGTCCGGTGACCGGCAATAATAATCGCAGAGGTGCTCCTTTACCTCCTAGCGAACAATCGGGAGCGAGGGGTAAGCACAGGAGCCAGGCAACCCAGCTTGGCCAAAACTTAAGTCATATCGATGCATATAATGGTGAGTAAAAGGTACATGTGGAAGCATGACACATGTTGGGCATGAAGCCCTTATAGTTGAGCTTCTGGAAAAGAAGCCCCCAGGTATAATGAGTGCGGATAGCACATCAAGTGTATGCTAGTAGGCCCTTTGAGGACCTTTTAGTAGAAGGGTTAAGAAAAGAAAGGGAAACAAAGGACAGCTGCAGTATAAAAATTTGAACGGGGGGAGGGGACGAACCCTTAGTCTGGCACTAGGCGTAAAATCTTCGGAGGCGGGCTGCGTTCCATGGGTTCGGCTCGAGTCGGTTGTCCGACGCATTTCGTAGACGGTACGCCCCGCCGGTCAGGACTTGGTCGATGATGAAGGGGCCCTCCCATTTGGGCTTGAGCTTGTCCTTTTTCTTGTCCGGCAGGCGTAGAACTAGTTCGCCAACGTTGTAAGTCTTGGCCCGTACTTCTCTGCTTTGATATCTTGAGCTGCTGCGATAAAATGCGGAGCGAGCCTTGGCGGCGTCGCGTTCCTCCTCAATGCGTCCAAGCTGTCCTGCCGATCCAGCTCGGCTTCTCGTTCTCGTACATGCGCTTTTCGAGGTGAGTCATGAATGATGTCACAGGCGAAGCGCCTCTGCGCCGTATACCATGAAGAATGGTGTAAATCCGTAGTAAGGTTGGGCGTTGTCCGCAGCCCCAGTCTGGTCGAGCTCCTCTACCCAAAGGCGTGTCTGATTTTGTAAGTGACCGCACTAGTGCGGGTTTAATGCCGCTCATTATTAGACCATTTGCTCGTTCCACTTGACCGTTGGTTTGAGGGTGATAGGCGAGCGTGAGTCGAGCTTAATGCCCATGTTTTTGCACCATGACTTAACCTCGTCGGCCGTGAAGTTTGTGCCGTTGTTGGTAATGATGCTGTGGGGGACACCGTAACGGTGTACGACCCCGGATATAAAGTCTATCTGGTCCGGACTCTGCCGTTTTGACCGGTTTGGCCTCTATCCATTTGGTGAATTTATCCACCATGACCAATAGGTACCTTGGCTTGTGGGTTCCCCCTTTAAGGGGTCCAACCATATCAAGCCCCGGACGCGAACGGCGGGTAATGGGTATAGTTTTGAGGCGGTGGGTGGCATATGGCTCGATTAGCAAAGAGTCGACAACCGACGCATCTCGGACTAAGTCTGGGCATTTGCCCGAGCCGTCGACCAATAAAATCTGTACGGAATGCCTTTCCTACAAGGGCCGGGCTGCTGCGTGGTGTCCGCCTAGTCAGCATGAATTTCAGCGGGAGGTTTCGCCCTTCCTCTTGGAGATACACCTTTGAAGGACTCGGTTGTACTTTTCTTATAAAGTTCTCCCTCATGGACCTTGTAGGCTTTCGATCACGGACTATCGTGGGCCTCATTTTGGTCTTGGGAAGTTCCTTTCTAAGCAAATAGGCTAGGGATGGTTCCGTCCGCAGGCGATTCTTGCCATTATGCCGTGGGCTGAAGGTGTTATGTCATCGGTGAATCGCCGGTTGGCGCGGTTGTTTCTGGTTTGTCATTTCCGGACTCCCCTTCCCATAGTACGGACGGCTTGAAGAGCCGTTCCAGGAAGATATTTGGAGGGACAGCGTCACGTTTTGCGCCGATGCGTGCCAGTACGTCGGCTGCTTGGTTATTTTCTCAGCCTACGTGATGGAATTCATGTCCTTCAAACCGAGCCGACATTTGTAGGATAGCATTGCGATATGCTGCCATTTTTGGATCCTTGGCGTCAAAGTCTCCGTTTATTTGGGATATTGCAAGGTTTGAATCCCCGCGCACCTCTAGGCGTTGAATGCCCATGGAGATTGCCATCCGGAGACCATGTAGAAGGGCCTCGTATTCGGCTGCGTTGTTGGAGTCTGTGTACATTATTTGAAGTACGTATTGGACTGTGTCCCCGGTTGGGGACGTCAAGACGACGCCAGCCCCCAGTCCGGCTAACATTTTGGAGCCGTCGAAGTGCATAGTCCAATTGAAGTATCGCCGTACTCTTTAGGGAGTTAAACCGTCATCCATTCAGCGACGAAGTCAGCCAAAACTTGTGACTTTATAGCTCGCCGAGGCTTGTAGGTTATATCGAATGGTAGGAGCTCAATGGCCCATTTGCAATCCTACCCGTTCGTCGCGGTTGTTTATAATGTCATTGAGTGGTACTTGAGGCCATTGTTATCGAACACTCGAAAGTAGTGTCGGACTTCCGGATGCCATGAACACGCGTCGCTATCTTTTGATAGTGCGGGTAGCAGGACTTGTAGGGTGTTAACACGGTGGATCGTAGTACACTGGTTTTGAAGAGGGAATTTATGCCCTTACGTCTCTCGTTCAACAGCGAGTACCGCACTTACAACTTGATGTGTTGCTGCGATGTATAACAACATAGGTTCGCCTAGGTTTGGCGCGGCTAAGAGCAGTTGTTGCCAATATGGCCTTTATTTCTTGAGTCCAGCGGTGGCGGCATCCGTCCACTCGAAGTGTTGGTGCGCCTAAGGGCCTTGATAAAGGCAATGCCTTTTCTCCCAAGCGGGAGATAAAACGGCTTAGGGCTGCCACGCATCCTGTCAATTTGTGTATCTGTTTGAGGTCTTTTGGAATATCCAACTGTGACAGAGCTCGAATTTTAGCCGGGTTTGCGCCCACGGTGTATGAACGGGGCTGATAGGTAGGGTGGTTGTGTCACATCTGAGTGAAGTTACAAACCTGCCCCTATTGAAAATATTTGCCTACATCGATTTCGGCCGAGTCGAGTTTGTTTTGCCTCCCACCGTGTATGAATGGGGAATGGAGGTAGAGACAGAGGTCTTTCGGACGAGCTTGAATCAAATGTGTTTTGCCGCCCATGTTTGACGCCCACCGTGTCGGAATGGGCTCACAGGCGGTCGTGTCACGTCTAATTGAAGTTACTAACCTACCCCTATTTAGAGCGGTGGAAATCGGGCGATGGATTATGTCGTGTAATGGGTGAGCAGTAATTTCCATCTCCCAAACACTTGGCTTCGGGCAGCCGACGTGGGAGTGGACATTTTGCTGCTTCTTTCGAATTTTGGGACAATAAGCATCTACGTTTACCCTGGCAACTAAATTCGAATCCATTTTGTATTCCTATATGAATCTTTATAAATCATTCTATGTGTTTTTATATATCTTCAAAAGGGCGACAAAGATGTATTCCACAGTCATATATGAATAAGGTTTACAAATGCCGATACTCAAATTCAGAAACTAGAATCCAGTTTAAGGTGAATTCGAATATTTGGAACACTTCATGTCCAACTCAAATGTCACACGCAGCATAATGTGTACTCCCATTTATATATGTACACAAGCGATGTATGAAGATTCAAATACCGAGTCAATCAACCAAGAATGTACAGAACTAACAGACATATAAACACTTATAGAGTATATGGATCAATAATATCAACTAACATACATAAGCCAGACATTTGTATTTTTTTTTTGGCTACATGACATCCTTTTTTAGCCAGCATCTTGGCCCTTTCCAATGCGTGCCCCTTATGGTCCATCTATACTACTACTATTGCTGAATGCACATTCAGCCCGATTGGCATATTTGTAGGTCTGGCACGACAATCCAAATGAAATGTCTCCGAGTCTTATCAATTAATACAGACTTGTGCTCAAATAAAATTACAAACCAAAAACAAAAAAACAATTATTACATGATCTCTAAAACAAATGGTTTGATTGATTACATGAACAGATAACACAAAGGTTATTCAACTATGGAAAGAACATTTCACCTATGATTTACCAAGTAGGAATTTAATTTCCTTTTTCCTTGAGGACCTTAACAATGGTCGAGTCTCAGCTTGCTTCGTTTTGAAATCCACCAAATATTTAATGGTTGTCTTGAGTCTCGCTTGTGATTGTGCTGTTTGCTTCCTCAACATGTCAACTTCATCTCTAAGTGCTGAAGCGAGAATCTCTTTCTACCACTAATTTAGCCTCTAGAGCATCAGCGGTTGGCAATTCATAATGCACGATTGGGCCGGTGTCCTTTGTTGTGGGATGATGCAACGTCCATGGGGACCACGCTCTTTGATCTTGGGCTAACCTGTTTTGCCATTAAAGTTCCGATTGGATTCAGAAAAGTTGAAGTTAACAAAACATCTCAACTGGGAGTTATAACAGCAAACCAGTTAAACAAACAAGGAATTAAAGAGTTTCAATTGGATGCTGAAAAGTACTCCCTCCGTCCCATAATGTAAGATGTTTTTAACACTATGCTAGTGTCAAAAAACGTCCTATATTATGGGACGGAGGGAGTAGTTATTAACATCATTGTAACCCGCTGTTGCAGCAATAAAGCATTTAAAGAAACAAGTAGATATTTAAGTTAAGGCAAATAGGTAATTCTTAACAGTAAGTATCAAACACATAGATAGGTGCAGTCTACAATATGATTAACAGGTTGTGCCATTATGTAATCAGTAGCAAACTAAATTAAGCCAAGCAACATAATTGAACAATTTTCCAATAAGTGGCTAACTAAAATTCGAGAAGCGTATGGCGAACTTACGTTGGTTCTTTATGCAGCCCTTTGCAACTTCTTTTAAACACAAGGTTGTACAAAGGAGTCCATGGCATCAATTGCTTGGATCGCACTCCCAATACTTCTTTCTTCCCATCTTTGCATGGGTAAGTCGAATGGTTAATTTGGTAAGATGGTGCGTCCTTGATATGTTATATGAGGGCGTGTAGTCGAGACTAGTTGTAGCCAAACACATCACATCGGCTTTTCTTGTATATTTCATGAGATTACTTTTGGCATATCGAGATCTAAGCAATCTACAATAGGATGAAAAGGCGGCATCCTTCACATTATTGGCGAACTCGGTTCATAGAAACAAGCAATTCAACCATTACGTGGGTAAATCAAAAGCGCCACTGGAATATTTTTCACTATCCAATCATACGCATAAAAAGGGTGACGCCACCATAGGGGCTGGTATGGGCGGCCGCCTCGGTGGCTGGAAAGTGTGCACCTAGTTTGAGTCGTCCAGGTTGGCCCACGCTAGTTTTGTTCGTCCCAACGCACGAGCAGGAAATGTAAAAAATGAAGAAAAATGTTTCAATTTGGATGGTCCAATAACATAAGTGCAAGGCAGGCCCTATAGCAGGCTCGCGGCCCATACGAGCGCCTCCCATATCGATCGACAGTAGGAAAAATCCCAATTCATTCGCTTCACCTCCGACCGTTCGCTCCTAACCTAGCCGCCGCTTGGACAGACCGACACAGCACTTCCTCGCACCCTCGTTGGAGGCGGTCGCGGGCTTCAAGCGAGCGGAAGGACAAGAAGATGAAGATCCAACCACAGGTGTAGCTGCGTGGGAGGCAGCGGCGGCAAAGACGGGCATGGCATCGAGCTTGCGTAAACAACAAAGCATGACTTGCAAGAGTAGCATGCGCAATGGCAGGTACATCACATCCCTGATTATATCTAATTCAACTCTTCAATTTCTGGCCAATAGTTAAACCTGACGGTGTTGTAAAACTGCTTGTATGTAGGGAATCTATGAGAAAATCAAACCAATTTCTACTTATTTTATAACCCCCCCAATCAATACTGAACTGATTGAATCTGATGTGTCTAATCAAGTTTCCGGTGCAAACATACAAGCTCATGTTGTTCTTGAGCCTGAAGTGTCTAATGAACAGACTGCTAATGAAGGATTTGATGCAAATATTTTACATGCTCCTGGTGATGAACATATAGTGTCTAATGAGGGATCTAATGCAAGCATTTTGCAAGCTCATTGAAGGATTTAGTGTCTAATGATGATCTACTATGTTGAGAGAGATAGAGATTTGCAGGCATTGATGACAAGCAAATTATAGTGCATTTTCATAGCTTGAGGAAACGTCGAGGCCATCTACCAGAAAGTCCCCGTATCATGACAACATAGCATAAATACTTTACTAATCTGTTGTTTGAAACTATGGCATACTTGTGCAGGATAGATATATTGATATGCGGTTTGACTGGTTATCGTGCAATTACACTTCGATATTTTCAGCGGAGAATGAATAATTCAAGCAGTGTATGCAGACCATGTTTGTAGTCCTTGTACACCATGTTGCATTTTGTGGTTTTTGGTGCTTGCATCATTTAGTGTTTATAATCTGAACTACTTTGGATCATTAGCTGGTTTTCAAAGTGCATGTAGCTTCACATTTCTCAAGTTATCTTGATTTCTGGAGTGCAAATGCCTTCATATTTTTTAAGTTAAATGTTCGCCCCTGGTAACTTGAATTCGTGGATCAGCCACTGCACACAAATCATACACGAATGCCAGTACGAATTTAATGAAATGCAGGGACTTATGCTAGCTCGTTGTACAGGCTCACTGCAGCTCTGCTTGCGCTTGGGATGTTCCATGTACAAGTCCATGTTACCACTTGCTTGGATGTGCAGGCCTTGTACTCCTTGCATCCCCCTATGCATTTTTGACACGGCAAATGGTTGATCAAATAAGAGGAATCGACCTTGATGTTGTACCGGAGGACAGATACTTACAAGGTTATACGGGTGTGCAGGATGTGTACCAGATCCCATAGCGCCGTCATGCTTTGCTAAAAAAATGGATTTGCTTGTTTCAGATGATATCTCCAGAAGAAATAAGAGTTAAAGTCAGAGTTGCATAGGTGTGTAAGCTAAGAGAGCAGTGAAAGGATATCCAAACATCATCGGGCAAAGTGCACAAGGGAGTGATGTGTGGATACCTAGTTTGGGCGGCGTTTGGGCATGCTCGCCTAGCTAGTGTGCGGGTCACTTGAGCCGTTGAGGGTGATCTTGTTGGCGTTGGCTGGCTGCGCACAGATGCAGATCTTGAGTGGCAGCAGAGTGCTACGATGCGGTGAACGAGACCGTTGGTGAAGCCCCAACAGCCTCGGGGGGCGGAGGTGCGACGATGTGCTCGGTGAAGTAGCCCCGGTGAGCTGGGAGACAGCGTCGGTGAAGCGCACCTGATGTGATGGAACTTGGTGTCTATGAGGCACGTCGGTTGCGGCGGCCGACGTTGTCGATGGACCACCTGGTGCGGTGGAGGAGGGCGTAGATGAGGTAGCTCCGGTGTGGTGGTGAAGCGCGACCGTCGTCTTCGTCATTGTCGTCCGGCACAGAGGTGGGGAATGGTGGGGAAAGAGACGAGACGAGGGGCGATTCGAGGGCTGGCGGCGAATTAGGGATTTGAGAAATCTAGGCGTGGAAGGGGACGGTGGAGAAGAGAGATTTTGCAGGGCTGGAATTGGGACCGCCAGATATTTCAATCCGAAACGTGGAAGCGCGAACTTATATTGTCGTCGTCCTTTTGAGGGGGAGGGGGTCGGTGGCTGGGTGCTACGCGTCCGTCCGACACACGCGACCACTCTGACAGGACTATGCTTCGGTGCCTTAAGGCACCTGCCTTTGTGTCCATGACATGTGGGCCCAACGGTGGCTGGCCCAAATGTCGATCACCCAAGGGCGATTGCCTTTAAGGCACAAGCGGCGTCCACCCGACCACGACCCTGAGTGCACTGAGTGCGCCTACATTTGAGAATGCAAGCGAATCTTCTTTCATTTGCAAACGAATATGTATGTATTACCATGCCCGTGTTTTCCTTGCAATAATTAGTCATTCGAAATGAGATACTCCATCCGTTCACTTTTGTAAGTCGTTTCAGACAACTTAAAATGAAATATTTTGCACATTGTCTGGAATGTCTTCAAGGTCTTATAAAAGTGAACAGAGGGAGTACTATAAATTAATTAATGAGGAGTTATTTGAAAAAAAATCGAAACGGTACCCATGCTAACGTGGATTAGAGTGTGTCACATAATTAGTTATTTGAATTAGAGTGTGTGTCACGTAGTTAGTTATTTGAATTAGAGTGTGTGTCACGTAGCGATCTCCAATTCTAACGTGGATTTCGCATTTCACTGTATCCATGCTACTTTTTAATACAAATTCATATGTATATGATGAACACCATGGTAATGAGAAAAAATTTGGATGGGTTCAAACATATGACCTACAAAATAGCACAACAAATTGAGTCAATGTCAACTTTTCGAAACTTAGTATGGCACGAATTCCAAATAATTACCCGTATGCCTGGTCCTCGGTTCAAATCTTACAATGTACACCGAATTGAAACATCGATATTAAGTCTCGTACTATGTACATTCAAATGTTGTTTTAGCCCCCACAAGCACAAACGCTACATACTTCCTGTATTGGTCAATCTTCCTCTCCTAACCACCTTAGCAAGCTATCGGTTTCCAACACATGTTCATTCTCTCTCTCCATGTTTCGATCTCTAAGTCTCTCAACTACACAACCCCTTTTTCCACTCCTGTTACCAAATGTATTTACCTCACACACCCGCCATTGCACCCCATGCCGAGCTCTCTCTCCCCCCCTCTCCCTCTCACCCTCTCCCGCTAAATACATGCATTGCCTATCTAGGCCCCCCAACCTCTCGTGCGCATGCACGCACGTTGTATATCTAGGTCACTCCCTCGAGACTGTCTCACTCTTTCTTCCGCACGGCGGGCCACACTCGCTCAATCTCGCTCTCTTTATCTGAGTCTCGTTTAACCTTGTTTTCTTTCACACATAAATGATATATCTCCCTGTTCGGGCCTTGATCGACACACTCTATACCCTCTCACGCAGATTGTCTATCTAGGTCAGTCCATCCAAGCCGCCGCCACTCTTTCGACCTCATGGTGGGCCACGCTCACTCAATCTCTCTCTCTCTCTCTCTCTCTCTCTCTCTCTCTCTCTCTCTCTCTTTGTGTGTGTCTCTCTCTCTCTCTCTCTATCTCTCTCCGTATATCTCGATTGACCTCGCACTTTCTCGGACAAAAACGATATATCACCATGTTTGAGCCCAATTCGACCTATTCACATTGTATACTCTCTCACGCACATCGTCTATCTAGGTCACTCTCTCCAACCCGTCTCACTCTTTCAAGCGCATGGCGACCCTATGTGATCGGTTGACCTTGCTTCCTCCCACGCACGAAATATATCTACACGTCTGTGACTGGATCATCTCTCAAGCTCTATCATACAGCCCTCACCCTTACCAAAAGCTCAATCGGGCAATATCTCTCCGGAGCATATATATTTGTTCAATGAATGTCGGACCACACTCACTTTGTCTCTCTATCTATATGTCTCTCGATTGACCTCACTTTCTCACACCGTATCTTCCACGCGTTGAAGCTACTACCTCTCCATCTGTCGTGGATTTGTCACGGCAGATGTCCTAGTGAAAGGACTTAGTCGTGGAGCCATCGCTACGGGTTAAGTTGAAGGGGTTAAAGCGGACACAAAGACACAAGGGTTTATACTAGTTCGGCCCCTTCGATGAAGGTAAAAGCCTACATCTAGTTGTGATGGAATTGATGTGGTCTCGATGGCTAGGGAGCAAACAAGCTTCGCCTAGGCTCGAGTAGTTGTTGTCTGTCTTTGAACCGCCGTCGGGTCGTCCCCTTATATACACGGGTGACGCTCGTCGGTCCATAGAGTCCCAACTGGTTCATACTCGTATCCCGGTTGGTATCTCTCTATTCCTAACTTACAATACAAGTTTACATATCATGCGGCTTACGACTCTGAGTTTCTAAACCGACTACGGGCCTTGGGCCTTCATACGCTTATACTACTAATGAAGTTAACCCGGCCCGGGTAGGCGGTTCATGCCGATGGTAATATCCCCAACATTAGGCCCAGTTGATTTGAACTGGTTCATTTCAATCCTTCACAAAAATCTTTGTCTTCAACATCTTCTGGTAATTGGTAAACCGCCATGTCGTCATCATCTCTGGTTGCTGTAAACCGGCATGACATCATCACGAAGTTAACATTTATGACACCTTCTTTTATTAATAGATCTACGATACCCAAGGCATCAGCTCCACTTCCGAAATTTTGGCTCCTGGATTCGCGCGCCTGACACACGTCTGTTGCCTTATAAATAGGACCGAATGGTCATTTCCTTTTCTCCCCTTCGTCTCTTTCCCTTCGTCTTCCTCGCGTCGCCAGCCTCAGAGCTCCGCCGCCGCCATGGACCTCTGCACCATCTTGGGCCGATGCATCAACCTGAACGCACCAGAGCACCGTGGTATCCTTCCGCGTCTTCCTTGATTCTGGTAAGCCTTCTATTCTTCTTAACATAGATCTGTTCTAGGGTTCATGTTCTTGCCATGTTCATGCTCATACCCAGACTCCTGGATAGATCTATGAAACCCTGCTCTGACTAACAGTAGCTTTTTGGCACCCGCCTGTAGTTTTACACTCAAGTTTATAGATCTCATCCACATACCTGCCCATTGATTTACTTCCGTTCCGCTTTATCCTTTTGAATATTTTCTGTTTTTCTGAACTTGCTTCAGATCCGTTGCTACAATAAGACTTTGTGAAACTTGTTTTGCCATACTTTGCCATCTGCAATTGCCTTCAATGTTTAGATCAGGCGGTTTAACTTAATATAGAAAAAGTTAGTAAACCGGTATACACCATTAGTTCCCTTGTTGAACCGCCAGAATTCTTTATCCATATGATGCCACCTGGTAGAAATCCGGTTTACATGTACTGCCTCCGGTTTAACATTGTTCAAACCAGCACCTTCTTTTATCCAACATATTCTTGAACCGGAATCACCTATTTCTTGTAGGTCTCACCATGGCCAAACAAGTATATGAGTGCAATTGGGTTCCTTCTCGCGTCACAGAAACTCAGCTAGATGATTTAGTCTTGATCGGCGCTTTAGACAGCAAAGATACTATCCACTGGAGGGTTCCTGGTGATGAATGTCCTCCCACACCTCAAGAGGGAGAGGTTGTGATCTTTTGAGATCATTTAGCCCGAGGCTTCAAACCGCCTTGTTCTAAATTTTACCGGGATGTGTTAGCCAATTTTCAGCTCCGCCCAAGATATCGGCCCCATTACATTACCAACCTATGTCATTTCCAAGTGCTCTCGAGGTATACCTTCAAGAGGAGCCTTGATTGAATTGTTTAGAGGCTGCTTCCACTTAAACCGCCGCACAAAATTCATCGATGGCCCCAATACGAATTAGGCGGTATGGCAATTCAAAAAAGAAAAGAGATCACTTATCCCCACGCCAGACTACACAGTCACCCCAAGGAATGGAATGCAACATGGTTCTACTGCAAAGACACCTCCCCTGACAATGAAAATCCTTTGCCTGGCTTTCGTCCGGAGCGGCTCAGCAACACTCACCCCTTTCCACAAAGATTAAGTGCCAAGGAGAGAAGTAAATATGCTCCGCAACTATCCAAGCTCCGGGCCTTCATGGCCAACGGTTTAACAGGAATAGATCTTGCACGCTGTTGGATATCATGGAGCGTACTGCCTCTCAGCTGGCGCTCCAGTTTAATGTGCAAGTATACTGACAGCGTCGATGACCCACTCCGACACACTAAAATCCAGCTCTCCGATGACGAAGTCACAGATGCTATGAAGAAAATGTTGAACGAACCGGAACACCTCTGCGCTCAAACCGGCCTGCTTCCCTTCTGCACTACCAACAAACCGCCAGCTGTAAGATTTTGCTTGTATTTTTTACTGAACCTGTTACTGCTATTTCTATCTAACATCAACTGCTGCTTAACCAGGGGGATAATTCGTTTTGGAGCAAGAAGCTTCCGCAAGACAAACCGGAGAAAACAGAACGGTCAACCCGGCCAAAGACCAAGGTTATCAAGAAGCTGGCTTACAAAAGGAAAACCACCGCCTCATCTGATCCGGCTGTTGATGATGATGTGGGTAACTCAGACCTTGAGGTAGAACTCGATTCACTAGGCTTACTTTTTACACGCCTTATTGATGATGATACTTGTCAGGACGACGTTGAAGCCAGTAATGCTGATGTCGCTGAGGTAACTATTCTTTCTTCCGATTCAGATCCTTTGCCTTTGCCAAAACTTCGCTAGGCAAACCAGAAAGTTAAATTTTCTCACCCTCTTGCTTACTTGGATCCCAAATTTCTTATGAAGACTCGGCAACATGAAGCTCGCCCGCAACCCAAGCACAGCTGCGGTAGTTACCTCCGCCCGGTTACCAAACAGTCCGGTTCGAAAACGCCGCTCGAGGTCTCGACCTTTTATTAATTTATATCCTAAAGCGGGTTTCATCATCAACCTCTTAATCCATCCGACTCGATATCGGTTACTTCTCATTCATCCTGTGGTGAATAAATCGGCCACTCGCTGCCACCACCGAAAGCGGTTCTTGGGTAAGCTAGACTGAACATATGCTTCTGGTATACTATGTTATAACTTATACTATTCCTTGACTCCTTGTTTCTCTTTCAGGGCTAAACCCAAACCGAGCAAGAAAGCCCGTCTGGATAAAGCGGTCGAGGAAGGTGTTGCCCCTGAACAGGACAAAGCACCAGATCTTGAAGCGTTTGTTTATGAAGATGTTCCCAGTGACCCTCCTTTGCATGATGAGGTTGTTACTGAGAAGAGGCCTATCAATACTTCAGTGCCTGTTGACCAACCTACCAGCCCCGTCCGGATTGAAAAATCCCGCAGTCCTTCAAGACCTGCTGATAAACCGGTAGCACCAACGCAAACCGGCGAGTCCAAGGATGATGATGTTGTAATTACCAGAGTAGGCCGCTTTGAACCAGGGAATCCTGTCGCTTTAGCTAAGCATAATGTGAAAGAAGATTCTTCTGCCATGAACAAAGGCAAATGGGATGTTGATCTGGAAACATACGCTGCTCTGAGTGCCCAAGATCTTCATTCTGGTTACTTGAACCGGCTATATACTAGTTGGGACTGTGAAGCTGGCCTGGTAAAGATGATGAGAGATAAATTTGAGGTAACTTCCTTGTGCTTCTTCTTTCTTTAATTACTGCTACTGTACTAATCCTCCTAGCCCCCAAGGGCCGGTTTGTAACCTTCTTCAAACCGGGACTTGAATATAGTCCTCAATAGTTTGAAATCCATCAATATAGCCCCCAAGGGCCGGTTCAACTTAGTATAGTTAAACCGGGGCTCCAATAAAGATTCTAACATCAGAAAATAATTGAGCAAATAGCCATTAGCCCCCAAGTGCCAAGTTGAATACCTGTATTGAGCTTGGGACTTTGCGATTTAGTAATAGATGGCGAAGGTGCATTAGCCCCAAGTATCAAGCGTATAACTTGTTATGTGGTTGGTACTTGAAATTCTTGTACCGTTTGTTTAAAGCCAAGCACTATCTTTATGCAGGCTGAAGTGAGGATCAAAGAGGACGGATTCTTGATCTGTAGGAAACTTTGAAGACCCAACAAGCTGAAACCGACAAGGCAAGGGAAGAATTAACCAGCTTTGAGCATCCTGAGAACAGTGAAGGAGGGCTTCAAGAAGGAGCGGGCTGATTGGGCCTTGAGAAGGCGCTTTAATAAAAGAGCTGAAAACGCTAAAGCTGCCCTTAAACCGGTGGTAGATGAGTTGACGACCGTAAAGCGGCAAGTGCATGCCATGACTGCTGCTATCTTTGGTAAGCTCCTTTTCGTTTGTTTGACAACTTTTGCCTTCTTATAACAGATCCGGTTTGTGATCGTTCCTGTATTGTTGCAGGCACACGCATTGGTCACTTAGGGTCAGATGTTCGGAAGAAGTGAAGGCTGCCTACACCTTAATTGAATAGCTGTATCGGAGATATGACGGATCATCACCTGACATCTCATAACAATCCGGCACCCACTTTAATCCAAGATACTCGAAGAGGTTGTCAATGCTTCTGCCCGGATTGAAGAACTAAAGAAATCTGCTGCTCGAAGCGGAGCAATTAATGCCTTGATCGAGGCAAAGCATGGGTGCGGATTTCGATCTGTTGAAGCGACTCAAGGCTATCGGTTTGAAGGAAGATGGCTCAGAGTTCAATGAGGATGACCTGAGGGCGATAAACCGTGCAGTGCGCCCTCTAGCTTGCCAATTGGCTGAAGAGGCAGACTTGTCACATTATCAAGCTCAGTATAATGATCAGAACAAACGTGTGGCTGCACCAACTCTTGAAGCGTAGAATTTGATTCCTCCAAACCGTAAGCATACTTACGCTCCTGATATTGAACCGTCTTCTCTGATCCATGAAGAGGCTGTCTTTCAAGCTTTAATGGGAATCGTTGGACCCTTTGTTGATTTCCGGCCAATGGATAGAGATGAGGAAGTGAAGCGGCGGGATGATGAGCGAGCTTGAACGGAAACCGGTTTAAATAGCTACTTTATTATGATCCGCCGGAAGAACAATGATCTTATTTGGGCACGCGTTGCCTTGTAATAGAATAGCCAATACTTCGCTTTAAATATGCCTTCGTGCATAAAATCGATGCTTTTGCTTGAAATCCTCAATTTATATTTCCTGCAATCAGAAGATCTTGAACTGCGGTGGCGGTTATACCGCCAGCTGGTTTATGACCTTGATATATATATATATATATATATATCATCAAAGCATTTAAGACATATAACCAAATATGTGATACAAAATACCTGCCATCGCTGGGCATGAAGGTGGCTTAGCCAGGCTTGAAACGGAGGTTTGATAAACCATTACCGTCAAAGGGGAGAAAACAACTCCCATGTAAACCGTGCTGGGTTATTATGAGCCCCCCTGTTACTCCATGATGTTAACAGGAAAGGTAAACCGGGCATATTTATCCGGATTAAAAATGAACCAAATCCGTCAGCTGAACCGGTAAAAAAGTGTTGTTGGTTTAAAGGAAACACAACAAAAATTAAGGAATAGTCATAAAAGAAATATGGAAGCAAAGGCAATGACAAAAATCGTTTGCAAAAAACATGCTTTACTGAGCTGATCAGATGGTGTTACCATGGTCGGACAGGACCAAGCCCCCAATAGGAGTGACAATGGTTCACGTCAGCCAGGTCCCCAAATGAAACCGTGGCATATATGCCAATCAAAAGGCGTGG
The DNA here is from genome assembly GCA_021437245.1 of Aegilops speltoides. Taxonomy (NCBI): domain Eukaryota; kingdom Viridiplantae; phylum Streptophyta; class Magnoliopsida; order Poales; family Poaceae; genus Aegilops; species Aegilops speltoides. The sequence goes on along the minus strand of CM038142.1, from coordinate 188,455,841 downwards.
CAATGGTTCGGGTTCGACCAAGCCCCCAAGTGATTTTGTGGCCTTAGGCCGATCAAGAGGCGTGACTGGTTCAGACTTGACCATGTCCCCAAGTGATCTGGTGGCTTTCGCCTATCAAAAGGCGTCGCTTTGGTTTGGACACGACCAAGGCCCCAAGTGATATGAAAAGCAAATTTCAAGGGGTAAACCGGAGGCCGCTTTAAAACAGAACCACTCCATGTAACCACACATAATATGAAAGGACAGAGACCCCGCTTTAGCTGAGGCTCCGGTTTTATTATATCAAAGATAATATATACACTGTCATAATATGTACATAGATAGAGCAAATGGCTCAGGTGTAGTAAGGCCGAAGATGAGCTATGTTCCACGGCCTGTTGGTCTCCTCCTCTAATGTGCGTGAGTCTTTATGCTCTCGAATATCAATCAGATAGTACAACCCGTTGTGCAGATTCTTGCTGACCACGAAAGGTCCCTCCCAAGGTGGGGATAACTTGTGCATATCCGTCTGGTCTTGGATGAGCCGAAGCACCAAATCTCCTTCTTGAAAAGTTCTAGTTCTGACCCGGCGACTATGATAGCGACGAAGATCTTGTTGATAAATCACCGAGCGGGCAGCCGCTATGTCACGCTCCTCATCCAATAGGTCCAAAGCGTCTTGTCGTGCTATCTCATTGTCCGCTTCAACATAAGCCACCACACGAGGCGAATCGTGCCGGATATCACTAGGGAGAACCGCCTCCGCTCCGTAGACCATAAAAACGGCATGTATCCTGTAGACCGGCTGGGCATAGTGTTGATACTCCATAGCACAGATGGTAGCTCTTCAACCCAACATCCCGGTGTTCTTTGCAATGGAACCATAAGCCGGGGTTTGATGCCTCGCAAGATCTCTTGATTAGCTCGTTCTGCCTGCCCATTGGGTGGGGTGAGCCCTTTGTTGATCGTCAAGTCGGATGTGCTCACGTTCACGAAATTCCTTCATAGCACCCTTGGATAAATTGGTACCGTTGTTAGTAATGATCTTGTGTGGAAAGCCAAACGGAAAATCACCTTTTAATGGCGCACGGCAGTAGCTGCATCACACTTGCCGACAGGGCTCGCTTCAACCCACTTGGTAAACTTGTCAACCGCCACCAAAAGGTGGGTTTTCTTATCCTTGGATCTTTTAAAAGGTCCAACCATATCCAGCCCCCATGTTGCAAGCGGCCAAGTAATTGGAATCATCCTCAATTCTTGAGCGGCACATGAGCACGCATATGAAATTTTCGACAGCCATCACACAGTTTAACCAAGTCCTCCGTGATCGGCATGAGTGTCAACCAAGAGAACCCGTGATTTAAACGCCTTTGCCACGAGACTTTGAACCGGCATGGTGACCACAATCCCCTTCATGGATTTCACGTAAGATTTCACAGCCTTCCTCCGGAGAAACGCAGCGTTGAAACGCCCTTGATACACTGCAATGATGCAATTCGCCATTGACAATTGTCATAGACTTGGATCGCCGGACTATCTGCCTGGCTAGAGTCTCATCCTCTGGCAACTCTCCCCGGTTCATGTACGCAAGATAAGGAACTGTCCAATCCGGTATAATATGCAGGGCTGCCACCAATTGAGCCTCCGGATCAGGAATAGCCAAATCCACTTCACCCGGGAGTTTGACTGACGGGTTGTGCAACACATCAAGAAAGACATTAGGCGGGACCGGTTTACGTTGAGAGCCCAACCGGCTTAAAGCATCCGCCACTTCATTTTTTCGACGATCCACATGCTCCACATGATAACCTTTGAAGTGACCCGCAACAATATCCACCTCACGACGATATGCAGCCATAAGCGGGTCCTTAGAATCCCAAGTGCCAGACACCTGTTGAGCCACGAGGTCCGAGTCACCGAAGCACTTAACCCGACTTAGATTCATCTCCTTAGCCATCCGGAGACCATGGAGCAAAGCTTCATACTCAGCTGCATTATTAGTACAAGGGAACAATAAGCGGAGAACATAACAAAACTTATCACCTCGTGGGGAAGTTAATCGACTCGACCCTCGAGCCTTCAATTGCTGGATCCATCAAAATGGATAGTCCAATACGTGTGATCCGGCTTCTCCTCTGGTGCTTGCAACTCTGTCCAATCATTGATGAAATCAACAAGTGCTTGAGACTTCACTGCCGTCTGAGGTACGTATTTCAATCCGTGCGGCCCAAGTTCTGTAGCCCACTTGGCAATCCGCCGATCGCCTCCGGTTACGTATTATATCGCCCAAGGAGCTAGGCCGACCACCGTGATGGGGTGCCCTTGGAAATCTGCTTCAACTTCCGGCTTGCCATAAAACTCCATATACCAACTTTTGCCAATGCGGATACCTTTGCTTAGATTCAATAAGCACCTCGCCGATATAGTAAACCGCCGCTGAACGGATATTCCTTGCCCGCCTCTTGCGTTCTACCACAATAGCCACGCTAACTGCGCGAGCATTGGCGCTACATATAATAATAACGGCTCCTTGTTGACCGGAGCTGCAAGAACGGGCGGATTGGCTAATTGCCGCTTCAAGTCCTCCAACGCTTCATCGGCGGCGGACTCAGATGAATTGATCTATCTTTCTCAGCATCTAGTATAAAGGATGGCCTTCTCGAGGCGGTGATAAACCGCTCGGTCAGCAATCTGACGTGCCAAACGTTGAACATCGTTGATGCACTTCGGTTTAGCCAGGGAGGTGATAGCCGTAATCTTCTCCGGATTAGCCTCAATTCCTCTGTTGGACACAAGAAAGCCCAGCAACTTGCCTGCCGGAACACCAAAAACACATTTGGCCGGGTTAAGCATCATCTTGTAAACCCGCAAGTTGTCAAAGGTTTCCCGCAAATCATCAAGCAGCGTCTCCTTCTGCCTTGACTTGACTACAATATCATCCACATAGGCGTGCACATTACGGCCAATCTGTTTATGCAGGCAGTTCTGTACACACCGTTGATAAGTGGCTTGGGCGCTCTTGAGCCCAAAGGGCATAGATACATAGCGAAGGCTCAAAGGGAGTAATAAGCGTCGTCTTCTCCTGGTCCTTAACCGCCATTTTGATCGATGATACCCGTAGTATGCATCCAAAAACTCAAGCGCCACAACCCGCCGTGGCATCAATAATCTGGTCGATGCGAGGGAGGGCAAAAGGATCCATTGGACAAGCCTTGTTAAGATCCGTGTAATCCACACACATCGCCAAGTGCCGTTTTCTTAAGAACCAGCACGGATTAGCAAGCCACTCTGGATGGAACACTTCAATGATAAAGCCGGTTGCTAAGAGCACGCCACTTCCTCTCAATAGCCTTGCGCCTTTCTCGTTAAACCGGTGGAGAAATTGCTTGACCGGTTTATACTTGGGATCAACATTAAGAGTGTGCTCACGAGTTCCTCGGACACACGGCATGTCGAAGGCTTCCATGCAAAATGTCCCGATTCTCACGGATGAACTCGATGAGCGCGCTTTCCTATTTAGGATCCAAGTTGGCACTGACAGTGAACTGCTTGGACGAATCGCCGAGCACGAAGTCAACAAGCTTGGTCTCAGCCGCCGATTTGAACTTCAGATCTGAATCATGCTCCATAGTTGGCTTCTTCAAAGGGGTCATGTCCGCCGGATCAACATTGTCCCTATAATATTTCAACTCCTCCGTGGCACAAACCGACTCTGCATAGGCCGCATCGCCTTCCTCACATTCCAAGGCAATCTTGCGGCTCCCATGAACCGTTATTGTCCCCTTGTGGCCCGGCATCTTGAGCTGCAAATAGATATAACAAGGCCGTGCCATGAATTTGGTATAAGCCGGCCGCCCAAACAGGGCGTGATACAGGCTTCGGATTTTCACCACCTCAAAGGTTAGTGTCTCGGATCGGGAATCATGCTCGTCCCCAAAAGCCACCTCCATGGCTATCTTACCAACAGGATATGCTGATTTGCCAGGCACCACATGTAACGCCCTCGATGCGGCTATATCTCCCACGTGTTGAAGCACGACTTAGAGGCATAACCGCATTGAAAGCAATGTCGCAAGTGAGGTAATCTTCACACAACCCAAGTAATACATAAGGGAAAGAGATACATAGTTGGCTTACAATCGCCACTTCACACAATTACATGAATAAAGCATTACATCATCCAGATACAATCAAGGTCCGACTACGGAACCAAAATAACAGAAGAACCCCAAATGCGACAAAGGTCCACGATCGACCCCAACTGGGCTCCACTACTGATCAACTAGAACGAAACAACACAAAGGGCAAGATCTTCAACGAGCTCCTCCTTGAGCTTGGTTGCGTCACCGCTTTCGGTAACATAGGCACACGCAAACTGGTTTGGAAATATCTGGTGAGCCACGGGACTCGAGCAATCTCGCACCCGCGAGATCAAGACTATTTAAGCTTATGGGTAAGGTAAAGGCATGAGGTGGAGCTGCGACAAGCGACTAGCATATATGGTGGCTACCATACGCAAAAGAGAGCGAGAAGAGAAGGCAAAGCACGGTCGATAAAAGTATGATCAAGAAGTGATCCTATAGCAACCTCGTCAAGCATAACTCCAACACGTGTTCACTTCCGGACTCCACGGAAAGAGACCATCACGGTAACACCGCGGTTGATGTATTTTAATTAAGGTCAACTTCAGGTTTTCTACAACGGACATTAACAAATTCCCATCGCCACATAACCATGGCACGGCTCTCGAAAGTTTAAACCTGCAGGGTGTCCCAACTTAGCCCATTACAAGCTCTCGCGATCATCGAAGGAATAGACCTTCACCCAAGACACTCCGATCAGACTCGGTATCCGGTACATCAAGACATTTCGACAATGGTAAAACAAGACCAGCAAAGCCGCCCGATCGCCGACAAATCCCGATAGGAGCTGCACATATCTCGTTCTCGAGGCAACACCGGATGAGACATCCTACGAGTAAAACCAAACCTCGAGTTGCCCGAGGGGCCCCGATCTACTCGGTTCGAACCAGCACTTAGACAAGCACCGCCCGGGGCTGAAATAAAGATGACCCTCGGCTCCGAAACCCAAGGGAAAAAAAGGGCTAGGTGAGGCAAATGGTAAAAGTCAATGTTGGGCCTTCTTTGGACAAGTTTTATTCAAAGCGAACCGTCGGGGGTCCCATAAATCACCCGACCGCGTAAGGAACGCAAAATCCGGGAACATAACACCGGTATGACGGAAACTAGGGCGGCAAGAGTGGAACAAAACACCAGGCATAAGGCCGAGCCTTCCACCCTTTACCAAGTATATAGATGCATTAATTAAATAAGATATATTGTGATATCCCAACAAGTAAACATGTTCCATCAAGGAACAACATCTCCATGTTCCAACAAGGAACAATCTTCAATCTTCACCTGCAACTAACAACGCTATAAGAGGGGCTGAGCAAAGCGGTAACATAGCCAAACAACGGTTTGCTAGGAATGGTGTCAAAGGTTAGAGGTTCATGGCAATTTGGGAGGCTGACAAGCAAAAGGGTAGGCATCGTAGCATTGGCATAGCAAAAGAGCGAGCAAACTAGCATAGCAAAGATAGTAGTGATTTCAAGGGTATGATCATCTTGCCTGAAATCCCGCAAGGAAGAAGAACGATTCCATGAAGAAGACAAACGGACGTAGACGAACGGATCCTCACAACTCCGGAACGAAACCGAAGCTAACGAGAGAAGCAAACCGGAAAGAAGAAAACAATATAGTAAACAACCCTCACATAAACATGGCATGATGCGCAAACAAGTATGATGCATGTCCGGTTTAATGAGGCATGGCATGGCATGGCAAAGTGCACAAGCAATCCTACAACTTAAGTGGAGCTCAATATGCAGCGGTGCATATTGATGAAACACCACGACAAGTTATTTAGTTCGATCTCGTTTATGTACCCAACAATATTAAATGTTGTTAAACATGGCAAGGGGTGAAGCAAATGAAAACTACCTATCTAGGCAAGTTTAAATGAGGCCGGAACAACAAACAACAAGTCCGGAAAGTCCCCATGTGCATATTTATAGATTAGGTACTGTTCTGCCCTAAACACAATTTTAGAGTTGTTAAACAGGAAAATAAAGTGGACCATGTTAATCTAGGCATTTTCCACCCCATTTACATATAAAGTTTATTAAAATCAGAGTTACGGTCATTTAGTTATGAATTAAATCATTTTAACATGGCATTAGAGCAAATTAATGCAAACAACATTTTAAACATTTCAAACATGGATGAAAGTGACATATTATGAAACTAGATGAAAAACTAAGCATTTTACATATATAAGTTGTTTTAATCCGATGCACGGTTGTGGAGTTATTAAATGCATGAAGATGAGGGTGCAATCTGCAAATCTGCCAATTCCTTGGAAATTAGGAAATTCCCGAGCAGAAAAAAAAAACGGACGGGCGCATAATAGCAAAACGACGCCGGGCGCTGGATAGAGAGGCGGCGCTCACCTTGCGGCCTAGAGGGCCGGCTCGGTGTTGGGCCGGGCGGGAGGCTGGAGGCGCTTTATGGCTGGCCGGCTTGGGCAGGGCCTGAGCAGCGACGGAGGAGCAGCTCCTCTGCTCCCTCCCGAGCACGATTCATGGCGGCGGCGGTGGTTGACCTCGCCGGATCCGCCGGGAGGAGCGGCCGGCGACGCGGGCCGAAAGCGGCGGACGGGCGGCTGATGAGGGCTGGCGAGAAGGGGCGCTGAGGGAGCATGGACATGGCGAAGCGAATGGCGGCGGCGGCTGCAGAGGACAGGTCGGGCGGCAGCGAAGCGGCACGGAGGCCGAGGCCGGCGGGACCCGGGCGGGCACGCGCGAGGCGGGCGGCTTTCGGGCGGGGAACGCGGGCGGCCTGGGCGCGCTTGACAGGGGTGGCGGGCACGCTGGCGAAGGGGCGGCGCGGCGGGCGAGGCGAAGGCGGGCGGCGCGAGCGGCGCAGGGGAGCGGGCGGCGCTGCGGCGGCGGCGGGGGGGCGGGCGCGGCCGGCATGGTTTCGCTGGCAGCAGCGCGGGGTGGACGGGGCGGCGGCCACGTGGCGTGCGGATAGGCTGGGCGGCGGAGGCTGGCGTGGCGGCCTCGATAGGCTGGGGTGAGCGCGATGGGACGCGTCCGGCGTGGCGGACACGTCCGCGGCGGAGAGGAAAAACTAGGTTTTGGGGATTAGACCGCGAATTTGGAATGGGGGTGTATATATATGCATAGAGGAGCTAGGAGAGTCCAAATGAGGAGCGGTTTTCGGCCACGCGATCGTGATCGAACGACCGAGAGCATGGAGGGGAGTTAGATGGGTTTTGGGCCACTTTGGAAAGGGTGTTGGGATGCAAACAAAAGAGGCTTTACGTTTACCCGGTTAACCGTTGGAGTACCAAACGAGCTCCAAATGACACGAAACTTGACAGGCGGTCTACCGGTGCTATACCAAGGCCGCTTGGCAAACCTCGGTCCATTCCGAGAAAGTTTAATACCCGCTACTAAAAGAGAGAAGAAGGAATCTTAGGGTGACATAGGGGTGCGGATTGCAAAAGCGGACAACGGGAAAATGCTCGGATGCATGAAACGAACATGTATGCAAAATGAAATGCACATGATGACATGATAAGATGCAAATGATGACATGGCAAAATGCAACACATAAGCAAAAGACATGGCAACGACAAGCGAATAATGGCGAGACACTGGGCGATCGGATCCGGGTGTTACAACACTCCACCACTATGAGAGGATCTCGCCCCGAGATCTAGAATGGCACGGAGGAAAACGGAAGAGAAAGAGAAGAGGTAAAACTTAGTTGCTTCTTTGTGAGCGAGTGAAACCACGAACCTTGAGAGGTTTAAAAGTTGTAAGAAAGAACATAGCAGTACAATTGAAACCTTTGCGGTAGAACAAATAGAAACAAGGAACACCATGTGAACCTTGGAGGTTGCAAGGCTATGGATGGCGAGTACAATGGACAAGAAATAATTGAGACCACTCTGGTTAAAACAAGATGACGGAGGAAGAATTCGGGCAGCACTCCGGTGAAAGAAGAAGGAAAACTTGATAGGATGAAAACAACTTGAAGAGATGACACAACACTCCTGTTAAATGGATAAGAATGAAAAGAACACGATGCTCACAATTCGAGATGATGAGTGAAAAGAGCAACATCACAATGCCTCCGAAACAAAAGAATAGAAGATAGATAATTGAAATAGAAGAATGGAGAAGAAAATGCCAACATCTGCCACCAACGGAAACAAATGATTGGATTGATATCAACAAGGAGACGAGAAACTTATTTCACCGGGAGGACAAATGAAGAACTTGGGTCATTTATAAGCACCAAGAATAGCAACACTCCTTAGGGAAAGCTTTAGGTGAAATATAACCCAAGATAACTCCAATGAAGAGACTGATGGATTTAAAATACCTCATTCTTGACAACATATGAATCATGAAACATGAATGGAAATTGTCAAGAGTGACATAACCCCATCTCAAAAGATAAGATAGAAGGAATTGCACTTCGGATGCCAGATGAAGAATGCTTGAACTCCACAAAATAAAACATGTGTTTAGCACCATGTTTATTTTAGAGTAAAGCTTGGCGGGTCATAACTTCAAGAGAAATCTTGAAGAACAATTGAAGAATGAAAAGAATCCTTGAGGAACCACCATGTAGAGCCTCCGTGAAGCACTCCGGTAATAAAAGGATGATAAAAAGAAAGAGAACTTGAAAACACAAGGTGAATCCTTGCAATGATTTAGCTGGATCTCTGTGATAATTAGAGCTTGGAACTCCGGGAAAAGAAAAGATGAAACAACTGAAACCGAGAATTTATTCATCATGAACAAACTCCGAAAGAAGGAATTAATCACTTGGATGAAACAAGAACAAGAATTATGTTATGCGTATCCTTCACCAATTTAAATTGATGACAAGCAACGGATTTGGCATACTACTTATTCTCATTGAAAAAGGATTAAAGAGAGATATGGCGTAAACTTGAGAAGGTCTTCAACGAACCACCGGTAGGATTGGAACAACAAATGAATTGATATGATGAACAAGGAAGAGAAATCTCTTGAACGAACCACCGTAAGAATTGAAAATGAAAGTAGCAAAGGCACAATTCACCGGGAAGAATTGGAAAACGAAAGAAGATACTTGAGGGGATTTAGATACATAAGAATGAAGAGACCACGAGCTGATTAGAGAATACTTGAATGATGCACCGGCATGATTTGGAGAACGAGAGCTGAAAGCTGAGAATGAATAATCTTGAATTGATGGACTCCGGATGACAAACTGAGAAGACTCTTGAATATCTCCTGATGGGTAAAAAAGATTCTCACAATCGAAAACAATTATGAGAGGATGGCAACAAGCTAGCACCATGAATCTTGAAGAGAATGGAGCAAGATTAAAGAGAAACTCTTCTACGGTCTTCAAATGATGAGAATGACAACGAGAAACACCACCAAGAATTATTGAGGCACACCGGAAGAATCAAAAGCGAAGAGGTTGAGCCAACTATGAAAAGAATTCCAAAGGTCTTGGAGAAAAGCATTTGACTGATGATAACTCATTCTTACGTCAAACTTGGAGAAGAATTTAGGATAGCTCTGGGAAAATAGAAGAGTCAGGTAAGATCCTGGGAAAAGACCTGTGGGTTAGGGCCCACTCAAAAGAAAACACCGTTGAGAATGATATTAAAGAGAGATGTTGCACCGGTTAAATTAAATGACTTGAATGAGATACCGATCTCGAAATAGCTTGAACGAATGCAGAGTGGAAACACGAATCTTTGAGATATCTTGAGCACTCCGGAATAACAAATAGCGAGAAGTGAAAGATAATGAGGTGCACCAGTATGAGAAGACATTGAAATGAGGAAAAAGGTATGATCAACAAAACTTGACTTGAATCCACCGGAGAAGAGAAAGGAATGAGGAATGACGAACTAGTAGAACATCTTCTTGAGAACCACCGGGTAAGAACATTGACGGAAAAGAATGGAGAAACTTCGCATGAATAAATGGATACTTGGTAAAGAAATCTTAGTCCTTGAGGAAAAAGGGTGGGTGGGCGGAAAAAACAAAGGCAACTTGGAGACGGATGAAACAAACACCGTTGAGAAGAAATGATAATTGGTCTTGTTGATGTTGAAGTGATCGGATCCACTTGAAGAGAAACACGCCGGTTGAAAAGGATTGACATGACCATCTCGATTGTCGAGAAGGATTGGTATTCACATCGGAGTATGAGAACACCATTTCGGAAAGGTATGGAATCAACACTTGACATTGAAGCAACTCGAATACCACAACTCAAAACAAAACAAAGGATTTGGCTTGCGAATAAGCGGAACAAACATATGATAGAGATTTCGTCCAGAAGTTTTCGTGGTGGGGCCTACGGGCTCGATCAGACAGCACCATCATGTACAAGGCAATGCACATGACATCTGAAGGCCCCCAGTCGGCATAGCCAAGGACTCTTTAAGACACAACGAGACTCATGTAAAACCAACCGTGAATAGGCGGACCACTAGACGTCGAACCCCAATTTCATATCATACATCCGTCGGAAAGATATCCTAAGAGCTACTTGAATTCCCACCTATGAAACTCCCGAAATTTTCGGTTATGCAATCGGTGTTGGGGATGGGGAGCAATATATATCTCACCCAAGCTAACAATCCCTACATCCATTTGTATCCATCCTTCAACACATAACCAAGAAACCTTCGAAATCGTGTACCTCAACCTTGAAAAGCATCCGTTATACAAGTCATGGCAATACTCCGTACTCACCTCGAAGATTGGGTTAGCGGGTTATCTCACCAACAACGCATAAAAGAGATTTTCGATGTCGGCGTACTAAACTCGGTATTCGAATCGCAACGATAACATTATGACGACAACACCTCGGAGCTCAACTCCCGGGACACCGCCACAACCCCTAAATGTCGAGGCACCAAGAACAATGTTCTCGTCATAAGAATATCGAACGATCCCAAGATACCTGCGTGATCCTAAAAAAATTTAGTGAAATTTGAGAAGAGAAGAGTCAAAACTCTCGTCGGGATACCTCACCGAAGGTCAAGGACTGGGAGTAAAAAGAATTCCTAAACTCTCCGATATATATAATCCTAAATGACTCAAAACATTTTCTAGACACAACTCGCCACTAAAAGCGATCAGCGGTGGGGCTCCTAAGGTCGGGAAGGCTCGATTACCAACATAGCGCCCTCGATGCGGCTATATCTCCCACGTGTTGAAGCACGACTTAGAGGCATAACCGCATTGAAAGCAATGTCGCAAGTGAGGTAATCTTCACACAACCCAAGTAATACATAAGGAAAGAGATACATAGTTGGCTTACAATCGCCACTTCACACAATTACATGAATAAAGCATTACATCATCCAGATACAATCAAGGTCCGACTACGGAACCAAAATAAAAGAAGAACCCCAAATGCGATAAAGGTCCACGATCGACCCCAACCTGGGCTCCACTCTTGATCAACTAGAACGAAACAACACAAAGGGCAAGATCTTCAACGAGCTCCTCCTTGAGCTTGGTTGCGCACACCTTTCGGTAACATAGGCACCGCAAACTGGTTTTGAAATATCGGTGAGCCACGGGACTCAAAGCAATCTCGCACCCGCGAGATCAAGACTATTTAAGCTTATGGGTAAGGTAAAGGCATGAGGTGGAGCTGCAGCAAGCGACTAGCATATATGGTGGCTACCATACGCAAAAGAGAGCGAGAAGAGAAGGCAAAGCACGGTCGATAAAAGTATGATCAAGAAGTGATCCTATAGCAACCTACGTCAAGCATAACTCCAACACCGTGTTCACTTCCCGGACTCCACCGGAAAGAGACCATCACGGTAACACACGCGGTTGATGTATTTTAATTAAGGTCAACTTCAGGTTTTCTACAACCGGACATTAACAAATTCCCATCGCCACATAACCGCAGGCACGGCTCTCGAAAGTTTAAACCTGCAGGGTGTCCCAACTTAGCCCATTACAAGCTCTCGCGATCATCGAAGGAATAGACCTTCACCCAAGACACTCCGATCGACTTCGGTATCCGGTACATCAAGACATTTCGACAATGGTAAAACAAGACCAGCAAAGCCGCCCGATCGCCGACAAATCCCGATAGGAGCTGCACATATCTCGTTCTCGAGGCAACACCGGATGAGACATCCTCTGAGTAAAACCAAACCTCGAGTTGCCCGAGGGGCCCATGATCTACTCGGTTCGAACCAGCACTTAGACAAGCAACGCCGGGGGGCTGAAATAAAGATGACCCTCGGCTCCGAAACCCAAGGGAAAAAAAAAGGGCTAGGTGAGGCAAATGGTAAAAGTCAATGTTGGGCCTTCTTTGGACAAGTTTTATTCAAAGCGAACTGTCGGGGGTCCCATAAATCACCCGACGCGTAAGGAATAAAATCCGGGAACATAACACCGGTATGACGGAAACTAGGGCGGCAAGTGGAACAAAACACTGCATAAGGCCGAGCCTTCCACCCTTTACCAAGTATATAGATGCATTAATTAAATAAGATATATTGTGATATCCCAACAAGTAAACATGTTCCATCAAGGAACAACATCTCCATGTTCCAACAAGGAACAATCTTCAATCTTCACCGCAACTAACAACGCTATAAGAGGGCTGAGCAAAGCGGTAACATAGCCAAACAACGGTTTGCTAGGAATGGTGTCAAAGGTTAGAGGTTCATGGCAATTTGGGAGGCGACAAGCAAAAGGGTAGGCATCGTAGCATTGGCATAGCAAAAGAGCGAGCAAACTAGCATAGCAAAGATAGTAGTGATTTCGAGGGTATGATCATCTTGCCTGAAATCCCGCAAGGAAGAAGAACGATTCCATGAAGAAGACAAACGGACGTAGACGAACGGATCCTCACAACTCCGGAACGAAACCGAAGCTAACGAGAGAAGCAAACCGGAAAGAAGAAAACAATATAGTAAACAACCCTCACATAAACATGGCATGATGCGCAAACAAGTATGATGCATGTCCGGTTTAATGAGGCATGGCATGGCATGGCAAAGTGCACAAGCAATCCTACAACTTAAGTGGAGCTCAATATGCAACGGTGCATATTGATGAAACACCACGACAAGTTATTTAGTTCGATCTCGTTTATGTACCCAACAATATTAAATGTTGTTAAACATGGCAAGGGGTGAAGCAAATGAAAACTACCTATCTAGGCAAGTTTAAATGAGGCCGGAACAACAAACAACAAGTCCGGAAAGTCCCCATGTGCATATTTATAGATTAGGTACTGTTCTGCCCTAAACACAATTTTAGAGTTGTTAAACAGGAAAATAAAGTGGACCATGTTAATCTAGGCATTTTTCCACCCCATTTACATATAAAGTTTATTAAAATCGGAGTTACGGTCATTTAGTTATGAATTAAATCATTTTAACATGGCATTAGAGCAAATTAATGCAAACAACATTTTAAACATTTCAAACATGGATGAAAGTGACATATTATGAAACTAGATGAAAAACTAAGCATTTTACATATATAAGTTGTTTTAATCCGATGCACGGTTGTGGAGTTATTAAATGCATGAAGATGAGGGTGCAATCTGCAAATCTGCCAATTCCTTGGAAATTAGGAAATTCCCAGAACAGAAAAAAAAAACGGACGGGCGCATAATAGCAAAACGACGCTCGGGGCGCGGGATAGAGAGGCGACGCTCACCTTGCGGCCTAGAGGGCGGCTCGGTGTTGGGTTGGGCTGCAGGAGGCTGGAGGCGGCTTGCGGGTGGGCGCGCTGGCCGGGGGGCCACGAGCGCGCGACGGGAGGAGCAGATCCTCTGCTCCCTCCCGAGCACGATTCATGGCGGCGGCGGTGGTTGACCTCGCCGGATCCGCCGGAGGAGCGGCGGGCGACGCTGGCCGAAGCGGCGGACGGCGGCGGGCAGCGATGGCGGGCGCTGCGAGCATGGAGGCGGCGAAGCGAAGCGGCGGCGGCGGCCGCAGAGGACGGGTCGGGCGGCAGCGAAGCGGCACGGAGGCCGAGGCAGCGGGACAGGGCAGGCGAGGCGAGGGCTTGGCTCCTTCGGCGGGGAACGGCGGCGCTTCGGGCGCGACATGCGCGGCGGCGGGCACGCTGGCGCGGGGCGGCGGCGGGCGAGGCGGCAAAGGAGCAGCGCGCCGGCGCGGGCGCGCGGCGTGCGGCGGCGGCGCATGCGGCGCGGCGGCGTTGCTGCGGCTGGCTGGGTGCGGTTTCGCGGCTACGGCGTGGGGCGGGCGGCAACACGCGTGGCGTGCGGATAGGTTGGGGCGGCGGAGGCGACGTGGCGGCCTCGATAGGCTGGGGTGACGCGCTGGACGCGTCGCGCGCGCGGGACACGTCCGCGGCGGAGAGGGAAAAACTAGGGTTTCGGGGGATTAGACCGCGAATTTGGAATGGGGGGGTGTATATATAGGCATAGAGGGAGCTAGGAGAGTCCAAATGAGGAGCGGTTTTCGGCCACGCGATCGTGATCGAACGACCGAGAGCATGGAGGGGAGTTAGATGGGTTTTGGGCCACTTTGGAAAGGGTGTTGGGATGCAAACAAAAGAGGCTTTACGTTTACCCGGTTAACCGTTGGAGTACCAAACGAGCTCCAAATGACACGAAACTTGACAGGCGGTCTACCGGTGCTATACCAAGGTCGCTGGCAAACCTCGTCCATTCCGAGAAAGTTTAATACCCGCTACTAAAAGAGAGAAGAAGAAGGAACGGGTGACATAGGAGTGCCGGATTGCAAAACGGACAACGGGGAAAATGCTCGGATGCATGAAACGAACATGTATGCAAAATGAAATGCACATGATGACATGATAAGATGCAAATGATGACATGGCAAAATGCAACACGCAAGCAAAAGACATGGCAACGACGGCGAATAACTGGCAGACACCTGGCGCATCGGATCCGGGGTGTTACACCACACCATGGAACACCGTATTAGACGGTCTGAGATCTTTGTCTGTTAGCCCCATGCGGCGGAATGTCTCATAGTACAGGATGTTAATACTGCTCCCTCCATCCATGAGCACCTTGGTGAATTTATAACCTCCCACCTGAGGGTCTACCACTAATGCCAAGCGGCTGGATTGTCAACCGGGGTGGGTGGTCCTCCCTACTCCACACGATAGGCTGCTCCGACCAGCGTAAAGTAACATGGTACGCCAGTTCAACGAGTTCACCGCCGCTTGTGGAGTTTACGTCGCGCTTATCCAAGCTAGTTGTGAAAACATGATCTTCGCCATTGTTCAATTGTTTTGGCTGGCTCGATAACCCGATCGCCGCTGCTTTGTTCTTGTTGGTTGTAACCCTCGACCGCTCGATTATTCGGTTGTTGTGACCACCACGATTGAAACTCGAACCGAAGCTCCATCGTGACCCGCCCATGGAAACCGGATCCTAAGCCACCACCTGACCCACGGTCATACCGGAAGGCATTAGAGTTCTTAAATTCCTGCATGATGTAACAATCCTTCCAAAGGTGGTTAGCCGGCGCCTCCTTCGTCCCGTGCTTTGGACAAGGCTGATTCAACAAATAGTTTAAGCGATCCGGGTTAGGATTTGGAGCCCCATTACGATTTGCCACTTTACCTCTGCGCCGCTGACCCTTGTCCTGCGTATTAGTGTTAGCCACAAAATCCGTGTTGCCATCCGCCTTACGCTTGCCTCCGTTTCCATGGCCCGCCGGTTTGTACTGATGCCCCTTGGAGTTGCTATTCTTCTTTCCCTTCCCTGCTTCATCATCGTCAGTCTCGGGATCCTTGGTACTATCAGAATCAGCATACTTCACCAAAGCGGCCATGAGAGTTCCCATGTCATTACATAACCGCTTCATACGCCCCAATTTCAACTTTAAAGGCATAAACCGCATTGCCCTCCGAGTTAAGATCGCAGAGTCGGCATTGATCTGTCGGGACGAGTGCAAGACTTCAAACGCGGCGTACTCCAATGGGTTGTTGACTCTCCATCCTCCGAACACAAGCCGCCAGGTCTACTATGGACTTGGGCTGCTTACACGTATCTTTGAAATTCGGATAAACCGGCCCATAATCGGGCCCATGAACTGATAGAATTAGGCGGCAGGCTCTTCAACCAAGTACGGGTCGTACCTTCCAGCATCATGGTGAAGTATTTTGCACATGCGGTCTCATCCACATCCAACATCTCCATGGCCATCTCATAACTCTCTACCCACGCTTCTGGAGATAAATCAGCGGCGTAATTCGGCACCTTGCGCGGACCCTTGAAATCTTTGGGCAGGCATACATTGCGTAAAACGGAGACTAAACAGGGTACTCCCAAAGCGGATGCGACCCCTGGCCCGGCAGAGGTGGTAGGACGAACCGGTGTAAGCTGACCCGCCTCGTTCTGCGCTGTTAACTCGGCCTTCGCCGTGCGGGCCGGTCCACTACATCCTGAGCATCGCGAACACCACCTGCCGGGTTATTGCCACGGGCCGCTTCACGGCCTCGCGCATTGCTCGATATGGCCGGTTCATCCAGGCACCTGCTATAGCTCCGGCTTGGACGAGCTGTGGAGTGAATCCGATCGCGGCTGTATGAATATGCCTCCTGTTGAATCAAAGCGGTCCGGAGAAGTTCCTTAACCCGGCGCGTCTCTATTGCTTGTGGAGAGTCTCCTTCCACCGGGATAGCTTCTAATCGCGCAGCAGCTGCAACAAGATTGTCCATAGGATTAGAATAATGACCCGGAGGTGTCTGAACCGGCGGAGGAATCACAATGTTCTGTCGAGGAGGCTCCATCAGGCGAGGTTGGACCGTCACTCCTGGCCCTGGTGCCTCGACCCGGTTTGCCTCCAGGTGCCCCGGTGGATTACTGGTTCCAGCCCCGGAGTGTGAAAGAGATTTGAGGGTCGAACCCTAACGGCGGCGTGATCGTGCTTCCGCTTCAAGACCTCTGTGATGCGTTCGTCGAGCATGAGCTTATAGGCTGGGCGCCCAAAGAGGCCCGCCTGGGCCATCTGTCCTTCTCTGCTGCCAGTCGGCTTTGGCATGGACGATCTGCTCTCTCACCTTTGCAATCTCCGCATCATGGGCCTCTGATCCGCCGGATTGGCCTCGCCATAAGTGCAGCTAGTCGTCAAACAGTCGACAGAACTTGAACCGGTGGGCGCACAAGGCCTCCTGCCCTCTGCTGCTGCTGCCGCTGCTGATCCGGAGAGCATTCTTGCTGCGGTCGAAGAGTGATTCGCCGCTGCGTGCCGCCATGAATATTCCAACCCGTTGATCGATCGGGGGTCCGGAATATTATCGCCATTGGAACAGCCCCTAATCTGGTCGTCTTGCAGCTGGTACAATGATTCGGTCTCTCCGGTTGAAGATTAAATCGCGGAATAGGCAGCGATCTTGCTACCGTATTCTGACTCGTCCTCATGCTCTCCTCCATGGATGACTCCCACGAAGGCACGCTTCACATTCGGTTTAACCTGGGTAGATCTCGCACGCTGAGCCGTCTCGACGAGGTCGGTGCAGATGTCCGGCTCAGGCCCAGGCTCACCAATCTTGCCGATAAAAACGTGTATGCCACCAAAGGGGACCCGGTACCCGTACTCGATCGAATCGGCTTCGGGACCCCATCCTGCGTCGTCGATGTAGATCTTGCCACGACGACTCTTGGTCATCCGGCCCACAGCATAGCCTTTGAGTCCTTTGAGTTTGCCCTCCAAGATCATCAAACCATCGTGCGATAGCCCCACGGTGGGCGCCAACTGTCGTGGATTTGTCACGGCAGATGTCCTAGTGCAAGGACTTAGTCGTGGAGCCATCGCTACGGGTTAACTTGAAGGGGTTAAAGCGGACACAAAGACACAAGGGTTTATACTAGTTCGGCCCCTTCGATGAAGGTAAAAGCCTACGTCTAGTTGTGATGGAATTGATGTGGTCTCGATGGCTAGGGAGCAAACAAGCTTCGCCTAGGCTCGAGTTGTTGTTGTCTGTCTTTGAACCGCCGCCGGGTCGTCCCCTTATATACACGGGTGACGCCCATCGGTCCATAGAGTCCCAACCGGTTCATACTCGTATCCCGGTTGGTATCTCTCTATTCCTAACTTACAATACAAGTTTACATATCATGCCGGCTTACGGCTACAGTTTCTAAACCGACTACAGGCCTTGGGCCTTCATTTGCTTATACTACTAATGAAGTTAACCCGGCCCAGGTAGGCCGGTTCACGCCCAGTGGTAATATCCCCAACACCATCCCTCGCAAAGCCGGAGCTATTTACATTGCGAGGGGCACTCCAACCATGGATTAATTTGTGTAGGCATTTATTCCGGTCAGTTTAGATTATATTTTCGTAGCATTCGGCCCACAACCACTCCAAACACCGTTGCAACCCACGCAGCTCCCCTAGTTGATTTCCCTCTGGCTCGGTCATTGCTCTCTCGCACGTCCTTTCTCGCCTTCAACGTCACACCATGGTATTATTGAAAAAACTATGTTGTTCTCTTTAATGATTATAAATAAGCTACAAAACTACACACCGATAGTACACTTGGAATGGAACAAATTTCGACCCACAAATTAAAGTGCTACAAACTACACACCGAGGGGCCCACATGTCATGAAAAAAATTTGGACCCATATACAAATTAAAAAATAAAGGACGAGGATCGAACATGCGACCGGGCCTTCAAGCCGCACGTCAATAGGCAACATACGTAGAATAGCAATGTTTATTGTACCCCCTTTGTTCACATAATGTTTTTATATTACCACAGCCTAATTAATGGATAACATGTAATATTATTTTTAGTATTATCCGCCTTCACTTACTGGTGGGTTCCATGTGTGCTCTCTCTCTCTCTCTCTCCTCCCTCTGCGTTTAGGACGCGGGCAAATAGGAAGAACTTCATGGCGATGTTGCCGTTGTCCATATCTCGGGCCGCTCACAAGTCACGCACCGGTTTCACGAACTAGCAGCACTAGCTGCAGGTATGCGTGCAATGCACGTTAATTTGGAAGTATATTAAGTGCATGCGGATATTAACTACTAGGATATTTTTTGCGTGTTGTCATGTGATTAGCACTATTTTTGGCATGAAATTAAGTGCACGCTAAACGTGTTGAGCGCTCGACATTGAAGCAGTCTAGGTCGTTGGATGACAAGGAATACATGTGGCTTGATGATGTTTTATATTTAATTTGATATGGCTCTAGCAGAACATTCAATCGATCAAACCATACATTTCGTTTAGTCTGACTCCGACTTTAAATTATACGACGATCGATATAAAATAAACGGAAATGATAAACGTTCTGATTTTAAGCATGGCAATCCGAACGTTTTTCAAGGCAAATTCAGATTACGCGATGGAGGCGGGGGCGTCTCGCGGTGGGAAGCGGCTCCTCTGTCGTGCTTTGTGTGTCGTCGGGCCACTAACCGACGGTGACAGCGGCGTCTTGCGCCGTTGTTGGCGTACTCCTGGACGTTGGCCTAGCTTCAAGGAAGGCCAAAATGTTCTGGACTTCGGAGCGAGTCAACTGGTGGGAGGAGGCGACTGGCGTTGGTGCAAGGAAGCGGTCGACGGCGGACATCCATGCCGCTGAGGGGGCACTGGCACCCGCGTGGGGACAGGCGCTGTCAACGACATGGCGGAGACATTCGTGTGCGGCACGCGCACGGGCGCAAGACGTCGCTGCATCATGCGAAGCGCATGCGTTGGCGCAGTGCACGGCACCGCACGGGCGCGCGCGTCGATGCACACGCAGGCGCATGCGCCGTTGGCAGTGCAGCGCGTGAAAGTTGGCGGGACCTCGTGGAACCCGTGGCATCAAGCTCGGCGACAATGTGCGGCTCCCAGCCCATCAATGCCACGGGATGGCGCCGCGCAATGGGTGACGGGATCCGAGCAGGGAGCGAGGACAGCGCGTCGTCTTCCCGCAAGGCCAGTTCAAGCTCGTCCCAAAGCGCCTTATGTTCTTGAGACTCCGGCTGGGTGTCTTCCTCAAGAAACTGGAACACTAAGGGCAGACCATCGTGATGCGGCATGGCGTACGTTTAGGTCAGGCTAGTTGGAGGTAGACGGCAGGAGAATCAGAGAGGAAGAGAGAGCATTCTAGCGATATCGGGTAGTGCGGGGTTGATTTTAAACAGCGGCGCCGGCGACATTAAAAGTGGGAGCAGTTGGGACGACGATGGGCGGCAGAGCCTGGTCAGAGGGCTCGCCTCCCGATGAGTCTGCTGACAATGTCTTCTCAAGACGCCTCGACAGCCGCGCAGCTGATCGCGCTCGACGCCTCCCATCGACTCACACGCTTGCTGGGACGGCACCTGCCGATGAGAAGCGGGGACTCGTGGCGGCACTTAAATGCCCACGGTTTCAATAGTGAAAGCGTTCGCCTTAACGTGACAGGTCTTTGTTCCAAAATACCTTGGCTCTTCATTTGTGCAACTTGTCATAAGCAACTTGTCTCGAATTGAAGAAAAAAACTTACGAAGTAATATTTGTGCCATATCACGTGACCATGCTCAGTTTCAAGAATTTATGCTCACTTTTGGATTTTCTAAAATTTAAGATCCAGGATTCGAAACAATATCATAACCTGCATCATGCAATAAATTTTCAAGCCGTACATCTGTCCTGTTGTATTTCTTAAGAAAGGATTTGGTCAAACATTTTGCCTAGTTAAACCTCATTTCCGGTTTATAGGGCTCAGTTCAAAAATCTCACCAACCAAGGTAGATGGTGAGTGGTGGAACAATTGTTGTAGTTTGCAAAACCACTCAATTAATGCACTTGTTTTCCTCAAAAATTGTGTTTATGAATGCATTAATTGCAATGCATGCATGCATAAAGTACATGCATTGGTCAATTTTCCCTTAATACTTGCATGTAATGATTTATTGCACCTTGAAATCTGAACATGTGATGGGGAACAACCAAATTGAGACTTATAAAATGGGAAAACTAAAATTTTGAGACAAGCCCTATAAACCGGAAAGGCGGGAGTAAAAGGATAATCTCTTCGTACCAGTGCATTGCCTGATATATTAACTCAAGTACTAGGCACGAACAAACGGGCTCAATTCTGTGCTCATCCTGGTCTAGTAGTAGTAGTACTAGGCAATGCAGTTTATGGGTGACCTTGACGAGAGATGACCGAGGGAATTGAAACATGCTCGGCATGGTAGGTAACGTTGTCTAGTTACTAAAGCATCCCTCCGTTGTTCATCGGTAGTCATTATGGACCGGGGACATGAGGGGAATTTCCTAGGGCTGGAATTCTGGCCGCCAGATATTTCGACTTGAAACGCTGAGGCTCTACTGGTTGGGGTTGCCTAATGTGCGTACCACGCATGCCACCGAAGGACACGAGCCCGTTTTTTTAGGATCAACACGAGCCAAGGTCTGGCTGGTATGCCGTTGGGTCCTACCATTCGAGAATACGAAAGGAACCTTTTAAATTGCTGAATGAATCTATTTAGATATATTATAACCGAGCATCTTTCCAGCCCTCTCAAACCATTAGCATTTGTATCCGTTGGATCGTCACTTGTATGCATTCTTGGTCGTAAGATTGGCTCTTAATCACACCGCCCAGACTTCATACCGTCCTCACGAGTGGTAACCTTATCGGGCTGCTTCTCTGGTGGTTTTCTTGGGCGTCTGAGATTCAATTGGGCCTATGGGCCTGTACCAGGCTCCTGCGGGACTGGGAAAACCTAAAACACACGACGCTCACGAGTCGCGACCCTGCTTTCATTCGCTCGCACCCTCGGGTGGCGGCGTCTCTCCATGATCGAGCGATGCGGGAGCTTGGACTCGCATGGCCACTGTGTTGGGTTTCCAGGACGCGACGGACAGCGCCTCCTCGGTCCGTTCGGTTGTAGTTGCGGTTTACGCGCTCCAAGCTCTCTGATGCTAACACTCCGTACAACGGCAATGGACACATGAAGAAATACTTGGTGAAGATGAAGATCGTTCGCTGCCACATCTGTTGCTGTCCCGGCTGCCCATTGATTTGGAAGCGACGCGGCGGTTGTTCAACAACCTAGCATCAGGAAGCGCCGCCACGGCCAGACCCCAACGTGGCAACTACAAGGTCACCCTCCCTCCCACCTCCTCCTGACCCAACCAATTGTGTCGCTCGTCGGCGCGCTCCTGATCCGGTCATTGCCCATGGCCATGGATCGACCTCGGCAGCGCTTAGCAATTGTGTTCTAGTCGGTATCCAGAGGTCACAACTTCCGCATGCCTCGTTCCCCTCATGCTCGTTTCGGATGATTTGAAATTGAGATCTGGTTAATCTATGAGTAGTTGATTTGAAGGTCTGATTAACACTTGAGAAGCCCTAAAACAATTAGATTACAATGACGGCGGTGGCTCATGCCCTCTGTATCTCCGCTCCTCCACTGTCCGTTCGCACGGTTGATTCAAGATGGCTGCAGGCTGCAGCAAAGCACTCCAGAAACCATCCAACGGTGACGCAATCACCTCTTCTTTTTGCGATCTCAAATCATGTTGCCTGCCACGATGCTGACACATAACTTATATTCTATACAGAATTACAATGAATTTATTTAGGAATATCCTTGCTATCTAGCAATCAGTTATTTTGTTTGTTGAGTGAGAAGAACATGTGTCAATCTTTTCGTCTGTGAAGAACTAAGATGATTTTATCTATTTTTTTGTAGAGTCAATGCAGTATGCAAAGTCTTTTTTCAAACGCATTAACCACTAGAGGGAGTCTTCAGTTTGGCACTTGTCTAATTTGACTTATGCCACCACAGTAGCAATAGTGTATTCATAACCGTAATGTTATTGAGGGACATTTCTTATAGGTAAGATTAAGATAAATGCATAGCCACAAGGTCTGATATACTTAACTTTGGCTGATAACAAATTCCAATGCACAGAATATGTATATGCTAGGTCCCAACACCCCAAAATATATCTTCTGCGAAAATTAAATTTTTGATGTAGCTCACATCTTGGTATTATCACCGTCACTTCAGATTGACATGTACTCAAATATTATGTTGATTTTTGATGTTTATTTGACTGATCACTATTATTGATATCTTTACTGTGGGGAATTTCATCTAACAAAAATCTTCCCTTCATATAAACTAGTGGTGGAAAAGAAGCTCATGCGTGAGAGAAAACTCGCAAAGCATGACATAGGGCATGAGAAATTTCTATCTAAGGTAAGCACTTGATTTCCGAGTTCTGACCCATTACACACCAGTAATAAAGTCATTCAGGTTAACAGAGTGAATACTCATATTGATGAGTGAATTTTCTTAAATTCTATACAGTTATGCACAACCTATATATAGCCCATGAATGACATACTTGTTTTGAACATATAAATGTTGCTATCCCCTGGTTAATATAGTTTCAGAGTTACGATTTTACCATTGCTCTACTTTTAGGCAAAGAATAGTTGGATAGCGTTTTCATGGTCCAAGATCTTTCTTTAATTATTTATTATTAGTTCATCTTCAAATTTATGAAAGTTCTTTATATAGTTCTGAAAGTGTGGATGCTTAGAGAATGAGACCGTCTCTCGATTCTAATCCATTTTTTGGTTGACGAAGTTCTGAAAATATTTACTACAGGAGGATGACAATGCAAATACACTCTTCAAGCTAATTAGGTGCGAGCTCCATCTCCGTCTTATAGGGATTGGTTTCTATGGTAAGGCCCGGATACTATGTAAGAACAGATAACTCTTCTTGGCGTTGTTCTTCCCTGCGATATTGCTATTAACACTTTAAAATCATTTGAGCCAAGTAAAACTTCATTGGTCTATAATTGTTAAGTTGGAATGGACAAAATATATATGCATGATCCATCAATCATGAAAAATGACATTTGTTGATCATGCATTCTGCTATTCGAGATCATCTGGAAATAAAGTGCCATAGCCAAATGATGATAATTTTAAAGCCTTATTTAATTCCTTCTGCCCATAAACCATTAGGATTTGAAGTGCGTAGTCTTGCATCAGGATTGAATGACACATTTGTTCCATGGTTATGTCAAAGCGTGGGATCCTGAGGGAATTCTTGGACTATGGTTTTTGACTTCAAGTGTATTCGTTCAGGAAAATTCTAACCTACCAATTTATCCATGGATGGGTCCAGGGGGCCTCACATGTCATTGTCAGGGGCATTAACAGAGTTTTAAAACTAACTAAATGGGTTAATTAGAGGGTGGGGCCTAGTGTGTATTACAATACCCGTATTTTCCTTGCAAATACTAATCTCAACGTGATAATTGATTTATGACGAGTTGTTGAATTAGAGTGAGTTTGTGATATAGTGATCTCAACGTGGATTTCACATTTCATGGTATCCCTAGTAAGTTTTCCAATGCAATTCAAATTTAAAAGATGAACAATATGGAGGTGAGAAAACTTTGTATGTATCAAGCATATGACCACACACACACAGAGAGAGAGAGAGAGACACACACGCACGAACACAACAACAATCCAATAAGTATAGTGCATCTATTTTTCCAACCCATGCATGTATGACACGAATTCAAAAATACTCCTTCTATTCCTAAATATTAGTCTTTTAGAGAGTTCAACAAGTGACTACATACGGAGCAAAATGAGTGAATCTAGACTCTAAAATATGTCTATATACATCCGTATGTGCAGTCCATTTGAAGCCTCTAAAAGACTAATATTTAGGAACTAAGGAGTAAAATGTAAGACATCCATGGTCCTCAGTTCAATATTTAAAATGAACATGAAACTGAAACATGAATATTAAGTCTAGTACTACAGTACATGCAAATGTTGTGTTTAGGCGGAGCTATGATTGTCGGGGGTCAACCCCTCGACCTTAGATAAAACTGTGGAGCTCTATTTAGGGTTGTTTAGATTATATTTGTCCCCACCCTCCCAACCACCGATTGGTTGTGCACCCCCCACCCCTCCTCCCCGGAGAATATCATGTGCCCCCATACCTTAGATGCTATATGCTGATACGATTTACTTGGAGCTTGTAGATCTGAGATATAGCAGCTCACATGATGTGTCTTAATTTTTTTGCAGGAAACCTTGATGAGTTTGAGAATTGCACACAATTTGTACAAAAACTACTTAGATGCCCTTTGATCCCATATCCAACGACCTCGAAGCTCATATCACCGTAGCATCTAAGATGAAGGAGGACATCATATTCTCCTGTATGTAAGAATATCATGTGCTACCACACCTTAGATGCTTTGGTGATACAAGCTCTTCGGAGGCGTTAGATTTGTGACCCAACACCTCCTCGGTGGTTCGAATGGTTTTTGAGAAAAGCCCCAAAAGAGTTCGCCATCGCCATAAGCACAAAAGATCGCCAGATGCCATTGCATCTCAGATCAAACGACCTCCAAGCTCGTATCACCGTAGCATCCAAGCTGCGATAGCACCTTATGTTTTCTCGCACGGGAGAGTATGAGGTGCTCCCGCACCGTAGATTCTATGGTGATACGAGTTCACTGCGATCTAATGGCCCACAGTAGGAGGTTTGAATGTTTTTGCAATATACGGCTGATAGACCTTGGGAAATGCGCAGAAAGTACAAGTACTATGCATGTGCCATCTGATCACTGATCATACGACCTAGATGCTCATATCACTGTAGCGGGTAATTAAGCTATGGGGAGCACCTAATATGAGCATTGGGGAGTCGTTGGATCGAAGATGCAGCGGCACACACAAGGCCTGAATGTTCTATTTGCAAAAGAAAAACCTTTGGAGAGTTCGGAAATTGCGCATAATTACAAAGACTACTCCCAAGCCATTGGATCTCACTTCCAACGGTGTAAAAACTCGTATCACCATAGTATCTAAGCTGCGGGGTGGATGTGATATTCTATGCCACTGTCATTTTTGTTCGTAAACTTGCAAAATACGTGTAACTCGTGCCGTTACTTGTCTAACCGCGCAAAGTGTTTGTTCAAAAAAACCATCCTACACTGAAATATCGGAACAACACACGGGGGTCCCACTTGTCATTAATCAAATTTGGACCTAAAACTAAAAAATCTGAAAGACGAGATTTGAACTGGCAACCTGGACTACAAAGCGTAAGTCGATAGCCTGAAAAAACGAACGGTTGTTGGCTTTGTCCCATAACTTGATTTTATACAGTTGAAAGCACATTTGCTCCCCGGGTGGTTTTGGTAATTAATGACAACATACTTTGTGGTTGGACTAATGCTTTTATCAAGTATGTTTCAGGAAATTCAATCACATTGGCATGGCAAAAGGACTAAAGAAGTGGACCCCTCAAAATGCTAAGGCAAGCATTGGCAAAAGCTCAAGACTCCATTTTTGGTTTAGTGATCCAAGATCACATTGAGTCCATAGGAAAAGCCAATACTATTAAAAGGGGATGAGGTTATGATGATGATCTGGTTGCTCAAGTGCTTAGTGATACATCTCCTAAACTATCAAGAACTTTCACCGCCATAGACACTCATAAGTAGTCTCGGTCCCACCGATATTCCAAACTCACCACACCGAGATGAACCACCTCAGCCATAAGCCAAACCCTAGTAAACTCGGATTTTCCGATTCGAACTCGGTCTCACGAAACATGAGTTGCCAAGCTTCAGAACCTTCGTCATCAAATCGGTGTCACCGAGATGATGAAGTCGGTCCCACCAAACCGGCATGCTCTTGTCATTGCACTAATCGGACTAACCGAGATTGTATATTCGGTCCCATCGAAAATCCCAACGCTCACATTATTTGAACTATCGGTCTCACCGAGTTGTCCACTTCGGTCCCACCGAGATTGCTCAAATGTGTGTAACGGTTGGATTTTGTGTGGAGGCTATTTATACCCCTCCACCCCTCTTCATTCGTGGAGAGAGCCATCGAAAGAACTACCACTCCTACCTTACATTTACGAGAAGAGAACTACCTACCCTTGTGTTGAGATCAAGTTGCTCCACTCCCACCATATGAAGCTTGATCTCTAGCCTTCCCAAGTTGCTTTCCACTCAATCCTTTCTTCCACCACAGCCAAATCGGTGAGGAGAGTTGAGTGTTGGGGAGATTACCATTTGAAGCACAAGAGCAAGGAGTTCATCATCATCTACACCATCTATTACCTTTTGGAGGGTGGTGCCTCCTAGATTGGTTAGGTGTCGCTTGGGAGCCTCGTCATCGAGATGTGGAGTTGAACCAAGAAGTTTGTAAGGGCAAGGAGATCGCCTACTTCGTGAAGATCTACCCCGAGTAAGGCTAGCCCTCCGTGGGCGTGAGCCATGATGGAATAGACAAGGTTGCTTCTTCGTGGACCCTTCGTGGGTGGAGCCTCCGTGGACTCTCATGGCCGTTACCCTTTGTGGGTTGAAGTCTCCATCAACATGGAAGTACGATAGCACCACCTATCGGAACCACGAGAAAAATCACTGCGTCTCCAAATTGCGTTTGATCTTCTCCACTTCTCTTTACTACTTGTGCAATTTACTTTCCGCTGCCCATACTCTAGAATTGCATGTGTAGTGTGCTACTTGACTTGTGTGTTATGCAAAATCTGCCAAAATCTGTCCTTGATAAAAGATGAATTTTTATCTTGTCGAGTAGTCTAATCACCCCCTCTAGACACTCTCACCTTCTTCGATCCCTCAATTGGTATCGAGCTTTGGTCTCCATTGCTTTGGTTTACACACCATTGGAGGAAGATGGACGTGTCTTACGTTTGGGAGTGTTAGCCATAGAGTGCCTATTCTTAATGGAGTGTCCTATAACTCGTGGAGGATTGAAATGCTTATTATCTTTAAGACATACAACTTGCGCAAATATGTTGAGACCCCCTATGTGCCTCCATTGACCCCTTGCACCCTACCATGGATGAAGAGCTGGATTTGCTTCGTAACCTTAGGACTGTAAATCTTATCATTAGAGGGTTACCCGATAACTTGCTTGAGCTCGTTACAAACTTTGAGTGCGCCTATGCTATGTGGAAGTTCTTGGAAGAACTTTATCCGGACTACTCTTTGAGAGGTCTTGATGAAATTCTATACAAGACTATTGAATTTGATATGATGCGCCTAATGATCCCAACTTTGATAAATGCTTCTTTGAGCTTCATGATCTTATGAAAAAGAAGGGTGATCCCGGTCTTATCAATGTTCTAATTAGAAATGCTCTTGTATTGCATTCCGATGATTATTGTCACATTGACAAAACTAATGCAAGTAGTTATCAAATTGACCTAGGTGTTGATGATGAACAATCGATGGGTCAATATGATGATGAGCATGAGCATGATGATGATTACTCCGATTCGGACACCGAGCTAGACAAGATCATGAAGAGTCTCAATCTTATGGCAAATCGAGAGACTACATGTCCGTGGAAAAGAGTGGATTCTTGATAGTGGATGCACCGACCACATGACCGGAGACAAAGACATGTTTCGAGAGCTTGCAAAGAACGATGGTCCACGCAAGTATGTGACCTTTGGAGACAACTCCAAGGGTAAGGTACTTGGCCTTGGTAAGGTGGCCATATCTCATGATAGCTCTATTCAAAATGTCATGCTTGTAGAATCTCTTGGATACAATTTACTTTCCGTGTCTAGATTAGTGACTTTGGATTCAATGTGCTATTCATCAAGTAGATTGCCAAGTCTTTCGTCGTGACAATCATAACATGGCGTTTACGGTATCCGTAGAGGTGATCTATATATTGTTGATTTCACTAAGAAAGCCCAACCTAGAGCTTGCTTCATTGCTAAATCCGCTAAAGGTTGGTTATGGCATAGAAGGCTTGGACATGTTGGTATCGTAATCTAGACAAGCTGATCAAAGGTGATCATATTCTTGGCGTTAAAGATGTTTTCTTTGACAAAGATAGACTTTGTAGTGCTTGTCAAGCAGGAAAACAAGTAGGTGGAAGTCATCCGTGAAGAACATCATGACCACAAGGAGACCGCTTGAGCTTCTTCATATGGATCTCTTGGTCCCAATGCTTACAAAAGCCTTGGTGGTAACTCCTTTGGTCTAGTTATAGTTGATGATTATTCCAGATTTACGTGGGTATTTTTCCTTGATGACAAATCGCAGGTTCAGAGAATCTTCAAAACCTTTGCCAGAAAGGCCCAAAATCAATTTGAGGTGAAGATCAAGAAAGTTCGGAGTGACAATGAAAAGGAGTTCAAGAACGCCAATGTAGACTCTTTTCTCGATGAGGAAGGGATTCTACATGAGTTCTCGGCTACGTACACTCCTCAACAAAATGGAGTTGTTGAGAGGAAGAACCGAACGCTCATAGAGATGGCGAGAACGATGCTTGATGAATACAAGACATCAAGCATTTTTGGGGAAGCGGTCGAGACAGACTTGTCATGCTATCAATAGGCTTTATCTTCATAAGCTCCTCGGCAAGACATCATACGAGCTCCTCACGGTAACAAACCCCAAGTGGGATACTTTCGTGTCTTTGGTTGAAATGCTATATCCTTGATAAGCATCGTCGGTCTAAATTTGCTCCTAAAACTCATGAAGGCTTTTTCTTGGTTATGGATCAAACTCCCACACCTACCGTGTCTACAATAATTTCACCGAAAGGTTGAAGAGACGGTAGACGTGAAGTTTGATGAATCTAATGGCTCGCAAGTAGAGCAAATGCCTATTGATGTAGGAGACAAGGACCCATCGGAAGCTATCCAAGATTTATCTATTGGAAAGATCCGTCCCATGGAAGTGAAGGAGAGTACCTCATCTACATATGTGGAGCCCCCTACCTCACGGCGAGATGAACCTCAAGGCAACATGGAGGCCTCCACAAGTGGAACTCACCAAGATGAGGAAGTGCAACAAGAAGATCCACCACAACCTCCTTCTCCACCGCCTCAAGACAACACCAACAACAATGAAGAAGAAGAAGAGGAAGATGAAGATGATGAGGAAGCTCAGCGGAACCTCAACAAAAGCTATCCCGAGTCCGAGCAAGAGTCAAGAAAAATCATCCTGTGGAACAAATGATGAACGACATCAACTCCGGGAGAATTACTCGCTCTAAAACTCGCTTAGCTAACTTTTGTGAGCATTACTCATTTATCTCTAGTATTGAACCTATGAAGGTAGAAGAAGCACTTGAAGACCCGGATTGGGTGAACGCTATGCACGAAGAGCTACACAACTTCGAGAGGAACAAGGTATGGACTTTGGTAGAGAAGCCCAAGGATGATCAAAACGTCATTGGAACCAAATGGGTGTTTTGAACAAGCAAGATGAAGATGGAAAAGTCATCCGCAACAAGGCTCGTCTCGTAGCTCAAGGTTACACACAAGTCGAAGGTATGGACTATGGTGAGACCTATGCCCCCGTTGCTAGACTTGAGTCCATTCGCATTCTTCTTGCTTATGCCAATCACCATGATATTACTCTCTATCAAATGGATATCAAAAGTGCTTTCCTAAATGGTGAAATTGAGGAGGAAGTATTTGTGAAACAACCTCCGGATTTGTGAATCCCAAAAGCCTAATCATGTTTACAAGTTGCACAAAGCTCTTTATGGTCTTAAACAAGCTCCTAGAGCTTGGTACAAATCTTGACTAGCTTTCTTCTTGAAAAAGGCTTTGAGATTGGAAAGATAGACTCAACGCTGTTCACTTAAAAGGGTTGATGGTGAACTATTTGTGTGTCAAATATATGTTGATGATATTATCTTTGGTTCAACTAACCCTCATTTTAGCGAGAAGTTTGGAAAGCTCATGTCTGAGAAGTATGAGATGTCCATGATGAGTGAACACAAATTCTTCCTTGGGTTGCAAATCAAGCAATCTAAGGAGGGTACCTTTGTCTCACAAACAAAGTACACCAAGGATCTCTTCAAGAAGTTCAACATGCAAGAAAGAAGGTATGAGAACCCCATGCCTACAAGTGGACATAATGACTTGACAAAAGATGGAGAACCCGTTGATCAAAAGGTTTACCGATCTATGATTGGTTCTCTACTATATCTTTGTGCTTCTCGTCCCGACATAATGTTGAGTGTATGCATGTGTGCTCGATATCAAGCAGCCCTAAAGAATGTCATCTTAAAGCTGTTAAAAGGATTGTGAGATATTTGATACACACACCAAACTTTGGCATTTGGTATCCTAAGAGGGCCTCTTTCGACCTTGTTGGCTATTCCGACTCGGACTATGCGGTGACAGGTTGATAGAAAGTCAACTTCGGTGCGTGTCAATTCCTTGGTCGATCCCTTGTATCTTGGTCCTCCAAGAAACAAAATTGATATCATTATCCACCGCCAAGCGGAATATTTTGCTGCTGGTTCATGTTGTGCTCAATTGCTATGGATGACACAAATGCTTAAGGATTATGGGATACATGTGAGACATGTTCCTTGCTTTGTGACAATGAGAGTGCGATTAAAATTGGACACAATCCGTGCAACACTCTCGAGCTAAACATATTGAAGTTAAATCACCATTTCATTCGTGATCACATTGCCAAGGGTGACATCAATCTTAAGCATGTTCGTCTCGACAAACAACTCGTGATATCTTTACAAAACCTCTTGATGAGAAGGTGTTTTGTCGCTTAAGGAGTGAGTTGAACATCATTGATGCTTCAAACTTGGAGTGAGAACTCCATTAATGCATGCAAGGCATGAGCCCACTTGACTAATCCTTGATATTTCTCTTATGATGGTGATCATATGTCTTGGACACATTTGCCTCCTTGTATTGCATCTAACTCCTTGCAGGTACTTGGATGATCAACATTCCACAAGATTACCACACACTCAAATCATGAGTAATCTTGTCATTGACCAAGTATCTAGCCCTTTGGGATGTTGAGTTCAAGGAACAAAATTCCACATATCCTTTTGACATCTTATACATCTAGTATTTCACTCTTGTCATCTTGGATATCCTTGAGTATTTCCTTGCTTGCCTAACCCATGTAGGAAGATGAACTACACAAGTGGAAATGGCGCTCCAACTTCACATTCAATGAGCACCTACATCAAGTTTACCTACATGAACAAGGCAACAACAAGCCCAAGGTATGTTCTTCACATCTTTAAGGAGCTTTGCTCAAAGTCATGAGTACAAGCAGCTTCATAAGATGTGATCACATCGAATGCTTAATCGAAAAATGGCAACCCCATTTTGAGCTTAAATGATGAGTATGACCTATGATCAAATGTCCTCATTCGACTCCTAAGTCAATATACTCAAACATAGGTGACCTTGTCGCCGACCTTTATCTAGATGAAGTACATATGTTTTGGAGTCTTTCTATTTTCTCTTATGTTCTCTCATTGAGTTTTCATTAAAAAAAACTACTTCATCTAGGAATCTTTTTCATTTCTATTCTTCTGTCTTTGTGAATATCCTTTCGCTCGATCAATTCCTCGAAAATCATTCACAAATTCATTGCAAATCCTTTGAAACATTCCTCGCAAAGTGAGCTGAATTATTTCAGTATTTCCTTGGAATTAAACTCAAGGTCACCGATTTAAATATTTCGGTCTAACCGAAAAGGATCTACCCTAAGTCCACGACTTTCGGACCCACCGATCCATCTTAATTCGTGTCACCGATTTATTTCTTCCGAGATATCATCCTCTGCAGCTCCACTCAATGATTCTCTATGCATGTTCCTTTTTGGCCTGTTGTGATTCTTAAGGATCCCACTTCTTTCTTTCCATCTTCCCTAACCTTCCTAGTTTGCTGTCCTTTTTGGCATTTGATGTCAAAGGGGGAGAAGACTTAGGGGGAGAAGAGAAGATTTAGGGGGAGAAGAAGAGCAATCTTACCTTAAGGGGGAGAGAATCACATCAAAGCTTTCCTGTGTTTCACATTGGACATTACAATTGGCGTCATTCTCATTTGGCATCATTCTTTTGATTTTGCTCTTTCCATCAAACCCTTGATCTCGAGAGAACTCAAAGGAGAGGAATCTTCACAATTGATATCTTATGGAAAGCAAAATCTCTCGAGTTCATTCAAAATCTTTTAGTTTGGAGACATGTTTGCTGATTCAAGCTTGTGCTCAATATGAGACACTCTTTACACATGTCATCCCTGGCTTGGTACTCTTGATGTTCTTGCAGTTGGTTGAAGAAATACTCTTGTTTTATCTAACCTTGTTTTCCCAAGTTTATCTCTTCAGGTACAATGCCAAGGAACCTCAAGGTAAGTATATGCACTTTGCAGAATGTGCATGATGGTGACTTGCTTGTGAATACTTGTTTGCAAGAAATCACCATGCACATATGCATTATCACTCACTGCTTTTCATCTGCTCTGATGCATATAGCCAAGCTGCATGTAGCACATCTTGCTTCTCTCTCTTGTGTGCTTGTGGTAGTCCAAAACCATAATTTATGAAAATCTTGCACACTTGTAGGGGGGGCATATGTACTACATGTTTGTCAAAGCTTTCGTGATAATTCTGTCTTTCTTTCAATAAGCTTTGATGTCTTGTTTAGTGTGTTGCCATCAATTACCAAAAAGGGGGAGATTGAAAGCACATTTGCTCCCCGGGTGGTTTTGGTAATTAATGACAACATACTTTGTGGTTGGACTAATGCTTTTATCAAGTATGTTTCAGAAATTCAATCACATTGGCATGGCAAAAGGACTAAAGAAGTGGACCCTCAAAATGCTAAGGCAAGCATTGGCAAAAGCTCAAGACTCCATTTTGGTTTAGTGATCCAAGATCACATTGAGTCCATAGGAAAAGCCAATACTATTAAAAGGGATGAGGTTATGATGATGATCTGGTTGCTCAAGTGCTTAGTGATACATCTCCTAAACTATCAGCAACTTTCACCGCCATAGACACTCATAAGTAGTCTCGGTCCCACCGATATTCCAAACTCACCACACCGAGATGAACCACCTCACCATAAGCCAAACCCTAGTAAACTCGGATTTTCCGATTCGAACTCGGTCTCACCGAAACATGAGTTGCCAAGCTTCAGAATACTTCATCAAATCGGTGTCACCGAGATGATGAAGTCGGTCCCACCAAACTGGCATGCTCTTGTCATTGCACGAATCGGACTAACCGAGATTGTATATTCGGTCCCACGAAAATCCCAACGTTCACATTATTTGAACTATCGGTCTCACCGAGTTGTCCACCGGTCCCACCGAGATTGCTCAAATGTGTGTAACGGTTGGATTTTGTGTGGAGGCTATTTATACCCCTCCACCCCCTCTTCATTCGTGGAGAGAGCCATCGAAAGAACTACCACTCCTACCTTACATTTACGAGAAGAGAACTACCTACCCTTGTGTTGAGATCAAGTTGCTCCACTCCCACCATATGAAGCTTGATCTCTAGCCTTCCCAAGTTGCTTTCCACTCAATCCTTTCTTCCACCACAGCCAAATCGGTGAGGAGAGTTGAGTGTTGGGGAGATTATCATTTGAAGCACAAGAGCAAGGAGTTCATCATCATCTACAACATCTATTACCTTTTGGAGGTGGTGCCTCCTAGATTGGTTAGGTGTCGCTTGGGAGCCTCCGTCATCAAGATGTGGAGTTGAACCAAGAAGTTTGTAAGGGCAAGGAGATCGCCTACTTCGTGAAGATCTACCCCGAGTAAGGCTAGCCCTCCGTGGGCGTAGGCCATGATGGAATAGACAAGGTTGCTTCTTCGTGGACCCTTCGTGGGTGGAGCCCTCCATGGACTCTCGCAGCCGTTACCCTCCGTGGGTTGAAGTCTCCATCAACGTGGAAGTACGATAGCACCACCTATCGGAACCACGAGAAAAATCATTGCGTCTCCAAATTGCGTTTGATCTTCTCCACTTCTCTTTACTACTTGTGCAATTTACTTTCCGCTGCCCATACTCTAGAATTGCATGTGTAGTGTGCTACTTGACTTGTGTGTTATGCAAAATCTGCCAAAATCTGTCCTTGATAAAAGACAGAATTTTTATCTTGTCGAGTAGTCTAATCACCCCCCCTCTAGACAATCTCACCTTCTTCGATCCCTCAACAGTACTTGCGTTGAGTAGAGTAGAGGGAGTGCCTCGTCAACACGTGCATGACCGTTGTCTCACTTACTGGTGGGTCCCAGGTCTGGGATCTCAATCTCTCCTCTCCATCGTCTAACCTTTGCACGGGCACACACGAAGAGCGGTGCTAGCTTGCCGTGGTGTTATTACAACTAAAAAAATCTTGTAAAATAGAAGAATCGCCTAGAACAAGAGACGTTGTTGCTGGTCGAGACGGAGCTAACCGTGCCATGTTTGCATGATGAAGCTGTGTGGCTAGTGGGGTGTTTTCGACCGACTGGCTGGGTCCCGAGGTCGAACCATGGGTACTACGCCCGACGTCTGATATATTTTACACGCACATTTTCCTCCGTGCGAGGCGTGGCACACCCTACCGCACGGTTTCGGGGTCCTCCCGGGTGGTGCACGCATATATTCTTCCTGATGTGGGACGCCCTACCGTGCGTTTTCTGGGTCCTCCTCGGTCGTAGCGCCGAAGCAAGTAAATGAGTCGTCAAATCACGAAAGACCACCTTTCCCGCCGAGTACATCAGTTAAGCACGGTGGCTAGCTAGTTGGGATAGTTCGACCGATTAGCTAGGCCGCCGCCACATTTGTTTTTTCACCCCTTTTTTATCTACTTGCCGGCAGGTAAATTTAAATATCCACCGCGGCGTTGCTCTGGTGTTTGGGTGCAGCAGGATTTTTAATTTTTTGATTGACGGGACCAGGCGCGGCAGCAATTAGTCACGATGACTCCGCCTGTAAAAACCCACTGCTCCCTGATGTGAGAAGTCGTCGACTGGTGTTTTATCGTGGTGAAAACCAAAAGATTCCCTGCTCCTCGGCTGGCTCCCTCCGCCTTCCCGTAGATTGCATTGACTTTTAGCTGTTTCGCCCCCTTTGCTTCCTCTCCCCATTGCTTCTACCTGGTGCCATGGCGGCGCAGCAGATCACGGAGTCCGAGATGAGGCGCCTGACACAGGAGCTCCATGCCAAGGATGCGGAGCTCAGGGCCAAGGACGTGGAGCTCCGTGAGCTCAAGGAGGAGAGGAGTGCCATGCTCCTCCGTTATGTGCGGGACTTCACGGAGCTTCAAAAGCGGCAGGCGTCCACCACAAATATGCTCGAGGCGTCGGCGACATTGCTGCAGAAAGCGGGAGATACGATAGGCTGTCAGGGGAGCCGGCTGGAGCGCGAGCGGGCTGATCGTGACGAGGTCCAGGATCGTCTCAGCCACTTGGTGAACCAAGTTTCCACACACGTGTTGTGGCTGCGCGATGCCTACCGTCGTGCCAGCGCGACGATGCCGGCCATCGGGCTAAACCTGTTCGACCACCCGGTTGACTTCAACGAGCTGCGGCTTCCTGACCTGGTCTCTTTCTTCACCTATATCTCCAAGGAGCTGAGCCGTCTCCACACGATGGTGGGGGCTGAGCTGGACAAGGAGGGTTTGCGGGTTGCCGTTGCCGTTGCCGGGTGAATCCTTTCAGGGCTCCGTCACCGGAATCCATCCGTGCCATTGGACGTCATCTTTGACGAGCTGGCTCCCGTCGACCGGGAGCGGGCTCTGTGGGTGGTTGCACCCTGCATCACCAACGTCGTGCGCCTCAAGAAGCATAGGGACTTCGGTGGTGTTTAGGCGCCCTCTGCATGTGCATGTCCATGTCTCGGCACAACATGACCATTGGATCAAACTCAGACGGTGCAGATCAGTCACTATAGCACAAAGCGTGTGGGTGTGTTTGGTTGCATTCTCATCTCAATATAGTTGTTTCCTCTTCGTGTATTTTTGTCAACCTACTAGTGTGGACTCATGCACCCTTCATGCACTCTGCCAAACACCCAAAAGTGGGTCGAGAAGGGAACTTTTGCTCCCATCCCGTGCACCCTTCATACACCCTGTCTAACACTATAGGATGTGCTTCATATGGTTCATGTTTCGTGGAGTACTGTAGCACCGTACACTCCGTGCGCTGTGGACCTAGTTCTGTTAACATTGATCTTACCGTTCATTCTCGACCGGACAGTCGAAAAAGCGGTACTATGTTACATATAGGAGTACTTGACATGCGCACAACATCATTTGTTATCGTCATATCTTACTACACTAGCAACAAGATTGTGTAGTACTGACGTATGAACCACTGCACATGCCTAGTAGTAGGATCATTGTGTATGTTCAAGTGGCTGCCGTGATTCGCACTCCTTCGTCGTAAGAGTGGAAACGCTTGCTGTAATCTTTTTTTCTTCGGAATGAAAACAGTGGACACGCTCTACCGTGCGGATCCTCCTTCAACCATGCACTAAATTACTCACTTTCGCCGACATGTGGGACAGCCAGCACCTGGGTCCACCAGCCATGCACTAAATTACTCCGTAGTAGAGTGACGGTAGACTACCCCGATCGAACCGCCGTAGTAATGCCCAATGAGCCGTCAAATCACAAAACCCCCTCCTTTCCAGCAGTAAGTTGGACGGACGAAGCAACCATCATTTCACTCTTCTCTCTCAGCTTCCTCTCTTGAAAAAAAACCCCACTCGCTTCGCTTCTCCCTCATCTCGTTCCTCCTTTCACTCCTCTCTCTCAGCTTCCTCTCTTGGATGGACGCCGGAGCACCGGCCGACGTGATGTCTATGGCTCTGGCCAAAACCGTCGAGTCTCATGGTACGAAGAAGAAAGCACCCCGCCGAGACTACCACAGACAAGCTCAAAGCCATCGCCCTGTCCAAGCCCCTCTCTTCGGGATCCCTCATTAAGCAAGTCCAGGTAATGTCTCTTGTTGACGATCTTTTTCCCGATCTTGATCATGTTTTTTCATCTAACACGGAGTACTAGTACTGGTAGTACAACTTTCTGGGTGATCTTGCATGTGATTTTAGTGTGCCAAATGACGGTTCTAAATTCCTCTTTTGACCAAAACATGCGAGAGGTTGACACTGATTTCTTATAGATTACTTTCAACTTCTCCCTCATCCCAAATTTCTTGTCTTAGATTTGTCTAGATACGGATGTATCTAATACTAAAATGTGACTTGATACATCCGTATCTAGACAAATCTAAGACAAGAATTTTGGGACGGAGGGAGTACTTTATGAAAATCAATGCTACCTTTTAAGAGGGTATATTTGCCTTAGTAACTTGTGTTATGGATATTGCATGTAATCCCTCTACTCTCATGCCTTTGAAGACATGTTCTAGTGTCTTTGCTCACTCATTTCTGTGCGTATATGTAGTCATATATGGAGTATAATATCGAAAATCATCTTATATTTCTGAACGGAGGTAGTAATGAAATATGGTTTCTGTTTGAATTAGAACCAGGCCCGCGGTGGAGATGAAGTTCTCAAAGTCATGCTGTGTGAACTGGAAGACCTGATGATGAGTTCTACTACTGAACTATCTAGCTATTGTGTCCTTGTCACCACGTGTCCTGAACTACTATTTTCCTGTAGCATTGATGTCAAGCGTGTTCTCGAGGTTGTACTTGACCACAACAATTTCCTGGCTGTGCCTTTTATTACGAAGGGTGTGATTCTTGTAAAGCTTCCCAACAAATCTGATGCGGCATGTCTTCATCATCATGTTTATGAGTGGAAAGACCACTCTGTTAGGTTCTCCAAGGTTGACAAGATGGTGATGGTGCATGTAGACATCTCACACGAAGTCCATGGCCTAATCGATTATGCGGGTTCATCCGTAGGTCGGTGGCAAGAAATAGTCTGCAGAGTTTAGTTAGTGCAACTTTGCTTGCTGTAGTAAGTACTATTGTTCAAGACTTGATTTTTGTTTGTGAACCTGTATTGTTTATTAATCTTGCCGCTTTTGGTGTGTGGTCATCCCGAGAATGGTCTATGTTAATGTCTCATCCACTCAATTCAGTCTATACATTTTGAAGTATCCAGATCATATTTTTGTGAGGACGGTTTATCAATTATGGTTACACTCCAATATATGTATGCATTGCGGGGTTTATCGCACCCACCAGATTTCCGATCCATGGATGTTCGGTCCATACGATTTGTCACGACCTTTGACTGTATCCGCTTGTGGGAGTAGGCGGGCCCCTGCATGCCACGCGTAGTTGGACGATCAATCTTCTGTGTAGTACTTCAACATAGTGATTTCCTGGTAAGGATTCACTCGTGTCACATCAAGTAAATCTTATTGATTTACTGTCTAAATCTGATTGATTTAATGTCATGTTTTCTTTCTTTTCCTGCAATTTTACGATGCAGGTTTTACCATGTGACATTCATCACAGAATAAACCGTTTGGTTTGCTCTACGATGGCTATTTTTGCAGGTTTCACTTCTTATGTCGTGTCAGTAACGAAGGCACTGTCCATCACTTATATTACTGGAAAAAATTGGATTAGTCTATTATTTGAGTACAAGCTGAATCCCTATGATGAACTGCAGTTTGGTTTAACAAAAACGCCACAATTAGTCCTTCTCGCGTTTAAAAGAAATGAAGAAAAAAACTGGATCACGGTCATGGATCCTAGTCAAGTTAGAAAGCTGAACATAGCAGACCAGACATGATCGCCGCTATCTCGCACAGATCGAGCACCGTCAGTTGCTCTAGCAGCAGCAATGGCGGCAGACTTAGTCCGATCCGGTGAGGATTGGGCACCGACAGCGTCAGATCGGTCGATCTACAGAGGATCGGGCACCGACACCGGCACCAGCTCTACAAGGAGCACCATCTCCGGCAGCAGCAGCGGCTTCGGCACCTACACCAACACTTGCACTTGCATTTGGTTCGGCCCGTGCAGTTGCACCGGCAACAGACTGGGCTGCAGTTCGCACTTCATATACCAAAGTCCTTACAAAAACCGACATGTCCACCTTCTTGGTAAGCATTGGCCGCCCAAGTGCTTCGTTCTTTTTTCTTTCCATGTTGTTTCACATGATTCACTGTGTTGATCTAACTATTTGGGTATGTCTTCTTGTTTGCAAACAGAGAATTCCTAGAGCAACGAGGGAGTCGTTCAACAATCCAGGCGACCCTGCCAAGTTTCTCTTACCATCGCAGCCTTGGTGTGAATGAACCTGCTCAATATACCGTAAGTACAAAGGATGGTCGCATGATGATTGATGCTAAAGGATGGTCAAGGTTCAAATCTAAATCATATCTTGTAGTAGGGGATGATGTCAAAATCGAATTTTCTCCGCAAGGAGAGCTGGTCCAAATCAACTTTGAAATTCTTCAGTAGCAGCACGCAACTGCCGAACTGATCTATCCTCCAAGAGATTTTGATGTAATAATCGGGCATGGTGAAACAAGTGTCCTGTGTGTATAAGTAGTACGACAATATTATTTATCACATGGTATATCATTGATAGAATTGCAACTCTGATTGCTGGTTAGGAACTATCGTTCAATTTCATTCCAACAGCTGTCGTGCTTTATTCAATTTTGTGTATTCGCCTTGCGACAGCATCTAAAACCAGCGCAGTACCGATCGCTTGCAATATGAAAAGCGCTGAGGTAGAACACATGGCCCCCCAAACATGCAGGGTCGGCCTATGGCCCAAAGTCCATAACCATGAGCCTATCTGAGTATTATATTCTCAGCTGAACCCCCATAAAAAAAGTTGAACCCCCATAATGCCCGTGCGTTGCAGAGGGAGTATATTTCTCGGCAAGTGAGCACGTGATATAAAGATTTGTATATTTCTTTCTGAGTGAGTATCTCTCTGTCAAAAAATATATTTATGTGTAACTAGTTACTCCTGTCTTTCTACTTCCTTTCGCTGATATGTGGGGCAACCGGCAACGGGGTCCACGTGCCATATGCACAAATTAGAGTGCACAACTTCATGGTAGACACACCCCGGTCGTAGCGCCGCAGTAATGCCCAATGAGCCGTCAAATCACAACCCCTCCTTTCCAGCTTTAGCAGTAAGCTGGACGGGCGAAGCGGCAATATTTCACTGGGCCTGAATTCCCGTCTCCCTCGTATGCTTGTTCAGAGAAAGCCCCCGCTCGGCGATTGCATAGGGTTTTCTCATGGAGAACCAGTACGAATTCTTCATCCATCTCCGATAAATCCAAGTCCCTTGGTCGCAAGTAATCCTAGGATGGCAGCCGCCGCCGTTGATGCATTTTTCTTCGTACTGAATCTAGTGTGTTTCAGTTGCAGTGCCCAAACTGCGAGTACCCTACAGATTTCTGCGCCCTTGGCGAGACGCCACACTTGTTCCTTCTCATCCTACCACAGCATTTTGAAGCGCGCACACTATGTTCCTAGAATCCTCTTCTCTATCCGGGAGGGTGGGGATTTTTTGAACATGCTGTGTTCTCATATTATTTTTCCAGCAGTGTACTATTTGCTCTGCCAGAACACATGTACTCAAGATGCTCGGCCTTGCCATAATTGAATACACTAGTTTAATGGTCACAGTGAAGACAACCCATGGATATTACTTCTGAGTTGGGTTCATGAACC
This sequence comes from Aegilops speltoides, assembly GCA_021437245.1. Classification (NCBI taxonomy): domain Eukaryota; kingdom Viridiplantae; phylum Streptophyta; class Magnoliopsida; order Poales; family Poaceae; genus Aegilops; species Aegilops speltoides. The sequence continues at coordinate 188,414,341 of CM038142.1, read as the reverse complement.
AAGAAGATCGCTGCTTTTTTTATGGCTGAACTTGGATAAACTTTCTCAAGTGTTACGGACTGAAAGTTGGCGCACGAATGTTGATGGAAATAGCAGAACCTGGTCTCATCTTCACTGGGATCTTCCACTCCGACGTTGTTCCAATTGTTCATCCATGTTAGTTTTGTATTTGGTTCTTGCTTGTTGCCTCGATTACTTCTTAATCCACCTATTCTGTCTAATTAATCACAATTCAACTTTAGAAGTAGCAGCGAATCTCTCACGAAGATGCTACTTCTAACTAATATTTTCTTATAATTGGTGGCACGTGTAGGTTTTTTCAGAGTTAAGCAGTCTGCTCGTTTGTTACTCTGTAATAACTCGGCTGTTACTAATGGCATTGAAGTTGACTGGATCGACATCCACAAGTTCCTACACTTTATTGATCGTCTTGAGGTCCTTGTGGGGCGTTTCAATGGTGGAAGGCCACGTCGGATATGTGTGCCACTGCTGCACTCGTTGAACAGGTCCAACTGTGTCGAGAAACTTATGGTACGAGCTGTTTTCTGTTATATATGTTGTTCATAAACTATTGCTTATACACAGGTTTACAGTTGTGATCTTCTTGAAACATGTAATCTTCTTGAAACAGGCTGCCGAAGTTCTATTGTTCCTATCTGAGATGCTCGACCATGGTCGGGTCAGACTTGCGCTTGGTCACAACATGATGTTTATGTCGACCTACTCAATTCCCCTTGGAGGTGAAAAGATACTTATTCGTGGGTGGTCCCAAATAATGAAGACCCGTCCATCTTGGAGAATAGGACAGAAGATTATGTTCATGCTTTTCCATGGCTCTAAAGCAAATATCCTGTTTATTGACCACGTTGCGAGATGAAGCCGCTTTCAAAAGGTTGTGGATGCGCGGGGTAGCACCTGGGCCTTGTCCTGGGGCTTGGCGGCCTCGCCCTTGGTTAACTATAGGCAAAGTAGCACTGTTCGAGGCGTGCTTTGTACGGTTGAACCTGTATAAGTACTCATACTGCTTTCAGCTTTGGTTGTTAAGTGCCCCTGCTAGTTTCAGTTAAGGTTGTTAAGTACTCCTGCTGCTTTTATAGTCTGTCGTGTTTCTTCAGTCCTGTCTTCCTTCAGCCGTCAAAACCAAACCCGATGCCGGTAGGCGCTTTGCTTCCGCCTCGCCGGCGAGTTGCGCCTCAAGACGATCGCCGCCCCACCGTCTCCTAAATCGTTGACGCCGACGTCCTCCGCGCGCTTTGGTGCGCTCGCCGCGGCGCCGCCCTCTCGCGTAGTCAACATGGTCAACAAACAACAGGAATCGGCAGAAGTATGTGGAGAGGACGACATTAGGGGCCCACCACGTCAGCGTATGGAAAAATAAAGTGCTTCCTCCTAGTGTTTTCCTGACATCTGGGACCCATCACATTGTGAGCGTACATAGTCAGTAGACAAGAGAACAGCACAAGATCGGCTGACACCTGGGACGTAGCTACTCGAGCTATATTTTTTTGTTTGGTATTGTTGAGATGGAGCAGGGTTTGAGGCTGGGTGTGGCCCGCCTATTGACCTTATATTTTATGTTCACCATGTGACCAGCCCAACTATTTTTTTCTTTGTGAAAATGAGCCCAGTTTATTTTTTCTGAAGAATACCCAATCCAGGACTACTTATTTTTTATGCCCTGATGGGCTGCAACTCTTTCAAGACGCCTGCAAATCTTGAAAGTAATATGAAATGGGTTGTAAATATAAAAACAGATGACAAATTGGCAATTACTTTATAATTTCTGATTTTTTCACATTTTGATTCCTATTTCTTTGGGCATTAACCTAATTTAAATATATCTTCAAAGTACTTTAAATCTGGCTCGACATTTCGGTATTAAAAATAGTTTGGAACCCACAGAAATATGCGAAATTGGCCTTGGCCAACCAAAAAAATGACTGCAATAAATTGCATAAGAAGTTGCCATGAGCTATATATAAATTATTAAAAAAAAGAGGGAGTGGTCTGACTTGTGGGCCTGTTTAGTTGACGCGTAAGTAAGATTTTTTTTTAGTTATTATATACTACGTCAACAAACGATTCTAGCAGACGTAACCGTTGGATGTCAATCCAACGACCGTCGTGTTTCTTCAATCTTTGATCTTCTTGCTCCAGCCGCCAAAGCAGCGCCGACGGGACCCGCCGCTCGCCTCCCATGGCGGTTGTCTTTGCCTTGTGAGCCTCGGCGCCCCTACTACTCCTACCGCTGGCCAGGGCATCCCTCTACTCACCCACACCCCCTGTTATTCTGCGGCAACGGCAGCCTCACACCGTAGTCGAACCGTTGAACCCTCGTACTCCTCTCTACGCGGGCTTCCACTGCCGCGTCTTCCCTGGCTCCGCATCGTCCCCTTCCTAGGCCTCGCCGTCATCCACCGCCGTGGTGCTCTCGGCGCGGCGTGGTCAATGTGGTCAACGACCGACTTCCATCGGAAGAGTACTATACGTGGAGAGGCTGACAGCTGGGTCCACGGCAGCCGCAAGGAAGTGCCTCCTTATTACGCGGAAAATAATTATTCCTCCACCTGACAGCAGGGACCCACCGGACGGGCCACAGATATTCGCGAAAAAACATTTCCCGACTGCTGGGACCCACAGGACGGGCCACCGTATTCGCGAAAAACGTTCCCCAGCTGTCATCTCGGACCCACCGGAAGTGCCTCCTTATGACGCACAAAAAAATGAATACCCCCCTGCTAGCTGGGACCAACCTTGGTGAGAGGCTGACTTGTGGGCCTACTAAGTTGATTGGGATGGAGGCCTTTGTCAACTTTAGTCAATATATGAATGATTCTAGCTCCAGTGACCGTATGATGTCCATCCAACGGCCGCAGTGCTTCTTCAACCTCTGGTCTTCTTGCTCCAGCCGCCCAAAGCAGCGCCGGTCGTGCCGCCTACTCCTGCCGCCCGTGGCCGGCTGTGATGCCGCGGAGGCCTCACCGCCCCCTACTACTCCCACCGCTGGCCAGGCCATCCCTCTACGCACCCACACCCCCTGTTATTCTGCGGCGACGGCAGCCTCACACCGCAGCCGAACGAGTGAACCCTCATACTCCTCTACGCGTGGGCATCCACTGCCGCGTCTTCCCCGCCTCCGCATCGTCCCCTTCCTAGGCCTCGTCGTCGTCCACTGCCCTGGTGCTCTCGGCGAGTGGTCAACGTGGTCAAGGAATGGCTTTCATCAGACGTGGACTGTATGTGGAGAGGCTGACAGCTGGGTCCACGGCCGCAGCAAGGAAGTGCCTCCTTATGGAGGCGAGTCGCTCCGCCTGCCGGTGTTCGAAGTACGCCACCCACGCCTCGTGGTTGCCGGCGTTGTACTCTAGGAGGGCCCACTCCTCCTCCGTTAGGGAGGCCCACGCACGCTCGATCTTGGCGTGGAAGTAGCCGGGGTGTTCGACGTCGGGCAGAGGAGGAATGGGGACGCCCCCGGCGCGCGCATATCGGGGGCGCCGGGTAGTTCGCCTCTTGGAGGAGGTGGGCTTCCCACTCGTGCAGAGAGCAGCGGACGAAGCCGTTGGCCGCCGCTGTGTCGCCGGGGAACCCTCCACCCATTGGCTAGACGGGAGGGAGGGAAAGAGAGGGCGTCAGCGGCAAGAGAGGGGGGCTGCGAGCGGTTGCTTCCACCGGCGAGGGAGGGAGCGGCTTTTATAGCGGCCTAGGGGGGCGTGTGTACGTGTGGCGGGAGGGGGCGCGTCGCCGCACTGCGTCGCCCGTGAGGAATCAATGGAAGGCTGACCGGCGGCAGCCTTGGCATTGATTCCCTGCGAAAACCGAGTCGATGAGGACGACGAGGCGCGGGGGGTCGCTGACTCGGCAGGCCCGCCATTCTTTCGCGCCAAAAACGATTGCCCCGACGCCCCCTAGCGCCCCCAGCGCGCCGGGTTCAGCTTGGGTTCGCCGGCGCCAGTTTTGGGCCTAACCGGCGAAAATTGGCTCCTGAGGGCGCGACTGGGCCGTTTTTCGGCGCCGACGACAAAAAAGGGGCCTGGGGGGCCTATTGAGGGCGCGACTAGAGATGCTCTAATATCTAAGTTCGCTATACCTGGACCTGAAGATGAAGAAGCTCATACTTTCCTAGCTGATAAGCAGCACATGTTGGAACAATTAAAAGCAAATTGGCAGCAAGCTCTGAACAGAATGAAAAATTATGCAAACATCAAGAGAAGTGAAAGAATATTTGAAGTGGGAGATATGGTATATCTTAAAATGGCCCCATATAGGTTTGCTGCCTTTGGATTTCTAGGTGCTCTCAAACTGCAAAACAAATATTACGGCCCATTTCTGATTACTCGGAGGGTTGGTAAAGTAGCTTATAAGCTCCAGTTCCCTGTGTCGGATTTCGGGTTCCACAAACCCTTGAGATGTTCGAACTCTGGGGTGCGTGCAAAGAACTCAACCTCCCCGGTTTGCCTACTCGCTAATCTCACAACCTAGCTCATCGAACTCAAGGGAAAGGGGACACGGCAGTTTACCCAGGTTCGGGTCACCTTGCGGTGTAGAACCCTACTCCTGCTTTGTGGTGGATTGGCCTCGAGGGGCTGAGGATGAACTAGTACAGTGGAGAACAACCTCAGGAGGTGTGTTCTTGAGCTCAAGTGAGCTGGTGAGCGGGTCAGGGTGGAATGCATCCGATCCTCCTCTATGGTGGTGACTAGGTCCTATTTATAGTGGCCTTGGTCCTCTTCCAAAATGAAAGCGGGAAGGGATCCCACAACGGCCAAATTCGAAGGAAGACAACTAGTACATCTTATCCTAACGATAGTACTCTTCGCCTGCAAAAGCCTCTGGTCGTGACGCCGTGGTGAGCTCGGTGATGACCTCCATTCTGTCGTCCTGGCGGTCTTGGTCTTGTTGCACGAGAATGTAAACCTTTGGCTGATTCCTCGGGACTCCGCGCCTGCGCTTGCCTCCTTAGCACCAAAGAGGAAACTGGTACACTGCGCCCGCTGGCGCCCGCCTGGCCTTGGTCGTCATGGCTCACGTCACCCGAACCTCGCGAGGTGAGGCTTGCATGGAAATCTCCGCTCCTCGGGAGCCAGCCTGAGGAGGCTGCTCCTTTTGGAGGTCTTGGTGTAGTCCGCCTCGCGAGGCTTGGCCCCTCGTGAGGGTCTTGAGTTGTCGATGTCGAAGCTGGGCCATACCAGGCCGTTGATGGAGCCACGCCGTGGGCCGCAGGCAGGAAGTCTGGGTACCTCCGTTTCCAGAAAGCCGACACCCTGATCATGTGAAAATACACCCTATCTTTCATGCCAGTCAGTTGAAGAAGCATATTGGTTCTAAATCAATTCCCAGCCTCTATTTACCCATGGTAACTGCTGATGGTACTGTCAAGACTGGCCCTGCAATGGTTCTTCAAGTCAAACAAGTTCCTAAAAACAATTTACCTATTGTGCAGTGGTACATTCAGTGGGAAAATCTGCCGCCAGAAGATGCAACGTGGGAGGATGCAGATTTCATTAAGTACACATTTCCAGAGTTCTTCAAAGTGACCACACAGTCATGGCATGCTCAGCAACAATTGCCGTGAGGGCACGCCGTTTCTCAAGAGAGGGGTGATGTCGGGCATAAGGTGTTACACCACCTTCCAGTTTTCATTAACTAAAACCAAAGTATCCAAGCGAACGGAAAGTTTCCACTCGGTATATCTCGTTTTCTGTTTTGTGAAGCGTTGTATCAGATTACAGGGTGATCGAAACCGGACCAGATCCAAACGCCAAACGCCGGTAACGTCTTCGCTAAGCGGTGTAATCGGAAGATGGTGGAATATTGCAGAACCAAACGCTTCCTAAAATTTGTGTCATCGAAAGCATTGCCGTATTAGGCCAAATATTAGACAACAAGAAGCAAAATCAATCAATAAAGTACAGTAGCATACTAGCAAAATAATTTACACTCAAAAGAAAGCAGCTCACATTGCAACTGGCATGTTCTGAACCACTCGTGGGAGGTGCAAGATGATATACAACAAACAAATAACCAAGTTATTGCACAGAAAACAGCACGAATCTACATGACAGCTAGAAGCATTAGAAACTAAGGCGCCAAACTATGCCTGCGGGAAGACTTTATTCGGGGGGATATTCTCGCGCCTCTCCACATAGGCAGCCGGAAACCACCCTGCCTTCGCTCTGCATTCCCCTTCCGCCCAACCGTTTGGAGCAATCTGGAAAAGCGCAAACAAGTTAGGCACCGGATTTTATTTCATCCATCCCTAGATTGCTTTCTCCATCATGCATCAACAAACAAGCTCAGTTCCTTTCGAATGACTATTGGCACACTGACCTGACGAACAACAACATAATCACCAACAATTAAGCTCAGCTCCTTCTCTGTGGTACCATTGAAGTTATGCACTGCCTGCAGCACAATGGAAAGGACTGGTAACTACAATGCGGAATTCAGCTAAAAAGAACTACAGTGCGGAATTACGAGTTATTTGTCTGGTATTGTCAGTTGCTCATATTTCACCTCGGCGAGGAAGTACTGGGCCATCTCGGCACGCTTACGGGAAGGAGGTGCAGACTCTCTCTTTTGCTTCTCAGATGACATCTATCAAGAGCAATCAGTCAAGATTACAACTGCAAGAAATGACAGCTTAATATCACTAGCAGGGTGAGAAAAACTATACCTCAGCTTCAACATCATCAAGTATGGCAGCTAACCTCAAATAGAACAACTTCTCTGCTTCTACCTTCAACAGGATGAGTGACCAAGCCATAAGCAAAAACCAAACCGAACAAACCAATTGAAATATGTAACCCATATGCTAGAGGAAGGCACTCTTACCATGCCAACCAGGCGCTGAAGAGTTACCCTCTTTTGCTGAGATTCAACAGCACCAAGTGCAGCAACAGCCTCTTTTCCCAACACAGCCATGCTTGCTTTGTGCTCTATCATTTTACCTTCAGATTGCTCAAGTTTTGTAGTGTGCTCAGCAACTGGAGATTCTCTTACCCGTGCCTTCCTTCTAGCAATTTCAGCAGACTGTTCGACAAGCAGGTCAGGGGCTCAGGGCAAAGTACTGTATTATGCATCGCAATACTACTACTTCTGAAGATGATGCAAGGAGCAAGACGCCACGTACGAGTGTCTCAGCTTCATGTCTCATCCGGCTATAACGTTGTGCAAAACCGCGAGCTTCTTCCAGGGGAGCGCACACAGCCATCGCCTTCAATGGATCTATGATCTGAAATGCCAAATAGATGACAGAATACTTAAAAGTTACACTTAAGCGCCTTACAAAATATGATTATTAATTGTCTTATATTTCTATAATAATATCATATGCTTCAGAAGCTCCGAATTGTGCTGAAAAAGAACGTTGTTACACTCATTATATTATCACAACTTATGGCGAACTGGTATAAGTTGCTGCGAAGAGAGAAGATAGGACAAACAGTTGTGCATTGTGTAGGAGGCATCAATACCATTCGGTTTTAGAGCACTGGCATGTTTGTGTTTATGGGGTGAAACTTTAGATAGCTCGTCAAAACAAATACTTTCAGCAACTCAGATAAACTGGGCTATTGCCGAGACCTCAGATGAACATTTCCAGTATAACATTACATCCATGGATGGAATGTTACAGATATTTATTGTTAAGCTTCATGCCGTAGTACGACTAATCTCTGTTCGGCGGCGCTAACGAGGTACACCCGGTATTCATTGCCGATGCAGAGTTGGAGGAAGGTGGCCTTCTCTTCCTTATCATACATGTACTCCACATCCACACCGATGACCTCGTGTGGCGTGCCTCGGGGCAAGTTCTGAAGTTGGTGATCATCTTGTCGGCGTGCCTAGCTCTGCTAGTGCAGACGATGTGGAGCTTCTCGATGCCGTAGTGCTTCCTGGTGCACTTGTGGGACGGCAACGACATTGCCGCACCGGGAATGCTCTTGGTGTGTTGGGTTGTGTTTTGGGGCGAGAGAGAGATGGAGAGAGAGAGAAGAGCAATGGCAATGGATATGGCCGAGGAGTTGCTAGCCTCTGTATATATAGTGGGGTGGAGCAAGGTCATGGGGCTGGTGGTAGTGCATGCATGGCAACCACTCAGAGAGCATGGGGTTAGCTGCGTTAGTGGCCTGGAAAATTGAACCGCTCAGGCTTGATTTTCACCACGCCTTAACCGCACCGACTGTCACATCAGTCATAGCTTAACTGATTACATCTCTCGTTTGAGCTTCCAATAAGGAAAGCCTGTAAGTTTCTGTCTTTTCCTTCCCACGGTCATGACCGGTGGGGTCAGCAACATTTCTTTGTCTTTGGTGGGTGTAATATACATGTAAATTTTTTGTGTTAAATATAAATTTCCTTTCTTTTTTCCAGAAATTTTGTTAACTTTGCTATGCACTCAGTTGTTTTTGTAAGGAAATTCAACAACTTACTTTTTTATCCAGAACTCTTTTTGTGTATGTAGGTTGAACTTTTTACACATTCGAATCTGAACTGCTTTAGCCCAAGTTTTCATGTCCACTCATAGAAATCAACACATTTCATCTGCATGGAAAACTAGCTCAAAGAGCGGTTGATAGAGTTACCTGAGAACATAAAGTTCTATTGAAATCTTCATACTCTTTTTCAACATTTCTCAAAGCACCTCCATACAGTGATGCGGCTTTTGTAAGAGCTTCACCATCAGCATTATTTTCACCTCCATATCTATAGCAATCCTCAGAAAATTTTGTTCCTGTGATCAAATGCAAGAAAAGGTGCACCTGCATCACCCACCAGATGTTGAATTTGGAGATATGGATAGATCAAGTAATGTATTTTAAGAAAATATGACTCAGTAATAGAATTTTTACCATGCTATCAGCAGGCAAAAGGTAACTGGCACAAATTTAAAATTCTTTGGTAAACTGAAATGCTTATCTTAGTAACATTGAGTCCACAAGTGTAAAAAATAAAGAGGCCGCAAGAGGAGGGAGCAGTGTCAAAAGACACTTCATAACATTTACTAGCAAGACCAATCTAAAATCAGTAGCAAGCACTATAATGTCAGTGAGAGCCTCCTAGATAGATAGGTGCTACACCAAGGCACTAAGGAACCATTTTCTTTAATGAATATCATACTATAAGATGGGCTGGTCCTTACAGCCATCCCAATGATTTATATGGCATGAACTAATTTCACATTTTTCTGTTAGCTTTGTGGTCAGTGGAATAACATGATAATGGATCATGCCATTCCATTCCTCAAACCAAAGAAGGTACTTTTTTGTTAGGATCTGATGAACTTACAAGTTACAAGCAACCCATTCCTTCAAGCAAACACCCCACATTTTCTGGAGAGTAGACATTTTACCTTCTAATCTGAATATATTACTAACACGTACCCACAAGTAGCATAATTCCCCCCATTCTGAAAGAGAACCGAAGGCTGACAGAATAAACCAACAAAGTATGGAGGACAAGAGCTACATACCCACTTCAATATGCTTGCTTCCAATAGACACCAAGCCTTCAGCTGCTCGAACTATGTCCTTTTGGAAATCCTGTAAGTGTATATGCATGGAATAAGCTTAGAACTGACAGGACGAGATCAATGCAGTCGTGCAATAATTTCTATAATTATTGACTATAAAAAGGTCTAATGAACTTAATGCAATAAGATATGTTGAGAATGATGGTCCATTCATTGCAGCATGGCACAGAAAAGGGAATACATGTTTGATTGCAATGTTATTTTTTAGCTTGCTGCTCACACTACACAGTTACGTATCCCCTGACATTGTAATTTAACCGTTCTTACCCTTCCAGAACGAGTAGAACTGTACAATTTCTCAAGCCTTTGATGTTGCTGTAATTCAACTTCATCAATGACAACAGAATCTGAACGCTCGTAACCAGTAGTGCTGAATTGTTTTATCACAGCCTGCAAATTTAATTCATAAGACGTAAGGAAACATAGAATTAATCTTAAACAGAGCACATGCTGCCCTAGCAGAAACATCAAGAATAATGTAGGCAGGGCAACACCATCATCCTACAAATGATAAACTCTTTCAAATTTAAGTTTTCGGGTATTATATTTGCACAAAGACGGTTGCTGCCTCAGTTAGAAGGTATACACAAAAGAAGTAATGACACGTGCTCACATCGTGGAATGTCACTGCAGAAATGGAGTTTAGGAGCATGTTTAGACCACAAAAACAAATTGTGAATGCTAATATGGTTTTGGTACAAAAGTGATCTCAGATTTAGCCCTTTTTTCATACAGAAATTAGTAGCAATGCGTAGCTTTACGCTTCTTATAGATAATTAATAATGGGGTTTACGAGGAAACTCCACGCATGTCAAGAGCAATACAAAAGAAAAACTTAGTAATAATTTGCATATATAATGGAATGCCGGAATAAGAACATCTGCATTGATGGCATGGTAGACACTAGAATAACTAATCTAGGAGTGCATGAAAAAGGAACAGACCACTGAATTGGCCCCTTTCCTAAAAAGGGCTACGCAGATCTTTTTCTTAGAAGAGTCAAGGCTACACAAATTTAGTTAGAGGATTCTGCACATACATTTATGGAATATGCATATAGATTGCCCATCTCTAGCGCAATGGTCAATGGGGTTTCACAAAGTACACATATGCTCTGATAAATAGAACCTAAATTGTAAATTTTGCCTTTCTGTACTTGCATTAAAAATAAAAACATTTCCTGAAGCAGTAATAAAGAACTTTCTCTTCCATTAAACTGTAGTACGAATCCATTTATTTCCATATATACAAATCCTGACACTGTCGTAAACATGAGCAAAGAACGGCATTATTACAAGCAAATAGGAGTATTACATAAGCTAAATATAAGAGCAGGCGAACAAGCTCCCCCCTAGCACAAAAGACCAGCAGCGTAGCTTCACACTAGGGTGTGAACAGTCTGCAGCCCAATGCGGTGGCAGTTTAGGATAAGATTAAACAGTCTTGTAGTCTAAATCAGTACTAGTTCAACAGTCTGTAGTCAAAGTCAGTAGCAGCTTGGGGAATTAAACCCTAAGAATAGCGTAGCAATTTCGGTAGCAGATCCGAGGTTCGCAGGCGATCTCGCTCGTTCCCCGGCGGCCTCCACGCGCACAACGCATCAAATCATGCCAAGGCGAAATCTCGCCCCTGGACCAACGACTAAGCCGCGAGGCAGAAATCATGAGATCTCGGATGGTGCTCACCTGCTGCTGCTTGGCGACCTGCTCCTTGAACTTGCTCGCCTGCTTCCTGAACGCCTCCATCTCTGCTCTGCTCGCCTGCTCCCCCTCGTCTTCTCTCTCGCGCGCGCTCTCTCTCTCTCTCGCTGAGATGCGCACGCTCAAGCACACCGGTGGGCGGTGGCCCCTACACGCTGAAAGAAAGGAACAGCGCTGCGGCGAAATCACGGCCGTTCATCAAAGGCTGCAAGAACTGGCTCGGCCCACGTCTGCCCATTTCGGCCCAGCAGCGAGCCTCGCGTGCGTTCAGTTGTGCGCTCTCAATTCCCTCAAAGAAAAAACGGAAATACAGAATCGTGCGCGTGCGCTAGCTACTCGCCTCGAGCGGCCGGCGTCGCACCGTTCGATCGAACTCCATCGTGCGGTCTCGCGCGTCCAGGTGTCCTGTTGTCGGTTTTCGCCGCGCCCACGTCTCCCGCACACCTGGCCCGATCAAACCGAGGCGCGCGACTCGCACCCTCCCCGTGGGCCCGCCATGTCATAGACTATAGAGGTACACCCGTTGGTGAGCGTAGACGAAGTAGTAGGCGGTGGGCAGTTTCGAATTTCATGTCACTTCTTCCCTCCCCCATTCCAACCCCCGTCACTCGCCTCATTCCCATCTCCTCATCCAGATTCGCGGGGGCTCGCCACCGGATCCCGCCGTTCGTTGAAGCTTGCGAGGAGGCGGAGGCGTAGCGGGGGGAGGCACCCGCTGCTCGTCGTTGGCTTAGGTACGGTCCTTGGTCACCCTCTCAAGCCGCTCATCCCTCTTACTCCCCGCTCCCGTACCGCTCTCGCCGCGTCGTTCCAGGGGAGGCCGCGCCTGTAGTCTGTGCTTCTAGGCACGCCCGTAGCGGGGGGGTCCGCGCCGTAGTGTTCCCGCCGCGCTCATAGCAGGAGAGGTCGCGCCTGTTGCGCTCTCGCCGCGCCCGTAGCGGGGTAGGCCGTCCGTAGTGCTCTCGCCGCTTCAGCGAGAGAGAGGTCGCAACAGAAGGCCTCCGCCGTGACTGCTGGCGCTAGCTCGCGCGCGCTTCATGTCGAGGGCTGCGCTCCCTAGACGCTTCGCCGTGCTCAGTAGGGGAGGCTCACACGATAGCGATCCAAAGGTTCATTTTGCATAAGTGAATCGAAACCCTAGGTACCGTTGCATTTCTAGTTGGTAGATATTTCACCATGGTCATTGAATCCCTTCGATTTGTGCATGTTTATTGCATTATTTTCATGCTTAGTTGCAAAGATTTGTTTGCAGTTGGCAATTGCCCAAATAGTAGTTGCACAATGATTTTGTGTGCAGTTGGCAATTGCACAAATAATAGTTTATTTCCCAGTTGCACAATGAGTTGTTTGTAGTTGGCAGTTGCACAAATAGAAGTTGCACAACGAGTTGTGCATTTTTTACTTGACATCTTATCCAGATACCAATTGGCAGTTCCAGATGCATCAGTTGCACACATCAGGTGCATCAGCTATCATAGACACATTTTTTTAGCAGTTATAGGTACAATAGTTGCACACATTCGGGTATCTCTGTTCTGTGGGTTTTATACTTGCCGTTGGAGCAGTTCCCAGCTGGCAGATCTAGGTTTAATAGTTGCACGCAGATGGGATTTGTGTTCTTGAATTTTTCACTGGCATTATCATATGCTAGTTGGTAGAACCAGGGTCCAGTTGGCAAAACCAGGGTCCAGTTTGCCACAGGATTTTTCAAATGTCCTAGTTGAGGGGTCCTGGTTTTTTATGCATTGTTTAACAAGTTTTCTGTTAGGACTTTAAGCTACATTTTTTTGTGTGCGTGCAATTAGAATGATTTTTTTGGACCTGTTTTTTTTTTTTGCAGTGACAATGGTTGAAGAGGGAGATGCCGGCGGAAGTGGGGAAGAGGTTGTTTTCTCTAAGCTCAAAGGGAGCATATATGATCGAACATATGTGTTGTTTTTTTTTTTCCTTTTTTTCATTTCTGGTTTTTGTTCTTTCGAGCCATGCAGAGGATTGTATCAAAGGATACACGGCAGAACAAGAAAAGGGCTATTGGGCGCGTTCATACTCGTGTGAACCCGGTGGTGGTTAGAAAGTAGGGGTAAGTTTTTAGTGAAGACTTTAACATTTTCTTTTTTATTTTTCTGTAAACTTTGAATGCGCAATGTACAATTTTGAGTATATGTAGAAGAAATTCAATTTTTATTTTTTGTTTTTCTATTTTTTCATGATTTTTTAACATGAGGCGTCATTGGTTATTGTAGGTCGAGGATGCTACCACATCTCGTGCTGCAAAGCGAGCCAGAATAAAAGGAAAAGGCAAGTCCTCTGATGGGGGTGGCCCAACCTCTGCAGAGGCTGATGAGGTACCTTTTTTGTACATTTTTCTTTTGCAGTTGCACATTATGTTGGTACAAGTTGGCACCTCTGCTGTTTAATGTTGCACATGAATAGTATACTCTTGGGCAGTTGTGCGCCATATGTGTGCATGACTGTTTTAAGATAGATTTTGGAATTTCCTTACCTACTTGTCAAATTTGAAAGTTGGCACCCATTTAGCACACAGCTGCATCCAAACATGTACACATTTTTGGACAGATGTGTACATGTCACTTGCACAATAAGGGATAATAGTTGTACAACAGTCAACTATGTGATTTTTTCAATTTCTTATGTATGATCAGTTGCAGACATATGTACACTAGTTGCACAATTTTGCCCCTTGTTCATTGCCCTTTTTTTGTCTTAGGTGGGTGAAGTTGGAGTTGAAGGGAACGAAAGGAACGTTCCTCAGCAACATTCACAAGCTGGAAGGCTTAGGGCCCCACCAAGAAGGTTTGTGAAGGTAAACAATGATCTGGCGCATGTCCTAAGGTCTTTCTTGTATGAGAAGATGTTAGGAGGTTTGGTAAACATAACAGACACACTTCCTTTCGACTTGACGAAGTTCCTAGTCCAGGCGTACGACCCAGGCAGTTCAGCTTTGGTATTCCCAGGCAGAGGAACTATTCCAGTAGATGCTGCTAGTGTGCACAAGAACTTTGGTTTACCCAACAGAGGCACGCGGCTGAAATACATTGTTGAAAAGGAGGCTGTGAAGGCTTTCAATCAAATGTTCAACCACACCGGGCCACCCAAACACCCCACGGTTACCGATTTCAGCAAGACATTGAAAGCTATGAAGGGTACAACTGATAACAAGTTCCTCACTGGTTGGCTTGCAATTGCTTTCAGCACCTTTTTAGTTCCTACCACTAGTCTTTCTTTGAGCCCACGTTGCTATGGTGTTGTGCTAGAACCTGATGTTCTGTTGCAGAGCAATGTGAGCTTATTTGTTGCTGACCATATAAACGAAGCATTCCGCAACATGGGTGAGGACAAGCAAATAGTTTGTTGCTTCCTCTATCATTTGATGGTGAAAGTTTTGTATCTGTTAGACATACTTTCCTACATGTTTTTGTGCTTTTATGACCAATGTTATCATATGTTTTCTTGGGGATGGTGCGTGTACAGATTCTCTACATTGATGCACTCGAAGTTGATGTGCTAGTAAGCAACTGCAAGGTTCGAGCCAATGCCTACGATAAGATTCTAATCAATAAGATAGGGAAAAAGGAGTTGATTTCGCATGGCATCTTTGGGAAACTTCAAGTGAGTTGGACATTCTGCTCAAAGTCTGTAATTGCACATTTTTTCCACATATCTGTAAGTAGTTGCACAAGTACATATTGATAGTTGGCACACAGACTTAAGACAGTTGCACATATGCTTGTCTCATATTTCCTGCTACAGTACCACTTTCATTTGGACTTCACATAGTAATTTTATTCAGTTTTTTTGCTTCTGAGGGCATGTGGTAGTTGCTCACATATCTGTAAGTAGTTTTGCACAAATCTATGTTGATAGTTGGCACACAGACTTGCGACAGTTGCACACATGTTTTGTTTCATATTCTCTCTTACAGTAACACTTTACACTGGGACTTCACATAGTAATTTTAGTTTTTTTTGCTTCTAGGGCATGTGGTAGTTTCTCATATGTGCGCTTTTTTCTTTTATAGATCCACACAATAACTTTGTTATTATTGTTAAATGATCTTTCTTTTTCTGAACAGCTAAAGGAGCAGTACAGAAGCAAAGATGATTCAACACTCTTCGGAGGATTGCTTTAGGTAGAAGCGTTTGTGGCGTCAAAGGTTCCAATGAGTTACAATCCCCACGTGAGTTATCCTTTTTGCTGACCCACTTTTTTTGTACGTGAACAAAACTCGTGGTTTTCTTATTCTATTATGTGTTAGTTGTACTAATCATGCTTTGTTGTTTTGTTTTTTTCCGCGCCCAATGCATGCATGAGTTGCACAGAGTTATTATGTCAGTTGCAACATAGCTTTTGTTTACATGCACCAAAGTTACACTTTAGTTGCAGCAGTCACCTTTTTCCTACTTGAATCAAACTTATGCTTTCACTTACACAGATTTCTGAGCCTCCCAGTTACAAATTATGTTTTTTTTACTTCATGCAAACTTACCCCCTTTTCAGTTGCACACTTTCATTATGTCAGCTGCACACTTTCATTATGTCAGTTGCACACTACTTTTATATACTTACACCAAACTTAGGTCTGTGATGACCCAAAAGTGTAGGGGGTCTATCTTAGTCCTTTCGATAAGTATGAGTGTCAAACCCAACGAGGAGCAGAAGAAATGACAAGCGGTTTTCAGTAAGGTATTTTCTACAAGCACTGAAATTATCGGTAACAGATAGTTTTGTGATAAAGTAATTTGTAACGGGTAACAAGCAATGAAAGTAAATAAGGTGCAGCAAGGTGGCCCAATCCTTTTTGTAGCAAAGGACAAGCTTGGACAAGTTCTTATATAGAGAAAAGCGCTCCCGAGGACACATGGGAATTATCGTCAGGCTAGTTTTCATCACGCTCATATGATTCGCGTTCGTTACTTTGATAATTTGATATGTGGGTGGACCGGTGCTTTCGTACTGCCCTTTCTTGGACAAGCATCCCACTATGATTAACCCCTATTGCAAGCATCTGCAACTACAAAAGAAGTATTAAGGTAAACCTAACCATAGCATGAAACATGTGGATCCAAATCAGCCCCTTATGATGTTGGGGAACATAGTAATTTCAAAAAAATTGCTACGCACACGCAAGATCATGGTGATGCATAGCAACGAGAGGGGAGAGTGTTTTCCACATACCCTCATAGACCAAAAGCAGAAGCGTTAGCACAACGCGGTTGATGTAGTCGTACGTCTTCATGATCCGACCGATCAAGTACCGAACGCACGGCACCTCCGAGTTCAGCACACGTTCAGCTCGATGACATCCCTCGAACTCTGATCCAGCCGAGCTTCGAGGGAGAGTTCCGTTAGCACGACGGAGTGGTGACGATGATGATGTTCTACCGACGCAGGGCCTCGACTAAGCACCGCTACGATATTATCGAGGTGGAATATGGTGGAGGGGGGCACCGCACACGGCTAATAGATCTCAAGGATCAATTGTTGTGTCTAGAGGTGCCCCCCTGCCCCCGTATATAAAGGAGCAAGGGGAAGGGGGCGGCCGACCAGGAGGAGGCGCGCCAGGGAGGAGTCCTACTCCCACCAGGAGTAGGAGTCCCTCCTTTCCTTGTCCAAGTAGGAGAGGGGGAAGGAAGGGGAGAGAGGAGAGGAAGGAAAGGGGGCCGCCGCCCCCTCCTTGTCCTATTCGGACTAGAGGGGGAGGGGGCGTGCGGCCTGTCCTGGCCACCCCTCCTCTACTCCACTTTGGGCCCATGAGGCCCATTAACCCCTCGGGGGGTTCCGGTAACCCCACGGTACTCCGGTATACATTCGATAACCCGCGGAACCATTCCGTGTCCGAATATAGTCGTCCAATATATCAATCTTCATGTCTCGACCATTTCGAGACTCCTCGTCATGTCCGTGATCACATCCGGGACTCCGAACTATCTTCTGTACATCAAAACATATAAACTCATAATATAACCATCATCTAACTTTAAGCGTGCGGACCCTACGGGTTCGAGAACTATGTAGACATGACCGAGACATGTCTCCGGTCAATAACCAATAGCGGAACCTGGATGCTCATTTTGGCTCCCACATATTCTACGAAGATCTTTATCGGCCAAACCGCATAACAACATACGTTGTTCCCTTTGTCATCGGTATGTTACTTGCCCGAGATTCGATCATCGGTATCTCAATACCTAGTTCAATCTCGTTACCAGCAAGTCTCTTTACTCGTTACGTAATGCATCATCTCATAACTAACTCACTACATTGCTTGCAAGGCTTATAGTGATGTGCATTACCGAGAGGGCCCAAAGATACCTCTCCGATAGTTGGAGTGGCAAATCTTAATCTTGAAATACGCCAACTCAACATGTACCTTCGGAGACACCTGTAGAGCTCCTTTATAATCACCCAGTTACGTTGTGACGTTTGGTAGCACACAAAGTGTTCCTCCCATGGCGGAGTTGCATAATCTCATAGTCATAGGAACATGTATAAGTCATGAAGAAAGCAATAGCAACATACTAAACGATCAAGTGCTAAGCTAACGGAATGGGTCAAGTCGATCACATCATTCTTCTAATGATGTGATCCCATTAATCAAATGACAACACATGTCTATGGCTAGGAAACTTAACCATCTTTGATTCAACGAGCTAGTCAAGTAGAGGCATACTAGTGACACTTTGTTTGTCTATGTATTCACACATGTACTAAGTTTCTAGTTAATACAATTCTAGCATGAATAATAAACATTTATCATGAAATGAGGAAATAAATAATAACTTTATTATTGCCTCTAGGGCATATTTCCTTCAGTCTCCCACTTGCACTAGAGTCAATAATCTAGTTCACATCACCATGTGATTTAACACTAATATTCACATCTGTATGTGATTAACACCCATAGTTCACATCATCATGTGACCAACACCCAAAGGGTTTACTAGAGTCAATAATCTAGTTCACATTGCTATGTGATTAACACCCGAAGAGTACTAAGGTATGATCATGTTTTGCTCGTGAGAGAAGCTTAGTCAACGGGTCTGTCATATTCAGAGCCGTATGTATTTTGCAAATATTCTATGTCTGCAATGCTCTGCATGGAGCTACTCTATCTAATTGCTCCCACTTCCAATATGTATCCAGATTGAGACATAGAGTCATCTGGATCGGTGTAAAAGCTTGCACCGATGTAACTCTTTACGACGGGCTCTTTTATCACCTCCATAATCGAGAAAGATTTCCTTAGTCCTCACTAAGGATATTCTTGACCGCTGTCCAGTGATCTACTCTTAGATCAAAATTGTACTCCATTGCCAAACTCAGAGCAAGGTATACAATAGGTCCGTACACAAGATAGCATACTTTATAGAACCTATGGTGAGGCATAGGGAATGACTTTTCATTCTCTTTCTATTTTCTCGCCATAGTCGGGTTTTGAGTCTTACTCAACTTCACACCTTGCAACACGTGCAAGAACTCCTTCTTTGATCGCTCCATTTTGAATTACTTCAAAATCTTATCAAGGTATGTACTCATTGAAAAATCTTATCAAGCGTCTTGATCTATCTCTATAGATCTTGATGCTCAATGTGTAAGCAGCTTCACCGAGGTCTTTCTTTGAAAAACTCCTTTCAAATACTCCTTTATGCTTTCCAGAAGATTCTACATTATTTCTGTTCAACAATATGTCATTCACATATACTTTATCAGAAATACTGTAGTGCTCCCACTCACTTTCCTATAAATACAGGCTTCACCGCAAGTCTGTATAAAACTATATGCTTTGATCAACTCATCAAAGTGTATATTCCAACTCCGAGATGCTTGCACCAGTCCATAGATGGATCGTTGTAGCTTGCATATTTTGTTAGCACCTTTAGGATTGACAAAACCTTCTGGTTGCATCATATACAACTCTTCTTTAATAAATCCATCAAGGAATGCAGTTTTGACATCCATTTGCCAGATTTCATAAAATGTGGCAATTGCTAACATGATTCAGACAAACTTAAGCATCGATACGAGTGAGAAAATCTCATCATATTCAACACCTTTAACTTGTCGAAAACTTTTTGCGACAAGTCGAGCTTTGTAGATAGTAACACTACTATCAGCCTATGTCTTCCTCTTGAAGATCCACTTATACAATATGGCTTGCCGGTCATCGGGCAACTCTACCAAAGTCCACACTTTGTTCTCATACATGGATCCCATCTCAGATTTCATGGCCTCAAGCCATTTCACGGAATCTGGGCTCATCATCGCTTCCTCATAGTTCATAGGTTTATCATGGTCTAGTAACATGACTTCCAGAATAGGATTACCGTACCACTCTGGTGCGGACCATACTCTGGAAGACCTACGAGGTTTTGTAGTAACTTGATTTGAAGTTTCATGATCATCATCATTAGCTTCCTCTCTAATTGGTGTAGCAATCACTGGAACTGATTTCTGTGATGAACTACTTTCCAATTCGGGAGAAGGTACAATTACCTTATCAAGCTCTACTTTGCTCCCACTCACTTCTTTCAAGAGAAACTCATTCTCTAGAAAGGATCCATCTTACCAACGAATATTTTGCCTTCGGATCTGTGATAGAAGGTGTACCCAACAGTTTCCTTTGGGTATTCTATGAAGACGCACTTCTCCAATTTGGGTTTGAGCTTATCAGGTTGAAACTTTTTCACATAAGCATCGCAGCCCCAAACTTTAAGAAACGACAACTTTGGTTTCTTGCCCAACCATAGTTCATAAGGCGTCGTCTCATCGGATTTTGATGGTGCCCTATTTAAAGTGAATGCAACTGTCTCTAATGCATAACCCCAAAACGATAGTGGTAAATTGGTAAGATACATCATAGGTTGCACCATATCCAATAAAGTGCGGTTACAATGTTCGGACACACCATTATGCTGTGGTGTTCCATGTGGCATGAGTTGTGGAACTATTCCACATTGTTTTTAAATGAAGGCCAAACTCGTAACTCAAATATTCGTCTCCACGATCAGATCGTAGAAACTTTATTTTCTTGTTACGATGATTTTCCACTTCACTCTGGAATTCTTTGAACTTTTCAAATGTTTCAGACTTATGTTTCATTAAGTAGATATACTCATATCTGCTCAAATCATCTGCGAAGGTCAGAAAATAATGATACCCGCCACGAGCAACAACACTCATTGGATCGCATACATCGGTATGTATTATTTCCAACAAATCAGTAGCTCATTCCATTATTCCGGAGAACGGAGTTTTAGTCATCTTGCCCAAAGGCACGGTTCGCAAGCATCGAATGATTCATAACCAAGTGATTCCAAAAATCCATCTTTATGGAGTTTTTCATGTGCTTTGCTCCGATATGATCCAAACGGCAGTGCCACAAATAAGTTGCACTATCATTATCAACTTTGCATCTTTTGGCACCAATATTATGAATATGTGTATCACTACGATCGAGATCCAACAAACTATTTTCATTGGGTGTATGACCATCGAAGGTCTTATTCATATAAACAGAACAACAATTATTCTCTGACTTTAAATGAATAACCGTATTGCAATAAACATGATCAAATCATATTCATGCTCAACACAAACGCCAAATAACATTTATTTAGGTTTAACACTAATCCCAAAAGTATAGGGAGTGTGCGATGATGATCATATCAATCTTGGAACCACTTCCAACACGCATCGTCACTTCACCCTCAACTAGTCTTTGTTTATTCTGTAACTCCTGTTTCGAGTTACTAATTTTTAGTAACCGAACAAGTATCAAATACTCAGGGGCTACTATAAACACTAGTACGGTACACATCAACAATCTGTATATCAAATATACCCTTGTTCACTTTGCCATCCTTCTTATCCACCAAATATTCAGGGCAATTCTGCTTCCAATGACCATTTCCTTTGCAGTGTAAGCACTCAGTTTTAGGCTTTGGTCCAGCTTTGGGCTTATTCGCGGGAGTGACAACTTGCTTGTCATTCTACTTGAAGTTCCCTTTCTTTCCCTTTGCCCTTTTCTTGAAACTAGTGGTCTTGTCAATCATCAACACTTGATGCTCTTTTCTTGGTTTCCACCTCCGTCGATTTGAACATCACGAAGAGCTCGGGAATTGTTTTCGTCATCCCTTGCATACTATAGTTCATCACGAAGTTCTAGTAATCACTATCTTATCTGGAAGATTAGCACCCACTTGATTCAAGCGATTGTAGTACCCAGACAATCTGAGCACATGCTCACTAGTTGAGCAATTCTCCTCCATCTTTTAGCTATAGAACTTGTTGGAGACTTCATATCTCTCAACTCGGGTATTTGCTTGAAATATTAACTTCAACTCCTGGAACATCTCATATGGTCCATGAGGTTCAAAACATCTTTGAAGTCCCGGTTCTAAGCCGTAAAGCATGGTGCACTAAACTATCAAGTAGTCATCATACCGAGCTTTGCCAAACGTTCATAACGTCTGTATATGCTCCTGCAATAGATCCGTCACCTAGCAGTGCATCGAGGACATAATTCTTCTGTGCAGCAATGAGGATAATCCTCAGATCACGGATCCAATCCGCATCATTGCTACTAACATCTTTCAACATAGTTTTTCTCTAGGAACATATCAAAATAAACATAGGGAAGCAATAACGCGAGCTATTGATCTACCACATAATTTGCAAAATACTATCAGGACTAAGTTCATGATAAATTAAAGTTCAATTAATCGTATTACTTAAGAACTCCCACTTAGATAGACATCCCTCTAATCATCCAAGTGATCACGTGATCCAAATCAACTAAACCATGTCCGATCATCACGTGAGATGGAGTAGTTTTCAATGGTGAACATCACTATGTTGATCATATCTACTATATGATTCACGCTCGACCTTTCGTTCTCCAGTGTTCCGAGGCCATATCTGTATATGCTAGGCTCGTCAAGTTTAACCTGAGTATTCCACGTGTGCAACTGTTTTGCACCCGTTGTATTTGAACGTAGAGCCTATCACACCCGATCATCACGTGGTGTCTCAGCACGAAGAACTTTCGCAATGGTGCATACTCCAGGAGAATACTTATACTTTGAAATTTAGTGAGAGATCATCTTATAATGCTACCATCAATCAAAGCAAAATAAGATGCATAAAGGATAAACATCACATGCAATCAATATAAGTGATATGATATGGCCATCATCATCTTGTGCTTGTGATCACCATCTCCGAAGCACTGTCATGATCACCATCATCACCGGCGCGACACCTTGATCTTCATCGTATCATCGTTGTCGTTACGCCACCTATTGCTTCTACGACTATCGCTACCGCTTAGTGATAAAGTAAAGCAATTACAGGGCGATTGCATTGCATACAATAAAGCGACAACCATATGGCTCCTGCGAGTTGCCGATAACTCGGTTACAAAACATGATCATCTCATACAATAAAATATAGCATCATGTCTTGACCATATCACATCACAACATGCCCTGCAAAAACAAGTTAGACGTCCTCTACTTTGTTGTTGCAAGTTTTACGTGGTTGCTACGGGCTGAGCAAGAACCGTTCTTACCTACGCATCAAAACCACAACAATAGTTCGTCAAGTTAGTGTTGTTTTAACCTTCTCAAGGACCGGGCGTAGCCACACTCGGTTCAACTAAAGTTGGAGAAACTGACACCCGCCAGCCAGCTATGTGCAAAGCACGTCAGTAGAACCAGTCTCGCGTAAGCGTACGCGTAATGTCAGTCCGGACCGCTTCATCCAACAATACCGCCGAACCAACGTATGACATGCTGGTAAGCAGTATGACTTGTATCGCCCACAACTCACTTGTGTTCTACTCGTTCATATAACATCTACACATAAAACCTGGCTCGGATGCCACCGTTGGGGAACGTAGTAATTTCAAAAAAATTCCTACGCACACGCAAGATCATGGTGATGCATAGCAACGAGAGGGGAGAGTGTTGTCCACGTACCCTCGTAGACCGAAAGCGGAAGCATTAGCACAACGCGGTTGATGTAGTCGTACGTCTTCACGATCCGACCGATCAAGTACCGAACGCACGACACCTCCGAGTTCAGCACACGTTCAGCTTGATGACGTCCCTCGAACTCCGATCCGGCCGAGCCGAGGAGAGTTTCACAAGATGACGGCGTGGTGGACGATGATGATGTTCTATCATGCAGGCTTCGCTAAGCAATCGCTACGATATTATCGAGGTGGAATATGGTGGAGGGGGGCACCGCACACGGCTAATAGATCTCAAGGATCAATTGTTGTGTCTAGAGGTGCCCCCTGCCCCTGTATATAAAGGAGCAAGGGGGAGGGGGCCGCTGGCCAGGAGGAGGCGCGCCAAGGAGGAGTCCTACTCCCCTTTCCTTGTCCAAGTAGGAGAGGGGGAAGGAAGGGGAGAGAGGAGAGGAAGGAAATGGGGGCACAACCCCCCTCCTTGTCCTATTCGTACTAGAGGGGGAGGGGGCATGCAGCCTGTCCTGGCCGCCCCTCCTCTGCTCCACTTTGGGCCCATGAGGCCCATTAACCCCTCCCGGGGGGTCCGGTAACCCCCCGGTACTCCGGTATACATCCGATAACCCCCGGAACCATTCCGGTGTCCGAATATAGTCGTCCAATATATCAATCTTCATGTCTCGACCATTTCGAGACTCCTCGTCATGTCTGTGATCACATCCAGTACTCAGAACTATCTTCGGTACATCAAAACATATAAACTCATAATATAACCGTCATCTAACTTTAAGCGTGCGGACCCTACGAGTTCTAGAACTATGTAGATATGACCGAGACACGTCTCCGGTCAATAACCAATAGCGGAACCTGGATGCTCATATTGGCTCCCACATATTCTATGAAGATCTTTATCGGTCAAACGGCATGACAATGTACGTTGTTCCCTTTGTCGTCGGTATGTTACTTGCCCGAGATTCGGTCGCCGGTATCTCAATACCTAGTTCAATCTCGTTACCGGCAAGTCTCTTTACTCGTTACATAATGCATCATCTCATAACTAACTCATTAGCTACATTGCTTGCAAGGCTTATAGTGATGTGCATTACTGAGAGGGCCTAGAGATACCTCTCCGATAATTGGAGTGACAAATCTTAATCTTGAAATACGCCAACTCAACATGTACCTTCGGAGACACCTGTAGATCTCCTTTATAATCACATAGTTACGTTGTGACATTTGGTAGCACACAAAGTGTTCCTCCGATAAACGGGAGTTGCATAATCTCATAGTCATAGGAACATGTATAAGTCATGAAGAAAGCAATAGCAACATACTAAACGATCAAGTGCTAAGCTAACGGAATGGGTCAAGTCAATCACATCATTCTCCTAATGATGTGATCCCGTTAATCAAATGACAACACATGTCTATGGCTAGGAAACTGAACCATCTTTTATTCAACGAGCTAGTCAAGTAGAGGCATACTAGTGACACTTTGTTTGTCTATGTATTCACACTTGTACTAAGTTTCCGGTTAATACAATTCTAGCATGAATAATAAACATTTATCATGAAATAAGGAAATAAATAATAACTTTATTATTGCCTCTAGGGCATATTTACTATGTTAACTACATGACACAACGCATAAACTAGGGTTTAAGCTTCTGTCACTCTAGCAACCCATCATCTACTTATTACTTCCCAATGCCTTCCTCTAGGCCCAAATAATGGCGAAGTGTCATGTAGTCGACGTTCACATAACACTACTAGAGGAGAGACAACATATATCTCATCAAAATATCGAACGAATACCAAATTCACATGACTACTTATAGCAAGACTTCTCCCATGTCCTTAGAAACAAACGTAACTACTCACAAATCATATTCATGTTCATAATCAGAGGGGTATTAATATGCATTAAGGATCTGAACATATGATCTTTCACCGAATAAACCAACTAGCATCAACTACAAGGAGTAATCAACACTACTAGCAACCCACAAGTACCAATCTCAGGTTTTGGGACAAAGATTGGATACAAGAGATGAACTAGGGTTTGAGATGAGATGGTGCTGGTGAAGATGTTGATGGAGATTGACCCTCTCCCGATGAGAGGATCGATGGTGATGACGATGGTGATGATTTCCCCCTCTCGTAGGGAAGTTTCCCCGGCAGAACAGCTCCGCCGGAGCCCTAGATTGGTTCCGCCAAGGTTCCGCCTCGTGGCGGCGGAGTTTCGTCCCGAAATCTTGCTTATTATTTTTTCCAGGGTAAAAGACTTCATATAGCAGAAGATGGTCACCGGAAGGCTGCCAGGGGGCCCACGAGGTAGGGGGCGCACCCAGGGGGTAGGGTGCGCCCCCAACCTCGTGGACGGTGGGTGGCCCCCCTCTGGTATTTCTTCCGCTCGGTTTTTTTATTAATTCCAAAAATGACTTTCGTGGAGTTTCAGGACTTTTGAAGTTGTGCAGAATAGGTCTCTAATATTTGCTCCTTTTCCAAACCCTGAATTCCACCAAGCATTCTCCTCTTCATGTAAACCTTGTAAAATAAGAGAGAATAGGTATAAGTATTGTGACATAACATGAAATAACAGCCCATAATGCAATAAATATTGATATAAAAGCATGATGCAAAATGGACGTATCAGTCTGCAATTTGCAAACAGATATACTTTGATATACTTTCATTATCCCCATTTTTCCTTTTTAAATTTTGTTTTTCTGTTTTTTCCAATGTTATGCAGAAGAAGTTCAAGTTAGCAAGTATGATCATGATCTATGTAAAGGAACATTAGAGAATCTTGGCAACTTCATTGAAGGTTTTGCCAAGGTTGATGAAGAGGAACCAGATTTGTCTCCTCTCAAGGGCCCGTCAAGTGATCAAACAAAGGCTCAAACTCAAACACTAGGCGACGGAAGTGTCAAGCTGCTGCCAAGCAAAGAGAAGAGGTGGAGGGAAGTGAAGAAGATGAATGTGTGGAGGAAAGTGAGTCAGAGGAAGAAGATGTTGACCTGGGAGTCGGCAATGATTCTGAAGAAAGTGATGAGTCCGAAGAAGAAGATGATGATCAAGAGGGAAGGAATGATGAAGAACGTGATGATGACAGTGACAACAATGATGGTGATGATGACAGCGACGATGATGCTGACAACAATGAAGACAAAGAAGAATCTGGTAATGACGATGTGGAAGAGAAAGAGGAAGGAGATGGAACAAGCAAGGGGGAAGGTGAGGATGTCGAGAAGGTCGATGGAGATGAGCAAAGAAATGATGGGGACGCGATGATGACAGCGAGGAGACACACGACGATGACATGGGGGCCTTTGATGGAGGCAGTGACCGTGGAAAGGATGATGACGATGATGATGGCATGGGCGGCGGTGACAGTAGCTCAAAGAGGGCAAACACTTCTGGAGATGGAGGAAATAGCAGCAACAACTCAATTGATGATAGTGTAACTCTACAGTTTTTCATCTAAAAGGGCATTCGTTGCAAGGGTGAAGATCCGAAATCAATTGAGACCAAAGCAGTTGTGCCAGATGAAGGTTTCTCACTTTCTGACTTATGTAGATCAGAGCCAGCATCCACCAACAGGTTTGAAATCCCCTTGCTAGAAACTCATGCAATCATCGACATGAAAGAGAAGGATAATTCCTTTCAAAAAATAATAAATGACGGACTACAAAGCACTGAGGAAGAAATGGAAGAGGTAGGAAAGGGTTTGGACTGGATTGGCTCAAAAGCCATGCTTGACAAGATAATGAAGGAAGGTGCTGTATTTGAAGATGGTTCATCGGCAGGTGGTAGCAAGAGGATGGTAGCATCGCCACCTTGCCCACCCACTGTCCCAAAGCGCAAGAAGCTCGTGACGCTTAGCAAGAACTTGGTGTTGGGTCAATCAAAAGATAAGATTCCTTGTAAATCAAAGGGAAAGGAGGTGCCAACTTCATAGCCCAAGGAGGCAAGCGTTGTTCTACAGGAGCCAACCGCTGTGCATGTAGATGCCAAACGCAACTCTACACCATGCAAACTCCCTGGTAAAAAAGCAACAAAACAGTGTCTTTTGCCAAGGACACAAAGTCTGCAGAAATGGGATCAAAGGGACCAAGCCATGTTGTTAAGATTGCATCAAACAGTCAAGAGAAAGTTGTCAGTATGCTGTGTAGGAAGTTGGCAACCCCAACAACTTATGTGGCAACTCCAGCTTCAAGTGAGCCAACTTTGTGTCCAAATAAGCCAACTACAACATCAACTGCGCACAGTACATCAGCAGTTTAGGAAAGTGAAACCACCACTGTGCAACAACAAGAGGAAGTGAGGAATCTGCAGTTGTACCTATCCTACCCCCATCAGTCAACACAGAACCCCAAGTTGTCAGTGTGCCAATCCTAGAAACTGCATTGCCAACCCAAGCAGTCACTATGCCAACTCCATCAGTCATTGTGCCAACTCCAACCCCAACCCATTCAGTCAACATGGAACCCCTAGCTGTCAGTAATGTTGTGCAGGCTCAGAAACAACATTTGCCTACATTTCGCGCTCTTGATCAACAACACAACCTTACACAAGAGCAAGTTTACAACCTTGTTTCCAAGTGTATTCGCCAAGACCGCCGCCAAGCATAATTGCATAAACCAAGTCAGCGGGTGATGCACCCAAGGATGTCCAAGGAGAGAACAATAGTGTGCATCCCATTCGTAGAACATCGTCAGCAAGATCATATCACGGCGATGGGTTCTGTGATGCTCCATCATTTGACTTGGGTTTCGATCTTGATGATGACTCCCAATTGCCACAGTTGATGAGCCTAACAAATCACAAGTGGCACCACAGGAGGCAGGGTTATCCAAAAGTAGTGAGCAAGATGATTGGGATTCGGCAACTTTGAGAGAGGTTTGCATTGCTGCAGATAAGGTGTTCACTGGGAAGGCTCCAATTCATATCATCCTTTCGGATTCTCCAGATGAGTTTCACACGCCAGATATGACAGGTGCTCTAGGGGGTGCAAGTGGGTCCGGCACTACCACATCTGGCCCACCAGTGCAAAAACGCACAAGGAGGATAATCAAGCCAGCTGCTATCCAGAGGTCTCCCTACATCGACTACAATAAAACAAAGACATTCACTTGCAATGAACAAGTG
This sequence comes from Aegilops speltoides, assembly GCA_021437245.1. NCBI lineage: Eukaryota > Viridiplantae > Streptophyta > Magnoliopsida > Poales > Poaceae > Aegilops > Aegilops speltoides. The sequence goes on along the minus strand of CM038142.1, from coordinate 188,385,969 downwards.
AACAAGCTTTATGCACCAGTCCTCTGTTATGTAAGGAATTTACCTAGTGCAAACGTCACAGAAACAAGGTAAAACTAATACCTTGTGTTTATAGTTGGAACAACAGTTAGTTTTTTTATAGAGGAGCCTGGTGCAACTCCTTTAGGTTCACAAAGTTTTTTTTATAGTTGGAACAGTCAGTTTTTGTAGTTGTAGTTTCATGCAACATCACTTGCACTACAAAAAAAGACACATCCGTGACATTTTGGGCCGAACGATTTTTTTTTGTCATACATATGACACTTCTATGATGATAATTGTGACAAAACCTGGTATCATCATAGATGTGGTGGGCTCCTACTTCTATGACAAAAAATCATGATAGAAAATGGGCTTTTCGTCCTGGGCGGGCCAGAGACGCAGCTGCATGACATTCTTTGGGTCATCCATGATGGAAAAAACCATGGTGAAGCGAGGGCGAGGAAAATTTTGGGGAGTTCCCGGTTACGATGGGAGGTCGGGGGCCGAGCGATGCGCGTTTCTCTCGTACACATACGCGTGTGTGTGCGAGGCATTGGCTCTAATCGAACGGCGATTGACAGACCGCAGCTACGACATCGAACCCGAGCGATCAATCGATGGTTGTTAACTGAACCCAATCGAGCGATTCTTCGCCATCGCCGCTAATCAAGCCGATCGGTTGATGAGCGATGAGCGCTGCGGGGGTGGATGAACAGTGAGTGGTGGCATTGCCTCTGGATGAACAGGACCCGTGGTGTGGTGGAGGGCTGGATGAGCGAGAGCGGTGGAGGGTGCCCGTGGAGGGTGGTTGAAAAGGACCCGTGGTGTGGAGGGCTGGATGAACATGAGCGATGGAGGGGTGCCCGTGGAGGGTGGTTGAACGATGGCGGTGGAGTAGCGCGGTGGAGGCTGGATGAACAGGAGCTCGTGGAGGCCGGAGGAGGTCGATGGTAGCCGTGGAGGTGGAGGAGGTCGATGGTGGAGATGAACAGATCTCGTGGAGTCCGTTTTGCACGCCACACCCTCCCGATGAACAGGACCCCGTTTCGACCGTAGCGCCCAACACAAGTCCCTTTCATCGGTTTTGCGGTATGCCACACCCTCCCGATCAACAGACTGCGTTACCAGAAGCGCCCAACACAAGTCGGTTTCGTCCGTTTTGCGGACGCCACACCCTCCCAATCAACAGACCCCTGTTTGACCGTAGGAGGTCCGCTTCTCCTCCTTTCTTGACGCCACACCCTCCCGATCAACAGACACCGTTTGCCACCATAGGAGGTCTGCTTCTCCGTTGGCTTGACGCGCACTTCTCCCGATCAACGGGATCCGTTTAAGCGTGGCGAAGTCGAACACAAGGCCGCTTCCTCCGTTGTGCGGTACGCCAGCCTCGCTTCCATCGCCTGCTCGCCCAAGCCTCCCGATGAACACGACCACGCATTCCGTTCCGACCCAGCCGGTTGGCTCCCACGCGTTCTGTTTCCTCCCGATGAACACGACGCATTCCGTTGCCTCCCCATGAACACGACGCGTTCTGTTGCCTCCCCATGAACACGACGCATTTTGTTGCCTCCCCATGAACACGACGACGACGTTGTTTCTCCGTTCCGACCCAGCCATGTACACGAGCCCTCGCTGTACGTATGCGCGAGTAGGCGTTCAAGACCCTGCCCGTATGTACACATACGTGGCCGTATTTTGTTTCTTGCACCCTGGCCGCTGTACGTACGTGTACATGCTATGTGTGCGCCTCTACTATGACACGTGTGCGCCTCTACATCCACCAGTATATATGTACATACACGTTCGCGACCAGAATGAGAACGCTACGTACGCTTCGACCGGTGGGTCCCGGTATCGAGCACTTCCTTGCTGCGAAGATGTAGCCGTGGGTCCCAACAAATGGGGCGAATCATTTTTTGCTGGACGCACTTCCTTGCGTGCGAAGATGTAGCTGGTGGGTCCCAGCAGTCAGGGGGAAATGTTTTTTTTTGCAAAATACGGTGGCCCGTCCGATGGGTCCCTATTTGTCGGTGGAGGAATCATTATTTTGCACGTAATAAGGAGGCACTTCCTTTCGCGCTATGGACCCGGTATCGACCTCTCCACGACAAATAACGTCCGATGGAAGCCGTTCCTTGACCATGTTGACCACACCGCGCCGAGAGCACCAGGGCGGTGGACGGCGGCGAGGCCTAGGGAGGGGACGACGCGGAGCCGGGGAAGACGCGGCAATGGATGCCCACGCGTAGAGGAGTACGAGGGTTCACTGGTTCACTGCGGTGTGAGGCTGCCGGCGCCGTAGAATAATAGGAGTGTGGGTGAGTAGAGGGATAGCCTAGCCAGCGGTGGGAGTAGTAGGGGGCGGTGAGGCCTCCACCGCATCGCAGCCGACCACGGAAGGCAGGAGCACGAGGCACGACCGATGCTGGTTTGGGTGGCTGGAGCAAGAAGACCAGAGGTTGAAGAAGCACTACGGCCGTTGGATGGACATCGTACGGTCACTGGAGCTAGAATCGTGCATATTGACTAAGTTGACAAAGCCCTCCGTCCCCGTCAACTTAGTAGGCCCACAAGTCAGCATGCCACTATACTGGGTCCTAGCTAACAGGGGGAGTATTCATTTTTTGTGTGTAATAAGGAGGCACTTCCTTACGTGCGAAGATATAGCTGGTGGGTCCGAGCTGTCAGCGGTGGTAACGTTTTTTTCATGAAATACAGAGGCCCTTTTGGTGGGTCCCTGATGTCAGGTGGAGGAATCATTATTTTGCGTGTAATAAGGAGGCATTTCCTTGCGTGCGGCCGTGGACCCAGCTGTCGGCCTCTCCACGTATAGTCCACTTCAGATGCATGTCGGTCATTGACTATGTTGACCAGGCTGCGCCGAGAGCACCAGGGCGGTGGACGACGACGAGGCCTAGGAAGGGAACGACACGGAGGCAGGGAAGACTCGGCAGTTGTTTCCCACGTGGAGGGGAGTACAACTGTACGAGGGTTTACTGGTTCGTGTGCCATCGCCGGAGAATAACAACAGGTGTGGGTGAGTAGAGGGACCGCTAGGCCAGCGATGGGAGTATGGTGGGGCGGTGAGGCCTGCGCGGCAACACAGCCGACCGCGGGGAGGAGGGAGCAGGCAGTCCCGCCGACGCTTCTTTGAGCGGCTGGAGCAGGATGAGCGGAGATTGAAGAAGCACGACGGTCGTTCGATGGACATCCAACAGTCACTGCTTGTGCGTCAACCTTTTTTTACGAAAGCCTCAAATCTGTGGAAAACAGCATACCACCCATCTGCCATTATTTCTAATAATTTACATCCCTTTTGCTAATTCTTAAGGTTTTTTGGAGCCCATATTCTTTTTGTTAGAATTACAGCCACGGTTAAAAAATTATATGAAATTTTGCATATTTTGGTGCGGTCCGAACTGTTTTTAATCCCGAAATTTCGACTCATGTTCAAACTGATTTTAAAAATAAATGTATATCAATATAAAATCCAACAAATTCTCCACGCATAAAAATTAATGTAATTTAAAATCTCGAAATGAAAAAAAGATATTTGAAACTAATTGCTGGATTGATGTGTTTTAAATGTACAACCCATTTCTCATTACTGATAGCCCATTTTCTCGGCCAGCCGAATGAAGCTCTCCTCATCTTGAAAGATTTGCAGCCCAACAGGCCTGACAAAGTGACTTACTTGGCAAATCACAAAACAACTGGGCTGTGGCCGTGGACCTAGCTGTCAGCCTCTCCACGTACAGTACTCTTCCGATGGAAGTCGGTCGTTGACCACATTGGCCACGCCGCGCCGAGAGCACCAAGGCGGTGGACAATGGTGAGGCCTAGGAAGGGGACGACGCGGAGCCGGGGAAGATGCTGCAGTGGATGCCCACGCGAAGAGGAGTACGAGGGTTCATTGGTTGGTTGCGGGCGTGAGGCCGCCGCCAGAGAATAACAGGGTGTGGGTGGGTAGAGGATACCGGGCCAACGGTGGGAGTAGTAGGGGCGGTCGGGCCTCCGCGGCATCACAGCCCGCCACGAGAGGCGGAGCACGCAGCACGACCGGCCGCTGCTTTGGGCGGCTGGAGCAAGAAGACCAGAGGTTGAAGAAGCACTATGGCCGTTGGATGGACATCGTACGGTCACTAGAGCTAGAATCGTTCATATTGACTAAGTTGACAAAGCCCTCCGTGCTCGTCAACTTAGTAGGCCCACAAGTCAGCCACCCACTATGGTGGGTCCCAGCTAGCCGGGGGTATTCATCTTTTGGTGCGTAATAAGGAGGCACTTCCTTGCGTGCAAAGATATAGCTGGTGGGTCGACCTGTCAGCGGGGGGAACGTTTTTTTTGCAAAATGCAGAAGCCCTTCCCATGTACAGTGGACGTACAGTGCGTAATAAGGAGGAACTTTCCTTGCGTGCGACCATGGACCTCGTGGGTCCCAGCCGTCAGGCTCTCCACGTACAGTCCTCTTCCGATGACTCTCGTATGTTGACCACACCGCGCCGAGCGCACCGAGGCGGTGGATTACGGCAAGGCCCAGATCGAACGACCTGCAGATGGGGAAGACGCGGCGAAGGAGTCGCAGACGGAGAGGAGTGGGAAACTTGACTGGTTCGGGTGCGGGGTGGGCCTACACTCGGCAGAGAATAACATGAGGTGCGGAGTGGAGGGATGGCCTGGCCGTCGGTGGGGTAGCATTTTGCTGAGGAGCGCAAAACAACGTCCGCTGGGACGCCAAGGCTGGAGCAAAGCGGTTCCGCAATACTGGGGAAGAAGACGAGATTGAAGAAGAATGTTGGCCGTTGGATGTAAATCCAACGCCTTCTTAAACCGACCCATCGCCCACATGTTGGCGACCCATTTGTTTTTTAGTCCATTTGGTGGGCTGGGTGAAACAATGATGTAGCATCTATGCAGACTGCTTAAATCCCATTTGCATTTTTCTCTAATTCGCGGACTTTCTCGGGCTGGGTGAAAATATCATGTTGGGCTAGACGGAGAAATATTATAAAACATAAACACATGATTGCGTCGCCAAGAAAATCTTTGCAAGCTTATGTACGCAATCACTAGGAGTTAACTTGCCAAGTTATATATAAACAATTATTATTATTATTTTGTAAGAACTTTCAACTTACGAAATAAAATATCATTTTAATTTGATGAGTTAATAGTACGTGGGGTATTATTATTTTTAGGCTAGACGTGGGACAATTGAGTTGGTTCTAGGGAAAGTCTTGGGAGAAAACTCGGTTTACATCAAAAAGAAAGTGGGAGAAAACTCAGAGACCTGCTGGGTCCACCGAGGAGGGAATATGTTGGGAGGAAGGAGATTCAAAGCACGGCGGCCGAAAGTGAACTAGTTTTTTATGGACAAGTGAACTAGTTTACATACATGTTTAATAGCCACTAAAAAAAGCAATCAGTTAATGGGTTCTTAAAAGAAATATTTGCAGACAAAGCAGATAATTACGACACATAGGCTAATGCATGAAACACTCGGATGATAAAGGTGCTTATAAGCAGATAAAGTACAACATCTAGACCTTCCCGCACGCTTGATGATGACGCTGCGGTTGTCGGTGTACTCGTCGATTCACGGAAGCGACACCGCCCTCATGTCCAAGATCTGCCTGTACATGTCGTAGCATGCGTATGCGTCCTTGGCAGGGTGGTTATGTAGGTTAGATTCAGAGGTACCTCCACGTGTTCAGGTCATCTTCTTTCATGTTGGCGTATCAGGGGTCGATGATGGTCTCAGCGAGGTCAACCACAGAGTCCTCCTGCCCGTTGTTGATGATCTTGTATTGCTTCTGGATGTCGACAAGCTTGTTGCACCAGATGGCCGAATCGTCGCGTTCTTCCTTCTCTCCACCGTAGCGAAGGTGCGATCGGGCCGCCGATGAAACGGGCGAATGCTCCGAACTCGGTGCAGCCATAGGATCGAGGCGAGGCGAGCTTCACCAAGTCCGTATCATTGGTGTACATCACATTCAACTTGGTGCGCCATAGGGTGAACGGCGAACTCAAAGGGGAACTCCTTGTCAAGTCCATATCCAGCGAGCTCACCCTCGGATCGCCATTGAAGTCTCTTCGAGTGAACGAGTGTGTAGGCGGCGGCGATCGTTTTTCAGCTCTTGGGGAACTGGATTCAACGAAGAAGTGAATGTGTACAGCGACAACAAGCATTACTACCCTCCTCGTCCGCTGACGCCCGGCAGAAGATGCACCCTCGGCGATTCAAACGCCTCCATTAAGAAACTACTCCGCCACACGCTGGTTCACAAGCGGTCTCAGACAGTATCTTTGTAATAACAGAGTCAATGGTCACTTTACTTAAATTTAATTAGCTTTAATATAAATTTATACTTAAAACAAGCAATGCATTCGCCGTTCTATCGATTGCCACAGATCAACATGCACAACAATTAGAATTATTATTCTCGGGGCGCATTACGATCAAGATATTTGTCGCACTTTCACAAAGATAATACTACCAAGTTTGAACTGTTTGTTATGGTTGTTGTCCTCTGCATCATCATGTCGTGTTTCCCAGCTTACAAGATTCAAAACCAACAAATAAGATCCAAATAATAAGTACAACAAAGATGCCTACACATCTCATTGATTCCCAGCTTGCAAGATTCAGAACCAACAAATAAGATCCAAATAATAAGTATAACAAAGATGCCTACACATCTCATTGATTCCCAGCTTGCAAGATTCAGAACCAACAAATAAGATTCAAATAATAAGTACAACAAAGATGCCTACACATCTCACTAATTCCCAGCTTGCAAGATTCAAAACCAACCCATTAGAGCCTTTTGATAAAGTGAATATCGGGATTAAATCCATCTTGGCTAGCCATGTCATACAATTGAAGAACTTGGCGAATGCTCTTGACCGTCACAACATCTGTAGTTGAGCATTCCTGTTTGCACAGCACAAACAAGGAGACAGGAGAGCATGATTTCACTTTAATAGCGGCCTCCTTGAACTCAACCTCCAGCTCTACTTGGATGAGGTCTGCCTGGAGTTCCATGATTCAATTCATGCGCCTTTTTCTCTAGCTTCACGAAATGAAGCAAAGATTGCATCATTCACTAGCAAGAAGTACTTGCTCTTGTGAGTCAAGGTGTTCTTCTTTAGTAGATGCACTAAAATTGAGGAACATTAAGGTTGGCTGTCCGGCTCATGTAAGGTGCAACTATAATTTTCTTATCCTTTTGTGCGTTCCACTAAAATAAAGTGCCATTGTGGTGACAAGTGATGGCTCCATCTTGCAGAGGCAAATAAAATGTTGCACGAGATTACCAAAGAGAACTTGATGGAGATTTTGAAACTCCAATCACCATTTTGTGCAGTTCCACCAAAATTGAGAGATGTTGCCCACGTGACATTTTAGTTGAACCGCACAAGACACTCATTCCAAAAAAGTGTTTTGTGCAGTTCACCAAAAGGTCACAATAGCAACAAGGTGAAATGGATATCCCTATCTCGCACAAAAAGATAGAAAGTAAACGATTCTTTGGTCAACAAGAATATCTGAAACATATACAAAATGAAAAGAAGCATCTTAATTATGTTCATGGCAATCAATCAAGGACAAGAGAAATTTTAAAAGCGTCAAGAATGCTTCATGTTACCGAAGCATTACGATCAACAATGAGATTCCTCAAATATGGGATTACTTTAATGGTGGCATTGCTTGTTTACGGACACAATAAATCAACAACAACTAAAGAGTTGGTTTAAGGGCATGGGACCGTGGGGACACCAGACACTCAAAGGCAGTAAAGGAGCAACTTACTTATCATCTTTGGGGAAAACAGCGGAAGTGCCATTTGTAACACGGTTTAATTGCATCTTATCACCGGAGGCATTAGATTAACAATAACACCGGTTAGACATGTCCCTAAGGTAACAAAGTGTGGTCGCTTCATTTTACATGCGCCTTACATTAACAACAAAGAAAAGGTTGGTATAAGGACATGCGATAGTGTACGATCGGCACAATGTACCTACAAGGAGGCATAAAGTGGTGATGCGGAGTTTGTTCATGCTATGTGAGGGCAACAAACCTAATCACGGAGACCTTGTACTATGTGAGGGCAACAAATCTAATCTCGAGACCTTTTACTATGTGAGGGTAGCAAATCTAATCTCGAGACCTTTTACTATGTGAGGGCAACAAATCTAATCTCGAGACCTTTTACTATGTGAGGGCAACAAATCTAATCCTCGAGACCTTATACTATGTGAGGGCGACAAATCTAATCCTGAGACCTTTTACTATGTGAGGGCAGCAAATCTAATCCTGAGAGCTTTTACTATGTGAGGGCAGCAAATCTAATCCTGAGACCTTTTAGTGAGGGCAACAAATCTAATCCTGGAGACCTTTTACTATGTGATGGCAGCAAATCTAATCTTGGACATACTCTGTTGACTTGTCCACCAGCCGCCACTTTCTATCCTTTTTTCAACCAATAATAGATCTGTTCCTTATCTAGTCTGTACTGCATTTTCCCATTATTTCCCTTTTCAACCAAGAGACCGGTTGGGTATCCGGTCTCTACTACTTTCACCATATTATTTCCTCTTTGAATCAAGTCCTAGATTCATGCTACAACTTTCCCCCCTTTCTTCGTTGTTTGAACAAAGCCCTAGATTCGAATGCATGAAGTAGATTTACCTCTAATAATACTAAAAATTTAGGTGGCTTTGGAAGAGCTGATGGGAGTAGAAAAAGATGCACGTGCAGACACGTGGGGAGCTGGGGCAGTAGAGCAAGGCTGCTTTCGAAGAACTTATAATCGAGGGTCGCTGGGATGTCGGCGGCAGTAGGTCGGATCTACGGACAATACGGCAGGGAGGAAGAAGGGTCGGAGGACCTCCCGAGCCAGCGCTGTGTCAGAGAGAACAACACGGGCAGAGGATCGGCCCCCTCCAACAGCTGTGGGTTTCCTCCCTCGGTGGCGATGACCGCGTGATCGATGCACCTTTTAGTCCTCTACACACACCGGCCAAAGGGATCTGGCCGGATCTATGACCAGCGGTGAGCAGAGAGAAAATGTCGCTACCGCTGTCTTGTTTATATCTGGAGAGGATGAGAGAATGAAGAGAGCAACCCTAGTAAAGCAAGCGCTCGAGCCCCTGCGTCCATATATAGTGGAGTGATTATCTTTTTTCTCTCCACAACAAGCGTTTCAATTTGTGTACGTGGCATTAAAGAAAAGACTCTCTATTTAAGGTGACTCATCAGACGACTCCTACTTACTACTAGTAGTACTACAAGATTGTTCACTTGTGCTCCCCGCCTCCATTCATTGAACAACCCCACGGGTGAATAAACATCTGATAAATCTTGTATTTATATAGAACGAACAAGCTCGAGCTATTTTTGCGTGGTTAAAAGTTGAGGGCGGGGCTTTTCCCGGGCAGTACGCGCGGCAGTTTTCGGGTAGGCGGTTTGACAGAGAGGCGAGGAGGGTGAGCGAGTGGGGCTGTGCGATTTGATGACGCGTTACTGCTGGAAAGACTTGTGATATGACCACTCACTATCTATATCTATATCTATATCTATACCCTTATAAAAAAACGAGTTGGCGATGATGGTGTGCCTGCCATCTTGTAATACAGATCGTATGATCTATATCTGACGGATAGAAAGCAAACTATGATAATTTTACAAAAGATACCCGCACCTCTCTCCACATCATTATCTCCCGCAACCTCATTGCTCAGCAACTAAAAAAGGAATAAGTCTCTGGAACAATCTAGCATGCATGGTGGCCGCTGCCGCCTACCGGCGCCGTCCATCCCCATGCCTCCGCCCATTCCGACCACCAGGCACCACCACGCTCCTCTCCTCCTCGCCTTATCTCTCATCTTTCATTTTTTCGATGATATTCTCAAGATACCAGTATTCTGATAAAATTCTCGAGATATCATTAGTTTTTACACATGGGATTACTCCTGCATGGGTCAATCACAACAGGTGTTTTGTAAAAAAAGTGCATATTGATGTTCCCTGCAATGCACGGGAATCTTGCTTGTAATTATATAACGCAAATCACGAGCAGGAAGTGACATTTTTTTGACACAACCACGTTAACATGGCCACGTAAATCACTAGCTAAATTAAATACCATTATACTTATATCCCGATGCAAAAGGTTGAGTACATGTCCGAAGAGTAGAGTCGCACACACGCACTCTCTCTCAGAATCTCTCTCTCTCTCTCACACACACACCAGTTACGTGACGCCCACTTAAGCAGACACGTATGTTACAATTTGTGCACCCGCGGGTACACATGACGCCCACTTATGCTCCACTTAAGCCGGAAGGCGAACCCAAACAGTAGCTGCATTCATTCCCCTCCCGCCGCCTCTTCTCTGGTCGGCGTCGCCCGATAGCCATGGGCCGGCTGAAGGTAACAACATACACCATACTCCCGCCGGAGGGGCGCTTTAATATGGAAATTTTAGTGGTCATGCATGCATCTTTTTGTGCTAGCACTCCTATATAAGGGTTGACCGGTCGCTTCCCGCGGATGTGCGCTGGCGGTGGAAGAGGAAGGAGAAGGGAAGCGGGATGTGGAGTAACGTTTTTACCATAATTTCTTAGGAAACTGAGTGCAATAATTGAGTAGTTTTGCAAACTACCAAGATTACACCAAACGGTTCAAAACCTTTACTCCCTTGCGGTAGCGCTTCCGCGTGAAACGGTCGGCGTCATACGAGCGTCGATGCCGCATTAATGCCCGGCCAGAGCGAGGCGACCTCTCACCGGGCGCCGGCTTTGAAGTGGCGTGACGGCCGAGAGAGCGCCGCTTCCCGGTGCACGCGAGTGCTCCATGTCGAGACTGGCCATAGGCCCTGTTTGGATCCATGGGTTAGAGTTAGTTTGAGCTAGTAGTCATGAATTCTTGGCGCCCGATCGGGTGATGCCCCTTTACATTTCGAGGGATCAAGAAGGTGAGAGTGTCTAGAGGGGGTGATTAGACTACTCGACAAGATAAAAATTGCATCTTTTATCAAGGGATGATTTTGGCAGATTTTGCATAACACACAAGTCAAGTAGCACACTACACATGCAATTCTAGAGTATGGGCAGCGGAAAGTAAATTGCACAAGTAGTAAAGAGAAGTGGAGAAGATCAAACGCAATTTGGAGACGCGGTGATTTTTCTCGTGGTTCCGATAGGTGGTGCTATCGTACTTCCATGTTGATGGAGACTTCAACCCACGGAGGGTAACGGCTGCGAGAGTCCACGGAGGGCTCCACCCACGAAGGGTCCACGAAGAAGCAACCTTGTCTATTCCATCATGGCCTACGCCCACGGAGGGCTAGCCTTACTCTGGGTAGATCTTCACGAAGTAGGCGATCTCCTTGCCCTTACAAACTTCTTGGTTCAACTCCACATCTCGATGACGGAGGCTCCCAAGCGACACCTAACCAATCTAGCAGGCACCACCCTCCAAAAGGTAATAGATGTTGTAGATGATGATGAACTCCTTGCTCTTGTGCTTCAAATGATAATCTCCCCAACACTCAACTCTCCTCACTGATTTGGCTGTGGTGGAAGAAAGGATTGAGTGGAAAGCAACTTGGGAAGGCTAGAGATCAAGCTTCATATGGTGGGAGTGGAGCAACTTGATCTCAACACAAGGGTAGGTAGTTCTCTTCTCGTAAATGTAAGGTAGGAGTGGTAGTTCTTTCGATGGCTCTCTCCACGAATGAAGAGGGGTGGAGGGTATTTATAGCCTCCACACAAAATCCAACCGTTACACACATTTGAGCAATCTCGGTGGGACCGAAGTTGACAACTCGGTGAGACCGAAAGTTCAAATAATGTGAACGTTGGGATTTCGAGTGGGACCGAAAATACAATCTCTGTTAGTCCGATTCGTGCAATGACAAGAGCATGCCGGTTTGGTGAGACCGACTTCATCATCTCGGTGACACCGATTTGATGATGTATGTTCTGAAGCTTGGCAACTCATTTTTCGGTGAGACCGAGTTCGAATCGGAAAATCCGAGTTTGCTAGGGTTTGGCTTTATGGCTGAGGTGGTTCATCTCGGTGTGGACTGAGTTTGGAATATCGGTGGGACCGAGACTACTTATGAGTGTATATGGCGGTGAAAGTTGCTTGATAGTTTAGGAGATGTATCACTAAGCACTTGAGCAACCAGATCATCATCATAACCTCATCCCCTTTAATAGTATTGGCTTTTCCTATGGACTCAATGTGATCTTGGATCACTAAACCAAAAATGGAGTCTTGAGCTTTTGCCAATGCTTGCCTTAGCATTTTGGGGTTCCACCTCTTCATCCTTTTGCCATGCCAATGTGATTGAATTTCTGAAACATACTTGATAAAAGCATTAGTCCAACCACAAAGTATGTTGTCATTAATTACCAAAACCACCTGGGAGCAAATGTGCTTTCAATCTCCCCTTTTGGTAATTGATGGCAACACACTAAACAAGACATCAAAGCTTATTGAAAGAAAGATGAATTATCACGAAGCTTTGACAAACATGTAGTACAGTGCTCCCCTACAAGTGTGCAAGATTTTCATAAATTATGGTTTTGGACTACCACAAGCACACAAGAGAGAAAAGCAAGATGTGCTACATGCAGCTTGGCTATATGCATCGAGAGCAGATGAAAAGAAGTGAGTGATAATGCATATGTGCATGGTGATTTCTTGCAAACAAGTATTCACAAGCAAGTCACCATCATGCACATTCGCAAAGTGCATATACTTACCTTGAGGTTCCTTGGCATTGTACCAAGAGATAAACTTGGGAAAACAAGGTTAGATAACACAAGAGTATTTCTTCAACCAACTGCAAGAACATCAAGAGTACCAAGCCGAGGATGACATGTGTAAAGAGTGTCTCATATTGAGCACAAGCTTGAATCGACAAACATGTCTCCAAACTAAAAGATTTTCAATGAACTCGAGAGATTTTGCTTTCCATAAGATATCAATTGTGAAGATTCCTCTCCCTTTGAGTTTTCTCAGATCAAGGGGTTTGATGGAAAGAGCAAAATCAAAAGAAAAGAATGATGCCAAATGAGAATAATGCCAATGTGAAACACGGCAAAGCTTTGATGTGATTCTCTCCCCCTTAAGATAAGATTGCTCTTCTTCTCCCCTAAATCTTCTCTTCTCCCCCTAAGTCTTCTCCCCCTTTGACATCAAGTGCCGAAAAGGACAGCAAACTAGGAAGGTCAGGGAAGATGGAAAGAAAGAAGTGGGATCCTTAAGAATCACAACAGGGAAAAAAGAAACATGCATAGAGAATCATTGAGTGGAGCTGCAGAAGATGATATCCTGGAAGAAATAAATCGGTGACACCGAATTAAGATGGATCGGTGGGTCCGAAAGTCGGGGACTTAGGGTAGATCCTTTTCGTTAGACCGAAATATTTAAATCGGTGACTTGAGTTTAATTCAAGGAAATCTGAAATAATTCAGCTCACTTTGCGAGGAATGTTTCAAAGGATTTGCAATGAATTTCTGAATGATTTTCGAGGAATTGATCAGAGCCAGAAGGATATTCACAAAGACAGAAGAATAGAAATGAAAAAGGTTCCTAGATGAAGTATTTTTTTAAAAATGAAAACTCAATGAGAGAACATAAGAGAAAATAGAAAGACTCCAAAACATATGTACTTCATCTAGATAAAGGTCGGCGACAAGGTCACCTATGTTTGAGTATATTGACTTAGGAGTCAAATGAGGACATTTGATCATAGGTCATACTCATCATTTAAGCTCAAAATGGGGTTGCCATTTTTCGATTAAGCATTTGATGTGATCACATCTTATGAAGCTGCTTGTACTCATGGCTTTGAGCAAAGCTCCTTAAAGATGTGAAGAACATACCTTGGGCTTGTTGTTGCTTTGTTCATGTAGGTGAACTTGATGTAGGTGCTCATTGTATGTGAAGTCGGAGCACCATTTCCACTTGTGTAGTTCATCTTCCTACATGGGTTAGGCAAGCAAGGAAATACTCAAGGATATCCAAGATGACAAGAGTGAAATACTAGATGTATAAGATGTCAAAAAAAAGGATATGTGGAATTTTGTTCCTTGAACTCAACATCCCAAAGGGCTAGATACTTGGTCAATGTCAAGATTACTCATGATTTGAGTGTGTGGTAATCTTGAGGAATGTAGATCATCCAAGTACCTGCAAGGAGTTAGATGCAATACAAGGAGGCAAATGTGTCCAAGACATGTGATCATCATCATAAGAGAAATATCAAGGATTAGTCAAGTGGGCTCATGCCTTGCATGCATCAATGGAGTTTTCACTCCAAGTTTGAAGCATCAATGATGTTCAACTCACTCCTTAAGCGACAAAACACCTTCTCATCAAGAGGTTTTGTAAAGATATCGATGAGTTGTTTGTCAAGATCGAACATGCTTAAGATTGATGTCACCCTTGGCAATGTGATCACGAATGAAATGGTGACGAACTTCAATATGTTTCGCTCGAGAGTGTTGCACGGATTGTGTCCAATTTTAATCGCACTCTCATTGTCACAGAGCAAGGAACATGTCTCACATGTATCCCATAATCCTTAAGCGCTTGTGTCATCCATAGCAATTGAGCACAACACGAACCAGCAGCAATATATTCCGCTTGGCGGTGGATAATGATATCAATTTTGTTTCTTGGAGGACCAAGATACAAGGGATCGACCAAGGAATTGACACGTGCCGAAGTTGACTTTCTATCAACCCTCCACCGCATAGTCCGAGTCGGAATAGCCAACGAGGTCGAAAGAGGCCCTCTTAGGATACCAAATGCCAAAGTTTGGTGTGTGTATCAAATATCTCACAATCCTTTTAACAGCTTTAAGATGACATTCTTTAGGGCTGCTTGATATCGAGCACACATGCATACACTCAACATTATGTCGGGACGAGAAGCACAAAGATATAGTAGAGAACCAATCATAGATCGGTAAACCTTTTGATCAACGGGTTCTCCATCTTTTGTCAAGTCATTATGTCCACTTGTAGGCATGGGGTTCTCATACCTTGCTTTCTTGCATGTTGAACTTCTTGAAGAGATCCTTGGTGTACTTTGTTTGTGAGACAAAAGTACCCTCCTTAGATTGCTTGATTTGCAACCCAAGGAAGAATTTGAGTTCACTCATCATGGACATCTCATACTTCTCCGACATGAGCTTTCCAAACTTCTCGCTAAAATGAGGGTTAGTTGAACCAAAGATAATATCATCAACATATATTTGGCACACAAATAGTTCACCATCAACCCTTTTCGTGAACAGCGTTGAGTCTATTTTTCCAATCTCAAAGCCTTTTTCAAGAAGAAAGCTAGTCAAGATTTGTACCAAGCTCTAGGAGCTTGTTTAAGACCATAAAGAGCTTTGTGCAACTTGTAAACATGATTAGGCTTTTGGGATTCACAAACCGGAGGTTGTTTCACAAATACTTCCTCCTCAATTTCACCATTTAGGAAAGCACTTTTGATATCCATTTGATAGAGAGTAATATCATGGTGATTGGCATAAGCAAGAAGAATGCGAATGGACTCAAGTCTAGCAACGGGGGCATAGGTCTCACCATAGTCCATACCTTCGACTTGTGTGTAACCTTGAGCTACGAGACGAGCCTTGTTGCGGATGACTTGTCCATCTTCATCTTGCTTGTTCCAAACACCCATTTGGTTCCAATGACGTTTTGATCATCCTTGGGCTTTCTACCAAAGTCCATACCTTGTTCCTCTCGGTTGTGAAGTTCTTCGTGCATAGCGCTCACCCAATCCGGTCTTCAAGTGCTTCTTCTACCTTCATAGGTTCAATACTAGAGATAAATGAGTAATGCTCACAAAAGTTAGCTAAGCGAGTTTTAGAGCGAGTAATTCTCCCGGAGTTGATGTCATTGATCATTTGTTCCACGGGATGATTTTTCTTGACTCTTGCTCGGACTCGGGATAGCTTTTGTTGAGGTTGTGGCTGAGCTTCCTCATCATCTTCATCTTCCTCTTCTTCTTCTTCATTGTTGTTGGTGTTGTCTTGAGGCGGTGGAGAAGGAGGTTGTGGTGGATCTTCTTGTTGCACTTCCTCATCTTGGTGAGTTCCACTTGTGGAGGCCTCCATGTTGCCTTGAGGTTCATCTCACTGTGAGGTGGGGGCTCCACATATGTAGATGAGGTACTCTCCTTCACTTCCATGGGACGGATCTTTCCAATAGATAAATCTTGGATGGCTTCCGATGGGTCCTTGTCTCCTACATCAATAGGCATTTGCTCTACTTGCAGCCATTAGATTCATCAAACTTCACGTCTACTGTCTCTTCAACCTTTCGTGAAATTATTGTAGACACGGTAGGTGTGGGGTTTTATCCATAACCAAGAAAAAAGCCTTCATGAGTTTTAGGAGCAAATTTAGACCGACGATGCTTATCAAGGATATAGCATTTCAACCAAAGACACGAAAGTATCCCACTTGAGGTTTGTTACCGTGAGGAGCTCATATGATGTCTTGCCGAGGAGCTTATGAAGATAAAGCCTGTTGATAGCATGACAAGTCGTCTCGACCGCTTCCCCCAAAAATGCTTGGTGTCTTGTATTCATCAAGCATCGTTCTCGCCATCTCTATGAGCTGCTCGGTTCTTCCTCTCAACAACTCCATTTTGTTGAGGAGTGTACGTAGTCGAGAACTCATGTAGAATCCTTCCTCATCGAGAAAAGAGTCTACATTGGCGTTCTTGAACTCCGCTCCATTGTCACTCCGAACTTTCTTGATCTTCACCTCAAATTGATTTTGGGCCTTTCGCAAAGGTTTTGAAGATTCTCTGAACCTGTGATTTGTCATCAAGGAAAAATACCCACGAATCTGGAATAATCATCAACTATAACTAGACCAAAGGAGTTACCACCAAGGCTTTTGTAAGCATTGGGACCAAGAGATCCATATGAAGAAGCTCAAGCGGTCTCCTTGTGGTCATGATGTTCTTCACGGGATGACTTCCACCTACTTGTTTTCCTGCTTGACAAGCACTACAAAGTCTATCTTTGTCAAAGAAAACATCTTTAACGCCAAGAATATGATCACCTTTGATTAGCTTGTCTAGATTACGCATACCAACATGTCCAAGCCTTCTATGCCATAACCAACCTTTAGCGGATTTAGCAATGAAGCAAGTTTTAGGTTGGGATTTCTTAGTGAAGTCAACAATATATAGATCACCTCTACGGATACCGGTAAACGCCATGTTATGATTGTCACGACGAAAGACTTGGCAATCTACTTCGGTGAATAGCACATTGAATCCAAAGTCAGCTAATCTAGACACGGAAAGTAAATTGTATCCAAGAGATTCTACAAGCATGAAATTTTGAATAGAGCTATCATGAGATATGGCCACCTTACCAAGGCCAAGTACCTTACCCTTGGAGTTGTCTCCAAAAGTCACATACTTGCGTGGACCATCGCTCTTTGCAAGCTCTCAAACATGTCTTTGTCTCCGGTCATGTGGTCGGTGCATCCACTATCAAGAATCCACTCTTTTCCCACGGATATGTAGTCTCTCAGATTTGCCATAAGATTGAGACTCTTCATGATCTTGTCTAGCTCGGTGTCCGAATCGGAGTAATCATCATCATGCTCATGCTCATCATCATATTGACCCATAGATTGTTCATCATCAACACCTAGGTCAATTTGATAACTACTTGCATTAGTTTTGTCAATGTGACAATAATCATCGGAATGCAATACAAGAGCATTTCTAATTAGAACATTGATAAGACCGGATCACCCTTCTTTTCATAAGATCACGAAGCTCAAAGAAGCATTTATCAAAGTTGGGATCTTTGGGGCATCATATCAAATTCAATAGTCTTGTATAGAATTTCATCAAGACCTCTCAAAGAGTAGTCCGGATAAAGTTCTTCCAAGAACTTCCACATAGCATAGGCGCACTCAAAGTTTGTAACGAGCTTAAGCAAGTTATCGGGTAACCCTCTAATGATAAGATTTACAGTTCTAAGGTTCTGAAGCATATCAAGCTCTTCATCCATGGTAGGGTGCAAGGGGTCAAATGGAGGTACATAGGGGTCTCAACATATTTGCATAAATTGTATGTCTTAAAGATAATAAGCATTTCAATCCTCCACGAGTTATAGGACACTCCATTAAGAATAGGCACTCTATGGCTAACACTCCCAAACGAGACACGCCCATCTTCCTCCAATGGTGTGTAAACCAAAGTAATGGAGACCAAAGCTCGATACCAATTGAGGGATCAAGAAGGTGAGAGTGTCTAGAGGGGGTGATTAGACTACTCGACAAGATAAAAATTCATCTTTTATCAAGGACAGATTTTGGCAGATTTTGCATAACACACAAGTCAAGTAGCACACTACACATGCAATTCTAGAGTATGGGCAGCGGAAAGTAAATTGCACAAGTAGTAAAGAGAAGTGGAGAAGATCAAACGCAATTTGGAGACGCGGTGATTTTTCTCGTGGTTCCGATAGGTGGTGCTATCGCATTTCCACGCTGATGGAGACTTCAACCCACGGAGGGTAACGGCCGAGAGTCCACGGAGGGCTCCACCCACGAAGGGTCCACGAAGAAGCAACCTTGTCTATTCCATCATGGCTCACGCCCACGGAGGGCTAGCCTTACTCGGGTAGATCTTCATGAAGTAGGCGATCTCCTTGCCCTTACAAACTTCTTGGTTCAACTCCACATCTCGATGACGGAGGCTCCCAAGCGACACCTAACCAATCTAGGAGGCACCACCCTCCAAAAGGTAATAGATGTTGTAGATGATGATGAACTCCTTGCTCTTGTGCTTCAAATGATAATCTCCCCAACACTCAACTCTCCTCACCGATTTGGCTGTGGTGGAAGAAAGGATTGAGTGGAAAGCAACTTGGGAAGGCTAGAGATCAAGCTTCATATGGTGGGAGTGGAGCAACTTGATATCAACACAAGGGTAGGTAGTTCTCTTCTCGTAAATGTAAGGTAGGAGTGGTAGTTCTTTCGATGGCTCTCTCCACGAATGAAGAGGGGGTGGAGGGTATTTATAGCCTCCACACAAAATCCAACTGCTACACACATTTGAGCAATCTCGGTGGGACCGAAGTTGACAACTCGGTGAGACCGAAAGTTCAAATAATGTGAACGTTGGGATTTTCGGTGGGACCGAAAATACAATCTCGGTTAGTCCGATTCGTGCAATGACAAGAGCATGCCAGTTTCGGTGAGACCGACTTCATCATCTCGGTGACACCGATTTGATGACAGAAGGTTACAGAAGCTTGGCAACTCATTTTTCGGTGAGACCAAGTTCAGAATCGGAAAATCCGAGTTTGCTAGGGTTTGGCTTTATGGCTGAGGTGGTTCATCTCGGTGTGACTGAGTTTGGAATATCGGTGGGACCGAGACTACTTATGAGTGTATATGGCAGTGAAAGTTGCTGATAGTTTAGGAGATGTATCACTAAGCACTTGAGCAACCAGATCATCATCATAACCTCATCCCCTTTAATAGTATTGGCTTTTCCTATGGACTCAATGTGATCTTGGATCACTAAACCAAAATGGAGTCTTGAGCTTTTGCCAATGCTTGCCTTAGCATTTTGGGGTTCCACCTCTTCAGTCCTTTTGCCATGCCAATGTGATTGAATTTCCTGAAACATACTTGATAAAAGCATTAGTCCAACCACAAAGTATGTTGTCATTAATTACCAAAACCACCCAGGGAGCAAATGTGCTTTTAGTTTCGCGCTCTAATCTGGTGCATGACACGTCGACCCGGATGCTGGCTCTCCCACATATCGGAGTAGTAAGAAGGAGCAAAGAATGATGCGGTATATACTAGTACTATACTACTCCCTCCGTTCCTAAATATAAGTCTTTGGAGAGATTTCACTATGGACCGCATACGGAGAAAAATGAGTGAATCTACACATAAAATGCATCTATATACATCCGTATGTGGTCCACAAAGTGAAATATCTATGAAGACTTATATTTAGGAGCAGAGGAGTACTACTCAGTCGGAGGAGTGCGAACCACGGCAGCCCAAAGTGAACCAAAGAAGCGAACCATGGTAGCCAAAGGAACCAAAGAAGAGAAAACAATGTGGTGATATGGCCATAAAAACAATGTGCTACGGTCCACTTTGTAGCATGTACAAGAACACTCCTCTTTGTTTGGATCCTCGAGTTAGAGCTAGTTTGGGTTGAAATAGCCTCAAATTATCGAAACAAGAGGGGTTAGTTTGAGCTAGTTTGCTCTAACCCAGCTAAAAAAACTAGCCCGGTGGAGAGGTTCTAATTGGGTTAGTTATCCTTGGGCCCACTAAAAGAGAACTAAAAAAATCTCCCCAGCCCTCACCAGAACGCTCCCCCCCTCTCGCACGACTCCTCACTGTTCCCCATAGGGCCGCCCGCCCAAGCGCCGCTCGCCCTCTCTCTCCTCCGGCCGCCCTCTCCTTTCGGCCTCCGCCGCCCTACTCCGGCCGCCCTCTCCCTCCGACCTTCAAAGGTCGCCCCGCTCCCCCATCACCAGTCGTTTTTCTCCCTATGTCGTGCGTGGCGGCGGCGCATCTACCAGGGAGGTCGCGAGAGGGGTGAGTTTGTTCGTTCCTTCTCTGTCTCACAGCCATATCATTGATCTTGCTTGCTCTAGCGCTAATTCTGATTTGGAAAAGTAGATCGATCAAACTTGGTATAGATTTGTGGTGCACGCATGGAATTGTTTTGATGCTGCTTGAGGAGGTAATAAATCTTTCTAGAGGCCCAAAGATTCAGGTCACCTTTCTAGGTATTTCAATTTCAGCTTGCATTATTTCTAGAGGCCCAAAGATTCAGTTCACCTTTCTAGGTATTTCAGTTTCAGGCTTGCATTATTTCTAGAGGCCCAGAGATTCAGTTCAGCTTTCTAGGTATTTCAGTTTCAGGCTTGCATTATTTCTAGAGGCCCAAAGATTCAGTTCACCTTTCTAGGTATTTCAGTTTCAGGCTTGCATTATTTCTAGAGGCCCAAAAATTCAGTTCACCTTTCAAGGTATTTCAGTTTCAGGCTTGCATTATTTCTAGAGGCCCAAAGATTCAGTTCACCTTTCTAGGTATTTTAGTTATAGGCTTGCATTATTTCTAGAGGCCCAAAGATTAAATTCCCAGTCGGTGGCAAGCGGCCCTGGTACCCATGCCGGTGTCGACCTCAACTCGCAAGGGCCGGCGTCGGAGGGGTTCCCGGGGCTTGGGCTCTACAGAGCCTTCCTCTAGAGCGATGATGGCGAGCTCCTCCCTCGGTGCGTGAGGGGCTCCGGGCTCCCTCCCTATCGTGAATGAATTCCGTGATGAGTTAGCTCATTCTTTGTTTCATGAAGTGTTTTTTTATTTTGTGAAGCTTGATTGACGACTTGTATATTTAAGTGGGATATCTCATTTGTATGGACAAAGTAAAAATTATCATGTTTTGCATGCTTGATTTGTATAGATGGTTCGCTTATGTCAATTGTGAGCGGAGGAGGCCATGAAGAGCCGCCACACCAAGAGGGTGCTTGTATCCAAGGGACTTATTTTAGTCGACTAAAAATAGGGTCCAAAGTAGTCAAATGATTGAGATAGAGCATTTATTGTCAATCTAACCCCGCCATCCATAGACCTCTTTGGTTTAGAGTTAGTTCGAGGTTAGAATCTAACTCTAACCTCTAAGCGAGTTTGAGTTCTCCTCGCCTCGGTTCATCGCCATCATACTTTCCCCATTCTCGTGTTTTCAAGACCTGCGAATCAAAGAGGCCCTTTTTTATGGAAAAATCAAAGAGGCCCTTAGACCTGGTTTAGGTCCGGCCATTTTTATAAACGTGTTATGTCCAAAATTTAATGGCGTGCTCGGTTTCCATGAAAATAATCCGTTTCATGTAGTAATTCATTCATTTATTTATTCTTCTGCGGGGGGTTTGCATGTAATTCGTGAGGTCTCAAATGTAAAGTACCCGCATATGCTCCGAGTCGTGCATGCACTACGACCCAGATGCTCTATGTCCCACATGTCGGCGAATGGGAGCACGTGGAAATAGCCTAGGAGTACATATAGGAGGATAAATGCGTGAAAAAATATGTCTTCGTGAAGCGAATATGGTTCAAAAGGAGACCTAAAGTGATGACAACTATAGGTTGCACGCACCCAACTAGTGGTACTAGACATACAACTATTTTTTCCTCAAAAAAGGAGGCACGAGTGCTCAAGACTCTATTCTATAAACACGGCCTCATCTCGACAACAGCGTTAGGTACTCTGACTAGCTCTCCTCCTCGTTTTCTCTTCTAATTCTAAACTCGCCGACGCCTGGTGGGCGGGTGGGTTTGCTCAATCATGCCCCACCTCACAAAGGAAAACGTTATGATCGAATAAAATGCCATATACTCCCTCCGTTCATAAATATAAGCCTTTTTAGATACTATTTCAAATGGAATACAACATATAGATGTATGTAGACATAGTTTAGAGTGTAGATTCACTCATTTTGCTCCGTATGTAGTAGTCACTTGCTGGAATCTTTAGAAAGACTTATATTTGGGAACGGAGGGAGTACTATACTAATAAAACATTAAGTCCACGAGGCGATGCAGTGCTGGTTACAGGAGGCAAGAAGAAGAGATGCATCCATCGACAACGTCCACCTCCTTGACTCAGGGCGCCGACCCACCAAACGGCGCCTAAGTAGCAGTGGCTTTCATGGCCAGGTCGACGTGCTTCTGAACAATGGTGTCCAAAGATTCCAGCCGCTGGAAAAAGGCCAACGTCTTTCTGTCCTCGCTTGCCTTGTAGTGGCCTATGTAGACGATTTCCTCATAGACGTGGATGTGCGGTCGACGGTTTCTTGCATGGTGAGAGCGCTGGCAGCGCCGCCTCGAGGTGCACATTCTTCATCACGACCTCCGGCTTTCTGCAGGCCACCAGGCTTGAAAGAGTTCGTCACCATGGAGGCCAATGAGGGTGGCGAGCAATGAGGAGCCTGGGCGCTGGCTGGAGCAAGACGGCAAGGTCGTCCGCGCGCTTCTGATGGCGGTGAACTTGCGGATGGAGTTGACCATCATGTCGTCCATGCGAGAGGCAAGGCCGGCGTCGGCAAGGGCTACGATGCTCTGCGGTCGCCAAAGACTGTCTGAAATCTTTGCAAGAGGCGGGCTGCATGCCGGCGCCTTGGATGATTTGGCATAGCCGACTGCGGCTCGCGTCCATTGCCTCCATAGGTGCTTGTGGATTCTGGTCACTTGGTCTTGGATTGGAGTGAGCAGTGTTGCGCAGAGACTTGGGAGTAGATGGATTGGAGTGGTGGGGCGCCTTTATTATATGAGAGTCCAAACTCTGTTGCATTCACATCGTGCTGGCTCTATTTTGCTTCTCCAATTAATTCCCTCTGCATGTAATTGAGGATGCATCATTGAGCGTTCAACGTCTCGGGAACCGCTACCCTCTCCCTCCTTGGCATTCAAGCACCTATGGACCCGTCGACGATGAGGTGCCTATGGTGACTTCGTAAATTTCAAGATGATAGTTCCGTGCGTGTGTGCGTTCATTGGGGTGAGTGTATGCGCGTGTATATGAGCGCTTGCATCTCTACTGTGTCAAAAAAAAACGTAAATGCGTGTCAAAAAGAGACTAGTCACTATACTCAATATTGTGCACCTCGGAGAGGAAAACGATAGAACTAGTATGTATTTATTTATGGTGCCGATTCACTCATTTTGCTCCATATGTACTCCGTCTCGGTGTAGTCTAGTCACTTGTTGAAATCTCTAGAAGGGCAAATACTCCTTTCTGGTTTACAGGGCTATACTAGCAAGTAGTTGTACGTACTAGTACAATAAGTGGCTCACATAGCAATTTTGTCTCATGCAAGAGCCTGGCTATATGCGTGCTCCAATGTTCGCAACTGCAATGTTCGGTTTGCGCTTGGCTCTTCGCCTCTTCGAGAAGATGAACAATGATGTTACTACTACTACTTCTACAGTGTCGAATCCACTGCTGCATGTCCGTCCACCGCGAGCGGGACGGATAGCTTGTTGTAGAAGTAGTACTAAAGCAAAAGCCTGTCCTCGTTTGCGAGCAACCGCGCGCATGGGCGAGGGAGAAGGCGTGTAGTAAAATCAAGCTTCTCCTCGTTATGCGAGTTGACGCGACACATCATAGCACCGCCCCACATGCTTGCATCTAAACTTGGCTGAAAGACCCGCAGATGTACAATATATTTGTTGCAACCTCTAACATTTACCCACCACAAATTAAAATATATAGGCCATGCATCGCTCGATGCAGAGGCCGGAGTCCCCTTTAAAAAAACAAATTAAAATATATATTCTGTCTTGACCAGATGAGTGCAAACTACAATCACTAGGGTGGTGTAGGGCGAAGACTATTTTTTTTAAACTTCAAGACGGCCACATAGCATGGAGCCGATTCAACGATTTTAAGTTTACAGCACAAGACACGCTATCCTAGACTACTCTACACATGAAACTGCCACACGAGCGTCCGGGCTGCGCTTGGCTCTTCGCCTCTTCAGGAAGTCGAACAATGATGGAGTACTACTGCACTGGAGGAGTACTACAGTACGCTTCTGGCCATCTGACACCGATTAAACTGCTGCATGTCCACCGTGTGCGGGAGGGAGAGCATGTAGCGAAAGCTTCTCCTAGTCTTGCTAGCCACCACGCTCATGGGCGAGGGAGGGACGCTCCTGCTTTTGCATGTATGACAGGTGGGACCGACAGGTGTGTGGCCAACCTGTCATACAACCAAAGGCAGGTGCAGTTAAGTCTGCGATGGAGAGGATAATCAAACTTCTCGTTGATGTACGAGTTGACGCGACACATCAAAGCACTGCACTCGGTATATTTCAATAATTTGCGTTTACCGATGCATTAATTACAACGCATGCATGCATGCCGTGACTCTCCTTTTGATACTTGCATGTGTTGATTTAATGCACCTTGAAGTAGTATAAAATATGTGACGGTAAAGCTTTGTAATACCCTGGCCCAAGTTGAGAGATGGTTGTGCACGAGGAGGGCGAGATCATGCAGACCAAACAGGACCCGACGATGGAGCTCTCTAAGGTCTCGATGGACCTCACCGTGCTCCAGTGCCCCTTGTGCCTCCGCCCCTTGACGCCTCCAGTGTATGAGGTTAGAATACACCTCATCCGTTCGGCTGATTGAGCAAGGTGCAGGTTTCTTGATTGATGTGTTGTTCGATTGATTTCTGCAGTACAAGGGAGGGCACCTGGCCTGCGCGGACTGCCGCGTCGAGCTCCCCAGGAACCAGTGGCAGTGCCAGAAGTGCGAGCGCAGCGGTGGCTTCAACGTGCGGAAAACGGCGGTGGACTCCGTCCTTTCGTCGGTGAGGGTGGAGTGCCCGCACGAAGGCTGTGGGCTCTACGTCACTTACCACAAGCTCACCGATCACTAGAGCGTGTGTCCGCTCGCGCCCTGCAAATGCCCCGTGCCCATCTGCGGCTACGAAGGCCCGCCGCCGGCACTCTACCACCACATCAGCACCGCGCATCCCATGCCCGTGCACAGGATCTAGTACGGCAAGGTGCTCCAGCTGCAAGTGCCATTGTCGGAGCCACAGCTCTTGCTGTTCGTGGAGGAGGACCACCGTGCATTTTTCTTGGTCGGCGGCGTGCTCGACATTGGCGCACCTATCGCCGTGTCAGTCGTCTGCATCAGAGCGGGGGCATCCCCACTGCCGCACTACGTGGCCAAGCTGTGGGCGAATGGCCCGCCGGGGGAGCCCAAAGGCACGACCGACGCTGTCAAGGTGGAAATGGAGGTGACAAGCAGCAAGGATCCCGGCGACGTCGACGTGTGTGAGCCGACCTTCTTGACAGTTCCGCCTAAGTCTGCCGGCGGGGCTAAGCTTGTGTCCCTCCACATTCAGATTGACAAGCTCACGTCCTAAATGTTTCTACAGTGCCTTTTGTTTATCTTAGTAATATGCTAATATAGGGATTACCTTGGTCTACTTTAGCTTAAGAAATGGTGGGTTTTGGTGGCGATGCAACAATTACTTCGACATCAGATCAGTAATTTCCAATAGTCGAACTGATATTTTGTGTCTGTTGGATATAAAGTTCCTTTGGGTAAGAAGTACTACTTGTCATCAAAATGGATAAAAGGAGATGTATGTAGATGTATTTTAGTTCTAGATACGTCCATTTTTATCCATTTTGATGACAAGCACTCCCTCCGTTCCACAATACATGCCTTCCATTTGTCAAAATATAGATGTATCTAGACATGTTTTAGTATACAGGTACATCCATGATAGAGCCAATTGGATGGTTGAGAACACTACAATTCGTAGCTACAGATGCGTGTGTGACTCCCAGATGCAGAGGCCGGGGGTCATCATCCTCCTTTTCGAGAAAAAATAGACGCGTGTGTGAGAGGACGAGTGTGTGCGTGCACCTCTTCTCTTCTCAGATAACGTACTCCTCCGTCGAAAATACTTGTCATCAAAATGGATAAAAGATATGTATCTCAAACTAAAATACGTCTAGATACATCCCATTTTATTCATTTTGATGACAAGTATTTCCAGACGGAGGGAGTACTAAACTCAGAGTACAAGTTTTTGTGGGTGCACGATGGTGCGTGCGAGAAGTCCTGAGAGATAGGTTTAATGTGTCTGAAAAAAAGACTAGCCTAGTGCCACGCGGCTATTCTATCGAACGCCCCATTAACCGTAAGATATGTATACGACGGTGCGCTTATTGCACGCATACAAAGATTCTCCTTTTCGGTTTATAGGGCTTAATTCAAAAATCTCACCAACCAAGATGGTGAGTGGTGGAATATTTTTTGTAGTTTGCAAAAGCACCTAATTAATGCTCTTGTTTTTCTCAAAAAATTATGTTTATCAATGCATTAATTGCAATGCATGCATGCATAAAGTACATGCATTGGTCAAATTTCTCTTAATACTTGCATGCAGTGATTTAATGCACCTTGGAATCTGAACATGTGTTGGGGAACAACCAAATTGAGCCTTATAAAATGGAAAAACTAAAATTTTGAGATAAGCCCTATAAAACCGGAAAGGAGGGGGTAGAAAAACAAGTACTCCATCCGGGAATAGTGCCGCACTTCGAAACTAGAACCGTCAATAAATTTTGAGCTCGCGTCTCGTCACATTCCAAATTACTCCATGCTATATTGAATTGCAAACCTGGTCACACCGATTACAACCTAAACGGTTTCCCACTTAGGAGCGTATTAGTACCACGCTATATTGAATTGCAAACCTGTTCACACCAATCACAACCTAAACGGTTTCCTACTTAGGAGCGTATTAGTACTCGGTTATAAATACTAGTATGCCAAGATGACTGCACATTCCTCCTCAACTCCTCATCCAAAAACAAACAAGTCATTCAAAGATCCTTCCCTTGCGCTCGCCATGGCTAGCGTGAGTTCGGGTCGAGATTGCCACCAGGAGAGGCGAGCATGGAAGCGGAAGCATGAGAGATGTCCAGCCTCGCTGAGAGCAGCCGACATGTCCCGCCGCACGGAAGTAGCAGCACAGAGGTCCCACCGTGCTGCTCAGGCAGCACGGAGGTCCCGCCGCGCCGTCGATGCAACAGACTAGTCCGGCCACGCCGCGGAAGCAGCAGAGATGTCCCGCTGCGCCGTGGCATCCTGGGAAAATTTCTCGCGGGCAGGCAACGACTGTTACAGGCGCATGCATGCGATCGTCCATAGCCAGATGGATCAGATCTCCGGCTGGGCGAGGTTGCAGGACGACATGAAAGCCTCGTTTGAACAGGCTACCGACGTCATCCGGCAACTAAGGGAGGGCAATGAGAGGCTCCGGGCCGAGCACGACCTGCTAAGGGAGAAGATCGTCCGAAGTGCAGACCAGCAGGAGGAGACCAGTGCCTTGTTGAAGAGGACCGGTGTCATCGTCAAGAAACTTATGGACGAGAATGACATGCTCTGCAACAAGCGCCAAAGGCTGGTGGAGGAATCCGTGGATGTTCTCAAGCAGCATCTTGAGGACACGAAAGAGCTCATCGTCGCTCTCCGCGGAGACTAGTTCCCGCGGCCTGCAGCAACGCATCAAGAAAGTAGAGATCAATGAGCCAGATCCTTGTCTTCCTTCTTCTTTTGCCCTTGTGTATTTCGGGCGTAGCCGCATGTGGCTTTTTAACTATCTTTCTAATTATGTAAGACAATTAATCGTCCTTATCTTTTTGTGGAAGATCAATGTTGTGAGGCTGGAATGAAGAAAACTCTTGCTGTGGCGACCCTGGCGTTGTTGTTCTTCTAGTTGCTGCTGGGCTTCCTTCAGTTTCCTGGTTTCTTTTCATGTAATAATCGGTTTAGGATGTGGATTGTGTCGTCGGTTGTGAAATGTTGGGTTCTAGCGCGGATGTTTGGCCTTTGTTGGCCTCTTGGCATGTTGCGATTTCAATCTGGTAGCTTTTAGTCCTTCGTGTTAGGCTGGAGTTGTGCTGAACTTCTTGTGAATTGTGGTGGTTTTCAGTAATGAAAATCGGAAGGGGCAAGCCCTTCTTTGATCAAAAAAATATTAATCGTCCTCATATATTCATCAGTCTTGCTATAAGTCGCAGCAGATGCTAATAGGTCCGTCGGATCTTACATCAAGATCCGTGCTTTTAGATTTTCTTTTTTCTCTCTTAAATCTCAGTCAAGTGAGACATAGCCACGCCATTAAACAGAGGCTCGGGCGCCATTAATGGAGACCTTGGGAGAGAGGTGGACGGCAGATGGAGGTCAAAGGGCTCTCCTCCCGATAAGCACGCCATAGGGTCTGATCGCACGCCTCTCGTACTCAAATAGCTACCCTGCATGGCGCCTCCTAGCTAATAAAAAATGGGGACGTGTGGCAGCACGTAAATGGTACTAGTAAGTAGAACACCCACAGTTTCAATAATACTTGTGTTTCCGATTGTAACGTGATAGCACTTGTTCCAAAATGACTTTGTTGATTATTAATGTGTGCGCCTTCGCAAATCGGACTACAAATTTACCACAGCATGTTGGTGCCATGTCATGGCACCAAGCCAAGTTTCATTATTTTCATGCGTGTTTTGGATTTATAGGAATTAAAAACTAAGTTTCTCAATGTTTCCAACCCAGCCACGACGCCCAGAATTTTGAATTTCATTCCCATTTCTTGCATGGAACCTAGAAATTTACCCAAGGACACACATGTGATGTTTCAACCAACTTTGGTGCACTGGAACATGTGCTTGTATTTGAAATTTGAATTATGCACACAAAGGTGATACGTTCCCTCCCAGAACCACGAGCCTTCTTAAGAGAAGCTCCGATTTGCAAGAAGCTTATACCAAAATTTGTTCCTATTCGGCCAATTTTTTTTACCACGGCATGGTACTACCATGACATGACACCATCCCAAGTTTCATGATTTTAAAACCAAGTTTCTCAATGTTCTCGACCGAGCCACGATGCCCAGATGTTTGAATTTTATTCTCATTTTTTGCATGGGACCTTAGAAATTCACCCAAGGACACAAATGTGATTTTTCAACCAACTTTGGTGCACGGGAGCATGTGCTTGTAGTTCAAATTTGAATTATACACATTAAATGACCAAAAACTCAATTAATGTGTAAATAAGGCCAAACGAAGCCGGAATAATTCCAAAATTTAACAGGGCACTCATGTAGCTAGTTCTATGTTGCCTTTGTAAATAAACTTAAGGGGGACAACGTATATCGTTTCGCACTCAAAGGTGGCATGTTCCCTCTCAGAACCACGAGCCTTCTTGAGAGAAGCTTCGGTTTGCAAGAAGCTTATACCAAAATCTGTTCCTATTTGGCCAATTTTTTTACCACAACATGGTAGTACCATGACATGACATCCATGCCAAGTTTCATGATTTTCAGACGCATTTTGGATTTACAAGAATTTTAAAACCAAGTTTCTCAATGTTCTCGGCCGAGCCACGATGCTCAGATGTTTTAATTTTATTCTCATTTCTTGCATGGGACCTAGAAATTCACCTGAGGACACAAATGTGATTTTTCAACCAACTTTGGTGCACGAGAGCATGTGCTTGTAGTTCAAATTTGACTTATGCACATTAAATGACCAGAAACTCAATTAATGTATAAAAAATGACAAACGAACCCGAAATAATTCCAAAATTTAACAGGGCACTAATGTAGTTCTATGTTGCCTTTGTTAAGAAACTCAGGGGGGCAGAGTATATCGTTTCACACTCAAAGGTGGCATGTTCCCTCTTAGAAACAGGTGCTTCCAAATCGGCCCAATTTTTCACCACAACATGTTAGTGCCATGACATGACACCATGCCAAGTTTCATGATTTCCAGGCGAGTTTTAGATTTACATGAATTTAAATTCTAAGTTTCTCGATGTTCTCGACCGAGTCATGATGCCCAAATGTTTGAATTTCATTCTCATTTCTTCCATGGGACCTAGAAATTCAACCAAGGACACACATGTGATTTTTCAACCCACTTTGGTGCACCGGAGAATGTGCATGCAATTCATATTTAGATTATGCACATTAAAAGTCCAGAAACTCAATTAATGTATAAAAAGGCCAAATGAACCCGAAATAATTCCAAAATTTAACAGGGCACTCATATAGTTCTATGTTGCCTCTCAGTAAATAAAATCGGGAGAGGCAGCGATATCGTTTAGCACACAAAGGTGACACGTTCCCTCTCGGAACCACGAGGCTTGTTGAGAGAATCTCCGGTTTTGCAAGAGGCTTATACCAAAACTTGTCCCAATTCAGCCAAAAATTATACGTATGAAAACAAGGTTTAGATTATCCCGAACATCTCGCTACCTAGACCAATAATGTACTATGATTTGAATTCAACATAAAATGGATACAAATATTTGAATTGGAGAGCGTATGGTACATGTAGTTCATAGTGAAATATGATTACTGCTATATGCATCTTTTTTGTTATCAAGATAATATTTAAATTATTGTATAACTTGACAACAATCGTATTCAAATAAGGAAAATTGATTCAAATTTAGTCCATATGCTAAACGACAATATATATGTTCACATGGTGGAGTACAATATTCATATATGATGGAAGATCAAAATGTACGACTACATCAATTATAAACCGCAAGGTCACCTAACGATATATTTGAATTCAACATAACATGGATTCAAAAATTGAAATTCGAGATCATGGCATCTCTAATCATATAAAAAGGGACATTACTCTTTCTTTGGTGGGAATTGATTTGTTTTTGGTTGTTGTTGAGGGAAGTGCGAATCGATTTGGTACTGTGCAGGGTAATCTTGTTCTCCCGATTTTTTTTACATTTTTCTTGTAGTTTTTTCAATGGCATCTATAGCAATATAGTAAAAGGGGACATGACTCTCTTGTGTCTTGTATGAATTGTTTTTTACACATTAAGTTTGTTCTGCCAAACAAGGAATCCGCACCTTGTTATCCAAAATTTTCAAGCTCGAGTATCTTTTGTCTCACCTGTTTTGAAACTCCCGCTTCTTCAACCCGCGCCGCGCCTTGTTATCCCGAAATTTGGACGCGCGCGAGAACTCCCTCCTCATCCAAAATCGCTCCCGCAGCCTAGACACATGAAATCCCCCTTCTACCCCTCAGCCGAAAATGAAGCTCCACATCGCGATGTCAAAACCGGTGGGGGTACGCTGGTAACTTACCCTACATTTCGGACAAGTGCGTACCTAAGCTCGGCTCCCCCTCCCCCTTCGCCCCCCCATTCATACACCGAGGCCGCCAAAACCCACGAAACCCCACGCTCCTCCGTCAGCCTCCCGACCGCCGCCCAGCCAGAGACTCTTCCCCGACTACGTCGTCCACCGCAACAGCTCGCCGTCCCTCATCCACCGCATCGGATGAGGATCCGTTGTCGATCTCGTCGTCCCACCGGATCAGCCGCCCCGTCCTCCACCTCCAAGGAGCTGCCCCGAAGTTTGCCTCGTCTATCGCGCCACCTCAATCCCCACAGTGCCATCTTGCCCTACCCCACCGGAACCGCAACACCCTCACCAATTCCTCCGATGAAGCCGAGGCCAACTCGGCGCCACCAAGGAGGTTCTGCACTCACCGCTGCATTTTATCTTTTATTCAATCTCACGAGGCTGCCGGTGCTCGATACCGACCAGACATGGCGTGTCTCCATCGATGGCGTCGTCGCCGGCCACATCATCCACGGCATCTCTCCCCCATGTTGTCGCTTCCTCGGCGGCGACTTCCACAACGGCACTAGCTGCAGCTGCTCCGGCTCACGCTCGCGCTGCGGCTCTATTCTTGTTGTCGGTCGCGCCGCAGATCGCTGCTCGCTTCGTTCGTCTTCTGCTGCTCTGCTCTTGCTCTCGCGCGCTTGCGCTTGCTGCTTCTGCTGCCACGACCTCCCGCAGCTGCTGTGAGTTGTTGCTTTATCACTCGCTTCGCGGTGCTCTTGCATGACTTGCTCTCTCGCTAGTCGTTCCCTTTCGGCGCCGGCTTATTTAGATCACTGTTTTTCTCCTACTAGTGCTCGAACGCCCTAAACATCTATTGCAATGCTCACATTAGTTCAATTCGTTTCGACAAGAAAATTCAGTTTCGATTGTGAAGTTCATTTTCTTGATTAAGTTCGAATGAACAAGACTTACAAAGATCTGTCGGAGCGGCCGTGGCGCGGCTAATGCGTTTTACATCTAGCACTTTTTGGTGATGTATTTTACATCATCTATTGCAGATGATATTAGGGTCTCACTTCAGATTAACGGTGTTTGTCTTGTCATGCTTCAGCCTTGTCGTCGTACACCTTAGCGGAGCTGCTCCAATGACGGAACCGTCCATCACAGCGGAGCGGTAACCTCGGCGCCGTTTCTAGAGGCCTCGGGTCTTCTTCCCCGCCTCCAACAGTCACACTAGCATCATCACCATCCTCCACGTCCAACCCAATGATGCTGAGGTCCACAAGGCTATGCCAAAGAGGTTGTATAGTCGCCGCATCACTTTGTTTCTCCATTCCTCTGTTCTTCCAATTCATGTGAGACAAACACCCAGGTTGACTGAAATCCTATGTTTCCAAATGCTCTGTTTTGCACGTGCATTCTTATCCTATTCCTGTGTTTTTCCTGTCCCTGCGTTTATAGAATCCTCCAATTCTAAGGAGCCCTTAAAGATTTACCTCATTTTCAGATAGGCGTCAAAGAAAACTCTGTGTGTTATGTCCTGCTCCTATCGTGTCGTCATCCACCCCACCTGCGGTGCACCATCGACAGAAGCGTTCACTACAGCAGAGATCCCCCCTGCAGACTTTCTTTCGCCGCCTCAGATCATCTTCCCCGTTGCCGGCAGCCATGCCAACTGCATTACCATCATCGACTGAGCAAATGAACCTGAGGACTACACAGCTCCGGAAGAGAGGTCGCAGTCTTTCGTGTTTGCTTATGTTATACATCGGTTATTATTACCTGCTACTTTATCGTTCAATCTTGAGTTCTGAATTGCCCATGGGTCTCATATCGAGCCAGCAACGAATAGTATCTGTCTACTATCTGGTTCATCTGGGGTCTTCTATGTGGTTCATATTGGGTGGGCAACAAACAATAGATGATCCATTGTCTATCTTTTTAAACTGAAGCTATAATCTACCTGCTATCATTACTTTTGGATCCATCCACTCATTTGCTTCCATCAGTCTTGATTTTTGCATGCACCCCTTAGGCCTTACAAAATCTAACTATTTTTTTTATTATGCATGTCAGATATTGTACACAATCGTACTGAACATGTAGAGAAAAAGAGAAGACCATTGCGTGCGAATATAATGTCATGCAGACGCTGCTCCATGGTGAGCGAAGTGCCCCCCCCCCTCTCCTACATTTCCAGATTGTATTCCAAAGGAAGATAACTGTTCAGATGGAGATTCAGAAGGAGCCGACCATGCTTGTTTACCACCTGAGGTGTTTGCTCTAACCTGGCATGCTGATGTTGGTCATATCATGCATATGGCGCCTTGCATTGCTTACATTATACATCTTATATGTCATCAGCTTAGTTTAGATTTGCTTTGTGTGAGTGCCACCTGTTTGGTTTCTATATCATACTCTCACCATTCCTAAATATTTGTCTTTTTAGAGATTTCAACAAGTGACTACATACGGAACAAAATGAGTGAATCTACACTCTAAAATATGTCTATATACATCCGTATGTGGTAGTCCATTTGAAATCTCTAAAAAGACAAATATTTAGGAACGGAGGGAGTATATGGGAATTATGCAAGGCTATCTTCTTTAGCCAGGCATCATGTACATGAATCATGCAATGCCATCCTGTTTAGCCAGTCATCATATATGTGAATTGTATCGTGCCATATTTTTTTCCATAATGTATTCCATTTGTCAACAATGTTTATACATTCATCTACTCTTCCTGTGCATCAACCATTTGAGTCGGGCATGGGAAAATCTAGAGCGAAAACAAGGTCTTCTGAGCAGTCAGTGCTACCTGTCGATGCAGATTTCTTGCTAGTTACAGATAGCTCCTAAGAGGAGGATTCAGAGAGAGATGACCAGTCGTATCCCCCCCCCCCGCCAAGGTGCATGCTCTAACTTGGCTGGGTTATATTGCTCATATCATGCATATGGTGTCTTGCATTGCCATGCCATCTGCTTAGATTAGACATGCTTTGTGTGAATGCCTCCTGTTTGCTTTCTATATCAGATATGTGAATTATGCAATGCCATCTTTTTCAGCCAGTTATCATATATGTGAATTATGCACCGCCGTGGAGCCAGGCATCATATATGTGAATTATCTCATGCCATCTTTTTTTCATTACGTATTCCATTTGTCGACAATCTGTGTATATTTAACTACTCTTCATGTGTATCAGCCATTTGAGCCGGTTATGGAAAAATCTGGAGTGAAAACAAGGTCTCCAGAGCAGGCAATGGTACCTGTTGAAGCATATATCTCGATGGTTACAGGGAGCTCCTCAGAGGAGGATTCAGAGACAGATGACCATTCCTATATCCCACCTGAGTTGTATGCTCTAAGTTGTAATGTTTATATTTCTCATATGATGCATATGGTGTCTTGCATTGCTTAGTTTAGACATCATATGCACAATATTGAATTCTATCTGCTTAGTTTAGAGATCATACATGCGAGTGCCAGCTGCTTAGTTTATGAATCAATTATGTCAATTATATCATGCCATCTTGTATACTTAGACAACATGTATGTGAATTATTTCATCCCAACCTATTTTAGAAAGATATCATATAGTTTTGTCATGTCATCTGTTTAGGTACTCATCATATGTTGAATTATGCCATTATATCATGTTAAGTTATCCATCATATATCTGAAACTGTGTCATGCTATCATGTTTAGGTAGGCATCATATATGTGAAATTGTGTCATGCTGTCCTGTTTGGTTAGACAACATATATGTGAATTACCATACCTGTCTATCATACAATGTCTGTACGTTCAATTTCTTTTCTTGTTTATCAGCCATTTGAATTGGAGGGTGTGATGGCAGTATCTAAGGGAGCAAAAACTCGTTCTTCACAAAAGACAGTGCTACCCGTCGATGCAGATAGAACCATGGTTGTACTGGCCCACAAACTAGCCCCACCACACATAATCGAGACTCTTCTAGATTGCACACTTACACCATTGGGCAGAGAACCAG
Organism: Aegilops speltoides; assembly: GCA_021437245.1. Classification (NCBI taxonomy): domain Eukaryota; kingdom Viridiplantae; phylum Streptophyta; class Magnoliopsida; order Poales; family Poaceae; genus Aegilops; species Aegilops speltoides. The sequence continues at coordinate 188,350,212 of CM038142.1, read as the reverse complement.
CTACAACCCATCTAACCACAACCCCAGCGGATAGTAACCCACTTATAGTTGACAAAGCACCATGTCCACCACAGAGTACCCCACACGAAAGCGGTTTGTAAAGCTACTGCAGTGCCCAAAGCACGAAGACCACCACACTAACCCAAACTCCATGTTTAAAGCGTAAGAGCAACTTGTCTCGTGTCGATTCCGTAGCCATGGTCCATACTCCTTGTTGTTGCATCACAGATTTACTCATACCAACTACTTTCAATTTGAAGCATCCAATTGAAACTCCAATGGCGCAATGTATGTTTTAAACCTATTTCTTTAACTGGATTGCTATTCTAACTTCTTGCTCTATGTTGATTTCAGTTTAAGTTGTATAAACAGTTATGTTCTCATGTGATGCACATTACAAGTGTTGCCAATTGTGTAGTTTCTCACACTTATATTACATCTATCTGCCGTGTCTTAAAAATATATGAGTTGAACTGTCTCTCTATCTTGATTAGGGAACATAAACTAGAATGATATGGACAATACAAGGACCATAGTACATAGATATATGTTTGTTTCATGTGTTATCCTGTCCACCTTACTCTCGAACGGTTTACCAAAATGAGTTTCAGATACTACAAGCTAAACTGTGATGTGTACTTGTTTCTCGTGTAGTATGCAAACAAAATATTGGAGAAGAACACCCCACTATGCAATGGTAGAGAAAGTAATGCAGGTAAGGTTCAAGATAGTGGGACAACCCTGTTGGTCTCCTAGAAAGGTGATAAAACGATCTCAGAGACAAGGAGAAAACCCCACATCCTGCGTTGATGTAGTGTTCGAGTCATCGGCGCACCACCGCACAAGCTCTTCGAACTCATTGCTGAATCACTTGACTTCTTATGTCTCGACTACAAGTGAAAGGCATCGATCACCGTGGTTTGCGGCAAGAAGTCAAGGACCGAGGAAGTCCTCAGAGAATTTAGATGCGTATTTTCTTGTGCAACAAACAAGTTACTGGAGGATTTAAGCGCCAAACAAGAGAAAGTTAATAAACTTTCTAAGCATCTTCCAAAGATTATGGGTACCTGTGATATTGTTTCTTGAACTCTTCAAGTGGTTTCATTACGGACTTGTTTTGTCATGGCGTTTATATGCTACTTTGTTCCCTATATTTGCACTGGTGGCAAACTTTGATGCCCAGTGGAGGTAATATGTGTAATAGCCATGATAGCCTAGCATAAGTTTCTTGCTTATTTATTTCCTTGTTGTCTTGTTTATTTGTTTGCTTGTAGTCAGTGCAGTTCTTTTTCCGCGGTTTGCTAGTGGCTGCAATAACCTATTTTTTAAAACTAGGCCACAATAACCATGGGCTAATACTTCATCAGAGTGACTTTGGGCCTCCTACGGGTCAGAGAAAGCGATGGGCCTTCTACGGGTCAGAGAAACGAGAGGGCCTTCTACGGGCCATAGAAACAAATGGGCCTTCTACGGGCCGTAGGAACAATGGGCCTTCTACGGGCCGTATCATCAATGGGCCTTATACGGGCCATATGATCATTGGCCAAACATGGGCCAATAACATGCCACATTATAGCCGTAAACGGGCTAGAGTTGGAATCGTCCATTCATGGGTCGAGCATAACGGGCCATCGTTAATAGGCCGTATTTGATGACGCTATGAAAACGGCCCAACGTATTAGCGGACCACAAACGAGCCGACTGTAACCACGGGCTGAATTTGGCCCACAAGCAGAAAATGGCAGTAACGGGCCATAAGTAAACGAATGATGGAAATGAGCCCAAGAATAAATGGGCTCTAAGAAGGCCGAAAGATAACATGGGCTTGAAACAGCCCAACGGAATAACGGGCCATTAATGGGTATAAAGTGATACACTGTTCATTACGGGCCTGTTTCACCACGGGCCGTTAATGGGTGTAAAGTGATACAGTGTTCATTACGGGCCAGTTTCACCATGGGCCATTAATAGGCCAAGAGTTACATAGGGCCTCATATGGGCCGAAAGATGTCATGGGCCATACATGGGCCGGCGAAAACGGTCGAATCATATTGATGGCCCGGATGACGCCATCGGGCCTAATTCAGATGGGGCGTAACGGGCCTTGGGTTAGCGGGCTGTAAATGGGCTATATGCAAACATGCCGTTAACAGGCTTTCCATGGGCCGGGTCGCCACCTTTTGACCAAGTCAAACGGGCCGTCCTTTTCACACGAATGGGCCTTTGTTGGGCCGTGCCACATGTCGACGTATCATAGGCGCCTTCTGTCCAATGAGTGGATGACATCTGTCCCAACGATGAGCCGACACGTGTTTCCTCCAGCCAATGATGATTTTACACGTGGAAAATCCCCATTGGTCGGGGCTGTTAACGGGTTATCGGATGCAAAACCCGACCCGATAGCTTAACGGTGTTCCGTTACGGTGGATGCCACGTGTCGGTCACCCTTGACGAAAGCACTTTTGTGACACGAGATTTATTGTCATGGAAGTGGACACTTCCGTGATGATAATTTTGGTAATGTCATGGAACACTTCTACGACAGCATAGGTATGACTATCTTGATTCTATCATAAAATCGTCATGGATGTACATGCATGACAAAAAACGTGACCTACTATGACAAACACGTATCATCACGGAAGTGTATTTTTTTTGTAGTGTTGCACAATGGTAGTTATACAGTTGGCACATCAGGCCTGCACACCTAAACAATAGTTACTTATTTGTTCATTCACTTTTCATGTGTTTACGGCAACTAGTTAATCCTGTTTTTTGTTCTTTTCCTTTGTCCTCGTATTTTTTTTCCAAACAGCCCTGACATCATTAACTACGATGGGTTCTTTGTGAGCCTAAAGGAGTTGGCTAATTCAATGAGGCCTACCAAATGTCTATCAAACAATGTTGTCGAAGTTGCACTTATCCAAATCAGGGAAACCTTACCTAAGGACTCGAAGAAGGTCATCATGCCACTCAGGGTTGCTGTAAGTTGAATGAGAACTGTTGTTCTTGTTTCACACAAATTCCTTGTCCCTTTCTTTTTTATAGTGTGTTTCCTAAGACTCATTTTTTCCAATGCAGACATGCTTGCAGCAAGGAATATACAATGCTGCTGAGATACATTATAATTTTGAGAATACTAATCGCCTAGACCGTGAAGATATGGTCAGTTTTTTTTTGCTACCCACCAAAGCTTTGTGTTTTTTAACTTTTCTTCTTGCATAGCTCTTGGGTTTCACTGGGCAGTTCTGCACAACTCATAGTTATTTCTTTTCTTACCTTCTTTTTCTGTGTTGTTTAACACGTGCAGGTGATGCTCCATGTGCTTGAGTTTGCTAATCCCAATGATCGAGAAGGAGGCAGACACTACTGGGTGTTTAACATCAACTTAAGGGATCAACGTTTCGAGGTGCTAGATTCTTGGAGGAAGCTCGACAATCCTGACTTAATGCACTATGCTTCAACTATAGCGGGGGCAGTGAGGTGTTTATGGAAGCAACATTACCCAAAGCACAATATCAGTCACTTTCAGGTCATTGACATTGATGTACCCAAGCAACTCGGGAAGTAAGTCATGCATGCATGCCATTTCCCTCTTTTATTTTTTTTATAGTTGGCTTCCGATCAAGAGAAAATTCAACTAGTTGCACAAACCACACCATCTAGTTGCACAAAGTCTTCATACAATTGCACAATGGTCAATGGGGAGTTGCACTTTTTTTGGCACCAACCACACCATCTAGTTGCACGAAGTCTCCATATAGTTGCACACTGGTCAATGGGGAGTTGCACATTTTTTGAGCTAGTTGCACAATCCAAAGAGAATCTATAATGTATGTTTGTCCACCTTCCTCTTCTTGGATTTTGGAACAACATCAGTTCAGGAAGGAAAGTTTGCATGGTCAAGAACATGGTTTTGCAAAAAAAGGTTGTTAATTGCCATTTTTTATTTTTTTATTTTACTATATTTTTCAGTTGCACGAGTATGGCCCCATCTCACGTCGAAATAACAATGTCTTTTTCCTTCTTTTTTTGCACAACAATGAATGTGGTGTGTTTATGTTGTTCAATACTAGCATTTGAAATGGGAGACAATTGCCAAACTACGAACCAAAAGAGTGCCTAAGCATGAGAAGGATAATGACCCACAAGATGGTTGACTTTGCTCTCAACAAAGCCCCGTGGAGGGAAATTCTACAGTACAAAGAGTAAGTTTTTTTGCTCCCTTTTTATCCGCTACCATCGGTCTACATAATACTTGCACAATGGTACTCAATCAGTTGCACACCCAATACAAGTTCAGTTGCACAATTTTACCTGGGCCTTTTTTTTGCCCAGGTTCCACATTCTATTTCTTGAGTATTTTTTGTGGCTGTTTTTTTAACCGTAAGAATGATACAGTTTTAGTCCTTTTTTCTTTTCCTGTTTACATGGCATAGTACTTGGAGATGTTACAGTTGCACATACAGGGCAGACACATGCACATTGGTTCTAATTAACTTGCATAGTTCCTTTCGGTTTTGGCAAACCATAAAAAATCAATCACTAAAGGAAAACACACATACTAACATTCTTTTTACCAAGCAACACACGTAAATGTGTAAATTTGCCACCACAGGCATAAATAGGTAAATATGTAGTCTCACACATAGCCAAGTTATGTAGTCTCACACATAGCCAAGTGATAGTCTGCCACTTTTTTAACATGAATACAAATGGGGTGCCAACTATAAGTTTAAAGACAATGAAGAAATTTCCAAAGTAGCTTTTTGTTGCTGGATCTTCATAGCTCCATCCACGCCCTAATAGTGCAAGCCTTTTGATGGTTTCCCCATTTTATGTATTGATTCTATGTCACCAAGTTGCCATGCCAACTTCGTAGAGCATCTAGCGGCATTGTGCTTATCTAAGTTGCAATAGCTGCACCTATTTTTCCTTTTTGGGTGCAGTTTCAAGAGCTGAATGATAGTGTCTACTCCTTGCCCTCCCTTTTGTAGTCGACTTTGGCGGATCCATAGGAGTTGCATCGTCATTGTCGTTCCTCGTAGGCGACATCTGCTCAGTGCAATTAGGATGGCCCTGTGTTGTGTTACCCATAGGAAGAGGTGCTGAAGCATTACTCACACGTGGCCCAGCATGACCCATAGGAGGAGGTGGTTCAACATGATCCATGGGAGGAGGCGCTGGACCATGAGCAGCACAACCCATGGGAGGAGATGGTGGACCACGACTACCATGGCCCGTGGGAGTAGGTGATGGACCACAAGCACCACGACCCATGGGAGGAGGTGGTCCACCATGGCCCATGGTAGTTAGCGGTGGAGCACGACCAATAGGGGTAGTTGCTGGAGCACACTACTGGAATCGGCTTCTTTGTCGTCCGCCATGGCAGACGACAAAGGCACGGATGCCGGACGGTAAAGTCCTTTGTCATCAGCCAGCGGACGACAAACCATCCGGCTGAACACATGCCAGCAAAGGCCTTCTTTGCCGTCCGCTTCGTAGAAACGGACATCAAAGGATTGTGCCGTCAGCCATCTGAGGCCAGCAGACGGCAACAACGACGGGCAGCAGCGGTGTGAGATGAGAGCCGTTAGGGGGTTAACAACGTTCTTTGCCATCCGCTGACGGACGACAAAGAGCTTAGCTAGGGCAGCACTGGGATGCTGCCACGTGGCCAGTTATGCCGTCAGCCAGCAGACGACATAGATGGCCCTGTTTGCCAGGCCTATTTGGTCACTTTGCCGTCTGCTTGCAAATGGCAAAATGACCAAATAGGCAGCCAGTGTTGCCAGCTTGCACATGTGACTGCCACGTGTCCTCTTTGCTGTCGGCTAGCGGACGGCAAAGAGGCTACGCATCCCCTGTTTTTATTTAAATCCAATTAATTAGACATGGTTTCAAACACAGATATACATGGATACATATCCAACAGCATGTCCAACAACATATTTGATCAAATCCAACAACATAGTTCAACAAAGTCCAACATATCCATATATACATAACCACAAACAAGTTTCCAACAACATATCCATATAGACATACATATCCAAACAAGTTTTCATGAACAACAAGGAAGCACCAGAAGAATAGTACACTCCATGAATCCAAGCCTTCCTCATGTAAAGCAAATCAGCAAATTGGGAAAGATGAAAGTTAGAAGAAGAAGTAGAAGAAGAAGAAGACTAGTTAGAAGAAGAAGACTAGTTAGAAGAAGAAGAAGAAGAAGATTTTTTTCTTCTCTTTCTTTTTCTCCCCTCCTCTTCTTAGAGCTAAGCTAGGTAAAAATGCTAAGTGTAGGTCATTTTAGAGCTAAGCTAGGTAAATAGGTCATTTTGGAGCTTAGTAAGGTTATTATGTCATTTTCGAGGAAAATAAGCTAAGTCTATATCATTTTGGACGTAACAAAGATTATCATGCCATTTTTGACCTAAGTATGCTAAGTATGTCATAAATGAGCTGAATAAGCTAAGTATAGCTCATTTTTTATATAACTTAGGTAATTATGCCATTTAGAAGGAAAATAAGCTAAGTATCCATTTGTAAAGCAAAACATTAGAGAAAACTTACCCTCATGACAACAATATGATGAAGATCGCAACTAAGGTAACAACTGATCCAACAGCATAATGATACCAAGCCTCATTATCAATGGCATATTTTCTAATCTTCTTAAGCTTCAGGAGCATTGCATCCATCTTCAAGCGCATTGCATTCATCTTCATCTTGTGATCATCGATGACATCGGCAACATACAACTCCAATGTCATCTTCTCTTCTTCAATTCTTTTAATTTTTTCTTTCAAATACTCATTTTCTTTTTCAACTAAATTTAACTTCTCAACAAGAGGGTCGGATTCAAATTCCGGTTCACATACCTCCTAGATTAAAATATCTCTATGTCAACTTGATGGCCATAACTTTCATAAATGCGAAATGCAACAAATAGTTATGAAAGAGAATTTACCACATCCGAATCATAAAGCGGGCGAGGGCCGACGGGGACGGAAATCAAGAGCATGGCACTATGTATAAGAAACAATCATACAAAGTAAGAAAATTATACTACCAACTATATAAATCGTACAGAGTACAACATAAAAATTTGAATACCTGAGAATCACTATCGGTAATGACGTGCTCATCATCATCATTAATAAATGCATCATCATCATCACTATCGGTAATGACGTGCTCATCATCATCATTAATAAATCCATCATCATGTGGAAGGCCACCTTTACATAATCGTTCAAGCATTGACATGTCATCTACAGCAGTAACTTCTTCTTCTTCCGGCTCTTCTTGTTCTGGCTCAGGGTCGGATTCACTATCATTGTCTACTTCAATGTTCTGGGGTGGAGTAGAGCGTTTCTTGAAACATTTTTTTTGGCAAGACGTGTTTCCTGGAAGAATTCTCCTTCGTCATATGTGTCTTGGTTAATGTGACGTTCATAATCCTCTTCATTGGGGGGAGGTGGTCTAACATGTGGCGGCACTTCATAAACGACATCCCAACCACTGAGATTTGGATCACTTTGACAGGCCCACGGTAGATAGAAAACTTGGGTTGCCTGTTGAGCCGTAATATAGACATCGGGAACATCCAAATGGGTGCTTTGTTTGATTTCACCTAGCCCTATATGTTCATGAGTCCTTCTAGTCTCCCTAGGCTGGAACCAATAATATCTGAAGAGTACAACATTTGGTGGGTTATCACCATAGAATTGAAGTTCATAAATTGCTTCAACTCTTCCATAATACTCGACACCTACTTCGCCGATAGCAGAGACATAACAATCTGTAGACTTTCGGTCGGCCATAGATAGCTCTTTGCCATAGGTACGAAAGCGATACCCGTTGATGTCGTAATTCTCAAATGAACGGACCTTATAGTCAAAACCATTAGCTACTTGTCTCAATTCAGCATCCATAATCTCTGAATTAGACTACAAGTTTAATAAGAAAGGATTGTTGCATTAGTCGCAAATTAGCCAAAGAAATGAAAGGGTCTAATGGAAATTACCATTTTTTGAACTAAGAGATGAAACCGGGATATTCGCCTCCTTGCGTTGCCAGAAGCTCATACTCTTCGACGGAATCCTTTTGGATCACCGCTCCATACGCGAATATGGCGACTTATCGACTGCATCAAATATCCAGGAATAAGAGCAGTTCAAAGAAATTAGAAGTTGCACAACAATGTAACGAGATCTTACTCGATGTACGGCCGCACTTCTGTTAGGTTGTTAAAGAGATACAAGCGAAATGGTCTGCCATTCTTCAACATCCAACGACACTGGTTTCCAAGCACTGGATGGTGCGAGATTCCCTTTGAATAGGCTGAGGTTGGATTGACCCTTTGTAGGCTCGTCAGCATTGTACCGAGGCTTCGGATTATGCAAATGACGATTTTTGGCTTCATAGTGTGCTGTCACGAAGTTTGACGCCTCCTCAGTGATGAATGCCTCGGCCATCGATGCTTCTATTCTATGTTTATTTTTTTACATTTTGCTCGAAGCGTCTTCTGCATCCTCTCAGTTGAGTAGCACCAACAATTTTGCACGCCCCCCCCCCCCCCCAATCGTGCCTCGGTCGGGAGATGCAAAATCAAGAGATGCAAAATCAACTTTGCAGATTCCTCCATCTCCTCGTCCGAGTCCCGAGCATCGTCAAAGTCTTGCACCATGTCTGCGGTCCCGGTACCATGCTCGTCGGTGCAACGACGAACCACCTCGGCTCTGGCACGTTGGGCAGACTCACCATGTAATGTCCAGACCGTTTAACCAGGCGTAAAACAAAACTTATGCAGGTGTTTACTCATTTCAAGCTCGTCCCTCTGATTATAGTTGTCGCACCGGACACAGGGGCACGAGCTAAATTTCTGGCCATTTGCAAATGCGGCTCTAACAAACCCCTTAGTTTTTTGTTAACCATTCCTCGGTCCAAACATAATGACTAGTGTAACCGATGTACATCCACGCACGATCATGATACGTATTCAACATATCTATAATTTTTGATTGTTCCATGCTATTATATTACTCATTTTGGATGTTTATGGGCTTTACTTTACACTTTTATATCATTTTTGGGACTAACCTACTAACCGGAGGCCCGGCCCGAATTGCTATTCGTTTGCCTCTTTCAGTGTTTCGAAGAAAAGGAATATCAAACGGAGTCCAAACGGAATGAAACCTTCGGGAACGATCTTTTTGGAACAAATGTGATCCAGGGGACTTGGAGTGGATGTCAAGCAACAGAGGAGGCGGCGACGAGGGTGCCCGGCGCGCCCCCTACAGGTGGGCGCGCCCCCCACCCTCGTGGGCCCCTCGAACATCCACCGACCTACTTCTTCCTCCTATATATACCCACGCACCCTGAAACCATGGAGGAGCACCACAAAAAACTATTTCCACCGTCGTAACCTTCTATATCCGCGAGATCCTATCTTGGAGCCTTCACCGGTGCTCCGCCGGAGGGGGAATCGACCATGGAGGGCCTCTACATCATCTCCAAGGCCCTTTCGATGAGTTGTGAGTAGTTTACCATAGACCATCGGGTCCATAGTTATTAGCTAGATGGCTTGTTCTCTCTCTTTGAATCTCAATACAAAGTTCTCCTCGATCTTCTTGCAGATCTATTCGATGTAACTCTTTTTGCGGTGTGTTTGTCGAGATCCGATGAATTGTGGGTTTATGATCAAGTTTATCTATGAGAAATATTTGAATCTCCTCTGAATTCTTTTATGTGTGATTAAGTTATCTTTGCAAGTCTCTTTGAATTATCAGTTTGGTTTGGCCTACTAGATTGATCTTTCTTGCAATGGGAGAAGTGCTTAGCTTTGGGTTCAATCTTGCGGTGTCCTTTCCCAGTGACAACAGGGGCAGCAAGACACGTATTGTATTGTTGCCATTGAGGATAAAAAATGGGGTTTATATCATATTTGCATGAGTTTATCCCTCTACATCATGTCATCTTTCTTAATGTGTTACTCTGTTCTTCATGAACTTAATACTCTAGATGCAGGCAGGAGTCGGTCGATGTGTGGAGTAATAGTTGTAGATGCAGAATTCGATCTACTTGTCACGGACGTGATGCCTATATACATGACCATGCCTAGACAATCTCAAAATTATTCGCTTTTCTATCAATTGCTCGACATTAATTTGTTCACTCACTGTAATACTTATGCTATCTTGAGAGAAGCCACTAGTGAAACCTATGGCCCCCGGGTCTATCTTTTGTCATATAAGCTTTCAATCTACTTTTATTTGCATCTTTACTTTTCCAATCTATATCATAAAAATACCAAAAATATTTATCTTATCGCATTATCTCTATCAGATCTCACTTTCGCAAGTGGCTATGAAGGCATTGACAACCCCTTTATTGCGTTGGTTGCGAGGTTCTTGTTTGTTTGCGTAGGTGTGTGGGACTTCTGAGGAGCCTCCTACTGGATTCATACGTTGGTTCTCAAAAACTGAGGGAAATACTTATGCTACTTTGCTGCATCACCCTTTCCTCTTCAAGGAAAACCAACACAAGCTCAAGACGTTGCAAGAAGGATTTCCGGCGCTGTTGCCCGGAAGGTCTTCGCTCAAGTCAAGACATACCAAGTACCCATCACAAACTCATCTCCCTCGCATTACATTATTTGCCATTTGCCTCTCGTTTTCCTCTCCCACACTTCACCCTTTCCGTTTTCTTCGCCCCTCTTCCGTTTGATCTTTTGTTTGCTTGTGTCTCCATGTGCCTTCTATGTGCTTGCATCTTTGCTTGCTAAAAATCTATCGGTATGGACCCACTTAAAGTGTTCTACTTGGATCATCTTCGATCCTTATGCGCTCGTGCTAAAACCCCAACTAGCCTAGTTGATGGGAAATCTTTAGATGAGCATGCTCATTTTGCGTGTCACCGTTTGTCTGAAAAAGGGAGACTCTTATGGGATCAAATAAACAGATTGCTGTGTTATGCTTGGAATCTTTGTGAAATCTATGATTTTACTTGTTGCTCTAAGAACCCTAAAAAACACCTTCCCTACCTATGTGAGTTTAATGAAAATGAAATCTTATCTTCTTATGCAAAAGGTGTTTATAGTTACTATGATATCGAACAAATTGAAGAATTTGTTGCTTTTACGGGTGCTTATGAAGTTGCTTCTTTGATTGAAAAGTATGATATTACTCTCTACGAATCTGAAAATTTTGACATACTTAAATATTGCTATGAAAATTATGCTCATAATGTATATGTCAGAGAATTTATTGAGAGAATGACCGTTGCTTTGGAAGAAAATAATGATATGCATGAATCTATAGATAATGATGATTCCGATGATTTGATTGAAATATCCCTTGATGAACATGATGCTTGCTATTCTTGTGGCCATGATGCCAATATTTATGAAGATGAATTTGCTATAGTTCCTTATGTTAAACATGAGATTGTTGCTATTGCACCCATCCTTGGTAGTTTCTTCGATAAAAAGCATGATTGCAATGATTTTACTACAAATTCTCTTGATGTCAATTGTGCTAATATGCAAAACCCTAAGCTTGGGGATGCTAGTTTTGCTATGTCTACTACTTGTTGCAATGATCATGATTGGGGTGATTCTTCTTATGATCTTGAAAATTTATTTAAGCCCCATGATGAATATGAGATTGATAATAGTGTTTACAATATTATTGAAAGTGGGTTTGGAGAGGTCATGACTTTAGTTAATGTTAATCCCACTATTTTGGAAGAGTGTCAACTTTGCATACATGTGGATCGTGTTAAGAATATGTTCTGTGATAGCTATATTGTTGAATTTGCTTATGATCCTACATGTAATTATTATGAGATAGGAAAATATGGTTGTAGAAATTTTCATGTTGCTAAATTACCTCTCGTTATGTTGAGATTGTTAATATTTCTTTCTTCTTCCTTGCATATGCTAGATCTTGCTTGTCTTGATAATTTGTTTTCCTTTAAGATGCCTATGCATAGGAAGTATGTTAGACTTAGATGTGTTTGTCACGTGCTTCATGATGCTCTCTTTGTGCTTCAATTCTTGTCTTTCGTATGACCATTGTTGAAATCTTATGCCTAGCTAGGGGCGTTAAACAATAGCGCTAGTTGGGAGGCAACCCAATTTTGTTTTTGTTTCTTGATTTTTGCTTCTATTTAGTAATAAATATTTCATCTAGCTTCTGTTTAGATGTGTTTTCATGTTTTAATTAGTGTTTGTGCCAAGTAGAACCTATAGGATAACCTATGGTTATAGTTAATTTGATTCTGCTGAAAAATAGAAACTTTGCGAGCACGGAAATAATTTAGTAATTCACAGAAACGTGCTTTTGCGTTGATTCTTTTTGCTGTAGATCAATAGACACATTTCGCAGGACTTCTCATTTCGGTAGGACTTTTAGATTTCCAGAAGTATTCTAAAGTTACAGATTGCTACAGACTGTTCTGTTTTTGACAGATTCTGTTTTTCGTGTGTTGTTTGCTTATTTTGATGCATCTATGGCTAGTATGTAGGGGTATGAACCATAGAGAAGTTGGAATACAGTAGGTTTAACACCAATATAAATAAGAATGCGTTCATTATAGTACCTTATGTGGTGGTTTTTCTTTCTTGCACTAACGGAGCTTATGAGATTTCCTGTTGAGTTTTGTATTGTGAAATTTTCAAGTTTTGGGTAAAGATTTGATGGATTATGGAATAAGGAGTGGCAAGAGCCTAAGCTTGGGGATGCCCATGGCACCCCAAGATATTCAAGGATTACCAAAAGCCTAAGCTTGGGGATGCCCCGGAAGGCATCCCCTCTTTCGTCTTCGTCTATCAGTAACTTTACTTGGAGCTATAGTTTTATTCGCCACATGATATGTGTTTTGCTTGGAGCGTCTTGTATGATATTAGTCTTTAATTTTAAGATTACCACAACCATCCTTGCTGTACACACCTTTTGGGAGAAGCCCACTTGATCAGAATTTATTAGAATATGCTATGTGCTTCACTTATATCTTTTGAGCTAGATAGTTTTGCTCTAGTGCTTCACTTATATCTTTTAGAGCACGGCGGTGGATTGATTTTTTAGAAATTGTTGATCTCTCATGCTTCACTTATATTATTTTGAGAGTCTCTTAGAACAGCATGGTATTTGCTATGGTTATAAAATTGGTCCTAGAATGATGGGCATCCAAGTTGGGTATAATAAAAAATGTCATAGAAAGTGAATTGGATGCTATGATCAATTTGATACTTGATAATTGTTTTGAGATATGAGGGTCATAATGTTAGAGTCATACTAGTTGGGTGATTATGAATTGAAAGAATACTTGTGTTGAAGTTTGTAATTCCTGTAGCATGCACGTATGGTGAACCGCTTTGTGATGAAGTTGGAGCACAATTTTATTTATTGATTGTCTTCCTTATGAGTGGCGGTCGGAGACGAGCGATGGTCTTTTCCTACCAATCTATCCCCCTAGGAGCATGCACGTAGTACTTTGTTTTCAATGGCTTGTAGATTTTTTTCAATAAGTATATGAGTTCTTCATGACTAATGTTGAGTCCATGGATTATACGCACTCTCACCCTTCCACCATTGCTAGCCTCTCTTGTGTCGTGCATTTTTTGCTGGTACCATACACCCATCATATACCTTCCTCAAAACAGCCACCATACCTAGCTATTATGGCATTTCCATAGACATTCTGAGATATATTGCCACGCAACTTTCCACCATTCCGTTTATATGACACGCATCATCATTGTCATATTGCTGTTTGCATGATCATGTAGTTGACATCGTATTTGTGGCAAGGCCACCTTCATAATTTTTCATACATGTCACTCTTGATTCATTGCATATCCCGGTACACCGTCAGAGGCATTCATATAGAGTCATATCTTGTTCTAAGCATCGAGTTGTAATCTTGAGTTGTAAGTACATAAAAGTATGATGATCATCATTATTAGAGCATTGTCCCAGTGAGGAAAGTATGATGGAGACTATGATTCCCCCACAAGTCGGGCTGAGACTTCGCACTTTACAAAAAAAAGGCCAAAGAGCCCACCAAATAAAAAAAGAGAAAGGCCAAATAAAAAAAGGAAAGGCCAAATAAAAAAATGAGAGAAAAAGAGAGAAGGGACAATGCTACTATTCTTTTTACCACACTTGTGCTTCAAAGTAGCACCATGATCTTCATGATAGAGAGTCTCCTATGTTGTCACTTTTATATACTAGTGGGAATTTTTCATTATAGAACTTGGCTTGTATATTCCAATGATGGGCTTCCTCATAATGCCCTAGGTCTTCGTGAGCAAGCGAGTTGGATGCACACCCACTTAGTTTCTTTTGTTGAGCTTTAATACATTTATAGCTATAGTGCATTCGTTGCATGGCAATCCCTACTCACTCACATTGATATCTAGTAATGGGCATCTCCATAGCCCGTTGATACGCCTAGTTGATGTGAGACTATCTTCTCCTTTTTTATCTTCTCCACAACCACCATTCTATTCCACATATAGTGCTATGTCCATGGCTCACGCTCATGTATTGCGTGAAAGTTGAAAAAGTTTGAGATTATTAAAGTATGAAACAATTGCTTGGCTTGTCATCGGGGTTGTGCATGATTAAATACTTTGTGTGATGAAGATAGAGCAACAGCCAGACTATATGATTTTGTAGGGATAACTTTCTTTAGCAATGTTATTTTGAGAAGACATGATTGCTTAGTTAGTATGCCTGAAGTATTACTATTTCTTATGTCAATATGAACTTTTATTTTGAATCATTTGGATCTGAACATTCATGCCACAATAAAGAAAATTACATTGAGAATTATGCTAGGTAGCATTCCACATCAAAAATTCTGTTTTTATCATTTACCTACTTGAGGATGAGCAGGAATTAAGCTTGGGGATGCTTCATACGTCTCCAACGTATCTATAATTTTTGATTGTTCCATGCTATTATATTACCCGTTTTGGATGTTTATGGGCTTTACTTTACACTTTTATATCATTTTTGGGACTAACCTACTAACCGGAGGCCCAGCCCGAATTGTTGTTTTTTTGCCTATTTCAGTGTTTCGAAGAAAAGGAATATCAAACGGAGTCCAAACGGAATGAAACCTTCGGGAAAGATCTTTTTGGAACAAACGTTATCTAGGGGACTTGGAGTGGACGTCAAGCAACAGAGGAGGCGGCCACGAGGGTGTCCGGTGCGCCCCAACCCTCGTGGGCCCCTCGAGCATCCACCGACCTACTTCTTCCTCCTATATATACCCACGTACCCTGAAACCATGGAGGAGCACCACGAAAAACTATTTCCACCACCGTAACCTTCTGTATCCGCGAGATTCCATCTTGGAGCCTTTGCCGCCGCTCCGCCGGAGGGGGAATCGACTGTGGAGGGCCTCTACATCATCTCCAAGGCCCTTCCGATGAGTTGTGAGTAGTTTACCACAGACCTTCGGGTCCATAGTTATTAGCTAGATGGCTTCTTCTCTCTCTTTGAATCTCAGTACAAAGTTCTCCTCGATCTTCTTGGAGATCTGTTCGATGTAACTCTTTTTGCGGTGTGTTTGTCGAGATCCGATGAATTGTGGGTTTATGATCAAGTTTATCTATGAGATAGATTTGAATCTCCTCTGAATTCTTTTATGTGTGATTAAGTTATCTTCGCAAGTCTCTTCGAATTATCAGTTTGGTTTAGCCTACTAGATTGATCTTTCTTGCAATGGGAGAAGTGCTTAGCTTTGGGTTCAATCTTATGTGTCCTTTCCCAAAGGATAGCGAGGGCAGCAAGGCACGATTATATTGTTGCCATCAAGGATAAAAGATGGGGTTTATATCATATTGCATGAGTTTATCCCTCTACATCATGTCATCTTTCTTAATGCGTTACTCTGTTCTTTATGCACTTAATACTCTAGATGCATGTTGGATAGCGGTCGATGTGTGGAGTAATAGTAGTAGATGCAGGCAGGAGTCGGTCTACTTGTCACGAACGTGATGCCTATATACATTCATGCCTAGATAATCTCATAATTATTCGCTTTTCTATCAATTGCTCGACATTAATTTGTTCACCCACCGTAATACTTATGCTATCTCAAGAGAAGCCACTAGCGAAACCTATGGCCCCCGGGTCTATCTTTTATCATATAAGCTTTCAATCTACTTTTATTTGCATCTTTACTTTTCCAATCTATATCATAAAAATGCCAAAAATATTTATCTTATCATATTATCTCTATCAGATCTCACTTTCACAAGTGGCCATGAAGGGATTGAGAACCCCTTTATTGCGTTGGTTGCGAGGTTCTTGTTTGTTTGTGTAGGTGCGTGGGACTTCTGAGGAGCCTCCTACTAGATTGATACATTGGTTCTCAAAAACTGAGGGAAATACTTACGCTACTTTGTTGCATCACCCTTTCCTCTTCAAGGAAAACCAACGCAAGCTCAAGACGTAGCAGATCACTCATATTGACTTCCTACTGGACACACAAGAAATATATACATAATTAAGCAAACCATATCCATCAGTTAATGGAGTCTGTTAGTTTTATTACGTCCATGCAACCTACACGCTAATAGGTAAGGATAGGTCCTAATCCCACCCGAGTAGTGTAGATCGGGTTCGTTTTCCCATGCTCTGCTCCGGATAAGACGCAAAATTTCGGCAGCACCTCCCCGCTGTTCTCCTGATACATGTCTCGGGAATAAGCAGAGAGGATGTGTACTCGAAGAACAATAGGGAGGCACTGACAAAATTCTGCATCGGATCCGGAGCTGAGCATATGGGGAATGAACCCAATCTACACATACTCGGGCTGTCCATGGATAAGTTGGACAATTCGAAAGAATCACGATTATAAATATGCAAATGCATGCATATTTATAGATGTAACCCTTTCGAACAGGAGACGCATAGTGGTTACGCATACTGATGATTGACACCAATAGCTAGCAAGTTTCATCGGCATTGTCGGTGTACAAAAGTAGGGGCTCTCCTTTTGACCCCTTTACTTGTGCACGGGCAGTCAGAGCCTCCCGCCATGGCCACGCATAACAGGGCAGGAAAGGGAAGCCGGAGAGAAGCTGAAGGCACAAGACCAACAAAGCAACGGCAAAGACCAAGGCCACAAAGATTGAATGGGCGAAACAGGTTTCCCCGACAAGGACCCTTGTCGGGGGCAACCTCAGCAGCCCCGGCAAGACCCTTGCCGGGGCAGCTCGCCCACACCAGCTGAGTGAGCCACCCTTGGGCCCACCAAACGCTAGACAAACGCGTTGAGGCAGGGCTCGGGAGGCACCTCTGTGGTGGCATGCAGATCTTTGTGAAGACATAAGATGAACAAGATCAAATGAAGATAGGGAGGCAACCATCCTCACCGAAGAAACCCACAAGACCCCCAGCAAGATCCTTGCCGGGAAGCCCACACACGGAAGACCCTTGCCGGGCCACCAAGAAGATCCTTACTGGCCACCCGGCAAGACCCTCGCCAAGCGACTTTGGTAGGGCCACCGCCAGTTCCCGCTTAGCCAAGTCTTCACCGCTGTTCAGATCCATTGCCGACCCAACCAGTCAAGGTGCACTGCGTGGCAACATGCAGCCCTTCGTGGAAGCTCCACCATCACGCCACCTCAGCTGCCCGCCTGCCTACATGGCACCACATGCATCGCTGGCCAGGGCGCGTGTCAAAGCGAGGAGGAGCGGCGACGGTCGGGACGAGCCTCGCCCCCGTCCCTGATAAAGCAAAGGGACACCTAAGCCTCGCATTAAATGCTCCTTCTCCTGTAATACTAGCGATAAGCTCGCAACGCTGTAGCACTTTCCACCTCCTGTGTGCCACTGTGGCAACCCCTTTCGCCTATAAAAGGAGGCCCATGGCACACGAGAGAGGGATTCGTCTCTTTGGAACCTCGCAGCACCTAGAGCTAGTTCGAGAGCTCAAGAACACTAAATACATCCACCAAAGCAGAATCGTAGGGTTTTACGCATCTTTGCGGCCCGAGCCTGGGTAAATCCCCTTTGTGTTGTCTACTAGTCTCGCTCTTCTCACGATCCCCGCGCCCCGCAACCATAGAAGGGATTCCAGTGATCCCATAGGTGTCGTTTCCCACCGACATCTTTGGCGCGCCAGGTAGGGGGCGCAATTGTGAGAATCCGGTCTGGCAGTCGACCTAGCTGTTCTTCATCACCATGGCTCCTAGAAAGAAGGCGACCACGGCGATCAGTTCGTCCGGGACCAAGTTGCCAGCATTGGTGCGGACCAGTAGCGGGCCAGTCATGGAGAGAACCCGTGGCGCGGCCTGCGAACATCCACATCACCCTGGTGGTTTAGGCCTGGCGAGTGGCGTCGTTCACGCGCCAGGCGATGAGCCACCAGTCGCAGGCTCCAGAGACGGAGTCGAGCCCCCCGCAGGCGGCGCGGGGCCCTCCAGGGGCGCCGCCATCCCGCCAGACGGCGGCACGGCGGCCTCCAAGACACCAACACCGGCGCCCACGGCGCGCTCTTCCCAGGTTGTGCGTGTTGAGCAGCGTCACCCTGCTGGTGACCCTGCGCGCCGCCCTGGGAAGAGTCCCGTGCGCCCATCACATGATGAGGAGGGCCAGCATGCGCGCCAAGGTGCTGACGGAGGTGGCGAACGGCTGCGGGGCCGTGATGCAGCTCCTTCTAACATGGTTAGAAGTCGAGGTGCATCACGGTCCACCCAGCTCTCGCCGCCACCCACGCCAGCGGAAGCCCTAGCGCGCGCGTAGCTGCTCCTCGATTTTCCTCCCGCCGCGGAGACTCTTGAAGAATGGAGGGCCACCATCCGAAGCCTCGTCGGCATCACCAACAACGATGAGTTGCGGCCGGCGGGAGACATAGGCCGTCGCTCCACCGGGCCACCGCGTGCCAGCGGAGACCATGCTGGAGACGTTGCAGCCACGGTGCACTCTCCTCCTCCATCCTGGCCACCCCGGGCATCGGCTCGTCGCGACGACGCTCGAGACAATATCTTCATCGCGTCATCCGACCCGCGAACCAACCGCGATCAGCGTCAATTCCTTCGGGAGCGGGTTCATGAGGACACTCGAACTACCATCGAGCACCGACATGACGCGGCGCCACCGCCGGACAGCGGGCGGGGTTCGCCACGGACCACCCAAATACCGAAGGCTACGGTGGCCTACCTTACGAGGTGGGTTGTCCGGCTTTCACCCGTGAGCTGCGGCAGTTCCAGTGGCTCTCCCACCGTACGTTAAAGCCCGACGTTGGCGAGAAGTACAATGGCTGGACTCACCCGCCAGAGTTCCTCAGCATCTACACCATCGCGATGCAAGCTGCTGGGGCCCGCAACAATAAGGTGCTTGCCAACTACTTCCCATTGGCACTCAAGCCTAATGTTATGTCATGGTTGATGCACTTGCCAGTGGATTTCGTATCTTCTTTGGCGGATCTGTGCCATGAGTTTGTTGGCGCCTTTACCGGAGGTCACCAGGCTCATGGCCAGGCGAGTGATTTACACATCATCCCCAGAAGGAAGGGGAGAACTTGCGCAAGTACATCCAAAGGTTCACCAGAAAAGATAACATCCCCGACGCTCATCCCGCCGCCGTGATCGCAGTGTTCCATCAGAATGTGCACAATCGTAAGACGCGTGAAGAGCTGGCGATGAACAAGGTCAGAGATGTGGCCGAACTTTATGTTGTGGCCGATCGGTGCGCTCGTGATGAAGAGGGAAGGAAGTACCCCGGCGAAGACGCCGATGCGGAAACCGACTCCACGGATGACACCGTCACCCCATCAAAGAAGGCCCGATGCCGTAATAGGAAGCGCAAGGGCAAGGCCGTGCTTGCCGTCGAGGGATCCGATGACACCGGCGCCACCAAGAAGACCAAGCTGACCGACCCCGGCAAGGAGGCTTGCCGAGCCTTGGCGGCTACCGACAAGCCAGGAGGCTCTGATAAGCAGTATTGCAAGATCCATCGCACTAAGGGCCATGATCTCCAAAACTACCGGCAGGTAGAGCTGCTCGCCGAGAAGCAGAAAGCCGAGTATGAGCAACGGGACAAGGAGAAAGGCCCAGATGGTGCCGAGGGGTCCGGCAAGAAATGTGGCGGCCAAGGAGGCCGCCGCGGCAAGGATAATCAACAAGAGAGGCCCACCCAGGGCCGCGACAAGAAGCAGGAAGACGATGATCATGACGAGGGCGACGAGTCCGCGACCACGAAGTTTCGAAGCCACAGAGGCCATGTAAGGCGCCGATGGTGGCGCCACAGATACGCCCCACCGCCAACTCAAGCAAGGGCGATGAGGTCACAGCGGTGGAGCCATCGCTCGACGACGGAAGTCGCTGAAATGGTCCAGTATGCCCATCATCTTCGACACCGAAGACCACCCCGACTGCACTACTACGGTCGGGCCATTGTTGGTTTCACCAACAATCTGCAACCTCAAGGTGACGAAGATGTTGGTTGACGGCGGGGCGGGCCTGAACTTGATCTTGCCTGTTGTGGTCAAAAGGCCGCAGATCCTTGATGGAGACCTCGAGGAGACGGGCACGTTCCAAGGGGTTAACCTGGGGAGGAGCCAGCCAAAGGGAAAGATTACGCTGCCCGTGACATTCGAAGGCGAGCTAAACCACAGGACGGAGAGGATTGTTTTCGATGTAGCCGAGATCCCCTTGCTTTACAACGGGATCCTCGGACGCCCGGCGCTAGCCAAGTTCATGGCGGCTTCACACTACACCTACAACATGCTGAAGATGCCCGGGCCGATGAACATCATCACCGTCCCCTCTGACAAGAAAGATGCGTTGATCTGCGCCGACCAACTCTACCGAGAAGAAGTTGCAGCAGCTGCCACTAAGGCACTTGCTCCTGCCAACAGAGCCCCAGGGGGAAGAAGTACCGGCGAGACCTCTCGCACCCACTCCGGCAAGCGCACCTCTTCGGGGTGTTGCGCTTCCGTTCAGAACGTGCCAGAGAGCTCCGCCGACAAGAGCAAGAAGTCCAGAGCCACACCACCAGAGACCAAGAAGGTGCCCCTCAAGGAGGACGGCACGGGGGAAGCTTTTACCATAAGCTCCACCCTCGACGGCAAATAGGAAAGCAAGCTCGTCACCTTCCTGCGGGCGAATGTCAATGTGTTTGCATGGCAAGCCTCCGACATCCCTGGCGTTCCCAGGGAGGTGATTGAGCACCACCTTGTTGTTTGTCCTCATGCGCGGCCCGTCAAGCAAAAGGTCAGGAAGCAAGCTCTGGAGAGGCAGGAGTTCATCACAGAGGAAATCAGAAAGCAAGAGGCGGCAGGCTTGGTGAGAGGAGTACTCCATCCGACGTGGTTCGCCAATCCGGTAGTGGTGTGCAAGGAAAATGGGAAGTGGAGGCTATGTATTGACTACACAGACATCAATAAGGCCTGTCCAAAGGATCCCTTCCCGTTACCATGCATCGACCAGATTGTTGACTCCACGGCTGGGTGTGACCTGTTATCATTCCTTGACGCCTACTCGGGATACCACCAGATCTTCATGACAAAAGAAGACGAGGAAAAGACAGCATTCATCACCCCATGTGGTACGATTGCTTTTTACTTGATGCCTTTCGGGTTGAAGAGTCTTGGCTCGACCTTTGCAAGAGCAATCCAAATTGGTTTTGAGCCCCACTACACGTAAATATGGAAGCTTATATGGATGACATAGTGGTCAAAACCAAGGACAAAGCAACACTTGTGCAAGATCTGGAGGAAACATTTGGGAACCTGCGCAAGATCAACCTCAAATTAAACCCTGAGAAGTGTGTCTTCGGTGTCCCGTCCGGCAAGCTTCTCGGGTTCTTTGTGTCCCAGCACGGGATTGAAGCAAACCCAGATAAGATCAAGGCCATTGAGCAGATTGAGGCACCCAAACAGAGCAAGGACGTGCGTCGGCTCACTGGCTGAGTTGCCGCCATGAGCCGGTTCATCTCCAAGTCTGCGGAGCGTGCCCTTCCTTTTTTCAAGATCTTGAAGAAGGCAGGGCCAGTGGAGTGGACCCTAGAGGACAAGGCAGCGCTGCAAGATTTGAAGAAATATATCTCCTCTACCCAAGTGCTGGTTGCGCCCAAACCACAAGAACCGTTGCTGCTTTACCTAGCGGCAACTAATCAAGTGGTTAGCGCAGCACTAGTGGCGCAGAGAGAGATCGATGAGGAAACAGCAGCAGCGGCAGAGTCAACAGCTATGTGCCGAATCAGAACGCCTTGATCCGATCGCGCCAGTGTCCGCCAGTTATTCGCCGTCATTGCCATGTCATTTGCTTGCGTGTTGCACTTTGCCATGTCATCATATGCATTTCATATCATGTCATCATGTGCATTTCATTTTGCATATGTGTTCGTCTCATGCATCCGAGCATTTTCCCCGTTGTCCGTTTTGCAATCCGGCACTTCTATGTCCTCCGGCGTCCCCATTTTGTCTCTCGTTGTGAGTGGGTGTTAAACGTTCTCGGAATGGCCCAAGGTTTGCCAAGCGGCCTTGGTATAGCACCGGTAGACCGTCTGTCAAGTTTCGTGCCATTTGGAGGTCGTTTGATACTCCAACAGTTAACCGGGTAACCGTAAAAGCCCTCTTTGACTTGCAGCCCAACACCCCTTCCAAAGTGGCCCAAAACCCATCCAAACCCCCTCCATGCTCTAGGTCGTTCGATCACGACCGCGTGGCCGAAAACCGCTCCTCATTTGGACTCTCCTATCTCCCTCTACCTATAAATAGGTCCTCCCCCTCCATTTTCGCGGATGTTTTCCCCCCCGAAACCCTAGATCTCCTTCCTCTTCGCGCCGGACACGTCCACCCTGGCCGGACGCGTCCGCCGCAAGGCTGCTTAATCGAGGGCCGCCAGCGTGTCCTCTCCCGCCGCCGTCGCAGCGTTTCGCTTTACGCCTGGCCATGGACGCTGCCGCTTGAAGCTGCCCTGCTGCTGCTGGCTCCGCCTCATTGCGCCCGCCTCGCTTCCGCCGGTGGGCAGCGCCTCCGCCGCCGCCGCCCGTCGCCTCCCGTGCGCCCGGCCCCGCGCCTCGCTGGCGTCTGCGCCTCGCGCCCGCCGCCAACTCCTCCGCCGCCATATGGCGCTGGCTAAGGCGCCCGCGCCGACCGGAAGCCGCCCCGGCCTCCGCTCGCCTCCGGCCATAGATCCGACGGGATCCGACGACCCCCGCCCGGATCCGGCCTTCCCCAGCTCTGGCCCCCCCTTCTACCCCTCCGGCCACCGTCCCTGTCGTCTCCGGCGATGAGCTCCGGCGAGCCTCGTAATCCGCGCCCGGGTCAACCCCAGATCCGGAGGTATAATTTCCACTAAGTCCCCGAATCCCTGACATAATCATGCCATGTTCATCGCATTGTATCTTTGCATCCGTAGCTCTGTTTCGTGCGTGTAATATGTCAAATTGTTCGCCTCGACAAGTACTTCATTTCGTTTCATTGCATCATTTCCATCTGAGATCATCTTGATGCCCGAAATGCTGTTGGAAGAGTGCATGTTGATGTTAACCTGCTAAAACTGTTATAACTTGCTCATTTGTCATTTTTTGCCATGATTGATGTGTGCACCCTATGAGCATGAGCTCTACATGTGTTTTGATCTATGCTATGCCATCTTTCCAGGGGTGCCATCCATGTGTTTTTGTGAGTTGTGTGTTGAGTGCATCGAGCTTGTTAAGGAGGGTACTTGCTGTTGTTGTTTTCCTGACAGATTCTGTTATATTTTGTTGCTATGTTAACCTGCTGCTACAAGTCATTTCGTGCATTATTATGGAGATGTTCACTAAGGATGTTTTGTTATACATGTCTTGCTTTATCCATTCATGCCCCTGGTTGCAATTATAGCCTATTGTATCATGTTCATATCTTGCTCCAAACTTGCTAAATAATGTGGTTGTCAGCCTGTTAACATTAAGTTCAATGTTTCCATGATTGTTTGCTAGTGATCCATGCACCCTATGACCTTGATCTTGCCATGCTTAGCTTCATAAACATGTCTTATAACTGTTGGTTGCCTTTCCATGCCATGTATTGCTCTGTGGTGAGTGGTTCCAGCTCACCAACATGCCTACTTATTGTTGTTCCTGCCATGTATGAATCTGTCATATCTTTTGCCATGTTTACATGGGTGCCATCATATTTTCTGTGCCCTTTTGGCTCATGGTCAGTAAGGGACTTTTGGTCTATGATTTTAGTAGATTCAGGCCATGCCTTTGTTTGCCATGATAAGTTCCTGTAACATGTTGTTTGATAGCTCTAAACATTGCAACCTGATGTTATTTCCTGATAAGCCTGAAACTGTTATTATTTGCAATCTTACCATGTGTTTTGGAGCATGTTCTAGTGATTTATGGAGATAGCTCAGTGTTCGTGTTTTGTTATGCTTTACCAGTACTTCATGACCATGCCTTTTGTTATTATGTTGAGGTGATGTAGCATGTTCTTTTGATGCTTGTAAGATGCCTAGTTGCTGTTTTGAACAGATTGTTGTCATATCTTCTTTCATGTGTGTGTGTTGAACCGTTGCTCCGTTTTGAGTGTGATCTATATGAAACTTGCTTGATTTTGCATGTAGCTTCATATTACCATGTTGCATCCTTGTTTTGGTGTGTTTGCTTGATGTTTGTATGCATTTTGCATCAATGCCATGTTTAACTTGTTTTGCTCATATCTTCTAGGCCGTAGCTCCAAATTAAATGAACTTTATATGTAACTTGACTAGAACTTCGTGTAGATCCTCTTGGTGCTCTTTAACTTGCCGTGTAACAACTTGAACATAAGGTTTATTCAGATCTGGACCAATTTCGAAATATGCATATGAGGACTTACCGGAATTGTTATATGTTGTTTCCGGCCTCATTTAAACTTGCCTTGATGTGTTGTTCTTGTTTGCATCATCTCTTGCCATGAGTAGCTTCATGTAGCCTTTGTCATGCATCATGCTTGTTGTGCATCATGTCTTGTCTATGTGTGGTGTGTTTACCATGTTGTGTGCTTCTTCTCGATAGTTCCCGTTTCGTTGCGATCGTGAGGATGCGCTCGCTCACGTGTGGTTCGTCTTCGTGGCTTCATCTTCTTCATGGACTCGTTCTTCTTCCTTGCGGGATTTCAGGCAAGATGACCGCTACCCTGGATCTCACTACTATCATTGCTATGCTAGTTGCTTCTTTCTATCGCTTTGCTGCGCTACCTATCATTTGCTCTTCAAGCCTCCCAAATTGCCATGAACCTCTAACCTTTGACACCCTTCCTAGCGAACCATTGCTTGGCTATGTTACCGCTTTGCTCAGCCCCTCTTATAGCGTTGCTAGCTGCAGGTGAAGTTGAAGATTGCTCCATGGTGGACAGGGTTTTGTTGGGATATCACAATATCTCTTATATTATTAATGCATCTTTATATTTGGTAAAGGGTTGAAGGCTCGGCCTTATGCCTCGTGTTTTGTTCCACTCTTGCCACCCTAGTTCCCGTCATACCGGTGTTATGTTCTCGGATTTTGCGTTCCTAACGCGGTCGGGTGATTTATGGGACCCCCTTGACAGTTCGCTTTGAATAAAACTCCTCCAGCAAGGCCCAACCTTGGTTTTACCATTTGCCTCACCACCACCTACTTTTCCTTGGGAGTAATTAACCCAAGGGTCATCTTTATTATAGCCCCCGGCCGTTGCTTGTCTAAGTGTTGGTCCGAATCGAGCAACTTCTTGAGGCCACCTCGGGAAACTCAAGTCCGGTTTTACTCGTAGCTTGACTTATCCGGTGTTGCCTCGAGAACGAGATATGTGCAGCTCCTATCGGGATGTCGGCGCATCGGGCGGCTTTGCTGGTCTTGCTTTACCATTGTTGACATGCCTTGTAAACCGGGATTCCGAGACTGATCGGGTCTTCCTGGGAGAAGGTATATCCTTCGTTGATCGTGAGAGCTTATCATGGGCTAAGTTGGGACACACTGCAGGTATAAACTTTCGAGAGCCGTGCCCGCGGTTATGTGGCGATGGGAATTTGTTAATGTCCGGTTGTAGATAACTTGACACCGATCCGAATTAAAACGCATCAACCGAGTGTGTAGCCGTGATGGTCTCTTCTCGGAGTCCGGAAGTGAACATGGTTTCGTGTTATGATTGACGTAAGAAGGAGCTCAGGATCACCTCTTGATCATTACTAGCTTCACGACCGTTCCTTTGCTTCTCTTCTCGCTCTTATTTGCGTATGCTAGCCACCATACTTGCTTAGCTGCTGCTGCAACTTCACCACTTTACCCCTTCCTTTCCCATTAAGATTTGCTAGTCTTGATACCCATGGTAATGTGA
Organism: Aegilops speltoides; assembly: GCA_021437245.1. Taxonomy (NCBI): domain Eukaryota; kingdom Viridiplantae; phylum Streptophyta; class Magnoliopsida; order Poales; family Poaceae; genus Aegilops; species Aegilops speltoides. The sequence continues at coordinate 188,323,893 of CM038142.1, read as the reverse complement.
TTGCTGAGTCCTCGTGGCTCACAGATTACTACAACAATAGTTGCAGGTACAGGTTTTGCGATGATCTTGACGCGAGAGCGATGTTTGCTTGATTTGGAGTTCTTCTTCTGCTTCTTCTTCGATCAGGGGATAGGTTCCAGGTCGGCAGCCTGGGCTAGCAGGGTGGATGTCGTTTGAGCTTCTATTTGTGTTTCATCCGTAGTCGGATGTTGCTCTTATGTATTGTGATGTTGTATTCTTGCGGCATTTGTATGCCTTCTGTATGTATCCCCATCTATTATGTAATGTTGATGTAATGATATCCACCTTGCAAAAGCGTTTCAATATGCGGGTCTATCCTTGGTGGGACCTTCGAGTTCCTTTTGGATAGGGTCGCATATTGGGCATGACAAGTTGGTATCAGAGCCTCGACCGACCTTAGGAGCCCCCCTTGATTGATCGTGTAGTTTGGCCGTTGTTGAGTCTAGAAGAAAACTATTTTCTGAGTCTAGTTATATCGGAGAGTAGGAATTCTTTTTATTCCTCAGCCCCTTCGTCGCTCTGGTGAGGAATCTTGACGTAGGTGTTTTGAATTACTCCTCTTCCCCTTCAATTTTTTTTTCTTTAGGTTCACGTGGTTAGTTTCGTGAGTTGTCCATCCTCTTTTATCCAGTGCATCTCTCGTCAAGTCGACTCAAACCTCTTTGTCTTTTGCGAGATCAATCATCAGCTCTTTTCGATCGATGTTGTTTCCCTGTCCGAAGTTGCCCTTGTTTTTCCCACCCGCCCTCCCTTCTTCTTCTCGAAGCCGGAGTCCGTAATTGAGTATCCTTCCTACTCGTGCGAAGTCTGTGCTTTCTTTCCTCAATGATTTCAACCGGTGTTTTCTCTTCAAGATAGTCGTTGGTTCTCCCTTCCAGTTGCCTTTGTTTTCCCGTCCTCCCACCCTTTTTCTTCCCGGAGCCTGACTCTCTCTCGACCATCTATTTCATTCGTGCGGAACCTCTTCAATCTTCCCTCAATTATTTCAACCGGTGAATTCTCGTCTCGTTCGTCATTCTTCATCTCTTTTTCTTTTCTGGTGGATTCAATTCAATTTTTTTTGGTGTTGATCATATTCTTTTCCCTTGGCTCAAGTGTTTTCCTTGATCGTTCGCCTCTCGCCAGTTTATCCTTCCAGGGTGTTCAAGACATCTCAGGAGATTCGTCTATGTTCCAATTAATTCGAGGTTGTCACCTCATTCAAATATTTCAATTGTTCCGGTGCTTCATCTATCTTTTCAACAATCCTTTTCAACGGTGTTATCTCTCCAGTGGGCCCTAACCCACAGGTCTTTTCCCAGGATCTTACCTGACTCTTCTAATTCTTCCCGGTGATTCATTCTCTTTCACCAGTCTTTTCCGAATTCTAACGGTGGTTCTTTAAGATTATTTTCCTTCATTATCTTATCAATCCACTCGTTCTTTCGAATCCTACCGGTGGTTCATGGAGACCTTTTCAAGTTTGCGATATGTCACTTCTCAATCCTTTTCAAGAAGAATAAGTAATATGCAAAAATCCATTGCTTGCCATCAATTTAATTTGATGAAGGATAAGCATACAATAAATCTTATTCTTATTTCATCCAAGTGAGTAATCCTTCCTTCGGAGTTTGTTCGTGATGAATAAATTCTAGTTCCAAGTATTTTCATCTTTTCTTTTCCGGAGTTCAAATTTTTCCTCGGCCATCTCGTCGGAAACCCCATCTAAATCATCGCAAGGCTCATCTTATTCTTTCATCCTTCAACTCTATCTCATTGTTTTTTGTTTACCAGAGTTCTTCATGATGGTTGTTCATGATTCAATTCATTCTTCAAGTGCTCATCAAGATTTTCTTGGTGGAGTTCAAGTATCTTTTCTTCTCACGTCTCGAAGTGTAATTAATTCTCCATATCCTTTTGAAGTGGAGTTTTGCATTTCTTCGTTCTTCTCAGCTATCCAATCATTTCCGCTTGTGGTCGGAGATCACCTCATAATTTTGATATGTTATCCATAAGTCCACAACAAGCTAATTCTTTTCGTTGTTGATTTTCTCAACAACTCCGTTCAATCTTTTCTTCTAAGGTTGCTTTCTATTTCAGTCGTGGCAAGTTGTCATTTTCTTCTCAGTTCTTTTCATTCAATTATTTCAATTCCTCCGGAGGCATTGCATTGGTCATCCCGTCAAGTGCCATCTCTTTGGGTGAAGCTCATGTTCTATTCCTTCCATATGCAGCCCGAGTGTTGCCTAAATCCTTTCAGACTTATTCGTTTCTTTTCTCATTCTAACCACTCCGGTTAGAACGAGTTGTTTCATAGTCTATCTGATTCCGTGAGCATTCGATTCTCGTCATATTTGCCGTTCATCTTTTTTAACCAAGTGCTCTCGACTTTGTTCATCTTTTCTCTTGAGTTCTTGTTTCACCTCAACCTTTTTCCCTTCCGTCTCGGTCCTAAGATCTCGGGACGAGATCTCTTGTTAGTGGAGGAGTGTTGTAACGCCCCGGATCCGATGCGCCAGGTGTCCGCCAGTTATTCGCCGTCATTGCCATGTCATTTGCTTGCGTGTTGCACTTTGCCATGTCATCATATGCATTTCATATCATGTCATAATGTGCATTTCATTTTGCATACGTGTTCGTCTCATGCATCCAAGCATTTTCCCCGTTGTCCGTTTTGCAATCCGGCACTTCTATGTCCTCTGGCGTCCCCATTTTGTCTCTCGTTGTGAGTGGGTGTTAAACGTTCTCGGAATGGCCCGAGGTTTGCCAAGCGGCCTTGGTATAGCACCGGTAGACCGTCTGTCAAGTTTCGTGCCATTTGGAGGTCGTTTGATACTCCAACGGTTTGATACTCCAACGGTTAACCGGGTAACCGTAAAAGCCCTCTTTGACTTGCAGCCCAACACCCCTTCCAAAGTGGCCCAAAACCCATCCAAACCCCCTCCATGCTCTCGGTCATTCGATCACGATCGCGTGGCCAAAAACCGCTCCTCATTTGGACTCTCCTAGCTCCCTCTACCTATAAATAGGTCCTCCCCCTCCATTTTCGCGGATGTTTTTCCCCCCGAAACCCTAGATCTCCTTCCTCTCCGCGCCGGACACATCCGCCCTGGCCGGACGCGTCGTCCGCCTGGCTACCAATCGAGGGCCGCCACGTGTCCCTCTCCGCCGCCGTCTGCGCCCGCCTTTACGCCGCTTGCCCCGAGAAGCCCTCGCCGCCGCCTGACGGGCTCCGCCCGGCCGCCGCCCGCCTCGCTTGCCGCCGGTGGCAGCGCGCCTCCGCCGCCGCCGCCGTCGCCTCTGGCGCCCGGCCCCGTGTTCGCTGCCGGCGTCTGCGCGCGCGCGCCGCCGCCAGCTCCTCCGCCGCCATGGCGCCGCCGCTAGGCGCCGCCGCTAGGTGCTCCGGCGCCGACCGGAAGCCGCCCCGGCCTTCCCTCGCCTCCGGCCACAGATCCGACGGGATCCGGCGACCCCCGCCCGGATCCGGCCTTCCCCAGCTCTGGCCCCCCCTTCTACCCCTCCGGCCACCGTCCCTGTCGTCTCCGGCGACGAGCTCCGGCGAGCCTCGTAATCCGCGCCCGGGTCAACCCCAGATCCGGAGGTATAATTTCCACTAAGTCCCCGAATCCTGACATAATCATGCCATGTTCATCACATTGTATCTCTGCATCCGTAGCTCTGTTTCGTGTGTGTAATATGTAAAATTGTTAGTCTCGACGAGTACTTCATTCCGTTCCATTGCATCATTTCCATTTGAGATCATCTTGATGCCCGAAATGCTGTTGGAAGAGTGCATGTTGATGTTAACATGCTGAAACTGTTATAACTTGCTCATTAGTCATTTTTGCCATGATTGATGTGTGCACCCTATGAGCATGAGCTCTACATGTGTTTTGATCTATGCTATGCCATATTTCCAGGGGTGCCATCCATGTATTTTTGTGAGTTGTGTGTTGAGTGCATCGACCTTGTTAAGGAGGGTACTTGCTGTTGCTGTTTTCCTGAGAGATTCTGTTATATTTTGTTGCTATGTTAACCTGCTACTACAAGTCATTTCGTGCATTATTATGGAGATGTTCACTAAGGATGTTTTGTTATAAGTGTCTTGCTCTATCCATTCATGCCCCTGGTTGCAATTATAGCCTGCTGTATCATGTTCATATCTTGCTCCAAACTTGCTAAATAATGTTGCTGTCAGCCTGTTAACATTAAGTTCAATGTTTCCATGATTGTTTGCTAGTGATCCATGCACCCTATGACCTTGATCTTGCCATGCTTAGCTTCATAAACATGTCTTATTACTGTTGGTTGCCTTTCCATGCCATGTATTGCTCTGTGGTGAGTGGTTCCAGCTCACCAACATGCCTACTTATTGTTGTTCCTGCCATGTATGAATCTGTCATATCTTTTGCCATGTTTACATGGGTGCCATCATATTTTCTGTGCCCTTTTGGCTCATGGTCAGTAAGGTACTTTTGATCTATGCTTTTATTAGATTCATGCCATGCCTTTGTTTGCCATTATAAGTTCCTGTAACATGTTGTTTGATAGCTCTAAACATTGCAACCTGATGTTATTTCCTGATAAGCCTGAAACTGTTATTATTTGCAATCTTACCATGTGTTTTGGAGCATGTTCTAGTGATTTATGGAGATAGCTCAGTGTTCATGTTTTGTTATGCTTTACCAGTACTTCATGACCATGCCTTTTGTTATTATGTTGAGGTGCTGTAGCATGTTCCTTTGATGCTTGTAAGATGCCTAGTTGCTGTTTTGAACAGATTGTTGTCATATCTTCTTTCATGTGTGTGTGTTGAACCGTTGCTCCGTTTTGAGTGTGATCTATATGAAACTTGCTTGATTTTGCATGTAGCTTCATATTACAATGTTGCATCCTTGTTTTGGTGTGTTTGCTTGATGTTTGTATGCATTTTGCATCAATGCCATGTTTAACTTGTTTTGCTCATATCTTCTAGGCCGTAGCTCTGAATTAAATGAACTTTATATGTAACTTGACCAGAATTTCGTGTAGATCCTCTTGGTGCTCTTTAACTTGCCGTGTAACGACTTGAACATAAGGTTTATTCAGATCTGGACCAATTTCGAAATATGCATATGAGGACTTACCGGAATTGTTATATGTTGTTTCCGGCCTCATTTAAACTTGCCTTGATGTGTTGTTCTTGTTTGCATCATCTCTTGCCATGAGTAGCTTCATGTAGCCTTTGTCATGCATCATGCTTGTTGTGCATCATGTCTTGTCTATGTGTGGTGTGTTTACCATGTTGTGTGCTTCTTCTCGATAGTTCCCGTTTCATTGCGATCGTGAGGATGCGTTCGCTTCACGTGGTTCGTCTTCGTGGCTTCATCTTCTTCATGGACTCGTTCTTCTTCCTTGCGGGATTTCGTGCAAGATGACCGCTACCTCGGATCTCACTACTATCATTGCTATGCTAGTTGCTTCTTTCTATCGCTTTGCTGCGCTACCTATCATTTGCTCTTCAAGCCTCCCAAATTGCCATGAACCTCTAACCTTTGACACCCTTCCTAGCGAACCATTGCTTGGCTATGTTACCGCTTTGCTCAGCCCCTCTTATAGCGTTGCTAGTTGCAGGTGAAGTTGATGATTGCTCCATGGTGGACAAGGTTTTGTTGGGATATCACAATATCTCTTATATTATTAATGCATCTATATATTAAGTAAAGGGTGGAAGGCTCAGCCTTATGCCTGGTGTTTTGTTCCACCCTTGCCGCCCTAGTTTCCGTCATACCGGTGTTATGTTCCCGGATTTTGCGTTCCTAACGCGGTCGGGTGATTTATGGGACCCCCTTGACAGTTCGCTTTGAATAAAACTCCTCCAGAAGGCCCAACCTTGGTTTTACCATTTGCCTCACCACCACCTACTTTTCCCTTGGGAGTAATTAACGCAAGGGTCATCTTTATTATAGCCCCCCCGGGCTAGTGCTTGTCTAAGTGTTGGTCCGAACTGAGCAGCCTGCGGGGCCACCTCGGGGAAACTCGAAGTCTGGTTTTACTCGTAGCTTGACTTATCCGGTGTTGCCCTAAGAACGAGATATGTGCAGCTCCTATCGGGATGTCGGTGCATCGGGCGGCTTTGCTGGTCTTGTTTTACCATTGTTGAAATGTCTTGTAAACGGGATTCCGAGATCGATCGGGTCTTCCCGGGAGAAGGTATATCCTTCGCTGATCGCGAGAGCTTATCATGGGCTAAGTTGGGACACCCCTGTAGGGTATAAACTTTCGAGAGTCGTGCCCGCGGTTATGTGGCAGATGGGAATTTGTTAATGTCCGGTTGTAGATAACTTGACACCTGATCCGAATTAAAACGCATCAACCGAGTGTGTAGCCGTGATGGTCTCTTCTCGGCGGAGTCCGGGAAGTGAACATGGTTTCTGTGTTATGATTGACGTAAGAAGGAGCTCAGGATCACCTCTTGATCATTACTAGCTTCACGACCGTTCCTTTGCTTCTCTTCTCGCTCTTATTTGCGTATGCTAGCCACCATACTTGCTTAGCTGCTGCTACAACTTCACCACTTTACCCCTTCCTTTCGCATTAAGATTTGCTAGTCTTGATACCCATGGTAATGGGATTGCTGAGTCCTCGTGGCTCACAGATTACTACAACAACGATTGCAGTGCTGTGTTTTATGATGATCTTGACGCGAGAGCGATGTTTGCTTGATTTGGAGTTCTTCTTCCGCTTCTTCTTCGATCAGGGATAGGTTCCGTGTCGGCACTGGCTAGCGTGGTGGATGTCGCTTGAGCTTGTTTGTGTTTCATCCGTAGTCGGATGTTGCTCTTATGTATTGTGATGTTGTATTCTTGCGGCATTTGTATGCCTTCTGTATGTATCCCCATCTATTATGTAATGTTGATGTAATGATATCCACCTTGCAAAAGCGTTTCAATATGCGGGTCTATCCTTGGTGGGACCTTCGAGTTCCTTTTGGATAGGGTTGCATATTGGGCGTGACAAGAACCCTCCCCAGCAAGGCTCGGTCCCGGCAAGACTGAGTCCCCGGTAGGGCTCGGTCCTGGCAAGACTGGCGCCAGCACAGCAGGACCCACGCGACCGGGTGAAGAGGCGCAGAAGAAGAAAATGGTACATCACCCAATTTACTTCGTCATCTCCCTCTTGCAGGGGGCTAGGTCGAGGTACTCAGGTGTGCAAAAGCTGCTCTTCAGCCTCCTTATGGCTTAGAGGAAGTTGCGCCGTTACTTCCAGTCACACGAGATCATGGTGGTCACCCGCCTCCCATTGCAATGGATACTGCATAACCCAGATGCGACGGGGAGGATTGTGGAATGGGCCCTGGAGCTGTCAAGTTTCGGTTTGAAGTTCGAAAGTACTCGACGATTCATAGCAGAGTCTTGGCGGAGTTTGTTGCAGAATGGACCTCGACGCCCGACAAAGAGGTACAGGAGACCACTCTCCCTGGCAAGGAAACGAGCCGCAACTGGATCATGTACTTTGATGGTGCCTTCTCGCTGCAAGGCGTCGGTGCTGGTGTGCTGCTTATCGCACCCACCGGAGAGCACCTCAAGTATGTCATCCAGATGCACTTCCCCCGAGAGATGTCAACCAACAACACCGCCGAGTACGAGGGTTTGCTTGCCGGTCTCAGGATCGCGGCAGATCTCGGAGTTAAGAAGCTCATCGTCAGGGGTGACCCACAGCTCGTCGTCAGGCAGATCAACAAAGATTATCAAAGCCCGTTGATGGAAGCTTACGTAGATGAGGTGAGGAAACTAGAGGAGAGCTTAGACAGTATACAAGCGGAACATGTCCCTCGGGCGGAGAACGACATCACCAACTACCTGTCAAAGCGCGCCACCCTCAAGCTACCTGTGGAACCAGGTACTTTTGTGCTTCAGTTAACCCAACCATCCGTTGAGTCGTCGACCGGGCAGAACAAGCGAAGGAAGCTAGGCCCCGGAAAGTACTTCCCCACCGAGCTCCCCGAAGCCGCCGACGAAGATGTTGCCGTGGATGCCGATCCTGCCATAGGGCAACCGACTCCGGCAGGACCTCAGGTCATGGCCGTGGAGGCGGGCGCTCCCGTGGCATAAGAGATGCCTTTGGTCCTTGTCGTCGAGCCACAGGCTCCGGCATGGGCGCAGCACACCGTCCGATTCCTTCAAAAAGGAGAGCTTCCTGAGGAGCAGGAAGAGGCAGAAAGAGTAGCCCGCCGGTCTGCTCTGTACCAATTCGTTGATAACGTATTGTACAGAAGAAGGCGGAATGGGGTGAAATTGATGTGCATCTCCCGGGAGGAAGGACTAAAGCTGTTGGCAGAGATACATAGAGGTATATGTGGCTCCCACATAGGGTCAAGAGCCCTTGCCGGCAAGGCTTTCGGGCAAGGTTTCTTTTGGCCCACCACCCTCCAGGATGCGACGGCACTAGTAACCAAATGTGAAGCGTGCCAGTTCCATTCAAAGAAGCTCCATCAACCAGCTCAAGCCCTTCAAATTATCCCTCTCTCCTGGCCTTTCTCGGTCTGGGGGCTCGACATATTGGGCCCTTTCCCCCGTGCAGTCGGAGGCTTTGAGTACTTGTACGTCGCAATCGACAAGTTCACAAAGTGGCCAGAGGTGGAAGCAGTGAGGAAGGTGACATCCCAGTCAGCCATCAAGTTCTTCAAGGGACTAGTGTGCCATTTTGGGGTGCCCAACAGGATCATCACCGACAACGGCACACAGTTCACAAGCCATGCCTTCATGCAATACGTTGAGGATCTCGGCAGCAGGGTCTATTTTGCTTCCGTGGCACATCCACGGAGCAACGGCCAAGCGGAGAGAGCAAATGCTGAAGTCCTGCGAGGCTTAAGGACAAAGACTTTTGACAGGCTGCGCAAAAGCGGGAGGCGCTGGATTGATGAGTTGCCGGCGGTTCTTTGGTTGATCAGAACGACGCCAAATCGAGCCACCGGCCAGACGCCCTTTGCCCTGGTTTACAGGGCAGAAGCAGTTCTCCCCACGGAACTCATATACGGGTCACCTCGAGTGCTCGCTTATGATGAGCTTGAGCAAGAGCGGTTGCGGCAAGATGATGCGATGCTCCTTGAGGAAGATCGTCTCCGGGCGGCTGTGTGAGTAGCATGCTACCAGCAAGCCTTGTGCCGCTACCATAGCCGCAAGGTTCGTGCCCGGAGCTTTGAGGAAGACGACCTTGTTCTTCGGCACGTTCAGTCGGCCAAGAATTCCAACAAGTTGATGCTGAAGTGGGAAGGCCCTTATCGGGTAACACGAGTCACAAGGCGTAGCGCATAGCCCGGTGGAGACCGAAGATGCCATTCCAAAGGAGCAACTCTCGAACATCGAGCATCTTCGCAAGTTTTACCCATATATGCGCTGGGCTGCCGCCTCCCGGCAAGCCACCCTTTTGTACAAGCCTTGCCGGCAAGGCATGTAACCCTTTATACAAAGCTAGGCACAGACCCTGAGCATAAATAAACAAAGCGTTGGCGCCCTAAGTTATAGCATGCTTGCTAGGTTGAGTCTCTTCCTTGGTTAGGGTTGATAGTGCTTAGCGGCGGCTAACCCCTAGCTTAGAGGTCGAGTGTGCGTCTTTCTATTCTTCTCTGTCTTCTTTGGTTCGCAGGACACACAGACATCCTTGCCGAGCTATTTTGGAGAAAAGGGGACGAACTAGCATCCGAGCCCCGGCAAGCCAAAGTTGCAGGGGGCTACAAGAGCAAGGATCCATCCGCGGCAAGCCAAGGTTGTCGGGGGCTGCAGATCCAGGTAAGTCTTCTATCCTCTATCATGCGTTTTGTTATGGACTGAGGTATGTGAAGCCTCGTTTTGTCCTTAGGCTACCGCGCTCCCTCCATTCCGGACCCTAGGACTCATCTCCTGGGACCGAGTTTGGTCGTAGTCGCGGCAGCAAGGAAATGAAACGAGGGGCCTAAGCCCACCGCATTCCTGCCTCCGCCAAGGGCGCGAGAAAGGTCAAGCGAAGTGGGGGGACGGCGAGGCCTGTTGCCGGGCGAAAAAACGTTCATCTTAAAGGTGACAAGGATTCACTCCTTGTCGTGGGTCTCACCCACGAACGAAAATCCCGGCAAACATCCCTTTTCCATTAAAAAACATCCTGTATAGGTACAGTCCATACGAAATGAAAAACATGAACAAGGGGATTACAAGTTCTAAAGTTAACAAAGGCCCGAAGGCTTACAAGACTAAAAAGATATAAGGTGCTCAATCCCTTTCTTGTCCCTCTCCACAGAAATGGAACAAGAAAGCGTAGGCAAAAGGGCCGCCTAGGCGAAGCTATGAGTGGCGTAAGACACCAAGAGAACATCTCGGTGGCCGTCCAAGGGCTGGATGGTGATGGCGGTGCCGGAGGCAGAGCTCGAAGATGAGGCGGCAGGACGTCAATACGCGACGAAGGCGTCGGCGCCCGCGTACTCTGACTTGACGACCTTGCCGCCCGCCCTCTTCCTCTTCTGCAGCCTCCCAACGCCAGCCACCCAAGGAGACGACCCCGAGAAGTTCAAGGAGCCGGTGACACGGATGATGGGGTCGCCGGTGCCGCTCGGAGCGGCGCCCGATGCCTAGTCGGACCCGTCATCCTGCCGCTCGCTGCCCTCGTCGTCGCTGCCATTGTCTTCCTCGCCACTCTCGCTTGAGGAGGAATCTTCATCGTTGGAGGAGCTCTCCACGCAGCACCTCATGCGAGTCTCGAAGTGCCCGAAGATCTTGACGGAGAGAAGGCCACCCTCCATTAGTTTGAAATGGAGAGTGAGCCCGTCCGTCAAGCTATGGACGCGAGCGAAGGTCTTCCACCCTCGGTGAAGATACATGACGTGAGGGGCGGGGAACTCGACGTCGGCCCATGTGCCGTTGTTCCCGCAACCCCTCATATGTAGCCGCAATGCCTGCGGCGGATCTAGCTCCATCTCCCGCACGAATGGAGTCGGAAGGCAAAGGCAACGGCGCGGTGGCTGGCGCAGCCTAACAAAGAACTCGCAGGGATTGTCCCCGGCGTGGCCCTCCATCGGAGGAGGGGCTACCGGCAGAGGCGAGGCTGATCTGCCGCCCCGTCCTCCTCTCCCTCGAGCACCACGGCCTCGGCCTCTCCCCTCCCCCTTCCTCTAGCGGTCGGCTCCGCCACTACAAGCTCTTGGGGAGGAGCGATGCGCTGTCTGGCCTAAACCCTCGCCGCCACCGAGGAAGCGTCTCCATGCCCCCTCGCCATGGCAGACGAAGAAAGGAAGCAGGAATGGGGAGAGGCAGATGGCCAAGAGTTGAGAGGCACCGTTCCTCCCGCTCCCCTCCTTATAAAGGGGCGGGAGTGAGGCTCGGCCGCCCCCTCTCAGCCAATCCGGCTCATTGAAGTGACAGCAAGCGGGGCCGTCGACCGTCCTCCCCGCTCCATTGAAGGCGCGTGGGAATCAAGCCGCGCGCGCACGACTTCCCGCATCCCACGCGCATGTCATTCGCTCTACGTTGTGCATGTGGCGAACGTGGCGCAAGGGGCGGGCGCAGTAGGACGCGTGGAGTGATGGTTCCCAAGTGAGGGCAGTAAATGGGAGGTGGCCCTGAGGTCTCAAAGAGACATGCAAGCCGCCTCTTTACTATCCACCACAAGATGACGCCAGCATGCTCCCGTCATGCGCGCGCACGATCCCCACGTCGCGCATTCGACGTGGGTCATGGGGAAGCGCAGCGAATGGAGCAGTGGCCGCGGTAAAATCCGCGCCAACTGCCCGCGCACCGTTCTGGGCCTGGCCCAACAACGTGTTGCGCTCATGTGTGGCCTAGGCCCGGGGGCTCCTGTCGGTGTACAAAAGTAGGGGTCCTCCTTTTGACCCCTTGTGCAGGGGCTGCCAGAGCCTCCCGCAACGGCCACGCATAACAGGGCAGGAAAGGGAAGCTGGAGAGAAGCCGAAGGCACAAGACCAACAAAGCAACGGCAAGGACCAAGGCCACAAAGATTGAATGGGCGAAACAGGTTTCCCCGGCAAGGACCCTTGTTGGGGCAGCCCAACAAGACCCTTGCCGGGCAGCTCGCCAAGACCGGTGAGTGAGCCACCCTTGGGCCCACCAAATGCCAGACAAATGCGTTGAGGCAGGGCTCGGGAGGCACCTCCATGGTGGCATGCAGATCTTTGTGAAGACATAAGATGAACAAGATCAAATGAAGATAGGGAGGCAACCATCCTCAACGAAGAAACCCACAAGACCCCCGGCAAGATCCTTATCGGGGAAGCCAGCGCGCCACGGCAAGACCCTTGCCGGGCCACCCGGCAAGATCCTCGCCAAGCGCACCAAATAGGCCACCGCCAGTTCCGCACCACCAAGTTCGCCATCGTTCAGATGCATTTGCCGACCCAACCAGTGGCAAGGTGCACTGCATGGCAACATGCAGCCCTTCGTGGAAGCTCCACCACCGCACCACCTCAGCTACCCGCCTGCCTACATGGCACCGCATGCATCCCTGGCCAGGGCGCGTGTCGAAGCGAGGAGGAGCAGCGACGGACGGGACGAGCCTCGCCCCCGTCCCCGATAAAGAAAAGGGACACCTAAGCCTCACATTAAATGCGCCTTGTCCTATAATACCAGCGATAAGCTCGCAACGCTGTAGCACTTTCCACCTCTTGTGTGCCACTGTGGCAACCCCTTTCGCCTATAAAAGGAGGCCCATGGCGCACGAGAGAGGCATTCGGCTCTTTGGAACCTCGCAGCACCTAGAGCTAGTTCGAGAGCTCAAGAACACTAAATACATCCACCAAAGCAGGATCGTAGGGTTTTACGCATCTTTGCAGCCTGAACCTGGGTAAATCCCCTTTGTGTTGTCTAATAGTCCCGCTCTTCTCACGATCCCCGCGCCCCGCAACCGTAGAAGGGATTCCAGTGATCCCATAGGTGTCGTTTGCCACCGACAGGCACGAAGACCGGAATAGAGCAAATGAAGGGGGAGGAGGAGATGTCATTTGTGCTCACCGACGAACGCAGGGGCGGAGCTCGTCGAACACTAGACCCTCGCAACGACGAAATAACTGCATATTTAAATCGAAAGATGAGTAACATAGCAAGTATTCGACACCGATGGCCACATGTACCTCGCACTGACGATACTTGCTATTTACGGTACCATCGACACTAAGGAACCCTCTAACCCACTCGTCCCGGGTAAACTAAATAGCAACTACCATTGGTGCAAGGTACATGAGGCGGTCAGCATTGAACACTAGATCCACATCCCACAAGTAAAGCCGGCGCCCGGCGTCCCGCAACCATAGTTCTGGTGGCCGATGACGGTCCAACACCTTGGCGAATTTGTCTGGCAGCCTCTACGATGAGGATTAAAGCCAAGTTTTGAAATTTCAAACAACCAAACCGACTTGAGTTAGTTTGGGTGTTTCAAGTTTCAACACTTAGCTTTCAATCATCATCTCTGAGGCTGCCAGACAAATTCACAATGGTGTTCGACCGCCATCGACGCCGAGAACTGTTGCTGCTGGACGCAGGATCCCTGTATCACTTATGGGACGTGGATGTAGTCTTCGACACTGACGGCCACATGTACCTCGCACTGACGATACTTGCTATTTAGGGACACCGAGAACAGTTGCTTTGGGACACCGGACGTCGGCATCACTTGTGGGACGTGGATGTAGTGTCGGGGCGTGGGTCGGGGTGTGGGTCGGGGTGTCTTTTTCTTCTTCTTCTTCTTCTTCTTCTTCTTTCTCTTTTTTCCTCAGGTATGGCGACGCACGGTCGACGGGTCAGCACTCGGACCGGGGGTTCTCGGCATGGGCGTTGGGACAGGCGGGACCCACTAGCTCCACCATCTATCCCCTCGGCAACCCTCTTCCTTTTTCCCTATTTCCTCTTCATCTACTTATTTTTCTTTTTCAATTATTTTCTTCTTATAATTATCTAAACCTAAATCTGGCAATAACCTAATCCTACCACTAAAACCTAAACCTAAACACAAAAATAGTAAAAATCACCTTGGGGCGGCGGGCGTCACGGGGCGGTAAGCCTTGGGCGGCTCGGCGGTGGTGGAGGAGGCGGCGACAAGGCATAAGGCGGGCGAAGGCGAGGCATCGGGCGGGGCGGGGTGCCGCCATGGGCCAAGGGGTGGGTGGGGGGGGACGGTGAGTCAAGGGCTGGCCAGGCCTTGTGGGGCTGGTGCGAGGTGGGGCGGTGAGGCCACCGGTCGGGCGATGAGGCGGGCGCCGCCGGGCGTGGGGGCGGGGGTGGTGGGGCGATGGGACGGGGCAGCAGGGCGGAGCGGCGGTCGAGGGTGGCGGCACGGGTGGTGAAGAGGAGATATAGAGAGAGAGGGGAGGGGCCGCGGGCGCGTCCCCTTTTCTATAGTAGGTCAGTTCTTTGTCGTCTGCTAGCAGACGGCAAAGAACGTACCTATTGGGATGGGGCCGGGGGGAAACGGACGACCTAACGGTCATTCTCTTTGCTGTCTGCTGGCTGATAGCAATGAAGTTTTGTCATCAGCCAGCAAACGGCAAAGAAAACGGCCATTAGGTCATTCCCGTACGCCCGCCACCCATGCTCTTTGTCGTCCGCTAGCGGACGGCAAAGCTTCTTTGCCGTTGGCTGGGACGGCAAAGATTTGCTGATGGCAAAGCCCTCCGTTGCCGTCCGCTGCCTCTTTGCAATCCTTTTTTGGTGGCTGATGACAAAGCCTCTCTTTGCCGTCCGCCAGCTGACGACAACGACTTGGCAGACGACAAATTAGCAAATTCCAGTAGTGGTAGGCCCTGTAGATGTAGGCGGCACGGGAGGATCCTGGTTGTTATCACCAGCAGACGAACCTGCTTCTCTTGCAGCCCTTTTTTTCTTTCTAGACTTGTTCAGCTGCACAATCTCTGTGCGCGTCGCACGCATGTGCTTATCAACAATGGCTTTTGCTGCATCAGAACCACAAGCAAACTTTGCTGGTTTCTGGAAATCTGCAGTCATGTTCGCATGCCTAATTTCCTTTAGAGATTGAGGAGACATTACATCAGGCTGCTGGCTAGTGGCACTTGGCACACTTGGGACAGCAATTGGCGTCCAACGCTGCAACATATACTGCTCTGGGATGACTGATACGTCTCCAACGTATCTATAATTTTTTATTGCTCCATGCTATTATATTACCTATTTTGAATGTTTATGGGCTTTACTTTACACTTTTATATCATTTTTGGGACTAACCTACTAACCGGAGGCCCAGCCCGAATTGCTGTTTCTTTGCCTATTTCAGTGTTTCGAAGAAAAGGAATATCAAACGGAGTCCAAATGGAATGAAACCTTTGGGAGCGATCTTTCTGGAACAAACGCAATCCAGGAGACTTGGAGTGGACGTCAAGAAGCAGCCGAGGCGGCCACGAGGGTGCAAGGCACGCCCTAGGGGAGTGGGCGCGCCTCCCACCCTCGTGGGCCCCTCATGGCTCCCCTGACCTACCTCCTTCGCCTATATATATCTACGTACCCCGAAAACATCCAGGAGTACCACGAAAAACCTATTTCCACCGCCTCAACCTTCTGTATCCGCGAGATCCCATCTTGGAGCCTTCACCGGTGCTCCGCCGGAGGGGGAATCGATCATGGAGGGCTTCCACATCAACACCATAGCCTCTCTGATGAGTTGTGAGTAGTTTACCACAGACCTTCGGGTCCATAGTTATTAGCTAGATGGCATCTTCTCTCTATTTGAATCTCAATACAATGTTCTCCTCGATCTTCTTGGAGATCTATTTGATGTAACTCTTTTTGCGGTGTGTTTGTCGAGATCCGATGAATTGTGGGTTTATGATCAAGTTTATCTATGAGAAATATTTGAATCTCCTCTGAATTCTTTTATGTATGATTGGTTATCTTTGCAAGTCTCTTCGAATTACTAGTTTGGTCTGGCCTACTAGATTGATCTTTCTTGCAATGGGAGAAGTGCTTAGCTTTGGGTTCAATCTTGCGGCGTCCTTTCCCAGTGACAGTAGGGGCAGCAAGGCACGTATTGTATTTTTGCCATCGAGGATAAAAAGATGGGGTTTGTATCATATTGTTGAGTTTATCCCTCTACATCATGTCATCTTGCCTAATGCGTTACTCCGTTCTTATGAACTTAATACTCTAGATGCATGCTAGATAGTGGTCGATGTGTGGAGTAATAGTAGTAGATGCAGAATCGTTTCGGTCTACTTGTCGCGGACGTGATGCCTATATACATGATCATGCCTAGATACTCTCATAACTATGCAGTTTTCTATCAATTGCTCGACAGTAATTTGTTCACCCACCGTAATACTTATGCTATCTTGAGAGAAGACACTAGTGAAACCTATGGCCCCCGGGTCTATCTTTTATCATATAAGTTTCCGATCTACTTTATTTTGCATCTTTTACTTTTCAATCTATATCATAAAAATACCAAAAATATTTATCTTATCTTATTATCTCTATCAGATCTCACTTTCGCAAGTTACCGTGAAGGGATTGACAACCCCTTTATCGCGTTGGTTGTGAGGTTCTTGTTTGTTTGTGTAGGTATGAGGGACTTGCGTGGAGCCTCCTACTGGATTGATACCTTGGTTCTCAAAAACTGAGGGAAATACTTACGCTACTTTGCTGCATCACCCTTTCCTCTTCAAGGGAAAAAACCAACGCAGTGCTCAAGAGGTAGCAAGAAGGATTTCTGGCGCCGTTGTCGGGGAGGTCTTCGCTCAAGTCAAGACATACCAAGTATCCATCACAAACTCATCTCCATCGCATTACATTATTTGCCATTTGCCTCTTGTTTTCCTCTCCCCCACTTCACCCTTGCCGTTTTATTTGCCCTCTCTTTTCTGTTCGCCTCTCTTTTTCGCTTGCCTCTTGTGTGACCTGTTTGCCGTTATGGCCTTGCCTAAAAACGCTGATCTTCACCTTAGAAGATTGCAAGAGATCAAAATTAACGTTAGAAGCTTTATGACTTGACAATTTGAGCATAATAATTTCTTTAGAAACGAGCTTAAAGAACAAAAAAGCTTTATGGAATACATGAATAAAGAGCTTGACGATATGTCTAAGGAATTTTATGGTTTGAATTCTCAAATTGCTCGTCTTGAAAAATCAAAACCCAAATTTCTGATAAGCAAGCCACCTTACTTAATAAGATGTCCGCTAAACCAGAAGGGTTAGAGGGAAATAATGATGAAGATCTAAAAGTGATTGATGTGTCTCCTATTAAATCTTTGTTTTGCAATATGAATCTTGATAATGATGGGACTGGAGATGAGTCAACTTTAGTTAAAAGGCGTCCCAATGATTCGGAGTTTTTAGATCTTGATGCTAAAGTTGGTAAAAGTGGGATTGGAGAGGTCAAAACTTTACATAGCAATGAACCCAATATTTTGGATTTCAAGGAATTTAGTTATGATAATTATTCTTTAATAGATTGTATTTCCTTGTTGCAATCCGTGCTAAATTATCCTTATGCTTATAGTCAAAATAAAGCTTTTACCAAACATATCGTTGATGCTTTGATGCAATCTTATGAAGAAAAATTTGAATTGGAAGTTTCTATCCCTAGGAAACTTTGTTATGAGTGGGAACCTACTATTAAAATTAAAATTAAAGATCATGAATGCTATGCTTTGTGTGACTTGGGTGCTAGTGTTTCTACGATTCCAAAAACTTTATGTGATGTGCTAGGTTTCCGTGAATTTGATGATTGCTCTTTAAACTTGCACCTTGTGGATTCCACTATTAAGAAACCTATGGGAAGGATTAATAATATTCTTATTTTTGCAAATATGAATTATGTGCCCGTAGATTTTATTGTTCTTGATATAGATTGCAATTTTTCATGTCCTATTATTCTTGGTAGACCTTTCCTTAGAACGATTGGTGCAATTATTGATATGAAGGAAGGGAATATTAGATTCCAATTTCCATTAAGGAAAGGCATGGAACACTTTCCTAGAAAGAAAATAAAATTACCTTATGAATCTATTATGAGAGCCACTTATGAATTGAATACCAAAGATGGCAATACTTACATCTATTCTCGCTTATATGCCTAGCTAGGGGCGTTAAACGATAGCGCTTGTTGGGAGGCAACCCAATTTTATTTTTGTTTCTTGCCTTTTGTTTCTGTTTAGTAATGAATAATTCATCTAGCCTCTGTTTAGATGTGGTTTTATGTTTTAATTAGTGTTTGTGCCAAGTAGGACCTATAGGATCATCTTGGGTGATAGTTAATTTGATCTTGCTGAAAAACAGAAACTTTTGTGAGCACGAGATTAATTTTAATAAATCACAGAAACGTGCTCTTTAGTTGATTACTTTTGCAGTAGATCAATAGACAAATTTCCTAGGACTTCCTATTTTGGTAGGATTTTTAGAGTTCCATTAGTATTCTAAAGTTACAGATTGCTACAGACTATTCTGTTTTTGGCAGATTCTGTTTTTCGTGTGTTGTTTGCTTATTTTGATGAATCTATGGCTAGTATCGGGGGGTATGAACCATAGAGAAGTTGGAATATAGTAGGTTTAACACCAATATAAATAAAGAATGAGTTCATTACAGTACCTTAAGTGGTGTTTTTTTTTCTTGCACTAACGGAGCTCATGAGATTTCCTGTTGAGTTTTGTGTTGTGAAGTTTTCAAGTTTTGGGTAAAGATTTGATGGACTATGGAATAAGGAGTGGCAAGAGCCTAAGATTAGGGATGCCCATGGAACCCCAAGATAATTCAAGTACAACCAAAATCCTAAGCTTGGGGATGCCCTGGAAGGCATCCCCTCTTTCGTCTTCGTCTATCGGTAACTTTACTTGGAGCTATATTTTTATTCACCACATGATATGTGTTTTGCTTGGAGCGTCTTGTATGATATGAGTCTTTGATTTTTAGTTTAACACAATCATCCTTGCTGTAAAAACCTTTTGTGAGAGACACACATGATTCGGAATTTATTAGAATACTCTATGTGCTTCACTTATATCTTTTGAGCTAGACAATTTTTGCTCTAGTGCTTCACTTATATCTTTTTAGAGCATGGCGGTGGCTTAATTTTGTAGAAATTATTGATCTCTCATGCTTCACTTATATTATTTTGAGAGTCTTTTAGAACAGCATGGTATTTTCTATGGTTATAAAATTGGTCCTAATATGATGGGCATCCAAGTTGGGTATAATAAAAACTATCATAGAAAGTGCATTAAACACTATGATCAATTTGATGCTTGATAATTGTTTTGAGATATAGAGGTGGTAATATTAGAGTCATGCTAGTTGGGTAATTATGAAATTGAGAAATACTTGTGTTAAAGTTGGCAAGTCTCGTAGCATGCACGTATGGTAAAGTTGTGTAACAAATTTGTTGCATGGGGTGCTCCTTTGATTGCCTTCCTTGTGTGCGGAGGTCGGGATCGCGCGATGGTTAACTCCTACCAACCCTTCTCCTAGGAGCATGCGTAGTAGTACTTTGCTTCAAGGGCTAGTAAACTTTTGCAATAAGTATACGAATTCTTTATGACTAATGTGAGTCCATGGATTATACGCGCTCTCACCCTTCCACCATTGCTAGACTCTATTATGCCGCACAAATTTCGCCGGAATCATACACCCACCATTTACCTTCCTCAAAACAGCCACCATACCTACCTATTATGGCATTTCCATAGCCATTCCGAGATATATTGCCATGCAACTTTCCGCCGTTCCGTTTATTATGACACGCTCCATCATTGTCATATTGCTTTTTGCATGATCATGTAGTTGACATCGTATTTGTGGCAAGGCCACCTCCATAATTTTTCATACATGTCACTCTTGGTTCATTGCATATCCCGGTACACCGCCGGAGGCATTCACATAGAGTCATATTTTGTTCTAAGTATTGAGTTGTAATTCTTGAGTTATAAATCAATAAAAGTGTGATGATCTTCATTATTAGAGCATTGTCCCAAGTGAGGAAAGGATAATGAAGACTATGATTCCCCCACAAGTCGGGATGAGACTTCGGACTTTTTAAAAATAAAAGAGGCCAAAGAAACCCAAATAAAAAAAGAGGCCAAAGAAGCCCACCAAAAAAATGAGAGAAAAAGAGAGAAGGGACAATGTTACTATCCTTTTTTCCACACTTGTGCTTCAAAGTAGCACCATGATCTTCGTGATAGAGAGTCTCCTATGTTGTCACTTTCATATACTAGTGGGAATTTTTCATTATAGAACTTGGCTTGTATATTCCAATGATGGGCTTCCTCAAAATGCCCTAGGTCTTCATGAGCAAGCAAGTTGGATGCACACCCACTTAGTTTCTTTTGTTGAGTTTTCATACATTTATAGCTCTAGTGCATCTGTTGCATGGCAATCCCTACCCACTCACATTGATATCTATTAATGGGCATCTCCATAGCCCGTTGATACGCCTAGTTGATGTGAGACTATCTTCTCCCTTTTTGTCTTCACAACCACCACCCTGTTTCACATATAGTGCTATGTCCATGGCTTGCGCTCATGTATTGCTTGAGAGTTGAAAAAGCTGAAGCATGTTAAAAAGTATGAACTAATTGCTTAGCTGAAACCGGGGTTGTGCATGATGAGAGTATTTTGTGTGATGAAAATGAAGCATAGCCTAACTATATGATTTTGTAGGGATAAGCTTTCTTTGGCTATGCTATTTTGATAAGACATGATTACTTGTTAGTATGCTTGAAGTATTACTATTTTTATGTTAATATGAATTTTTATCTTGAATCATCTGGATCTGAACATCCATGCCACAATAAAGAAAATTACATTGAGAAATATGCTAGGTAACATTCCACATCAAAAATTCTATTTTTATCATTTACGTACTCGAGGACGAGAAGGAATTAAGCTTGGGGATGCTTGATACGTCTCCAACGTATCTATAATTTTTTATTGTTCCATGCAATTATATTACCTGTTTTGGTTGTTTATGGGCTTTACTTTACACTTTTATATCATTTTTTGGGACTAACCTACTAACTAGAGGCCCAACCCGAGTTGCTGTTTTTTTGTCTATTTCAGTGTTTCGAAGAAAAGGAATATCAAACGGAGTCCAAACGGAATGAAACCTCCGGGAGCAATCTTTTTGAAACAAACACAATCCATGAGACTTGGAGTGGACGTCAAGAAGCAGCCAAGGCGGCCACGAGGGTGCAAGGCGCGCCCTAGGGGGGTGGGCGCGCCCCCACCCTCGTGGGCCCCTCGTGGCTCCCCTAACCTACCTCCTTCGCCTATATATATCTACGTACCTCGAAAACATCCATGAGGACCACGAAAACCTATTTCCATCGCCGCAACCTTCTGTATCCGCGAGATCCCATCTTGGAGCCTTCATCGGCGCTCCGACGGAGGGGGAATCGATCACGGAGGGTTTCTACATCAACACCATAGCCTCTCTGTCGGGGATATACCCCGCGGTATGACCCGGCCGGAGTCGTAACCCGGCTGGGACTTGGTAAACCGGCGGATGGTAAACCGGCGAAGAGTCAACACAGATGGCTAAGACAGACGATAAACCGGCTGGTGGTAAACCGGCGGAGAGTCAAGACAGATGGCTAAGACAGACGGTAAACCGGCTGGTGGTAAACCGACGGAGAGCTAAGACAAACGGTAAACCGGCAAGTGTTAAACCGACAGACAATGTTAAACTGGCAGACAATGTTAAACCGGCAGACAATGTTAAACCGGCAGACAATGTTAAACCGGCAGACGTTAAGAAGCCCAGGAAGGAAAGTCAAAATAGTTTAAGTTAAAGTCCGAGTTGGACTCCACATGTAACCCGCCCCTTCAACATATATAAGGAGGGGCAGGGCTCCTCAAAGGGGGACAAGAAAGAAACAATCTCTAGGGCTAGACACAATTAGAGGAGAGCCGGTTTACGGCAACTCCCTGGTGATGATAATGAGATCTAGCCTCAAACAGCATGTAGGGTTTTTACCGGATGATGTTTCCGGGCCCAAGTCAGATAAACCCTTGTCTTGTGTTGCGTCTCTCGATTCCGCTCAACCCCTCTCAAGCTACCACATAGATGCTTTGGCCTCGCGACTAAGTCCTCATACTAAGGACATCTGACGTGTTAATTCCATGATAGTTGGCGCCCACCGTGGGGCTCGCGCACGGTGGTGTTGAGTTCTTGGCGGGATCTTTCTTTAGGGATCGAGAAGCTCGTGATTGATCAAGAGGAAGGAAAATTTGAAGCTAGGGTTGCGTCGGTTTGCGCCGCAGCAAGTCGCCAAGCCCAGCCAAAAAACATATATATGTCTGGGTTGCCACGAGCTCTTGACACACCGCGATCCGTTCTGATGCAAATTCAGTACCTTCAACACGCATGGTTATTATTACACCCATGAAGAAAATCAGGTGGAGCTGTTTTCGTCGAGTGGTTGTTTGCTCCCCAGGAGATTTGGCGTGTTTTTTACTGCTGCTAGTGCTAGTCATGGATTTGATCGCTATTGCTAGACAACCAGGAGCAATCCTAATAAGAGGATTTATCGCTGGTTCCTTTCAATCCCGTCGGGGATCAGCTCATATGCGTTTCGGAGATTAAAATCAATCAAAATCATGGCATGTGGTCTACTGTTGAAAACAAGAATAGGAAGAAAATCAATCCGCCGCTCGTCTGAAAGCCGACCGAGCCTTGTCCGACCCAGATTCGTTGACGCCGAGTCGCAGTAGGTTTGACCCGGAGTCGCCGGCCTCATCTCACCCCTGCAGCATCGGGACGGGCTGGCTTGGTAGCTGAGAACCGCCAGGCATTATCTCGAGCGTCTGCCGCCTCTGCCGGCGCATGGCTGTACCGCTAAGCCGCTTGCGCTACCCGACGCTTCGGGCGTCGCCATATTCGCCGCCTCCGCTAAAGACCCGGCGCTTCCGAGCCGCCCGTAGCAGAGCCACCGCCTCCGGCAAGCCGCTCGTTTCTGCCTGGCATGTGCTGGCCTCACGCCCTCCTAGCTGTTCGTTCACCTCTGCCCCCAACGCGGAGGCCAGAACCCGCTCATCACTACCGGCTCCCTTTGCGCTTGTGCTGCCCTGGCCGTTGCGTTTCGGGCGCTGCTCCTCTGCCCCGAGCTGCCGTCCTATGGGCCTCGCCTACAAGCCGCCGCCGCATCCTTGGCAAGTGCCTCCCTCGGCCTCCTCTGCTGCTGAAGACCGGCGCCGGATTATTGCCGCCAGATCACGCGTGTAGTAGTGGTCGTTGCCTGTTTGTTGTGTGCGCTCGCGCCAAACCGCCACACCCGCGCTTTCTCCAACCCGGGCTGCCGTTTCTCAGCCGCAGCCCCGGCCGGATCTTGCTCGCCATGCCAACATCATCCGCCGCCAACGGCGCTGCGCCTGCCTCTGCGCTCGCCACCAACTCCACCGTTCGGTCGCGCCGTCCGTCCGACTCGCCGCCTCGGCTACCGCAGCCCGGCTAGTTGGCTCCCGCGCCGGCCTCCCTGTACCGGCTCCGGGTCGCCTACACCGGCCTCGTCCCGCTCCGGCCCGTCCCTGCACCAGCTTCGCCTCCCCGTCCGGCCCCGCTGGCCACCCGAGCCCCTGCGGGATCGCCACGCTCATGCTCCACCCGATGTTTTTTAGATCGGCAGGTGTGGCCTTGAACCGGGGAGTGGCCCGGGTCGCTTTAACCTACCGCTTTACGCCACCACGCCATCTCCATGGCCTCTCCTACAGGCAGCCCCCGTCGGCCGACCTCGATCGCTACATCGCGCCGCGCATGGATTCAACCACCACAGCTGAGCCGGCCTCGCCAAGTGCCGCGTCGGTTTACTCTCGCCGTGAGTCACCATGGCCAAACCGCTGCCGGGTTACCTTCCGCCTGCGAGTTGTACCTGTCGCATTCCGCCAGCCACGCTCGCCGGTTCACAGCTTGGGCCGCCCGCGCGCTTCCTCCGCGCGCCCGGGCCAGGTCGCTGCTCGCGGTCGCCTCCAAGCGCCGCACCCCGTTGCTTTGTCGTGCCATTCATCTTCCGCCGCAAACAACCGGGTCAATCGTCCATCTTCAGTCGTCCTGCAAAAATCAATCCGCCGCTCCTCCGCCTCCCGTCCTGCATCTGAAATCTTAAATCCCTTCCCGCAACGGACGCCCTCCCTCCCATCTTCGAAGCACCGCCGACTACCACTTCTCCACCTCGCCGTGAAGGGGTCCGAACAGCGCCAGGACGGAGGTGCAGGAGATGGGATTCTTCTCCATGGTGGAGCGTCGGAAGAGGATGGAGCCTCCCCGTGCTTCCTCTCCGCGCCGCCGTCAAGGCTTCAAGCAAACCGGGCGAGGAGGCGAGGTGTTGCTGCAGCCCCCGCATGCCCTGCGTCGCCCGTCAGCCACGTCGCCGCTGATTCGCGATCTTCACATCGCCGGATCACCGCACTGGCTCGCGCCCCTGACTGGCCGGTTCCGGCTTCCCTATCGCCACCTCCGCTCCGGTCGCATGCTCCCCTGAACCGCCATTGGGTCAAGCCGCTTTACTGCTAAGAGCTACGCCTCCGCCTTGAACCGCCGTCGCCCCGCTCTACATCGCCTATGCTGAACCGTCTTGCTCTCTATTCTCGCGCGCCTGACGTTGCTTGAGAAAAAGGAGAAGTGTGCAATGTGGAGCAGATAAAGAAGCTGCCGGGCCGATTTGAAAAAAAAGGGGCAAACATCTGAATCGACCAGTGCAGTGTTTTAAGCCGCCACCGCGGTTGCGATGAACGGATCATTCATCATCCAAAGCCGTTTGCCATCTCCAAACTTCAGGTGCTATCCATCTCAAATTTGTTTTATTAAACACATATTATTTTTTATCAAAGAACACATTACTTTGATTTGTATATTTTTACACAGGAACATTATTCACTACAAATGTGGTGTATACCACGGATATGGAGCACGAATTGGTAATATTCCGCCTGCGGATAATCCGGGACATATCATATGATGAATGGACACGCGCAAACTGTTGCCCTTGCGGTCCGGTCCACATCAGCTTGCTAGGATCGTGTCTGTTCGTTGTCAATGGGCGTATGCAAATCGCCGCCCCCGAGGCCTGGTCTACATCAACACATCAGGGTTGCATCTGTTTGCATGAGCTATTTTATTGAATAAAAAGCCAGTCACTGCTTGGGTAGCTCGGTTTTCTTCCAACAAATTGGAGGCAAATTATTACCAGCCACTGTCTGCACTGGGTGGTTCAATGGGCAGACGCACAAGTCACCGCCACTACAGTTTGGTTAACTTCAAATCACCAATTGGAAGGAGCCATTGGCCGAGTTGCTGACACGGCTCATACGGGATCATTTATAACCCGCCGCAGTCACCTCAACCTTCTGTGGATTTACATCGCGTTATCAAAGCAATGATATATACCTTCTGCTATGGTCAAGTACGGAGAATCTCAAGACAACTCCTTGAGTCATCTTAAGACTCGGGGGCTACGATGATATGACTCAGCAAGTCTTGCCAGTTTCAGCAAATTCAAGTGCCCCAGGATGTTGAAGGGAAAGATAACCCGGCCCCGAAGGCTACTGTTATATTGATGAAAATTTTAAAGGCTGTTAGAGAATTTCTGGCTCAAAAAGTATATGACAAAATCCCGACTCAATGAAGAAGTTCCGGGTCATTAGAAAGGATCCCGGTTCAAAATCCGTCTCAAGGGAGGTCAGTCTCATTGAAGCTCTCCAAATATCCGGTTTACAATCCGGTTCAAAGGAAATTTATCTATCATGAAGCTTTCAAGCTCTCAATATCCGGTTCAAAATTCCGGTTCAAGAAGAATTTATCTCTTGCAAAAAGTTAAAGGTTGTCGAAGAGGACCCGTTGCCATCATGCACGGTTCAAACATGGGTATCCCGCCTTATTGGCTTATCATATTATTAGTTACATGGGGGCTTCAGCTGACAAAGCGGAGTACTGCCTGTTAAACCGGCTATCACGCCACAACATAGCTTGGGAGCTTCACACCCAAGGGGCCAAAGAGAGTCTGGATGCTATGCACAACTCAAACATATGCACCCAATGAGCACAACTCATCACGTTACTTGGGGGCTCCTTGTGTCAAATACCAAGGAGTTTGAATGGACCCTTGTAGCTGGGTATCGACCCATGGCTTGGAAGCCTGGTATATTTACCTAAAACCCCGGGTTAACCTGCCTTCATCAAGTAAGACACTCCTATCCAGGTCATCTTGGCATGACCCTCCGAACGTTTGACAGTTACTCTCATTGAGACCCTGAATTTGTCAAAGTTAAAACGGTGATTGGTTAGTTGGAGGTCCATCTTAAAAGACTTTGTTAAATGGTTCAACTCAGCAGCCTGGCAGCCCATGAAAAGCCTCGAATTTGGGCCTGGCAGCCCTCGAAAAGCCTCGACTACACGATTTTATTTGTGTTTGTCACTTTTCTTTTGATAAATTTTATGTTAAACCAGTTTCTTTGACCTGGTATGACTTCTCAGTCATCTTATTAGCCCGGTGTTCATTAACCCGGCTCGACTTTCAACTACAAGTTGTTAGTACATAATCATTTATAACCCGGTGTTTACTGACCCGACCTGGCTTTGGACTATAAGTCGCTAGTATATATTTGGATTGCACCATCGGAATTATGCGATTATAACTCATTGGGTATATTATTCAAATAGCCAACATGGCTGGATTTCTATTATGGTTATCAATAACCAGTATTATGATTAAGGTTTTCAAAAGTCACTTTAGCGCAATGGCTATCATATTATCAATAGATACGATTTATTCTACAACTGAAGGAATAGTCCCGAGGTTCTACAGGCTTACGACCCGGCACTTGGGGGGCTACATTATTTCAGTTGAAATTACATCAAATACTCCAAGTCTCATGTCACTGCAAGCATGCACCATGACACTTGGGGGCTAATGCAAAGTCATTTTTTGCTCACCTTATTGAATACCTGACTCATCACATTGTAATGAGCCGGACCTTGGGGGCTACGTATTGCCTCTGTCAACAATTTAAGGTACAAAGCTTTTTATCCATTATATTTACAAAGTCCCTACTCAGTTGGTAAAGCACAAGGCTCTTAACCTTGTGGACGTGAATTCAAGCCCCATGATGGGGGTTACATCACATGATGTTATTTTCATGGAAGTATATATCAAAGTCCCAGCTCAATATTATCTTACTGAGCCGACCCTTGGGGGCTACACGTTGTTGTTCAAGGTTTACATGATTATATTTACAAAGTCCCTGCTCATTATTGCATAATAACCCGGCCCTTGGGGGCTACACTGGTTGAAGTTTTATGAGCATCAGGAAATTACAAGTCCCAAGTTGCTGCAAGCATGACAACCCGGCACTTGGGGGCTACATATGTGGAATACTCAATTCTGACTAGTGATTGAGATGAACAACCTGGATTTCTTCAAGATTGTGATATTTATATTGAAGCAAGTCTTAAGCTGTTGCTATGCTACCTTCTTAAGACTTGAGGGCTACAAGTGATAGTCATATAAGAGGTATATTTTCAAGCTGGATGTTAACTACAAGTATGACCTGGTGCTATCAGTATTTATAAACCGGCAAGTTCTACATTCTTAAACCGGCTGAAGATCAGATGAGCATTTCAAGGACCATTATTTTTGTTAAGCATTGGGAGCTGAATCAAAGGAGTTATTCTTCACAATATATTTTCTATGAGAAACTAATGTCAGCAAGTTGATTATGAAGCTTGCCTATTAAACCGGATTTTCTAGAAGAAGGAAGTGACAAGGACGTAAGGATGATCAGGATTAGTTTAACATGGATAAATCCAAATTAAACCGGGGGCTAATGTCGGGGATATACCCCGCGGTATGACCCGGCCGGAGTCATAACCCGGCTGGGGCTTGGTAAATTGGCCGATGGTAAACCGGCGAAGAGTCAAGATAGATGGCTAAGACAGACGATAAACCGGCTGGTGGTAAACCGGCGGAGAGTCAAGATAGATGGCTAAGACAGACGGTAAACCGGCTGGTGGTAAACCGGCAGAGAGCTAAGACAAACGGTAAACCGGCGAGTGTTAAACCGGCAGACAATGTTAAACCGGCAGACAATGTTAAACTGGCAGACGTTAAGAAGCCCAGGAAGGGAAGTCAAAATAGTTTAAGTTAAAGTCCGAGTTGGACTCCACATGTAACCCACCCCTTCAACATATATAAGGAGGGGCAGGGCTCCTCAAAGGGGGACAAGAAAGAAACAATCTCTAGGGCTAGACACAATTAGAGGAGAGCCGGTTTACGGCGACTCCCTGGTGATGATAATGAGATCTAGCCTCAAACAGCATGTAGGGTTTTTACCGGATGATGTTTCCCGGGGCCCGAAGCTGTATAAACCCTTGTCTTGTGTTGCGTCTCTCGATTCCGCTCAACCCCTCTCAAGCTACCACATAGATGCGTTGGCCTCGCGACTAAGTCCTCACACTAAGGACATCTGACATGTTAATTCCACGACACTCTCCGATGAGTTGTGAGTAGTTTACCACAGACCTTCGGGTCCATAGTTATTAGCTAGATGGCTTATTCTCTCTCTTTGAATCTCAATACAATGTTCTCCTCGATCTTCTTGGAGATCTATTTGATGTAACTCTTTTTGCGGTGTGTTTGTCGAGATCCGATGAATTGTGGGTTTATGATCAAGTTTATCTATGAGAAATATTTGAATCTCCTCTGAATCCTTTTATGTATGATTGTTTATCTTTGCAAGTCTCTTCGAATTATCAGTTTGATTTGGCCTACTAGATTGATCTTTCTTGCAATGGGAGAAGTGCTTAGCTTTGGGTTCAATCTTGCGGTGTCCTTTCCCGGTGATGTTAGGGCAGCAAGGCACGTATTGTATTGTTGCCATCGAGGATAAAAAGATGGGGTTTATATCATATTGCTTGAGCTTGTCCCTCCACATCATGTCATCTTGCCTAATGCGTTACTATGTTCTTATGAACTTAATACTCTAGATGCATGCTGGATAGCGGTCGATGTGTGGAGTAATAGTAGTAGATGCAGAATCGTTTCGGTCTACTTGTTGCGGACGTGATGCCTATATACATGATCATGCCTAGATACTCTCATAACTATGCACTTTTCTATCAATTGCTCGACAGTAATTTGGCACCCATCGTAATACTTATGCTATCTTGAGAGAAGCCACTAGTGAAACTTATGGCCCGCGGGTCTATCTTTTATCATATAAGTTTCTAATCTACTTTATTTTGCATCTTTTACTTTTCAATCTATATCATAAAAATACCAAAAATATTTATCTTAACTTATTATCTCTATCAGATCTCACTTTCGGAAGTTAATGTGAAGGGATTGACAACACCCTTTATCGCGTTGGTCGCGAGGTTCTTGTTTGTTTGTGTAGGTACGAGGGACTTGCGTGTACTGGATTGATACCTTGGTACTCAAAAACTGAGGGAAATACTTACGCTACTTTGCTCCATCACCCTTTCCTCTTCAAGGGAAAACCAACGCAGTGCTCAAGAGGTAACAATGACATCTAGCCCAATATGCGTGAACACTTTCAATATGTGGCAACAAAGGATGCCATCCCTCTCCATTTTGCAACACTCACACAAATAGAGTCCCTTGAGTATTTTTGCCACCACTTAGTTTCTAGAACCATACTTCACAACCCATTCTGTATTTGGTCTCAGCTCAAACGTTTCCACACCAATTTGGAATGCATTGTAGCGTCCAATCATCGAAAACCCATCACGGAACTTGCAGTAAAGATCTCTAGTGTATGTCTTGTATGCCTGCTTCTTTATTGGGAATTGTGACCACATGTCAAGATCTAGATGTTCGGTCCTATAGTCATTGCACCCTTCCTTGACGAGGATGTGCGTCTGTATTTTCTCATACTGCCTCACAAAGTTCAGAATTGACTTGTGAGGGTTGACATACCGCTTCAAGACTACATTGAACCCCACACTTCGTTGTGTAGACTGCAAGAAGGAAAAAAAATCTATGCTTGAAGTAACATGGCACCCAAGTGTTCCTATATTCGTAAAATTTCTCAAAATGGGTGTGTGTAATTGCCTCATATGTCATCATCAAAGCAGCCCAATTATGTTCAAACTCATCTGGTGTGAAACTGAAATCAACGCAAAGGTTGAAATCTTCAGACAATCCCGGGTTCCGGCCTAGCAACCATCCAACTTTCTCTTGAGCTTTCTTCATGATGTGCCACCGACAATACCGGTGCACACCTGTGAGAAATATGTTCTTTATGGACTCCTTCATTGCCACATCCTGATCAGTAATGATGTTATCCGGTGCCCTTCCATTCATAGCCTCTAGGAAAGATCCAAAAACCCAATCAAAGCTGTTCTCCATTTCTTATCTCACAAACGCGCAGCCCAACATGAAAGATTGCCCATGACGGTTGATCCCATTGAACGGAGCAAAAGGCATGTTGTACATATTGGTCATGTAGGTTGTGTCAAAGGAGACACAATCATGATATGCCTCCGTATAAGCTTTCCGTGCCAAGCCATCCACCCAAAAAATGTTTTCTGCCATGCCTTCAAGATCATATTTTATCTTATAGAAAAAATCTGGATCATCCTTTTGCAAGTCTTTAAAATGTTCAATTGTCTCAATAATGTCCCCCTCTTTCGTTGAGTCCTTGGAGAAGCCATCACATAGGTTTGTGATTGCTTTAGGTCCATACGACACATTTAGCTTCGAGCCATAAAACTCTGACATGATAGTCATCATACGGCCTGCAGAAACATAGTTAAGTTAGATAGTTGCACACTTGACAAATAACAGTTGCAGACTAAAGAACAACAGTTGCACAAATGTTGACATGTGGTTGCCATAGAACTTATTTTTTATTGTTTACCCCCTTTTCTATTCCGCGATGCAAAACAATGTAGTTATTTTTTACTATCATCAGTTGCAGAGATATGAACACTAGTTTGCAAAAAAGAAGGTTTAATTGCATCGATAAGGAACACTAGTTTGCAGAACGAATATTTATGGAGTGTCCCCATCAAAACTATGACTATTTTATAATACTATATCTAATTCAATCAGCAAGTAGTCCCAACTTTGTGTTTTGTTTGTGGTAGTAATTTTTTCACAAGTATTGAAGCCCGGTTGCACAACACAGTGTATGTACTTGCACAAATCCCTGCTACTAGTTGCACACTTGGCAGAGCAAAATTAAACAATATAGTTTGAAGTTTGAAGTTTTTGGGAGGTGAATGAGACCACCTGAAGTTAGGTTGCAGTTGTGGAGTATCTCTAGGAACCTCTTTTCCTCCGATTGTATCCCCATGTGAGATCGCAAGTATTTGGATAGCGAAGGCTTGGCGACCAAAGGATGATTATGATCACGGACAAAGTGGGTTACTTCCCACCGCCCATCCTTCGATTTAACTAGCATTTTTGCCTTACATTGTGTTTGCTTTATCCTTTCTCTCTTGCACTTCTTCTTATTCTTCTTTTTTCCACTCTCCTCTCCATCAAATATTGGCACTTCTTCCATTTCATCTTCTTTGCCCAAAGGTTTGGGGTCTGGTATAGGATCTAGCACAGGTGGCAATTCAGCT
The DNA here is from genome assembly GCA_021437245.1 of Aegilops speltoides. Lineage (NCBI taxonomy): Eukaryota > Viridiplantae > Streptophyta > Magnoliopsida > Poales > Poaceae > Aegilops > Aegilops speltoides. The sequence continues at coordinate 188,292,353 of CM038142.1, read as the reverse complement.
CCTACATCATCCTCTTTTGGCTTCCTAAACTTGTCACATGCAAATTGCTGTTTCTCCAATATGTTGGTATAAACATTCCTCCTTTAAGTGTTCATTTTAACAAAGAAACCCATCCTTAGAGCATAATCATTGTAATGATCCTTAGCACCTTGGAGAGTATCAAATCTCATCCCAAAAAATGGCTCCATTGACTGAGGAACCAACCTCATCTTCCTCCAGAGCATTTCGATCACCACCAACTGCCCCTGTCCTTAGTTCTATTTCAGTAGGTCCTGCAACTGTGGTGTTTGTTTCCTCTAGTATATGGCTTTCTGATTGCATGTTGACATCAACATCATCCATCAAACCACGATCTTGATTTAGCTGTGTGAAAATCCCTGGTTGTACAAACTCAATATCATCAGTAGGCAAATAATTGAGATCGGGAGGCAACGCATTGAGGTCTATCATCCTTGAAAGCTGCTCCAACCTGCATTTTGTTTCAACAAAAAGTCATCAACCAATTTGTATTGGGTCATAGTTGCTAGCAAAATGAGGCATGAATTTAACACCATTAGACTCATTTTTTTTATTGTTTCAAAAACTGCAAGTATTTAGTTTTTACATAGAGGAACAAGGAATTTCCACATTGTTATGTTTCTCCAACTTTTCAAGCTTGCACATTCTAGAAATAAGTAGCAAGTATAGTTAGGTGGGTTTTTTCTCCAGATACATTTTTTTGGTAGTAGTTGCACAAAGGCAGCACAACATTTGCACAAAAGTGTCATAGAATTGCACAAACTTCCCATACCAGTTGATTAATTGTGAGCATTCCAGTCACACAAACACAATTTTGACAAATTTCATCATACAACCTTGATAAAAATGTAGCATAGGAGTTGCACATTTTTCAGAATTTGCACATTATAGAAATAAGTAGCAAGTATAGTTAGGTGTGTTTTTTCCCTCCAGATATAGCCTCTTGACATTAGTTGCACAAAGGTAGCACAACATTTGCACAAAAGTGTCATATAATTGCACAAACTTTCCATACTAGTTGGACAAATTGTGAACATTCCAGTCACACAAACACAAACAAATTTTGTCATACAACCTGGATAAAAATGTAGCATAGGACTTGCATACAAGTAGTATCAAAGTTGCAACAAGCATCATAGTAGTTGCACAATATAAGAACATTCAGGCAGTAGCTACATTTATTTGACCATCTCTTTTTTGTTTTTGTATCTACAATGTGCAGGTCTGACAAGAAGGGGAGGGCATGACTCTTTGCAGACCAATGCAAGTGAACATATGAAGCAAGGTCTGCTACAACAACTTCAAAGATAGAACCAAAATCAGATTGCAACTATATTTGTCTATAACTATTTAGTTAAATTTGCATAGTTAGAACAATGGTTTGATGGCAGTGTGTTTCAGATTTGTGAAGGCAGCGTGTGAACTTTTTCTTAAGACCTATATTTGCATATTGTATCCGAACATATCATATATCGGACGTCATCGTACATGTCCTTGGTTGTTTTCTTCCAGATTTGTCAAGTTTCTGCCAAGTTTTTTATTCATTCTTTTTATTTATTTTTTGCGATTGCACAGTTTGTGCATATACTTGGATGCTACAATTGGGTTAGTTGCACAAAACAGGGTTTAGAGTTGCATAATCTACTGAGCTGGCAGACAACAATCTTCAGTTGGCTACTTCATGTGGCTTAGTTGCACGGAAGTAACCTACTGGTTGCACAGTTTCTCTGCAAACACACTATGCATGATTCATCTGTTTTTTGACGATCAATACATGAATCAAAGATGCCTACAAGGAAATCAGTACAAGGGCAAGTCTACAGGAGGAATCAGGAAGAAGATGGGCAAGTCTACTCACCTTCGGGTACGTTCTCTTTTTGTTCCTCCTCTCTTGATCTACTTTTTTCTGGGTGTTCTTTCTAATTTCTAAGCCCTCTTCTCTTCTCTTGGCGATTTGTCCCTGGGAGCTGCCATGTTCTTCTGTTGGCGATGAAGGATTTTGCCCCTTGAGCAGATCCTTCTTTCGTGGGGAAGAAGAAGATGGTCTGGGGGGCAGTTGGTATCGCGTGGATTCGGTCGCGGCGTGGTGCACGTGATCCCACGGCTAACTGTCGTCTCTAGTGGGCGCTTACCTGTTCGATAGCGGTTTCGGGCGGTTTGGGGCGGTTTCGGGCGTGCGGGTTGTTGGTTCCTTTTTTGATCCGGGAGGGGGACAGGGTAGTTTCCTTTTTAGGTGGATACTGGTTAGCGATCCCAGGGCGGCCGGGCGCCCCCTAGACGCGTCCAAGAAAAAAAAAATTGTGCGCTCTCAATTCCCTCAAATCAAAGGAAAAAAAAAACAGAAGTTGTGCGCTCTCAAAATTCAAACGAAATCTTGCCCATTCTTCTTCCGCCGCTCCGCTGTGTCGCTCTCCCCATTCCCCATTCAGTTCCGCCGCCGGGGATGGTTCTGGTCGAGCGCACGCCGTGCGCGGGGGCAGCCCCCTTCAGTCCGCTCCAGAGATCCACTCCTAGGGCTTCGCGGGAGGCGTCGCCGCCGTCCGACCCCATCCTCCCCTACCTCAGGTAGCGCCCTCCAGATCTACCTGCTTACATCTTCGCGCGATTTCACCTCAGCTGTGGGCGCGTGTGTATCCGAGGTTTCGCCTCGGTTTGCGTATGGAGACGCGCTTCCATTGCGCCTCCTAACTGCTTAGGTGCTTTTTTCTTTCTTATCTTATATACGTGGAAAAGAAAGGATGAACCTCCCGGCTTCTGCATTGCTTAGGTGCATAATATGGCGGACGCATCTAATTTAGCTTGCGCCACCTCACCTTTCTCATTCTGCATATATTTGCTAATCTGTAGATATGCGACAGAGTCAAGATACCTTGATTCTGGCATCAAATGTATTTGAGTGCGTAAAGGTTTAAGCATATACTAGTATGATTATCACCGCCATTTGTACTTATGAACTCATTTGTATGTGTATGAGCTATGTTTCGGAGTTAAATTTCTGGGCAATTTGAATAGATGGATTTCTTAACTTACAATTGGTATTAATGCAGATGATGTACATATGCTTCGGTCATAGTTCAGTATCAAATTTTGTGCATATAAATGTGATGTGTTTTATCTGGTGATGTGGACGCCTCTATGATCTACCATCTGTGTGCTATTTTCTTATCTCCAATTATGTGTTCATATTCAGGTCTATCAAGAAGGCCATTGATGAGATCAGGGCACACCCAGAATGTTATCATACAGCACTTGAACAGCTCAAGATTTATGTGACAGAATGCATTGATAAGTATGGGGACGATTATCAGTACTCCACTGACCCCCGGCTCCTGAAGATCTGGATCCTCTATGTAACTTATTTGCTTTTAAAATGCCAATGCTGATGTCATCTTTCTGTTTTTTTTAATCCTCATTCCTTAATTTCCTGAGATTTTGCTATTTTAGGGGGATGCAGTTTCTGATTTTGACAAGGTGTATACACATTTGGAGGAGAAAAGAATGTTCTTAGAGGATGCACTGCTCTATGAATCATATGCACTGTTTCTGTGTGCTCAGGGGAGAGTGCTCGAGGCTGATAAGGTCTATGGGATTGGTATTTCCAGGTTAGAGTTGATAACATTTTTCCTTCGTGTTCAGCTACAAAATGATGGTTATCGTGTTGATGTGATGGCAAATTATAGTCTGTGGTTTAACCAGAAAAGCCGAGCCCCTTGGTCATTTGAAGAAGATGCATATCAACTTCCTAAAACAATTGGAGAGTATTGTAGAAGAATCTGATGAGGATGCACAGGTATGAAAGCCACATAACCGAGTTGAAATATTGCTATCATGTACCCCCTCCGTACCTAAATATATGACGCTTTGGTAGGCTATATATTAAGCATTGCGCTTTCTGATTTTTGTATTGCTGTCAAATAGTCACGGGTTTCCTATCTAATTGTCATGTTGTATTCGGTAGTATTTGAGATATACAACTTTTTTTGAGACCGGAGGTGCGGGAAGAAGCAAGGAACTGGATTGATATTTGCCCCATGTTGTATTTGAGATATGATGATGACTAGGCTGACAGATTTTCTCATTACTGTTCAGCAAACACATGTTGAAAAATATGCGTTCCACCTAGAAAAGATTACAATCGCATAATCATTGATGTTCGTGCCTTACATCCCATATCTATGATAATTAATTGAATTTGAAATAGCTTTCTACAATGAAGAACTTTATCGAGTTCTTTGCAGTGTAGAGTTCATATAGACTTTTATTTACTACATAAGAGAGATAATCGGGATACGCTACTCCCTCCGATCCATATTACTTGTCGCTGGTTTAATACATAGTTTTTCCTTATCGTGTAACTTTTTCCTTATGTGGATTTAGCTACTGGTCTTCCATAATTCGATATGCTATGTCTTTCTGAAGATATGGTGTAATTATAGAGTTCTTGTTCAGCATAGCTTAAGCTTTGGTCTCTCTCAGTGCTCCACCTTGGTACCGTCTCGTAGCTCTCCACATCAGATTTTTGTTCATGTGGTGCAGAATTAATGAGAGAGAGGAAGAAGCCCTCTCTTATCTTATATACTATCTCTACACACAATCCAATACATAGATAATTTAATCTCATATACTCGTCCTCCAATTAGACTCGTGTAATCTTAATAAAAGTGGGAGCTACTATAATAAATACTTAGCCTATGTAAGATACAGTGCATTGAGATGATGAGAATCTAGGTAATAGAAATACGGGTAATAAGAGACGACCATTGGGACTGACGTTAGCGTCCTACAGGCTCAAGTTTCTAGCAATACAAACTAAAGGTGGAATATAGTTTTTTCTTGAATACTGAATAGTTGGCCTTAACTCTTAATATGAGCTCCCTTCTAGAGGGAAGCTGAAATGGTAAAATCTTTAGATGCAGTTTTGGGGTTTATAATAGTGTAGCTGCTTATTTGTTGCGATAACTCAAACTCAAGCTGCTTTGAGGATTATTTGATTATTTTCCCCATCGAGCTTATAGGCCCATCTACCAATGGGCTAGCTTTCTGGATAAACCTAATATTACTTGAATTAGCCCTTTACTTCATTTGTATTCTGTCAACCCTGTATATCATATTACAAGCACAGAAGGGTTTGTTTTGCAGTTTCTTATATGTTTTTTTGTGATTAAACAGTTACTTTCCCACAGAATGGTTACTTGGTTATAAAATGATAGGAAATGAATATGATTTGTACATTCCAGTGCTTGTGATTTGTCTCCTTCCAGCATGTATTTACTTCGCCCATTTATGTATGATTGTGCTTGTTTGTCACTTGATAATTCATAGTTGAGTGTAACTTGAAGGCTGACAGATTGGCATCTATTTTATTTGTTTCTCTATGCTGGCTTGTATATATCCACAGCATCTGTTTCCACTTTCAGCAATGATGATTAGCTTGAGTTTTATTTCTAAAACTTATTGAAAATGTTTTATGCTCTCGTTTGTGGTAGGCTATGCACCTTATTCTATCTAATACAATTTTCCCACTTTGTCCATTATTTTAAATAGCATCATTTCATCGATATGATCACCTAGTGCCTAACATCCTGGTGGGTAATTAATTGCTTGTCGTTCCAATTTTGTTTGTTCTTGCCTTGTAGCCCAAACCATCTAAAATACAAAAAAGGGAGTTTACTATGGTTGATCCATGGTCAGATTCTACCATGAGCAATTTGCTAACGAAAATTAATGGTGGCCTCAAGAAGTTAACAGTAAGTTAAATTTGCTTTGTCTGGTTCACTAGTGTTTTGCTTGGCTCTCATCTTTGTGTGCCACTGAAATCCTTGACAGGGCTATCATAAGAGCAACAAGATCTACTCAGGAAAGGTGCCCCTAACTTCCTCACATAATGCTTTAAAAAATAAAGTCGTCGAGTTAGGTATGAACTCTAGTTATTTTCTCTTACAACATTTGACAATGTTGTTGTGCACTCCGCAATAGTGCCGCTGGATGAAGTTTTGTTTTCTACTATGTTTCTCATGTCTCAATCAGAACATAACTACATAATGTTCTCACAGAAATATCTCTCTGTTCTACGATTTCAAGAGACCGATTCATGTAACTGATATCACAGAGTTTAATAATGATACCTTTTGTTGCACCAAGGTGGCAGGAAATATCACATCAAAGGTTCTTCTGGTACTGGTGCTTTTGCTAAATTATACAAAGCTAGTGTTGATGGCAACACGGAAGAAATAGTTGCTTTGAAGGTGAAACATGTTTCAGTTGTCTTAGTAAAACCTGCCATTTGCACCTGATTCTGATTTTAAACCCTAGTGCTTGTTTGCAGGTTCAAAAGCCTGCATTTCCTTGGGAATTTTACATGTACCGCCAGCTTGATATGCGGATATCTGATATTCAGGTGAATAATCTCTGTTCTAAGAATCACTCTCTAAAAACAATTTCTGTTAAGAACACCAGGTTGTTAGTAGTTGGTAAATTATAACAATGCTCACATGTCAAATAATTTTCTTTCCAGAGACCAAGCTATGGCTATGCACATGAAGTGCATGTCTTTGCTGACGTCAGTGTGCTAGTTTGCAATTTCCTGCCATATGGAACTCTTCTGGTAATTCCTTCGTATGTGTAGAAAGCTCTTTCAAAACCTGCTCGAAAGAAGAACTTTATATATCAGGATTGTATTTGTTGTTGCCCAGATATATCTCTAGCTAACCCATGTTGTTAAATGTGATAGCTTACAGTACAGACCTTTTGCAGGACGCAATAAATTCCCATTTAGTTGTTGGTCAGCACATGGATGAAGTTTTGTGCATATATTACACTATAGAGATGTTGCACATGCTTGAAACTCTACATGGTGTTGGCATAATCCATGGTGATTTCAAACCTGACAATATGCTTGTCTGTTATCCAAGGTAACTAACCAACTTACCACATTTGAAGAGTTACTCAACCTTTTTTGCGTGGTCAAACTGTGTACCTTTCATACTGCTGGTAAAAGTTTCAATCCTTGGGGAAGGACCAAATGCCTCATCTGGAGCGGAGGGGTGAAAGGCAACTAAGAAAATTTATTCCTAATTCAACCTTGTCACATTATTGCTGAAATGTAAAGGTTCTCTAATTGGAATAACCTATATGGTGCAATCAACTTAGCAATTCCACGAACACAGGATGATAAACTAGGCGCAACAAACAAGATGTGAAGGTAAAGTAAATCAACCAAAGGACCTGGACACGAGGATTTGGTTCCTGGAGTACGAATCCTTGGGGGTATTGTATGTCTTCGTTGGAGAGGCCTGAACACCAAGTCCCTTCAACCACAAAGACCTAACCTTCTTCTCCTTGAGCCTTGGGCAGTGTCTAAGCTCAACCATTAGTGGATGATCTTGAGGCGATCTCCAGCCATCACAAAGTCTTTTTGGCGAATCCACACGTTGGATGTCCCCAGGTGACTGCCGGTGCCTAGGAGTCTGCAAACTCCAAGAGAAATGGGCGTGGTGAATGCTTGGTAGATGATGCTCTAGCTCTGTGTACATGTGAAATTTCAAAAATCTCTCAAATCTACTCTCATCCTAGGGTACCCTTCAAATTCAAACTGTCTGGTGACATGGCACTCACACAGAATCCTGGCAACAAAACATTCGGAACTGCCTGGCCCAGTAACAATGCACCTCCGGATATTTTCCAGGCCGGTTACACATTCGGGTATACGTGCTCAGTGGCGGAGCCAGTATCCAGACAATGGGTGTACATGTTTCCTTAAAAATCACCATTTTACTACAATTTTTAATTTATTTGATCCATATGTGTGTATACATAGGTAGTCAACCTTCTTGCAGAGATGAATGTACATTTGTACACCCAAGTACCTATCTAGCTCCGCCAATGTACGTGCTAATACCCCACATATTCTGAGCCGGCAATTGGGCGACCCTGAAGGGTGCCTGGAAAGTCTTTGGCCTCCTTGCTCACTAGCTACTGCGTCTGGAGATTCCAGCCTCCTGGCCTGGATTATCACCCAAGGATGGTTGTGTGAGGCTTTTGGCCTTTGTAGCGACAGAGGACCTTCTTTTCACTTTGTGGGGCTTCAAGACCTGCTCATGTACTTAGCACACATATTAGCTCCTTGATTACCAAAATCTACTTAGGGCGTGTAGATGTCCTTTCAATTGGATGACTTGCATTTCTTGACGGAGATAGTATATATTTCGGGCAGATCCTGTATTCTTGTTTTTATGGGTGATGGTATCCCAGCCTGTTTGAATGTCACAGTACGAAAGATTGCACCGATCAACCACCTCTAGTGTGCACAAGTGACTACAGACATCTAATAGTCAGGTTTTGCGAGTTTGTACAAATCGTTTTAAAACACCTTGGGTGATGTTGTGACTCTTCTGTAAATGTGTGTTCCGAGCTTACAAATGTCTCCTAACTGATTAGAATTATGCCAGATGTTATTGCAACTAAGAACCACAACTTTCTTTGGAAATATTTGAAATGGTTGGTCATAAGAGCAAGCATGAAGGTAGATAAGAGGTCGATTTGTTGGCCCCAGATGTTGGGTTTGGTGGGTGCAAAGATCTAGGATGATTCCTGACTCTGTTTATTATTATTACTTCAAAGTGTATTTGGAATCTGTATTTTCACGTTCCATGCTTTTGCTGAGATGTTGATGTTCTGATATGTGTTAAAGCTCACCCAGACCATTTCATGCATGCTCTTTGAAGAAAGTAAACATGCATGCCTGTTTCTCAACTTATTTTGCGGAAGTTGCTAGTTCAGTTTGTAGCACTTGTCAACTCGTTTTTTTAAATTTAACATGAGTTTTCCTCTCACCTGTGGCCCATAAAGCGAAGAGATCACAGACGATACCTTCAGAAGCGAAACGAGAAGCGGGCAGAATCAGGTTAGCATAGAGTATTCTTGATTTAGAGGTATTGGAGGCTTGTAGCCCTTTTGTGTTGCTTATGAAACAACATCCATTCCAGGGGCTGTGTCTTATTGACTGGGGCCGGGGCATTGATGTGAATCTCTTCCCAGCTGGCACGGAGTTCCTTGGGGATTGTGGAACCTCAGGGTTCAGTTGTATCGAAATGCAAGAAGAGAGAAGCTGGACATATCAAGTCTGTACCCTTCAAAGTTACTCACAACCTTACTAGGCATCATCACAGAAAGGAACCGTGTGCAACATCGATTTGGTTTCCTGTCTTGCAGGTTGACACTTTTGGTCTGTGCGTGGTTGCACATATGATGCTGCACGGGGAAGAGATGAGCATCGCTAAGGTGGCCGGAACAGGTGGAAACTACATGTACCAACCGAAATTGTCATTTAAAAGGTTGTGCTGCCGCGAGCTCTTGATTTTGCTTACAAAAGTGATGCCCCAGAGGGAGAAGATAACCCCTCCACCTGTTTGTCCTTTGATGAACAGGTACTGGAACGTTGCGCTGTGGAAGCAGCTCTTCACCACGCTGCTGAACCCGGGCTCCAACGGGAACCACGTACGCGACCTCCGGAGCCTGCGGAGATCGTTCCAGGATTACATGTGCAGCAACTATCAGCTGGTGGTGAAGCTGAACCAGCTGCTGGCAAAGCAGAAGGCCTCCCTTTGCTCATCCTGAGGTGTGCATTTCGTCGCCAGAATGCCTCTGCGATATTATTTATCTACTCTACCTCCTCCCTATGTATGTGTCTTGGCCACATCTTGTGGCCTTGTTGTATCATCTGAAAATGAAAAAACACGCCCCCGTGTCATGGTCTAACTAGTACTCGAGATGTGTCCTGGTGAGAACCAAATAGTTACTGTCTTAGATATGCGTACAGGTGGGACAAACGAGATGAGACGCAACGGATGAGTGGTTGCTGTCACGAACCAACAGTGCCCAACCAAAGTCAAATGGTCTCTTTGGCTAGGCTAATGGGGCTAATCAGTCCTGTTAGACATGTCACGTTTTTGCTAGGACCATCAATGTTCGCTCAACGGTATTGTCACTTTCATCTTGTGGCGTGGACATGGGCTGCCCACCCATCTGATCTGAGCGATATATATGAGCCAACGCTTCACTGTGCGTGTCTTGGCGTATGGCCACTGGGGCTGTGTGTACTCGCGGCGTTCGTGTCGATGTCACCGATCTCTTAGATGGAGACGGAGGGAGATAGAGATGTGCATGTCTTGTTGTTATTGGGCGATGGCTCGATCCGTGGTGCGGTTTTGCCCGCTCATAGCATAGCCATAGCATAATGTTTGGGCGCATCGCATGCAGGATCTGACTGAGTGCCCTGGTCCTGGTCCCTGCCTGCGCCTGCTGCTGCCCACGGTGCAGCGTTCTGGGGCGACATAATATCCAGCGTTTGTCAGGTCGAGGCCCTGGATTAGGTGCAGGGATCTGTCTTGGGTCTTGCACTGTCTTGGCCGGTTTCCAACTGCCATGCACCTAGCTTTGGTCCTCGGCGTCAGACTTGTAGGCAGACCTACTTGGACCCGGTTATTGTGCCTGTACCTGTATATACAAGACAATTGTAAGCAGACCGTCGTGGATGGACCCGGAGTAGTACTAGGTTTTAGCTACTTGAGAGTTTACACCAATTTTTCAGTATTTTTGGCAATCAATTTATAAGCGCATTTCAGATTTACATGCAAACGGTTCCATTATAGTATTATGAAGATCATTTTAACACTAATATCGTTTTTTGGGAACAGGCATACTGATACTTGCTGAGCAACCCAAATTTGATAAATACAAGGGAATCATAGTGCAAATTGTTATCATCTTTTACTTACTTATGTTAGTCTTCCATCGTTACGAGGGGAGGGTTGGGGAGGTCGTTGAAACTTTTTGTAGAAACATAGTACAAACGCATATGCTCATAAACACACACCCTTGTAAATAGAACCTTGTATAGCTGGAGGGTGGGGAAGTCACCTTATATAGCCGAATCCTTTTTCTTTAGAAACACAGTGTAAACGGATACACTCAATAACACATACTAGTACTCACCTTACAAACGCACACCCTTTCTCTTTGAGCATATTTGATAGATGGAACCGGTAAATCCTCACACTGTCGAGCGCAATCTTGTTGTTGTAAAAGAAAAAGGAAGGAAAAAAGACTATGCACAATCTTACTAACGTGCGTTGGGCAACGGAGGGATATTGTACCATTTGACCCATTACTGAAGGTCGGATGTCGAGCACATCATGATCGTAGTTTTTTCATTACACAATGCAGATGCAAACACACTGTGGCCGTATGCATCGTTCTGATGCAGAGGCCGGGGAGTCCCCCCTTTTCGAAAAAAAAAGAACACTCATACACTCACTCGTATGAATGCACGCACGCACATCCTACCCCAAAAGCCTTCGTAGTCTCGGACTTGAGTCTTGATGGGTTGGTTCCACCAAAAAAAAAAAACTAATCATCTGAGCTACGCAGAGTTCGCGACATGATCGTAATTGGTCAGCTAGTGTATGGCTCTTAACACGAGTTCAAGTTGACACTTGTAATTTGAATTCGCCTCTTCTCCAGCCAGGTTCTTTGGCAGCTAAGAGCCGGTCAACCTGGACGATAATTACTCCACTGATTAACTCGAGCATTACCGGGCATAATAATGCGCATGCGTGAAGAGACCGGCCCTAGCGCAACTCATAATTAGATCCCTGGTCCCAGCCTGCATTTTCTTCTACCACAGGATCGGCAATGCATGGATGGACGGTCGATGCATGATGAGTAGCTGAGCACGCTAAGCATATGGCGAAAGCCCGTACAAAGTGCGGTGCGGTGCGGTGGATGGAGCCAAGATTTATTTACCGTGCATGGCGCGCGTAAGGCAGCAGATCTATCTGCCTCACGATGCTCACCTTACAGTGCATGCAGTTAGCTAGCGATCTGATGGAAGGTGGCCATGGCCCTGGCCCCTCATGACGACCTGTCGCTCTCCTCCCTGTTCCCTGTTCTGACCTCTGAAACCTCACCGGCCGGCCGGCCGGCCAGCCAGCCTCTTGTGGAGGGGAGGTTTTGGCGGGATCCAAAACATGGCTGGGCTGGCCCCTGATGATGGACGGACTGACTGACTGACACTATGCAGCTACCAACCTAGCAACCTACCGACCTACCTACCGACCTGTATCTGTCTCTCTACTTGCACGCCCCCATGGCCATGGACCGGCCTGTCGTTGACATTGTGATCCATCGGCCATGCACGCGTGGTCCTAAGGCCCTGCGCGGTGGCCGGCCGGTCAGTGCCACCACTGTGTGTTTGTGCTAGGGCTAGGGCTAGGATGCTCTGGCATGTCCCGTGCAGTTGCACTACCGAGATCGACTTACTGGCCTAGTGCAGTGGCTGAGCCGGGAATTTACACTTACACACGTAGGCGTAGGGCCAGTTAGAGACGTGAGAGTTCCAGTTTTTAGCCGGTTATCGTTGAGGACAAAGCCTCTTTTGAAATGTACGTAGCTAGCATGGTCAAATGCCTCGCCTCGCCTCGCCTCGCCTCGCGGGAGGTCTAAGTGGTGTCCCGCGCTAGCTGGGAGCCTGGGACTGACTGACTGACTGGGAGCTTTATTTGCACCGTCCGACCTCCCTCCCCTCCCCTCCGACGGATCGGCAAGCAAGAGGCCGTGGGCAACCTGTCTGTGTCTGTCCAACCAACCGGCCCGGGCGGCAATCGTCGTGGTGGTGGTGTGGTGCTTGGCGAGACGTCGCTCCATCGATCATGTCATGTGGCCCTGCACTACTCAACGTGGATGCGTACTAGGTCCTCGGTCGACCTGTCCTTCTCTTATATATCGAGACCCTCATGTAAGCCCAGCGCCCTGTGGATGCTGTTTTCGCCTGGATAGGATACGGCCAGGCCATTATTTAGTGACACCGACTCTTCCTTCCTGCGGGCGCCTTCCCTGCGTGATCGATCGCGAATCCAAACGCTACATACATACAGGCAGCACGTAGTACATTCACAGCTTCAGTTTCAGTTTGAGTTTCGTGGACAGAGACTTGACGTACGCCCAAGTCCCAACCACAGCGATTCTTAATTTGATGGAAACAGCTAACAGATACAGATTGCTGGCTGGAAAAGCCGGTTGGAGGGCGAGAGGCAGTCGTCCTTTGGTACTCCTCAACTCTTCGAATTGTCCATCTCCTCAGACTTGATTCATCAGGTGTTTGTGGAGCATCAACGCTTTGCCTTAATTTGCGTCCGTCGTCACTCGTCAGATGGAGCATATTAATTGCTTCTTGCCTCTCAGGTCAAACACTCGATCCTGTTCCTGTACGTACAACACAACCAGGCAGAGGCAAGCCTCGGAGCGTCGCCAAGTTTCAATGGAGTCTAATCTAATCATGAAATAAGGAGAGCAGGGTTTTTCCCCCTCTTTTACCCCCTCTTTTGTCGAGTCATTCATTTTTCACAAGGATTACCCTATTTATTTTTGAAACGAGAGGATTACCCTATTTAAGCGAGCGAAATTCATCCAACTTACCCCATTTAACTTGAAATATGGGATGCTACGCCCTCGTCAATATGAACATGAAGGCAACGGTGAAACTGGCTGCCAACTGGGCAGACTGTTTGACCTATACAACATTTTTCATGTTAAAATCCGCTGACGTACCTAAAAAACAACAAGGAAAGAAATCAAGGATCACGCCACATAATGATCACTGCCCTGTGCTAATAGTGCCCGTAAAGTCTCCTACTGTAATAGTAATAGCCTAATTAGACTTCATCTTCCCTCTGAAAGCGGCTAATCAAAGTGAGTTAGGCTGAATCTCTGCGCTTGTGACTTGGTGCCTTGTGGATCAGTATTCGCCGAAAACAACAAGAAGAAAAAATGATGAACCACAAGCACCGTGTCAGTTGTGTGTTGGATTCCACGGGTGGTTGCGTTGCATGCATGTGTGGCAGGGCATGATCCAGGCAGCCATGGACGTACGCGATCGATCCATCATGAGACGGGACTGCTACTAGGTAAGGTAAGGTAAGGTAGCTACTCCATCTCCATGGATGCCGACCGCGCGCAGCCGACATTCGTTTCTGGATGGAGAGCCCCCCACCGTACCCCCAGCCAACCAAGGCATCACTCGATCGGATCTCTGATCGATCGATCGGGAATCGGATGCCTTCTCTTCTTTCCATACCTCTCCCCCCCTCCACAAGCCAAGAATATATTTCCCTCACCTCTCCCCCATAGCCCATAGCCAGCCATAGGGGCCGGCGGGTACGTGCGTGCCTACTGTACGTACTAACGTCGTTAACAAAGCAAGACGTACGTTTCCTTCTTTTCATGGCCGGCCACCATCGATCTGACCTCCCTCCATGGCTCCATCGCCAATCTCAACCAAAACTAACTAGTTAAAGGACTCCTACTGCATGCTTTTGGACGAAACAAACCAAGCTACCTTTTTTTTTTTCCGAAAAGGAGGGATTCCCCGGCCTCTGCATCAGAACGATGCATACGGCCTCGACAAACCAAGCTACCTAGTACTAGCTTCTTGCAAATCATCCCGTCTTTTCATCTATGGAATATATTCGGATTGCAACTTACGTACATGTATGTACAGGCCTTGCAACTTCCATGCATTTCCTAGCTAGATTATTCTCATTCTCAGCAAAATAAAGACTAACCCTAGCTACAAGTAGTAAAGTGAGATTTTTGGTCACTGGCCATTTTCATATGTTATGTATCCATGATCCGGCCGTATATATACTATATATGAATGAATCATCAAACGGAAAACGCAACCAAGCGTCCATGCTATATATATGTGACGACAACTAAGAGACAAGAATGGGCTTTCTTAATTAATTGAATGAAGAGGCCACCAAATAGGCAGGCATTCTATACGTTCGCGCATCGGTGCCATGTACTATATCAGTATCAGATGTGGGCGATAAAAATGCTTGGTGCCGAACTCGAAGTCTTAATTGGGAGATGATATCCCAACTTCAGAGATCAATAATTGATCAACCCATTTGGATTTTAAAGGTTTGCTCAATATACTTATTTCAAAAATCAAGGTTGTGTATCTTTTGTGCTTACGTTTCAAGATCAAGATGGTAATTACTTAATTTGTGCATTGGCAAAGCTAGACCATCAATAACAGAAGAACGAATGACACAAGAATGATAGTACTAGAAAGCGCAAGGAGACAAGAACAGATCACGCTTAACCAAACACACAACTCAACATGCATGCATGCATGCTGAGCAAGAGGCCATGTAAACCAACCCTACCCATAATTGGTAGACAGGGCATCCTTCTTCAGGAAGCAAACCCAGAGACAGCGGTCAAGATCAAAATCCCACACCAGGGTCCCTTCCCTTAACAAAAGCCTGCCTAGTAGTAGCTACCCCCTCGCTTTCTCTCTCTCTCGCTCTCTCCAAACTCCTAGAAGATTATCATCACTTATATTTGTATTCTGCAGTAATCACCTCTAATAATTAGCAAGACACATGCATCTGTGTGTGTGTGTGTGTGTGTGTGTGTGTGTGTGTGTGTGTGTGTGTGTGTGTGTGTGTGTGTGTGTTTCATAGTAGTTGAATTAGCTATCCTGGTCGTAGATCTGGTGCCCACCGAGTGACAGGTCCTTGATTTCTTTTTATCTAGGGCATCTTTGTTTCATCATTAGGGCATGGATGGAGTTGGCATTCCATGTGATGCATGCAAGCACCCAATTATATATGCCGTGGCAATGGCATGCATGAGGAGATGAGTAGTATACAGCTTAGGGATGCGTGTGAGATTCTTGGCAGCAGGAACCAATCCCTTCCTTTGGGCCATCCATTTTCTTTGCCTTGCAACATGGTGGGGATGATTCCCCGCCAAAAATAAAAATGGTGAGGCTGACGCGTCGATATCACTGGGCCTTGTCAAATAGATTTGGCTGTCCCCTAATTAGTGTACTTATATCACTAAAATATGCATCAGGAAGGAATGTTTGTGTAATTCGTTTCCGTATTATTGTAAAGCCCATCTGATAGTGAAAATTTAAAAAATTGTTAGCATCGCACCCATCGCTGTCCTTGTATCCATATTTTTACAGTATGGGATATTCAAAACTTTGCAGTCTACCGACCGAATAGACAACAAAGCATATTTAATTTGTTATAGCTTGATAATTTACATTTACGTGTCTTGTACAACTCTATGAAAATTTTGAACTAGATGGTGGCAATTTGCTATAGCCTGCAACTTATATTTAATGGTTTGGCCAAAATCCACCACAATTATTATTATTAGTTTTGGGAATAAAATTCACCACAATTTTGATGTCGTATATTTTGAATAGATGCCTCACCTCCAATCCATATATCAGTGGGCACAAGGAAAAGCCCAAGACTGCACGTATAGATGATGCATGGTGTGCCCCCAGCAATTGCCGAGGAGACAAGTATCAACATATTCTAAGCTTCTATGTGTGCATTTCAAAGTCACCTAATCTCAGGTGATGGCCCCAAGCTGATTGTGATTTGCAATACATTAGCATAGCACCAAAAAACAAAAGGAACAAACAAACATTCCCCTCACGATCGATCAAACAGCAAGCAAACAAAGAACAAGTGACCGACATTCCCCTGGGTTCCCGTGGCAAGAGAATAAGAAAAACTCTACCGCGGATGCAATTTGCACACAGGAACTATAAAAAAATGTGATCTGGGCACGTTAAACTAATGGCATGCTTAGGTGTCCTCTCTCTCTCTGCCTAATTTTTTCGTTTACTATACTTTGGCTGTCCATTAGTACCGAATGATTCGTACTACTATATTGCTGGTGACAGCGCACTGCACACTGCCCCAGTACCTGATCTGCAGCTGCTAGGAGCCTAGGAGAGAGATCAGAGAGTGAACAAAATTACTAGTAGTAGCAGTCGATTTGGACTGGGATAAAATGTTGTGAGAATAAATATATTACACTACCTATTTATGCATAGCGTAAATAAGAGGGTATAAGCTGCGACCAAGATCCACATGTTCCTTCGTCCAAGCTGCGTTTCTTTAGACTGATTTCAGCTGGTTGGCCGCCATGGGTGGGAGCCTGGGAGGCTTGCTCTGACATTCCCTAGGGCCCACAAACTCGTGAGAGCACTCTCGCTCTCTCCGGCCGCTTTTGTTGGAGCGTTGAAATAATCCCTAGTTTTTTTAGAAAAGGAGGATGACCCCCTAGTGGACGGCACAATCACAATCAGCTAGCTTCTTGATCGATGTTCCATGATTTCAGTATGCCATGTTGAACCCTACTACCAACTGCGG
The DNA here is from genome assembly GCA_021437245.1 of Aegilops speltoides. Classification (NCBI taxonomy): domain Eukaryota; kingdom Viridiplantae; phylum Streptophyta; class Magnoliopsida; order Poales; family Poaceae; genus Aegilops; species Aegilops speltoides. The sequence continues at coordinate 188,275,092 of CM038142.1, read as the reverse complement.
CACCTTCAACTTTTAACTACTATCAATCGCAGTCGTTCATATATATGCTGATCATGTGCCGTGGCTCTTCTCTTCGTACGGCTGAGATAGCCTTGTCCATACATGCATGCATGCATGCAAGCAATGTCCACGAGAGAGGTTGAACCAACGTTCTGCGATACTAGCATGCCCCATCCATCTATGTGTGATCAACACATATCCGCTGCAAGATAACAAGCATAACGTCCTTGTCTTCGTTGTCCCCCATGTTGCCTACCACAGAGGATAAATCCTTCGTCATGCTCGTGGCTCCGGTTCTGTAGACCATGCTCAAGCTTCAGGATCTATGTCCAAGCTCTGGTTCGCCTCTGCCTCTAGAGCATTTGGATGTGGACCCATCCACGGCCTCATGTGAGAGACATGTTTCGCTTGTGTTATGTGAGCAACTGGAGGCGTCTAAGTCCGTCATGTCGGTGGTTCCTGTGGTTGATATTGTCATATCAGTGGCCCTGTTGATGACGTCGATGCGCCAGGTGTGGTTGTGCCTGCTCCTAGGAGTCTCTTGGCTGACGATAACTACATCAAGAAATACAATGAGTTTTACAAATCCCATGGCAAATTGGTGGATGATCAATCTGGATCCGGCAACACAAGTGTTTGCCTACTGAAGGAGAAACCAAACATGGAGAAACCAAGAAGGAACAAAAGTAAGAAGGGTGGCACCATTTGGAAGGCGTCGCGATTTCTTGATGGGGGATGCTCAGTTTTTATCTCTGTCGACGTTCTCGTCAGGAGCTTCGACGTGTTGTATATGTGTCGAGGGTTGCAGTTGTTGTGCATCGGAAGGCCCAATTGTTTGGTTCTCTGGTGCTTCAGGCTTTGTGTATAGTACGCTCATGGGTTGGTAGTACAAGGGTTTTTCACCGGTTTTTCTTAAATTAAGTGGATAACTCTCTTCTCTTCAATTAATAGAAAAAACAAATCTTTTGCCTTCGTTTAAAAAAACCATCCAGAGATGAGAGAAAAATGTGTAACTCCTCGATTGAAAACAAAAAGAAGAAAACAACAACAACTAGGGCATGCAGGTGTGCGCCCACTGCTGGTTCGTTCTGGCAGCAGCACTTTGGTTTGGGTGGGTGCCCGGTAGCGGGGATTTGGTTAAAAAATTTCAATTGCGAGAATGTTCAAAATGTTATCCCCATACAGTGGCACTGATTGTGCCCAAATGCTGCTGGTATGTACCCCAGAGAGAGAGAGGGGTAATCTACTCTAAATCAAATCCCATCATAGCTAATGAGGGAATTATTAGCACCTTGACCATGATGGGTGCGGACGAACTAATCCACATGCAACCCACTGTACAGAGCATCATGTGAAAGCATGATTGCACGGTCGCACATGATCAACTGAGCCTGACATGCACCTAATTTGCACCTCAACCTTGCCCATTATTAATTAATCAGGTGAGACCAGTGTGTCATGCGTACGTATGATCTTTACCTAATAATAAAGCAAATTGGGTTTCTTTCGTCCGTCATGGCATTTTTTAGAAAAGTCCCTCTAATTCAGAGAATTCAACCCGCAGTCCTGGTTTAAGTTAAAACGAATCGTTATTTTCGTATTTTACACAAAAGTCCCTGTCTTTTCTTGAAATCAACCCGCCGTCCGAATTTAAGTCACACCCGAACCATTATTTTACATTTTTCAAAACCCCACCTGATGTTTTAGGTAATTCATCCGCGGATCATGTTTAAATCAAACAAATGCTTTTTAAAATCATCCATATCTTTTAAACCATAACTCCGATTTGGACATGTTATATATGAAATTTGATTAGAAAAATATGTAGAATATGAATATGACATTATTTTTACCTGTTAAGTATTTTTAAATATTATTTTAGAATATATTCGAGTCAAACCAAATGATTTTCTAAATTATCTGTATCTTTTAAACCGTAACTTCGATTTTAACATATTATATATGAAATTTTATTAGAAAAATTGTGGAATCTAAATATGATGTTAATTTTACCTGTTAAATATTTTTAAAATATTGTTATGGAAGCAAACTTATAATTTATAGCGCAATTCGTATTTTTTTCATACCGGCGGCGATCCGGATTGCAAATAAACACCCCACTATAACCATATACGGAAAAGAAAACATCGATAACTACACATGCATACCTCTGAAAAATGTCACAGGGGAAAACAACAGATTTCTCATCGTGAGAGAGAGAGAGAGAGAGAGAGAGAGAGAGAGAGAGACGCCTTAGGATTAACCATATTCAACACACGTTTTTTGTTGTTTTGTGTGAACACCGACGCCATCGCCGGCGAGGGTGAGAAGGATAAGCGGCAACACAAATATGATGCCTCGCAAAAATAAAGGAGATGGACCTATTGTGGTCTTCAGTGATGGTTGTTGAGTCAAGAACGTGTGTTATGTTTTCTCTCCCGTTGCAATGCACGGGCTCTTTTGCTAGTAAATAAAACTAGACGATGCTACGTTGGTTGTAGTCGAATTGGATATTTAATTTCTAAATATTATATAGAATATAATTTTTTTGAGAAAACTTTCAATCTATTCATCTTCTATCATGGCAGTACAACGAACACTAGAAATAATAAAAAATTACATCCAGATACGTAGACCACCTAGCGACGACTACGATCACTGAAGCGAGCCGAAGGCGCGGCGTCGTCATCACCCCTCCCTTGTCGGAGTTGGGCACAACTTGTTGCAGTAGACAGTCGGGAAGTCGTCGTGCTAAGGCCCCGTAGGACCAGCGCACCAGAACAACAACTGTCGCTGATGAAGAATAACGTAGATCAAAAGGATCCAACCTGAAGACACATGAACATAGACGAACCACAACCGGATCCGAGCAAATCCACCGAGGATAGATCCGCCAGAGACACACCTCCACACGCCCACCAACGATGCTAGAGGCACCACCGGAACGGGGACTAGGCGGGGAGACCTTTATTCCATCTTTAGGGAGCCGCCGCCGTCTCGTCTTCCCTCGAGACCGTAGTCCTTTGGAAACTCGTGGTCGAGCGGGAAGCCGTCCAGGTCCACGCCGACCTGATCATGCATGAAGGCGACCTGATCTTGATCAAAGGTGGACGGTGTGAACAGCCCTCGCCCGTGCTGGCTTTGTATCTCGTCGGGATCGTAGCCGGCCCCAGCGGGACCGCCAGCGGCCGCCGCACCACCCTCGAAGATGATGTTCTGCATAAAGCCATCGTCGTCGGAGGCCGGCATTCCGTCGAACCGGTTGTGTGCGCCTGGCAGCACGTCCGCTAGCATCTACCGTGCGCGTTTCCTCACCCCTCCAGATGACGAGCCACCGGCCACCAGTGTGGCGTTGAGTTCGATGGGCGCGGGCGCGGGCGTGGAAGGCGCCACCATGCTCACCTCGGGCAAGCACTCCCCGGAGATTCGGGAGGCCTGTGGGTTGATACATCTCCAACGTATCTACTTTTTATAACACTTTTCCTCTTGTTTTGGACTCTAATTTTAATGATTTGAATGAAACTAACCCCGGACTGACGTTGTTTTCAGCAGAACTACAATGGTGTTATTTTTGTGCAAAAATAAAAGTTCTCGGAATGGAACGAAACTCTGTGAGGATTTTTTATATCAAATAAGAGAATTTCTGGAGCCAAGAGGGACCTGAAGGGGGCACCTGGGTGGGCACAACCCACCAGGGCGTGCCAGCCCCCCCCCCCCAAGCGCGCCCTGGTGGGTGCTGCCCACCTGGTGCCCCCGCTGACCCTCAAACCGACGCTATAAAATCACATATTTCCAGAAAAAAATCGGGGAGAAAGAATTATCGCGTTTCACGAGACGGAGCCGCCGCCGTATCCTATTCTTCATCGGGAGGCCAGATCTAGAGTCCGTTTGGGGCTCCGGAGAGGGGGATCTTCGATCTTCGTCATCACCAACACATCCCCATCGCCAATTCCATGATGCTCCCCACCAGGAGTGGGTATTTTCTTCATAGGCTCGCTGGTCGGTGAGGAGTTGGATGAGATTCATCATGTAATCGAGTTAGTTTTGTTAGAGCTTGATCCCTATTATCCACTATGTTCTGAGATTGATGTTGCTATGACTTTGCCATGCTTAATGCGTGTCAGTTTGGGCTCGGGTGCCATGATTTCAGATCTGAACCGTTTATATTATCACCATTATATCCATGTTCTAGATTCGATCTTGCAAGTTATAGTCACCTACTACGTGTTATGATCCGGCAACCCCGGAGTGACAATAGTCGGGACCACTCCCGGTGATGACCGTAGTTTGAGGAGTTCATGTATTCACCGTGTGTTAATGCTTTGTTTCGGTTCGCTATTAAAAGGAGGCCTTAATATCCCTTAGTTTCCAATAGGACCCCGCTGCCACGGGAGGGTAGGACAAAAGATGTCATGCAAGTTCTTTCCATAAGCACGTATGACTATTTACGGAATACATGCCTACATTATATTTATGAACTGGAGGTAGTGCCGTATCGCCCTAAGTTATAACTGTCTCATGATGAATATCATCCAACGAGTCACCGATCGAATGCCTACGAATTTATCTTATATTGTTCTTGCTAAGTTACTACTGCCGCTGCTGCTATCGTTACTGCTACAATATTACTGCTATCACCGTTACTGTTACTGTTACTACTGCTGCTATCATCAAAACTATCACACTAAGGTGCTAGTAATCACTTTGCTGCAGATAATTAATCTCCAGGTGTGGTTGAATTGACAACTCAGCTTCTAATACCTTCAAATATTCTTTGGCTCCCCTTGTGTCGAATCTATAAATTTGGGTTGAATACTCTACCATCGTAAACTGTTGTGATCCCCTATACATGTGGGTTATCATGGGTAGGCCTGCGGGTAGATGTCGAAGCCGGGCATCGGCTACGTCGCCGATGCGCGAGGCGAGTCAGGAAGCACCATACGAGGAAACACAGATGAGCCGGTGCTGGCCGCGGCCACGACGGTGCTGACAAGGACGTGCTGGCCAGGGTTTAACCCTAGTAAAATTAGCGCCTCCCTTGTTGCCACTGCGACACGGGCATTGGTGGCCTCCTGCTTGATGGGAAACGTTGCATGGAAAACAAAAAAATTTCTACGCACACACAATGATCTATCAATGGAGATGCATAGCAACGAGAGGGGAGAGTGTGTCTACGTACCCTCGTAGACCGTAAGCGAACATGTTTATTCAACGCGGTTGATGTAGTCGTACACCTTCGCGATCTGCCCGATCAAGTACCGAATGCACGACACCTCCGTGTTCTGCACACATTCAACTCGGTGTCGTCCTCGCCATGTTGATCCAGCAAGCGAGGCGAGGTAGTAGATTAGTTCCGTCAGCATAACAGCGTGGTGACGGTGGTGGTGAAGCAATCCCGCAGGCTTCGCCTAATCACTGCGGCGATCTAGAGCGGAGGAGTAAACTAGAGGCGGAGGGGTGCCGACACACGGCGTGGAATAATCTCTGGAGGGGAGGAGGCTGCCCCTAGGGCACCCCAATAGGTGTGGCGGCAGCCCTAGGGCTCCTCCCTTTGGTGCGCCCCCCTGCCAAATAATGACACAAGGGGGAAGGAAAGGGGGGGAGGCGCCCCCTTCTTTCCTTCCCCCCTTCTCCGGGATATGGTAAGAGGGGGTGGCGCCCCTCCTTTACCATGTATTAGGTGTGGCAGCCTCAAGGGGGGCGCACCAGCCCATGTGGGCTGGTGTGTTCCCCTCTACCAACAAGGCCCAGTACACTCCCGGTGCCTCCAGAACCCCTTCCGATATTCCGATAACTTTCGGGTGCCCGAAACCATTCCGGAGACCAAATAGCATCGTCCTATATATCAATCTTTACCTCTGGACCATTCCGGAGCTCCTCATCATGTCCGTGATCTCATCCGGGACTCCGAACAACATTCGCTCACCAAACCAAATAACCCATATAATACCAAATCGACATCGAACGTTAAGCATGTGGACCCTACGGGTTCGAGAACTATGTAAACAAGACCGAGACACCTATCCGATCAATGTAACGCCCTCGATGTGGCTATATCTCCCACGTGTCGAAGCACGACTTAGAGGCATAACCGCATTGAAAGCAATGTTGCAAGTGAGGTAATCTTCACACAATCCATGTATTACATAAGGGAAAGAGATACATAGTTGGCTTACAATCGCCACTTCACACAATTACATGAATAAAGCATTACATCATCCAGATACAATCAAGGTCCGACTACGGAACCAAAATAAAAGAAGAACCCCAAATGCAACAAAGGGTCCCCGATCGACCCCAACTGGGCTCCACTACTGATCAACTAGAACGAAACAACACAAAGGGCAAGATCTTCATCGAGCTCCTCCTTGAGCTTGGTTGCGCCACCGCTTTCGATAACATAGGCACCGCAAACTGGTTTTGAAGTATCCGTGAGCCACGAGGACTCAACAATCCCATTACCATGGGTATCAAGACTAGCAAAGCTTAATGGGAAAGGAAGGGGTAAAGTGGTGAGGTTGCAGCAGCGACTAAGCATATATGGTGGCTAACATATGCAAATGAGAGCGAGAAGAGAAACAAGCGGAACGGACGTGAAGCTAGCAATGATCAAGAGGTGATCCCGAACACCTACTTACGCCAAACATAACACGAAACCGTGTTCACTTCCGGACTCCGAGAAGAGACCATCACGGCTACACACTCGGTTGATGCGTTTTAATTCGGATCAAGTGTCAAGTTATCTACAACCGGACATTAACAAATTCCCATCTGCCACATAACCGCGGGCACGGCTCTCGAAAGTTTATACCCTGCAGGGGTGTCCCAACTTAGCCCATGACAAGCTCTCGCGATCATCGAAGGAATAGACCTTCACCCAGGAAGACCCGATCAGTCTCGGAATCTCGGTACATCAAGACATTTCGACAATGGTAAAACAAGACCAGCAAAGCCGCCCGATGCGCCGACAATCCCGATAGGAGCTGCACATATCTCGTTCTCAGGGCAACACCGGATAAGCGAAGCGTACAGGTACCGACGTAACCCAAGTTGCCAAGGGATGGTCCCGCACGGTGCTCTAGTTTGGACCAACGCTAGACAAGCAATCGCCGGGGGGCTATAAAAGATGACCCTCGAGAGAGCGACTCCCAAGGGAAAAGATAGGTGGTGGTGAGGCAAATGGTAAAAGTCAATGTTGGGCCTTGCTGGACAAGTTTTATTCAAAGCGAACTGTCAGGGGGTCCCATAAATCACCCGATCGCATAAGGAACGCAAAATCCGGGAACATAACACCGGTATGACGGAATCTAGGGCGGCAAGAGTGGAACAAAACACCAGGCATAAGGCCGAGCCTTCCACCCTTTACCAAGTATATAGATGCATTAATAATATAAGAGATATTGTGATATCCCAACCAAAATCCTGTCCACCATGGAGAAATCTTCAACTTCACCTGCAACTAGCAACGCTATAAGAGGGGCTGAGCAAAGCGGTAACATAGCCAAACAACGGTTTGCTAGGAATGGTGTCAAAGGTTAGAGGTTCATGGCAACATGGGATGGCTGGACAAACAGTAATAGGTAGCGTAGCATAGCGAAAGAACGAGGCAACTAGCATAGCAATGATAGTAGTGAGATCCGAGTAGCGGTCATCTTGCACGAAATCCCGCTAGGAAGAAGAACGAGTCCATGAAGAAGACAAACGGACGCAATCGAATGAATCCTCACAACTCCGAACGAAACCGAAGCTAACGAGAGAAGCAAACCGAAAGAAGCAAACAATATAGTAAACAACCATCACATAAGCATGGCATGATGCACAATCAAGTATGATGCATGTCGGTTTAATGAGGCATGGCATGGCATGGCAAAGTGCAACAAACAACACTACAAATTAGTGGAGCTCAATATGCAACGAGTTGCATATTGATGAACACCACATTCAAGTATTTAGTTCGCTCTCGTTTAGGTACACAACAATGTTAAATGTTGTTAAACATGTCAAGGGTGGAGCATAATGAAACTACCTAACTAGGCAAGTTTAAATGAGGCCGGAACAACAAATAACAATTCCGGAAAATCCCCATGTGCATATTTTAGATTCGGTACTGTTCTGCCCTAAACACAATTTTAATATTGTTTAACAGGAAAATAAGGTGTACCATGTTAATCTAGGCATTTTTCCACCCCATTTACATATAAAGTTTATTAAATTCCGAGTTACGGTTAATTAGTTATGAATTAAATCATTTTAACATGGCATAGGAGCAAATTAATGTAAACAACATTTTAAACATTTGAAACATGGATGAAAATGGCATATTATGAAACTAGATGAAATTCTAAGCATTTTACATATATAAAGTTTTTACATATGATGCATGGTTATTTAGTTATTAAATGCATGAAGTATGAGGGGTTTTTCTGCAAAACAGTAAATCACTGGATAAATAGCAAAATCGCAGGTCAGAAAAAAAATACACACGGGCTGAATCTGCTTGGCCCAACAGAGAGGAGGGGCTGGGGCTTCGGCGGCGAAGGCAGGGCGACGGGAGCTGGCGGCGGGGTCCGCGGAACTCCGGCGAGATTCCATGGCGGCGGCGAAGGCGCGACTGACGGCGAGGCGGCGAGGCGGCGGCGGCGCGATGCGCCACGCGCGGCGGGCTCGAGGCGCGGGCGGCGCGGTGTTCTCTCGGCGGCGGGGCAGTGGCCGGGCGGCGAGGCGGCAGGAGGCGGGCGTGCGAAACGGGCGGCGGGCGGGGGAACAGAAGGGGAGGAGGCATGGGCGGCGGTGGGCATGAGGGCGTGGGCGGCGGAGAGAGCAGCTGCTGGGGGCGCGCACGTGGCAACGCGGGGTTGGACGGGAGCGACGAACCGACGACGTGGCGCGACGGGATTCGCCGGGGCGACGTGGTCGGCGGACGTGTCCGGCGCGGATGGACACGTTCGGCGGCGCGGGGAGGAATTTTTAGGGTTTCGGGGGAAATCATCCGGGATTTGGAATGGGGGTGTATAAATAGGCATAGAGGGAGCTAGGAGAGTCCAAATGAGGTGCGGTTTTCGCCCACACGATCGTGATCGAACGACCGAGAGCATGGAGGGGAGTTTGGTGGGTTTTGGGCCACTTTGGAAGGGGTGTTGGGCTGCAACAAAAGAGGCTTTCGCGGTTACCCGGTTAACCGTTGGAGTACCAAACGACCTCCAAATGGCACGAAACTTGACAGGCGGGCTACCGGTGCTATACCAAGGCCGCTTGGCAAACCTCGGGCCATTCCGAGAAAGTTTAACACCCGCTCACATGAGAAGAGGTAAAAGGAGCGCCGGAGGACATAGGAATGCCGGATTGCAAAACGGACAACGGGGAAAATGCTCGGATGCATGAGACGAACATGTATGCAAAATGAGATGCACATGATGACATGATAAAATGCAAATGATGACATGGCAAAGAGCAACACGCAAGCACAAGACATGGCAAATACGGCGAATAACTGGCGGACACCTAGCGCATCGGGTTTGGGGCGTTACAACACTCCACCACTATGAGAGGATCTCGTCCCGAGATCTAGGATGGCAACGGAGGGAAAACGGAAGAGGAAGAGAAGAGGTAAAACTAAGTTGCTTCTTTGACCAATGAGTGAAACCAAAGAACCTTGAGAGGATGAGCAATTTAAAGAAAGAGTACAACAGAGATGAACGAGATTGCAAACAATCCGTTAGAAAAAATGAACAAGGAGTATTACGAGAATTTGAAGTTTGAAAGACATGGAAATAAGAGCTTCGCGAATGAAAAGAATATGACCACATCGGTATAATGAGATAGCCAAGGAACAAGAATGGCTGAATTTGGACAGCACTCCGGTAGAGAAGAAAACTTGATGAGATGAAAAGATATTGAAGAGATGATACAACACTCCGGTTAATTGGATAAGCATGAAGAACATGATCCTCACAATTCGATATGATGAGTGAAAAGAGCAACATCACAATGCCTCCGTAATGAAAGAATAGAAGATAGACCGTTGGGATAAAGGGACGGAGAAGAAAATGACAACTTTTGCCACAAGTGAACTTGGAAAGCATCCTTGCAAAGAAGAATCGAACGGAGTTGTTGGAAAAACAACAACTAGAAGCACAAGCTTGTTGTGGGCTTATGGCAAACATCTCAAAATGATGAGGTGACAACCGGCCACTAATGGAAACAATTGATTGGTTGAGATCAATGAAGATAAGAAAAACTTCTTCATCGAGATGAGAATGAGAAAATTGGATCATTGATAAGCACCACAATAGCAACATTCCTTAGGGAAGGCTGTAGGTGAAATCTAACCCAAGATAACTCCAACGAAGAAGTTGATTGGTCGAAAAGATCTCTTGAACGAAGAGAAAAAGATGGATTTAGAATACCTCATTCTTGACAACATATGAATCATGAAACATGAATGGAAATTGTCAAGAGTGACATAACACCACCTCAAAAGATAAGGTAGAAAGAATTGCACTTTGGAATGCAATAAGAAGAATACTTGAACGCCTCAAAACAAAACATGTGTTGAGCACCATGTTTATTTGAGTATAGCTTGGCAGATCATAACTTCGAGCGAAATCTTGAAGAACAATTGAAGAATGAAAAGAATCCTTGACTAACCACCATTTAGAGCCTCCATGAAGAACTCTGGTAATAGAAGGATGATGAAATGAAAGAGAAGTTGAAAACACAAGGTGAAGCCTTGCAATGATTTAGATGGAGCTTCGCGACGAGATAATTGAGAGAGCTTGGAACTCCGAAAAGAAAGATGAACATCTTAGAACCGAGAATTTATTCATCAAGAACAAACTCTGTAGGAAAAGTTTAATCACTTGGAGGAAATAATAATAAGATTTATTGTATGCTTATCCTTCATCTAATTTAATTGATGACAAGCAACGAATTTGACATACCACTTATTCTCGTAGAAAGGATTAAAAAGATATCTCAAAACTTGAGACGGTCTTCATGAACCACCGGTAGGATAGGAAAGAACGAATGAATTAATATGATAACGAAGGAAGAGAAATCTTGAACGAGCCACCGTAAGAATTGAAATTGAACGTGGCGAATGCACAAATCACCGGGAAGAATTAGCAAATGAACGAAGGTGCTTGAGATAAACTAGATACATGAGAACAAAGAGATCAAGAACTGATTAGAGGGTATTTGAACGATGCACCGGTAAGAATTCGAGAACGAGAGTTGAAAGCTGAGAATGTAGAATTATGACATGATGGCCTTCGGAGGAAAGAAATGGAAACAACTCATGAAATGCTCCGGATGGGTGAAAAAGATTCCCATAATCGAAAACAATTATGAGAGGATGGCAACAAGCTAGCACCATGAATCTTGAAGAGAATAGAGCAAGATTAAAGAGAAATCCTTCTTCGGTCTTCAAATGATGAGAATGACAACGAGAACCGCCACCAAGAATTATTGAGGCACACCGGAAGAATCAAAAGCGAAGAGGTTGAGCCAACTATGAAAAGAATTTGAAAGATCTTAGAGAAAAGCATTTGACTGATGATAACTCATTCTTACGTCAAACTTGGAGAAGAATTTGGGATAGCTCCGGAATAATTAGAAGAGTCAGGTAAGATCCTGGGAAAAGACCTGTGGGTTAGGGCCCACTCAAAAGAAAACATCGATGAACGATTTATTTTAAAGAGAGATTGCATCGGTTGAATTAAATGACTTGAATGAGATACCAATCTCGAAAGAGCTTGAACGAATGCAGAGTGGAAACACGAATCTTCGAGATATCTTGAGCACTCCGGAATAACGAATAGCGAGAAGTAGAATGATAATGAGGTGGACCGGTATGAGAAGACATTAGAAACGAGGAAAGGAATATGATGAATATCGAAAGCTTGAATAGGATCCACCGGAGAAGAAACAACAATGAAGGATGATGAACTTGAATCTGTTGAGCATCTTCATGGGAAATCACCGGATAAGAACATTGATTGAAAAGAATGAAGAGACTTCACATAAATAAATGGATACTTGATTAAAAAAAATCTGAGTCCTTGAAGAAAAAGGGTGGGAGGGCGGGAAAACAAAGACAACTTGGGATGGATGAAACAAACACCGTTGAGAAAACTTAGATTTGATCTTGCGGATGGGAAAAATGATGGGATCCACTTGAAGAGAAGCACGCCGGTTGGAAAGAATTGACATGACAACCTCAATGATCAAAAAGGATTAGTATTCACATAGCAATATGAGAACACCGTTTAGGAAAGGTATGGATTCAACATTTGACATCGAAGCAACTCGAATACCACAAATAAAACAAAACAAAGGATTTGGCTTGCAGAATAAGCCGGAACAAATACATATGATAGAGATTTACCCAATCCCATATCATGCATCTGTCGGAAAGATATTCTAGGAGCTACTTGAATTCCCACCTATAAACTCCCGAAACTTTCCGGTTATGCAATCAGGTGTTGGGGATACAGGGGAAGCAATATATCTCACCCAAACTAACAATACCTACATCCAGCTGTATCCATCCGTCAACACATAACCAAGAAACCTTCGGAAATCGTCTACCTCAACCTTCGAAAAGCATCCGTTATACAAGTCATGGCAATACTCCCGTCATCGACCTCGAAGATTGGGTTAGCGGGTTATCTCACCAACAAGCGCATAAAAGAGATTTTCGATGTCGGCGTACTAAACTCAGGTATTCCAGAACTGCAACGATAAAGTTATGACGACAACACCTCGGAGCTCAACTCCCCGGGACACCTCCAGTAAAAAAACCCCCTGCTGACGGGAGGCACCAAGACAATGTTGTCATCATAAAACCATCGGAACGATTCCAAGATACCCACGTGATCCTAAAATTTTTTTTTAGTGAAATTTGAGAAGAGAAGAGTCAAAACTCTACGTCAGGATACCTCACCAGAAGGTCGAAGGGACTGGGGAGTAAAAAGAATTCCTAACTCTCCGATATATATAATCCTAAATGACTCAAAACATTTTCTAGACACAACTCGGCCGCTAAAAACGATCAAGCAATGGGGCTCCTAAGGTCGGGAAGGCTCGTTTACCAACTTATAGCGCCTCGATGCGGCTATATCTCCCACGTGTCGAAGCACGACTTAGAGGCATAACCGCATTGAAAGCAATGTCGCAAGTGAGGTAATCTTCACACAACCCATGTATTACATAAGGAAAGAGATACATAGTTGGCTTACAATCGCCACTTCACACAATTACATGAATAAAGCATTACATCATCCAGATACAATCAAGGTCCGACTACGGAACCAAAATAAAAGAAGAACCCCAAATGCGACAAAGGGTCCCCGATCGACCCCAACTGGGCTCCACTACTGATCAACTAGAACGAAACAACACAAAGGGCAAGATCTTCATCGAGTTCCTCCTTGAGCTTGGTTCGCACACCGCCGATAACATAGGCACCGCAAACTGGTTTTGAAGTATCCGTGAGCCACGAGGACTCAACAATCCCATTACCATGGGTATCAAGACTAGCAAAGCTTAATGGGAAAGGAAGGGGTAAAGTGGTGAGGTTGCAGCAGCGACTAAGCATATATGGTGGCTAACATACGCAAATGAGAGCGAGAAGAGAAACAAGCGGAACGGACATGAAGCGAGCAATGATCAAGAGGTGATCCTGAACACCTACTTACATCAAACATAACACAGAAACTGTGTTCACTTCCCGGACTCCGCCGAGAAGAGACCATCACGGCTACACACTCGGTTGATGCGTTTTAATTCGGATCAAGTGTCAAGTTATCTACAACCGGACATTAACAAATTCCCATCTGCCACATAACCGCGGGCACGGCTCTCGAAAGTTTATACCCTGCAGGGGTGTCCCAACTTAGCCCATGACAAGCTCTCGCGATCATCGAAGGAATAGACCTTCACCCAGAAGACCCGATCGGTCTCGGAATCCGGTACATCAAGACATTTCGACAATGGTAAAACAAGACCAGCAAAGCCGCCCGATCGCCGACAATCCCGATAGGAGCTGCACATATCTCGTTCTCGTGGCAACACCGGATAAGCGAAGCGTCTGGTACCGACGTAACCCAAGTTGCCAAGGGATGGTCCCAGACGGTGCTCTAGTTTGGACCAACGCTTAGACAAGCACTGGCCCGGGGGCTATAAAAGATGACCCTCGAGAGAGCGACTCCCAAGGGAAAAGATAGGTGGTGGTGAGGCAAATGGTAAAAGTCAATGTTGGGCCTTCTTTGGACAAGTTTTATTCAAAGCGAACTGTCGGGGGTCCCATAAATCACCCGATCGCGTAAGGAACGCAAAATCCGGGAACATAACACCGGTATGACGAAACTAGGCGGCAAGAGTGGAACAAAACACGGGCATAAGGCCGAGCCTTCCACCCTTTACCAAGTATATAGATGCGTTAATAATATAAGAGATATTGTGATATCCCAACCAAAATCCTGTCCACCATGGAGAAATCTTCAACTTCACCTGCAACTAGCAACGCTATAAGAGGGGCTGAGCAAAGCGGTAACATAGCCAAACAACGGTTTGCTAGGAATGGTGTCAAAGGTTAGAGGTTCATGGCAACATGGGATGGCTGGACAAACAGGTAATAGGTAGCGTAGCATAGCGAAAGAACGCGGCAACTAGCATAGCAATGATAGTAGTGAGATCCAGGGTAGCGGTCATCTTGCCTGAAATCCCGCTAGGAAGAAGAACGAGTCCATGAAGAAGACAAACGGACGCAGTCGAATGAATCCTCACAACTCCGGAACGAAACCGAAGCTAACGAGAGAAGCAAACCGGAAAGAAGCAAACAATATAGTAAACAACCATCACATAAGCATGGCATGATGCACAATCAAGTATGATGCATGTCCGGTTTAATGAGGCATGGCATGGCATGGCAAAGTGCAACAAACAACACTACAAATTAAGTGGAGCTCAATATGCAACGAGTTGCATATTGACGGAACACCACATTCAAGTATTTAGTTCGCTCTCATTTAGGTACACAACAATGTTAAATGTTGTTAAACATGTCAAGGGGTGGAGCATAATGAAACTACCTAACTAGGCAAGTTTAAATGAGGCCGGAACAACAAATAACAATTCCGGAAAATCCCCATGTGCATATTTTAGATTCGGTACTGTTCTGCCCTAAACACAATTTTAATATTGTTTAACAGGAAAATAAGGTGTACCATGTTAATCTAGGCATTTTTCCACCCCATTTACATATAAAGTTTATTAAATTCCGAGTTACGGTTAATTAGTTATGAATTAAATCATTTTAACATGGCATAGGAGCAAATTAATGTAAACAACATTTTAAAGATTTCAAACATGGATGAAAACGGCATATTATGAAACTAGATGAAATTCTAAGCATTTTACATATATAAAGTTTTTACATATGATGCATGGTTATTTAGTTATTAAATGCATGAAGTATGAGGGGTTTTTCTGCAAAACAGTAAATCACTGGATAAATAGCAAAATCGCAGGTCAGGAAAAAAAATACACACGGGCTGAATCTGCTTGGCCCAACAGAGAGGAGGGGCTGGGGCTTCGGCGGCGAAGGCAGGGCGACGGGAGCTGGCGGCGGGGTCCGCGGAACTCCGGCGAGATTCCATGGCGGCGGCGAAGGTGCGACGGACGGCGAGGCAGGCGAGGCGGCGGACGGCGCGATGCGCCACAAGTGAGGCTCGGAGGCGCTGGGCGGCGCGGTGCTCTCGGGGGGCTGGCGTGGGCAGCGAGGCGGCAGGAGGCGGCAGCGAACGGGCGGGCGACGGGCGGGCACCTAGCAATGGCGGAGGCACGCGGCGCGGCGTGTGGCGCTGGGCGGCGAGAGATGCTGCTGGCGGGCGGGCACGCGGCAACGCTGGGTTGGACGGGAGCGACTAACTAACGACGCGCGCGACGGGATTCGCCGGGCGGCGTGGTCGGCGGATGTGTCCGGGCAGACGGACACGCCCCGTGTGAGGAGGAATTTTAGGGTTCGGGGAAATCATCCGGATTTGGAATGGGGGTGTATAAATAGGCATAGAGGGAGCTAGGAGAGTCCAAATGAGGTGCGGTTTTTGCCCACACGATCGTGATCGAACGACCGAGAGCATGGAGGGGAGTTTGGTGGGTTTTGTGCCACTTTGGAAGGGGTGTTGGGCTGCAACAAAAGAGGCTTTCGCGGTTACCCGGTTAACCGTTGGAGTACCAAACGACCTCCAAATGGCACGAAACTTGACAGGCGGGCTACCGGTGCTATACCAAGGCCGCTTGGCAAACCTCGGGCCATTCCGAGAAAGTTTAACACCCGCTCACATGAGAAGAGGTAAAAGGAGCGCCGGAGGACATAGGAATGCCGGATTGCAAAACGGACAACGGGGAAAATGCTCGGATGCATGAGACGAACATGTATGCAAAATGAGATGCACATGATGACATGATAAAATGCAAATGATGACATGGCAAAGAGCAACACGCAAGCACAGGACATGGCAAATACGGCGAATAACTGGCGGACACCTGGCGCATCGGGTTTGGGGCGTTATAATCAATAACCAATAGCGGAACCTGGATGCCCATATTGGCTCCTACATATTCTAGGAAGATCTTTATCGGTCGAACCGTTATAACAACATGCGTAATTCCCTTTGTGCATCGGTATGTTACTTGCGTGATATTCGATCGTCGGTATGTCTATACCTAGTTCATTCTCGTTACCGGCAAGTCTCTTTACTCGTTCCATAATACATCACCTTATAACTAACTCCTTAGTCATTTGCTTGCAAGCTTATCATGTGTATTACCGAGAGGGCCCAGAGATACCTCTCCGAAACTCGGAGTGACAAATCCTAATCTTGATCTATGCCAACTCAACAAACACCTTTGGAGATACCTATAGAGCATATTTATGATCACCCAGTTACGTTGTGATGTTTGATAGCACACAAGGTATTCCTCCAGTATCCGGGAGTTGCATAATCTCATAGTCGAAGGAATATGTATTTGACATGAAGAAAGCAATAATAATAAACTGAACAATCATTATTCTAAGCTAACGGATGGGTCTTGTCCATCACATAATTCTCCTAATGATGTGATCCAGTTATCAAATGACAACACATGTCCATGGTTAGGAAACCTTAACCATCCTTGATCAACGAGCTAGTCTAGTAGAGGCTCACTAGGGACACGATATTTGTTTATGTATTCACACATGTATCTAAGTTTTCGATCAATACAATTCAAGCATGAATAATAAACCTTTATCATGAATAATGAAATATAAAATAACAACTTTATTATTGCCTCTAGGGCATGTTTCCTTCAGTCTCCCACTTGCACTAGAGTCAATAATCTAGCTCACATCGTCATGTGATTAACACCCATAGTTCACATCGTCAAGTGACCAACACTCAGAGAGTTTACTAGAGTCAATAATCTAGTTCACATCGCCATGTGATTAAAACCCATAGTTCACATCGCCATGTGACCAACACTCAAAGAGTTTACTAGAGTCAATAATCTAGTTCAAATCGCAATGTGATTAACACCCAAAGAGTACTAAGGTGTGATCGTGTTTTGCTTGTGCGATCAACGAGTCTGCTATATTCAGATCCGTGTGTATTTTGCAAATTTCTATGTCAACAATGCTCTGCATAGAGCTACTCTAGCTAATTGCTCCCACTTTCAATACGTATCCAGATTGAGACTCAGAGTCAACTGAATCGTGTTGGGGAACGTAGCAGAAATTCAAAATTTTCTACGCATCACCAAGATCAATCTATGGAGTAACTAGAAACGAGAGAGAGAGGGGAGTGCATCTTCATACCCTTGAAGATCGCGATGCGGAAGCGTTGCAAGAACGCGGTCGGTGGAGTCGTTCACTAAGCGATTCAGATCGCGGCCGAATCTGATCTAAGCACCGAACAACGGTGCCTCCGCGTTCAACACACGTACAGACCAGGGACGTCTACTCCTTGATCCAACAAGGGGAGAGGATAAGTTGAGGGAGAGCTCCGACAGCACGACGGCGTGGTGGTGGAGCTTGCAGTTCTCCGGCAGAGCTTCGCCAAGCACTACTACGGAGCAGGAGGTGTTGGGGAGGGAGAGGGTTGCGCCAGGGGAAGGGTGAAGCTCCCATGCACCTCCCCACTATATATAGGGGTGGAGGGGGCTGGTTTCTTGCCCTCCAAGTCCATTGGGGAGTTGGCAAAGGTGGGAGGAAAGAAATCCCATCATTTCCTTCCCCACCGATTGTTATCCCCTTTTTTAGGGATCTTGATCTTATCCCTTCGGGATATGATCTTATTCCTTCTAAGGGGGGATCTTGGTGCGCCTTGACCAAGGGTGTGGGGCCTTGCCCCCACTACCCACGTTCATGTGGGGCCCCCCGTGCATGTGGGCCCCACTCCGGAACCTTCTAGAACCTTCCCGGTACAATACCGAAAAATCCCGAACATTTTCCGGTGGCCAAAATAGGACTTCCCATATATAAATCTTTACCTCCGGACCATTACGGAACTCCTCGTGACATCCGGGATCTCATACGAGACTCCGAACAACATTCACTAACTACACACTAATTCCCATAACAACTCTAGCGTCACCGAACCTTAAGTGTGTAGACCCTACGGGTTCGAGAATCATGCAGACATGACCGAGACAAATCTTTGGACAATAACCAATAGTGGGATCTGGATACCCATGTTGGCTCCCACATGTTCCACGATGATCTCATTGGATGAACCACGATGTCAAGGATTCAAGCAACCCCGTATACAATTCCCTTTGTCAATCGGTACGTTACTTGCCCGAGATTCGATCGTCGGTATCCCAATACCTCGTTCAATCTCGTTACCGGCAATTCACTTTACTCGTTCCGTAATGCATGATCCGATGACTAACTACTTAGTCACATTGAGCTCATTATAATGATGCATTACCGAGTGGGCCCAGAGATACCTCTCCGTCACACGGAGTGACAAATCCCAGTCTCGATTCATGCCAACCCAACAGACACTTTCGGAGATACCCGTAGTGCACCTTTATAGCCACCCAGTTACGTTGTGACGTTTGGCACACCCAAAGCATTCCTACGGTATCCGGGAGTTGCAGAATCTCATGGTCTAAGGAAACGATACTTGACATTAGAAAAGCTTTTAGCAAACGAACTACACGATCTTGTGCTATGAGTAGGATTGGGTCTTGTCCATCACATCATTCTCCTAATGATGTGATCCCGTTATCAATGACATCCAATGTCCATAGTCAGGAAACCATAACCATCTATTGATCAACGAGCTAGTCAACTAGAGGCTCACTAGGGATATGTTGTGGTCTATGTATTCACACATGTATTATGGTTTCCAGTTAATACAATTATAGCATGAACAATAGACAATTATCATGAACAAGGAAATATAATAATAACCATTTTATTATTGCCTCTAGGGCATATTTCCAACAGTCTCCCACTTGCACTAGAGTCAATAATCTAGTTCACATCACTATGTGATCGTAATGAATCCAACACCTATGGGGTTTGATCATATCTTGCTTGTGAGAGAGGTTATTAGTCAATGCGTCTGAACCTTTTAGATCCATGTGTGCTTTACAAATCTCTAGTCATCTTGTAGATGCAGCTACCACGCACTATTTGGAACTATTCCAAATAACTGTTCTACTATATGAATCCGGTTTACTATTCAGAGTCATCCAGATTAGTATCAAAGTTTGCATCGACGTAACCCTTTACGACGAACTATTTTACCACCTCCATAATCGAGAAAAATTCTTTAGTCCACTAGTCACTAAGGATAACTTTGACCGCTATCCTGTGATCCATTTCTGGATCACTCTTGTACCCCTTGACTAACTCATGGCAAGGCAAACTTCAGGTGCAGTACACAGCATAGCATGCTGTAGAGCCTATGTCTAAAGCATAGGGGACGACCTTCGTCCTTTCTATCTCTTCAGCCGTGGTCAGGTCTTGAGTCTTACTCAATACTCAAACCTTATAACACAGCCAAGAACTCCTTCTTTGCCGATCTATTTTGAACTCCTTCAAAATCTTGTCACGGTGCGTATTCATTTGAAAGTACTATCAAGCGATTTTTGATCCATCCTTATAGATCTTGATGCTCAATGTTCAAGTATCTTAATCCAGGTTTTGCATTAAAAAACACTTTTCAAATAACCCTATATGCTTTCCATAAATTCTACATCATTTTTGATCAACAATATGTCAACAACATATGCTCATCAGAAATGCTATAGTGCTCCCACTCACTTCTTTGGAAATACAAGTTTCCAATAAACTTCGTATAAACCCAAAATCTTTGATCATCTCATCAAAGCATATATTCCAACTCCGAGATGCTTACTCCAGTCCTTAGAAGGATTGCTAGAGCTTTGCATACTTGTTAGCATCTTTTAGGATTGACAAAACCTTCTGATTGTATCACATACAACCTTTCCTCAAGAAAATCATTGAGGAAACAATGTTTTGACATCCTATCTGCAAGATTTCATAAATAATGCAGGAACTGCTAATATAATTTCAACAGACTCTTAGCATCGCTATGAGTGAGAAAGTCTCATCATAGTCAACTCCTTGAACTTGTCGGAAAACATCTTAATGACAAGTCGAGCTTTCTTAATGGTGATACTTACCATCATTGTCCGTCTTCCTTTTAAAATCCATCTGTACCCAACAGCCTTACGACCATCAAGTAGTTCTTCCAAAGTCTATACTTTGGTTTCATACATGGATCCTCTCTCGGATTTTATGGCCTCGAGCCATTCGTCGGAATCCGGGCCCACCATCGCTTCTCCATAGCTCGTAGGTTCATTGTTGTCTAGCAACATGACCTTGAAGACAGGATTACCGCACCACTCAGAAGCAGTACGCGTCCTTGTCGACCTACGAGATTTGGTAGTGACTTGATCCGAAGTTTCATGATCACTATCATCAGCTTCCACTTCAACTGGTGTAGGCGCCACAAGAACAACTTCCTGTGCCCTGCTACACACTAGTTGAAGTGACGGTTCAATAACCTCATCAAGTCTCCACCATCCTCCCACTCAATTCTTTCGAGAGAAACTTTTCCTCGAGAAAGGACCCGATTCTAGAAACAATCCCTTTTGCTTCCGGATCTGAGACAGGAGGTATACCCAACTATTTTTGGGTGTCCTATGAAGATGCATTTATCCGCTTTGGGTTCGAGCTTGAAACTTTTTCACATAAGCATCGCAGCCCCAAACTTTATAAGAAATGACAGCTTAGGTTTCTCTAAACCATAGTTCATACGGTGTCATCTTAATGGAATTGTGTGGTGCCCTATTAAAGTGAATACGGTTGTGTCTAATTCCTAACCCATAAACGATAGTGTTAATTCGATAAGAGACATCATGGTATGCACCATATCCAATAGGGTACAGTTACGATGTTTGGACACACCATCACACTATGGTGTTCTAGGCGGTATTAGTTGTGAAACAATTTCCACAATGTCTTAATTGTGTGCCAAACTCGTAACTCAGATATTTATCTCTATGATCATATCATAGACATTTTATCCTCTTGTCACGACGATCTTCAACTTCACTCTGAAATTACTTGAACCTTTCAATAATTCAGATTTGTGTTTCATCAAGTAAATATACTAAGAATCTAGTCAAATCATCTGTGAAGTAAGAGCATAACGATATTCACTGCGTGCCTCAGCACTCATTGGATTGCACACATCAAATGTATTACTTCCAACAAGTTGCTCTCTTGTTCCATCTCACTGAAAACGAGGCCTTTCAGTCATCTTGCCCATGTGGTATGATTTGCATGTCTCAAGTGATTCAAAAACAAGTGAGTCCAAACGATCCATCTGCATGGAGTTTCTTCATGCGTATATACCAATAGACGTGGTTCGCATGTCTCAATCTTTTCAAAAATGGGTGAGTCCAAAGATCCATCAATATGGAGCTTCTTCATGTGTTTTATACCAATATGACTTAAGTGGCAGTGCCACAAGTATGTGGTACTATCATTACTATCTTATATCTTTTGGCACGAACATGTGTATCACTACGATCGAGATTCAATAAACCATTCATTTTAGGTGCAAGACCGTTGAAGGTATTATTCAAATAAACAGAGTAACCATTATTCTCCTTAAATGAATAACCGTATTGCGATAAACATAATCCAATCATGTTTATGCTCAACGCAAACACCAAATAACAATTATTTAGGTTTAACACCAATCTCGATGGTAGAGGGAGCAGGCGATGCTTGATCACATCAACCTTGGAAACACTTCCAACACACATCGTCATCTCACCTTTAGCTAGTCTCCGTTTATTCCGTAGCTCTTTCATTTCGAGTTACTAACACTTAGCAACCGAACCGGTATCTTAATACCCTGGTGCTACTAGGAGTACTAGTAAAGTACACATTTAGTACAATGTATATCCAATATACTTCTGTTAACCTTGCCACCTTCTCATCTACTAAGTATCTAGGGTAGTTCTCTTGGTGACCGTTCCTCATTACTGAAGCACTTAGTCTCGGGTTTGGGTTCAACCTCGGTTTCTTCACTAGAGCAAAGAATCGATTTGTTGTCTCATGAAGTATCCCTTCTTGCCCTTGCCCTTCTTGAAACTAGTGGTTTTACTAACCATCAACAATTGATGCTCCTACTCGATTTCTACTTTCGCAGTGTCAAACATCGCGAATTGCTCAAGGATCATCATGTCTATCCCTGATATGTTATATTTCATCACGAAGCTCTAATAGCTTGGTGGCAGTGACTATGGAGAACCATCACTATCTCATCTGGAAGATTAACTCCCACTCGATTCAAGTGATTGTAGTACTCAGACAATCTGAGCACATGCTCAATGATTGAGCTTTTCTCCCTTAGTTTGCAGGTTAAGAAACTTGTCGGAGGTATCATACCTCTTGATGTGGGCACGAGCCTGAAATCCTAATTTCAGCTCTTGGAACATCTCATATGTTCTGCGACGTTTCAAAAAATGTCTTCGCTGCCTCAATGCTAAACCGTTTAACATTACGCACTGAACTATCACATAGTCATCAAAACGTGTATGTCAGATGTTCGCAACATCCACAAACGACGCTCGAGGTTCAGCACACCGAGCGGTGCATTAAGGACATAAGCCTTCCGTGCAGCAATGAGGACAATCCTCAGTATACGGACCCAGTCCGCATAATTGCTACTATCAACTTTCAACTAAAATTTCTCTAGGAACATATCTTAAACAGTAGAACTAAAGCGCAAGCTATGACATAATTTGCAAAGTCCTTTTGACTATGTTCATGATAATTAAGTTCATCTAATGAACTCCCACTCAGATAGACATCCCTCTAGTCATCTAAGTGATACATGATCCTAGTCAACTAGGCCGTGTCCGATCATCACGTGAGACGAACTAGTCATCATCGGTGAACATCTCCATGTTGATCATATCTACTATACGACTCATGTTTGACAGTCTCTTGTGTTCCGAGGCCATGTCTGTACATGCTAGGCTCGTCAAGTCAACCTAAGTGTTTTGCATGTGTAAATCCGGCTTACACCTGTTGTATGTGAACGTTAGAATCTATCACACCCGATCATCACGTGGTGCTTCGAAACAACGAACTTTCGCAACGGTGCACAGTTAGGGGGAACACTTTCTTGAAATTTTAATGAGGGATCATCTTATTTATGCTACCATTGTTCTAAGCAAATAAGATGTAAACATGACAAACATCACATGCAAATCATAAAGTGACATGATATGGCCAATATCATCTTGCGCCTTTGATCTCCATCTTGAGGCACGACATGATCACCTTCGTCACCGGCATGACACCATGATCTCCATCATCGTGTCTTCATGAAGTTGTCTCACCAACTATTACATCTACTACTATGAATAACGGTTTAGCAATAACGTAAAGTAATTGCATGGCGTTTTCAATGACACACAGGTCATACAATAAATTAAGACAACTCCTATGGCTCTTGCCGGTTGTCATACTCATTGACATGCAAGTCGTGATTCCTATTACAAGAACATGATCAATCTCATACATCACATATATCATTCATCACATTCTTTTGGCCATATCACATCACATAGCATACCCTGCAAAAACAAGTTAGACGTCCTCTAATTGTTGTTGCATGTTTTACGTGGCTGCTATGGGTTTCTAGCAAGAATGTTTCTTACCTACGCAAAAGCCACAACGGTGATATGCCAATTGCTATTTAACCTTCATAAGGACCATTTTCATCGAATCCGATTCGACTAAAGTGGGAGAGACTGGCACCCGCTAGTCACCTTTATGCAACAAGTGCATGTCAGTCGGTGGAACCTGTCTCACGTAAGCATACGTGTAAGGTCGGTCTGGGCCGCTTCATCCCACGATGCCACCGAATCAAAATAGGACTAGTAACGGTAAGCAAATTGAACAAACCAACGCCCACAACTACTTGTGTTCTACTCGTGCATATAATCTACGCAATAGACCTAGCTCTGATACCTCTATTGGGGAACGTAGTAGAAATTCAAAATTTTCTACGCATCACCAAGATCAATCTATGGAGTAACTAGCAATGAGAGAGAGGGGAGTGCATCTTCATACCCTTGAAGATCGCGACGCGGAAGCGTTGCAAGAACGCGGTCGGTGGAGTCGTTCACTAAGCGATTCAGATCGCGACCGAATCCGATCTAAGCACCGAACAACGGTGCCTCCGCGTTCAACACACGTACAGACCAGGGACATCTCCTCCTTGATCCATCAAGGGGAGAGGAGAAGTTGAGGGAGAGCTCCGGCAGCACGACGGCGTGGTGGTGGAGCTTGCAGTTCTCCGGCAGAGCTTCGCCAAGCACTACTACTACGGAGGAGGTGTTGGGGAGGGAGAGGGTTGCGCCAGGGGAAGGGTGAAGCTCCCATGCGCCTCCCCACTATATATAGGGGTGGAGGGGGCTGGTTTCTTGCCCTCCAAGGCCATTGGGGCGTTGGCAAAGGTGGGAGGAAAGAAATCCCATCATTTCCTTCCCCACCGATTGTTATCCCCCTTTTTTAGGGATCTTGATCTTATCCCTTCGGGATATGATCTTATTCCTTCTAAGGGGGGATCTTGGTGCGCCTTGACTAAGGGTGTGGGGCCTTGCCCCCACTACCCACGTTCATCTGGGTCCCCCCATGCAGGTGGGCCCCACTCCGGAACCTTCTAGAACCTTCCCGATACAATACCAAAAAATCTCGAACATTTTCCGGTGGTCAAAATAGGACTTCCCATATATAAATCTTTACCTCCGGACCATTACGGAACTCCTCGTGACGTCCGGGATCTCATCCGGGACTCGGGACAACATTCAGTAACTGAACACTAATTCCCATAACAACTCTAGCGTCACCGAACCTTAAGTGTGTAGACCCTACGGGTTCGGGAATCATGCAGACATGACCGAGATAACTCTTTGGCCAATAACCAACAGCGGGATCTGGATACCCATGTTGGCTCCCACATGTTCCACGATGATCTAATCGGATGAACCACGATGTCAAGGATTCAAGCAATCCCGTATACAATTCCCTTTGTCAATCGGTACGTTACTTGCCCGATATTCGATCGTCGGTATCCCAATACCTCGTTCAATCTCGTTACCGGCAAGTCACTTTACTCGTTCTCTAATGCATGATCCCATGACTAACTACTTAGTCACATTGAGCTCATTATGATGATGTATTACCGAGTGGGCCCAGAGATACCTCTCCATCACACGGAGTGACAAATCCCAGTCTCGATTCGTGCCAACCCAACAGACACTTTCGGAGATACCCGTAGTGCCCCTTTATAGCCACCCAGTTACGTTGTGACGTTTGGCACACCCAAAGCATTCCTACGGTATCCGGGAGTTGCAGAATCTCATGGTCTAAGGAAACGATACTTGACATTAGAAAAGCTTTTAGCAAACGAACTACACGATCTTGTGCTATGCTTAGGATTGGGTCTTGTCCATCACATCATTCTCCTAATGATGTGATCCCGTTATCAATGACATCCAATGTCCATAGTCAGGAAACCATAACCATTTATTGATCAACGAGCTAGTCAACTAGAGGCTCACTAGGGACATGTTGTGGTCTATGTATTCACACATGTATTATAGTTTCCAGTTAATACAATTATAGCATGAACAATAAACAATTATCATGAACAAGGAAATATAATAATAACCATTTTATTATTGCCTCTAGGGCATATTTCCTGGATCACTATTGTAACCCCTTGCCAAACTCATGGCAAGGCACACAATAGGTCTGGTACACAGCATGGCATACTTTATAGAAACTATGTCTGAGGCATAGGGAATGACTTTCATTCTCTCTCTATCTTCTTCCGTGGTCGGGATTTGAGTCTTACTCAACTTCACACCATAGAATACAGGCTAGAACTCCTTCTTTGACTGATCCATTTTGAACTCCTTCAAAATCTTGTCAAGGTATGTACTCATTGAAAATCTTATCAAGCGTCTTTGATCTATCTCTATAGGTCTTGATGCATAATATGTCAGCAGCTTCAGCGAGGTCTTTCATTGAAAAATTCTTATTCAAGTATCCTTTTATGCTATCCAGAAATTCTATATCATTTCCAATCAATAATATGTCATCCACATATAATATCAGAAATGCTATAGAGCTCCCACTCACTTTGAGATGTTGAGATGTTGAGATGTTGGATGCACTTATCTTCGATGAAGGGAGCGAGCTCGGTATTGTGAACATATTGTTCAAATTCTTCCTTGATACCCATACTAAACTTGAATTGGTTACACGGCCATATGCACGATTTGGTATTGGCGTCCCACGTCGAGCTCACACTCGGCTCAACCTAAGACTGTCGAATCGAGCTAATGCTTGATGATGCCTCCGAGGACCTCCTCCTCGAAGAACTACTAAAGAATTGCATTTTTATTTGCGAACAAGTTCTGAAAATTTTCGGAACTTCACAAGATTGATAGAAACTACTCATAAGGATGCCTAGAGGCCATATTAAGCATTCAAACTACTTAGGACTCTAAGAATTCAACATGCAAGCCCATCTACAGCAGCACAGAGAGTAGCTAGGTATTCAAAATATAAACCACTAAAACAAAAACTAATTGGAGAAATGGTGGAGTCACATACCAAGTAGCAATCCCCCAAAACAGTTTCGGAAACAGAGGTTCAAGCAAAGAGAGCGAAATCCGCGGGCTTGAGAGCAAGAACACGAAAGAGAGAGCTATGGTGATTTGTTTCTGGAGGTAGGAGATGACCTGGGCTAAAGGGATAAGTGAGGGGACCCCCACGGGGCCCACCACCCACCAGGGTGCGCCTGGTGTGGCTGGCGTGCCCTGGTCTCTTGTGTGCACCAGGGGCACCCCCTCTGATGTTATTTGTTCCAGAAATTCTCAAATATTCAGAAGAAAAAACGTGTTAAAATTTCAGGACATTCATAGCACTTTTATTTTTGGGTCATTTTTTTGCACCGAAAATCCAGAAAATGGGATAAACATGACATTTTATTTTATTTAACTACGAAAAACAGAAAACAAAAGGTAGGGACAGAAAGTTGTGCTTATTAAATTCATCGACTTCATACCTCTCAAAAATGATACATTAATAAGGTTGATCAAGTCTTATTAACAACCACTTTCGGTTAGCATGAAACCGAAGAACTTTTGTAAAAACACTAAGTTACCTCAACTGGGTTATGCATGTCTCCAACAATAAGTATATCATATTTCTTTTTGGCATTAGGTAGAGGGAGTTGAAAACTCCCAATAGTAATTGCCGAAGATTTTTCAAAAACATTAATACCATTCACTTGAAATTGTTTTTTCAGAAAGTGCACCGTATGCTCATTACCATTGATATGAAAAGTGAATTTGATTTTATTGCAATCAATAACAGCCCCTGCAATATTCAAAAAGGGTCTACCAAGGATAATCGACATGTTGTCGTCCTCGGGCATCTCAAGTATAACAAAGTCTGTTAAGATAGTGACATTTGCAACAACAACGGGCACATTCTCACAAATACCGATAGGTATGGGAGTTGATTTGTCAACCATTTGCAATGGTATTTCAGTAGGTGTGAGTTTTTCAAATCAAGTCTTTTATATAAAGAGAAAGGCATAACACTAACACCAGCTCCTAAATCACATAAAGCAGTTTTGACATAATTTCTTTTTATAGAGCATGGTATAGTTTGTATTCCTCAATCTCCAAGTTTTTTAGCTACTCCATTCTTAAAAGAATAATAAGCAAGCATGGTGGAGATTTCAGCTTCAGGTATCTTTCTTTTATTAGTGACAATTTCTTTCATGTATTTTGCATAAGGGGCCATCTTTAAAATATCAGTCAAGCGGGTAGGCAAAAAGACTGGCCCAAGCAATTCAGCAAAGCATTCAAATTCTTCATCATCCTTTTTCTTGGATGGTTAAGGTGGAAAGGGCATGGGTTTCGGAACTGTCACGCCCAATATGCGACCCTATCCAAAAGGAACTCGAAGGTCCCACCAAGGATGGACCCGCATATTGGAACGCTTTTGCAAGGTGGATATCATTACATCAACAATACATAAATAGTTGGGGATACATACAAGAGGCATACAATGCCACATGAATACAACAATACAACATATAAGAACGAGATCCGACTACGGATGAATCATAAACAGAAACTCAAACAATATCCACCCTGCTAGCCCAGGCTGCCGACCTGGAACCTATCCCCTGATCGAAGAAGAAGCAGAAGAAGAACTCAACGCAAGCAAGCATCGCTCTCGCGTCATGATCATCGCATAACCTGTACCTGCAACTGTTGTTGTAGTAATCTGTGAGCCACGAGGACTCAGCAATCCCATTACCATGGGTATCAAGACTAGCAAAGCTTAATGGGAAAGGAAGGGGTAAAGTGGTGAGGTTGCAGCAGCGGCTAAGCAAGATATGGTGGCTAACATACGCAAATGAGAGCGAGAAGAGAAACAAAGGAACGGTCGTCAACTAGTAATGATCAAGAGGTGATCCTGAACTCCTACTTACGTCAAACATAACCCAGAAACCGTGTTCACTTCCCGGACTCCGCCGAGAAGAGACCATCACGGCTACACACGCGGTTGATGTGTTTTAAATTCGAATCTGGTGTCAAGTTATCTACAACCGGACATTAACAAATTCCCATCTGCCACATAACCACGGGCACGGCTCTCGAAAGTTTAAAACCCTGCAGGGGTGTCCCAACTTAGCCCATGACAAGCTCTCGCGATCAACGAAGGAATAGACCTTCTCCCAGGAAGACCCGATCAGTCTCGGAATCCCGTTTTACAAGACATTTCGACAATGGTAAAAAAAGACCAGCAAAGCCGCCCGGATGTGCCGACAAATCCTGATAGGAGCTGCACATATCTCGTTCTCGTGGCACACCGGATTGTCCAAACTTCCGTGGCGAGCCCAGAGTTGCCTGGTGGTACACCGTGGTCGACATTTTGGACCAACACTCAACGAGCACCGCCCGGGGGTAAATAAAGATGACCCTCGGCTCCTAAACCCAAGGGAAAAAGGGCTAGGTGAGGCAAATGGTAAAACCAAGGTTGGGCCTTCTTTGGACAAGTTTTATTCAAAGCGAACCGTCAGGGGGTCCCATAAATCACCCGACCGCGTTAGGAACGCAAAATCCGGGAACATAACACCGGTATGACAGAAACTAGGGCGGCAAGAGTGGAACAAAACACCAGGCATAAGGCCGAGCCTTCCACCCTTTACCAAATATATAGATGCATTAATAATGTAAGAGATATTGTGATATCCCAACCAAAATCCTCTCCACCATGGAGAAATCTTCAACTTCACCTGCAACTAGCAACGCTATAAGAGGGCTGAGCAAAGCGGTAACATGGCCAAGCAATGGTTCTCTAGGAAGGGTGTCAAAGGTTAGAGGTTCATGGCAATTTGGGAGGCTTGATGAGCAAAAGATAGGTAACGCAGCATAGCGATAGAACGAAGCAACTAGCATAGCAATGATAGTAGTGAGATCCAGGGTAGCGGTCATCTTGCCTGAAATCCCGCAAGGAAGAAGAACGAGTCCATGAAGAAGATGAAGCCACGAAGACGAACCACACGTAGACGAACGAATCCTCATGATCGCAACGAAACGGGAACTATCGAGAAGAAGCACACAGCATGGTAAACACACCTCACATAAACAAGACATGATGCACAACAAGCATGATGCATGACAAAGCTACATGAGGCTACTCATGGCAAGAGATGATGCAAAGAAGAACAACACATCAAGGCAAGTTTAAATGAGGCCGGGAACAACATATAACAATTCCGGTAAGTCCTCATATGCAAATTTCGAAATTGGTCCAGATCTGAACAAACCTTATGTTCAAGTTGTTAAACAACAAGTTAAAGAGCACCAAAAGGATCTACACGAAATTCTAGTCAAGTTACATATAAAGTTCATTAGATTCGGAGCTACGGCCTAGAAGATATGAGCAAAACAAGTTAAACATGGCATTGATGCAAAATGCATACAAACATCAAACAATCACACCAAAACAAGGATGCAACATGATAATATGGCACTACATGCAAAATCAAGCAAGTATCATATAGAGCACACTCAAAACGGAGCAACGGTGCAACACATACACTCTATACAAGTTATAGCAACAATTTGTCCAAAACAGCAACTAGGCATCTTGCAAGCACCAAATCAACATGCTACATCACCCCAACATAAGAACAAAAGGCATGAGCATGATGTACAGGTAAAGGACAACAAAACATGAAAACTGAGCTATCTCCAGAAACAACTAGAACATGCTCAAAAGGACATGGGAAGATTGCAAATAATAACAGTTTCAGACTTTAGCAGAAATAACATCAGGTTGCAATGTTTAGAGCCACCAAACAACATGTTACAGGAACTTAACATGGCAAACAAAGGCATGGCATGATACTACTAAATGCATAGAACAAAAGTCCCTTACTGACCATGAGCCAAAAAGGATCAGAAAATATGATGGCACCCATGTAAACATGGCAAGTTATATGACAGATTCATACATGGCAGGAACAACAATAAGTAGGCATGTTGGTGAGCTTGAATCACTCACCATAGAGCAATACATGACATGGCAAGGCAACCAACAGTAAGAAGACATGTTTATGAAGCTAAGCATGGCAAGAGAAAGTTCATAGGGTGTATGGATCACTAGCAAACAATCATGGAAACATTGAACTTAATGTTAACAGGCTGACAGCAACATTTTCAACCAACTTTAGAGCAAGATTACAACAAGCTACAGCAACCTATAAATGCAACCAGGGGCATGGATGGATATAGGATGACATGTAGATCAAAACATGTTTATATAACATCTCCATATTATGCATAGAATGATTAGTAGCAACATGTTTACATAGCAACAAAATATAATGAGAATCTGTCAGAAAACAAAGAACAACAACTACCCTACTTAGCAAGCTTGATACACTCAGCACACAACTCACAAAAATACATGGTTGGCACCCCTGGAAAGATGGCATAGCATAGATCAACATACATGTAGACATCAATCTCATAGGATGCACACATCAATCATGGCAAAAATGACAAATGAGCAAGTTATAACATAGCCAATTGATTAACATCAACATGCACTCTTCCAACAGCATTTCGGGCATCAAGATGACCTCAAATGAACATGATGCAATGGAATGAAATGATGTACTCGTCAAGGTGAACAATTTTACATATTACACGCACGAAACGGAGCTACGGATACAGAGATACAACAGGTCAAACATGGCATGATAATGACAAAAATCTGGGACTTAGTGGAATTTTACCCCGGGGAAACGTGGACGGAGGGGTTCCGGGATGGAGAGGTACGGGATGGGTGTGCCGTTTGGTTCACATCCTGGTGGATCTGGTCCACCCGGACCGGATCTGGCCGGAGTTGACTCAGCGGCTTCGCCGGCGGCGGAGGAGGCTTGGATCGGCGACGGGCCGCGGCGGAGGATGGCGGCGGAGGCGGGCGGGCGGCGGCGGCGCTTCGGGCGGCAGGAGGCAGCGGAGGCGGCAGCGGCGACGCTGGTCGGGCGGCGGACGACGCGCGGTTGACGGCGGGCGGAACACGGCGGCGATCAGCGGCGGAGTTCGGCAGCGGCGCTGGAGGTGGCCGGCTGCTTTCGGGCGCCAGCGGTCAGTCAGGTTCAGCGGGCTCGCGATGGGCTCATGAAGGGCGGCGGCGAGGTGGTATGAGGCGCCATGTGGCACGCGGTGATTGGAGGAGGCACGCGGCGGGGTGACGTGGCAGCGTGCCATTGGCCGGCGCGACGTGTCCGGCGGACACGTCCGGCGCGGACGGACGTGTCCGGCGGCGCGAGGAGGAAGACGCTAGGGTTTGATCTGCGGGATTTTCGGGGAGATTACATATATATAGGTAGAGGGAGCTAGGAGACTCCAAATGGGGTGCGATTTTCGGCCACGCGATCGTGATCGAATGACCGAGAGCATGGAGGGGAGTTAGATGGGTTTTGGGCCACTTTGGAAGGGGTGTTGGGCTGCACACAAAAGAGGGCTTTACGGTTACCCGGTTAACCGTTGGAGTATCAAACGACTTCCAAATGACACGAAACTTGACAGGCGGTCTACCGGTGCTATACCAAGGCCGTTTGGCAAACCTCGGGCCATTCTGAGAAGGTTTAACACCCTCACACGAAAAGAGGTAAAAGAGGGCGCCGAGGAACATGGGAGTGCCGGATTGCAAAACGGACAACGGGTGTCGGTGTCAAAACCAGCGGATCTTGGGTAGGGGGTCCCGAACTGTGCGTCTAGGCGGATGGTAACAGGAGACGAGGGACACAATGTTTTTACCCAGGTTCGGGCCCTCTCGATTGAGGTAAAACCCTACGTCCTGCTTGATTAATATTGATGATATGGGTAGTACAAGAGTAGATCTACCACGAGATCAAGGAGGCTAAACCCTAGAAGCTAGCCTATGGTATGATTGTTGAGATGTAATGTTCGTCCTATGGACTAAGGCTCTCCGGTTTATATAGACACCGGAGAGGCTAGGGTTACACAGAGTCGGTTACAATGGTAGGAGATCTACATATCCATATTGCCAAGCTTGCCTTCCACGCCAAGGAAAGTACCTTCCGGACACGAGCCGGAGTCTTCAATCTTCTATCTTTGTAGTCTGGGAGTCCGGCGGATATTGATAGTCCGGCTGTCCGGACACCCCCTAGTCCAGACTCCTCGGTAGCCCCGAACCAGGCTTCAATGACGATAAGTCCAGCGTGCTTGTAGTCTTGGCGTTGCAAAGCGGGTTCTCCTTCAAATCCCATGTACTGCCGAATAGTGTCGGCTTCACCTCGAATCTTGTGCTTCTTGGCTTCTCACGCCAAATTATGGCCCTCTTCCACGCGTCGCACGAATGCGAAAAAGCCAGGGTGTCTTTTACATTTCACCCCCTAATTGTGCGGGTCGCCCGCCTACAAAAGGGGCAGTGATCCAGATCCAAACCGCACCGTCTTCCTCCCGCGTACACTCCATTGAAGCGCCTCTGACCCTGAAATCCATTCCACCATGGATCGTCAATGCGGCTCTTCCTCACACGCTCCTAGCCCATCGCCAGGGGATTGGAGGAGGTGCTCTATTTCGCACAATGAGCTAGTAAAGCTCCAAACGGAGGGATTGCTTCCTCCGGCCTTCATGGTTCCAGTCCGAGCCGGACTGGTTACTTATCGAGGTGGGAGGCAGGCGGAAGACACCCCAAGCCCCAACAAGGGGGAGCAAGTGTGCTTTGTCCCCTATCTAATTAGGGGGCTCTGACTTCTGATACATCCGTTCCTCCGCGGGCTCCTGAAGTTCTACGGACTCCAGCTCCACCACCTCACGCCCGCCTCTGTGCTGCATATCGCGGGCTACGTAGCTCTTCTGAGCTATTCCCGGCATCGAGCCCCATTTCGCATTGTGGAAGAGGCTGTTACGCCTCGCACCCGTTCTCACCAGGGTCCATATATCAAGTGGGCGGCGCTGAAATATGGCGATCGCCAGACCGGATACCTATCCGGCACCCCAAGAGGGCGTCCAAGAGCGGCCCTCGAGTGGTTTATATAGTAGGCGCTCCATTGCTCGACCCAGTCCGGATTGGCCTCCGGAGTTTGATCTGCTCTCTTGAAGAAACGCCTCGGTGGCGCCATGAGCCCCGTTTGGAGGAAGACAAGAGAGTCCATTACTTGATGGGCGGATAATATTAATGGCTCATTCGGCTTGACCATGATTGGAGTCATGGCGACGTGCATCAAGCGGGGTGCAGCCGCTGCAATACGAGGCCACCCCATGTGGGATTTCAATGGGGAGGACGATGCCACCGGCGCGACCGCCAGAAGGGCGGAATCGACCGAGGATCTGGTGAAGATCTGTCCGGTCTGTATAAGGGGAGAAGGAGGACTTCTTCGCCCGAACCCTCTGGAGGGTTTTCCATGATCAACCCGGAGGATGGGTAGCGAACACCTCAAAGGGCTTTTACCCATATCTTGAAGTTTAAGCTTCTTACATTACGTCTTGGTGTGAGCCTACGCCGGACTGTGGAGGACATGGTGAGTCCTGCCCGCAACCCGAGGATCCGGAAGGGTCCTGGGTCCACCTCGAAGAGGATCCGGACATCGAGGTGGAGCTGATCGACGGGTGTATCACCACTCAAGATCGACAATGCTTTGGTCGCCATTACGACGGACTACCGGGCTAAGTTCGGCATCCGGTGACCACGATCAAGTCCGGACACCGTTATCTTATCCTTGCCTATT
Source organism: Aegilops speltoides (assembly GCA_021437245.1). Lineage (NCBI taxonomy): Eukaryota > Viridiplantae > Streptophyta > Magnoliopsida > Poales > Poaceae > Aegilops > Aegilops speltoides. Next base: position 188,240,182 of record CM038142.1, on the reverse strand, counting down.
CGACCTTCGCGAACGATGGTATTTTGCAGAAGCGCCATTACGGCAGGGAGCCGAGCTGCGGCGGCCGACCTACAGAGGTCAGTCCGAACTAGCAGGAGGAAAAGGAGCGCCGCACGGGCAGAAACGTCGCCGCAGAGGTACAACTCGTGTTTGATCTTTTTGAGCAACGTTCCGAGGAAACTTCTAAGTGCTCATGATCTTTATAGGAGAAAAAGCGCGCACGGATCATGAAGCGCAGGAATTGCCGACCCAACCAACACCAGCCAGGTTCCAGCGCCCGGACTCGAGGGGGAGGCGAGCGCAAGACGCGAACCGGATCCTACACCAACGGAGGATACCGACAGACTGTCTGCCACCAAGTCAGAGGTGGAGACCGCTATGAATCATAGACGCCGCCGGACAGTTTTTCAAGAAGCGTGCTTTTCCCCTGAGGCATTGGATGCTTTTAACGCAGGGGACGCACATCTCCGTGGTGCTCAAAATGGTTTTACCAGAGCCACGAAGCAGTATGTTAGAGACATACGTGTAAGGAAATTTTAATGGTTGTATACACCAGTAGCCCCCGAGACTTAAATTAGTTTTGCTAACTGATTTAAGGATCATTTGAAATTTCAGGCCCTTAACGAGAAGAATGCCCGGCTGTCTCGGGAGCTGCAAGATTGCAAGGCCCAACTTGAGGCCGCACTTGCTGCCGCAGGAGGAGACGGAAAGACCCCTCCTGGTAACACATTTGTATAAATTAATATAAGCGCTATGCGGCATGCGCGCGAGTCTAATAACAACACTGCAGGTGCCGCCGAACAAGATTCGGATAAGCAAGCACTACTGCGCCAGCTAAAGGCCGACGAGAATGTGCTGAACAGAGTTCAGCAGGAAAGGAACAAGCTCCAAGATGCCAACGCCAAGCTTGGAGAAGAGCTGAAAGGCGCACAGGCTGAGCTGTCCGGCTCCATTAAGGAGAATCAACGGCTTCGTCGCGACATCTATAGTAAGTGCTTGAGCGAACTCTCTAAGAAAGAAGAGTTTGGCGAGGAAGCAATTTGACATAATATGTCTTGTAGGTATACTCACGGGTCATCCTACGGAGGAGATGCCCGTATCAATGGTTGATCAACTTCCCGAACTGTTGCAACTACTCGAACGAGTTCGGCAGGCAATGAGTGGTGTCGTACAGGCTTTATGGCCATCCCTCGCCCCGCCCGAGGGCCTCGGGGAGCTTGCAGAGAAGCTGCAGGGAGTGCGGCAGCGCTTCCGTTTGTGGAAGATTTCGGCTTGCCGTCAAGGTGCCAGGGAGGCTTGGGCCATGGTGAAGACGCGGTACAAGAAGGCGGATCCCAACCATATGGCCGAAGTTGGACCGGTGGGGCCTGACGGGAAGGAGATCCCTGTGAGTTTAGTGTACAGCCAGGTAGAACTGGCTGCTAAATTTTCCCAACGGGACTATAAACTAGACAGCCTGTTAGACGGGATTGAGGAGGAATACAATCAATAACTTGACAATGTATGTTATCCTTTTAAAAATGACATGTGAAATGCCTTCTAGCCGGATTGTAGATCGTTTGTCTTTGCCGACCTTTTCGCTTCGACCTCGGGACCCTAGAGTCCGGAGTGTGTCGAATACCTTTTGGTTAAGAAATAACCGTGGTATGCATGGAGACCCGGCGTAGGGGTCATTAGTGCTTTATCGGACAAGTGCCCAACTAGTTATGTTATATTACATGGTTAGTAAGAAACATCTTCCAGGAGAATAGTTCCGTTAAGGGTTCCTTTATTTGGGAGGCATGCCCTAAAGTGCATGTCCGGACTGCCAAGAGAGCGATAAAACATCCGGGGCAGATGGGTAAAAATAGGTAAAATGTCATCTTTTAAATCACCGACCAAATATTCCCTTAAGAACGCTAGCTTTCGGCTTCACCAGCCTCGAGGTACACATCCGGTGACCCGCAAGAATAATCGCAGAGGTGCTCCTTTACCGCCTAGCCGAACAATCGGGAACGAGGGGTAAGCACAGAGCCAGCAACCCAGCTTGGCCAAAACTTAAGTCATATCAATGCATATAATGGCGAGTAAAAGGTACATGTGGAAGCTTGACACATGTGTTGGGTATGAAACCCAGATAGTTGAGCTTCAGATAAGAAGCCCTCAGAATAACGAAAAGCGGATGGCACATCGTATGTATGCAAAGAATGCGAAAATAGGGCCCGAGGGGCTTGTTAATTTAAAAGGAGAAAAGAGAAACAAAAGACAACCGAAATATAAAAGGTTAGACGGGGGAAGGGGACGAACTCTTAGTCCGGCGCTAGGCATAGAATCGTCGGAGTCGGGCTGCGTTCCATGGGTTCGGCTCGAGTCGGTTGTCCGACGCATTTCGTAGACGGTATGCTCCACCGGTCAGTACTTGATCAATAATGAAGGGGCCTTCCCATCCGGGCTTGAGCTTGTCCTTTTCTTGTCCGACAGCGAGAACTAGTTCGCCAACGTTGTAAGTCTTGGCCCGTGCTTCTCGCTTTGATATCTTGGACTGCTGGCCGATAGAATGCGGAACGAGCCTTCGCGACGCCACGTTCTTCCTCCAATGTGTCCAAGCTGTCCCGCCGATCCAGCTCGGCTTCTCTTTCCTCATACATGCGCACTCGAGGTGAGTCATGAATAATGTCGCAGGCAAGATCGCCTCGCACCGTATACCATAAAAATGGTGTGAATCCGGTAGTACGGTTAGGCGTTGTCTGCAGCCCCCAGAGTACAGAGTCGAGCTCCTCGACCCATTGGGTATCGGATTTGGTGAGTGACCTCACCAATCTGGGTTTAATGCCGCTCATTATTAGACCGTTTGCTCTTTTCACTTGACCGTTGGTTTGAGGGTGATAGACTGACGCATAGTCGAGCTTAATGCCCATATTTTTGCACCATAACTTGACCTCATCGGCCGTGAAGTTCGTGCCGTTGTCGGTGATGATGCTGTGGGGGACTCCGTAACGGTGTACCACCTCTGATATAAAGTCTATCACTGGTCCGGACTCTGCCGTTTTGACCGGTTTGGCCTCTATCCATTTGGTGAACTTATCCACCATGACCAATAGGTACTTTTTCTTGTGGGTTCCCCCTTTAAGGGTCCAACCATGTCAAGCCCCCAGACCGCGAACGGCCAGGTAATGGGTATGGTTTTGAGGGCGGTGGGTGGCATATGGCTCGATTAGCAAAGAGTCGACAACCAACGATCGCTGGACCAAGTCTGCAGATCTCGCCCGAGCCGTCGGCCAATAAAATCTGACGGAATGCCTTTCCTACGGGGCCGGGCTGCTCCGTGGTGTCCGCCTAGTCGGGCGTGAATTTCAGCCAGGAGGTTTCGCCTCTTCTTCGGAGATACACCTTTGAAGGACTCGGTAGTACTTTTCTTGTAAAGTTCTCCTCATGGACCTTGTAGGCCTTCGATCACGGACTATGCGGCGGGCCTCATTTTGGTCTTCGTGAAGTTCTGCATGAGTAAGTAGGCTAGGAAAGGTTCTGTCCACGCGGCGATTACTGCCATTATAACGTGGGCGGAGGGTGCTATGTCATCTGCTGAATCACCAGTTGGTGCGGTTTTCTCCGGTTTGTCGCTACCGGACTCCTCTTCCCATAGCACGGATGGCTTGAAGAGCCGTTCCAGGAAGATATTTGGAGGGACAACATCACGTTTTGCACCGATACATGCCAGGACGTCGGCCGCTTGGTTATTATCCCGGGCTACGTGATGGAATTCGAGTCCTTCAAACCGAGCTGACATTTTCAGGACAACATTACGATATGCTGCCATTTTCGGATCCTTGGCGTCAAAGTCTCCATTTATTTGGGATATTGCAAGGTTTGAATCGCGCACCTCTAGGCGTTGAATGCCCATGGAGCGCCATCCGGAGACCATGTAATAGGGCCTCAGATTCGGCTGCATTGTTGGAGTCCGTGTACATTATTTGAAGTACATATCGATCAGATCTCCGTGGGGACGTCAAGACGACGCTTGACCCGATCCGCCAACATTTTGGAACCGTCGAAGTGCATAGTCCGGTTGGAGTATCGCCGTACTCTTTAGGTAGTTCGCTTGATCCATTCGCGACGAAGTCAACCAAAACTTGTGACTTTATGGCTCGTCGAGGTTTGTAGGTTATGTCGAATGGCAAGAGCTCAGTGGCCCATTTTGCAATCCTGCCTGTTGCATCGCGGTTATTTATAATGTCATTGAGTGGTACTTCAGAGGCCACTATTATCGAACACTCTTGAAAGTAGTGTCGGAGCTTCCGAGACGCCATGAACACCGCGTATGCTATCTTCTGATAGTGCGGGTAGCGGGATTTGCAGGGGGTTAACACAATGGATACGTAATACACTGGTTTTTGAAGAGGGAATTTATGCCCTTATGTTGCTCGTTCGACGACGAGGACAGCGCTTACAACTTGATGTGTTGCTGCGATATATAACAACATTGGTTCGCCCAGAGTGGGCGCAGCCAAGACCGGGTTTGTTGCCAATATGGCCTTTATTTCTTCGAGTCCGGCAGTGGCGGCATCCATCCACTCGAAGTGTTCGGTGCGCCTTAGGAGGCAATAGAGGGGCAACGCCTTCTCTCCTAAACGGGAGATAAAACGGCTTAAAGCTGCCACGCATCCTGTTAATTTTTGTGTTTGCTTGAGGTCCTTTGGAATATCCAACTGTGATGCGCCGGATTTTGGCGGATTTGCTTGATTCCTCTACGGATACGATGAAGCCCAGCAGCTTTCCGCTGGTACGCCAAAACACATTTTTCCGATTCAGCTTGATGTCATATGCTCGAGGTTGTCGAATGTGAGCCTCAAATCGTCTACTAAAGTTTCGACGTGTTTTGTTTTGACGACTACATCGTCACGTATGCCTCATTGTTTTGCCTATCTGGGTGGCGGACATGTTTGAATCATGCGCCTGATATGTTGCACCGGCGTTTTTAAGTCTGAAGGGCATCGTGTTGAAGCGAATGGTCCGTATGGAGTGATGAATGCCGTTGCGGCTTGATTCGCTTCCGCCATCTTGATTTGATGATAGCCGAGTATGCATCCGGGAAGCACAACGAGTCGTGTCTCTTTGTGGCATCGATAATTTGATCGATGCGGGGGGGAAAGGATCCTTTGGGCAAGCCTTATTGAGGTCTTTGAAGTCGATACGAGGCGCCAGATTTATCCTTCTTTGGTACCATCACCAAATTTGCTAGCCAGTCCGGATGTTTAATATCTCTAATGAATCCGCTTCCAATAACTTGGCTAGCTCTTCTCCCATTGCCTGTCTTTTGGGCTCGGAAAATCGTCAAGAGCCTGTTTGGTAGCTTAAATCCTTTAGGATGTTTAGGCTATGTTTCGCTAATCTGAGGGATTCGGGCATGTCCGAGGGATGCCGGCGAAGATGTCCCAATTTTCCGGCGAATTCGTGCAATGCTGGCGCCAACTTCGGGTTCAAGCGTGCTACGATGGAAGCCGTCTTTGTTTGGTCCGTTGGGTGGACCTGAAATTTTATTATCTCGCTCGCTGGTTTGAAGGAGGTGGACTTGGATCTTTTATCAAGTATCACATCGCCCCATTTACCGTGAGAGCACCTGTTGCGTGAGTTCCTCTGCCGCTAAGGCTTGGATAGTGCCTCGAGGGCTAGTGCGGCTGTCTTGTTTTCGCGCGGAGTGCCATATCCGGATCACTAACGAGAGTGATTATTCCATTTGGGCCTGCATTTTGAGCTTCATGTACCCGTAATGAGGTATTGCTTGAAAAATTGTGAATGCCTCTCGTCCTAATATGGCGTGACAGCCGCTGTTGAACGGGGCCACCTGGAACGTGACTTCTTCAGATCTGTAATTGTCCGGAGAGCCGAACACCACATCGAGTGTGATTTTTCCGCAGCGCGCTTCCGGATAGGGATTATTCCTCTGAAGGTTGTCTTGCCGCTCAATACGGCCCAATCGATTTCCATTTTCCGCAGGGTTTCCTCATAAATGAGGTTTAGTCATTGCCGCCGTCCATGAGGACTTTTGTCATCGAAAGCCGCCCACTATGGGACTAAGTACCGGTCTTGGCCGGGCTCGTAGTTCGAGATGTGGGCTCGTCATTTGGCGCCAAGGTAATAGCTGTGTCACCCATGGATTTTTGTTGCTACTTGGTAGACTTGGCGAGTTCATGGACTATTCGTTTTGCATATTATTTGATGCGAAAGTCTCAAAGACTATTGATACCGTCTTGGTATTGTTGGAGTGGTTTCGGAGCTAGAAGCTCTTCGCCACTTTTGGCCACCGTAGTAATATCCAACATGCTCGAAGGCTATGTGTTGGGACGGCTCCTCTCGCACTATGAAGTTTACAGGTCCATTGAGCCATCCCTCGAAAGAGTTCCGTTTCCCTTGCTGGGTTTTTGCTTTTTTGTTTTTGCATCTGGGGCCTCATTGTAAGGCACCCTTTTACCGCGGACTGGGTTTGGGGCCGGATTATCCCAAAATTGGTTTTCAGTTTTCCGGAAACTCTCCATCGCGCAGTACTTTCACACTATGGACGCCAGATCGGTAAAACGCGTAATCTTGCGACGATCAATGGCGTTCAGTATTCCCTTGTCCGTGCAGTTATTGCAGAAAATCGAAATTGCGTTTTCCTCTCGGCAGTCCTTTATCCTGTCCATAACCAGGAGGAATCTGGCCCAGTAATGATGTACTGTTTCTGAAGGCTCTTGCCGAATTAGAGATAGGTCGCATATGTCTGGGCGGGTGGGTGGAATAAAATCCGGATCCCTGCCCATCTTTGGGCTTAAAGGCCGAGGGACTTCCGAATTTGGAAGCTTGATTTGCTGGAGACAGCCCAGCGAGTCCGGAGCGACGCATGATTTTAGGTTCAATGCTCGATCAAAGTCCGTCCCTCCGCGGGAATCCGGCATAGAGGGTTCGGGAATCCGGACACGGATTGTTTTCATCCTGGCAAAGAATTGCCGAGTTGTTCTTCCACCACCTCGGCGTGGTGGGTAGCCTCGGGACAGTTAATCTCTCTCAGATCAGTTTTAAGCCCGATCTGATTGTAGTCCGTAGCGACTCCCAGGGCGGCGATGCGATCCAAGAGCTCGTTAACAGACAAGAGCTCAATTGGATCTAACTGTTTGGCAGCTTTAGGGCCGACGCGAAGATTGCTTCCGACGACTTGAGAAGTCATTGCCGAAGCGGCGGCCGGACAGGCGGTCATAAGAAAACCACCAAGCCGGATTTATAGACCGGCGGCCAAGGCCCCTCCGGCGAAAACACCGTCTTTGAAGAAGGGTAAAGGCATCCGCTCTATCGGCGACGACACAGAGGAACTCTCAATGAAAGCACCAATGTCGGTGTCAAACGGCGGATCTCGGGTAGGGGGTCCCGAATGCGTCTAGGCGGATGGTAACAGGAGACGAGGGACACAATGTTTTTACCTGTGTTGGGCCCTCTCGATGGAGGTAAAACCCCACGCCCCGCTTGATTAATATTGATGATATGGGTAGTACAAGAGTAGATCTACGACGAGATCAAGGAGGCTAAACCCTAGAAGCTAGCCTATGGTATGATTGTTGAGATGTAATGTTAGCCCTATGGACTAAGGCCCTCGGTTTATATAGACACCGGAGAGGCTAGGGTTACTGAGTCGGTTACAATGGTAGGAGATCTACATATCCAGATTGCCAAGCTTGCCTTCCACGCCAAGGAAAGTACCTTGGGACACGAGCCGGAGTCTTCAATCTTCTATCTTCGTAGTCTGGGAGTCCGGTGGATATTGATAGTCCGGCTGTCCGGACACCCCCTAGTCCAGGACCCCTCAATGGGGAAAATGCTCGGATGCATGAGACGAACACATATGCAAAATGAGATGCACATGATGACATGATATGAAATGCAGGTGATGACATGGCAAAATGCAACAGGCAAGCACATGACATGGCAATGACGGCGAATAACTGGCAGACACCTGGCGCATCGTATCCGGGGCGTTACAACACTCCTCCACTAACAAGAGATCTCGTCCCGAGATCTTAGGTCCGAGACGGAAGGGAAAAGGAATGAGGTGAAACAAGAACTCAAGAGAAGAAGTAAAGAATCGAGAGCACTCGAGAAGAAGAGAGGAACTGCGAGAATTTCGAGAATCGAAAGATCACGGAATCAGATAGACTATGAAACGGCTCGTTCTAACCGGAGTGGTTAAAATGAGAAAAGAAACGGATAAGACTGAAAGAATTTAGGCAGCACTTCGGCTGAAACATGGGGGAATAGAACACGAGCTTGAGAGGATGGAATGATACTTGATGAACTCTTGAGGAATGAATTAAATCATGAAGAACCACCATGAAGAACTCCGGTAACAAAAGAATGACGAGATAAAATAAAGGATGAAAGAATAAGATGAGCCTTGCGATGATTTAGATGGTGGTTCCGACGAAATAGCCGAGGAAAATTGAACTCCGGAAAAGAAAAGATGAAAACACTTGGAACTAGAATTTATTCCTCAAGAGCGAACTCTGAAGAAAGGAATTAATCACCTGGATGAAATAAGAATAAGATTTATTGTATGCTTATCCGTCATCAAATTAAATTGATGACAAGCAATGGATTTTGCATACTACTTATTCTTCTTGAAAAAGGATTGAGAAGTGACATATCGCAAACTTGAGAAGGTCTTCATGAACCACCGGTAGGATTCAAAAGAACGAATGGATAAATATGATAAATAAGGAAAAGAATCTTGAACGAACCACCGTAAGAATTTAAAATGACTGATGAAAGAGAATGAATCACCAGGAAGAATTAGAAGAACAAATATGCTTGAGGGGATTTTGATGCAAAAGAACGAAGAGATCGCGAACTGATTGAAGAATACTTGAACGAAGCACCGGGATGATTAGAGAACAATAACTGGAATGATGGACTCCGGTAAAAAGAAACGGGAAAACAACTTCTGACATACTCCGGATGGTTAAGAAAAGAATATCGAACAAATGGAATAATTCGAGAGGATAATATGAAGCTAGCACCACGGAACTCCGGGAGAACGGACACGATTTAACAGAAATCTTCTTCGATCTTCAAATGATGACGAGAAACACCACCAAAATTACTGAGATACTCCGGGAGAATGGAAAGCGAAGGGGTTGACCCAATAATGAAAATGATTTGAAAACGATCTTGGAAAAGGCATGTGACTGATGAAATTCATTCTTACGTCACACTTGAAAAGAATTTGGGAATAGCTCCAGAATAATTAGAAGAGTCAGGTAAGATCCTGGGAAAAGACCTGTGGGTTAGGGCCCACTGAAGAGAAAAATACGGTTGGAAAGGATTGTTGAACAGGAAGATGATGCACCAGAACAATTGAAATATTTGAATGAGGTAACAACCTCGAAATAATTGAAACACAGACGAATCTCCTGAGATGTCTTGAGCACTCCGGAAGGATAAACTGGCAAGAGGCGAACGAGCAGGGAAAACACTTGAGCCGAGGGAAAGAATATAATCACTACCGAAAAAATTGAATTGAATCCATCGGAAAAGAAAAGAGATGAAGAATGACGAACGAGACGACAATTCACCGGTTGAAAAAATTGACGAAAGACTGAAGAGGTTCCGCACGAATGAGATTGAAGTTCGAGAGAGAGTCAGACTCCGGGAAGAAAAAAAAGGTTGGGAGGGCGGGAAAAACAAAGACAACTTGGAAGGAGAAATCGACGAATATCTTGAAGAGAAATCACCGGTTGAAATCATTGAAGAAAGAAAACAACGACTTCGCACGAGTAGGATGGATACTCGATTACGGGCTTCGGTTCCGAGAAGAAAAGGGGTGGGCGGGTGGGAATAAGAAAACAACTGAGGATTGAACTCAAAGATGAAGAGGCTCGAGTCAAATTGACGAGAAATGCATCGGATGAAAAGAGGATGGACAACTCACGAAACTAACCACGTGATCCTAAAGAAAAATTTGAAACGGGAAGAGGAGTAATTCAAAACACCTACGTCAAAATTCCTCACCAGAGCGATGAAGGACTGAGGAGTAAAAAGAATTCCTACTCTCCGATATAACTAGACTCCGAAAACAGTTTTCTTCTAGACTCGACAATGGCCAAACTACACGATCAATCAAGGGGGCTCCTAGGGTCGGTCGAGGCTCTGATACCAACTTGTCACGCCCAATATGCGACCCTATCCAAAAGGAACTTGAAGGTCCCACCAAGGATAGACCCGCATATTGGAACGCTTTTGCAAGGTGGATATCATTACATCAACAATACATAAATAGTTGGGGATGCATACAAGAGGCATACAATGCCACATGAATACAACAATACAACATACAAGAACGAGATCCGACTACGGATGAATCATAAACAGAAACTCAAACAATATCCACCCTGCTAGCCCAGGCTGCCGACCTGGAACCTATCCCCTGATCGAAGAAGAAGCAGAAGAAGAACTCAACGCAAGCAAGCATTGCTCTCGCGTCATGATCATCGCATAACCTGTACTGCAAATGTTGTTGTAGTAATCTGGAGCCACGAGGACTCAGCAATCCCATTACCATGGGTATCAAGACTAGCAAAGCTTAATGGGAAAGGAAGGGGTAAAGTGGTGAGGTTGCAGCAGCGGCTAAGCAAGATATGGTGGCTGACATACGCAAATGAGAGCGAGAAGAGAAACAAAGGAACGGTCGTCAACTAGTAATGATCAAGAGGTGATCCTGAACTCCTACTTACGTCAAACATAACCCAGAAACCGTGTTCACTTCCCGGACTCCGCCGAGAAGAGACCATCACGGCTACACACGTGGTTGATGTGTTTTAAATTCGAATCTGGTGTCAAGTTATCTACAACCGGACATTAACAAATTCCCATCTGCCACATAACCGCGGGCACGGCTCTCGAAAGTTTAAAACCCTGCAGGGGTGTCCCAACTTAGCCCATGACAAGCTCTCGTGATCAACGAAGGAATAGACCTTCTCCCAAGAAGACCCGATCAGTCTCGGAATCCCGGTTTACAAGACATTTCGACAATGGTAAAACAAGACCAGCAAAGCCGCCCGGATGTGCTGACAAATCCTGATAGGAGCTGCACATATCTCGTTCTCAGGGCACACCGGATTGTCCAAACTTCCGGTAGGCGAGCCCAGAGTTACCCTGTGGCCACCGCGGTCGACGATTTGGACCAACACTCACAACGAGCACCGCCCGGGGTGGGGGTAAATAAAGATGACCCTCGCCCTCCGAAACCCAAGGGAAAAAGGGCTAGGTGAGGCAAATGGTAAAACCAAGGTTGGGCCTTTTTGGACAAGTTTTATTCAAAGCGAACCGTCGGGGGTCCCATAAATCACCCGACCGCGTTAGGAACGCAAAATCCGGGAACATAACACCGGTATGACGAAAACTAGGGCGGCAAGAGTGGAACAAAACACCAGGCATAAGGCCAAGCCTACCAAATATATAGATGCATTAATAATATAAGAGATATTGTGATATCCCAACCAAAATCCTGTCCACCATGGAGAAATCTTCAACTTCACCTGCAACTAGTAACGCTATAAGAGGGCTGAGCAAAGCGGTAACATGGCCAAGCAATGGTTCTCTAGGAAGGGTGTCAAAGGTTAGAGGTTCATGGCAATTTGGGAGGCTTGATGAACAAAAGATAGGTAACACAGCATAGCGATAGAACGAAGCAACTAGCATAGCAATGATAGTAGTGAGATCCAGGGTAGCGGTCATCTTGCCTGAAATCCCGCAAGGAAGAAGAACGAGTCCATGAAGAAGATGAAGCCACGAAGACGAACCACACATAGACGAACGAATCCTCACGATCGCAACGAAACGGGAACTATCGAGAAGAAGCACACAACATGGTAAACACACCTCACATGAACAAGACATGATGCACAACAAGCATGATGCATGACAAAGCTACATGAGGCTACTCATGGCAAGAGATGATGCAAACAAGAACAACACATCAAGGCAAGTTTAAATGAGGCCGGGAACAACATATAACAATTCCGGTAAGTCCTCATATGCAAATTTCGAAATTGGTCCAGATCTGAACAAACCTTATGTTCAAGTTGTTAAACAGCAAGTTAAAGAGCACCAAAAGGATCTACACGAAATTCTAGTCAAGTTACATATAAAGTTCATTAGATTCGGAGCTACGGCCTAGAAGATATGAGCAAAACAAGTTAAACATGGCATTGATGCAAAATGCATACAAACATCAAACAAACACACCAAAACAAGAATGCAACATGATAATATGGCACTACATGCAAAATCAAGCAAGTATCATATAGAGCACACTCAAAACGGAGCAACGGTGCAACACATACACTCTATACAAGTTATAGCAACAATCTGTCCAAAACAGCAACTAGGCATCTTGCAAGCACCAAATCAACATGCTACAACACCCCAACATAAGAACAAAAGGCATGAGCATGATGTACAGGTAAAGGACAACAAAACATGAACACTGAGCTATCTCCAGAAACAACTAGAACATGCTCAAAAGGACATGGGAATATTGCAAATAATAACAGTTCCAGACTTTAGCAGAAATAACATCAGGTTGCAATGTTTAGAGCCACCAAACAACATATTACAGGAACTTAACATGGCAAACAAAGGCATGGCATGATACTACTAAATGCATAGAACAAAAGTCCCTTACTGACCATGAGCCAAAAAGGATTAGAAAATATGATGGCACCCATGTAAACATGGCAAGTTATATGACAGATTCATACATGGCAGGAACAACAATAAGTAGGCATGTTGGTGAGCTTGAATCACTCACCACAGAGCAATACATGACATCGCAAGGCAACCAACAGTAATAAGACATGTTTATGAAGCTAAGCATGGCAAGAGAAAGTTCATAGGGTGCATGGATCACTAGCAAACTATCATGGAAACATTGAACTTAATGTTAACAGGCTGACAGCAACATTTTCAAGCAACTTTAGAGCAAGATTACAACAAGCTACAACAACCTATAAATGCAACCAGGGGCATGGATGGATATAGGATGACATGTAGATCAAAACATGTTTATAGAACATCTCCATATTATGCATAGAATGATTAGTAGCAACATGTTTACATAGCAACAAAATATAACAGAATCTGTCAGGAAAACAGCAACAGCAACTACCCTACTTAGCAAGCTTGATACACTCAGCACACAACTCACAAAAATACATGGTTGGCACCCCTAGAAAGATGGCATAGCATATATCAACATACATGTAGACATCAACCTCATAGGATGTACACATCAATCATGGCAAAAATGACAAATGAGCAAGTTATAACAGTTTCAGCAGATTAACATCAACATGAACTCTTCCAACAGCATTTCGGGCATCAAGATGACCTCAAATGAACATGATGCAATTGAATGAAATAATGTACTCATCGAGGCGAACAATTTGACATATTACACGCACGAAACGGAGCTACGAATACGGAGATACAGCAGGTCAAACATGGCATGATAATGACAAAAATCTGGGACTTGGTGGAATTTTACCCCGGGGAAACGTGGACGGAGGGGTTCCGGGACAGAGAGGTACGGGATGGGCGTGCCGTTTGGTTCACGTCCTGGTGGATCTGGTCCACCCGGACCGGATCTGGCCGGAGTTGACTCCGCGGCGACTTCGCGGCGCGAGAAAGCGGGATTCGGGTCTCTTCCCGGATTGGCCGGGGCGGGGCGCTGGTCGGCGCGGAAGACCGGGCGACACGGGCGCGCAGAGGGCGCATGATGGCAGCGCGCCCGGCGAAAGCACCGGCGGTGAGGCCGGGAGGCGGGCGGCGGCGGCCGCGGCGCGATCGGCGACGGGGCCGCGTTCGGAGGATGGCGGCGGAGCGGGCGGGCGGCGCAACCGGCGCCAGGCGGCGGGAGGCTGCGGAGGCGCAGCAGGCGGCGACGCTGGCCGGGCGGCGGACGGCGGGCGGAACACGGGCGGCCGCGGCGGCGGTTCCGGCAGCGGCGGGAGGCGGCGGGCTCTGCTTCGGCGGCGGCGGCGCGGATCGGGCCCTTCGGGCCCGCGATGGGCTCCATGGGCTGCGGCGAGGTGGGCGTGGGGCGCCATGTGGCACGGGTGGTTGGAGGAGGCGCGCGGCGGGGTGACGTGGCAGCGTGCCATTGGCCGGCGCGACGTGTCCGGCGGCGCGAGGAGGACGACGCTAGGGTTTGATCTGCGGGATTTTCGGGGAGAGCATATATATATAGGTAGAGGGAGCTAGGAGACTCCAAATGGGGTGCGGTTTTAGGCCACGCGATCGTGATTGAACGACCGAGAGCATGGAGGGGAGTTAGATGGGTTTTGGGCCTCTTTGGAAGGGGTGTTGGGCTGCACACAAAAGAGGGCTTTACGGTTACCCGGTTAACCGTTGGAGTATTAAACGACCTCCAAATGACACGAAACTTGATAGGCAGTCTACCGGTGCTATACCAAGGCCGCTTGGCAAACCTCGGGCCATTCCGAGAAGGTTTAACACCCGCACACGAAAAGAGGTAAAAGAGGGCACCGGGGAACATGGGAGTGCCAGATTGCAAAACGGACAACGGGGAAAATGCTCGGATGCATGAGACGAACACGTATGCAAAATGAGATGCACATGATGACATGATATGAAATGCAGATGATGACATGGCAAAATGCAACACGCAAGCACATGACATGGCAATGACGGCGAATAACTGGCAGACACCTGGCGCATCGAATCCGGGGCGTTACAGGAACCCATGGTTCTCTTTCTTTTCCATGCTTTCTAGAAACAAAGTCTCTCTTATCATATCGTTTATTTTTTGGTTGTGGGTTATCAAGATCAACAACAGGTTCTATCTCAGCATCATTATCTGGCTCTTTAGTATTGTTTGGTTGTGTATCTTCATGAACATCATCATTATCATTTTCATTATCACTAGGTGAATGTTCATTACCAGAGTTTCAACATTAGAGATAGAGACATCATTGTTATCTTCAGAAGGTTTTTCAATTTTAGGTTCACTAGAGGTATGCAAAGTCCTATCATCTTTCTTTTTCTTTTTAGAAGGATTGAGTGCCTCAGTGTTAATTCTTTGAGAGTCTTGTTCAATTCTATTAAAGTGTCCCTCAGGATAGAGTGGTTCCTGAGCCATTTTGCCTCCTCTAGTTGCTACTCTAACAGGAAAATCATTCATATTCATTTCAATAAGCAATTCTCTTTGAGATTGAGCAACTTGTTCTAACTGGGTTTGGACCATAGAGGCATGTTTTCCTACACCTCTAACATCATTAGTGATTCTAAATAACAAGTCACTCAAGTGAGCAATCATATCCAAATTTTGTTTTCATTGTTTCATAACATTTGCATTGAAGTGATCTTGTTTCATAACATAATTATCAAATTCATAAAGGCATTGACTAGGATGTTTATTGTAAGGGATGTCACCTTCATCAAACTTTAATGAAGAATTTACCTCTACCACCTGTGGTGGTGTATCAACTCTGTGTATTCACTACTACAGGATGCTGCTAACGAAACACTATGATCAGATACCCTTTGATGAAACTGTGTGCGATGCATTAATCGCAAATGGGAAAGTAAAAAAACCATCAAAAAAGATGCAAAATGTTTGCGATGGCGGATACATCTAACACGGTTCAGATTTTACTTGCGTGTGCGATGCTGGGCATACGGTTATTTGCGATTAGATAGAACAACAGAAACAGACAGCCATATCAATGTGTGTGTGATATATGACATACAGTTCGCTCCGTTGAATTGTTTGCTATTAGGAATGCAACAGAAACGATCAGTCAAATCAAGGTGTGCGCGATATATGGCATATGGTTCACTCGGACGAACTGTTTTCAACTTGGGAAGGGAACATAAATGGTTCAGCTTAACAAGATGTGTGTGATACACGGCGAACGACCCACGTATAACATCGACGGTTACTATAGTTAATTCGTGTGTGATTCTGTTTGTACAAAAAAATTTGAAAAATGCAAACTAGTTGCTTCCGGTGGTTAGGAGTATCGCACACGGTGCGTCTGCGAGTACTCGCGTGTGATGATTAGTAAGTTACACATATGTTTCCTTATGTTAACACATGTGTGATAAATAACACGTGGCACCGCATACGGTATTCGGGTTGTGTGTGTGCTCCACTTAGTCTTCCTGCTGCTTAACACTACTAGGGAAAACCTTATACATAGAATCTTAACGACAGCGTGGTTCAGGGGGCGACGCTACTGCTAATTAGCAGTAGGGCGGCTCAGTGGAACCACGCTGCTACTAAAATCAACCGGCAGTTCCTGCCACCCTAGGTTTAGCAGTAGCACGGTCTTTCTAACCGCACTAGTGATAAAGTTATAGTACTAGCGCGCTTTTTTGGGTGCCGGTACTACTAATTTTGAAACTGGCCACATGGGCGGGCCCCTCTTAGCAGTAGCACGTGTGCCATAGGCCCACTGCTGCAATGTTATTAGCAGTAGCGCAGTTTACGACTAGGGCTACTGCTTGCTAAGCCGCAGCATATACCACCTTTTCCCTCCCCCTCCCCTCCCCCATCCTCTCTTCCTCACTTTCCCCTACCTCCCACCTCCTCTCTCCCTCACTTTGCTTCTTCCTCACTACTTCTCCCCCCATTACTCTCCTTCTTCTACCTACCTCAGTATTGGCACAAACTTGACACACCTAATTGCCTTGATCAAATGCATATCTGTAAGAATGTCCTTGAGAGCTTGCTCGCGACACTGATGAACATGCCAAATAAGACCAAGGATGGGCCGAAGGCAAGAAAAGACTTGCATGATTTGGAAATCAGGGAAGATCTGCACATGCCGCCTCGGAAAAATTCAGACAAGACAGAGACGGAGACAGGGGCGCAGGAGAAGAAGGGCAAAAAAGTAAAGGAAGAGGATTATTGCCCCCCTTATTGCTTCACCTTAAGTCCGGCTGAGATCGATCAATTCTTTAAGTGCCTTACCGGAGTCAAGGTTAGTTCCGGTTACTGTGGCAAAATAAGCAGATATCTAGACACGAACAAGAAAAGGTTCAGCGGGATGAAGTCCCATGACTTCATGTGATGATGATGCAGATACTACCTGTTTCCCTTAGAGGGATAATGGACAAGCACGTCCGTGACATGCTTATTGGTCTCTGCAAGTTTTTCGACGTCATCTCTCGAAAGTCGATTAGTGTGAAGTAGCTCCGAAGGCTACATGAAGAGATCGTTGTGATACTGAATGAGCTTGAAATGTACTTCCCACCCGCGTTCCTTGACGTCATGGTGCATCTGTGTGTCCATATTGTGGATGACATAATAGACTTGGGGTCGTCATTCCTGCACAACATGATGCCGTTTGAGAGGATGAATGGGATCATCAAAGGATTCGTTTGTAACATGTCCCGTCTGGATGGAAGCATCGTCCCGGGCTATCTAACACAAGAGCGCATCTCTTTCTGCGAGAATTTTCTATATGGCACGGAGAAGCCGCCCGGTGTTGGTGTTGGTTTGCCCGTTAACAAGCACGATGGGAGGCTCGAAGGAGAAGGTCACTCCAACGGTCGCAGGGAACTGCACGTGGCATACTCAGATTGATGCAATGACTTTGACAGAGCAAACTTGGTAGTGCTACAACACCTAGACGAGGTAGATCCTTTCGTGGCACTACACAAAGAAATTATTGCAAAGAAGTATCATGACCGGGAGGTATACAAGACGGACGCCGAAGTTACTAGAGAGCACAACTCCACTTTCCTGCATTGGTTCAAAGAGCATATTATTGCTAATCCCTCGGAAGAGGGCTCGAAGGATGGATTGCTCATATACGCCTTCGCACATGGCCCCTCGCTGAACCTTATCACCTATCAGGCATACGATATCAACGGATACACGTTCTACACGGAGGCCAAAGATATGGATAGTGATGATCAGAACTCAGGGGTGACGATGGAATGCATGACCGGCAGCGACAACGGCGCAACTTAGAGATTTTACGGAAGGGTCTAGGAGATCTGGGAGCTTGACTACTCTGGACTGCACAAGGCGACAACATTTCATGTCAGATGGGCTAAGAATGTCGAAAGAGAAAACCGGTATTTCACTACCATGACTATACCCGACGCCAAGAGCGCTACCGTGAACGCTATCGCAAAAAACAAGCCATGGGTACACGCTAAATATGTGACACAATGCTTCTTCATAACCAACCCATGCAATCCCAGCCGTGTTGTCGTGAGGAGAGGCAAAAGGAACATCATTGGAATGTATGGAGTCGCCAACGAGGAAGACTACAAACAGTACAACAACCCAATGAGGGAAGATGACGATGATGATGAAGTATAAGTTAAAACAAGAATCAATATACATTACCTAAGAAAGATTGTACTCCATGGAAAAGGAAAAGTCGCAATGAGGGGATCAATCATTCTTCAACGAACAAGTAGGGAAAGAAGCTCACTCAAAAACGAAAACGTCAACGCTGAGGAACCGTACGTTATCGGTCAAATGATGTAATATATATGTTCCTATTTAGTGTACACACTTGGCCATTCTGCATGGTCAAATGATGTAATATATATGTTCCTATTTTGTATACATACTTAACCATCAAATGATGCAATATATATCACCAGAGTTATATACATTGTATCACCTTCCCTTCATTCACCGATCTCGGAAAAAAGGAAAAGAAAAGAAAAGAAAAGGTAGAGAAAATAAAATAGAAGAAACAAATAGGAAAACTGCTATAACTGGTTATAGCAGTAGTGCTTTTCTGAAAAAGAGCTATAGCTAGTCAAGGTAGCAGTAGCGCTTTCTGTACAGAAACGCTATAGCTACGTGTAATAGCAGCAACGCTTTTTGTATAAAAACACTATAGCTACCTGTAACAGCAGTAGCGCTTTCTGTATAAAAGTGCTATTGCTAACTTAGCTATAGCGCGTTTGTCCGAAACGCGCTACTGGTACCTCGACTTAACCCCCAAAATCCTCACTCTCTCTACTTCTTCCCGCCTCTGCTATTCCCCCAAATCCCCACACTCTCTTCCCCCATGTCGGCGTCCTGGACTTGGGGGTATCCAATCCTGCCTGCCTGCAGCCCACCGCGTGGCTTCGTCGACGGCCTGGTACGACCCAGCTTCAACACCAACACCGCAAGACCCTCGCGAGGGGCCAAGCCTCGTGAGGCGGACAACACCAAGACCCCCAAAGGAGTTGGCCTCCTCAGGAGGGCTCCTGAGGCGCGGAGAGTTCTATGCAGCTACCTCATGAGGCCCAGCTGATGTGAGCCATGACGACCAAGGCCAGGCGGGTGCAGAGCGCAAGTTTCCTCTTTGGTGCAAGGGAAGCAAGCCGCAGGCACGGAGTCCCGAGGAATCAGCCGAAGGTTTCCATTCTGGTGCAACAAGACCAAGACCGCCAGGACGGCAGGACGGAGGTCATCACCGAGCCCACCGCAGCGTCACGACAAGAGGCTTTTCGCAGGCGAAGACTACTTTTGTCAGGATAGACTGTACTACCTGTCCCCTTTCAAATCCCGCCGTTGTGGAGTCCCTTCCCGCTCATATTTGGGAAGAGGACCAAGGCCACTATAGATAGGACTAGCCACCACCACGGGATGGGGGCCCTGAAATCAGAACAAGTAGAACACCACACCAGCTCAAGAACACCTCACCTCCTGAGGCTTGTTCATCCACTGTACTAGTTCATCCATAGTCCCTCGAGGCAACCCACCACACCACACTGGATTATGGTATTACACCACAACGATGGCCCGAACCAGTATAAATCTCTGTGTCTTTGTGCTTCTCGAGCTCGACGCGCTAGGCTAGGGAGGATCGCCAGTAGGTAGGCTGGACAGGTTGAGATCTCCGCACACACCCCAGAGTTCAAACCTCTCAAGGGTTGCCGGATCCCGAAATCCGACATTTGGCGCGCCAGGTAGGGGTGCGTCAGAATGTTCTTCCTCGACCTCTAGATCGTGCCACTGACCCCCATGGCGGGCGCTCCTCCGACGGCTTCGTCGACACGCATTCCTGGAGAAGCACCGGGGCTGCGCTACTTCACCTTCTCCCTGCGGCAGGTGCATTGACCGCCCAAGTTCAGACCGGAGATGCCGCCACGCTACGCCAGTGCGGTAGATCCAGGCCCCTTTCTTCAGGCATACGAGGAAGCAGTTTGGGCGGCTGGTGGATATGACAAGGTGAAGTCCAACTGGTTCCCAATGGCCCTCGTAGGTGCACCGCGTGCCTGGTTGCTCAACCTGCCGGCATCTTCCGTGGCCTCTTGGGAGGAGCTGCGTGATACGTCCATTTTGCATCATGCTTTTATATCAATATTTATTGCATTATGGGATGTTATTACACATTATATATTAATATTTATGGCTATTCTCTTTTATTTTTACAAGGTTTACCATGAAGAGGGGGAATGCCGGCAGCTGGAATTCTGGCTGGAAAAGGAGCAAACATTGGAAACCTATTCCGCACTGCTCAAAAAATCTAGAAACTCCACAGAACTTATTTTTGGAATTAATAAGAATTATGAGCGAAAGAAACACCTGAGGGGGCCCACACCCTGGCCAGGAGGGTGGGGGGCGCGCCCCTTGTCTCCTGGTCCCCCTGGTGGCCCTCCGGTGTCCATCTTCTGCTATATGAAGGCTTTTACCCTGGAAAAAATCGTGGACAAGCTTACGGGACGAAACTCCGCCGCCACGAGGCGGAACCTTGGCGGAACCAATCTAGGGCTCCAGCGGAGCTGTTCTGCTGGGGACACTTCCCTCCGGGAGGGGGAAATCATCACCATCGTCATCACCAACGATCCTCTCATCGGGAGGGGGTCAATCTCCATCAACATCTTCACCAGCACCATCTCCTCTCAAAACCCTAGTTCATCTCTTGTATCCAATCTTGTATCCAAACCACAAATTGGTACCTGTGGGTTGCTAGTAGTGTTGATTACTCCTTATAGTTGATGCTAATTGGTTTACTTGGTGGAAGATCATATATTCAGATCCTTAATGCATATTATTACTCCTCTGATTATGAACATTAATATGCTTTGTGAGTAGTTACGTTTGTTCCTGAGGACATGGGTGAAGTCTTGCTATTACTAGTCATGTGAATTTGGTATTCGTTCGATATTTTGATGAGATATATGTTGTCTTTTCCTCTAGTGGTGTTATGTGAACGTCGACTACATGACACTTCACCATTATTTGGGCCTAGAGGAAGGCATTGGGAAGTAATAAGTAGATGATGGGTTGCTAGAGTGACAGAAGCTTAAACCCTAGCTTATGCGTTGCTTCGTAAGGGGCTGATTTGGATCCATATGTTTAATGCTGTGGTTAGGTTTACCTTAATACTTCTTTTGTAGTTGCGGATGCTTGCAATAGGGGTTAATCATAAGTGGGATGCTTTTCCAAGTAAGGGCAGTACCCAAGCACCGGTCCACCCACATATCAAATTATCAAAGTACCGAACGCAAATCATATGAGCGTGATGAAAACTAGCTTGACGATAATTCCCATGTGTCCTCGGGAGCTCCTTTCTCATTATAACAAATTGTCCAGGCTTATCCTTCATCACAAAAAGGATTGGGCCACCTTGCCGCACTTTCTTTACTTTCATTGCTTGTTACTCGTTACAATTTATCTTATCACAAAACTATCTGTTACTTACAATTTCAGTGCTTGCAGAGAAAACCTTACTGAAAACCGCTTATCATTTCCTTCTACTCCTCGTTGGGTTCGACACTCTTACTTATCGAAAGGACTATGATAGATCCCCTACACTTGTGGGTCATCAAGACTCTTTTCTGGCACCGTTGCCGGGGAGTGTAGCGCTTTTGGTGAGTGGAACTTGGTAAGGAAACATTTATATAGTGTGCTGAAATTTTCGGTTACTTGTCACTATGGAAACTAATCCTTTGAGGGGCTTGTTCGGGGTATCTTCACCTCGACCATAAGAGCAAATAGTTGCTCCTCAACCTACTGAACTTATTGAAAATATTTACTTTGAGATTCCTTCGGGTATGATAGAGAAACTGCTAGCTAATCCATTTGCAGGAGATGGAACATTGCATCCCGATTTACACCTTATCTTTGTGGATGAAGTTTGTGGATTATTTAAGCTTGCAGGTATTCCCGATGATGTTGTTAAAAGGAAGGTCTTCCCTTTATCTTTGAAGGGAGATGCATTGACATGGTATAGGCTATGTGATGATATGGGATCTTGGAATTATAAACGATTGAAGTTGGAATTTCACCATAAGTTCTATCCTATGCATCTTGTTCATCATGATCGTAATTACATATATAATTTCTGGCCTCGCGAAGGAGAAAGCATCTCTCAAGCTTGGGGGATGCTTAAGTCAATGTTATATTCATGCCCCAATCATGAGCTCTCCAGAGAAATGATTATTCAAAATTTTTATGCTCAGCTTTCTCTCAATGATCGCAACATGCTCGATACTTCCTGTGTTGGTTCTTATATGCTGAAGACTATTGAATTCAAATGGGACTTATTGGAAAGAATTAAATGCAACTCTGAAGATTGGGGTTTCGATGCTGGTAAGGAGTCAGGTATGACACCTAAGTTTGATTGTGTTAAATCTTTTATGGATACCGATACTTTCCGTGGATTTAGCACTAAATATGGACTTGACTCTGAGATAGTAGCTTCTTTCTATGAATCTTTTGCTACTCACGTTGATCTCCCTAAGGAGAAGTGGTTTAAATATAATCCTCCCATTGAAGTAAAAGTAGTTGCACCTATTACAGTTGAAGAAAAGACTTTCACCTATAGTGATCCTATTGTTCCTACTACTTATGTTGAGAAACCTCCTTTTCCTGTTAGGATAAAGGATCATGCTAAAAATTTGACTGTTGTTCGCAATATTAATACTAGGACTTATACACTTCCTGAGCAAATCAAAGTTGAACCTAGTATTGCTATGGTTAAAGATCTCTTGGATGATGATTTAGATGGGCATGCTATTTATTTCTGTGGTGAGACTGCTAATATTGTTAGACTAGATACTAAGATACATAGACCCGTGGTAGGCATGCCTGTTATTTCTATTAAAATAGGAGATCATTGTTATAATGGTTTACGTGATATGGGTGCTAGTGCTAGTGCAATACCCTATGACTTATATAAAGAAATTAAGCATGACATTGCACCTGCTAAAATAGAAGACATTGATGTTACTATTAAGCTTGCTAATAGGGACACCATCAAACCAGTTGGGATAGTTAGAGATGTTGAAGTCTTGTGTGGGAAGGTTAAATATCCTGCTGAGTTTCTTGTTCTTGGTTCCCACAAGATGATTTTTGTCCCATTATTTTTGGTAGACCCTTCTTGAATACAGTTAATGCTAGGATTGATTGTGAAAAGGATACTGTTACAATTGGCTTAGAGTGTATGTCTCATGAGTTTAATTTTGCTAAGTTTTGTAGACAACCTCGTGATAGAGAATTACCTAGTAAGGATGAGATTATTGGTCTTGCTTCCATTGCCGTGCCTCCTACTGATCCGTTAGAACAATATTTGCTAGACCATGAAAATGATATGTTTATGAAGGAAAGAAGGGAAATAGATGAAGTGTTCCTTAAACAGGAACCTATGCTGAAACACAACCTTCCCGTTGAAATTCTTGGGGATCCCCCTCCACCCAAGGGTGATCCCGTGTTTGAACTCAAACCATTACCTGATAATCTTAAGTATGCTTATTTTGATGAGAAGAAAATATATCCTGTTATTATTAGTGCTAACCTTTCAGAGCAAGAAGAAGAAAGATTATTGAAAACTCTAAAGAAGCACCGTGCTGCTATTGGATATACTCTGGATGATCTCAAGGGCATTAGTCCCACGTTATGCCAACACAAAATTAATTTGGAGGACAATGCCAAACCAGTTAGAGATCCTCAACGACGACTGAATCCCAAGATGAAAAAGTGGTAAGAAAGGAGATACTAAAGCTCCTTGAGGCAGGTATAATTTGTCCCGTTGTTGATAGTGATTGGGTAAGCCCTGTCCATTGTGTTCCTAAAAAGGGAGGTATTACCGTTGTTCCTAATGATAAAGATGAATTTATCCTGCAAAGAATTATTACAGGTTATAGGATGGTAATTGATTTCCATAAATTAAATAAAGCTACTAAGAAAGACCATTACCCTTTACCTTTTATTGATCAAATGCTAAAAAGACTATCCAAACACACACATTTTTGCTTTCTAGATGGTTATTCTGGTTTCTCGTAGATACTTGTGTCAACGAAGGATCAATCTAAAACTACTTTTACTTGCCCTTTCGGTACTTTTGCTTATATACGTATGCCTTTTGGTTTATGTAATGCACCTGCTACCTTTCAAAGATGTATGATGGCTATATTCTCTGACTTTTGTGAAAAGATTTGTGAGGTGTTCATGGATGATTTCTCCGTTTATGGATCCTCTTTTGATGATTGCTTGAGCAACCTTGATCGAGTTTTGCAGAGATGCGAAGACACTAGTCTCGTCTTGAATTGGGAAAAGTGCCACTTTATGGTTAATGAAGGCATTGTCTTGGGGCATAAGATTTCCGAGAGGTATTGAAGTTAATAAGGCTAAAGTTGATGCTATTGAAAAGATGCCATGTCCCAAGGACATAAAAGGTATGAGAAGTTTCCTTGGTCATGCCAGTTTTTATAGGAGGTTCATTAAGGACTTTTCTAAAATCTCTAGGCCTCTGACTAATTTATTGCAAAAAGATATTCCTTTTGTCTTTGATGATGATTGTGTAGAAGCATTTGAAATACTTAAGAAAGCTTTGATCACTGCACCTATTGTTCAGCCACCGATTGGAATTTACCCTTTGAAATTATGTGTGATGCTAGTGATTATCTTTGTAGGTGCTATTCTAGGGCAAAGAGTTGATAAGAAATTGAATGTTATCCAAGATGCTAGTAAGACTCTTGATCGCCGGAGAAATAATGCTACTCTTGAAAAGAATTCTTAGCAGTTGTGTTTGCATGTGACAAGTTTAGACCTTATATTGTTGATTCAAAAGTTACTATTCACATCGATCATGCTGCTATTAAATATCTTATGGAAAAGAAAGATGCTAGGCCTAGACTCATTAGATGGGTTCTCTTGCTCCAAGAATTTGATTTGCATATTATTGATAGAAAGGAGCTGAGAACCCGTGCTGCGCACAACTTGTCTAGGTTAGAGAATGTTCTTGATGACCCAACGCCTATTGATGATAGCTTTCCTGATGAACAATTAGCGGTCATTAATGCTTCTCATACTGCTCCTTGGTATGCTGATTATGCTAATTACATTGTTGCTAAATTTATACCACCTAGTTTGACATACCAGCAAAAGAAAAAGTTCTTTTATGATTTAAGACATTACTTCTGGGATGACCCACACCATTATAAGGAAGGAGTAGATGGTGTTATTAGACGTTGTGTACCTGAGCATGAACAAGAACAGATCCTACGCAAGTGTCACTCTGAATCCTATGGACGACACCAAGCTGGAGATAGAACTGCACATAAGGTATTGCAATCTGGTTTTTATTGGCCTACTCTCTTCAAAGATGCTCGTAAGTTTGTCTTATCTTCTGATGAATGCCAAAGAATTGGTAATATTAGTAGATGTCAAGAAATGCCTATGAATTATTCTCTTGTTATTGAACCATTTGATGTTTGGGGCTTTGATTATATGGGACCTTTTCCTGCCTCTAATGGTTACACACATATTTTAGTTGCTGTTGATTACGTTACTAAGTGGGTAGAAGCTATTCCAACTAGTAGTGCTGATCATAACACTTCTATTAAAATGCTTAAAGAAGTTATTTTTCCGAGGTTTGGAGTCCCTAGATATCTTATGACTGATGGTGGTTCACATTTTATTCATGGTGCTTTCTGTAAGATGCTTGCTAAGTATGATGTTAATCATAGAATCACATCTCCTTATCATCCATGATCTAGTGGTCAAGTGGAGTTGAGCAATAGAGAGCTCAAATTAATTTTGCAAAAGACTGTCAATAGATCTAGAAAGAATTGGTCCAAAAAACTTGATGATGCATTATGGGCCTATAGAACTGCATACAAAAATCCTATGGGTATGTCTCCGTATAAGATGGTTTATGGAAAAGCATGTCATTTACCTCTAGAACTTGAACATAAAGCATATTGGGCTATTAAAGAGCTCAACTATGACTTCAAACTTGCTGGTGAGAAGAGGTTATTTGATATTAGCTCACTTGATGAATGGAGAACCCAAGCCTATGAGAATGCCAAGCTATTCAAAGAAAAAGTCAAACGCTGGCATGACAAAAGGATACAAAAGCGTGAGTTTAACGTAGGTGATTATGTGTTATTATTCAACTCTCGTTTAAGATTTTTTGTGGGAAAACTTCTCTCGAAATGGGAAGGTCCTTACATCATCAAGGAGGTCTATCGTTCTGGTGCCATAAAAATCAACAACTTCAAAGGCACAAGTCCGAGGGTGGTGAACGGTCAAAGAATTAAACATCATATTTCAGGTAATCCTATCAATGTTGAAACTAATATTATTGAAACCGTAACCCCGGAGGAATACATAAGGGACACTTTCCAGAACGTTCCAGAATCCGAAAAGGAATATGTATGCGGTACGGTAAGTAAACCGACTCCAAAACAATTCTAATGGCAATTTTTATCAGTTTTGGAATATTTAAGAATTTTAGGAAGAAAGAAGTAATCCGGGAAGGACACGACGCCTCCACGAGGGTGGAGGGCACGCCCACCCTTCCTGGGCGCGCCCCCTGTCTCGTGGCCACCTGATGTGCCTCCCGGACTCCATTTTCTTGTATGTTACGTATTTTGGACGGTAAAAATTCATTATATAATCTCCCGAAGGCTTTGACCACCGTATCACGCAAATATCCTCTGTTTTTGTTTTGAGCTGTTTTTCTGACAGATCTAGAGCACCATGACGTCGCCCTCCTTCAACAATGAAGACACGGATGCTTGGCTATTGAAGATAGAGCTGAAAAGAGAAGAACCGGAAGAGATCAACAAGGATGAAGGGATCAAGAAAGCTATGGAGGTTCAAGCTCCGGCGGTGAAAGAAGAAGACATCCCTCAACCTTTACCTAACCTCTTTACTCCAACAGAGATTGAAGCTTTCAAGATGATTGAGTTAGCTCGCATACAGAATAAGTATCTCATGTAGGAGAATATTTTGTTGAAGGATCATATCGCCGGACTCAAGGGCATTATCCGCAAGCTGGAGGAGCTTTTACGCTCGATGTGTGATTATCCACCATCATCATCACCACCTCCATCACCTTCGAGGACATAATCACGTGGGTATGGGCACTCCCCTTGACAACTGCCAAGCTTGGGGGAGGTGCCCCGGTATCGGATCACCATCACACTCCTATCTTTACCGTTTTATTTAGTTCGATCCTTTTAGTAGTATCTTGATCTAGTAGATTGAAGTTTTAGTATCAAGTAGTTTTGAGTTTTGCTTTGTGATATCTTTATGTAATCGAGTCCGTGAGCTATCTATAATAAAGATTAGTGTTGAGTCAAGGGCTTTGCTATGTTGCTATGATCTTGAGAAAGTAGAAAGAATAAAAGAGTTCATATTGATCTTATGGATAGTAATGACTTCACACATAGAAAGTATGAGGCATAAATGCTGTTGAGAGTTGACAAATGTAGTTTTGGTCATCGTTGCAATTAATAGGAAGTAATAAGGAAAGAGAGGTTTAACATACAAATATATTATCTTGGACATCTTTTATGATTATGAAGCACTCATTAAGTATGACATGGTAAAAGAGTTGATGTTGGACAAGTAAGACAACGTAATGGTTTATGTTTTCTCACATCTCAGTTAAACTATATTGTCATTGACCTTCCAAACATGTTGAGCTTGCCTTTCCCCCTCATGCTAGCCAAATTCCTTGCACCAAGTAGAGATACTACTTGTGCTTCCAAATATCCTTAAACCCAGTTTTGCCATGAGAGTCCACCATACCTACCTATGGATTGAGTAAGATCCTTCAAGTAAGTTGTCATGTTGCAGGCAATAAAAATTGCTATCTAAATATGTATGACTTATTAGTGCAGAGAAAATAAGCTTTATACGATCTTGTTGTGGAAGCAATAAAAGCGACGGACTGCATAATAAAGGTCCAAATACAAGTTGCAATATAAAGTGACGTTCTTTTGCATTAAGATTTTATGCATCCACCCCTAAAAGCACATGACAACCTCTGCTTCCCTCTGCGAAGGGCCTATCTTTTACTTTATGTTTTTACTTTATGCTTGAGTAAAGGTGGTCTTCACCTTTCCCTTTTTCATTTTATCCTTTGGTAAGCTCCTCGTGTTTGAAAGATCATGATATATATCTCCAATTGGATGTAAGTTAGCATGTACTATTATTGTTGACATCACCTAAAGGTGAATACATTGGGAGGCAACATGAAAAGCCCCTATCTTTCTCAGTGTCCGTCTGAAACTCCATAACCACAAGTATTGCGTGAGTGTTAGCAATTCTAGAAGACTACATGATAGTTGAGTATGTGGACTTGCTGAAAAGCTCTATTCTTGACTCTTTCTGATGTTATGATAAATTGCAATTGCTTCAATGACTGAGATTATAGTTTGTTAGCTTCTAATGAAGTTTCTGAACCATACTTGACATTGTGAATTGATTGTTACTTAAGCATAAGAAGTTACATGATAAAATCTATATATGTTGCTGTTATAAGAATGATCATGATGCCCTCATGTACGTATTTTATTTTTAACAACACCTCTATCTCTAAACATGTGGACATATTTTTCGATATCAGCTTCCGCTTGAGGACAAGCGAGGTCTAAGCTTGGGGGAGTGATACGTCTCCAACATATCTATAATTTTTTATTGTTCCATGCTATTATATTACCCCTTTTGGATGTTTATGGGCTTTATTTTACACATTTATATCATTTTTGGGACTAACCTACTAACCGGAAGCCCAGCCCGTATTGCTGTTTTTTTTGCCTATTTCAGTATTTCGAAGAAAAGGAATATCAAACGGAGTCCAAACGGAATGAAACCTTCGGGAGCGTGATTTTTGGAACGAACGTGATCGAGAGGACTTGGAGTGCAAGTCAAGAAGCAGCCGAGGACTCCACGAGATAGGAGGGAGCCCCCCTATAGGGTGCGCCCCCTGTCTCGTGGGCCCCTCGAGCGTCCACCGACGTACTTCTTCCTCCTATATAAGCCTACGTACCACAAAAACATCCAGGGAGAAACCAAAATACAATTTCCACTGTCGTAACCTTCTGTATCCGCGAGATCCCATCTTGGAGCCTTCGCCGGCGTTCTGCCGGAGGGGGAATCGACCATGGAGGGCTTCTACATCAACATCCTTGCCCCTCCGATGAGTTGTGAGTAGTTTACCACAGACCTACGGGTCCATAGTTTTAGCTTAGATGGCTTCTTCTCTCTTTTTGGATCTCAATACAATGTTCTCCCCCTCTCTTGTGGAGATCTATTCGATGTAAACTCTTTTTGCGGTGTGTTTGTCGAGATCCGATGAATTGTGGGTTTATGATCAAGTTTATCTATGAATAATATTTGAATCTTCTCTGAATTCTTTTATGTATGATTGAGTTATCTTTGCAAGTCTCTTTGAATTATCAGTTTGGTTTGGCCTACTAGATTGATCTTTCTTGCCATGGGAGAAGTGCTTAGCTTTGGGTTCAATCTTGCGGTGTCCTTACCCAGTGACAGAAAGGTTTGCAAGGCACGTATTGTATTGTTGCCATCGAGGATAACAAGATGGGGTTTATATCATATTGCTTGAGTTTATCCCTCTACATCATGTCATCTTGCTTAATGCATTACTCTGTTCTTATGAACTTAATACTCGAGATGCAGGCAGGAGTCGGTCGCTGTGTGGAGTAATAGTAGTAGATGCAGCCAGGAGTCGGTCTACTTGTCACGGATGTGATGCCTATATACATGATCATGCCTAGATAATCTCATAATTATTCTCTTTTCTATAAATTGCTCGACAGTAATTTGGTCACCCACCGTAACACTTATGCTATCTTGAGAGAAGCCACTAGTGAAACCTATGGCCCCCGGGTCTATCTCTTATCATATTTGCCTCCAATATACTTTTATTTGAATCTTTACTTTTTGCATCTATATTATAAAATACCAAAAATATATTTATCTTATCTTACTATCTTTATTAGATCTCACTTTCGCAAGTGGCCGTGAAGGGATTAACAACCCCTTTATTGCGTTGGTTGCGAGTTCTTTGTTTGTTTGTGTAGGTGCGTGGGACTTTTGAGGAGCCTCCTACTAGATTGATACCTTGGTTCTCAAAAACTGAGGGAAATACTTATGCTACTATTGCTGCATCACCCTTTCCTCTTCAAGGAAAACCAACACAAGCTCAAGACGTAGCAGGGAGTTGATACATCCATTTTCCATCATGCTTTTATATCAATATTTATTGCATTATGGGCTGTTATTACACATTATATATTAATAATTATGGCTATTCTCTCTTATTTTACAAGGTTTACAATGAAGAGGGGGAATGCCGGCAGCTGGAATTCTGGCTGGAAAAGGAGCAAACATTGGAAACCTATTCTGTACTGCTCCAAAAATCCTGAAACTCCACAGAACTTATTTTTTGAATTAATAAGAATTATTGAGCGAGAGAAACACCTGAGGGGGCCCACACCCTCGCCAGGAGGGTGGGGGGCGCGCCCACCCCTACTGGGCGCGCCCCTGTCTCCTGGGCCCCCTGGTGGCCCTCCGGTGTCTATCTTCTGCTATATGAAGGCTTTTACCCTGGAAAATATCATAGGCAAGCTTACGGGACGAAACTCCGCCGCCACGAGGCGGAACCTTGGCAGAACCAATCTAGGGCTCCAGCGGAGCTGTTCCGCCGGGGACACTTCCCTCCGGGAGAGGGAAATCATCACCATCGTCATCACCAACGATCCTCTCATCGGGAGGGGGTCAATCTCCATCAACATTTTCACCAGCACCATCTCCTCTCAAAACCCTAGTTCATCTCTTGTATCCAATCTTGTATCCAAACCACAAATTGGTATCTGTGGGTTGCTAGTAGTGTTGATGACTCCTTGTAGTTGATGCTAATTTGTTTACTTGGTGGAAGATCATATATTCAGATCCTTAATGCATATTATTATTCCTCTGATTATGAACATTAATATGATTTGTAAGTAGTTACGTTTGTTCCTGAGGACATGGGTGAAGTCTTGCTATTAGTACTCATGTGAATTTGGTATTCGTTCGATATTTTGATGAAATGTATGTTGTCTTTTCCTCTAGTGGTGTTATGTGAACATCGACTACATGACACTTCACCATTATTTGGGCCTAGACGAAGGCATTGGGAAGTAATAAGTAGATGATGGGTTGCTAGAGTGACAGAAGCTTAAACCCTAGTTCATGCGTTGCTTCGTAAGGGGCTCATTTGGATCCATATGTTTAATGCTTTGGTTAGGTTTACCTTAATACTTCTTTTGTAGTTGCGGATGCTTGAAATAGGGGTTAATCATAAGTGGGATGCTTGTCCAAGTAAGGTCAGTACCCAAGCACCGGTCCACCCACATATCAAATTATCAAAGTACCGAACGCGAATCATATGAGCGTGATGAAAACATCTTGACGATAATTCCCATGTGTCCTCGGGAGCTCCTTTCTCATTATAAGAAATTGTCCAGGCTTATCCTTTGCTACAAAAAGGATTGGGACACCTTGCTGCACTTTATTTACTTTCATTGCTTGTTACTCGTTAAAATTTATGTTATCACGAAACTATCTGTTACCTACAATTTCAGTGCTTGCAGAGAAAACCTTACTGAAAACCGCTTATCATTTCCTTATGCTCCTCGTTGGGTTCGACACTCTTACTTATCAAAAGGACTACGATAGATCCCCTACACTTGTGGGTCATCACTACGCGACCTCTTCCTCGCCCACTACGTGGCGCCGGCGCCCGTGGTCATGGCAGCTCTCCTAGGTGGCTCGCAGGCACCGTCCTTCGACCGCCACATCAAGCAGCTCTACCGATGGGCAGGCAACACTCAGGCGGGCCCGAGGGCTCCCTCTGGCTGGGCGGCACCCCCAGCTCACCTTGCCTTTGGCCACGAGGATCAGCCCGCCGCCACGACGGGAGCAGGCGTGCTCCCGATGCTTTGCACCCCCACCATCTGCCATGTGGCGATCACCAGGACCCTCATCGACGGTGGAGCCGGCCTCAACATGCTCTCCTAGGAGCCGGTCGACCTGCTCCACGTGCCGCCCAGCCGGCTCCACCCCTCCAGCCTTTCTACGGGGTCGGCGAGGGCTCCACCAGGCCCCTGGGGCAGATCCGTCTCCCTGTCACTTTCGGGACCTGCGACAACTACCGCACCGAGCTCATCGACTTCGACATCGCCAAGATCGACCTGCCGTACAACGCTATTCTGGGATACCCAGCCTTGGCCCAGTATATGGCTGTGACCCACCCTGCGTACAACCTCATGAAGATGCCTGGCAGCAATGATGTCCTCACGGTGGCGGGGACACCAAAGGCGCGTTGCAGGCCATCAAGCTCGCCTTCAAGGCGGTCGCGGCCGCGCTACTCGGAGAGAAGAAGGACCATGAGGCCCTAGAAGCAGCGCCTGCCAAGAAGAAGCAGCTGTTCTCCCAAGACCGAGCCGAGACGAAGCAAGTGCCGGTTTGCGAGGATGGGACGGCCAGCGCCACCTTCACCATAGGGGCCGGTCTCCCTCAAGATCAAGAGGAGGCATTGATGAACTTTTTGCGAGCCAACAAGGATGTATTCGCTTGGGAATCCAAACACCTGGCTGGGGTCCCAAGGGGGACAACTGAGCACTGCTTGAGGGTATGCCCAAATGTGCGGCCGGTGAAGCAGAAGGCTCACCGACAGTCCATAGAGAAGCAGGCCTTCATCGTCCAAGAAACCCATAAGCTACAAGCCGCAGGGGTCATCAGAGAGGTGCGGTACCCAGAGTGGCTGGCGAACCCCGTCATCGTCCCCAAGAAAGGAGGGAAGGAGCGCATGTGTGTTGACTTCACCAACCTCAACAAGGCCTGCCCTCGAGATCCTTTTCCGCTCCCTCGCATCGACCAGATCGTCGACTCCACCGCTGAGTGCGACCTGTTGTGCTTCCTGGATGCCTTCTCCGGCTACCACCAGATCAAGATGGCCGTGGAGGATGTGGAGAAGATGACATTCCTCACCCCATGTGGGGTGTACTGCTACACCTACATGCCCTTTGGGCTACGCAATGCCGGAGCAACCTTCCAGTGGTTGATGCACATCGCCCTGGGTTCGCAGCTCGGGAGGAACGCCGAGGCCTACGTTGATGATATAGTGGTGAAGTCTTGAGAGGCCAAGACTCTGATAGAAGATCTGGAGGAGACGTTCGCCAGCCTACGCACAGTGGATCTTCGGCTTAACCCCGAGAAGTGTGTGTTTGGGGTCCCTTTCGGCAAGCTGCTGGGCTTCTTGGTGTCACACAGAGGGATCGAGGCTAACCCAGAGAAGGTCAAGGCAATAGAAGATATGAACCCCCACAGACCCTGACCCCACAGACCCTGAAGGAGATGCAGAAGCTGGCTAGCTGCATAACCTCACTTGGGCACTTCATTTCCAAGCTGGGGGAGCGCGCCCTCCCATTTTTCAAGTTGATGAAAAGAAAGGAGCCATTCGAGTGGACCCCCGAGGCACACGCATCCTTCCAGGACCTCAAGAGATATTTGACCAGTCCGCCCGTGATGGTGGCACTGCGCCCTCTCGAGACCTTGGTACTCTATCTGGCAGCAACACCTCACTCAGCAAGCGCCGCCCTGGTGTTGCTAAGGAAGGAGCACCTAATCAAGAAGTTGCAGTAGGATGAACAACCGACAAGTAAGGCGCGGCACCCCCAGGGTGAGGCATCTGAAGTCTCGGCCGGCACAGTGGTCGACATTCCTCCTAAAGACACGATTGGCCCCGTGGCTGTCAAGGCTCCGGAGGACGTGCCTCATGAGGCCGTAAGGGACCTGTGCCCTCATGAAGAACAAGATTCCGCTGATGCTTCCCCCCTCGTCGAGCACCCTGTCTACTTCGTCAGCATGGTACTGAGGGAGGCCCGAGCATGCTACCCCATGCCACAGAAGCTCTTGCTCGCGCTTCTAGTCGCCTCCAGGAAACTGCGCCACTACTTTTAAGGCCATCCCATCATGGTTGCCTCAGCGTACCCGCTGGAAAGGGTACTCCGGAGCGCGAACACAGCCGAGCGAGTTGCTGAATGGAACATCGAGCTTCAAGCATCCAATCTAGAGTTCAGTACCACCAGGGTCATCAAAGGAGCGACCCTCACGGACTTCATGGCCGAGTGGACTGACGCTCCAAACCATGGAGTAGGCGAGAACTGCTCCCTCCTGCTAGGAGATGAAGAGCCGGACAGATAGATCATGTACTTTGATGGGGCGTTTGCTCGACAAGGCGCAGGCGCGGGGGGCATCCTCATCTCACCCACCAAAGACAAGCTTTGTTATGCAGTACAACTCTACTTTTAGCGGGGCAAGAAGGTCTCCAACAACATCACGGAATTTGAAGGCTTGATCGCTGGACTCAGGGCTGCGGCCGCGCTGGGAGTAAAGCACCTAACCATCAAGGGAGACTCTCAGCTTCTCGTCAATTTCTCCAACAAGGAGTACATGCCTATGGACGAGCACATGGAGGTGTACGTAGAAGAGGTGAGCAAAATGGAGAAGCGGCTCATGGGTGTGGAGTTGTAGCACGTGCCGCGAGGGACGAACAAGGAAGCAGACGACATCGCCAAAAGAGTCTCTCGCAGGCTCCCTCAGGAGCCAGGGGTTTTTGAGGAGCGGCTCTTCAAGCCATCCGCGGCACCACACGTCACAACTCCAGCACCACCTCAGGAGGACTTGCCATAGGCACCCAAGACGGGCGCTCCATCCTGTGGTCACCCCTCAGGAGCCCATTTGCTGCTCGCGCTCGAGCCTCAGGAGGGGTGCTGGACCGAAGAATTCAAGGCGTACTTACTTCAAGGGACCCTGCCAGAGAAGGAGGAGGATGCTGAGCGCGTGGCCTGCCAGGCCACCGCGTACTGCATCAAGGATGGTGAGTTATATCACAGGAGGCCCAATGATGTTTCGTTGCGGTGCATCTCCAGGGAACATGGGCTCGAGCTGCTGGCGTCCATACATGGTGGGGACTGCGGGCATCACTCCTTGTCGCGCACCCTGGTGGGCAAGGCGTTCCGCAGCGGCTGCTACTGGCCCACCACGCTCAACGACGCTACAGAGCTGGTGCGCTCTTGCGAAGCATGCCAGTTTCACGCCAAGCAGATCCATTAGCCCGTGCATGGCCTCCAGACGATCCCGCTCACGTGGCCGTTCATGGTCTAGGGGCTGGACATCTTGGGACCGTTCCCTCGGGCGCCAGGGGGCTACCGATACATCTACGTCGCCATCTACAAGTTCACCAAGTGGGCGGAGGTAGAAGCCGTGCGCACCATCCCAGCTGGATCAGCCGTCAAGTTGTCAATGGAATCGTGAGCCGATTTGGAGTCCCCAATCGCACCATCACCGACAACGGCTCGCAGTTCACCAGCAACCTTTTCAAAACATACCGTGCTAACCTTGGAACGCAGATTTGCTACGCCTCAGTAGCACACCCACGGAGCAACAGACAGGCTGAGAGGGCCAATGCGGAAGTCCTGAGGGGCCTCAAGACCCGCACCTTCAAGAAGAAGCTCAAGGCCTGTGGCAGGGGCTGGCTCGACGAGCTGCAGTCCGTGCTGTGGTCCATCCGCACCACCGCAACCAAGCCAACAGGAGAAATGCCGTTCTTCCTCATCTATGGAGCAGAAGCAGTTATCCCTCACGAGGTCAAGCATCGCTCCACGCGGGTCCTAGCGTTCAACGAAACGCAGCAGGACGCCACGTGGAGGATGGATCTCGTGCTGGGGGAGGAATGCCGCCGCCAAGCCTCGCTCTGAGCAGCGAGGTACTAGCAGGCACTGCGGCGGTACCACTGTCACAACATCCGCTCCAGGACATTAGAGGTGGGCGATCTCGTCTTGAGGTGGGTGCTCTCCAGGGAGGGGCTGCATAAGCTCTCTCCCATGTGGGAGGGCCTGTTTAGGATTGCCCGTGTCTCTAGGCCTGGCGCCGCGTGCCTGGAGACACAGGACGGGGTCCCCATCCAGAACACCTAGAACATCCAGCACCTCTGTAAGTTCTACCCCTGAAGTAAGGCTCTGGCCTGTGAAGCAAGGCTCCGGCCTGTGAAGATCTCCGCTCGTGACACTCTCACGTAATAATGAGTGGGGCTGTACACGCCCAGGAGTCTCCTGAGAGTCGCCCTGGGGCCTCATGGGGGCTCCCTCCCACGTCCTAGTGGAAGAACTTAGCTCCGCGCTGGTGAGAAGACTAGATTAGGTGCCGGACGCGGCTGTTTATTTGCTTTCTGAAGTTGCTTGCAGTTTTCTTAGTAGTCTTTCAATGGATATGGTATTCTCGAATGCTGGTTCCTCAAGTTGTGTTTTCTCCTAAGCTGTTTTGATCTAAGGACGTGAGAGAGGTGGCAGTCGCTCGCCACTTCTCCTCGCGCTCCTCGCATGTGGGGCTAGGTAGGTGTGTGCGCCCAGGGCCTGCCTTTGCATGCACGCACCACGCCGGACCCCATCATTTTGGCTTCATCCTTGCGAGGAGCCCTCGATCGAGTCCGCTGGCGCCAGCACCCTTCATGTCCGTGTCCCCCGGGCAGGGCGACGCGGTTCGTCAGGTCCAAACCAACCTATGGCAGGGGGATCGCGTAAGGGGGAATAAGTCGCGTAAGGGGGCTCATGAGGGCACCAAGGTTATCTCTGGAGGGCACAGGGCGTGCGCCCTGGGGGCCCTGTCAAATACCTAAGGGAAGGTTCTCATGAGGCGGAGGACGACTACACATACCAAGCTATGCCTTCCTACCTTAACCCGCTCAAATTGCAAACACTACAACACAGCATCAAGACAGCAATTATAACACAAAAGGCATAGCAGCAACGATTCATTACACGCCCTCCCAGGGTACATTATTATTTTTGGATTGCAGGAGAAAGGAAAAGCTAAACAAAGAGGGCCCGAAGGTGTGCAAACTTGGCGCCAGCGCCGCATCCTCAAGCAGCGCCTCAAGGTAGCCCGACGCTCCACCAGTTCTTCCAAAGGAGATCTGGGGCCACCGGCCTTGAGTCCAAGTTCGCCGGCCCCCAGCTTTAAGCCGGGCTACTCTCTGACTTCACTGAAGCGCTGCGACGGGACGAACCACCGGCGTCCTCGACATGAGCACGACGACGTGGAGGCCGGTCATAGCCACCGCTGCTCGAGCTCTCGTCCGAGGAAGAGCTGCTCTCACGGGAGGAGGAGCGCTTTGTCAAGGCCAAGTTCGCCATCGCCACCATCGTTGTCGCTATTGTCCTCCGGGCAGCACCTCATGCGGCGGCCGTCCCCCTGAACACCCTCATATAGAGGGTTGCCAGGCCGTCGTACTTGAAGTGGACGGTGCACCTTCCACTTAGACCACGCGCACGGGCGAAGGTCTGCCAGCTGCGGGCCAGCACCACACTGCCAGAGGCGGAGACCTCGGTGCTGACCCACGAGGCTCTGCTGCAGCACCCGTCAGCCTGTAGCCAGAGGCCAGCAAGCCCTAAAGAGGGAAGCTCGCCAGAGAAGAAGCGCGGGAGCTGGAGCGAGGTGCCAACCGAGCTCTCCGACCACACCACGAACTCGGGAAGCACCTCTAGCGAGGAAAAGCGCGGCCGAGGCGGGCGCATGAACACGGCGTGCCTCCCTTCATCATGGGGGCTGCTCCAGAGCAAGTAGTCTCCGCTGCGGGAAGAGATGCCATTGCGGGCGCCCTGAGCAACGCTGCCTTTGGGGGGTGCGCGCCCGCGCCCCTTGGATGCTACCAGAGGGATCGCAGGGTGCTTGCGGGGACGGCCACGACCCCTCTTGGGAGGAAGAGAGGCTGGCCCCTCCTTGGAGGCCTTCCCCTTCTTGGCCGCTGAAAACCTCTTCGGCGACGCCATGGGAGCAAGAACGAGAGAAGAGAAGCAGGCGGGAGCAAGACAAAAGAAAGATGGACGGGGGGTTCTGCCCCTCCTTTACATTTATAGCCAAGGGAGGCCAACCGCCGGCCTCCACAACCTCGCGCCATCAAGACCTGTTGCATGCCGCATCGACCAGTCAAGTCGAGTAGTTGCCGAGGCAGCATGGGGAAACGGAGTCGCCCACGTCCAATCAATCTCCACGCGTCATCAAGGGCGCATGCGATTAGGGCCCGTGGCGCTCTGCACTTGCCCATTGGCTTCGCCTGGAAGCCAATTCCAAGCGCGCCTTGGGCCCGGGGGCTAATGTTGGCGTCCTGGACTTGGGGGTATCCAGTCCTGCCTGCCTGAGGCCCACCGCGTGGCTTCGTCGATGGCCTGGTACGGCCCAGCTTCAACACCAACACTGCAAGACCCTCGCGAGGGGCCAAGCCTCGCGAGGCAGACGACACCAAGACCCCTGAAGGAGTTGGCCTCCTCAGGAGGGCTCCTGAGGGGCGGAGAGTTCTATGTAGCTACCTCATGAGGCTCAGCTGACGTGAGTCATGACGACTAAGGCCAGGCGGGCGCCAGGCGGGTTCAGAGCACATGTTTCCTCTTCGGTGCAAGGGAAGCAAGCCGCAGGCGCGGAGTACCGAGGAATCAACCAAAGGTTTCCATTCTGGTGCAACAAGACCAAGACCGCCAGGACGGCAGGACGGAGGTCATCACCGAGCCCACCGCAGCGTCACGACTAGAGGCTTTTCACAGGCGAAGACTACTTTTGTCAGGATAGACTATACTACCTGTCCCCTTTCAAATCCTGCCGTTGTGAAATCCCTTCCTGCTCATATTTGGGAAGAGGACCAAGGCCACTATAGATAGGACTAGCCACCACCATGGGACAGGGGGACCGAAATCAGAACAAGTAGAACACGACACCATCTCAAGAACACCTCACCTCTTGAGGCTTGTTCATCCACTGTACTAGTTCATCCATAGCCCTTGGAGGCAATCCACCACACCACACTGGATTAGGGTATTACACCACAACGGTGGCGCGAACCAGTATAAATCTCTGTGTCTTTGTGCCCCTCGAGCTTGACGCGCTAGGCTAGGGAGGATCGCGAGTAGGCAGTCTGGGCAGGTTGAGATCTCCGCACGCACCCTAGAGTTCGAACCTCTCAAGGGCTGCCGGATCCCGAAATCCGACACCCTGTGTCGTCGCCGCCAGAGCCGTGCCCTCACCGCGCCCCTGCGTTTGCCCCCGGCGCTCGCCCGACCTCGGCACTCGCCCCCAACCCCGGCGCTCGCCCCGTCCCGGAGCTCGCTCCGACCCCGGCGCTCGCCCCCGTCTACCCCGGCCCCGGCGACCCTTAGTGTCGTGCCGTCTCCCGCGACCCCGCCTTGCCTTGGTGTCGCGCCGTCTCCCCCGACCCCATCTCTTTCTCTGCCCTCTGTAAGCCTTCTCTCCTCCCCTCTTCTCGGCTATTTAGTGCAAGTTAGTATGAAATAGTATGAACCCTAGGCTATTTTTTAGTGTAAGAAAAAACAGAATTGATTATATAGGTTTCTTGTATTTTTTAGTTAAACCAATTATTGTTATTTAAATTTTATAGTGCTAGTTAGTTAATTAGAATTAGTATGAAACCTAGGACATATTAGTTAAAGCAACTGTTGCTATTTAATTTTTTTAGTTAAAGCAATTGTTGCTATTTTAAAAAACAGAATTTGAAGTGGATAGATTAGTTAAAGCAACTGTTGCTATTTAATTTTTTAGTTAAAGCAATTGTTACTATTTAAAAAATAGAATTTCAAGTGGACGGATTAGTTAAAGCAATTGTCGCTATTTAAATTTTTTAGTTAAAGCAATTGTTGCTATTTTAGTTTCAAATTTAGGTAGGCTGAATTTAGTTTCAAATATTGTGAAGAAAAATGACTTCTTGCATTTTTCTTGAAGTTCTATATTTTTCTTCCTTTTATATGAAAATTTGAAGTGGACATGTGATATGTGGACATGTGATTTGGACATGTCATATTTGGAATTTGGACATGTGATGTTTTGGAAAATGATGAATATGTGTAGGGTAAATGATCTGAGTGGCCTATGTTTCGCTCGAATGTTGATTCATTTTTGTTCCAGTGAATTTCAGGCGCTCGATATGTCCAACTTTTAGCAAAGGTCGTGCCAAAATTTTCCGTGAATTTTGGCATGACTTGTGCTAGAAAGTAGGCGAGTGCCGAGAGTTGTTGGGAAACGACATTCCGGCAAACATAGATATTTTTATGTCATTTCTCATTTTTTATAGTTTTAGAATTAAACAAGGAGACTTAATCATAGGAAACATGTGGAACAACGAAGAAACCGGGCCTTCTGACCAAGATGCAGACAAGATGGATTATGATGGTGAACAACAGTACCTCGACTTTTTGTCTGCTAAGCACAGTCAAGGTTTGCAGGTCGGCCTCGACGATGGTACTGACGCCGACATCGACACCGACGGCGCAAGCACCGATTGCGACGCCGAGAAAAGCGGGGAAGATACCGGCGCTGATGCCGCTACCAAAAAGAAGAAGCAGAGGATACGAAAACCTAACAAACTCGACATTGGACGACTGGTGATCACAAGATGGCACCTGGCAAGTTTGAGCCATTAGAGCCGGAAGAACCTCGCAAGTGCTATGGGAACCAAGCAGGATGCATCCTACAGGAATGCGCGAGCATCAACGATGATGACATTTGAGGCAATTGCTCCTGACGAAGTTGCACAAGAGATTCAAGTTCCCCGTCCGGGATGATAGCATAGAACAACCGTGGGATGATCTAAAGATGAAAAATATTAACAATCACGCCATGCGCATGTTCAACAATGATTTGGCCTCCTGGAAAGGGAGGGTGAAACGAGCTATTGAGGCTAAGGAACCCCTGTCCAAGATTCTGGAGGAAAATCCGACACTCATTGGAGAGGAGTTCAAAAAGTTCAAAGTCGCTTGCGCTACCGAGGCAGCCAAGGCTAAGGCTGCAAAATTCAAGAGCCTTCAGCAAAGGAACACGGGGAAGCATCGCCTCAGAAGTCGTGGCTACCTCGGTAAAAGGCCCATATGGGACAAGGAGGACGTGGAACATGAAGCCTCGGGTCTCCCAGACCCCTTCATGAAGTTCACCAACCCCTTAGAGCGTGACTTCATCAGGGCCCACTACAAGTGGGACAAGGAAAAGAAGGTCTTTTACACGGACGAGATCACGAGGAGATTGATTAGAATACTGGTAGTTATTCTTTTACCACCTTACATTTAGCTCCTGGTCAAGTCGACTACACATTCGGTTCACGTTCCTTCTACAAGAGAAGCAACACCAGCTTGCAGCCGAAAGCCCTACTTCACCGATGAGGCCCAAGTGGGACACCCCTGTCAACCGGGCCTTGAACGAACTTAAGGGACTCCCTTTGGGCCAACGGCCGCAATATGGATGTCTGCATGGCTCCGGAGATGGCGCCAGATGGAAGGTGTTCTACAACGAGGGCTCGAAGGCCAAGAAGCAGAAAAATAAGTTTAGTCAGGCGGACATTGATGAGAAGGTGAAGCTTGCATTCGAGAAAAAAGCAGCTGAGGACGCGCAAAAAGCAGCTGAGGAGAAAAATGAGTTGCTAGAGCAGGTAGTAGATGCAGCTGTAAATGCCTGCAGAAATGATTTCGCTACTAACTTGGTCCCGACTATCATCAAATGGACGAAGGATAATCCAGACAAGACGGTACATGATTTCCCCATGCCCAGTTTCGTCGCGAGCAACTCCATGAACAACACCACCGCACCATCTCCTACTCACACAACCGTGCCTACTCTCGCACCCGCACCCGCTCATAGCAGCCCGTCCTTAGTCTCTGGCGCGCTAGGCGGGCCTTCATCTTTGGCTGAGCTCGATGCCCTCATGGTAATTACATGTCGCACCAACATATATATCTAGAATATTCCATTTTCGTTGCCTTTTGGATGTTTTACGCCACAGACTTGTGTTTGCAGGCCGATGAAACCCTGTGCACCATACTCTACTTGATCAAAGGCTAGAAGGTGGACGTGGGAAAGGGGGTGATAATGAAGCCCTTGCAACTCACATTCCTCGGCCAGCCGATGCCCGCTCGGCACTTCAGGGTTAACTTTTCGATTGTGAAATCGGGGCACGAGGATTTGCTGCCTCCATTATGGCTAGGGGGAGAGGACGACGAGAACCCGCTGCAGATTGGAAGCTGCAAGGGTTGGGTGTTGCTATGGTCGAAGAATCTTCTTCGTCTGGAGCCGTCCGAGAGCACACAAATAACCACACATCGACAAGCATGTATGGAGACCACCACCCCGCCTACGCAATTACCAGCTCCTGTAGTGCCGGGTGAGAGCAGCGGACGACGTGATGAAGGGGGTCCAATAGTGGCTGATGTAATCCGCCCCGTAGAACAAAGAATGGATGATGAGATGGAGGAGACGGAGGACCCAATGGTTTTCCTCAATACAGGCTCCTATGACGGTGACTTAGATATGATGATTCAGCCATATGACGAATCGGGCTATCAGCATGCTGATGAGGATATGGATGATCTGCCCGGGCAGGAACGTCCTAGTAGGGATTGCAAGAAGTCTCTCTTCATGAAATCCTCACAGGACACGCTTGAAGATGCCGCCTCAACACAGGCTCAACTAGCCGGGGTCGTACAGTGCTTAGCCCGGCAACACTGGGGCAGGGGTTAAGGAAGGGTCTGGAAGGTGTGCCCAAGAAAAAGGAGAGGAAGAGACAGGGGAAGATAGGCTCAGCTACCCACAAACAAACCAGAGCACATAGCAGCCAGACGATGGATTTTGAAGAGCGTGTACAGGTCAAAGGTGCGACAATGTTCCATGTCACGGGCGATCCGATGCTACCGCCGAAACCGCTGGAGACACTATCAGGGGATCTCAGGAGACTGCACGACCATGTGCTGTCGACTGAGAAAAGCCTACTAGCCTCGAAGGATCCATGATATCCGACATATGCGGCTCGTGTGCCTTAAGGGAAGTGCTACGTCGACACACGGCCCGCGGAGGTGTTCTTCCTGCGGTTTGACCATATATTTGAGATATTTCTGACAAGGCGGCTCAATTTTACAATCGTCCACCTTTTTGCGCTACACATGAGCTCCGTCATGAAGAGAGAAGAAGTCTCACAAATCTATGTGGCGGATCCGTACTACATGCATGAGTCCTTCTTGAGTCTCGGCGACTTTGAGCATGATATTACTAGGGAGTACCTCCAAAACTTCATGGTACAGAATAAGGACTAGGAAATTGTCCTCCTACCTTATCATCCAAAGTAATTCAGTTTTGGACAACCCTTATTTACATTTAAATCAAGCCTTCTCGCTCATATGGAGAATTATTTGAGGTGTCTTTTTCCCCGCAGCAATGGGCGCGCCGTCCTTATCGTTCTTTACCTGCGAGTCTCCCACGCCGTGTATTTCGACCCTACCAGAAACTACGAGAAGAAAGACTGCACCCACATAATGAATATTCTAGATGATGCTCTCCAAGGCTTCAGCATTGTGGGTGGCCACCTGCAGATCAGGAAACAAAGGAACAAGAAGTTGGGTTTCTCGCATAAAACTAACTTATGCTGCATCCATGTCCCAAAACCAAGCAAGAAATATGGATTCTATTTCCTCCATCTCATGATTGAGTTCAGCACGGATCACCAAAAGCTTTGCATGACAAGCAGAAACGATGATCATATCCGCAAGTGGGTAGAACTCTTGGAGAAGCGTATTATAAACTTAGAGATGTCTTCTTTCGCATCCAAAGAGACATTGCAACGATCATCATGAAAGAAGTCATCGATGAGAAGGGGATGTTCCACCACGACCCTATATCGCGAGCTGACGTCCGAACTCGCATAGGCATGCAACGTCATGACCTCCCGCCGTTCAAGAAGCTAGGGTCCATCCTTGATGATATGGAAGGATGGAACTTCTAGTGATGATGATATGTGTCGGTTGAACTTGTATACTTTCTGTAGTGATGAAACTTTGTGATGTCCACGGTCCCTGCCGAACTTGCGTAATGCTACTTTGTTAGTTTGGTTACAATGACCTGCGTACCTCTAGTTAATTAGTTTGCGTACTATATGTTGCATCTAGTTGCTAACCCTTTCTTTTTCATGTTGCTCTAGTATATTTTGTTGCATATGATTGTACATTCTCTAGATGAAGATGCATCTCTAATAGGTACCTAACTTCTTGATGGCGAAGAAGCAGTGCTATGCCGTGTACAAATGGAAGGTTCCGGGAGTGTACAGCGAGTGGCCTGAGTGTCAGGAGCAAGTGAATGGGGTCTCGGGTGCCATCCATA
The DNA here is from genome assembly GCA_021437245.1 of Aegilops speltoides. Classification (NCBI taxonomy): domain Eukaryota; kingdom Viridiplantae; phylum Streptophyta; class Magnoliopsida; order Poales; family Poaceae; genus Aegilops; species Aegilops speltoides. The sequence goes on along the minus strand of CM038142.1, from coordinate 188,195,694 downwards.
AAGGCTTAAAAAGCAGACAAGAAGCAGAAGCTAGTTACTTCAGGTTCACGCTAGCGTGAGAGAGGAGAGGACTCGTGACCGCTGCTTCATGTACTGCATAGTTCCGCTCTCACTCATAGTGATAGCTCTTCTCGCGTATATCATTGTTTACATGGATGACGATGTAGTTGCAAGTATTCGAGACTTGTATCGCTAATTTTAAAATGATGACGAGAGACCACTTTGTGTTGGATGACGATTATGATGATGACCACCTTGTATCTCTATGTATATGCTATGATTACATTTGTATGTGTATGATGTGCTAGAGATTATTGTATAAAGCCCTAAACAAAATTCAGCGGCACAAAATATGAAGTAGGAAAAAATTCAAAAAATAATAACGGTAGCATGGGGTATGGCATTAGCAGCAGCGAGCTCTTAGCAATAGCGCTCTTTGTACAAGGGCGCTGCAGCTATTATCAACAACGCTTGTTGCAGACCAACGATGCTGCTATCCCTAGGTAGCAGTAGCGTACAGGCCACGCCACTGATAAGCATTAGTTGTAGCGTTGTATTAGTAGCGCGGCCACCCGCGCTACTGCTAGGCTTTTCCCTAGTAGTGTAATGAGGCCAGCGAGTAATTGTATGCATATGTAGGTCATGAGTGTTTTGGGCGTTGCCGCATGTGGCATTTTAAATTATCCTGAATATGTAAGACAATTATTAACTGTTGCCATTGTAAATTTGCCTCAACGGCGAGCAGAGCACGCGCAGGGACGCCAGAGCAGAGTGCACTGCCGCCGCCTCAATGGCGAGCAAAATGCGTGGATGGACGCGAGCAGAGCCCGCCACGGCCGCCTCAACGGCGAGCAACCACGTGGTCAACCTTTTAGCACCCCATGGGAGGAGTGACGACACAAATATCAGACATGATGGTGATACCTTGACCGTGTGTGATAGTTGGCAGACACGTACACATACATCCTGGAACATGGGCCCATGTTTCGGGCTTCAGATGCGCGGCATACGGTTGATCCAAAAGAACGGTTTGCGATGAGCCAGAACAACAGAAACGTGCTTTGTAGGCCCAAAACTATCAATAAATTTTGACCTTGTTTCACGTTACATTACAGATTACAAAGCAATAAGTAATTGCAAATCTGTTCACACCGATCAAACTAATATGTGTTCACACTTAGCACCTAGCTATAAAAACTGCCCACTCAAAAATTACTTCATAGTTCCTTTCCTCATCACCCACAAAACTGGTCTTTCCTGTCAAGTCTTTCTGCCATGACCGGTAGGAGGAGTTTTGGGTGGACATATAACCATGCAGCAAAGGCCAAGGCCGCAAAGGCACTAGAGAGGTCACACCGCGAAGCGGCAGCCGCACCAGAGATTTCCCGGCGTGCCACAGAACCCTCGAATGATCTCTCATGGGCACGCGAGGGCTCTGACAAGTGCACTCGCCGTGTAGGCAATCGCGACGAGCTGGCGTTGTTGAAGTCCTTGGCCGGTGACAACGACATTCTCGCTGGCCTCATTAAGCAGCAGGAGCTGGTCAATGGCTTGATGAAGCTGCTCGATATTAGCGATGCCTCGGTTGACAAGGCGATTGGCCTTGTCGAGCAACTCATGGGTGACAATGCGAAGCTCCTCAAGGTGCTCGCCGAGAAGGAGGAGGAGGCCACCGACTAGAAGATGCTGCATGAATAGAGCAGTGCCTCAGGGATGACGCTGATAGCGGTCATCGACGAAGTGATGGGTGACTTGAGGAAGCTCTGGATCAAGCACGAGCAGGAGGTGGAGGAATCTATGGCTACTTTCAAGCAAAGTCGTGAGGAATTGAAGAAGGAGCTGGAGGATGTCGTCGCTCGACGATCCATCGATGAGTAGAGATAGTAGTGACCCAGATCGGTGTCTGTGATTTCCTTCTTCTCTTGCCCCTACGTCTTCTGGGATTTGCCGCATGTGGCATTATATTATCCAGAATATGTAAGACAATTATTATACATGCCATTAGAAATTTGTCATCGTATTGTCCGTTGCCATTTTATTTGTCGTCTTATTATCCGTTTCCCAATGTGGCATTTTGAATTAGGCCGGAATACAAGTTGAAAACACGAATAAAACAAATGCTAACATTGAGCGGGGCCATGGGATCACAAGCAAACACCCTCCATCCAGGTGCTCTAATTAACCGTGTGTTAAACAGCGGCTCGGCCACCATTAATGGAGAAGTTGTGAGCAAGGCGGGCGGCTGGTGGATGGAGGTCAAAGAGCTCGCTTCCTGGAGAGCATGGGCGGCTTTGCTGCTCGCACGTGTCCCGTCAAGCCTATGAAGTGGACAAGATGCACGCGTCCCATCGAACCAATGCGGCGGACTGCTCGCACGCGTCCCGTCGAGCTTGCACGGCACACTTCCGCGCTCGTCCCATCTAATCAAACAGCTGCACGCACGCCACCGAGTATGGTTAAATTTTGGCAGAGGTAGTACTATCCCATAGGTAAACAGGGATGCATGGCCGCACTTAAATGGTTACGGGAACACACGGTTCATATAATACAACCGTTTGCGATATTAACGTGTCAGTTATTTGTTTTGAAGGGACTTCATTGGCTATTAATGTGTGCGCCTTGTCTCAAACTGGAAGTTTCTTTTACCATGGCATATATGTGCCATGTCATGAAACCATGCCAAGTTTCATGTTTTTTGGGTGAGTTTTCGATTTACTGGGATTTATAAACCGAGATTCTCAATGTTTCAGGACGACGAGAAGTTTGTAATTCATTTCCATTCCTTCAATGAGACCTAAACAGGCACCCAATGACACATGTATGATTTCCCACACATTTTGCTTCACTGGAGCATGTGCTTGTAGTTCAAATTTTAATTACGGACTACATTAAATACCTAGAAAACTTAATTATATAAAATGGCTAAATGAACCCTGAACAGTTTCAAATTTCAGGACGACACTCCTATTATTATATGTTACCTGTAGAAAACAAAGTTCAAGGCGAGAAGAGGCAGCGATTATCGTTTCGCCCACAAGAGGGGCATGTTTCCCTATCGGAATCACGAGGGTTGCGAGAAGCTTCGGTTTGTAAGAGGCGTGTAATATAGCTTGGCCCTAGTTGGACAATTATTTTACCACGACATATATGTGCCACGTAGTGACACCATGCCAAGTTTCATGATTTCCTGGTGAGTTTTGGATTTACAGAGATTTAAAAACCGAGATTCGCAATGTTTATGGCCAAGCCAGGACGCCTAGACGGTTGAATTCATTCCCATTCCTTCCATGGGACCTAAACATGCACCCCAAGGACACATGTACATTTTTCTAGCCATTTTGGTGCAATGGAGCATGTATTATTAGTTCGGATTTGTATTATGGACATTAAATGCCTAGAAAACTCAATTAATGAATAAAAAAGGTCAAATGAACCCTGAATAATTTCAGAGTTCAACGTGAGTCTCCCGTTGTTCTGTGTTGTGTGTAGAAGAGAATACAAGGTTTGAAGAGGGAGCGATTATCATTTCGCCCACAAGGGGACATGTTTCCCTATCGAAACCACGAGGGTTCTTGCGACAGGCTCCGGTTTGTAAGAGGTTTGTAATAAAGCTTGGCCCAAATTGGACAATATTTTTACCACGACATATATGTGCCATGACGTGACACCATGCCACCTTTGATGACATTCTGGTGAGTTTTGGATTTATGGGGATTTAAAAACCGAGATTCCAAATGTTTGAGGACGAGCCAGGACGCCGGTACGGTCGTAATTCATTCCCAATCCTTGCATGGGACCTAAACATGCACCCAAGGAAACATGTAAAATTTTTGTAGCCATTTTGGTGAACTGGAGCATGCATTTTTAGTTCAAATTTGAATTATGGACATTAAATGCCTAGGAAACTCAATTATTGTATAAAAAGGCCAAACGAACCCTGAATAAGTTTTAAATTTCAGCATAGATATCTTGTCGTTCCATGTTGCCTTTAGAAGAAAATACAAGGCGAAAAGAGGTAGTGATTATCATATCGCCCACAAGGGGAACACGTGTGCCTATCGGAACCACAAGGCTTCTTTGAGAGAAGCTCCGGTTTGTAAGAGGTTTGTAATAAAGCTGGCCCAAATTGGACAATGTTTTTACCACAACATATATGTGCCATGACGTGACACCATGCCAACTTTCATGACTTTCTGGTGAGTTTTGGATTTATGGAGATTTAAAAACTGAGATTCCAAATGTTTGAGGATGATCCAGGACGTCGGTACAGTTGTAATTCATTCCCGTTCCTGGCATAGGACCTAAACATGCACCCAAGGACACATATATAATTTTTCTAGCTATTTTGGTGAACTGGAGCATGTATTTGTAGCTTAGGTTTGAATTATGGACATTAAATGCCTAGGAAACTCAATTGGTGTATAAAAAGGCCAATCAAACCCTCAATAAATTTAAATTTTAGCACATATATCATGTAGTTCCATGTTGCCTGTAGAAGAAAAAACAAGGCAAAAAGAGGCAGTGATTATCATTTTGCCCACAAGGGGAAAATGTTTCCCTATCGAAACCACGAGGCTTCTTTGAGAGAAGCTCCGGTTTGTAAGAGGTTTGTAATAAATCTTGCCCAAATTGGACAATGTTTTTCACACGACATATATGTGCCATGACGTGACACCATGCCAACTTTCCTGACTTTCTGGTGACTTTTGGATTTATGGTGATTTAAAAACCAAGATTCCAAATGTTTGAGGACGTGCCGGTATGGTTGTAATTCATTCCCATTCCTGGCATAGGACCTAAACATGAACCCAAGGACACATGTATAAATTTTCTAGCCATTTTGGTGAATTGGAGCATGTATTTGTAGTTCAGATCTGAATTATATATGGACATTAAATGCCTAGGAAACTCAGTTAGTCTACAAAAGGCCAAACGAACCCTAAATAAGTTTAAATTTCAGCACAGATATCTTGTCGTTCCATGTTGCCCGTAGAAGAAAATACAAGGTGAAAAGAGGCTATGGTTATCGTTTCGCGCATGAGGGGGGACATGTTTCCCTATCAGAACCACGAGGCTTCTTTGAGAGAAGGTCGGTTTGTAAGAGGCTTGTAATAAAACTTGCCGCAAAATGGACAAAAAAAATCCTCAACATATATGTGCCATGTCATGACACAATGCCAAGTTTCACGATTTTCGGGTGAGTTTTGGATTTACGGGGATTCAAAAACCGAGATTCTTCTCACAAAATATTTTCAAATAGCACACGGTTCACTCACGAAAACCGTGTACCTACCAAACCGTGGAAGATGCCCCCCTGCTATGCGAGCAATCTGAGTCGTGCGTTCTGATTGGCTAGAACCCAAACCCCACGGATCGTACGTCTGCACCGTTGGATGCTCCCAGATCGAACGACAATCCTCATCCCTTTCCACAGAAAATGTAGCATATGGGTAAGCATTGTGCGCATGTGTCGTGCTAGCTCACGCTTCCTTCTCTACTAAGTTTTCTATATTAATGTTGTTATATATCCAAAGAGGCTACCATTTCCCGCCACCTCATTGGTTTCCCGCCTCTTCTCCCATTTTCCCGCTACCAGTGTCAGTGCTCATTGAAGGCTAGGCGGTGACACACCGGTCATGTAAATATTGTACATAGTTTCTAAAAGCACAAACGTGTGTGATAGGTGGGAGTAGGTCCCATAGGGTGACTAGCGTGAAACACCTTAAAGGCAAGCAGGCAATTCCTATCAGCAAGGGGCGGCTTCCCATCCGCTAGCCTAGTCGAATAGAACGCATAAGTTAAGTGTGCTCGAGCTGGAATAGTCCAAGGATGGATGACCTGATGGGAAGTTGCATATCTCAAGCTTCATTTAAATGCTATGATACGGTCACTATAGAGATAGATATCTCTATGGTGACCTGTCATGGAGATTATATAAACCTTGGGATCCTTGTTTTGCTAATTTGTAGACTATGTTTTTATTGGTTATTTTTTGCTCTAACTATATTGACCTGTCATGGCGATTATATAAACCCTTTTCAGGTCGCATGCAGGGTACGTATTGGAGGCCGGTTGTTCTGACCGAGCATGTCTCCCTTGTGTGGTTTATATACGCCGCACATATCTGTGGGCTCCCCAAGGTATATGTATTATCCTTGAAGGATAACAAGGGGGCCCCACACAATCTATCCCTTTGACAACAACGAGAAGGGTTTGACCTTGAGTTTCCTGATCGACCACATCTTCTGATCGACCACGTCTCCCTTCACTACAAAAAAGGCACATCCGTGGCATTTTGGGTTGAACGAAAAAAAATTCTGTCATGCTTATGACACTTCTATGATGATAATTGTGACAAAACCCGGTATCATCATAGATGTGGTGGGCTCTTACTTCTATGACAAAAAATCATGACAGAAAATGGGCTTTTCATCCTGGGCGGGCCGGAGACGCAACTGCATGACATTCTTTGGGCCGTCCATGATGGAAAAGGCCGTGGTAGAAGCGAGGGTGAGGAAAATATCGGGGAGTTCCCGGTTATGGTGGGTGGTTGGGGGCCGAGCGATGCGCGTTTCTCTCGTACACGTACGCGCGTGGGTGCGAGGAGTTGGGCTCAAACTGAACCCGAGCGAGGTGTTCACCTACTGAACCCGAGCAATTGCACTGCAGGCTACGCATTACTAAACCCGAGCGATCGTTCGATCTAGCTATTAACTAAACCCGACCGAGCGGTTCCTTCGCTACTGCTGCTAACTGAAGCCGATCGAACATGCTGCCTCCTTCCCTTGATAAACAATGAGCTTTGTTGGGGGGGGGGGGGTGGATGAACAGTTCCCTGTGGGGGGTTGGATGAACAGGACCCCATGGTAGTAGAGGCCGTTGCCACTCGATGAACGGGACCCCGACTGAGCCGGTTGGGGGTGGATGAACATGACCCACTGGAGGGCTGGATGAACAGGACCCGGTGGAGGGCTGGTTGAACAATAGCCCATGGAGGGGTGGTTGAACAGGACCCCGTGGAGAGGGTAGGTTGAACAGTAGCCGGTGGAGGCTGGATGAACAGGAGCCCATGGATGAATAGTGGCTGGTGCAGGCAGGAGGGGAGACGCCGTGGATGAACAGTCGCAGGTGGAGGATGGAGGAGGTCGACGGTGGATGAACAGTAGCCCGTGGATGTAGTCGCTGGTGGAGATGAAGAGTAGCCCGTGGAGTCTCGTTTTGCGGTATGCCACACCCATCCCGACGAAGAAGACCCCCGTTTCGACCGTAGCGCTCCAACACAAGTCCGTTTCCTCTGTTTTGTAGTACACCACACCCCTCCCGATCAACAGGACTCCGTTTCGGCCGTAGACACTCGAACAACAAGGCCGTTTCCTCCGTTTTGCGGTACGCCAGACCCCTCCCGATGAACCGGATCCCGTTTCGACCGTGGCCGGTCGAATAGAAGGTCGTTTCCTCCATTCTGCGATATGCCAGGCCTCATTTCGATTTGCTGTTCCGTCCAAGCCGGCTGGCTCCCGATGAACACGAAGCATTCTGTTCCAACCCAGCCGGTTGGCTGCCGATGAACAGGACGCTGTCGCTGCCTCTCCATGTACACGAGCCCTCGCCGTATGTATGCGCGAGTAGGCGTTCGAGACCACGCCCTTATGTACGTACGTGGCCGTATTTACTTTCTTGCAACCTGGCTGTACGTACGTGTACATGCTACGTGCGCGCCTCTACTACGACACATGCCCTTCCTTACTCGGCCACGGTTCATCGCTGTAGCCTGCAGACAGACCGATCGACCAGTATGTACATACACATTCGCGACCAGAATGACAACACTACGTATGCTTCCACCAGGTGGGTCCCAACTTTCAGGCACTTCCTTGCATGCGATGATGTAGCATGTGGGTCCCAGCAGTCAGGGGGAAATGTTTTTTTTTGAGAAATGCGGTGGCCCGTCCAGTGGGTCCCTGCTGTCAGGTGGAGGAATCATTATTTTGCGCGTAATAAGGAGGCACTTCCTTGCTGCGGCCGTGGACCCAGCCGTCAGCCTCTCCACGTACAATACTCTTCCGAAGGAAGTCGTTCCTTGACCACACTGACCATGCCGCGCCGGGAGCACCAATGCGATGGACGACGGCGAGGACTAGGAAGGTGACGACGCGGAGCCGGGGAAGATGTGGCAGTGGATGCCCATGCGTAGAGGAGTACGAGGGTTCACTGGTTCGGCTGCGGTGTGAGGTTACCATCGCCGCAGAATAAAAAGGGGTGTGGGTGAGTAGAGGGATGGCCTGGACAATGGTGGGAGTAGTAGGGGGCGGTGAGGCCTCTACGGCAGCACAACCGACCATGGGAGGCAGGAGCACCCGACATGACCGGTGCTGGTTTGGGCGGCTGGAGCATGAAGACCAGAGGTTGAAGAAGCACTACGGCCATTGGATGTACATCGTACGGTCACTGGAGCTAGAATCGTTCATATTGACTAAGTTGACAAAGCCCTCCATCCGCGTCAACTTAGTAGCCCACAAGTCAGACTCCCACTATAGTGGGTCCCAGCGAGCTGGGTGAGTATTAATTTTTGCGTAATAAGGAGGCACTTCCTTGCGTGCGAAGATATAGCTGGTGGGTCCGATCTGTCAGTGGGGGGAACATTTTTTCATGAAATACAGAGGCCCTTCCGGTGGGTCCCAGCTGTCAGGTGGAGGAATAATTATTTTGCGCATAATAAGGAGGCATTTCCTTGTGTGCGGCCTTGGACCCAGCTATTAGCCTCTCCACGTACAGTCCACTTCCGATGGATGCTGTTCGTTGACCACGTTGACCACGCCACGCCGAGAGCGCCAGGGCGGTGGATGACGACGAGGCCTAGGAAGGGAATGACACGGAGCCGGGGAAGACTGGGGAGTACGAGGGTTGACTGGTTCAGCTACCGTCGCCGGAGAATAACAGGAGGTGTGGGTGAGTAGAGGGATAGCCATGCCAGGGATGTGAATATGATGGGGCCATGAGGCCTGCCCGGTAGCATAGCCGGCCATGTGAGGAGGGAGCAGGCAGTTCCGCTGGCGCTGGTTTGGGCGGCTGGAGCCGGAAGATCAGATACTGAAGAAGCACAATTGGCATTAGATTGACATCTAATGGTCTGACGCTGGTAGAGTCGATTGTTGACTAAGTTTCTTTCTTTTGAGAAACCTTGTGTACACATGAACTTAGTAGGCCCACAAGTGAGCCTCCAAATCTGAGGCAGACAACATAGAGCCCATTTGCTATTTTTTTAATAATTTGCAGCCCATTTGCTAATTCTTAAGGAATTTATTATAGCCCATTTTCTGCCGAGGACCATGGTCAAAAAGTTCAACCTTATTTTGCATATTTCGGTGGTCTCCGAACTATTGTAATCCCGAAATGATAAACATTCATTTTCTAAGAACTTATTGATTTGCCAAAAAAAACCGTTTTGTTTTTGTAAGCAAATAAGACGTGGGACAATTGAGTCGGTTTAAGGGAAAACCAGTGGTAAAAAAATCAGTGCTAGGAGGGAAAACAACAACAAAAAAATAAGGATGTATATATGAAAAGGGACTTTATGTATTTCCAATATAATGATACATGTATATGAACTAAAACTATAGGTAGAGATTATAAAATGGAAGTAGGACATGGCGTTTCAAGAGGAAAATAGAACTGGGTTGTGTGTTTGATTGAGTAAAAAAAACTGCGAGCGGATGTTCTAAGACAAAATATAACTAACGCTGGCGGGCCAGAGGCCAATAGATACCTGCTGGATCTTTGTGCCCGGTTGTCGTGTCGTCATGGGTTGTGCCTGTTAAAAACAAAACCAAACCAGGGTAGTCTACACCCCAGTTGAAACTTGCTCGACCTGAAAAAACAATATACCTGCTGGATCTCAGTTATCAGTCTGTACTTGCACAATTCTCTCGTTTATTGAGTATGTTGAAGACTTCATGGCTTTCACCATCTCAACATTATTTTTCCATCGTGATAATAAGTGCATGCACTTGCTTGCGTAAGGCAATGGACCTGCTGGTTCCGTACGGTTAGGCTCTGTATGGACAACCGTCTTGTGTTTCCACGGATGAATTTCATGCACATCGGATGGTTTTCAGTGAAAGCGGACTAAATTCATTACATTTTACATATTTATTTTTATTATGCAATATTTTACATATTTCAACTAATAATAATAGACTAGGCATTTTTTTAGTCCATGGGAGGCGCTTCACGATCAAGATCATGACACTTAACTGTTCTGGAAGGCCCAAATCCATCCCTCCTCTCTTTTAATAATTTGCAGCTGGGCTTGGCATGCCATAGCCCAGTTCTGACGTGCTGCATGCGACTATCAGCCTGTGAAGCCGGATGGATCCCCTGCGTACTTCGAAGATGTAAATTTTTTGGATAACTGGGAATTCGAACGGCAGGTGCTTATGCTACCCATCAAATAAAAATCAGGTGCCTGAAAATTTGTTTCGAAACAACTAATTCAGCTTTATATCCACGTCGACCCTCGGCATGATGGTTGGAAGCAAATGCCAAGTTCACACCGAAAGATCATTAACAACAATACCAACTTGCAGACGACCAGGTAGTACAAGTATCAATACCAAACTAACTTATAATCTTTTTAGTCCTGGCCCTAGTGTTCGTCTAGTAGAAAATCTTGTAGAGGACCAGCTCCCGCTCCTTTTCTTTCTCAAGGTACCTGAGGTGGTATTGGTGCATCACCCAGTTGGTCCTCTATTGGTGAAAGTTCTTGTTGGTGTGCAGCACCCGAACCTTTTTGCTGCCCGTCTGCCGGCCGTTGACTATCACCCACAAGGTATTGCCGGTCTTGTGCCACAATGCGTGTATGCTGCACTCCGAATGTATCTTGCAACACGTCCACATGCCCCTTTAGAACGCCCTGGAGTTGCGCTGGAAGAAATGCTTGCTTAGGCCACTCAGTGCGATACCTCCAGTATTATCGAATATAGGTTTTAGTGTACGTAGTTGGCATTTTCATAACATTTTAGTGTACGTATTATTAACTGTCAAATTGTAATTGCTTCACTAGGTCTGCGTCTAAAAAGAAACATAGAGCTATAAACAAAGGAATATGTTTGTGCAAGTAGACGGCCGATTGGTGTCGGGGGTTGGGTGCGACATGTGCCAAAGGATGGCTTATCATGGTGGGAGCAAGTAGAACGTCACCAGTGCCTGGAAGTGGGATGAGGCATAGACACGAATGCCGGCGCAGTTTTCCCAGGTTCGGGACTCTCCTAGTAGATAACACCCCTAGTCCTGCTCTGCGGGGTCTCCGCATGATCACTAAGGCACTAGTGAATACAATGGTGCTCCTCTAGCTGTATGCTAGAGGTAGAAGGAGGCAGGGCTAGCTCTCTTCTTCCTCTAGGGTGGAGGCTAGTTCTAACAGTTTGGGAACCCTTTGCATGGGTGCCCTGGGGGGTTTATATAGGCCTACCCCCAGGGGTACAATGGTAATTTGGCTGGGTCTTTGGACACGGCTGTCGGTGTCTCTTGTCATGGCGGCTTCTCCGCAGTAGCCGGGTCCGCCACTGGTGGCCCCGCCGACCGGTCTGCACGGAGGTGACAGCCGCCCCTCTTGGGGGGGTCTGGTTGGTGGATGATCACTGTAGCCATGACGTTAATGACACAGGCTTGATCAGTGGAGTGTGGCTACAGTCCCGCCGCCTGGTGGGAGATCACTGTAGCCACACCATGTCTTATCTGGTTAATGACGCACGGGCCTCGAGGGAGGAACTGGCCGCCTGCTGGAAGCCGGCCTCCCTTAGGTCCGGCTGGTCTAGCCTCTGCCGTCTTCCGGGCTCTCACTGCCTGGTAGGGCGCGCCGCCTGCAGGCCATACCAATAGGCCGTCGTGGGAATAGGGCTCCGCCTGTCAGGGATGACGTCAAGGGGGAAGTGGCAACAATGCCGCGTCGTGCGAAGATCTCTGCCTGTATGGGGCACTGTAGCGATGCCTAGCCCAGGATTCGAGGGTGAGGGGCTACACTGTAGCCTTTCCTAGTCTTCTCTTCTTGATGAGGGGCGCAGACTCTAAGGGCGCAGAGTGGTCCCCTGCTAGAGACCGGCCTCTCCGGAGGCCGTCTGCTAGGAGTCGCCCTGTCTTGGTGCCATCTGCTGGCGCATGGCTGTATTCGGGCAGCCGTCCACTGGGAGGCGGCGTTCCATTCTGAGGTCTTGGGGGGCGAGGCCGGCCCAAAGTCTTGAAAGGCTCAGGGACTCGGGTGAGGCTACCCATGGCCCATTACTCCGACAGTAGTCCCCGAAGCTGGTGAGGCGTCGCGGTTGGCGGGCCGTGAAGTCTCAGCAACTTCCCCTCTTGCCGCGCTCTGAACGAACGCCCGGTCCGCCTTGTGACGCGCCGGCTACCAGAGCCGATTTGACAAGGCGGGCTCGCCCCCCAATTTCGAACACCAAGGCGGGAAACAGATGGCGTGCCTGCTAAGCTTCCCCATGCCTGCCGCCCGCCATGAGCGCGTGATACGTCTCCAACGTATCTATAATTTTTGATTGTTCCATGCTATTATATTACCCCTTTTGGATGTTTATGGGTTTTATTTTACACATTTATATCATTTTTGGGACTAGCCTACTAACCGGAGGCCCAGCCTGTATTGCTGTTTTTTTGCCTATTTCAGTATTTCAAAGAAAAGGAATATCAAACAGAGTCCAAACGGAATGAAACCTTCGGGAGCGTGATTTTTGGAATGAACGTGATCCAGAGAACTTGGAGTTCAAGTCAATAAGCAGCCAAGGCGGCCACGAGAGGGTAGGGAGCCCCCCTCTATAGGGCGCACCCCTATCTCGTGGGCCCCACGGGTGGCCATTGACGTACTTCTTCCTCCTATATAAGCCTACGCACCCCGAAAACATCCAGGGAGCCAAAGAAACACAATTTCCACCGCCGTAACCTTCTGTATCCGCGAGATCCCATCTTGGAGCCTTCGCCGGTGCTCCGCCAGAGGGGGAATCGACCACGGAGGGCTTTTACATCAACACCATAGCCCCTCCGATGATTTGTGAGTAGTTTACCATAGACCTTCGGGTCCATTGTTATTAGCTAGATGGCTTCTTCTCTCTTTTTGGTTCTCAATACAATGTTCTCCCCCTCTCTTGTGGACATCTATTCGATGTAAACTCTTTTTGCGGTGTGTTTGTCGAGATCCGATGAATTGTGGGTTTACGATCAAGTTTATCTATGAGAAATATTTGAATCTCCTCTGAATTCTTTGATGTATGATTGAGTTATCTTTGCAAGTCTCTTCAAATTATCAGTTTGGTCTGGCCTACTAGATTGATTTCTTGCCATGGGAGAAGTGCTTAGCTTTGGGTTCAATCTTGCGGTGTCCTTACCCAGTGACAGCAGGGGTTGCAAGGCACGTATTGTATTGTTGCCATCGAGGATAAAAAGATGGGGTTTGTATCATATTGCATGAGTTTATCCCTCTACATCATGTCATCTTGCTTAATGCGTTACTCTGTTCTTATGAACTTAATACTCTAGATGCAAGCAGGAGTCGGTCGATGTGTGGAGTAATAATAGTAGATGCAGGCATGAGTCGGTCTACTTGTTGCGGACGTGATGCCTATATACATGATCGTGCCTAGATAATCTCATAATTATTCGCTTTTCTATCAATTGCTCGACAGTAATTTGTTCACCCACCGTAATAATTATGCTATCTTGAGAGAAGCCTCTAGTGAAACCTATGGCCCCCGGGTCTATCTTTTATCATATAAGTTTCCAATCTACTTTTATTTGCATCTTCACTTTTTGCATCTATATTATAAAATACCAAAAATATATTTATCTTATCATACTATCTCTATTAGATCTCACTTTACATGAAGTGGCCGTGAAGGATTGACAACCCCTTTATTGCTTTTTTTGCGAGTTCTTTGTTTGTTTGTGTAGGTGCGTGGGACTTTTGAGGAGCCTCCTCTGGATTGATACCTTGGTTCTCAAAACTAGGGAAATACTTACGCTACTATTGCTGCATCACCCTTTCCTCTTCAAGGAAAACCAACGCAAGCTCAAGACGTAGCAAGAAGGATTTCTGGCGCCGTTGCCGGGGAGGTCTTCGCTCAAGTCAAGACATACAAAGTACCCATCCAAACTCATCTCCCTCACATTTACATTATTTGCCATTTGCCTCTCGTTTTCCTCTCCCGCACTTCACCCTTGCCGTTTTATTCGCCCTCTCTTTCCCAATCTCCTCCTCTGTCTTTCGCTTGCCTTTTTTCTGTTTGCTTGTGTGTTGGACTACTTGTTGCCATGGCGCAAGATAATACCAAATTGTGTGATTTATCGAATACCAATAATAATGATTTCCTTAGTACTTTGATTGCTCCTCTTAATGATGTTGAGTCTTGTGAAATCAATACTGCTTTGCTGGATCTTGTTATGAAAGATCAATTCGCCGGCCTTCCTAGTGAAGATGCTGCTACTCATCTAAACAACTCTGTTGATTTGTGTGATATGCAAAAGAAGAAAGATACGGATAACAATATTGTTAAATTGAAGTTATTTCCATTTTCACTTAGAGATCATGCTAAAATTTGGTTTTCGTCTTTGCCTAAAAATAGTATTGATTCTTGGAACAAGTGCAAAGATGCTTTTATCTCTAAGTATTTTCCTCCCGCTAAGATTATCACTCTTAGGAACGATATTATGAATTTTAAACAACTTGATCATGAGCATGTTGCCCAATCTTGGGAAAGAATGAAATTGATGATTCACAATTGCCCTACTCATGGTTCGAATTTATGGATGATCATACAAAATTTTTATGCCGGTTTGAACTTTGCTTCTAGAAATCTCTTAGATTCGGCCACGGGAGGCACATTTATGGAAATCATGTTAGGAGATGCTACAAAACTTCTTGATAATATTATGGCTAATTATTCTCAATGGCACACCGAAAGATCTTCTAGTAAAAAAGTGCATGCTATAGAAGAAATCAATGTTTTGAGTGGAAAGATGGATGAACTTATGAAATTGTTTGCTACTAAAAATACTCCTCTTGATCCCAATGATATGCCTTTGTCTACTTTGATTGAGAATAATAATGAATCTATGGATGTGAATTTTGTTGGTAGGAATAGTTTTGGAAACAATGCTTATAGAGGAAACCTTAATGCTAGACCATTCCCGAGTAATTCCTCTAGCAATTATGGAAATTCCTACAATAGTTCTTATGGTAATTTTAATAAGATGCCCTCTGATTTTGAGAATAGTGTGAAAGAATTTATGATTTCTCAAAAGAATTTTAATGCTTTGCTTGAAGAAAAATTGCTCAAAGTTGATGATTTGGCTAGGAATGTTGATAGGCTTTTGCTTGATGTTGATTCTCTTAAACTTAGCTCTTCTTCCCCTAAGCATGATATCAATGAGTCTCTCAGAGCAATGAGAATTTCCATTGATGAGTGCAAGGAAAGAACCGCTAGATTGCGTGCAAAGAAAGATTGCTTTATAAAAGCGTGTTCTTCTAGTTTCCATGAAAATAATGATGATATCTTAAAGTTATTGATGTGTCTCCTATTAGATCTTTGTTTTGAAGTATGAATCTTGATAATTATGGGACTGATGATGAGTCAACTTTGCCTAGAAGGCGTCCCAAGAATTCGGAGTTTTTAGATATTGATGCTAAATTTGGTAAAAGTGGGATTGGAGAGGTCATGACTTTAAATAGTATTTAACCCACTATCTCGGATTTCAAGGAATTTGATTATGATAATTTAGAAGGTTGTATTTCCTTGTTGCAATCCGTTGTTAATTCTCCTCATGCTTATAGTCAAAATAAAGTTTTTTCCAAACATATCGTTCATGCCTTGATGCAATCTTACGATGAAAAACTTAATTTGGAAGTTTCTATACCTAGAAAACTTAATGATGAGTGGGAACCTACTATAAAGATTAGAATTAAAGATCATGAGTGCTAGTGTTTCCACGATTCCGAAAACTTTATGTGATATTCTAGGTTTCCATGATCTTGATGATTGCTATTTAAATTTGTACCTTGCGGATTCCACCATTAAAAAGCCAATGGGAAGGATCAATGATGTTCTCATTGCTCCAAATAGAAATTTGGTGCCCGTAGATTTTATCGTTCTTGATATAGATTGCAATCTTTCTTGCCCTATTATTCTTGGTAGACCTTTCCTTAGAACGATTGGTGCGATTATTGATATGAAGAAAGGGAATATTAGATTCCAATTTCCATTAAAGAAAGGCATGGAGCACTTTCCAAGAAAGAAAGTTAAATTACCTTATGAATCTATCATGCGAGCTACTTATGAATTGAGTGCCAAAGATGACACTACTTAGATCTATCTTCGCTTTTATGCCTAGCTAGGGGCGATAAACGATAGCGCTAGTTGGGAGGCAACCCAATTTTCTTTGTGTTTTTATTTTTGTTCCTGTTTAGTAATAAATATTGCATCTACCTTCTATTTAGATGTGTTTTTATCTTTTAATTAGTGTTTGTGCCAAGTAGAACCTATAGGATAACCTATGATGATAGTTGATTTGATTCTGCTGAAAAACAGAAACTTTGCACGCACGAATTTAGTTTTGTTAAATCACAGAAACGTGATTTTGCGTTGATTCTTTTTGCTGCTGATCAATAGACAAAATTTCCAGGACTTCCTAGTTTGGTAGGATTTTAGAGTTCCAGAAGTTTGCGTTTGGTACAGATTGCTACAGACTGTTCTGTTTTTGACAGATTCCGTTTTTCGTGTGTTGTTTGCTTATTTTGATGCATCTATGGCTAGTAAAATAGTTTATAAACCATAGAAAAGTTGGAATACAGTAGGTTTAACACCAAAATAAATAAAGAATGAGTTCATTACAGTACCTTATGTGGTGGTTTTCTTTTCTTTCACTAACGGAGCTTATAAGATTTCTGTTGAGTTTTGTGTTGTGAAGTTTTCAAGTTTTGGGTAAAGCTTTTATGGACTATGGAATAAGGAGTGGCAAGAGCCTAAGCTTGGGGATGCCCATGGCACCCCAAGATATTCAGGGATAGCCAAAAGCCTAAGCTTGGGGATGCCCCGGGAAGGCATCCCCTCTTTCGTTTTCGTTCTGGTAACTTTACTTGGAGCTATATTTTTATTCACCACATGATATGTGTTTTGCTTGGAGCGTCGTGTATTATATTAGTCTTTGCCTTTTAGTTTAACACAATCATCCTTGCTATAAACTCCTTTTGGGAGAAGCCTACTTGATTAGAATTTGCTAGAATACTCTATGTGCTTCACTTATATCTTTTGAGCATGATAGTTTTTGCTGTAGTGCTTCACTTATATCTTTTAGAGCACGGTGATGACTTAATTTTGAAGAAATTGCTAGTCTCTCATGCCTCACTTATATTATTTTGAGAGTCTTTTAGAACAGCATGGCATTTGCTATGGTTACAAAGTTGGTCCTAGAATGATGAGCATCCAAGTTGGGTATAATAAAAACTATCATAGAAAGGAATTGGATGCTATGATCAATTTTATGCTTGATAATTGTTTTGAGATATGGAGGTAGTGATATTAGAGTCATGCTAGTTGAGGTGATTATGAAAAATACTTGTGTTGAGGGTTGTGATTCCCGTAGCATGCACGTATGGTGAACCGCTTTGTGATGAAGTTGGAGCACAATTTTATTTATTGATTGTCTTCCTTATGAGTGGCGGTCGGGGACGAGCGATGGTCTTTTCCTACCAATCTACCCCCCTAGGAGCATGCGCGTAGTACTTTTGTTTTTGATGACTTCTAGATTTTTGCAACAAGTACATGAGTTCTTTTGACTAATGTTGTGTCCATTGATTATACGCACCTCACCCTTCCACCATTGCTAGCCTCTCTTGTGCCGCGCAACTTTCGCCGGTACCATACACCCACTATATACCTTCCTCAAAACAGCCACCATACCTACCTATTATGGCATTTCCATAGCTATTCCGAGATATATTGCCGTGCAACTTTCCACCGTTCCGTTCATATGACACGCATTACTTTTGTCATATTGCTCTTTGCATGATCATGTAGTTGACATCGTATTTGTGGCAAGGCCACCTTCATAATTTTCATACATGTCGCTCTTGATTCATTGCATATCCCGGTACACCGCCGGAGGCATTCATATAGAGTCATATCTTGTTCTAGCTTTGAGTTGTAATTCTTGAGTTGTAAATCCATAAAAGTGTGATGATCTTCATTATTAGAGCATTGTCCTAGTGAGGAAAGGATGATGAAGACTATGATTCCCCCACAAGTCGGGATGAGACTTCAGACTTTACAAAAAGAAAAAAAGAAAGAAGAAGAAAAAAGGCCAAAAAGAAAAAAAGAGAAAGGCCAAAGAAAAAAAAGAGAAAAATAAAAAAAAGGAAAAAGAAAAAAAATAAAATGAGAGAAAAATAGAGAAGGGACAATGCTACTATCTCTTTTCCAGACTTGTGCTTCAAATTAGCACCATGATCTTCATGATAGAGAGTCTCATATGTTGTCACTTTCATATACTAGTGGGAATTTTTCACTATAGAACCTGGCTTGTATATTCCAATGATGGGCTTCCTCAAAATGCCCTAGGTCTCCGTGAGCAAGCGAGTTGGATGCACGCCCACTTAGTTTCTTTTGTTGAGCTTTCATACATTTTAGCTCTAGTGCATCCGTTGCATGGCAATCCCTACTCACTCACATTGATATCTATTAATGGGCATCTCCATAGCCCGTTGATACGCCTAGTTGATGTGAGACTATCTTCTCCTTTTTTGTCTTTTCCACAACCACCATTCTATTCCACATATAGTGCTATGTCCATGGCTCACGCTCATGTATTGCGTGAAAGTTGAAAGAGTTTGAGATTATTAAAGTATGAACCGATTGCTTGGCTTGTCATGGGGGTTGTGCATGATTAAATACTATGTGTGTTGAAGATAGAGCAGCAGTCAGACTATATGATTTTGTAGGGATAACTTTCTTTGGCCATGTTATTTTGAGAAGACATGATTACTTTGATTAGTATGCTTGAAGTATCACCATTTTCATGTTAATATGAACTTTTATTTTGTATCATTTGGATTTAAAAATTCATGCCACAATAAAGAAAATTACATTGAGAATTATGCTAGGTAGCATTCCACATCAAAAATTACCTTTTTATCATTTACCTACTCGAGCACGAGCAGGAATTAAGCTTGGGGGTGCTTGATACGTCTCCAGCGTATCTATAATTTTTGATTGTTCCATTCTATTATATTACCCCTTTGGGTTGTTTATGGGCTTTATTTTACAAATTTATATCATTTTTGGGACTAACCTACTAACCGGAGGCCCAGCCCGTATTGCTGTTTTTTTTGCCTATTTCAGTATTTCGAAGAAAAGGAATATCAAATGGAGTCCAAACGGAATGAAACCTTCGGGAGCGTGATTTTTGGAACGAACGTGATCCAGAGGACTTGGAGTGCAAGTCATGAAGCAGCCGAGGTGGCCACGAGAGGGTAGGGCGCGCCCCCTATCTCGTGGGCCCCATGGGCGGCCACCGACATACTTCTTCCTCCTATATAAGCCTACGTATCCCGAAAACAACCAGGGAGCCAATGAAACACAGTTTCCACCACTGTAACCTTCTGTATCCGCGAGATCACATCTTGCAGCCTTCGTCGGCGCTCCGCCGGAGGGGGAATCGACCATGGAGGGCTTCTACATCAACACCATAGCCCCTCCGATGAGTTGTGGGTAGTTTACCACAGACCTTCGGGTCCGTAGTTATTAGCTAGATGGCTTCTTCTCTCTTTTTGGATCTCAATACAATGTTCTCCCCCTCTCTTGTGGATATCTATTCGATATAAACTCTTTTTGCTATGTGTTTGTCGAGATTCGATGAATTGTGGGTTTATGATCAAGTTTATCTATGAGAAATATTTGAATCTCCTCTGAATTCTTTTATGTACGATTGAGTTATCTTTGCAAGTCTCTTCGAATTATCAGTTTGGTTTGGCCTACTAGATTGATCTTTCTTGCCATGGGAGAAGTGCTTAGCTTTGGGTTCAATCTTGCGGTGTCCTTACCCAGTGACAGCAGGGGTTGCAAGGCACATATTGTATTGTTGCCATCGAGGATAAAAAGATGGGTTTATATCATATTGCATGAGTTTATCCCTCTACATCATGTCATCTTGCTTAATGCATTACTCTGTTCTTATGAACTTAATACTCTAGATGCAGGCAGGAGTCGGTCGATGTGTGGAGTAATAGTAGTAGATGCAGGCAGCAGTCGGTCTACTTGTTGTGGACGTGATTCCTATATACATGATCATGCCTAGATAATCTCATAATTATTCGCTTTTCTATCAATTGCTCGACAGTAATTTGTTCACCCACCATAATACTTGTGCTATCTTGAGAGAAGCCTCTAGTGAAAGCTATGCCCCCCGGGTGTATCTCTTATCATATTTGCTTCGAATCTACTTTCATTTGCATCTTTACTTTTCTATATTATAAAATACCAAAAATATATTTATCTTATCATACTATCTCTATTAGATCTCACTTTCGCAAGTGGCCGTGAAGGGATTGACAACCCCTTTATTGCGTTGGTTGCGAGTTCTTTGTTTGTTTATGTAGGTGCGTGGGACCTTTGAGGAGCCTCCTACTGGATTGATACCTTGCTTCTCAAAAACTGAGGGAAATACTTATGCTAATATTGCTGCATCACCCTTTCCTCTTCAAGGAAAACCAACGCAAGCTCAACACATAGCAGTGCGCCACGCGGCGCACGTCAGCCTGGCCAGCCTGCCACCCTACTCTCTTGATGGGACGTGACAGCGGGCCGGGCCCGCCACCACTGGGCCTCGGCACATGGGCGGATCCGCTGTGGCCGAGGCGGGCGGTTGAGATTCCTGCAAGTGTTATTGCGCAGCAACTCTGCATAGTAATCAGGGGGTCGTGGGGTCATGGGTGCAGTTAATCCCACGAACCCATGTCCCGCCCCCTCGGCTTCGCAGCCCGAGGGCTATAAGTAGGGGGAGGCAGGGGAGCGGCGGAGCACGCGCACCCTCCTCCCCACTCTTTCTTCCTCCTCTCTCTGCTGCTGCTGCTGCTGCTACTCAGTGCCTACCGTAGCGCCACCGCAGCTTGCCGTCGTCGAGCTCCTCCCCCCTCGCAGCTCCGCTCGGATGCCATGGCGTGCGAGAAGGGCGGAGACTGGGACGGCTTGACGGTGATCGAGGATCACCTCACCTTTCTTCGGGCCACGTGTCGGATGCTCAATGCGTCCTTCGTCAAGGTGCGGGTGCCGCCGCGGGAGGAGATTTTGCCGGCGCCGCAGGGGAACAAGTGGGTCGTCTTCCGCTTGCATTTCCTCCGCGGCTTCGGCCTCCCAGTGAGCGGGTTCCTCCGCTCATTCATGGACTTCAACCACATCCAGCCGCACCACTTGACGCCCAAAACCGTGACGCTGCTGTCCGCCTTCGTCACGGCGTGCGAGGGCTACCTCGGCATCCTCCGCACCATCAAGTTGTGGGGAGCTTTCTTCTATGCCAAACTGGGCACCTCTGCCAAGGAGATGGCAGCCGAGTGCGGCGTCTTCGTCGCCGTGTGCTGGCCGTCGAAGAAGAACGCCTTCCCGGTCATCAAGCTATCACAGTCGGTGAAACTGTGGCAGCAATCTTACTTCTGTGTGGAGAACATCGACCCGGCAGTCAACTTCATCAACCTGCCACCCTACGAGGCCAGCCCCCTGGTTGGGCTTCGACCGAACTGGGGCTAGAAGCCGAAGCCCATGTCGGCCGACACGGCTGCCGCCATCAGCTGGCTCCGGGTGCTGACGGAGGCGGAGGGTCTCGTGGCGTCCGACCTACTGATCGCCTTCATCGAGTGCCTGTTCTCCCGCTCCAAGGCCGTCCTCATCTGATTTGTCGGATGAGCGGGCACCGCGACCCGAGCCGGATTTGCATGAAGGAGATGCTGACTGCCGAGGTGGCTCAGATGGTGAATGAGATCTCCGACCTCAAGGTGTCGGAGTGGTCCTGGCGGTTCGGGAAGCGGCCGCACTTCCACGACAACCCGCCGCCTGCCGTAAGTCTCTTAGTTTCTTCTTTTTAGTTCTTGCTTTAGTCTTGATCTTGGTATGAAGTTGTTCCTTCTTTGGAGCGCAGATCTACATGTCCTCGGTGACGGCTGCCATCATGGGGCCGGGTGGTGACTACCAGCTGGACCGGGAGGTGAGCGACGAGGACGACCCCGACTTGGGGGCGGCCGCCTTGGAGGACGACGCTATAGGCGGCGGCGATAGAGCAGACGGCTCCGAGGAAGGGGGCGGCATGGACACCTGGCCTGACGACGACGAGGAGGAAGAAGAGCCGCGCCCTGCCCGGAGCACTGCTAACACAGGCGCGGGCCCCACCACCGGGCCGTCTGCTCAAGGCGGCAAGCGCAAGCGAAAACAGGGCGCCGCCCTGTTCGGCAGCGTGCCGAAGAAGCCCAAGAACCCGGCCGCGGCGACCAGGTGGGAAGAGGCTGCGACGAAGGTGGCCAATTCCAGAGGTAGCCGAAGGAGCCGCCCATGGTGTCGGCGTAAGTATTTTTCTTACGCTTTCCTTCTCTTGCCGATCCGGCCTAAAAATTCTTTGCCTTGCTATCTTATCTCAGGGCCCCGCTCACCCTCAACAAGCCGGCCGCCGCCTCGGTCATCAGGTCGGCGGAGATCTCCACCACCACCCAGCGAATCGATCCGGCCGCCGACCTCCAGGAGGCGCAGGACTGGCTCTGTGAGGAGGTCTTGTGAGCAGAAGCCACCAGCTGGAGAAGGCGGAGGCGACAAAGGCGGAGGCATCTGCTGGCGAGGAAGGTGGTGCAGTGCGGAGGCCGATCTGTGATGGTGAAGGCGGCTTGCAGAGGCATGGCTGCTGCCGGAGCCGCTGCTCATGGCTCCCCTGAATTCCGCGCCACCTCCGCCAGAGTTTGTGGCAACGACTGAGGGAGCCGGCGATGAGCAGCCGGTCATGGAGAGGGAGGGCAGAGATGTTCCCATGTCGGACATCATCGTGCCTCCGCCACCGCCGACCGGCGGAGCGCAAGACAGGCAGCCGGCCGCCCCACCGGTGCCACCAGCCGGGAACGAGGTGGTGACGGGCCCAACTCCTGAGGCCCACACACCCGTGCACCGCCGTCTTGCGAAGGCGTTCTCGACGCCGCGACCACTGGAGGCCGATGCCACGAGCTCGTCGGTCCCGGACACCTAGGCGACTAGCATCGCACCCTCTGGCTTGGTTCGCGGATGCGGGACGAGAGCCTTGAACCAGACGGCCCTCGACGTCCCGGCCAAGCTCCGGGCTGAGGCCGACGCCCTCAAGCGGTGCAACGAGGCATTTCTGAACTCGCGAGCAGCCATCTGAGTAAGCTTCTCTCTTCTTTATTTTTGATCTTCTTATTTCTTGGTGGGGGCGCACCATCGCACCCACTAGGTGTAGTCCCCAAGTTTCGTGTCGGCT
Organism: Aegilops speltoides; assembly: GCA_021437245.1. NCBI lineage: Eukaryota > Viridiplantae > Streptophyta > Magnoliopsida > Poales > Poaceae > Aegilops > Aegilops speltoides. The sequence goes on along the minus strand of CM038142.1, from coordinate 188,172,183 downwards.
GTTGAGCAGGCGGACTGGAACTTTAACTTGCGAGCACTAAGTGCTAACTCCATCCGACATCCCTATTGCAGGATTACCACAACCTTCGCGCGGCCACCTTCAACTCCGGAGTCCGGGAGCTGGAGAAGCAGACCGCCAACTTCTCCGAGAGGCGGAGTAAGTTTGGCTTCCTTTCTCCATGGGGTATTTGGCACACCGCTGGCTGTAGTCTCGAGATTCAGGCCGCTCTTTGAACAGTCGGGCCGGATCTTCCCAGTAACTGTATTTCTCTTGTTGACTATTGATGACTTCTTTCTATGCGGGGGCGCGATAGCACACCCGCGGGCTGTAGTCCCTGAGATTCGGGCCGACTGCTGAGCAGTCGGGTCAGATCTTCCCGGCAACTAGCTCTCTTCCTTGCTGAGTATTGACGTCCTTTCTTCTTCTCTCTTTGTAGAGGCCAACGCCGCCTTGCAGCAGCAGCTGGGCGAGGCCAACACCGCGCTGCGTGCCAAGGAGGCAGAATGCAGCAAACTGGCCGAGGAGCGTGACCGGCTGGTCACGCAGCTGGCAGAGCAGACAAAGCGTCTCAAGACAGCTCAGAAGGAGGCGAAGACGAAGGAGACCGACCTCCTCACTGAGTTCGAGATCGAGCGCTCCGCCTGGGCCGACAAGGAGGTGCAGCTGACTGCCAGCTTCGGCAGTGTCGAGGACATGGTCGACGGTAAGCTTCTTCTATTTTCTTTCTTTGAGTTGCCGGCCTCTTATTCCGGCTGACTGCTGGCTTCTAACCTCCGGCTTCCTTGCCCTTCACCCAAACAGACTTCTTCCCAGGCCACTCTGTCACCGCGAACCAGGCCATCGAGGCTTATCGCCAGGAGCGGAGGGCGGAAGTCGTGCAGATTGCCGCCGACGCCCCCCGGACCCTCAACGAGCAACTCCTTAGCATCCAGGCCTGCATTCAGCCGGCTCTCTAGATGCCGCGCCATCTTCAATGTGTTAGGGCCCAGGCAATTTCCGCCCTTTGGCCAGGCGTGTCGGCTCCGCGCACTCCCAGTCGGACTGCCGACTGGCTGGAGGTGGCGGCCAGTCACCTGGAAGCCTGGAAGGGTTCCTCGGCCCGGGCTGGAGCGTGCCGGGCTCTGGAATTCGTCAAGGCGTGGTATCCTGGGCTAGATCTAGCCCAGCTGACCATGTTTTGGCTAGAGGCGCAGGAGGAGCTGGTGGCGGTGGAGGAGGACCTTTTCAAGCGGGCGACGACGATCACCGACTACACCGACACCAGCGTCTTTGTCCCAGAGCTGGTTGATGAGGGCGCCGAGGTTCTGCTGGAGTGGTTCGGGCTGAACCCGGAGGACAGCAAGGACTCAGCGGAGGTGATCGATTCCAGCGACGAGGGGGAGGAAGCAGAGGACGAGGAAAGCGAGGAGGACGTGCCGGAGGTCGGAGCGGATGGCCAGCCTCATCCTGACTACGCGTCGAGCAACGATCCATGCTCAAGTGCGCCGACTGCTGCTGGAGGCGACCAGGCGGAGACCGACCAGCCGCCTGTTCCACCGACTGGCGCCGCCGACTCTATTGTTCAGCCGTCCGCTGCCCCAACTGGTGCCACCGACTCCGTCATCCAGCCGGAACCCTCTGCTGCTCCTTAGGATGTTGCCCTTGTTTTCCCTATTTATTAATCTCAACGAACTTTGTTTAAATTTGCACAATTCCACCCGCGGGGTGTATATCAAATTCTGTTGAATGCTGGCCAATGGGCCTTTTGCTATGTAAATATAATTTGTCGCAAATTATGCTTTGTTTGCCGACTTCTGACTTTTCTTGCTTTCTGCTCCTTGCTTTTTCCTTTGACGCCCTTCCCTGGCTACCCTCTTGCCAGCCAAACAGCCGCTCTGCAGACTGTGACTGGGTCGAGTACTTAGCTATTTACGGGAGGGCAAGTACTTAGCCGTTTGGAGTGTTGGCAAGGTAAGTAGAAGCCGGCCGGCCAACTGCTCGGCAGCCGGCCGAAGAGGCAGGATGCCGGCCCCGGCTATATGCACATTTTTCCTTAGCCATTCTTCATGTGGGCATCACTTTGCAACCCCTACCCACCATACAGTCGCTCTACGAGCTGTGGCTTCTGACAGGAGAAGTTTTTTTGGTTCCGACACACTACTTGTCCGACTTCAGGAGATGGCATATAGCAGAAGGCGGCGAGCCTCCGGGCCGTCTGGTCGAACCCGGTGCCCGGCGGAATAATAAAACAACACACTCGTAGGCATAATTCTTATCATATAGATAAAAGGGGGTAGTCCCCGAGCTCTTCTAGGGGGACCCAGAGTCTTCGTACTTAATACAAAAGGTAGCGTGATACGTACTGGTAGATGGTGGACCGACTGAGTGCCAATAGCCGGCCCTCTTCCAGCAGATCGACGCCGTCCTCTCGTGCTTCTTTGGCCTCCGCCTCGGTGTACATGGTGACTCATGGGGAGTCGAATTCTATGTCCGTCGGGATGACGGCTTCATCACCGTAGACGAGGAAGAAGGGCGTGAAGCCGGTTGACTTGTTCGGAGTTGTGCGCAGGCTCCAAAGGATGACCGGCAGCTCATCGAGCCAGCAGCCGGCCGAACGCTCCAGAGGCTCGACCAGTCGGGGCTTGATGCCGGACAAAATGAGGCCGTTTGCTCTCTCTACTTGCCGTTGGACCGCGGATGGGCAACAGACGCTAAGTCCAGTCGGATGCCTTGCGTCACGCAGAAACGAGCCAAGGCTCCTTTGGCGAAGTTTGTGCCGTTGTCGGTGATGATGCTGTGTGGTATGCCATACCGAGTGGTGATGTCGGCGATGAAAGTCACAACAGTCGCCCATTCAGTTTCTTGATTGGCTTTGCTTCTATCCACTTGGCGAACTTGTCCACAGCGACGAGCAAATGAGTCATGCCGCCACGAGCCGTCTTGAATGGCCACACCATGTCCAGCCCCCAAACGGCAAAGGGCCAGGCAATGGGAATGGTCTTGAGCGCAGAAGCCGACAAGTGTGGCTTGGAGCGGAACTTCTGGCACCCTTTACACTTCTAGACCAACTCTTTGGCGTCTTCTAGAGCAGTCGGCCAGAAGAAACCATGGCAGAAAGCTTTAGCAACAAGTGATCTTGAAGCCGCGTGGTGACCACATTCAACTTGGTGGATATCCTTGGGATTGCTTGGCCCTGGTCCGGCTCCACGCAGTGCTGGTACACATCAGTGACACTGCGCCGCACCAGTTCTTTGTTGACGATGGTGTATGCTGCTGCTCGTCGTTGCACTTGTCGGGCCAGGATCTCATCAGTCGGTAGCTCTTTGTTCACCAGAAAGTTTAGGATGGGTTGAGCCCATGAAGGTGCTGCTATTTCTTCGACTGCCAGACTGCTTGTACAAGGGCGGTTGGGCTGGGAGGCGGCGGGTTGGAGTTGGCTGCCGCCTGTTGAGTTGACGAAGTCCCCTGGCCGACTGTTGCAGTTCCCGGGCTGGGTTCTGAAGTCCCCGGGCTGGGTCGACTACTGCGGTGCCCGGGCCGCCTACCGAAGTCCCCACGTTGGCTTCTGGGGCCCTCAAGTCGGATCCGACTCTTTTAGGAGGGGCCAGCACGAAGATGGAGTCTAATTCTGGCGACGGCTTGACAGACGGCTTGAGGAGGCATTCTAGAGCGACGCCAGCTGGTATTTCTTGTCGGGTGGAGCCGATCCGTGCCAAGGCATCTGCTTGCTCGTTGTCATTTCTTGGCACATGGAGGAACTCGCACTCGCCAAAGTATCCGCTGAGTTGCTGCACGAGGAAGCGGTAGCTTGCCATATTTGCATCCTTGGCGTCCAAGCCGCCTGACAACTGCTGGACCACCAAGTCGGAGTCAACATAGCACAGGATCCGGCGAATGCCAAGTTCCTTGGCAAGCCGGAGCCTGTGTATAAGTGTCTCATATTCAGCTACGTTGTTGGAGGCGGCAAAGTGGATTTGCAGCACATATCTGAGCTTGTCGCCTTTGGGAGAGGTGAGGATGATGCCGGCTCCCATACCGGTGCGCATATTTGAACCTTCAAAGTACATCCGCCAATGGGTGGAGTTTGGCGCTGGCGGCAGATACTGGTGTTGGGGAACGTAGTAATTTCAAAAAAATCCTACGCACACACAAGATCATGGTGATGCATAGCAACAAGAGGGGAGAGTGTTGTCTACGTACCCTCGTAGACTGAAGCGGAAGCGTTGACGCAATGTAGAGGAAGTAGTCGTACGTCCTCCCGGTCCAACCAATCCAAGCACCGTTACTCCGGCACCTCCGAGTTCTTGACACACATACAGCTCGATGACGCACTTTTGAACTCCGATCCAGCAGAGGCGGGGAGGAGTTCCGTCGGACGGCGGCGTGGTGGCGATCTTGATGTTCTCTGTCGTGAGGGCTTCGCCTAAGCACCGCTACAATATGACCGAGGTGTAATATCGTGGAGGGGGCACGCACACGGCTAAGGAGCGATCTCAATGATCAACTTGTGTGTCTAGGGTGCCCCCGCCCCGTATATAAAGGAGGGAGGGAGGAGGAGGCCGGCCTAGGAGGAGGCGCCATAGGGGGGCAAACCTACTCCAAGTAGGTTTGGCCCCCTTTCTATTAGGAGTAGGAGAAGGAAGGAAGAGGGGGAGGAGAGAAAGGGGGCCCCCCTCCCAGTCGGATTGGGCTTGGGGCGCCCCTCCCTGCTCCTTCTCCTCCCTTCCACTAAGGCCCAATAAGGCCCATATACTTACGGGGGTTCGGTAACCTCCGGAACTCCGGTATATTTCAATCTCACGGAACCCTTCCGGTGTCCAAATATATCCGTCCAATATATCAATCTTTATGTCTCGACCATTTGAGACTCCTCGTCATGTCCCCGATCTCATCAGGGACTCGAACTCCTTGGTACATCAAAACTCTTAAACTCATAATATAAGCATCATCGAAACCTTAAGCGTGCGGACCCTACGGTTCGAGAACAATGTAGACATGACCGAGACACGTCTCCGATCAATAACCAATAGCGGGACCGGATGCCCATATTGGTTCCTACATATTCTCGAAGATCTTTATCGGTCAAACCGCATAACAACATCGTTGTTCCCTTTGTCATCGGTATGTTACTTGCGAGATTCGATCGTCGGTATCAATACCTAGTTCAATCTCGTTACCAGCAAGTCTCTTTACTCGTTTCGTAATACATCATCTACTTAACTAACTCATTAGTTGCAATGCTTGCAAGGCTTATGTGATGTGCATTACCGAGAGGGCCAGAGATACCTCTCCGAGCATTCGGAGTGACAAATCCTAATCTCGAAATCGCCAACCCAACAAGTACCTTTGGAGACACCTGTAGAGCACCTTTATAATCACCCGGTTCGTTGTGACGTTTGGTAGCACACAAAGTGTTCCTCCGGTAAATGGGAGTTGCATAATCTCATAGTCATAGGAACATGTATAAGTCATGAAGAAAGCAATAGCAACATACTAAACGATCAGGTGCTAAGCTAACTGAATGGGTCATGTCAATCAGATCATTCAACTAATGATGTGATCCCGTTAATCAAATAACAACTCTTTGTACATGGTTAGGAAACATAACCATCTTTGATTAACAAGCTAGTCAAGTAGAGGCATACTAGTGACACTCTGTTTGTCTATATATTCACACATGTATTATGTTTCCAGTTAATACAATTCTAGCATGAATAATAAAAATTTATCATGATATAAGGAAATAAATAATAACTTTATTATTGCCTCTAGGGCATATTTCCTTCAGTCTCCCACTTGCACTAGAGTCAATAATCTAGATCACATCACCATGTGATTAACATCGATAGTTCACATCATCATGTGATTAACACCCATAGTTCACATCGCCATGTGGCCAACACCAAAGGGTTTACTAGATTGATAATCTAGTTCACATCGCTATGTGATTAACACCCAAAGAGTACTAAGGTGTGATCATGTTTTGCTTGTGAGAGAATCTTAGTCAACGGGTCTTTCACATTCAGATCCGTTATGTATTTTTGCAATTTTCTATGTCTACAATGCTCTACACGGAGCTACTCTAGCTAATTACTCCCACTTTCAATATGTATCTAGATCGAGACTTACAGTCATCCAGATCGGTGTCAAAACTTGCATCGACGTAACTCTTTACAACGAACCTTTTGTCACTTCCATAATCGAGAAACATATCCTTACTCCATTAAGGATAATTTTGACCGCTGTCCAGTGATCTACTCCTAGATCACTATTGTACTCCCTTGCCAAACTCAGTGTAGGGTATATAATAGATCTGGTACATAGCATGGCATACTTTATAGAACCTATGGACAAGGCATAGGGAATGACTTTCATTCTCTTTCTATCTTCTGCCGTGGTCGGGTTTTGAGTCTTACTCAATTTCACACCTTGTAACACAGGCAAGAACTCTTTCTTTGACTGTTCCATTTTGAACTACTTCAAAATCTTGTCAAGGTATGTACTCATAGAAAATCTTATCAAGTGTCTTGATCTATCTCAATAGATCTTGATGCTCAATATGTAAGCAGCTTTACTAAGGTCTTTATTTTAAAGAACTCCTTTCAAACACTCCTTTTTGCTTTGCAGAATAATTCTACATTATTTCCGATCAACAATATGTCATTCACATATACTTATCAGAAATGATGTAGTGCTCCCACTCACTTTCTTGTAAATACAGGCTTCACCGTAAGTCTGTATAAAACTATATGCTTTGATCAACTCATCAAAGCGTATATTCCAACTCGAGATGCTTGCGCAGTCCATAGATGGATCATTTGGAGCTTGCACACTTTGTTAGCTCCTTTGGATCGAAAAAACCTTCTGGTTGCATCATATACAACTCTTCCTCTAGAAACCCATTCAGGAATGCAGTTTTTACATCCATTTGCCAAATTTCATAATCATAAAATGCGGCAATTGCTAACATGATTCGGACAAACTTAAGCATCGCTACGGGTGAGAAGGTCTCATCATAGTCAATCCCTTGAACTTGTTGAAAACCTTTTGCAACAAGTCGAGCTTTGTAGATAGTAACACTACTATCAACGTCCGTCTTCCTCTTGAAGATCCATTTATACAATATGGCTTGCCGATCATTGGGCAACTCCACCAAAGTCCACACTTTGTTCTCATACATGGATCCTATCTCAGATTTCATGGCCTCCAACCATTTCGCGGAATCTGGGCTCATCATCGCTTCCTCATAGTTCGTAGGTTTATCATGGTCTAGTAACATGACTTTCAGAACAGGATTACCGTACCACTCTGGTGCAGACCGTACTCTGGTAGACCTACGAGGTTCTGTAGTAACTTGATCTGAAGTTTCATGATCATCATCATTAGCTTCCTCACTAATTGGTGTAGGAATCACTGGAACCGATTTCCGTGATGAAATACTTTCCAATTCGGGAGAAGGTACAAATTACCTTATCAAGCTCTACTTTCCTCCCACTCACTTCTTTCGAGAGAAACTCCTTCTCTAGAAAGGACCCATTCTTAGCAACGAATGTCTTGCCTTCGGATCTGTGATGGAAGGTGTACCCAACAATTTCCTTTGGGTATTCTATGAAGACGCACTTCTCCGATTTGGGTTCGAGCTTATGAGGATGAAACTTTTTCACATAAGCATCGCAGCCCCAAACTTTAAGAAACGACAACTTTGGTTTCTTGCTAAACCACAGTTCATATAGTGTCGTCTCAATGGATTTAGATGGTGCCCTATTTAACGTGAATGCAGTTGTCTCTAATGCATGATCCCAAAACGATATTGGTAAATCGGTAAGAAACATCATAGATTGTACTATATCCAATAAAGTATGGTTATGACGTTCGGACACACCATTATGATGTGGTGTTCCAGGTGGCATGAATTTGTGAAACTATTCCACATTGTTTTAATTGAAGACCAAACTCGTAACTCAAATATTTGTCTCCGCGATCAGATCGTAGAAACTTTATTTTTCTTGTCACGATGATTTTTCCACTTCACTCTGAAATTCTTTGAACCTTTCAACTATTTCAGACTTATGTTTCATCAAGTAGATATCCTCATATCTGCTCAAATCATCTGTGAAGGTCAGAAAATAACGATACCCGTCGCGAGCCTTAACACTGATCGGATCGCATACATCAGTGTGTATTATTTCCAATAAGTCAGTTGCTCGCTCCATTGTTCCGGAGAACGGAGTCTTAGTCATCTTGCCCATGAGGCATGGTTCGCATGCATCAAGTGATTCATAATCAAGTGATTCCAAAATCCCATCAGCATGGAGTTTCTTCGTGCGCTTTACACCAATATGAGCTAAACGGCAGTGCCACAAATAAGTTGCACTATCATTATTAACTTTGCATCTTTTGGCTTCAATATTATAAAATATGTGTATTACTACGATCGAGATCCAAAAAACCATTTTCGTTGGTGTGTATGACCATAGAAGGTTTTATTCATGTAAACAGAACAACAATTGTTCTCTAACTTAAATGAATAACCGTATTGCAATAAACATGATCAAATCATATTCATGCTCAACGCAAACACCAAATAACATTTATTTAGGTTCAACACTAATCCCGAAAGTATAGGGAGTGTGCAATGATGATCATATCAATCTTGGAACTATTTCCAACACACATCGTCACTTCACCCTTAACTAGTCTCTGTTTATTACGCAACTCCCATTTCAGTTACTAATCTTAGCAACCGAACTAGTATCAAAATCGAGAGGGTTGCTATAAACACTAGTAAAGTACACATCAATAACCTGTATATCAAATATACCTTTGTTCACTTTGCCATCCTTCTTATCCACCAAATATTCAGGGCATTTCCGCTTCCAGTGACCATTTCCTTTGCAGTGTAAGCACTCAGTTTCAGGCTTTGGTTCTGCTTTGGGCTTCTTCGTGGGAGTGACAACTTGCTTGTCATTCGACTTGAAGTTCCCCTTTCTTTCCCTTTGCCCTTTTCTTGAAACTAGTGATCTTGTCAACCATCAACACTTGATGCTCTTTCTTGATTTCTACCTTCGTCGATTTCAACATCACGAAGAGCTCGGGAATCATTTTCGTCATCCCTGGCATACTGTAGTTCATTACGATGTTCTACTAACTTGGTGATGGTGACTAGAGAATTCTGTCAATCACTATCTTATCTGGAAGATTAACTCCCACTTGATTCAAGCGATTGTAGTACCCAGACAATCTGAGCACATGCTCACTTGTTGAGCGATTCTCCTCCATCTTTTAGCTATAGAACTTGTTGGAGACTTCATATCTCTCAACTCGGGTATTTGCTTGAAATATTAACTTCAATTCCTGGAACATCTCATAAGGTCCATGATGTTCAAAACATCTTTGAAGTCCCGATTCTAAGCCATAAAGCACGGTGCACAAAACTATCAAGTAGTCATCATATTGAGCTAACCAAACATTCATAACGCCCGCATCCGCTCCTGCAATAGGTCATCACCTAGCGGTGCATTAAGGACATAATTCTTACATGCAGCAATGAGGATAAACCTCGGATCGCGGATCCAATCCGTATCATTGCTACTAACATTTTTCAACACAATTTTCTCTAGGAACATATCAAAATAAACATATGAAAACAACAACGCGAGCTATTGATCTACAACATAATTTGCAAAAATACTACCAGGACTAAGTTCATGATAAATTTAAGTTCAATTAATCATATTACTTAAGAACTCCCACTTAGACAGACATCTCTCTAGTCATCTAAGTGATCACGTGACCCAAATCAACTAAACCATAACCGATCATCACGTGAGATGGAGTAGTTTTCAATGGTGAACATCTTATGTTGATCATATCTACTATATGATTCACGCTCGACCTTTCGGTCTCCGTGTTCTGAGGCCATATATGCATATGCTAGGCTCGTCAAGTTTAACCTGAGTATTCTGCGTGTGCAAAACTGGCTTGCACCCGTTGTAGATGGACGTAGAGCTTATCACACCCGATCATCACGTGGTGTGCGGGAGCGACGAACTTTGGCAACGGTGCATACTCGGGAGAACACTACTTGATAATTTTAGTGAGAGATCATCTTAAAATGCTACCGTCAATCAAAGCAAGATAAGATGCATAAAGGATAAACATCACATGCAATCAATATAAGTGATATGATATGGCCATCATCTTCTTGTGCTTGTGATCTCCATCTCAAGCACCATCATGATCACCATCGTCATCGGCGCGACACCTTGATCTCCATCGTAGCATCGTTGTCGTTTCGCCATCTATTGCTTCTACGACTATCGCTACCGCTTAGTGATAAAGTAAAGCAATTACAGATGCGTTGCACTTCATACAATAAAGCGACAACCATATGGCTCCTGCCATTGCCGATAACCGGTTACAAAACATGATCATCTCATACAATAAAATATAGCATCATGTCTTGGCCATATCACATCACAACATGCCCTGCAAAAACAAGTTAGGCGTCCTCTACTTTGTTGTTGCAAGTTTTACGTGGCTGCTCGGGCTTAAGCAAGAACCAATCTCACCACGCATCAAAACCACAGCGATAGTTTGTCAAGTTGATGCTGTTTTAACCTTCGCAAGGACCGGGTGTAGCCACACTCGGTTCAACTAAAGTTGGAGAAACCGACACCCGCTAGTCACCGTGTGCAAATCACGGCGGTAAAACCAGTCTCGCGTAAGCGTCTGGCGTAATGTCGGTCCGGGCGCTTCATCCAACAATACCGCTGAACCAAAGTATGACATCTTTGGTAAGCGGTATGACTTATATCGCCCACAACTCACTTGTGTTCTACTCGTGCAAATAACATCAAACCATAAAACCTAGGCTCGATACCCTTTGTTGGGGAGCGTAGTAATTTCAAAAAATTCCTACGCACACGCAAGATCATGGTGATGCATAGCAATGAGAGGGGAGAGTGTTGTCACGTACCCTCGTGAGCCGAAGCGAAGCGTTGACGCAGCGTAGAGGAAGTAGTCGTACGTCCTCCCGGTCCAACCGATCCAAGCACCGTTACTCCGGCACCTCCGAGTTCTTGACACACGTACAGCTCGATGACGCACCCCGAACTCCGATCCAGCAGAGGCACGGGGAGGAGTTCCGTCAACACGACGGCGTGGTGACGATCTTGATGTTCTCTTGTCGCAGGGCTTCGCCTAAGCACCGCTACAATATGACCGAGGTGTAATATCGTGGAGGGGGGCACCGCACACGGCTAAGGAACGATCTCAATGATCAACTTGTGTGTCTAGGGTGCCCCCCCGCCCCCGTATATAAAGGAGGGAGGGAGGAGGAGGCCGGCCTAGGGAGGAGGCGCGCCATAGGGGGCAAACCTACTCCAAGTAGGTTTGGCCCCTTTCCTATTAGGAGTAGGAGAAGGAAGGAAGAGGGGAGGAGAGAAGGAAAGGGGGGGCGGCCCCCTCCCATTCGGATTGGGCTTGGGGGGCCCTCCCTTGCTCCTTCTCCCTCCCTTCCACTAAGGCCCAATAAGGCCCATATACTTACCGGGGGGTTCCGGTAACCTCCCGGAACTCCGGTATATTTCCAATCTCACCCGGAACCCTTCCGTGTCCAAATATATCCGTCCAATATATCAATCTTTATGTCTCGACCATTTCGAGATTCCTCGTCATGTCCACGATCTCATCCGGGACTCCAAACTCCTTCGGTACATCAAAACTCATAAACTCATAATATAACTGTCATCGAAACCTTAAGCGTGCGGACCCTACGGTTCAAGAACAATGTAGACATGACCGATACACGTCTCCGGTCAATAACCAATAGCGGGACCTGGATGCCCATATTGGTTCCCACATATTCTACGAAGATCTGTATCGGTCAAACCGCATAACAACATACATTGTTCCCTTTGTCATCAGTATGTTACTTGCCCGAGATTCGATCGTCGGTATCCAATACCTAGTTTAATCTCATTACCGGCAAGTCTCTTTACTCGTTCCGTAATACATCATCTCACAACTAACTCATTAGTTGCAATGCTTGCAAGGCTCATGTGATGTGCATTACCGAGAGGGCCCAGAGATACCTCTTCGACATTCGGAGTGACAAATCCTAATCTCGAAATACGCCAACCCAACAAGTACCTTTGGAGACACAGAGCACCTTTATAATCACCCGATTCGTTGTGACGTTTGGTAGCACACAAAGTGTTCCTCCGTAAGCGGAGTTGCATAATCTCATAGTCATAGGAACATGTTTAAGTCATGAAGGAAGCAATAGCAACATACTAAACGATCGGGTGCTAAGCTAGCTGAATGGGTCATGTCAATCAGATCATTCAACTAATGATGTGATCCCGTTAATCAAATAACAACTCTTTGTCCATGGTTAGGAAACATAACCATCTTTGATTAACAAGCTAGTCAAGTAGAGGCATACTAGTGACACTCTGTTTGTCTATATATTCACACATGTATTATGTTTCCGGTTAATACAATTCTAGCATGAATAATAAACATTTATCATGATATAAGGAAATAAATAATAACTTTATTATTGCCTCTAGGGCATATTTCCTTCAACTGGGTCTCGGCCTAGTCGACGAGGAAGTCGGCCAGTGCTTGTGACTTAATGGCGGTGCGAGGCTGGTAGTTGATGGTGTAGGGGGCCAGATCTATGGCCCATTTGGCCATTCGGCCTGAGGCATCTCGGCTTCCAATGATCTCAGCAAGCTGAGCAGTGCAGACAATAGTAATTGGGTGCTTGTGGAAGTAGGGCTTCAACTTCTTGGCAGCAAAGTGCACGCCATAACACATCTTCTGATAGTGGGGGTAGTTTTTCATGGAGGCAGACAACACTTCACTCAAGTAATACACCGGCCTCTGGACCGACAATGCTCTGCCCTCCTCCTTGCGCTCTACCACTATGACTGTGCTGACCACCCGACTGGTGGCGGCGATGTAGAGGAGCATGGGCTCTTTATCAGTCGGGGCCACCAGGATAGTAGGAGTGGTCAACATGTTCTTGAGCTGGAGGAAAGCTTCGTCTGCCTTGTCGTTCCACTCAAAAAAAGTGGTCTTCTTCATGAGCTGGTACAGGGGAAGGGCCTTCTTGCCCAGCCGACTGATGAAACGGCTGATTGATGCCAGGCAGTCGGTGAACTTTTGCACGTCCAGCAGTCGGGTGGGCACCTCCATATTCTCGATGGCCTTGATCTTCACAGGGTTGCACTCTATGCCGTGCTCTGAGACCAGGAAGCTGAGAAGCTGGCCGACTGGTACTCCGAAGACGCATTTCTCCGGGTTGAGCTTGATCTAAAATCGGCGCAGGTTCTCAAATGTATCTTTGAGGTCTTCCAGCAGCGTACCATGCTTTTCCGTCTTCACCACCACATCGTCCACGTAAACATGGGCATTTCTGCCAAGTTGCTTGAGGAGACACTTCTACATGCAACGCTGAAACATGGCGCCGGCATTTCGCAAGCCAAACATCATGGTCAGGTAGTCGAAGGCTCCGAATGGCGTGATGAAGGCGGTCTTTAGCCTGTCGGCCGGGTTCAGCTTGATCTGATGGTACCCTGAGTACGCATCCAGAAAACTCAGCAGCTCGCATCCGGCTGTGGAGTCTATCACTTGGTCGATTCTTGGGAAAGTAAAGGGATCTTTGGGGCAAGCTTTGTTGAGGCTGGTATAATCAATACACATGCGCCACTGCTTATTCTTCTTCAGCACAAGAATTAGATTGGCCAACCATTCTGGGAAAAATACTTCCATGATAAAGTCGGCTGCTAGAAGCCGGGCTATCTCTTCTCCAACAACTATTCTCTTTTCTTCCGATAGGCGGCGCAAGGGCGGCCTGACCGGCTTGGCGTCAGGTCGGACATGTAACTTGTGCTCGGCGAAATCCGTCGGAACACCAGGCATGTCCTTGGGAGACCATGCAAAGATGTCCCGATTCTCACGGAGGAATCGACAAGCTCGCTTTCCTATTTGCTGTCAAGGTTTGCGCCTATGACAGCGTGCCTCTCTGGGTGCTCTGGATCCAAGGGTATCTTCTTTGTTTCTTTTGCCGGCTTGAACGAGCCCTCAACTTCTGACTCCTTGGGGGTGGGTGACATTTTCGGCTGCTTGCCTGCCATCGCAACAACCCGGTCAAGGAGCCGCTTTTCAGCTGCGATCACGAGGGACTCGGGCAGCCAGCTACTGTCTGTAGTGCAGGCGGATGACTTCTTGTAGTCTCCGACTATGGTCAGGATTCCCTTGGTAGTTGGCATCTTCATCTTGAGGTAGGCATAGTGGGGGACCGCCATGAACTTGGCCAGAGCAGGCCGGCCAAGTAGCGCATGGTAGGGCCTCTCAAGGTCTACACCTCAAACCAGACTGGCTCTCGGCAGAAGTGATTTTTGTCTCAAAAAAGAACATCAATCTGGGTCTTGCCGATTGGTGAGCAGGAATGGCCAGGGACTATGCCATGGAATACAGTCCGACTGGGGTGAAGCTGCTTTTGGTTGATTCCCAATTTCTCCATTGTGTCACGGTACAGGATGTTGATGCTGCTGCCGCCATCTATCAGGACTCGGGAGAAACAAGCTGCCCGCCTCTCTGTTGCGAAGGTGGCGTCCAAGACCAAGGCATAAGAACCAGGGGAAGGCATCACCTCTGGGTGGTCAGCCCTGCTCCAACTGATGGGCTTCTCGGACCAAAGGCATGAACTCGGGTATGTCGATGCCCTTGCATGTACTTCTTCTTTGTTCTTTGCCGTCTGCTTTGCATCATCGTTAGCCACCTTTGGTGAACACAACGTAGGATCTGTGCTCCTCTGGATACTCATCTTGTATGGCACCGACTGGCCGAACCGCTGGCTGCTGAGGCAGAGGATGCAGGAGTCCATCTCCCTTGGCGATTCTGGTGAGCCAATGGCAGTTCCGAGTGGTGTGGTTGGACGGCTTCGCGCCACTATGGAACTTGCAGGGTGCATTAAGAGTCTGCTTGTACGAGAAGGCGGGCAACCAATTGGGCTTGCTGCCATTCTGATGCTTAGGCGGAGGCTGCCCTTCCGGCTGCTGGTCCTCGACGTCGCCACCTGTCGGCTGGTGGAAGCCGGCTGCGTGGCCTTGCGCTTGTTGTCGCTTGGTTGCTGTTGCTGACTGGTGTCACCAGCCGGAGTCCAAGAAGCCTACGGGGCTACCTTGCCGGTTGCGTCGACTTGGATCTCCGCCTTCATGGAGGAGTCGGCCGTGGCGTATTTGTCGGTGATGATCAGCAGTTCGTCGAGAGTCGCCGACTCGTCGCAGAGAAGCCGGTGCTTGAGGAGGGTGCCCTCTTGGCACCCGGCGGTGAAGTACTCGATGGCCTGCACCTCGTGCACGCCCTCGCACGAGTTGCGCAGCTCGGCCCAGGGCGTGAGATAGTCGCGAGTCGATTCGCTGGGCCCTTGGACACACAAGGAGAGTTAACGGGGCTTGGGAGGCCGCTTGTACGTGCTGGTGAAGTTGCGGATGAAGGCTTCGGTGAAATCAACCCAGCTGTTGATGCCGCGGGGCTTCAGGCTGTTAAGCCATGTCCGGGCTGTGCCCTGGAGCATGAGTGGGACGTACTTCACAACAACGCGCTTGTTGTCGTTCACTATGCTGACGGCCGTGGAGTAGTCGACTAGGTAGTCCTCTAGCTTCACGGAGCCGGTGTATTTGGGCGTATCTCTTGGGAGCGTGAACTCTCAAGGGAAAGGCTCATCTCGGATTCATGGGACGAAACAGGGCGGGCCCAACGCATCTTCTTCTTCTAGCGCCAGGGATCGGTTGAGGCGGTCGATCCGTTGGCGGGCGTCGTTTCCTCTGACTCCTCGGCGGCCAAGGCGGTCGCCGAGTGTCGGGTGCGTGACAGGCGGCGGAGTGGGGTGCCTTTTTCCGCGAGGCGGAGGAGGAAGCGGGGCGCCTTGTCGCTCCACAGCTCGGGGGTGGCCGTCTGCGTCACGCTCGATGGAGAGGTGAGTCCGACTGCGGCTGGCAGCTGGCTCATTGCCTCTTCTACCGCGGGCGCCACCAGTCGGCGTCCGGGATGTCGCGCCATGATCCTGGCGAGGACGCGGTTCATCATTTCGCTGGACGGGCGCCTCGGCGCGGCAGCCGGCTTCATGCTGCTCGGCGACCGTCAAGGAGCTACTGGACGCGCTCCGTCGTGTGGAGACGCTCGTCACCCTTGTACTTGTCCAGCTCATCTGTCACCGCTTGGGCAGCTCGGATCTTCTCCGCAGGCGTGGCGTAGACGGGACAATCCGTCCCGAACATGCTGGCGATAGTCGCGCCACATTGCCGGATCGAGCCGATGCGGCTAGGCCCCTCAGGAGCCGGCGTGCCGCTGACGGCTTGGTCCATCTCGCGCCGGTAGGCTTCCGAGAGGTGTCGCATGCTGGCCAGTCGGTTGGCGTTTTCGACGAGCTGGACGCGGCGTGCCTCTAGCGTCTCAGCATCTGCGTCTTCTAGGATGGGCGCTGACAAGTCTCGCAGCACCGCATCGTGTGGGTCTTGAGCGCCTCCGTCCGAGTACTTGCCACTGTGGATGACGAGAACCATCGTGACGGTGCTCCCGCCGCTATGCTCACGAGGAGGCGGCTCGTCGTAGACCACCACGTTGGTGGGGAACGCGTCAAGCAACGCCGTGTCGGGGTCGACGATCATCGGGTCGGTGGAGCCAACCGACTCCAGGTCCACAGCCGGCTCGCTGGTGACATGTTGCTGGTCAAGGAGGCTGACGAGGCGGCTCTAGGGGTAGTCGTTGCCCGCGTCAAATGCGGGCTCGTCAGAGATGCGGATCTCACCAACAAGGTCGGCGAGGCAGCTCGCCGTGTAGGCGATCTCCGCGCCGTGCAGTGCGTCGAGGTTGACGCCGTCGGGCGTGCTGGGCTAGCTGTGCTTGCCAGGAAGGAACAAGGTTCCGTCTAGAGCAGGTCTCCCGACGACGGTGCACCTCGCCCCACGGTGGGCGCCAAATGTCGGGGGTTGGGTGTGACATATGCCAAAGGATGGCTTATCATGGTGGGAGCGAGTAGAGCATCACCGACTCCTGGAAGTGGGATGAGGCGTAGACACGAACGCCGGCAAGACTTTACCAGTGTTCGGGGCCTCAGGAGATAACACCCTAGTCTGCTCTCTGGGGTCTCCGCATGATCACTAAGGCACTAGTGAATACAATGGTGCTCCTCCAGCTGTATGCTAGAGGTAGAAGGAGGCAGGGCTAGCTCTCTTCTTCCTCTAGGGTGGAGGCTAGTTCTAACAGGTTGGGAACCCTTTGCATGGGTGCCCTGGGGGTACCCCCTAGGGGTACAATGGTAATCTGGCCGGGTGCTGGACCCGGCTGTCATCTCTCTGTGTCGGCTTCTCCGCCCGGCACTGGGCCCGTCGCTGGTGGGCCTGGCTGGCTGATGGTCTGCACGGAGCCGACAGGCCGCCCTTGTTGGCGGGGTCAGTTGGTGGTGATCATCGAGCCGAGACATTAATGACACAAGCTTGGTCAGTGGAGCATGGCTACAGTCTGGCCGCCTAGTGGGAGATCACTGTAGCCACACCATGTCTTATCTGGTTAATGGCGCACGAGCCTTGAGGGAGGAACTGGCCGCCTGCTCGAAGCCGGCCTCCCTCAGGTCCGGCTGGTCTAGCCTCCGCCGTCTTCCGTGCTCTCCTTTGCTGGTAGGGCTCTGCCGCCGCAGCCGCGTCGACGAGCCGTCATGGGAATAGGGCTCCTTTGTCGGGGATAGCGTCAGGGGAAGTGGCAGTGCGCATCGTGCAAAGATCTTCGCCTGTACGGGGCACTGTAGCCATGCCGATCCCAGGATTCGAGGGTGAGGGGCTACACTGTAGCCTCTCCCAGTCTTGTCTTCTTCATGAGGGGCACAGACTCTGAGGGCACCGAGTGGCCGCCTGCTAGAGACCGGCCACTCCGGAGGCCATATGCTAGGAGTCGGTCTGTCTTAGTGCCGTCTGCTGGTGCATGGCCGTCTTCGGGCAGCGGGCTGTTGAACCAACCGGCCACCAGAAGGCTGCGTTCCATTCTGAGTTCTTGGGGGCGAAGCGGGCCCAAATTCTTGAAAGGCTCAGGGACTCGGGTGAGGCTACCCGTGGCCCATTACTCCGACAATCGGTGTCTCACCTGGAAGTTTCTCAGGGGTGTAGCATATGCCATGCTTGCCGTCGATTGTTGGTATGAATAGATCATTGAGAGGGTGAGATCTCGCGCTGTCAGCACTCACTTTGGCCTCAAGGTGCTTGTCAGTGTCAAAACCGGTGGATCTCGGGTAGGGGGTCCCAAACTTTGTGTCTAAGGTTGATGGTAACAGGAGACGGGGGACACAATGTTTACCCAGGTTCGGGCCCTCTTTATGGAGGTAATACCCTACTTCCTGCTTGATTGATCTTGATGAATATGAGTATTACAAGAGTTGATCTACCACGAGATCGTAATGGCTAAAACCCTAGAAGTCTAGCCTATGATTATGATTGCCTCTACGGATTAAACCCTCCGGTTTATATAGACACCGGAAGGGAATAGGGTTATACAAATTCGGTTACAGAGAACGGAATCTACACATCCGAATCGCCAAGCTTGCCATCCACGCAAAGGAGAGTCCCATCCGGACACGGGAAGATGTCTTCTGTCTTGTATCTTCATAGCCCAACAGTCTGGCCCATGTTACTAGTCCGGCTGTCTGAGGACCCCTTAAGCCAGGACTCTCTTAGTATCCCCCGAACCAGGCTTCAATGACGAGGTGTCCGATGCGCAAATTGTCTTTGGCATTGCAAGGCGGGTTCCTTCTCCGGTTACTTCACAGTCCCTGACTTAAAGAGTAGTATTCGACTTTTCATTTAATGTTGCGCTCATTGGCTTCTGCACCTTCATGATTTCAGCTTCCACGTGTCGAGCGAATACAAGAGGTCAGGGCATTCTTGCACATACCACCCTGACCATGTAAGAAAGTTTGTCTATTTAAAGAGACGGGGATCTCCGGATCCAGTACACACCATGCGCGGAATCCTTAGAGCTTGCCAGCAGAAACCACTCCAACATGGCTAGCGCTACCAGCTCTTCCTCCCGTCCCCATGGCCCCAAAAAGGCGATTGGAAAAGGTGTTCCGTATCCTACAATCAGCTAGTGAAGCTGCAGACACAGGGATTTCTTTCCCCCGCAGGTCTAGTCCCCTTTCGAGCCGGATTGGCTTCCTTTGATGGTGGGGAGTAGGCGGAGAACTTCCCCAACCCATCCAGAGGGAACGAGTATGCTTTGTTCCCTACTTATTGAGAGGCCTCGGATTTCCAATCCACCCGTTCCTCCGAGGGCTTATTGAGTATTATGGCCTCCAACTGCACAACTTCACTCCTACCTCCATCCTGCACATTGCGGGTTACGTTGCTCTTTCTGAGCTATTCCTAGGTTGCGAGGCCCATTTTGATTTATGGAAGAAGCTATTCTTCCTCGTCCCTCGTAACCAAGAGGGATCAATATTTCAAGTGGGTGGTGTCGAGGTATGATGCATCGCCGGGACCGGATACCTGTCCGGCACGCCAAGAAGGCATCGGAAGAGTGGCCTTCCGAATGGTTCTATATTGAGGACGTCTCCCTTCCTGACCCAGTCCGAATGGCTCTTCCCGAATTTTCAAGTGCTCTGTTGAAGAAACGCTACAACTGGCGCCCTCGAAGCCTCGGGGAGGAAGACAGCACGGAAGTCCGTCAATTGATGAGCAAGATAAAGACGCTTGCTCGGTCCGGATTGTCAATAGTTGAGGTTATGGCGACATCCATAGTACGGGGAGTCCAGCCACTCCAATACAAAGAGCGTCCCATGTGGCATTATAACATAGAGGACGACGCTACCCGCTGCGGCCGGAAGGGTCCGGATACCCCCGCCGCTCTGGCCAAAATACTGGCCGGACTATACAAAGGGGAGAAAGAGGAGTTCATCCGCGTTAATCACAGAGATGGATTTTCCATGTACAACCCTCCCAGCTGGGTGAGTTTCCATCCCACTACTCCACTCCATTTACTCCCTGAGTCCCTTTCCATAAATATTAATCTGTCCATTTGTAATAGGAATGGCGGAAGATCACCAAGGAGATCTACAGCCCCGCACCACAGCCAGAGGACCACAACCGGGCCCTTGACCCTGGATTCAAACAAGATCCAGATATATTCGTGGAGCTCAAGGACGGAGTGTTCTACCAGGCGAGCCATGACGGCACGGAAGTGGCCATCACCGCTGACTATCCCGGCCTTCTCCCTGCCTCACATGCAAGTAATTAGGAGATTTCTCCTCCGAAAGAATTTCCTCATTCTGCCTCACTCACCGCACTATCTCGTGCTCAAAAGGGGATGCGATCGGTGCACCACACTGCACCTGAAGTGACTCGCAAGAAAGCGGCGCCTACGCCGGGCAGGCCTTCAAAGAGGAAGGCAAATAGAAACATGGCCGAGCCTTTATCAAAGAGGTATGGTTTTAAATATGCTCCATTGCTGTCACCTTGGAGTATGACGCTATCCATTGTGTCTTATCAGGAAAAACATTCGCCGGACTATGTCCAGGGATCCTGCCAGTCATGCCTCCACTAGCCAGATTCCGGACCCTGTCTCAAGGACTGAGGCTAACACGGAAGTGACACCGGATTGTCCTTCTGCGGAGGATTCAGATAAAGTATCCTTCACAAACTCTGAAGCGGAAAGTGCCATGAATCATCGGCGGCAGCGGGCCTCTCTTCGCGACCCTAGTTTTTCAGAAGTGGCCATCAACGCCTTCAGCTCGGGTGATGCGTACATCTGAGCTGCTCGAGATGGGCTTACCAGAGCCACTGACCAATATTTGAAGGATATGCGGGTAAGTTCACACTTGCACTATTCTGATAATTATATACTAGTAGCCCCCGAGACTTGAAGCAGTTTGAAGCAACTGATTTGAGGATCGTTGTATATCTAGGTGCTCACAGAGAAGAACAACCTGTTCTCTCAGAAGCTGGAAAAGTGTCGGACCCAGCTTGTAACGCCCTCGATGCGGCTATATCTCCCACGTGTCGAAGCACGACTTAGAGGCATAACCGCATTGAAAGCAATGTTGCAAGTGAGGTAATCTTCACACAACCCATGTAATACATAAGGGAAAGAGATACATAGTTGGCTTACAATCGCTAGTTCACACAATTACATGAATAAAGCATTACATCATTCAGATACAATCAAGGTCCGACTACGGAACCAAAATAAAAGAAGAACCCCAAATGCGACAAAGGTCCCCGATCGACCCCAACTGGGCTCCACTACTGATCAACTAGAACGAAACAACACAAAGGGCAAGATCTTCATCGAGCTCCTCCTTGAGCTTGGTTGCGCCACCTTTCAAGAACGTAGGCACCGCAAACTGGTTTTGAAGTATCGTGAGCCACGGGACTCAGCAATCTCGCACCCGCGAGATCAAGACTATTTAAGCTTATGGGTAAGGTAAAGGAATGAGGTGGAGCTGCAGCAGCGACTAGCATATATGGTGGCTAACATACGCAAATGAGAGCGAGCGAGAGAAGGCAAAGCACGGTCGATAAAAGTATGATCAAGAAGTGATCCTATAGCAACCTCGTCAAACATAACTCGAACATCTGTTCACTTCCGGACTCCACGAGAAGAGACCATCGCAGTTACACACACGATTGATGTATTTTAATTAAGGTCAACCGGGTTTTCTACAACCGGACGTTAACAAATTCCCATTTGCCACATAACCGCGGGCACGGCTCTCGAAAGTTTATAACCCTGTAGGGGTGTCCCAACTTAGCCCATGACAAGCTCTCACGGTCAACGGAGGAATAAACCTCCACCCGAGACACTCCGATCAGACTCGGTATCCCGGTACAACAAGACATTTCGACAGGGTAAAACTAAACCAGCAACACCGCCCGAATGTGCCGACAAATCCCGATAGGAGCTGCACATATCTCTTTCTCAGGGCACACTCAGATGAGTCTAGATACGAGTAAAACCAACCCTCAAGTTTCCCCGAGGTGGCCCCCAGTAGTTTAGTTTCGGACCAACACTCAGAGGAGCACCGGGGGGTTAGAATAAAGATGACCCTTGAGTCTGCAGAACCCAAGGGAAAAAGGCTTAGGTGGCAAATGTTAAAACCAATGTTGGGCATTGCTGGAGGAGCTTTACTTAAGGCGAATCGTCAAGGGGTTCCCATTATAGCCCAACCGTAAGGAACGCAAAATCCGGGAACATAACACCGATATGACGGAAACTAGGGCGGCAAAGTGGAACAAAACACGGGCATAAGGCCGAGCCTTCCACCCTTTACCAAGTATATAGATGCATTAATTAAATAAGATATATTGTGATATCCCAACAAGTAAACATGTTCCAACAAGGAACAACATCTCCATGTTCCAACAAGGAACCAACTTCAATCTTCACCTGCAACTAACAACGCTATAAGAGGGGCTGAGCAAAGAGGTAACATAGCCAATCAACGGTTTGCTAGGACATGGTGGTTAGAGGTTTGACATGGCAATTTGGGAGGCTGACAAGCAAATGGTAGGCATCGTAGCATTGGCATAGCAAAAGAGCGAGAAAACTAGCATAGCAAAGATAGTAGTGATTTCGAGGGTATGATCATCTTGCCTGAAATCCCGCTAGGAAGAAGAACGAGTCCATGAAGAAGACAAATGGACGTAGTCGAACGAATCCTCACAACTCCGGAACGAAACCGAAGCTCACGAGAGAAGCAAACCGGAAAGAAGCAAACAATATGGTAAACACACAAGCATAAACATGTCATGATGCACAAACAAGTATGATGCATGTCCGGTTTAATGAGGCATGGCATGGCAAAGTGCAACGAACAATACTACAAATTAAGTGGAGCTCAATATGCAACGAGTTGCATATTGACGGAACACCACATCAATTATTTAGTTCTCTCTCGTTAAGGCTAACCAACAATATTAAATGTTGTTAAGCATGGCAAGCGGTGAAGCATAATTAAACTAACTATTTAGGCAAATTTAAATGAGGCCGGAAACACAAACCACACTTCCGGAAAATCCCCATGTTATTTAGCAATTTAATGCAACAACAATTTTAAACATTTTAATTGTTGTTATCATGATGCGGATGACATATGCAAGTTTTATGTAGTTTTTATGAAAATGTTGACATGAGCATGATAAGGAGCATTTGGTCGCCATGGCGGAACGAAAAGGGTGCCATGGCGGCGAAAGAAAAATGGTGCCACGGCAACATATCGTTTCCGGTCGCTCACGGAGATACCGGTGCAAAAAGAAGTGGGCGTGAACAAGTCATGCAAGATGGTGGGGTGATCCCGGATTCCGGGTTCCCATGGGACGGCGGCATGGCAAACGAGGAAGGAACGTGCAAGGATCAAACGGGCACGGAGCAAACATATAGTACATCTCATACATGCAAGGGCATCTCATCGTGGTCGTCTCGACTTATACCTTCGAAGCGTGCGTTCTCGGGCAGAACGAGTTCGGCACGATATTTAGGAAGTAGACGTTCTCGTAGCGGTCGTAGAGGAAGTAGTTGTTCATGTGGCGACGGTAGTTGTACATGTTTTTGTAGATGTTCAGGTCGACGGTAGTGGTACACACGACGTCGGGGTACTTGTCGGTTCGGTCTTGGCGATGTAAATGTACACGTTGTCGGGGTGCTTGTCACATCATCGGGTGTAGTCATACACGTTCAGAGCAGAACTTGGCGTATCCATGTACTTGTCGAATCCACGTAGTCGAACACGGGTTGTAGTGGTACTTGACGCTCGTTGTGTAGTTGAACACAAGGTTCCTCGGGGGATCGGTCTCAGCAATCCAGCGGCAGCAGCAATGCGGTGTACGGGGCAACAATTGGAGGAGCTCTCGGCGACGCACGAAAAACCCTTAGCCATGGCAGCCGTGTCTACACGCGCGGACACACGAGCTGGTGCAGGGCAGCGTCGGTCAAGCCGTCGGGCACGAGGCGAAGCAAGGGGTGGAGCAGCTTGGGGCTCGGGGTAGCGCGCAGCGGACGGAGCAACTCCGGTGGTGGCGCTCGGGCTGCAGGAGGCGAGATGGCACGACAATGCACAGGAACGACGGCTCAAGCTGGGCGGCGGAGCATCTCCAGCGGTGGCGGGGTACGAGGCGAGGACGAGGAAGCAGAGGGGAGGCGCAGGCGCGATAGGAGGAAGGGAGACGCGAGGACGCATCGGGTCGACGGGGCGGCAAAGGCGTGGTCGCGGGGCTCGTTGGTCGGCACGAGGGGGTGGTGAGGCACGGGAGGAGAAGCAGGGCGCGGCGAACTGCGGCCCGGACGGCGCGACGAGGAGGTGACGAGGAGAAGCAGGCGGGCGGTGCAGAGGCGGAGGCCGGGCGGCGTTCCGTTCCAGCGCGGAATGGAGGTGGGCGACTGGCGAGGAGAGGCCGGGCGGCTTGACGCGGCTATGGCAGGAGGCAAGCGAGGAGGAGGCGAGAAGGGATCGGGCGCTCTCTCCTGCGGCGTGGTGACGGCGCGAGGGAGGAGACGAGGGAGAGTGGGGATCGAAGGGATCGATCAGCCTAGGGTTAGAGCTGGTGGGGCGGCCTGGGCTGAATGTATGGGCCGGCTCATGGGCTGGAAGAGGTAAGTAAGGTGGGCTGCGGTCTAGAGAGGCCGGGTAAGGAGAATGTAAGTCTCCTTTACTTATATTTCTGTTTAATAAATAAACAGTCTCCAAAGGAAAATGTCCAGGAGCTTTGGGGAAGAATATGAATGAAATAGAGATACACTTGGACTCTCGGAATTATGCTCCATCGATAAAATTGGTTTGGGCATTTTAGAGAAAGAAGTTATCGCAAGTTTGAATTTAATTCAAACTTGAGGCAATTTGATTCCAACCAAATCAAGTCCAAAGGAGTTGAAATTTGGCGAGAGAGGGTGTAGGCAAGGTTTAAGATTAACAAAAATAAATGAACATTTAGGAAGGGCTTGAAAAGTGGGAAAAGAATTATAGGCAAGGTTAGAGAGTCAAAACTTGAAGAAGGAAAGGCCATGGATTTAACATGCACGTGTGTTGTGGTAAATTCCAAATAAATGGAATAATTTTATTATAGCTCCCTAATATTGGAGGATATGTTATAAACAGAAGTCACCACGTGAGTTCCCTCGATTTAAATGGATCGAAGATCCATACAATTTATTTAGATGAGTTTTTAAAATTAAAGATATGATGGCATGATGACATGATGCAATGCACATGATGCAAGGATGAATGCAACGAACAAAACAAATCACACGACGAAACTCGGAGTAGCTGGAAGTCTTCTGAAGCGTCGGTCTCGGGGCGTTACAACACTCCACCACTACAAGAGGATCTCGTCCCGAGATCTAGGATGGCACCGGAGAGAAACGGAAGAGGAAGAAAAAAGGGTAAACTAAGTTGCTTCTTCGACAAAAGAGTGAAACCAAAGAACCTTGAGAGGTTGAAAATTTAAAAGAAAGAGTACAACAGAGATGAATGAGATTGCAAACAATTCATTTGAAAAAAGGAACAAGGAACATTATGGGAACTTGAAGGTTGCAAAGACATGAATCAAGAGTTTAATGGACAAGATAGAATTCGAAACCACTCCGGTTAAAACAAGATGAGAGGGGAAGAATTCGGGCAGCACTCCGGTTGAACATGGAAGGAATAGAACATGAACTTGAGAAGATGGCACGATACTTGATGAAATCAACAACACACTGCCTCCGGAACTATTGAAAGAATGGCAGAATGGGTACGAAGGATTTCAGACAGCACTAAGGTTGAAAAGAGAGGCAAAACTTGATAAGATGAAAGAACTTGAATGAGAACACAACACTACGGTTAAATGGATAAGCAAGAAAAGAACATGATCCTCACCATTCGAGATGATGAGTGAAAAGAGCAACATTACAATACCTCCGAAACAAAAGAATAGAAGATAGATAACTGAAATAGAAGAATGGAGAAGAAAATGCCAACATCTGCCACCAATGGAAACAAATGATTGAATTGATATCAACAAGGAGACGAGAAACTTATTTCACCGGGAGGACAAATGAAGAACTTGGGTCATTTATAAGCACCATAAATAGCAACGATCCTTAGGGAAAGCTTTAGGTGAAAAATAGCCCAAGATAACTCCAATAAAGAGTTTGACGGTTGAAAAGATCTCTTGAACAAAGAGAAAAAGATGGATTTAAATATGTCACTCTTGAAAACTTGTGAATCATGAAACGCGAAGGGAAATTATCAAGAATGACCTAACACCACCTCAGAAGATAAGGTAGAAAGAATTGCACTTCGGAATGCAAGATGAAGAATGCTTGAACTCCTCAAAACAAGACATGTGTTGAACACCATGTTTAATTTAGAGTATAGCTTGACAGGTCATAACTTCGAGAGAAATCTTGATGAACAATTGAAGAATGAAAAGAATCCTTGACGAAGCACCATGTAGAGCCTCCATGAAGAACTCCGGTAAACAAAAGGGTGATAGAAAGAAAGAGAAGTTGAAAACACAAGGTGAAGCCTTGCAATGGTTTAGATGGAGCTTCGCGACGAGATAAAGCGGAAAATTTGGAACTCCGGAAAAGAAAAGATGAAGCATCTCGAACCGAGAAATGTGACATGATGAACAACTCTGGAAAGAAGAAACTAGATCACTTGGATGAAACAACAATAAGAATTATGTTATGCGTATCCTTCACCAATATAAATTGATGACAAGCAACGGATTTGGCATACTACTTATTCTCGTAGAAAGGATTAAAAGAGATATATCAAAACTTGAGAAGGTCTTCAACGAACCACCGGTAGGATTGGAACAACAAATGAATTGATATGATAACAAAGAAAGAGAACTCTTGAACGAACCACCATAAGAATTGAAATTGAACGTAGCAAATGCACAAATCACCGGGAAGAATTGCAAAATGAATGAAGATACTTGAGGGTATTTAGATACAAATGAACGAATAGATCACGAGCTGATTAGAGAATACTTGAATGATGCACCGGTATTATTTGGAGAACGAGAGCTGAAAGCTTGAATGAATAATACTGAGATGATGGGCTTCAAAGAATGAAACTGAAAAGACTCCTAAATGCTCCGGATGGGTGAAAAGCATTCTCACAATCGAAAACAATTATGAGAGGATGGCAACAAGCTAGCACCATGAATCTTGAAGAGAATAGAGCAAGATTAAAGAGAAACTCTTCTTTGGTCTTCAAATGATGAGAATGACAACGAGAAACACCACCAAGAATTATTGAGGCACACCGGAAGAATCAAAAGCGAAGAGGTTGAGCCAACTATGAAAAGAATTTGAAAGATCTTGGAGAAAAGCATTTGGTGATGATAACTCATTCTTACGTCAAACTTGGAGAAGAATTTAGGATAGCTCGGGAAAATAGAAGAGTCGAGGTAAAATCTCGAAAAGACACGTGGGTTAGGCCCACTCAAAAGAACACCGCTGAAAAGATTTAAAAGAGATGTTGCACGGTTGAATTAAATGACTTGAATGAGATACCAATCTCGAAAGAGCTTGAACGAATGCAGAGTGGAAACACGAATCTTCAAGATATCTTGAGCACTCCGGAATAACAAATAGCGAGAAGTAGAATGATAATGAGGTGCACCGGTATGAGAAGACATTGAAATGAGGAAAAAGGTATGATCAACAAAACTTGACTTGAATCCACCGGAGAAGAGAAAGGAATGAGGAATGACGAACTAGTAGAACATCTTCTTGAGAACCACCGGGTAAGAACATTGACGGAAAAGAATGGAGAAACTTCACAAAAATAAAAGGATACTTGGTAAAGAAATCTTAGTCCTTGAGGAAAAAGGGTGGGTGGGCGGGAAAAACAAAGGCAACTTGGAGACGGATGAAACAAACACCGTTGAGAAGAAATGATAATTGGTCTTGCTGATGTTGAAGTGATCGGATCCACTTAAAGAGAAACACGCCGGTTGAAAAGGATTGACATGACAATCTCGATTGTCAAGAAGGATTGGTATTTACATCGGAGTATGAGAACACCATTTCGAAAGGTATGGAATCAACACTTGACATTGAAGCAACTCGAATACCACAACTCAAAACAAAAACAAAGGACTGGCTTGCAGAATTAGCCGGAACAAACATATGATAGAGATTTCGTCCGAAGTTTTAGTGGTGGGGCCTACACGGCTCGATCAGACAAAGACCATCATGTACAAGGCAAGGCACATGACATCTGAAGCGCCCCCAGTCGGCATAGCCAAGGACTCTTTAAGACACAATGAGACCACTGTAAAAAACGACCGTGGATAGGCGGACCACTAGACGTCGAACCCCAATTTCATATCATACATCCGTCGGAAAGATATCCTAAGAGCTACTTGAATTCCCACCTATGAAACTCCCGAAATTTTTCGGTTATGCAATCAGGTGTTGGGGATACAGGGGAAGCATAATTAAACTAACTATTTAGGCAATTTAAATGAGGCCGGAAACACAAACCACACTTCCGGAAAATCCCCATGTTATTTAGCAATTTAATGCAACAACAATTTTAAACATTTTAATTGTTGTTATCATGATGCGGATGACATATGCAAGTTTTATGCAGTTTTTATGAAAATGTTGACATGAGCATGATAAGGAGCATTTGGTCGCCATGGCGGAATGAAAAGGGTGCCACGGCGGCGAAACAAAAATGGTGCCATGGCAACATATCGTTTCCGGTCGCTCACGGAGATACCGGTGCAAAAAGAAGTGGGCGTGAACAAGTCATGCAAGATGGTGGGGTGATCCCGGATTCCGGGTTCCCATGGGACGGCGGCATGGCAAACGAGGAAGGAACGTGCAAGGATCAAACGGGCACGGAGCAAATATATCGTACATCTCATACATGCAAGGGCATCTCATCGCGGTCGTCTCGGGTTATACCTTCGAAGCGTGCGTTCTCGGGCAGAATGAGTTCGGCACGATGTAGAGGAAGTAGACGTTCTCGTAGCGGTCGTAGAGGAAGTAGTTGTTCTTGTGGGAACAGTAGTTGTACATGTTTTTGTAGATGTTCAGGTCGACGGTAGTGGTACACACGACATCGGGGTACTTGTCGGTTCGGTCTTGGCGATGTAGATGTACACGTTGTCGGGGTGCTTGTCACATCACCGGGTGTAGTCGTACACGTTCGGAGCGGAACTTGGCGTATCCATGTACTTGGCGAATCCACGTAGTTGAACACGGGTTGTAGTGGTACTTGACGCTCGTTGTGTAGTTGAACACGAGGTTCCTCGGGGGATCGGTCTCGGCAATCCAGCGGCAGCAGCAATGCGTGTACGGGCAACAATTGAGGAGCTCCCGCGACGACGAAAACCCTTAGCCATGGCAGCCATGGCTACACGCGCGGACACACGAGCTGGTGCAGGGCAGCGTCGGTCAAGCCGTCGGGCACGAGGCGAAGCAAGGGGTGGAGCAGCTTGGGGCTCGGGGTAGCGCGCAGTGGACGGAGCAACTCCGGTGGTGGCGCTCGGGCTGCAGGAGGCGAGATGGCACGGCAGCGGCCTGGGAACGACGGCTCTAGCGCGGGGCGGCGGAGCAGCTCCAGCTGTGGCGGGGTACGAGGCGAGGACGAGGAAGCAGAGGGGAGGTGCAGGCGCGATAGGAGGAAGGGAGACGCGAGGACGCATCGGGTCGACGGGGCGGCAGAGGCGTGGTCGCGGGGCTCGTTGGTCGGCACGAGGGGGTGGTGAGGCATGGGAGGAGAAGCAGGGCGCGGTGAACTGCGGCCCGGCCGGCGCGAGGAGGAGGTGACGAGGAGAAGCAGGGCGGCGCGGTGCAGAGGTGAAGGCCGGCGGCGGCGTTCCGTTCCCGGCGCCGGAATTGAGGGGGGCGCACCGGTGAGGAGAGGCCGGCGGCTTGACGCGGCTATGGCAGGGAGGCGAGCGAGGAGGAGGCAGAAGGGATCAGCGAGGCGCTCTCTCGTGCGTGGTGACGGCGCGAGGGAGGAGACGAGGGAGAGTGGGGGATCGGGCAGGGGATCGATCAGCCTAGGGTTAGAGCTGGTGGGGGCGGCTGGGCCTGAATGTATGGGCCGGCCTGCGGGCTGGAAGAGGTAAGTAAGGTGGGCTGCGGTCTAGGAGAGGCCCGGGTAAGGAGAATGTAAGTCTCCCTTTACTTATATTTCTGTTTAATAAATAAACAGTCTCCAAAGGAAAATGTCCAGGAGCTTTGGGGAAGAATATGAATGAAATAGAGATACACTTGGACTCCTGGAATTATGCTCCATCTGATAAAATTGGTTTGGGCATTTTTAGAGAAAGAAAGTTATCGCAAGTTTGAATTTAATTCAAACTTGAGGCAATTTTGATTCCAACCAAATCAAGTCCAAAGGAGTTGAAATTTGGCAGAGAGGGTGTAGGCAAGGTTTAAGATTAACAAAAATAAATGAACATTTAGGAAGGGCTTCGAAAAGTGGGAAAAGAATTATAGGCAAGGTTAGAGAGTCAAAACTTGAAGAAGGAAAGGCCACGGGATTTAACATGCACGTGTGTTGTGGTAAATTCCAAATAAATGGAATAATTTTATTATAGCTCCCTAATATTGGAGGATATGTTATAAAGAGAAGTCACCACGTGAGTTCCCTCGATTTAAATGGATCGAAGATCCATACAATTTATTTAGATGAGTTTTTAAAATTAAAGATATGATGGCATGATGACATGATGCAATGCACATGATGCAAGGATGAATGCAACGAACAAAACAAATCACACGACGAAACTCGGAGTAGCTGGAAGTCTTCTGAAGCGTCGGTCTCGGGGCGTTACACAGCTGGCCACTGCTACCACCGAACTGGAGACATCCAAGAAGGCAGCGTCAGGTAATGATACCCTCCATCGAGAAAACATAATCATATACTAGGATTATTAATACAGGTGCATATCTTATGGCAGAGTCGTTAGATCATCTTGGAGAGGTACCGGAAGTCGCACAGGCGGGAGGTCCAGAAGCTCAAAGGACTCCAACATCGGAAGTCGCACAGGCCATGGGCGAACGTATACTGACACGGGTCAGGGAGGAGCAAAACAAACTCCAGGACTCCAACACCGAGATGGGCGTGGAACTAAAAGATGTTCGGGCCCAGCTGGCTGACTCCGTGAAGGAAAATAAGAGGCTACGAGGCGGCATTTTTAGTATGTGCTCAAACTTACTTTCACATAGTTCGGTGAGGAAAGGAACTGACAAAGTTATGTCTATAGGTATGCTGACCGGCCGCCCCGAAGAGGAGATGTCCGGATCTTCCGGCGATCTACTACAAGAGCTATCAAAAATGCACGAGAGAGCTCGGCAGGCGATGCAAAGTGTTGCCAAGGCCTTATGCCATCCGACTCCCCTCCAGGAAGTATGGAGGAGCTTGTACAACTATTCAAGGGAGCGCGGTGACGCTTCCAATTATGGAAGATATCGGCCTGCCAGGAAGGTGCGCGAGAGGCCTGGGCCATGATGAAAACGCGGTATACCAAGCTCGACCCGAATCACATGGCCCATGTCAGACCTTTAGGGTCAGATGGAAAAGAAATTCCTGTTAGTTTGGTGTATGACCAGGTACAAGTAGCTGCCAAGTACTCCCAACGGGATTGTAGGCTAGATAGCCTATTGGATGGCATAGAGGAAGAAGTTTTTGAGTCCAAGTGACTATGTACTTCAATTGGCAAATTTGTCCCTAGCCAGATTGTAAAACGATTGTCATGGCAGACCTTTTCGCTTCGACCTCTGGACCTGAAGGTGCGGAGTGTTTCTGAATACCCACTCGGTAAGATATACCGGGGTACGCATGAAAACCAGGCATAGGGGTCATAGTTGCTTGAACATACAAGTATCCGGCTAGCTATGTTATATTACATTTTTGATCGTAAGCAACATTTTCTAGAGAGAATAGTTCCGTTAAGGGTTCCTTTCCCTGGGTAAGCATGCGTTAACGTGCATGTCCGAACTGTGTTTGAAAAAACCACATCATACGTAACATCTGGGGGTTCATAATGTGACAAGTAAAAAACATCTTTAGTCCGCCGACCGAGTATTCCCTTAAGAATGCTAGCTTTCAGCTTCACCCAGTCTGAGGTACACATCCGGATGACCCGGCAGTAATAATAGCAGAGGTGCTCCCTTTATGCCCTAGCCGAACTAACGGGAACGTAGGGCATAAGCACAGGAGCCAGGCAACCCAGCTTGGCCAAAACTTAAGTCATATCGATGCATATAATGGCAAAGAAAAGGTACATATGCAGAAAAGACACATATGTGGTGAGCTTGATGCTCGGAAAGTAATAATAATAAGCTTCTGTTCAAGAAGCCCCCGGGTATAATTGACGTACATATTTGGAATGTATGGGTCGAAGGGGTACGGCTTAGCCACACGAGATCTTTAAGGCTTAAAAAAAGGAAAATGTGAAAAGAGAGGAAAATAAATAATGGAAACAAAAGGGAAAAAGGAGACGAACGAAGAGTCCGGCGCTAGGCATAGAATCTTTGGAGTCTAGCTGCATTCCATGTGTTCGGCTCTATGCGATTGTCTGATGCGTCACGCAGGCGGTATGCTCCTCCAGTGAGGACTTTG
Organism: Aegilops speltoides; assembly: GCA_021437245.1. Taxonomy (NCBI): domain Eukaryota; kingdom Viridiplantae; phylum Streptophyta; class Magnoliopsida; order Poales; family Poaceae; genus Aegilops; species Aegilops speltoides. Next base: position 188,139,566 of record CM038142.1, on the reverse strand, counting down.
TTAATGATGAAGGGACCCTCCCACTTGGGCTTGAGTTTGTCCTTTTTCTTCTCTGGCAAGCATAGAACGAGTTCACCAACATTATAAGTCTTGGCCCGTACTTCTCTGCTTTTATATCTGTGGGCCTGTTGTTGATAGAATGCGAAATGGGATTTTGCGACGTCGTGCTCCTCTTCCAGGGCGTCTAAGCTGTCCTGCCAATCAAGCTCGGCCTCTCTCTCTCTTCATACATGTGCACTCGAGGTGAGTCATGAATAATGTCACAGGGTAACACAGCTTCTGCGCCGTAAACCATGAAGAAAGGTGTATATCCGGTAGGACGATTGGGCATGGTCCGTAGCCCCCAGAATACAGAGTCGAGCTCCTCGACCCAGTGCTTGTCTGATTATTTCAAAGATCACACCAGTCTGAGTTTAATGCCGCTCATAATAACATCATTGGCTCGTTCGACTTGACCGTTGGTTTGTGGGTGATAGATGGAGGTGTAATCGAGCTTAATGCCCAGATTAGCACACCAGTTTTTTACCTCATCGGCTGTGAAATTGGAGCCGTTGTCGGTGATGATGCTGTGTGGAACACCATAATGGTGCACAACACCAGATATAAAGTCTATCACTGGTCCGGCTTCGGCCGTTTTAACTGGTTTGGCTTCTACCACTTACTGAATTTATCCACCATGACCAACAGATATTTTTTCTTATGGCTTCCTCCTTTAAGGGGTCTGACCATATCAATCCCCCAGACCGCAAAAGGCCAAGTGATGGGGATTGTTTGTAGAGCGGTGGGTGGCATATGGCTTTTGTTGGCGAAAAGCTGGCATCCGACGCAATGTTGGACAAGGTCTTGTGCATCTGCTCGGGCCATCGGCCAATAGAAACCAGTACGGAAGGTCTTGCTTACAAGGGCCGGGGCCGCAGCGTGGTGACCGCCAAGACCGACATCAATTTCAGCCAAGAGCTGCCGCCCTTCTTCCTCGGATATACATCTTTGAAGTACTCTGGTAGCGCTTTTCTTGTCGAGTTCTCCCTCATGAACCTGGTGGGCTTTAGAGCGCCGCACAATGCAGCGCGCCTCATTCTGATCCTCAAGGAGTTCTCGCTTATTAAGGTAGGCCAAGAAGGGTTCAGTCCATGTCGCAATGACTGCCATGATGAGATGGGCCGACGATGTAATTTCGGTGGCTGAGCGCCCGATGATGTCAGTGTGTTCGCAGTCTGGGGTTGTAGTCGGATCCGGATTGGCATTGCCACTCCCCCTTGCCACACCACGGATGGCTTGAAAAGCCTTTGCAAGAAGATGTTAGGTGGGACGGGGTCGCGCTTGGCGCTGATGCGAGCAAGGACAACCACCGCTTGATTATTTTCTCGAGCCACATGGTGGAACTCGAGCCCCTCGAACCGAGCCAAAATTTTGAGAACGGCGTGTTACGGTAAGCCGCCATCTTCGGATCTTTGGCATCAAAATCTCCATTTATTTGGGATATTGCAAGGTTTGAATCCCCGCGCACTTCCAGGCATTGTATGGCCATGGAGACAGCCATCTGAAGACCATGCAACAAGGCCTCGTATTCGGCTGCATTGTTGGAGTCTGTTTATAATATTTGGAGTACGTACTGAACTGTACCCCATTGGGGGATGTTTAGACAACGCTCGCTTCTAGGCCTGCCAACATTTTGGAGCCGTCGAAGTGTATGACCCAGTTGGAATATGCGTCGTACTCTTTAGCGAGTTTGGCCTCTGTCCATTGGGCGACGAAGTCAGCCAGTACTTGAGATTTAATGGCCCGACGCGGTTTGTATGATATGTCGAATGGGAGGAGCTCAATGGCCCACTTGGCAATCCCGCCCGTAGCGTCGCGGTTGTTTATTATGTCATTGAGTGGTACTTCGGAGGCCACCGTTTGAGCACTCTTGAAAGTAGTGTCGAAGCTTCCGAGATGCCATGAAGACCGCATATTCAATTTTTGGTAATGAGGGTACTGGGATTTGCATGGTGTGAGGATAGTGGATACGTAGTATACCGGCTTCTGAAGCGGGAATTTATGTCCGTACACCTCTCGTTCGACGACGAGCACCGCGTTTATGACTTGGTGTGTGGCCGATATGTATAATAACATTGGTTCGCCGACGTTCAGCGCGGCCAAGATTGGGTTGCTTGTTAGAAGAGCTTTTATTTCTTCCAGTCCGGCCATTGCCGCGTCCGTCCACTCGAAGTGATCAGTGCGTCAGAGAAGGCAATAGAGTGGCAACGCCTTTTCTCCTAGTCTGGAGATAAAGCGGCTTAAAGCTGCCACACATCCATATAGTTTTTGGACTTGTTTGAGGTCTGTTGGTGTAGACAACTGTGACAAAGCTCAGATTTTAGCTGGGTTCGCCTCAATTCCCCTATTGGAAACGATGAAGCCCAGCAGTTTTCCAGTGGGAACGCTGAAAACACACTTTACCGGATTGAGCTTGATGTCATATGTTCGGAGGTTGTCGAAGGTGAGACACATATCGTCTATTAATGACTCGACATGCCTAGTTTTGATGACTACGTCATCCACGTATGCTTCAACTGTCTTGCCCATTTGTTTCTCCAGGCATGTTTGAATCATGCGTTGATAGGTGGCACCGGTGTTTTTGAGCTCGAAAGGCATAGTGTTAAAGCAGAAAGGCCCGTATGGGGTGATAAATGTCGTTGTGGCTTGATCGGGCTCCTTCATCTTGATTGGATGGTATCTGGAGTATGCATCGAGGAAACACAGTGAGTCGTGTCCTGCGGCAGCATCGATAATCTGATCGATGCGGGGGAAGGGGAAGGGATCCTTAGGGCAGGCCTTGTTGAGGTCTTTGAAATCAACACATATGCGCCAGGATTTATCCTTCTTTGGTACCATCACCAGGTTTGCTAGCCAGTCTTGGTGTTTTATCTCTCTGATGAATCCGGCCTCGAGTAACTTGGCTAGCTCCTCCCCCATGGCTTGTCGTTTGGGTTCGGAAAAGCACCGCAATGTTTGCTTGACCGGCTTATATCCCTTCAGTATGCTTAGGCTTTGTTCGGCTAGCCTGCGTGGGATCCCTAGCATATCAGAAGGGTGCCAGGCGAATATGGCCCAGTTTTCGCGTAGGAACGCCCGCAGTGCGGCGTCGACCATGGGGTCCAGCTGTGCCCCGATGGATGCTATCTTCGTGGAGTCCGTTGGGTGGACTTGGAATTTGACTATGTCGTCTACTGGTTTAAAGGAGGTGGATTTGGGTCGCTTATCGAGGATCACATCGTCCCTATCCACCGTGGAGTGCAATGTGGTTAATTCTTCGGCTGCGAGGGCTTCAGACAATGCCTCGAGGGCCAAGGCTGCGGTTTTGTTTTCGGTGCGGAGTGCTATATCTGGATCGCTGGCAAGAGTGATGATACCATCGGGCCCGGGCATCCTGAGCTTAATGAACCCGTAATGGGGTATAGCTTGGAAGCTTGTAAATTCATCTCGCCCTAATAAGGCATGATATCCACTGTTGAAAGGGGCCACTTGAAAGGTTATCTTTTCGGACCGATAATTCTCCGGCGTGCCGAGTACCACATCAAGCATGATTTTTCCCGCGCATCGCGCCTCCCGACTGGGAATAATTCCTCGGAAGGTCGTGCTACTTTGCTCAATGCGGCTCCTGTCTATTTCCATTTTGTCGAGATTTTCCTCATAAATGAGGTTTAGTCCGCTGCCGCCGTTCGTGAGCACTTTTGGAAGCCGAAAGCCGTCCACGATCGGACTGACGACCAATGCGGCTGGTGCCCAGATTGTCCTGAATTTTGGTTCGTCACTGGTATTGAAAGTTATGGCTGTGTCGTTCCAAGGGTTTATTGCTGCGAATTAACAGACTTCAGAGAGGCCACGGAGTGCCCTTTTGCGCCTATTGTTTGAGGCGAAAGTGTCGAAGACTGTCAATACTGTAGGGTTGTTGTGATGTTGTTCTGCGGTATTTTTGGTGAGGAGATCCTCGCTGCTCTTGGCCACTTGTCGGAGTATCCAACATGATCTAAGGTTGTGGGTTGGTACGGTATCTAGTGTTGTGTGTATTTTGCAAGGCCTATCGAGCCATCCCTCCAGAACGGTTCCGCGCCCCGTAATGGGCTTTGATTTTTTTACTATTGTATCAGGCGACCGACGAGGGTGCATCCTTTTTATCCGGACGAGCAGTTGAGTAGGAACCGGTGGCTCCCAAGAAGTCGCCTTAGTTTGCCAGACGCTTTCCATTGTGCGGTACTTCTGTACTATGGTTGCCAAGTCAGCGAAGTGTGATACGTGACGGTGGTTGATGGCATTCAGGATTCCGTTGTCCGTGCAATTTTTGCAAAATAATGAGATTGCGTCGTCATCGCGGCAGTCTTTGATCCTGTATTTGACAAGGAGGAATCTAGCTCAAAAGTGATGGACCGTTTCCTGAGACTGCTGTCTAATGTGGACAAGATCGCGTGTATCTGGGTGGATGGGTGGATTTGAGTCCAAACCCTGACCCAATCTGGGATCCGGAGTTTGAGAAACTTCCGAGTTTAACAGTTCGGGCTCCGGGATATCAACCAATTTTTTAGGCCCACAGTCCGACTCTAGGTTCGGAGTACGGGGCACATCTTCCTGCGGGCAGGTATCCGGCTCTGTGAGCTCGGAAATCCGAACATAGTTCGACCTCAATATAGAGGAAGTATTGTCGTATTGCTCTTCCACTACCGCTATCTGATGGGTGATCGGCGGGGATTCAATTTCTCTCTGATCATAGTTCGTTTTAAGCCCAATCCGATCATAGTCCGTAGCGACTCCCAAGGAGGCGATGCAATCCAGGAGTTCGTTTAAAGATGACAACTCCGTCGGATCCATCTGTTCGGAGACGCGGAGGCTATTTTTGGTGACCCAAGAAGTCATCGTCGGCCTGACGGCCGAACGGGCGGTCATAGTGAAGCCGCCCAGCCAGAGGGTTTGGCCTGAGGCCAGGGCTCCTCCGGAGGTGATGTTGTCCTTGATAACAAGGCAAGCCATCAATCCTATCTTCGACATCATGGCAGAACTCTCAGTGAAAGCACCAATGCCGGTGTCAAAACCGGCGGATCTCGGGTAGGGGGTCCCGAACTGTGTGTCTAAGGTTGATGGTAACAGGAGACGGGGGACACGATGTTTACCCAGGTTCAGGCCTTCTTTATGGAGGTAATAACGTACTTTCTGCTTGATTGATCTTGATGAATATGAGTATTACAAGAGTTGATCTACCACGAGATCGTAATGGCTAAAACCCTAGAAGTCTAGCCTATGATTATGATTGCCTCTACGGACTAAACCCTTCGGTTTATATAGACACCGGAGGTGATTAGGGTTATACAAAGTCAGTTATAGAGAAAGGAATCTACACATCCGAATTGCCAAGCTTGCCATCCATGCAAAGGAGAGTCCCATCCGGACACGGGAAGAAGTCTTCTGTCTTGTATCTTCATAGCCCAACAGTCCGGCCCATGTTACTAGTTCGGCTGTCCGAGGACCCCTTAATCTAGGACTCCCTCAATTCTCAATCAGCTCCTGATCCGTGGGACCGAACTTGACGCCAGCCGGTAGCACCGACCAATCCTTCTTGGACTTGCGTCGGTTAATTCCAGTTATATGGTACTCAATGTATGATCAATTGACTTTTTTAAATGAATGATGATAGATTTTGACAGATAAGTGTTACTCCAAATCTGAAGTCCACAATACCTGAACACGCCGCCGGGACTCTTGTGTCACCTCATGTGCAGCGTGTTGTCACGTCAATTCAATGTGAGGACATGATGAATAATTTGACCGACGTATACTAGTACTACTACTGTACTACTTACTAGTCGTATTTAGTGTCACATTTAACCATAGGTTTAACTAACAAAATGTCAATGCATGTCACCAAAAATTATACCATTGGAAACTACGTTCAAATACAAATCAAACAGTGTAATTTTTTGTGACATGCATTAACATTTAGTTAGTGAAATTTATGGTCAAAATTTGACACAAATTACGAAGGGGACCAATAAACCAGGAGGGATGTAGTAGTACGAGTAGCACAATATACGATATAGAGGACTAGTACAAATTTATAAATGGAGTATGAAGCACACACACACACACACACACACACACACGCACACACACACACACACACACACATATATATATATATATATGGCTTTTGCACAACATCTCCACCATCATTATCAGTACATCCTATGCAGCTGAGTTATGATGCACTTCATCCCATAAAGCTATCTATCCTTCAAATCAGAGTGCTTCAAACTAACAATAGTACATAATATCCAACAAAAGAGGGTCTTGCTACAGCAGCAGGATACATGGTTTTTAGTAGTTGGGTAGGGCTATTCTGGTGTGGACCTGGATTCATGGAGGTTTCGTTAATGAAATTGGAGGGGAGCCCCCCATCTTTTGCTCAAAAAATGGCTCAGTCTAGATATTAGTACAAATCAAGGTGTGCATATTTGCTGTTGGCATGAACCACATCGCCGCATGTCGGGTTTGCAAAAGCCATCCATCGCATGGAAGCTTGATGCCTTTCACACACTAAAGATTATCTAGCAAGAAGCTATAACGACGAATCTCTCGATATGGTGATTCATGAAACCCATGGTATCATGTGTAAACACAGTTCCCCCTGGCGAATGGAAGTTTCATAGCACGGTAATCATCACCGGTGATATGATCGATGATTGGTTGGATGATCGGATAATTGATCCCGAGGAACATGGAGTGGTTGCCGAGGCTGTAAACCCGCCTCTAGTTGAATACGCCTGGCCAACGGAGCTAGGATCTTTCTCGAACATGAAACCGCCATAGCCATCACAGTCACGAACGCCCCAGGCATTGTACTACATGTGGTTTGATGTAATGGTTTGGTCAATTTGGTACATGCAAATGAGCATCAAATGACCGCCGTCAGCTGAACGAGCGATAAACCACCACCCATCGACTGGTATGATTCCAGGTCCTGGAATCATGAAGACCAGCGCATTTGCGTCTACTGCAAAAAATCAAATTGCAGACCAAAAGGACAAAAATATACAATCATGTTCAGAGTATGTGTGGAATTAAGATTATTATAATAGTGACACATATGATAGACAAAGAATTGCAATGCCGTGGTCATAATCATACCCTAAGTTTAAAAAAATAAGCCAATGGCTTTCATATTCTAGCAATATGTCATGGTTCAAACATCATGTAATAATGAGAGGAAAATAGCTATGACATATCAATTACTGTTCTCATATAAACTCTAAGCAATAACATGCATTGTTATAAAAATCTTGGAAATGAGAGTAACATATAGCAATCATGAGGTTATACTCGTAATATCTATTCTAACAATCATTAGATGTCAATTGTTCTCGTATCACCTCTAAGAATAACATGTGTGGTCATAAAAATTTAGGAAATGAGAGGAAGATATATCAATGATGTGGTTATAGACATACTATCTATTCTAAATTTGTAACAATCAATAGGAAGTCGTATTCATAAGATAAAGATGAGATGACATAGAACAATTACACGACGATAGATTCCACCAGTATAGGCAACCAATCTGTGCGTCGACCGTGTAAATGATGCCATCGTGCACTATAGCATCAGACAGAAATGTTGGCTCAACAGGATTGATGATGAACCATAACCATGTATGGCGACCGGATTCCAGATAGACTAATCCATGTTGAACAAGGCAATGAGCTTTTAATCCATGTAGTCTTCTAATGGTGTGGTCACTTCACAGATTACAACCTTGAGCAAACAGAGGTCGAGCCAAAAGCTCAACGCGTCTTGTGCGTAGTAGGTAGGAGTGTCCGGCGGGCCGCGAGGCTCGATGGCGGCGGTATCCAATGATGGCAGGGTGATCTCTTGCTGGGTGTAGATATCCATGAGATGCCATGGACTATTGGATTGGTGGACGAGGATGATCCAGTTGGCCTTCATGCCCACCCAGTAGTGGCCACGCATGAAGGATAGGTGGACGGGTAGTGGTAGCATGTCGAGGGGCACCACAACAACCTCCGAAGGATTGTCAAGTCGGTGTCTGGGCCACCTGCGAGGACCGGGCATCTACAAGCAGGGTGTCTTGAAAAGGGCCGGCCGGTTGGAGATGAGTAGATAGTACAAAGACACTAAGCATGCGGCTAGACGGACGGTGCTGAGCAGGTCCATACGATTAGAGATCTTCTCCAAGAGAACATCGGGGAGGGAATTCCAATCGCGGCTCTGCGTGTCAGTCAGCTCTGCCATAGGTTTTTTAGGGCGCAGAGTGATTGGGTTTTCGGTGCCTGCGAGCCAGCGGGGAAGTGGATTCAGGTGGCCAAGCGAAGAAGATGGCATGTGTGGCCGAGCAGTGAGCGGGGGGATATGGTACGCGCGAGCTACCAAGGAAGATGGTGCAGGCAGGCAAGCAATGAGCGGGGGGAAATGGTGTGCGGCCAACAATGGGGAAGAGAGGAGGAACAAGAAGAGGCGTAGGAAGAAGAGTGAAAGACGGGGAAGAAGGTGCATTAAATCTCAATTCTACTAGTACTACTACCAGGATATACCGTCCTTCGGAGTGTGAATAGTTAAGCCAATGACATGTTGGTCTACCTCAAGAGGGCCCATATGTCAGTTAATGGAGGAGAGAGGTGTGTAGGCTTATTTGCGGAAGCGTGCTCCACTGGCAAACATGATGGTAGTACTGGGTAAGGCTGATTTAGTAACACCAACACGCTGGTTCAGCTTATTAATTAAGTGTAGCGTGTATTGTCACTTCACTATGAAGACTAGTTGAATAGTTCTCTCTGACCGTGATGGGGAATAATGGATCGCAAAGACTTCCTATCTATAGTATCCCTATGCCTCTCTGCTCATCCTGTCCAACAAGATGAAACATTGGCCAAGGCACTCGGCGCCAATAATGTAGGAGTACTAGTACTACCTCCTTTCCGGTTTATAGGGCTCAATTCAAAAATCTCATCAACCAAGGTATATGGTGAGTGGTGGAATATCTTTTGTAGTTTGCAAAAACAATCATTTAATGGACTCGTTTTCCTCAAAAAATTATGTTTACCAATGCATTAATTTTGTGTCAAACTTTGACCATCTACTCACCGAAAATCATATCATTGGATTCATATTTGAACATAGTTTTTAATGGTATAGTTTTTTATGACATGCATTGACACTTTGTTAGTTAAATTTATGGTCAAAATTTTACAGTAAGTATGAAGCGGACCATTAAACCAGGATGAAGGTTTATATACAGGTCAATAAAAAATCATCAACAAATGTAGTAGTAAATGATGAGTGCCCGAAGATATTTTTTCCCAAAAGTACTCAATAATGGGCTCATTTTCCTCAAGAAAATTGTGTTTACGAACATATTAATTGGAATGCATGCATGAGGAAAAAATGACCAAAAATTTTACACATATTGGTGAATTATCTCTTAATTCTTGCATGCAACATTTTAATGAAGCTTGGAATATGAACATGTCAATGGGAGGGAGTAAAATCCTCATGCATGCATCCAACATGCAGCACTCACACGTACACATGGACGCACGCAACACTCACACACCCATGCGACACACAGCACACGATGCAACACACATGCTCACGCTCAAGGGCTCAACCTACTCCCTACGTCCATGAAAGACTGTACATATAGAGATTCACACATTAACCAGGCCATAATTAACGCCCAAAAGTAGCAGACTTATGTGTGCATGCGAGCATTGAGAGAAGAAGATTAAATGAAGGTTGTTGCATGCTGTAATTAAGGATAGATATGTAGCCTATAGCTAGAGCACAAGTTGGTGCATTAGTCAATCAATATCGATTAGATTAAAGGCTAACTGCATTGGAGTGTAGATGTACACTCTTTATTTTTTTGCCGATGTACACTCTTTGTTGGAAGACCGAGGGAGTACACATGCATGCACTCACATACACAGCCAGGGTGGTTCGCGTGCAAGGGTTGGACTCCTGTCGCACCTGTGTAAAGTTTTTTTTAACTGGTTTCTTTGCTCTGCCAACTGATAGTTGGGACCCAGAAACTAGGTGTCAATTTAACCAGTCAACAAAGTGCCACGTCAACTATGTGGCCGGTCAGTATGGTGCAATACGGTGCTCTACGATGAGCTAGTGATTGTATAATCACCGCAAAACTATATAGTCACCGTAAAGAGCGTATTGTTACATACGTTGACCGCCAGTGTAATTTTCTCGTTTCAAATTAAGCCATATTAACTGGATAGGATGCAGTATGTACTAGTACTAGTACTTCTTTGATGTGTCCCGTCAACTTGCTGAATAAGGAGAAACTTGCTTACTACTCCCTCTCCCTCGCCCATGCGTGCGGTGGCTCACAGGACGAGGAGAGGGTTTTGACTACAACGCCCTCTCCCTCTCCATCTCCCTCGCCCTCGTGGTGGATGTGCAGTAGTTCAATCGATGTCAAATTGGCAGAAGCATATTGTACTGTAGTATCATCATTGTTGGACCTTCCGAAGAGGCGAAGAGCCAAGTGCATGGTTCACACTGTTTGGTAACGTAGTAATTTCAAAAAAATTCCTACGCACACGCAAGATCATGGTGATGTATAGCAACGAGAAGGGAGAGTGTTGTCTACGTACCCTCGTAGACCGAAAGCGGAAGCGTTAGAACAACGCGGTTGATGTAGTCCTACGTCTTCACGGCCCGACCGATCAAGCACCGAAACTGCGGCACCTCCGAGTTCTAGCACACGTTCAGCTCGATGACGTTCCCTGTACTCCGATCCAGCAGAATGTCGGGGAAGAGTTTCATCAGCACGACGGCGTGGTGATGATCTTGATGTTCTACCGTTGAGGGGCTTTGCCTATGCACCGCTACGATATTATCGAGGACTATGGTGGAGTGGGGCACCGCACACGGCTAAGAGATCAAGAGATTAATTGTTGTGTCTATGGGGTGCCCCCTCCCCCGTATATAAAGGAGTGGAGGAGGGGGCCGGCCAAAGGGGGGTGGCGCGCCCTAGGGGGAGAGTCCAACCCCAACCGGGAGTAGGACTCCCCCTTTTCCTATTAGGAGAGGGAGAGGGAAGGAAGAGGGGGAGGGAAGAAGGAAAGGGGGGGGGCGGCCCTCCTCCCAATTCGGATTGGGCTTGGGGGGTGGCGCACCCCTCCTTTGCTTCTTCTCCCTCCTTTCCACTAAGGCCCAATAAGGCCCATATACCTACCGGGGGGTTCCGATGACCTCCCGGAGCTCTGGTATTGTCCCAATCTCACCCGGAACCTTTCCGGTGTCCAAATATAGTAGTCCAATATATTGATCTTTATGTCTCGACCATTTTGAGACTCCTCGTCAAGTCCACGATCACATCCGGGACTCCGAACAACCTTAGGTACATCAAAACTCATAAACTCATAATAAAACTGTCAACGAAGCCTTAAGCGTGTGGACCCTACGGGTTCGAGAACTATGTAGACATGACCGAGACTCATTTCCGGTCAGTAACCAATAGCGGAACCTGGATGCTCATATTGGCTCCTACATATTCTACGAAGATCTTTATCGGTCAAACCGCATAACAACATACGTTGTTCCCTTTGTCATCGATATGTTACTTGCCCGAGATTCGATCGTCGGTATCCAATACCTAGTTCAATCTCGTTACCGGCAAGTCTCTTTACTCGTTACGTAATGCATCATTCCGTAACTAACTCATTAGCTACATTGCTTGCAAGGCTTGTAGTGATGTGCATTACCGAGAGGGCCCAGAGATACCTCTCCGACAATCGGAGTGACAAAACCTAATCTCGAAATAAGGGAACTCAACATGTACCTTTGGATACACCTGTAGAGATCCTTTATAATCACCCAGTTACGTTGTGACGTTTGGTATAACACAAAGTGTTCCTCCGGTAAACGGGAATTGCATAATCTCATAGTTGTAGGAACATGTATAAGTCATGAAGAAAGCAATAGCAACGTACTAAACGATCAATTGCTAAGTTAACAGAATGGGTCAAGTCAATCACATCATTCTCCTAATGATGTGATCCCGTTAATCAAATGACAACTTATGTCTATGGTTAGGAAACATAACCATCTTTGATTAATGATCTAGTCAAGTAGAGGCATACTAGTGACATTAAGTTTGTCTATGTATTCACACATGTATCATGTTTCTAGTTAATACAATTCTAGCATGAATAATAAACATTTATCATGATATGAGGAAATAAATAATAACTTTATTATTGCCTCTAGGGCATATTTCCTTCAGTCTCCCACTTGCACTAGAGTCAATAATCTAGATTACACAGTAATGATTCTAACACCCATGGAGTCTTGGTGCTGATCATGTTTTGCTCGTGGAAGAGGCTTAGTCAACGGGTCTGCAACATTCAGATCCGTATGTATCTTGGAAATCTCTATGTCTCCCACCTGGACTTGGTCTCGGATGGAATTGAAGCGTCTCTTGGTGTGCTTGGTCCTTTGTGAAATATGGATTCCTTTGCCAAGGCAATTGCACCAGTATTGTCACAGAAGATCTTCATTGGTCCCGATGCACTAGGTATGACACCTAGATCGGAAATGAACTCCTTCATCCAGACTCCTTCATTTGCTGCTTCTGAAGCAGCTATGTATTCCGCTTCGCATGTAGATCCCGCCACGACGCTTTGTTTAGAACTGCACCAACTGACAGCTCCACCGTTCAATATAAACACGTATCCGGTTTGCAATTTAGAATCGTCCGGATCAGTGTCAAAGCCTGCATCGACGTAACCATTTACGACTAGCTCTTTGTCACCTCCATAAGCGAGAAACATATCCTTAGTCCTTTTCGGTATTTGGGATATTCTTGACCACCGCCCGATGATCCACTCTGGATTACTTTGGTACCTCCACGCCAAACTTATTGCTAAGCATACTTGTGTGCGGTACACAGCTTTGCATACATGATAGAGCCTATGGGTGAAGCATAGGAACATCTTTCATTTCTCTCTATCTTTCATTGTGGTCGGGCATTGAGTCGACTCAACTTCACATCTTGTAATACATGCAAGAACCCTTTCTTTGCTTGATCCATTTTGAACTTTTTGAAACTTTATCAAGGTATGTGCATTGTGAAAGTCCAATTAAGTGTCTTGATCTATCTCTATAGATCTTGATGCCCAATATGTAAGCAGCTTCACCGAGGTCTTTCATCGAAAACTTTTATTCAAGTATCCTTTATGCTATCCAGAAATTCTATATCATTTCCAATTAATAATATGTCATCTACATATAATATCGAAATGCTCTGAGCTCCCACTCACTTTCTTGTAAATCTGAGGCTTCTCCAAAAGTGCATATAAAACCATATGCTTTGATCACACTATCAAAGTGTTTATTCCAACTCCGAGAGGCTTGCACCAGTCCATAAATGGATCGTTGGAGCTTGCACACTTTGTTAGCACCTTTTGGATTGACAAAACCTTCCGGTTGCATCATATACAACTCTTCTTCCGTAAATCCATTCAGAATGCAGTTTTGACATCCATTTGCCATATTTCATAATCATAAAATCGGCAATTGCTAACATGATTCGGACAAACTTAAGCATCGCCACTGGTGAGAAAGTATCATCGTAGTCAACCCCTTGAACTTGTCGAAAACCTTTTGCAACAAGTCGAGCTTTGTAGACGATTACATTACCATCGCGTCGGTCTTCTTCTTGAAGATCCATTTATTCTCGATGGCTTGCCGATCATCGGGCAAGTCAACCAAAGTCCATACTTTGTTCTCATACATGGATCCCATCTCAGATTTCATGGCCTCAAGCCATTTTGCAAAATCTGGGCTCATCATCGCTTCCTCATAGTTCATAGGTTCATCATGGTCAAGTAACATGACTTCCAGAATAGGATTACCGTACCACTCTGGTGCGGATCTTACTCTGGTTGACCTACGAGGTTCGGTAGTAACTTGATCTGAAGTTTTGTGATCAATATCATTAGCTTCCTCACTGATTGGTGTAGTTGTCACAGGAACCGGTTCTTGTGATGAACTACTTTCCAATAAGGGAGTAGGTACAATTACCTCATCAAGTTGTACTTTCCTCCCACTCACTTCTTTCGAGAGAAACTCCTTCTCTAGAAAGGATCCGAATTTAGCAACAAAAATCTTGCCCTCAGATCTTTTGGGTATCCTATGAAGACACATTTCTCCGATTTGGGTTCGAGCTTATCTGGTTGAAGTTTCTTCACATAAGCATCGCAGCCCCAAACTTTAAGAAACGACAACTTCGGTTTCTTGCCAAACCACAGTTCATAAGGTGTCGTCTCAACAGATTTTGATGGTGCCCTATTTAACGTGAATGCGGCCGTCTCTAAAGCATAACCCCAAAATGATAGCGGTAAATCAGTAAGAGACATCATAGATCGCACCATATCTAGTAAAGTACGATTACGACGTTCAGACACACCATTTCTTTGTGGTGTTCCGGGTGGCGTGAGTTGCGAAACTATTCCGCATTGCTTCAAATGTAAACCAAACTCGTAACTCAAATATTCTCCTCCACGATTAGATCGTAGAAACTTTATTTTCTTGTTACGATGATTTTCCACTTCACTCTGAAATTCTTTGAACTTTTCAAATGTTTCAGACTTGTGTTTCGTTAAGTAGATATACTCATATCTACTCAAATCATCTGTGAAGGTGAGAAAATAACGATACCCGCCGCGAGCCTCAATATTCATTCGACCACATACATTAGTATGTATGATTTCCAACAAATCAGTTGCTCGCTCCATAGTTCCGGAGAACGGCGTTTTAGTCATCTTGCCCATGAGGCATAGTTCGCAAGTACCAAGTGATTCATAATCAAGTGATTCCAGAAGTCCATCAGTATGGGGTTTCTTCATGCGCTTTACACCAATATGACCCAAACGGCAGTGCCACAAATAAGTTGCACTATCATTATCAACTCTGCATCTTTTGGCTTCAACATTATGAATATGTGTATCATTACTATCGAGATTTAATAAAAATAGACCACTCTTCAAGGGTGCATGACCATAAAAGATATTACTCATATAAATAGAACTACCATTATTCTCAGATTTAAATGAATAACGGTCTCGCATCAAACAAGATCCAGATATAATGTTCATGCTCAACGCTGGCACCAAATAACAATTATTCAGGTCTAAAACTAATCCCGAAGGTAGATGTAGAGGTAGCGTGCCGACCGCGATCACATCGACTTTGGAACCATTTCCCACACGCATCGTCACCTCGTCCTTAGCCAATCTTCGCTAATCAGTAGTCCTGTTTGAGTTGCAAATATTAGCAATGTAACCAGTATCAAATACCAGTGCTACCGCGAGCATTAGTAAGGTACACATCAATAACATGTATATCACATATACCTTTGTTCACCTTGCCATCCTTCTTATCCGCCAAATACTTGGGGCAGTTCCGCTTCCGGTGACGATCGCTTGCGATAAAGAGAAGCACTCGATTTCAGGCTTAGGTCCAGACTTGGGTTTCTTCTCTTGAGCAGGAACTTGTTTGCTGTTCTTCTTGAAGTTCCCCTTCTTCTTCCCTTTACCCTTTTTCTTGAAACTGGTGGTCTTATTGACCATCAACACTTGATGCTCCTTCTTGATTTCCACCTCCCTAGCCTTTAGCATTGCGAAGAGCTCGGGAATAGTCTTGTCCATCCCTTGCATATTATAGTTCATCATGAAGCTCTTGTAGCTTGTTGGAAGTGATTGAAGAATTCTGTCAATGACACTATCATCAGGAAGATTAACTCCCAGTTGAATCAAGTGATTATTATACCCAGACATTTTGAGTATATGTTCACTGACAAAACTATTCTCTTCCATCTTACAGCTATAGAACTTATTGGAGACTTCATATCTCTCAATCCGGGCATTTGCTTGAAATATTAACTTCAATTCCTGGAACATCTCATATGCTCCATGACGTTCAAAACGTCGTTGAAGACCTGGTTCTAAACCGTAAAGCATGGCACACTGAACTATCGAGTAGTCATCAGCTTTGCTCTGCCAGACGTTCTTAATGTTGTCAGTTGCATCTGCTGCAGGCCTGGCACCCAGCGGTGCTTCCTAGACGTAATTCTTCTATGTAGCAATGAGGATAATCCTCAAGTTATGGACCCAGTCCGTGTAATTGCTACCATCATCTTTCAACTTAGCTTTCTCAAGGAACACATTAAAATTCAATGGAACAACAGCACGAGCCATCTATCTACAACAAACATAGACAAGCAAAATACTATCAGGTACTAAGTTCATGATAAATTTAAATTCAATTAATCATATTACTAAAGAACTCCCACTTAGACAGACATCTCTCTAGTCATCTAAGTGATCACGTGATCCAAATCAACTAAACCATGTCCGATCATCACGTGAGATGGAGTAGTTTCAATGGTGAACATCACCATGTTGATCATATCTACTATATGATTCAGGTTCGACCTTTCGTTCTCCATGTTCCGAGGCCATATCTGTATATGCTAGGCTCGTCAAGTTTAACCTGAGTATTCCGCGCGTGCAACTGTTTTGCACCCGTTGTATTTGAACGTAGAGCATATCACACCCGATCATCACGTGGTGTCTCAGCACGAAGAACTTTCGCAACGGTGCATACTCAGGGAGAACACTTCTTGATAATTAGTGAGAGATCATCTTAAAATGCTACCGTCAATCAAAGCAAGATAAGATGCATAAAGGATAAACATCACATGCAATCAATATAAGTGATATGATATGGCCATCATCATCTTGTGCTTGTGATCTCCATCTCCGAAGCACCATCGTGATCACCTTCGTCACCGGCGCGACTCCTTGATCTCCATCATAGCATCATTGTCGTTACGCCATCTATTGCTTCTACGACTATCGCTACCGCCTAGTGATAAAGTAAAGCAATTACTGATGCGTTGCATTTCATACAATAAGCGACAACCATATGGCTCCTGCCGTTGCCGATAACTCGGTTACAAAACATGATCATCTCATACAATAAAATATAGCATCACGTCTTGACCATATCACATCACAACATTCCCTGCAAAAACAAGTTAGACGTCCTCTGCTTTGTTGTTGCAGATTTTACGTGGCTGCTACAGGCTGAGCAAGAATCGTTCTTACCTACACATCAAAACCACAATGATAGTTTGTCAAGTTAGTGTTGTTTTAACCTTCGCAAGGACCGGGCGTAGCCACACTCGGTTCAACTAAAGTTGGAGAAACAGACACCCGCTAGTCACCTGTGTGCAAAGCACGACGGTAAAACAAGTCTCGCATAAGCGTACGCGTAATGTCAGTCCGGGCCGCTTCATCCAACAATACCGCTGAACCAAAGTATGACATGCTGATAAGCAGTATGAATTGTATCGCCCACAACTCAGTTGTGTTCTACCCGTGCATATAACATCTACGCATAAAACCTGGCTCGGATGCCACTTTTGGGTAACGTAGTAATTTCAAAAAATTTCCTACGCACACGGAAGATCATGGTGATGTATAGCAACGAGAGGGGAGAGTGTTGTCTACGTACCCTCGTAGACCGAAAGCGGAAGCATTAGAACAACGCGGTTGATGTAGTCGTACGTCTTCACGGCCTGACCGATCAAGCACCGAAACTACGACACCTCCGAGTTCTAGCACACGTTCAGCTCGATGACATTCCCCGTACTCTGATCCAACAGAATGTCGGGGAAGAGTTTCGTCAGCACGACGGCATGGTGACGATCTTGATGTTCTACCGTCGCGGGGCTTTGCCTAAGCACCGCTACAATATTATCGAGGACTATGGTGGAGTGGGGCACCGCACACGGCTAAGAGATCAAGAGATCAATTGTTGTGTCTATGGGGTGCCCCCCTTCCCCGTATATAAAGGAGTGGAGGAGGGGGTCGGCCAAAGGGGGGTGGCGTGCCCTAGGGGGGAGTCAAACCCCAACCGGGAGTAGGACTCCCCCTTTTCCTATTAGGAGAGGGAGAGTGAAGGAAGAGGGGAGGGAAGAAGGAAAGGGGGGGCCGGCCCTCCTCCCAATTTGGATTGGGCTTGGGGGGGCGCCCCTCCTTTGCTTCTTCTCCCTCATTTCCACTAAGGCCCAATAAGGCCCATATACCTACAGGGGGTTCCGTTAACCTCCCGGAGCTCCGGTATTGTCCCAATCTCACCTGGAACCTTTTCGGTGTCCAAATGTAGTCGTCCAATATATTGATATTTATGTCTCGACCATTTCGAGACTCCTCGTCAAGTCCGTGATCACATCCGGGACTCCGAACAACCTTCGGTACATCAAAACTCATAAACTCATAATAAAACTGTCAACGAAACCTTAAGCGTGCGGACCCTACGGGTTCGAGAACTATGTAGACATGACCGAGACTCATTTTCGGTCAATAACCAATAGCGGAACCTGGATGCTCATATTGGCTCCTACATATTCTACGAAGATCTTTATCGGTCAAACCGTATAACAACATACATTGTTCCCTTTGTCATCGGTATGTTACTTTCCCGAGATTCGATCGTCGGTATCCAATACCTAGTTCAATCTCATTACCGGCAAGTCTCTTTACTCGTTACGTAATGCATCATTCCGTAACTAACTCATTAGCTACATTGCTTGCAAGGCTTTTAGTGATGTGCATTACCGAGAGGGCCCAGAGATACCTCTCCGACAATCGGAGTGACAAAACCTAATCCCGAAATAGGCCAACTCAACATGTACCTTTGGAGACACCTGTAGAGCTCCTTTATAATCACCCAGTTACGTTGTGATGTTTGGTAGCACACAAAGTGTTCCTTCGGTAAACGGGAGTTGCATATTCTCATAGTTGTAGGAACAGGTATAAGTCATGAAGAAAGCAATAGCAACATACTAAACGATCAAGTGCTAAGTTAACGGAATGGGTCAAATCAATCACATCATTCTCCTAATGATGTGATCCCGTTAATCAAATGACAACTCATGTCTATGGTTAGGAAACATAACCATCTTTGATTAATGAGCTAGTCAAGTAGAGGCATACTAGTGACATTAAGTTTGTCTATGTATTCACACATGTATCATGTTTCCGGTTAATACAATTCTAGCATGAATAATAAACATTTATCATGATATGAGGAAATAAATAATAACTTTATTATTGCCTCTAGGGCATATTTCCTTCACACACGAGTATGAACTGTTGAACATCCTGAAGAGGCAAAGATCCAAGCGCAATGTTTTGTAGGAGTTGTCGTCCTAGTAGGAGTACTACAACTATATCGAACGATGCTACTGTATGATCCTGCCACGTCACCTATATCCAAAGTTGTGCCACCTTTTTTTTCTCAAAGAGCATGTTGGAGCCCGTGCAACAACCACACAAGTTGCACGTACACATAACACATTTATTTGTATTAAATTCTAAAGGACAAATGCCAGTATGCCACACAAGTTCATCTCCACTTCATCTGATAAATTTGTGCATGACTAGTCTACATATATTCACAACGCTACCATTCACAATTTACCATACTCCACTTACACGTTATAGATGGGCTACATGTCCACCTCCGGGTTCCAATCCCAGGTGTTCTTCATGGATGGCATGAACCATAGCAGTGGGCAACAGGAATCATTGTTGCAGCTTTCTAGTCTGGTCCCACACGATGGAGACTCATCTAAGCTGAAGCAGGATAAATCAGGGATAGTGTGTGCCAACATGTCGTTCATCCGGCGGTGCGCACTAAAGACATAACCATGCTTCATGAATGGCAGGCCTTCGGCGTCATGCACGGAAGGTGGCATCCTCTTCACAATGGGGTAGCTGTCCCCAATGAAAAGCGAGTACTCTCCAAGAGTGTTCCTTGGCACCAACGTAACATCACGAGGGTCGAACTCAGCACCGTTCATCTGGAACACACGACATCTCAGATCTAGACACGTGGTGACGTACATAGTCAAGGTCCATGCATAATAGTGTTGTGCTCAAATATGGCGGTCCTACTGTGCAGCAAATAGTACTAATCCGGAATAGAGGAAGTAAAATAATCAGCTTATTATGTATAGCCACTCTAGGCTACATGGATGAGATAGTAAGACATGGAAACACAAAAATGGTTGGAGCTAGTGGGTTCAAATCTTCAAGGGCCTAGCTAGCTATACGCGTCTTCCAAGGTAAAAAGTACTCCTACTAGTACTAGTAAGTAGTACAACAATGAAAGAGAAGGCGAGAGGGTTAAAAATATAATACTAAATTATACTACTAGTACAGTAAACATGTCCCAGTCAAGAAAATAAAATAACTATCAAATACTACTACTCTACTACTCTAACACACATCAATGAGAAAATGGAATATCTGGGTAGATGGTGACGGTTCGATCGTGGTAGATTGTGTGACCATGTTGCACATCAGTGGTACCATGGGTAATGACTGCTAAGATAGTTGATCCCAATATGCGAAAGTCAGCTACAAGGTTCCAGGTTAGACCGAATCGTGGATGCAAATGCACATCCAGGATCGGCCATCTTATTTTGATCGGGGGATGACTGGTCCCTGTAAAATAATGGAGTACCGTTAGGGATGCAAATGATGGTTTGTGCATTCCGTTTGTAATCTCCCGTACTGTAGGATGGCAACCAGATGAAATAAGTCCCCTGGGTTGTCACCGCAAAGATGCGGCCTAGATGGCTCACGGCATCACCAAACATGTAGGGGTACAAATCTGCCGCGGCCAACATGCGACAGCCTCTGCCGTTACTGCCTCTTGCATTGATGGAAATCCTTATGTCAAACACCGCGATGAGATAGTAATCGCCGTAGCCACATCGCTTTGTCAGCGGGTCCGCAATTGCTATCTTCTTCAATCTCATGTAGGCATCATCATACGTATTCAAGCCCAGCCCATCTGGAAGGCCGATCCCAATGGTGGAGAAGGGGTCTACGGGAATGGCTGCACTGTTGTGGTTCTTGTGCAAAATGATGGTGGTATCCGGCCAGAGGTATGCAAGCCAATCTTTGTTGGCGCTGACCCAGACCTATATATAAGACGGTGGGCAGCGGAGAAATTACGGGATGGAAAAGGAATAACTAAGTAGTACTACATGATCAAACTCCATGACCGACCCACTGATCGGACAAAATTCGAATACCACTCAACGTCAGCAACTCTAGCGGAGTCAACGTGCAACCATGGCCAGGCAGCGACGGACTGTTTGAAGGATTGTCCCATAGAAGAACCTTCTCCTTGAGGACGCATGGAAGACCAACAAGCATGGCCTTTTCCCAAGCCTGTTTAAGCACCGTCTTGAAAAAGTTGGTGCAGGAAGACCGAGTCTTGCGGCGGTGAGGACGTTAGTGCGGTGTGCGATTTCTCGCAGAGGATTGTCGTCCAAGGTCTCCAAGCCCCGATGAGGAGGAGAACCTGCTGACGAATCCATGGGAGCAACGATGAACAGCCTTCTCTTCGGGGGAGGGGAACTGGTGAGGAGGAGATAAGAGCGTAGTAACTGCAGGGCCTCACCCCTTGCAACTGTAGCACCTCGAGGGGTGAGGTTATTATTTACTATGTACTCGTATTGTAGAAGTATTAGTACCACTTTCTCAACTAGTAGTGCGATGTACTGTACTTCTAGTATAGTGCACCAGTTTTGAACTCTTGAATCATAGGGCCAAGGAGCTACAGTTGGAAGTGGATGGTACTACTGTTCTCTAGAACCATCATTGTACTATCAATGCAGGGAAAGTACACCTGCGTAGTGGGTACTCTCGGTGCTCTATTCAAGCGCGTAGCTGGCCTACCCAGCCGCTCCTCTCACGCACACACTAGTAGCCTATTTATCAGCGACGGTTACTGTAGGTGCAGAATATTTGAGTTATTTGATACAATGAGACTAGGCATTTCGCTTCCATTTGTGGAGGTGTAATGGATCTCGTTGAACTTTGTTAGTAGCTCCTTCTTTATGAATGAGATGCAATAAAGCTTATGCCTCCGTTTCAAAACAAAAAAATCATGTCAAGAGGAATTTCTTTTATATAGTCGATAATGGAGTGAAGTCCATGCTTGCAACGCCACAAGCTACAGATTAGTAGAGTACTAGCACTTTACGTACAGAGCCATATTACACAGTTCCCAATGCCGTGCCACGCTTTTCCAGCTCCTCGGGCTTAATTGGGAGGCGGTAGTTTAAATATGCTAGCTGATGAGGAAGTTGCAAGCGAGCTGCGGCTAGGGCAAGCACGCAGGCAAGAAACTTTGCATGGTGTGAATTGATATATAGGAGTACTACTCTAGTATGCGATCCACGAGATGACGGGAGGGAAAACCCGTTCATGTGGCTGGGCTATCCAGTGCACCCAGATTGTGGTGCAACACATCCGTTCGTCTTCAAAAGTCAAACTACCAGTGTACAATATTGGCTTGCAGAGAAGTTACTATTTAAAAAAAGGCCGCCGTGCGTTCGACCGAGATCGAACCCACAAAACGAGCTATACACTCCCGCGACCACTAGTAGTACTCGTTGGAGTACAACGCAACCTAGAATCGCCTTTTGTCGCTAGTGCATTGTTCCTTACAAGAAACCACTAATAATGCCAAGAAACCTCTAATAATGCCAAGAAACTACTACCACTTGCATACATGGTAGACTTAAGATAAGACTACATTACCAACCATTGTACATGCCCTTACCAACCAGCCCAACCAAGAAACAAAGTGCCATTATAGGCACGTTTCAACCCATGTCGCCCCTTAATTCAACGCCTTCTATTCGACCGGCAAGTTAGGCGTTATGAATTGTGGGACCTACATGTCAGTTTGGACAAAAATCCCCGAGTGACCTCCTACCTCCGGCCCGTCCACGTATTCATCCTCGGCCATGGTACGCAGCTACCACCGCTGGCAAAGGCAAGGTCAAAACCGCCGGCGGTGCGGAGCCCATCTTGCGGCAGCCCGGATGCCAGCTCCGTCCGGCGCTTGTGGCCGCTAGCTAGCCAAGATAGCACACACCCTGCTGGATGCATCGAGATGCTTGTCTACATGGTTTGCTAGCTGGATTGGCACGGCAGTGCGGCGGCTTGCTCACTCGCTCCGCGCTAAGGCTAGCCATCTGGCTCGAGTGCAGGCCAGAGCGGCGGCTTGCTCGCGCGTGAGTCATGCTCGGGCCAGCTAGCCAACCCGTGCGGAGGCCAGCGCGGCGTCTGGCCCGTCCGGTGGAGCGGCCGCCAACTCACTCATCATCGGCGCTACCGACGAACACGCATCAACACTGTTTGAAGTAATGTTCAGGAAAAATAATGATTTGAGGGGGAATAACAGGATAAAATGTCAGATGTGGGTCCCTCGTGTCAACGGTCAAACAAAATATGTTGGTTTAAGCTGCCTCGTCAGCACGAACGTGTGGGCCAATCCTATCATCAACGGGTTTAAACGAGCCTAATCGGCACTAGATAGTAGTTTTTGGCGCAGATTAAGAAATTTGGGTATGTTTTAGCTATTTTTTGTACAATAGTTTCTTCCTAGGGCTGGTTGAAAGTGGTAGTTTTTTGTTAAATACTCTACATACTGTAAGTAGGAGTGGAAGTTAAGCTTGGTTGCCAGATGGATCTCCTTACTCCTTCCTCTCCATCTCTCCCTAGTCGCCCCTCGCCCCTCCCAGACCCTCTTCCTCGTTCGCCGGCCGAGGCTCAGTCTCCCCCTCCCCCTCGCCTCTGTTCCTTCCCCCTTCCCCCGCTCGCTTGTCGGTGGTGCCTTCTCCGCCGCCTTCTCCCCTGCCTTCGCTTGGATCTCGCTTCTAGGCTCTCGTTTCCGATGAGGAGTAACCGTGGTCTGCTGCCTCCTCCCCCCGCTGGTCGACGGCTAGCTGGGCGGGCCGTGCTCCCTCTTGCTGCGCCTCGCCCCCGCAAGTTCGCTCCTGGTGGGCGGGGACGGCCGGTGGCTGCAGCATCGCCTGATGCTGGATGGATCCGGGTTTCTCATCGTCGGCGCAAGTTCGGTAAGGTCTCTGCTGTCTCTCCTGGGCCGGGGATTCTGGGCGGCGTTCCTGATGGGGAGCTTGGAGGCTCTCCATCACCCTTTTCGGTTGCTGACTTGGCTACCTCGTCGGCGGCGGCGGTGCCGCCGGGGGGGATGGCGGCGCTGGCACCGTGTGCCCTAGATCTGGTGTCCGGCTTGGTGGCTAGTGTGTCACGGGCCGCGCCCTCTGTTGGGCTTGTTGGGCCTCTCGCTTCTGGTCCGTCCTGTGGGCCCACTACCCCTGTCTCGTCAGTTGATGAATTCCCCCTCTTGTCTCTGCAGCCCAGTTAGGCCCCCCGTTATGTTGCCTGCTCCCCCTCCCTCATCGGCCCATCTAACCCATCGGGCCCAGGTGGGTACGGCTCGGTCCGGCTATATATGGATCCCCCACGGCTCTTTCCCCCCTCTGCTAGCTTTTCCGGCTTCCTCTGCCGATCTGCGCCGCCACCGTTTTCCCATTCGTCGCCTCATTGGATCTAGCCCTCCTCCTCCCCTTCTCCTCTCCTTTGCCGTGGTGCTCGCCATGGATAAGTCTCGGGGTTCATCTTGCGAGGCGGTCTCGGGCAGTAAGCGTCGGCGCGAGGATTCTCCTGCTTCTGCGGTGGATCTCGAGCTCGAGGCCTCGCTCCACTCCAAGTTGGAAGCGGAGCAGGTGGTGCGCGAGGAGGTGGCTCGTGACCATGCGGCCTGGGCTGCTGGTCCGGAGTGGCTGCAGCGCTCGGAGCGGGAGCGCGCGCCTGGATCTGATCCTTAGGGGTCTGGATCTGGCCCCTCGCTCTCTCCAGCGCAGGATCCGTGGGAGGCGGCGGCGGCCTCCGGTGGTGGGGTTTCTTCCTCGTCGGGTTCCCTGCCTTGTAGGACCTTGAAGTATGTCTAGAGGGGGGGGTGATTAGACTACTTGACCAATTAAAAACTTAACCTTTTCCCAATTTTAGAGTTTGGCAGATTTTAGCTATCTTTGGACAAGACAAGCAATCTTCACACAATGCAAGCAAGCATGCAAAGAGTATATGAGCAGCGGAAATTAAAGCATGCAACTTGCAAGAATGTAAAGGGAAGGCTTTGGAGGATTCAAACACAATTGGAGACACGGATGTTTTTGTCATGGTTCCGATAGGTGGTGCTATCGTACATCCACGTTGATGGAGACTCCAACTCACGAAGGGTAATGGTTGCGCGCGTCCACGGAGGGCTCCACCCACGAAGGGTCCACGAAGAAGCAACCTTGTCTATCACACCATGGCCGTCGCCCACGAAGGACTTGCCTCACTAGCGGTAGATCTTCACGAAGTAGGCGATCTCCTTGCCCTTACAAACTCCTTGGTTCAACTCCACAATCTTGTCGGAGGCTCCCAAGTGACACCTAGCCAATCTAGGAGACACTACTCTCCAAGAATTAACAAATGGTGCGTTGATGATGAACTCCTTGCTCTTGTGCTTCAAATGATAGTCTCCCCAAAACTCAACTCTCTCTCATAGGATTTGGATTTGGTGGAAAGAAGATTTGAGTGGAAAGAAACTTGGGGAAGTCTAGAGATCAAGATTCATATGGTAGGAATGGAATATCTTGGCCTCAACACATGAGTAGGTGGTTCTCTCTCAGAAATGGTAAGTTGGAAGTGTAGGTTTGTTCTGATGGCTCTCTCCACGAATGAAGAGGAGGTGGAGGGGTATATATAGCCTCCACACAAAATCTAACTGTTACACACAACTTACCAAACTCGGTGGGACCGAATCAACAAACTCGGTCGGACCGATTTAGTAAACCTAGTGACCGTTAGGATTTTCGGTGGGACCGACATGCAACTCGGTGAGACCGATATGGTTAGGGTTAGGGCATAACGTAATCTCGGTGAGACCGATTACACAAACTCGGTGAGACCGATTTTGGTAATTAGCTAACCAGAGAGTTGGTCGTAAACTTCGGTGGGACGATCTGCTCATCTCGGTTGGACCAAACGCGTACGAAGGGGAACAGAGAGTTTACATTGCAATCTCGGTGGGACCGATCGCTCACTTCGGTTAGACCGAAACGTTATGAAGGGAAATAGAGAGATTACAATCCCATCTCGGTGAGACTGAGATCCCTATCGGTAAGACCGATTTGCCTAGGGTTTGTGGCAGTGGCTATGACATTTGAACTCGATGGCGCTAGATAGAAAGAATCGGTGGGACCAATTTTGACTTTGAGTTTAGGTCATATGTGGATGTGAGAAAGTAGTTGAGGGTTTTTGGAGCATATCACTAAGCACTTGAAGCAAGAGGCTCATTAAGCAACACCTCATCCCTCCTTGATAGTATTGGCTTTTCCTATAGACTCAATGTGATCTTGGATCACTAAAATGTAAATTGTAGAGTCTTGAGCTTTTGAGCTTGAGCCAATCCTTTGTCCTTAATATTTTGAGGGATCCACTTTCATCATCCATGCCATGCCATTCATTGAGCTTTCCTGAAATATTTGTCTTGGAATAGCATTAGCTCAATGAGCTATATGTTGTTATGAATTACCAAAACCACGTAGGGATAGTTGCACTTTCATGCCTGTGCTCGGCGTGGGGCGCGGCGCGCCTGCTCCGGCGCGGTTCCCCCCTCCCCCTCGCCCGGCTGGTGCGGGTGCGGGGTCTCGCCCGCCGCCCCGGTCCTTCGTGGGGCCGGTGCGTCGGCCCTCTGGTCCTCTTTCCGGGGGCCCTTCCTCGTTGGGGGTGGGGGACGGGCTCCTGCCTCCTCCCTCGTCCCTCTCGCAACCTCGCTCCTCCTCTGCATCCTAAAGCAACCGATCTGCGCTTACTTGCTTCGCCTGCCACAAGCCTGGTCACTTCCAATCTCGATGCACCAATCCTCCGTTTTGCCTAATCTGTCGTTCTGATGGGCATCTCACGGTCAATTGCATGAACAGACAGAAACCTCCCTCGGTCCTCTAGTTTGGCTCGGGCCTCCCCGGTTGCGCCTTCTTTGCATTTGACAGTGATCTTCCTATCCAGAAGGTGGCTCCCTCGCTTTCTAATGCAGCTATCATTTCTGTGAAGGATCAAAAGATCTCATCCCAAACTTTACTCGAAGGGCTTCGTATCTGGGACAAGGCAGGGTGGGATTGGCAAGTTGTCCAGATCTCTGAGTATGAGTTTTCGGTTGTGTTTCCTACCAAGGAGTGCTTGCGGATGATTGCTTTGTGCACTAGTTCAGTTGGTGGTCTCTGTCAAACCGGCTCCTTGCAGTGGTATGGCGGTTGGTCCTCTTTCTCAGGTCTGGGTCTTGATTGATGATTTGCTAGCTGGGCTCCGCTCATCTGCCTTTCTTATGGCTTTTGGGGTTTTGATTAGGAAGCCCGTGGAGGTGGATATGGAATCTCTGAACAAGGTTGGCCCAGCAAGGATGAAGATATGGTGTGTGGATCCGGGTCGTGTCCATGGAGCGATTGATGTTTTCCCCTCTCCCAATGGTATCAGGCTCCGGGTGCGGGTGGAGGGGGCGGCTGCTTTTGAACCCCCTCCTCCCCCTCCTCCTCCTTCTGACCCCTCGTATAAACGTGATAATGAGGGGGATGGATCTATGGGTGGTAACAATCAAAGCGATGGCTCTAACCTCCGCTCCACCCAATCTGAGTGGGATGGCTTGGCTGAATCTGAACGGGAGCTGTTCCATTCTCAAGCCCCCTCTGGAACTACTCCCCGCGAGGCTGTGGCAATTCCACCTGCCGATCCTATCGTTTCTGCTGCTGGTGATGATCTTCTGAAGAACCCTCCTCGGTCGGCTACTCCCATGTCTGGCGCTTGCTCCAACCTCCCGGTTCATCCTATTTCCCCCACTCGCTCGGGCAATGAGGACTTGCCTGCCTCCCCTGCTCGTGACGTGGTGGGAGCCCAGTCTCAGAGGAAGAAGAAGTCTTCGGTGCGCAAATTCTTGGCTAAGAGCAGGAATTCGTCGGGCTCAAAACAATCCATGACTGGGGTCTATCGTTGCCTCGACAAGTATCTCGGGTCGATGTCTCGCTCGGGTCGCCCTCCGGCCTCTCCTGTGGCTCGATCGCCTGCGATCCGATCTCCTGCGTCCACGGCTCGCAAAGGTAGGCGGGTGGCTAACTCAGGCGGCTCTATCTTGGAGCGGGCGGAAAAGCGGGCTGCAGCGAAGGATCTTCCTACCCCAGGTATTCATCCTGTCCCTTCCATTGGTTCCTCTCCGGTTCGGCTGGTATTACCGTCTCCTTTGGATAATCATCTTTTAAATATTATGTCGGATGTGGGAGTGGTTGTAGATACTACTGTTGGCTCCCCTAGTTCTCTTCTTGCAATTATTCGGGCTAACGAGGTGGCTCAGGCGGCCATTGCTAAAGCTAAAGAGGCCGTTGCCTCCTTGGCTGTTGACTCTAGTAATATTCAGGGTGCGGAGGCGGGTGTGGAAGCTGGTAGTGGCCAGCCCCAACCTAGCTCTTCCAGGAGGGGCACTACTAAAAGATCTAAAACCTGCGCGGCTCCTAGCAGGTCGAGTTTCCGCATTAAAATTTTGTCTTATAAATGAGGGACTTATTTTGGAATATTAGAGGGTTCGGTGCTAGGGGGCGCCGTGACCAAATTAAAGATCTGGTTCGTTCGAACAATATTGATTTCGTGGGGCTGGTTGAAACCTTTAAGGAAGCTTTTTCCCCCAATGAACTCTCTGCTATCGCGGGCATGGATAGATTTGACTGGCACGTATTACCTTCCTCGGGTCACTCGGGTGGGATCTTGATAGGTTCTAATAAAGATATTTTTGATTTTGTTGCCTATGATCATGGGGTCTTTTGGGCTAGTTCTGTAGTTTGTCATAAAGCCCTGAATACATTGTGTGAGTTTATCATGGTATATGGGCCTGCTGATCATTCTCTGTCTCCTTTATTTCTAAATGAGCTTTCTGTGAAGATCGAATCTTGCAACCTCCCGATGGTTATCGGGGGTGATTTTAATCTCCTTCGCTGTCCTTCTGATAAAAGTAACAACATCTTCTACTGGCCTTTGGCGAATGCCTTTAGCGACTTTATTAGCACCAACGCTATCCGTGAGCTTCCCCGGGTTGGAGGCCGCTTTACTTGGTCCAATCACCAGGCTAGTCCTATTAGATCATTTCTTGATAGAGTGTTCATATGTCCCAGGTGGGATTCCCTGTTTCCTAGGGCCTCCCTCGGCGCCAAGTGCATTGTTGGTTCTGACCATACCCCTCTAATTCTTGACGACGGCTCAATTAATCTTAGACCCCCGGCTAGATTCTAATTTGACGCCTCTTGGCTGCTCGTTGATGGTTTTATTGATATGTTGTCCACGAAGATATCCCTCCTGATTTCCTCTCATGCTCGCTCTTTCGGCCCTCTGGATGACTGGCACTCGTGTTCCTACAACTTGCGGAAATTTCTCAAACGTTGGTCTCGCAATCTTGCGGCGGAGGATCGGCGATCCAAAGATTTCCTTGAGGCCCAGATCGTGGCTCTCGATTTGATGGCCGATTCTACTGGACTTTCCGATGATGGCTGGGCGATGCGGTATAACCTTGAGGCCGCCTTATTGCAGTTGCACCACCAGGCTGAGATTTACTAGCGCCAGCGGGGCACGCTCAACTGGACTCTCAAAGGTGACTCTCCCACGGCTTATTTCTTTGCCATCGCGAACGGTAGGAGGAGACGCTGTGGTATCAACAGCCTGATTATCAATGGTGTGCGTTCTTCGGACCAGTCTGTTACTATGGCTCACGTGGTGGATTTCTTCTCTACGCTGCTTGGGGCTAAACCTCGTTCGGGCTTCTCTATCTCCCCATCTCTTTGGAACCTGGGTCTAAAAATCTCGGCTGAGGAAAATGCTTTGTTGATGATTCCCCTCTCTGATCAGGAAATCTGGGATGTAGTCAACTCTGCTAACCCGAATGCTGCTTCCGGGCCAGACGGCTTTTCTATTCCTTTCTTTCAGAAATTATGGCCTTAGTTAAGGCAGCTGGTGTGCAATGTTATCCGGGGTTTTTGTCTTGGCACTATCGGTATCTCCCGCTTGAATTACGCCGTTATTTTCCTGATTCCAAAGGTTAAGGGTGCTGAATTAATTTCTCAATTCCGGCCTATTTCTTTGATCAATAACTTTGCCAAATTTCCGGCTAAGGGCTTTGCTAACCGCCTGTCCCCTGTTGCCCATAGAGTTATCAGCCCCTTCCAATCTGCTTTCGTCAAAGGTCGTTTCATCTTAGATGACATCCTCTCTTTGCATGAAATTGTGCACGACCTTCACTCTCGGTGCTCTAAAGTGATTATTCTTAAGTTAGATTTTGAGAAAGCTTATGACTCGGTTAGTTGGTCGTTTCTTAAGCAGGTCCTGCTCGCGAAAGGTTTTGATGGAGCTTACGTACATCGTGTCATGCAGTTGGTGTCGGGTGGCCATACTGCCGTTTCATTGAATGGGCATATTAGTAATTTTTTCGCCAATGGCAGAGGCCTTCGTCAAGGGGACCCTGCTTCCCCTGTTCTTTTTAACTTTGTGGCTGATGCCTTCTCATGCATTCTCGCTAGGGCGGCCCAGTGCGGTCATATCATTTCGGTGGTCTCCCATTTACTCCCGGATGGGGTCTCTCACTTGCAGTACGCCGATGATACGATTATTATGGTTGGATTGGATGATGCTTGTATTGCCAACCCTAAATTCATCCTGTTATGCTTTGAAGCGGTCTCAGGCCTTAAGATTAACTTCTCCAAAAGTGAGGTCTTAGTTACTGGTGTTGATGATGCGGAAGCCTTGCGCGTGGCTAGGCTTCTTAATTGCTCCTTGGGCTCCTTCCCTTTCAAGTATTTGGGCCTTCCAATTTCCCCTGTCTTGCTTCATGCTAAGGACTTTGCTCCGGCTGTCGCTAAGGTGGGAAAGAGGGTTCTTCCATGGTGCAGGAGATATCATTCTAACGCTGGCAAAGTTGCTCTAATTAACTCCTGTTTATCATCCCTTCCAATGTTCCTTATGGGTTTTTATGTTTTATCGACTGGCGTTCATGCCGATTTTGATAAACACAGGGGAGCTTTCTATTGGAACGCTGCGGATAACAAGCAGAAATATAGGCTGGTCAGGTGGCAGCTTATGTGTAGGCCTAAACACCTCGGGGGAATATGCATTATTAATACGCTGGTGATGAACAAATGTTTGTTAATTAAGTGGTGGTGGAAAATTATGACTAGTGAGGCTGATTCTCTTTGGTTCTCTATTCTCAAGGCCAAATACTTCCCTCATTCTAGCCCCTTGTTTGCCACCACTAGACGCGGATCTCAATTCTAGAAGAACCTTGTCAAAGTCAGACCTATATTCCTGGTTCATGTTAAATTTATCGTGGGTAATGGAACTTCGGTTCGTTTCTGGCGTGACTGGTGGTGTGGGGATGCCCCTCTGGCTGTTAGTTTCCCGGTTTTGTTTTCGTACTGTCCTAAGATGGACATCTCCATCGCGGAGGTGGCGGCGAATAATTGGGATCTGGCTTTACATCGTTCCCTGTCTCCTGAAGAGTTGGAAGACTGGCAAAGTCTCTCTGCCCTCTTCCCTGTGCTCTCGGAGTCGCCGAATTTTGTTGTTTGGCCACATTCGGCGTCTGGCAGGTTTTCGGTTAAGTCGCTTTATTCTAGGCTTATCGGTGGTGTCCCCTCGAATAGATTCTGTTGCGTCTGGAAGTCCAAAGTGCCGCCTAAGATTAAGATTTTCCTTTGGCAAGCTTTTAGAGGCCGCCTTCCTGCGGCCGACCAGATTCACAAGTGCATTGGGCCGGGCTCAGAGTTCTGTCACCTTTGTGGTGCGTTGGAAAACATGGAACACACATTTTTTCACTGCGTGTTGGCTAAGTTGGTGTGGAGCTGTGTCAGGTCTTGGCTCCAGGTTTCTTGGAACCCCTCTTCCTTCTCTGAGCTTAGAAACCTAGCCAAAGTTTTGGTTGGTGTCGGGGCATATCTCTGTGGCCTCGAGCACCGATGGGGCACTGGGGGCCCCTTCTAGTCTGGCAAGGGAGCGGAGGGCGTCTTGTGAGCAGATCGAGGTCGGCGCAGGGGAGGCGGCCAATTTTACCCAGCCGGGGCTCTCCGGAGAGATAATACCCCTCTGCTGCTTTGTGTTTGTTATTTGATCTTGCTCGGCGTGCGGCGTATGGTGGTGTCTGGGTATCGATGGATCGAACCCCCACGTGCGCATGGGCCTCCCTTTTATAGTCTCAAGGGCACCCACGGTGGCAGCGTGGGAAGAGGGGTAGAAATGTAAAAACGCAGGTTGGTACAGCGATTGACAACAAAGTGCCCCTACCTAACTCTGACGGCAGGGGACAAGGGCATTAAATGCCCGTCTGGTCGCCCCAACAGTGTAAAGAAACGACCGTTAGGAGAGCCACCGGTTGCCACGATGGCGCCTCTGTCAGCTCCGTTTGCCACCTCGCTCCGCATGGCTGCATAGTGCCTCGCCACGTGCCCTTGGGATGGCCTTGTGATGACACGTCGCTGGGTGTGCTGGAGTTTGGGTGGCAGTCTTGCCGCGGCAAGTGCCTTGCCGCGGCCCTTCTCTTGCTGTGCTGGCAAGCTTGCCGGCCGCCGTGCCTTGCTGGGGCGCGCGGGGCGCCGCGGCAAGTCTTCTGGTGATGCCCTGGCTGGCCTTCCCGGCAAGCTCCTCTTGCTGGGGCCTTCGTTTTCTTGGTTAGTACTTTTGTTCTTGAATGGCAGTAATAAGGAATGGTGGAGGACCTTGGCGGGCACCCGGCAAGCCTTGCCGCGGGGTGCTGCGACTGCCCGTGCACAAGTTCGGGGTACTAGGGTACCCCTACTTTAGTACACCGACAGGAGCCCCCGGGCCTGGGCCATACACGGTGCCGAGCGTTGTTGGGCCAGGCCCAAAGCAAGGCTGCGGCACGCGCGTGGTCTGGTCCGCACAGAATCGGGCTCCGTTCACCGCGCTCCCCGCAGCGGCGCGCGTCGATTGCGGCGTCGTGGGAGGCGTGGGTGGCGGTGCGATCTTCAAGGCGCCCACCCGTGATCCTTTGGGCAGGGCGAGGTCACTTCATCCGTCGCCCCGTCTCCGCTTTTTCGCCACGCGGCTCCCATGCGCGGGGGGTCGTGGGCGGCGAAGGTGGGAGACCGGGCCGTCACGGGCGGAGACGGTGGGTCGGCCCCGCACCTCTACCCCCGTCGTGCCCTGATGGGCTGAGTGGGGCGGCCGAGCCCCCTCCTCGCTCCTTTAAGAAGGGCAGAAGGGGAGCGCAAAAATCCCGCACTCCATCTCCTTCCTCTTCCTTCATTTTCCGTTACTCTTCCTCTCATCTGCCATGGAGGGAGGGAATCCTGGTCCTTCTTCGGTGGCGGCGAGGGTCGCCACCAGGCAGCGCGCCTCTCCCTATCCTGCGCCTGCAGCGGCGGAGCCGGCCGTGAGGGGAAGAGGGAGGGGGCGAGGCCGCGGACGAGGTCGTGGACGTGGTCGGAGCACTCGGGGAAGAGGCGGCCGGGGCGATGCGCCACCCCCGTCTCCGCCGGCAGCTCCTCTCCTCGAGGCGGTCCACACCGGGGACGACCCCTGGGAGTTCTTCATCAAGCTGCGCCGAGCACCTCGTCGCCGCCCCGGCTGCCGGCCTCGTTCATGGCGCGATGGAACCGGATCCGCCCGAGATGTTGGAGTTGCGCATGAGGGGCTGCGGAATCAGCGGCACTCGAGTGATCGTCGTATCCCCAGCCCCCGGCGTGATGTACTTCGATCGAGGGTGGAAGATGTTCGCCCGCATCCACAGCTTGACGGCAGGGTTTACCCTCCATTTTAAGTTAATGGAGGCGACCTTCGCCGTCAAGGTCTTTGGGGACTCCGGCACCGGGCGAGATGCTGTGTGGACAGCTCCTCCGATGCGAAGCCCCTCCTCGGCGAGAGTGACGAGGAGGGAGCGACAGCGACGACGATGATGGCGGGTCCGACTAGGCGTCGGTCGCTGCCTCTGCGCCACCGGGCGACCCCATCATCCGGTCGCCGGCCTTCGAACTCCGGGGCCGTCTCCTTGGGCATTTGGCGAGGGAGGCTGCGGAAGAGGAAGAGGGTGGCGGCAAGGCCGTCAAGTCGGAGTACGAGGGCGAGGAGCCTCGGCAGGTCGACGTCCGCCGCCTGTCTCCAAGCTCCGCCTCCGGCGCCTCCGTCTCCGCCAAGCTCTGCCGCCCCGGAAGTTCTCTTGGTGTCTTCGCACCGTAGCTCACCTAGGCGCCTTTGCCCTCCCGGCAGGCTTCTCTTCTTTGGGGCCTCCTTGACCTACCTCTGAGCAGAGAAAGCAGGGAGAGGGATTACGGGCATCTTATCTTTCAATTTGTAAGCCTTTAGGCCTTAGCTGTATTTAAAATCTGTAATCCTCTCTATCATGTTTTCCATCCTCTATGGACTTGTACTAAACTGGGATGTTTTTAATGAAAAGAGGGGAACGCTTGCCGGACTAAGTCCTTTACTTGATTTTGTGCCTTGTACGTTCCCACCCTACGCTTCTAGGGGACTCGCCGGAGCGAACACACTTGTTGAGTGCGGGACATCAGCAGCCCGCTGGCGGTGTTGCTTCCGGCAAGCAACCTCGTCGGGCCAGTTGTGGCGCACTTGTATTGTTGAGCGGACTTGGAAACTAGCCAAGGGCGCAACTTGACCGCGACTTGGCTCCTCCGCGCACGGGTTTTACAAGACACGCTCGTTCAAGGACGCGGCCCCGCCTTCCCCGGCCCACAAGAGGATGCATGACGAGGGATGAAAAACTTATCTGACTCCGCAGCCCCCCTGGCGACCTTAGCTTGTCGGGGAGGAACCTTGGCCTTCGCAGTCCCCGGCAACTCTGCCTCCGCCAAGACCCAGGGACCGCTGCGCCTTCTTTTGCCTTTGTCGCCGACGCCGCGGCCTCCGGGAGCTCCGGCCCGTCGCGAAGGAACTTTGGCACTTGTAGCCCCCAGCGAAGCTTGGCTTGCCGGGGCCTGTGCGCCAGCGCGCCCCTCGGGCTTCTCCTTGTCACTGTTATTACAGCCACGAAAATAACTGAGACAGCGCTGTAATAAGTTTATTATATATTTTTTATTTTTTTCTTTGGCGTGACTTTGTAAAGCGATGCCATGCTTTGCCCTTCGTATGTTTACACTCCACGCTTCTAGGGAACTTGCCGGCGCTAACACACTTGCTGAGTGTGGAACATCAGCAGCCCGCTGGCGGTGTTGTTTCCGGCAAGAAACCTTCTCGGGCCAGTTGCACCGCACTTGAATTGTTGAGCGGACTCGGAAACAAATCAAGGGCGCAACTCAGCCGCGAGTTAGTCCCTCCGTGCACAAGTTTCTCATACGAAGGACGCCCCACGGCAAGGCTTGCTACGTTACGTCCTCTACTTCGTTATATCCCTCGTACGTTTTTAACCCTACGCTTCTAGGGAACTTGCCGGCGCTAACACACTTGCTGAGTGCGGGACATCGCAAGCTTCTTTGGCGGTGTTGTATCCGCAAGAAACCTTCTCGGCCGATTGCAGCAAGACTTGTATTGTTGAGCGGACTGGAAACAAAGCAAGGACGCAACTTAACCCCGAGTTGGTTCCTCTGTGCACAGGTTTTCCGTACAAAGGATAAACGCTTCGAGGGACATAACACAAGGTCATAGGACTAAAAAGTGCTCTGTACAAAAGCTCGGGTGACTTAGCTTTTTCATCTTTCAGCGATACGCCGAGGCTGTGCTTCTTCCCTGATCTCCCTCCCTTGTATGTTTTCATCCTCACGCTTTCGGGGAACCCTCCGGAGCGAACACACTTGCTGAGTGCGGGACGTCAGTAGCCCGCTGGCGGTGTTGCCTCCGGCGGGAAGAACTTGTCGGGCTGGTTGCGGGGTGCTTTTATCGTCGAGCGGACTCGAAACGGATCAACGGCGCAACCTAACCACGATTCGACCCCTCTGCGTAGGTTCTTCATACAAGGTATGGACTTTCGGGGAGCACAACTCAAAAGTTCGAAGCTCGGTAATTTTCTTTGCCTTACTGGCTGGCAGAGCTCGATGGCGCGTCCTCGACAGCAGCGCGGCACTCCGGAGAGGCGGGCTTGCCGGAGCAAACACCAGAGCCGTTCTTGCCGGGCTTAGTCTTTGGTTGGTCTGCTTCTGCCTTCTCGCACTTGCCGGTGGAGCCCGATGGTGCGTCCTCGACGGCAGCGCAGCACTCCGGGGAGGTGCGCTTGCCGGAGTGAGCATCAGAGCTATTCTTGCCGGACTTGGCTTTCTTCTTCCCCCGGGGAGCTTCAGCGGCAAGTGGCTCGCGCTCTGCCACGGCTGCTGCTTCCCGGTAGATCTTGTCGGCGCAGATGAGTGCATCCCTCTTGTCGCCTTGGACAGAAATGACACTCATCGGGCCAGGCATCTTGAGCACATTGTACGCGTGGTGAGAGGCCGCCATGAACTTGGCGAGTGCGGGTCGGCCGAGTATCCTGTTGTAGGGTAAGGGGATATCAGCCACGTCAAAAGTGACCCTCTCAGTCCTGAAGTTCAATTCGCTGCCGAACGTCACTGGCAAAGTGATCTTCCCCTTGGGCTGGCTCCTTCCCGGTTTTATCCCTTGAAAGGTGTCAGTCTCTTCAAGCTCACTGTCAGGGATCTGGAGCTTCTTGAGTACTGCGGAGGAAATCAGGTTCAGGCCGGCCCCGCCGTCAACCAGCATCTTCGTGACCTTGAGGTTGTGGATTGTTGGTGAAACCAACATCGGCAAGCACCCGACCACAGTGACGCGATCAGGGTGGTCCTCAATGTCGAAGACGATGGGCGTGCTGGACCACTTCAGAGGCTTGCGCGCCTCGACGGACGGCTCTGCGGCGTTTACTTCTCGCACCCATTGCTTGAGTTGGCGGTGCGAGGTGTGCAGAGAGGCGCCGCCGTCGATGCACAAAACCTCTGTTGCCTTCTGAAACTCCTGGTCACCAGCCTCATCTTCCTCCATCTCATCATCCTCATCTTCATCTTCGTCCTTGTCGCGGCCGCGGGGAGGCCTGTCTCCTTGCCGCGTCTTGACCTTGCCGCGGTGTCCTCCCCGGGCGGGCGGCTTCTTGTCGGATCCTCCGCCACCTCCCTGGGCTCTCTCCTTATCGCGGCGCTCATACTCAGCTTTCTGTAGCTCCGCCATTTGCTCTACTTTTTTGCAGGTTTGGAGGTCATGGCCCTTGGTGCGGTGGATCTTGCAATAACGCTTGCCGGAGCCATCCTGCTTGTCGGCGGCTACTACAGCCTCGCCGGAGTCGTCGGTCTTGGCCTTGTCGGAGCCGCCTCCGTTGCCGGAATGCTCAACAGCTAGTACATCCTTAGCCTTTGTCTTCCTATTGTTCCGCCTCCGGCTCTTCTTTGCCGGGGCAGCATCCTCACTGTCAGATCCTTCTGCTCCGCTAACCTCTCCGGGGATTTTCCTCCCCTCCTCAGCCCGTGCACACTTGTCGGCCAGAGCGTAGAGCTCACTGACATCTCTGATTTTGCACATCGCCATCTCCTCCCTCATCCTGCGGTTACGCACGTTCTGATGAAACGCGCTAATAACCGCGGCAGGGTGGACGTCTGGGATGTTGCGCTGCACCTGGCTGAATCTTTGTATGTATTTGCGCAGGGGCTCCCCCTCCTTTTGGACGAGCAAGTGGAGGTCACTCTCCTGACCATGAGGCTTGTGGCCACCCGTGAAGGTGCTGACAAACTGATGACACAGGTCCGCCCATGAAGAGATGGAGCCGTCTGGAAAGTGCATGAGCCAAGATCTGACGTTGGGCTTGAGTACCAGCGGGAAGTAGTTGGCGAGGATCTTCTCGTCGCGCCCTCCGGCAGCCTGCACCGCGATGGTGTAGATCTTGAGGAACTCCGACGGTGTATCCTGCCATCATACTTCTCGGCACGTCGGCTTGAAGTTCTTGGTTTTGGGCCCATTGGACTTGCCGCAGCTCGCGGGTGAACGCAGGCAACCTGCCACGTCTGCAAGTCGCTGGTTCTCTGAGTGCGTCTTGGCGTCGACAATGGGCCCAGCCGCTGGTCGATTGACGTCGCGCTTCTCTGCTGGCGCTCGATCGCGGTCTGGCGTCTTCGTGTTGCCGTTCTTGGAGGGCGTGGCGTTGATCGCGGCGAAGTTCGCGGGTCCGACGACGCGGTGGATTCGCCGTCGGGGTTGGTCGGCGAGTGGCGATCTTAGCCTTCGGGCTGGGAGTGCACGGAGGTGGCTTTTCAGCCGTCTTGTCGGCGTCGGCTTGCGCTTAGGCGCCTTGCCGGGCCTCGATACTTCGATCGCGGGGTTTGTCGCCGTTGGCGAAGCCGATGAGGCTGTATATGGTCATCCTCCAATCGTCGATCTTGTGCGGCGCTGGAGGGTAGTCTAGGAGCAGCTGGGCTCGGGCCAGCGCTTCCTCTGCTGTCTTGGGTGGTGGTGGCGACGAGCGGCGCGAGGAACGGGATGTGCTTGGACTCCCAACCGGATTGGGAGGCGCAACACCCCGTCCCGGCGACCGTACCTCGCTTGCGCCAGCATGCGGGCGTGCATGCTGGCCTCGAGCGTCCCGCGACCCACCAGCTTGGCCTTGTTCCAACGCGAGCACGGTGCTAGGAGCACCGGGCGTTGTCGACCTTGCACCTCCTGGGAAGGGCGCGGCGTCTGCTCGGTCGCCGACACTTGCGGGGCCTTGTTCTTGGATCTGGTGAAGACGCGAGACCCACCGGCGGCGCCCGCTCCTCCGCCAGCGTCCACTCCACCGCCCGTTTGCTCCAGCGGTGGTGGTGGAATCGATGTAGACGGAGCGGGCACCTCCGAAGGTTTCTTCTTCGGTGGCATGTTGACGATGACGTTGATGCAGCGCGCGTGGAGACCGGATCAGATGCTCACGACCTCGGCGCCCCCTACCGGCGCGCCAAAGATGTCGGGCGTATCTCGTGGCCTCGAGCACCTATGGGGCAATCGGGGCCCTTCTAGTCCGCAAGGGAGCGGAGGGCATGCGCAGAGCGGATCGAGGTCGGCGGGGGGAGCAGGCAATTTTACCCAGCCGGGGCTCTCCGGAGATAATACCCCTCTGCTGCTTTGTGTTTGTTATTTGATCTTGCTCGGCGTGCGGCGTATGGTGGTGTCTGGGTATCGAATGGATCGAACCCCCTCTACGTGCGCATGGGCCTCCCTTTTATAGTATGAAGGGGGCACCCACAGGTGGCAGCGTAGGAAGATGGGGTAGAAATGTAAAAACGCAGGTTGGTACAATAGTGCACAACAGTGCCCCTACCTAACTCTGACGGCAGGGGACAAGGGCATTAAATGCCCGTCTGGTCGCCCCAACAGTGTAAAGAAACGACCGTTAGGAGAGCCACCGGTTGCCACGATGGCGCCTCTGTCAGCTCCATTGCCACCTCGCTCCGCATGGCTGCGTAGTGCCTCGCCACGTGCCCTTGGGATGGCCTTGTGATGACACGTCGCTGGGTGCGCTGGAGTTTGGTTGGCAGTCTTGCCGCGGCAAGTGCCTTGTCGCTGCCCTTCTCTTTCTTTGTCTTGGCAAGCTTGCGGCCGCCGTGCTGCTTTGCCGGGCGCTGGGCGCCAAGCAAGTCTTCTGGTGATGCCCTGGCTGGCCTTCCCGTCAAGCTCCTCTTGCCGGGGCCTTCGTTTTCTTGGTTAGTACTTTTGTTCTTGAATG
Source organism: Aegilops speltoides (assembly GCA_021437245.1). Taxonomy (NCBI): domain Eukaryota; kingdom Viridiplantae; phylum Streptophyta; class Magnoliopsida; order Poales; family Poaceae; genus Aegilops; species Aegilops speltoides. The sequence continues at coordinate 188,099,900 of CM038142.1, read as the reverse complement.
GCAGTAATAAGGAATGGTGGAGGACCTTGGCGGGCGCCCGGCAAGCCTTGCCGCGGGGTGCTGCGACTGCCCGTGCACAAGTTCGGGGTACTAGGGTACCCCTACTTTAGTACACCGACAGTTGGGGTCACCAAGAGGGTGTTCTGGGTCGGCTTGGGTGCCTTATGCTGGGCTTTATGGACCATTAGGAACAAATTTACTATTGAGCATACCTTTCCATCTAAGCCTGCTGACGTTCTTTTCAAATCATGTATACTATTGCAGTAGTGGAGATTATTGACTAAGGATGAAGATCGGGATGCCCTAGACTTGCTCATCGCCAAAATTCGGGCTTCGGCGTCCCACATCTCCGGGCTGGATCCTAGCGTCTGATCTCGATTGCCGCTGATCTGTCCGTCTAGTTTTGGTATTCTTTCTCCTTCCAGCATGCGCGCCGAGTATGGCAGGTTGCCATGTATCTCTTAAAACCTTCGTTCGCCTGTTCCAGGCTTTCTGTTCGATGGATTTGCAATGTTTCGCCAACTGTTTGTGTTTATGTTCGGGCTTGTGACGCTGCCGTGTGGCTTTATTTATAAAGTCGGGCTAAGGCCTTTTCTCTAAAAAAAGAAGTTAAGCTTTGGAAGCCAATAAGCAAGGCTAGTTACATAGTGCCTATGTGTACGTGATTGAAACTAAATATCAACCATGAGTGACTAATATCTTGATGGAAAACTCGAAACTATGGAAATACTAGCATTTTTTTTGCATTGTTGGAAATACTAGCAATGTTCACGTTGAAAGTGCAATCATGCCCTTACATCATGTTTTGATGTTGATGACAATATACATGTAGGGGACTAACTATGTGTCGTCAAGTGAATCTCAGGTGTTAGTCTCCGGTTCATCAAAATGTGTGTGCATCGTGAGCATACAAAGTTGATTTTACCCAAAGTATACTCAAGCAAGATTGCATCATTAGATTTATTGAGTATAGGATCCCACACTATTAAGAGGGGAGCGGTAGGGTTAGTGAAGAACTTGCTCATGCCACAATCATTCCTAGCTTCAAAATCTTAGGGTCACACAAAATATTCTGGTGCTTATGTTCTGTCTTTGCTCCCATGCCGGATGTCCAGGCTGGCGGCCGATTGTCCAGGCCGCACGTCGGATATCCGGCCCACTCACCGGATGTTCCACTCCCTGCTGTCTAGATGCCAGTAGGTGTGCACGAATTCGCCGGATGTCCGGGCTTCACCCCGGATGTCCGGGACTTCTAGCCACGCCGGATGTCCGGGCTTCACCCCGGATATCCAGCCTTCACCCCGGATGTTCGGCCTCTGCTATCCAGAGAGCATCTTCAATCCGGGTTCGCCGGATGTCTGGTCATTTGCCGGATGTCCGGACTCCCAGCCACGCCGGGTCTCCGGACTTTGCCCCGGATGTCCGGCCCCTCTGTTCTGTCCTGTGCTTTCTGCCCTCACTTCACGTGCACTACGCTAGGCCGGATGTCCGGCCCATGTCCCGGATGTCTGGCCTTGCCTGTCATTTACACTACAACGGCCAGATTTGTACCCACACTATATATAGCCCTCTTCCCCCACGGGAGAGGGTTTACCATTCACCTTGAGAAAACCCTAGAACACATTTCACTCTCTCTCTCACACACACACACTTCCACACCAAATCTTAGATCCCCGAGGGATTTGAGAGCATATGAGAGAAGTTGTCCGTCCAAGTGATAGATCCACTCCTTCCCCTTCTTTGCACCAAAGGAATTCGTGATTTGAGAAAGTCCTGAGCTTTTCCCCATCATTATTGTTACTCTTGGAGGTTGGCCACTCCTAGGCGGTAGGAGTCATTCAAAGAGGAATCATTCATTGTGATTACGCCCCGAAAGTTTGTGAGGGTTTGGAGATCACCCCAAAGTCTACCACTAGTGCTTGAGAAATGCCTTCGTGGTGTTGTCTCAAAGGGAGAATAGGGTAAGCCTTCGTGGCGTTGGTGTGCCTTTGTGGTAACATCCATCTCTCTAACGGTAACGTAGTTTCCCTCCAAGGAAGTGAACATTGGCATACATCCTCGTCTCTCGGAGTTGCGGTTATCCCTAACCCTAACTTCCTACTTGTGGTTACTTGTCTCTTAGTCTTTACTTATATCATATTGTGCTTGCTTACTCTCCTTCTAGTGTTACTCGTTTACCTTGCTTAGCTCATACCATCACACTTGCAATTGTTAGGCTCAATTTCATATTCCACATTATTGCCTAAAATTGCTAAGTAAAAATTAAAATTTGTAAATGTACCTATTCACCCCCCTAGGCCCATCTCGATCCTTTTAATTGGTATCAGAGCCTTGTGCTCTATTCTTGTGGCTTAACCGCCCTAGAGAGAGATGAACCCCAATGGGACTCCCCTTGTTGCAGATCCAAAGGATAAGGACGTGGCTTCCATGGAAGACAAGTCCTTCACTTCTGAGGATCTGGAACAGGCGCTTGCTAAGAAAAAGGAGGAGCATGCTTCTCTTGAGGCCTTGGTCCAAATGAGACTAGCCACAATGACCACGATGCTTGCACCATGTTCTTGTGGTGCGGCCTCGAGGCCAACTGTGCCTACTCCTTCACTTGGCCAACAACCTCCTAGTTATGAACACTCTAGTGTTCCTTGGCTTTATGCAAGACCTCAAGTTGAGACTAGCCACAATGACCACGATGCTTGCACCATGTTCTTGTGGTGCGGCCTCGAGGCCAACTGTGCCTACTCCTTCACTTGGCCAACAACCTCCTAGTTATGAACACTCTAGTGTTCCTTGGCTTTATGCAAGACCTCAAGTTGAGAAACCAAGGTATAAACCTCAAGGAAAACCTCCTTTACTTGATGACACAACCGACTTTGCTTTATGGAGAATTGCTATGTAGGATCATCTTCGATATGGAAATGATGAGATGTTGGAAATATTGGAGTATGGTTATCAAACTGTAGACTCGAAGAATCTTACACCAAGAGAAGTATATGACAAGCATCTCAACGACACCGCAATCATGTGTGTAAGGAGAGGTATGACTGACAAGCAAAGGAGACCATACATACACATCACAAGTGCCAAGGAATTATGGGATAGAATTGTGAGGACCAAGACCGGTACATCCACTCTCCGGCTTGCTCAATATGAAATTCCCAAGGGTCAATGCAAAACTTTTGTATGGAGAAAGGTCAACCCCCCACGCAGTTCCTTGAGCGTCTCATGACTCTCACCGCCGTCACTCAGTCTTGTGATTGTGACAAGATGCAAGATTGATTCAACTTGACTAAGAGGTTTCTCGTGGAAAGTTGCTTCATGCTCTTGCTCCATATCATCACCAAATGGTGTGGGACATAAGACAACACCATGGATTCAAGGAAATGACCCCGGATGACATCATATCCACGTTCAAACTATTTGAAGAATCAAAGGCAAATGCCACAAAACACCTTGCCATGCACGGTACCCCAACATCAAAGATCAACCCTGCATTGAAGGCCAAGCATGTATGTGAAGAAGAGCAAAGTGAAGAAGAAGAAGATGATGATGAAGAAGATGGTTATGAGATTGACTCCGATGAGAGTCCTTCATATGAAGACATTTCTCTCATTGTTAGGAAGTTTAGCGTGGGAAAATTCAAGGGAAGATTCCAGAAGAAGGAAGTGAGAAAATGCTACAACTGTGAAGAAACCAGCCACTTCTCCAACGAATGTACTTATGAGAAGAGAGAAGATAAACCAATGTTTCCCAAGACCTTTCCCAGAATAAGTTGCCAAATCCTTTGAACTCCAAGCTCAAGAAGAGAGAAGGGAAATCAATGGTTTCTCATGAAGAATCCGATCCGAATGATGTTAGTGGTGTTCCCGGTGTAGCTCAAGATTCTCAAAACACTTTGAGGCTATTAAAAAGGAGAGGTGAGGTTGTCACCTACAACTACATGAAAGACTACAAGGGCAACGCTCACAAGTTCCTAATGGCCAATGTCGTGGTAGAAGATGGAGAAGATCAAAACTCCCCTGACAAGGTCAAGGTAACCCCACGATCAAACCCTCCTATTTTCACTCCTTCTACTCCTAGTGATGGGTATCTTGATGCGGAGGATAATTATGATCATAATGATCTAGATGACCCCATGTTTGGAAAATTAAATAAGGTGCTCCCTCAAAGGAAATAAGCTCACTATGTTTCGTATGCTCATGGAGATGGTGGGTAAGCACACCGTCACCATTAAGGCACTCGAAACCATCGTAACCAAGGAAAAGGAAAAATATGAAATCGTTGAGCGGAAAGTCAAATATGAGGAAGCACGAAATGATGAACTATGCTTGAAAATTGGTGCAAACATTGATGTTAATGCTATAGATCTTGCCTCCTTGAAAAAGGCAAAGGACTCTTATGAAGAGTTGATGAATGATAAAAGTAATCTTGAGAAGTCTCATGCTTCTCTCTCTAAGGATTGCGAGCTTCTATCCATGTCCCTCAAGACTAAGTAAGAAGAGCTCACCCTTCTTACAAAGAGTTTTGAGACACTCAAGCTAACTTATCTTGAAACTCTAGCCAAGGCTTACTCTTCTCCTATTATCAATGTTGATGCTTGTACTACTAACTCTGGTAGTGACCTAGCATCTATTCTTGAGGAGAATCGCTTTCTCAAGGCTCAAATCGAGAAAGGTCTCATGACATGTGCTCAAGGACAAAAGAACCTTAATGAGGTATTGAGCCAACACAATGAGGTGTTTGCCAAATAGGGTCTCGGGTTTGACCCAAGCACAAGCAAGATGGAGGCATGAATTCTTTTGGTTTGTTGAGATTGGGCATGCCCCTTGTGGCCTTCCCACTAACACCCTTACCTTTCTTGTTGTGCCCTTCGCGTACAAATGTTTCTTTTAGAGGGGAGGTGCACTTTTGAGAAGACGTCTTCATGCAAAATTTGTTGGTCCTCAAAATGTATTCCGGTTCTATGCTATTTGGGTCCCTAAGACCCTTGTGACTAACTTGAGAGGTCCCATTGCAAAATGGGTGCCTCTAACCAAGTCATAATTGTGTGTAGGTTGCCTTCTCTGGTGGACTAAAATGGGTGATGGATAGTGGATGTATCCGGAGATAACAAATTGCTCTACGATTTCATGGAAGCTATTCAACCATTTATGAACATTATGTTTGGTGGTGGATCAAAAGGACAGGTACTCGGATTGGGCAAAGTGTCTATCACAAATGACATGTCTCTTGCAAATGTCATGCTTGTTTAATCTCTTAAATATCATTTGCTTTCTGTTCACCAATTGGCTTCTGTTGGTTATGATACACTCTTTGGACTAATGGATGTGAAAGTCTTTAAGAGAGATACTCTCAAAGTGGTCTTTGTTGGAGAGTTGATGGCAACCTTTACATGGTTGATTTCTCGAAAGAGAGCACATTCCATGCAACTTGTCTAATGGCCAAGGCCGACAAGGGGTGGCTATGGCATCGCTGGCTAGCCCATGTTGGCATGAGAAATCTTCAAGATATCTTAAAGGGTAATCACATCCTTGGACTAACCAATGTCTCTTTTGAGAAAGATCGTGTGTGTAGTGCATGCATAGCCTGGAAGCAACATCAATCAAAGCATCCACCCAAGAATATCCTGTCTACTTCAAGGCCTTTGGAGCTCCTTCATGTGGATTTTTTGGGCCTCCTTCACGGGATAGTCTTGGTGGGAAAAAGTATGGGCTTGTCATTGTTGATGATTACTCAAGATATACATGGATGTTTTTCCTCAAATCCAAGGACGAGATGAAGATCAACTTCATTGATTTTGCCAAGCAAGCACAATGCAAGTTTGATAAAGACATATTGGAAATAAGAAGTGATAATGGCTCTGAGTTCCAGAACTACAGCTTGGAAGAATTTCTTAGTGATGAAGGGATTGAGCATCAATATTTACACACCTCAGAAAAATGGTGTAGCCGAAAGGAAGAACCGTACACTTGTGGAGATGGCAAGGTCCATGTTGGATGAATACAAGTCACCACATAGTTTTTGGGCTGAGGCTGTCAACACTGCATGCCATGCATCAAACTGGCTCTTCCTCCGCACTATATTGGAAAAGACTCCATACGAGAGCTCCTAACTGGGAAGAGTATTTGGGTGCCAATGTTTCATCCTCAACAAAAGATAATGGTTAGGAAAATTTCAATCCAAAATAATTGAGGGCATATTCAGTTGGCTATGGGTCAAACTCTCACACCTATAGTGTCTACAACAAATCCAATGGATGTGTTGTAGAAACTTGTGACGTGGTGTTTCATGAATTTAATGGCTCCCATGGGGAGCAAGTTGATCTAAGTGATGTAGGTGAAGAAGATTCTTCTCAAGATATTTTGACCATGGGTGTTGGTGTACGTCTTAAAATGGAACAAGAACCTCATGGTGATGATGAAGAAGATGGAAGCTTCACACATCATCAAACTACTTCAACACTCATACCTCCTCAAGCTCCTATTGCTTAATCAATGCCCTTAGTCCAAGTACAAGAAGATGATCAAGTCCCTCTTCATGATAATCTTCAAGAACAAGATCATCATCAAGGGCAAGAACAAGAAAGTGCAATCATTGATGATGAACCTCAACAAATGCAATATGAAGAAGAAGATCTTCCACCACACATTAATGATCCATATGTTGAGGACGTGGATGATGGAAATGAAGTTAAACCTCATGAAACCCTAACCTCCATCTTGCCTCGAGTGGCTGGTCGTGTTAATGTTGACAGAATTCTCACCGGGATATCGATAGGTAGAGTCACTCATAAACATTTGACAAACTTTTGTGCTCACTTCTCGTTTGTGTCTAGTGTTGAGCCTATCAAGGTACAATATGCATTGATGGACAGCGATTGGCTCATTGATATGAAAGAAGAGTTGAATAGTTTTGAACGCAACCAAGTGTGGTCATTAGTCGAGAGGCCAACTACGGAGCACAATGTCATTGGAACAAAATGGATTTTCAAGAACAAGCAAGATGATAATGGTGTAATCATCCGTAACAAGGCAAGGTTAGTGGCACAAGGGTATTCACAAGTTGAAGGTTTGGACTTTGGTGAGACCTTTGCCCCCGTTGCTCGTTTTGAATCTATTTGCATCTTACTTGTTTATGCTGCGTTCAATGGTTTTACATTACATCAAATGGATGTGAAGAGTGCTTTCCTTAATGGTCCTCTACAAGAAGAAGTATATGTATCACAACCACTTGGGTTCGTTGATTCCGATCACAAAGACTATGTGCATGAGCTTCATAAGGCTTTGTATGGCCTGAAACAAGCACCTCGTGCTTGGTATGATCATCTTAAGAAGTTTTTACTCGATGATGGTTTTGTGAGAGGGGTGATCGATCCCACTCTTTTTACTAAGAGGGACAAGGGTGATTTGATCTTATGCCAAATCTATGTAGATGATATAATTTTTGGTTCTACTAACATTCATCTGTGCAAGAAGTTTGCGGCCTCCATGACCAAGAATTTTGAAATGTCACTCAATGCGGATTTGAAGTTCTTCCTCGGACTCCAAATTCAACAATTTCAGGAAGGAATTTTCTTGTCTCAAGCAAAATACCTCAAGGATATCCTAGAGAAGTTTGGCATGTCTGATGCAAGTCCATGTAAGACACCCATGCCAACCAAAATTGTACTCACTGAAGACACAAATGGTATCCCTTTTGACCCATCTATTTACCATTCTATGATTGGTTCATTGCTTTATCTTTGTGCATCTAGACCAGAGATCATATTCAGTGTATGCATGTGCTAGATTTCATGCTTCCCCTAGGGAAAGTCATCATAAAGCGGTTAAGCGTATTCTTAGATACCTTGTTCACACGCTAAAGTTGGGTCTATGGTACCCCAAGGATGCTAAATTTGATCTCATTGGTTACACGGATGCAGATTGGGCTGGAGAGAAAGTGGGACGGAAGTCCACCTCCAGTGCATGTCAATTTCTTGGACGCTCCTTGGTAAGTTGGTCCTCAAAGAAGCAAAATTGTGTTGCCCTCTCCACCGCCGAAGCTGAATACATTGCAACCGCCAATTGTGCAACTCAGTTACTATGGATGAGGCCAACCTTGAAGGATTACGGTATGACCTATAGACATGTGCCTCTTCCGTGTGATAATTAAAGTGCCATCAATTTTGCTGAGAATCCCAAAGATCATACCCGCACCAAGCACATTGATATTAGGTATCATTTCTTGAGGGATCATGTGGAAAAGGGTGACATTCATATTGATCATGTTGGTATAGTTATCCAACTTGCAGATACTTGCACCAAGCCATTGGATGAAGCAAGGTTTTGTCAACTTAGGCGAACTTGGTATCTTGGAGCTTAACAACTTTATGTGAAATCTAGTACCCATTCATGTCTTGATGTAGGCATATAATTAGGGGGAGACATTCAATTCATGAGTAGTCTAACCCTACATAATGCATAAATAGAACAAACACTCTCAAAGTTACCATATTTTTCAAACTATGGTGCTTTAAGTGATGAAGTCGTGTCTATGTACCCAAAGTCGAAATCTTTGCGATACTATGTCCCATATGCTCAAACATGGTGACCTCGGTCACCGCTCGTGGATTGCTTATATGAATCTTTCTTTACTTAATATCATTGGGTTATTATTGCACATCTTAGTATGACCATAAAATTACTTTGTTCTTCATCTCTACAATATCTAAATCTCCTTGGCGGAGTCTATATCACAAACTAACACTATATGGCCCTTACCCTGTCCTCTCCCAGTCTCTATCTCTGTGCAGTGGCAGGACATCCGGGCCCTAGCACTTCTATGCCGCTTAAAATCGTCGAGCGCCTCCAGTGGCTGGACATCCGGGCCCTGGGGTCATGCTCTTATGCTTCCTGTCCTCTAGTCGCCGGATATCTGGGCTTGGCCTCCACATGTCCGGCTCCTCGCCCACAGACACACAAAGCGCGGGGGGCTCGGGATTTAGGGGCAGTTCCCTATTATTCCTCTCTCGCTCTTCCCATCTATTCCAAATCGCCGATGCAGCTGGGCTGTGCTTCGGTGCCGCCCCGGCCATCTCCTCCAACATCTGGCCCCGATCTCCTGCCCACACCTTCATCTCCTCCCGATCTATGCTTCCATCCAATCCATTTCCTGGGTTGTGGTGTGAATCCCTCGGGAAGGGCCGGTTCCGGTGTTGACTCAAGGTCCGGCAGCCAGTGTTCTTCATGGCTCGTACCAAGAATTGTGGCCCTCCTCCTTCTTCCCGGGGTATGGCTGCTATCTACTCTTGCCTCTCTTCCTGTTTGGCACAACCATCCTAGGTTTTCATTATCTGTCATGGCTATCTTGGTGCATATCTCTCTCTAGAGATTTGATGTCACTTGCCTAGCCTAAAATCCTCTCTATGTACTTGGCTAAAATAACTTAATAATGGGCATGTCTATATTTTGATCTACCACTTGGACTTGTCCTATGGTCATGTTCGAAAATGTTCACATCCTCACTGTTTATTTGCTTTATCCTTGTTCATACTTTTTGACTCCTTCTCATTGGTACCCTTATCGTGTATCCGTTTCAGTCAATCACTGGCAAGGTTCCACCGACTCCGATGAACATGCTCGACCTAAGAAGAAGAAGACCTCCACCGGTCCTAAGAAGAAGCATCGGGTACCATCACCAACTCCGTAGGCCTCTGATCCGAATGATGAGGACTATGTTGGGGAGGAAGAGGAAGACATCGCCCCTAGGAGCTCCGTTGGACAGTCAAAACCGGGCACCCATAGGGGGGCCGTGCCTCAAGTCCGAGGCTCTGCTATGCCTGTTGTCCGTCGTCGCACATCTCCATGGAGATCCCTATCAGCGGGGATCACTCTATTCACGATTTCACGACCACGGGGGCTGGTCCATACCTTGAGTTTTGACGGGATATCAATCAGTTTGAGATGAGGGTTGATGCTAAGGATTCACGTTTTTGAACTCGCACGTAGCAGGACCTCTACTCTAGCTTCACCCACGACCGTGGACTTGCTCCTCACAAATATCTGGATCTTAAATTCTTGCGTGATAATCTTGCCATGTTCCCTGACAACTCAGTCAAGATCATTGATGATATGACTCTTGGCCCAGCAATGACCTTCAGGTGTGATTGGAATGAAGTTGCCATCCTTCAGTTCTATGCCACCTGCTTCTGTGACCCTAACAACACTCTCACCTGGAGACCGATGATACTGTATTAAGAATCACCTACGAGCGTTTTTTTCCAGATTTTGGGCCTCTCCGGTGTTGGACATGAAATCCATAGTCTGGATCCACTGCATAAGCACAAGGGAATTGACGATTGCATGCCTCTCATTAAGCATGTCACTCAGCTCACGGAGGAGGAACGTGGGTATCCACCCAATGAGGTATCCATCTTCAAGCCTCCTTACTACATTCTCTATCAGTGTGTGCTTCACACTCTCTATCCAAAGAAGGGAGATCGCTCAAGGCTCGCAACTACTACATTGACTTGATGGTTCGTGTGCATGAGAAGCCTACCGAGCCTCTTGACACAGCCCGTTTGAAAGTGCAACTAATCCCCGGGTGGTTTTGGTAATTAATAACAACATATATATCATTGAACTAATAGCTTCTTGAGAATCATTTCAGAAAGTTCAGTGATATGGGAATGGCTATGACTGAAGAAGTGGACCCCTCAAAATGCTAAGGCAAGAATTGGCAAAAGCTCAAGACTCCATTTTTAGTTTAGTGATCCAAGATCACATTGAGTCTATAGGAAAGCCAATACTATTAAAAGGGGATGAGGTTATGTTAATGATCTGGTTGCTCAAAGTGCTTAGTGATCTATTTCCCAAACTATCAGCAATCTTTCATTCCAATATACACTCATAAGTAATCTCGGTCCCACCGATTTCCTAAACTCAGTCACACCGAGATGAACCACCTCAGCCATAAAGCCAAACCCTAGAAATTTGGATTTTCCGATTACGAACTCGGTCTCACGAAACTGGTGTTGCTAAGCTTACGCAACCTACGTCATCAAATCGGTGTCACCGAGATGATGAAGTCGGTCCCACCGAGAATGGCAAACCCTAGTCTTTGGAAGAATCGGACTCACCGAGATTGTATTTTCGGTCCCACGAAAATCCCAACGTTCACAAGATTTGAACTTTCGGTCTCACCGAGTTGTCAACTTCGGTCCGACCGAGATTGGTCAAATGTGTGTAGCAGTTGGATTTTGTGTGGAGGCTATAAATACCCTCCACCCCTCTTCATTCGTGTAGAGAGCCATCAGAAAGAACTACCACTCCTACCTTACATTTCGAGAAGAAAACTACCTACCCTTGTGTTGAGATCAAGTAGCTCCACTCCCACCATATGAAGCTTGATCTCTAGCCTTCCCAAGTTGCTTTCCACTCAATCCTTTCTTCCACCACAGCCAAATCGGTGAGGAGAGTTGAGTGTTGGGGAGATTATCATTTGAAGCACAAGAGCAAGGAGTTCATCATCATCAACACCATCTATTACCTTTTGGAGGTGGTGCCTCCTAGATTGGTTAGGTGTCGCTTGGGAGCCTCCGTCAAGATGTGGAGTTGAACCAAGAAGTTTGTAAGGGCAAGGAGATCGCCTACTTCGTGAAGATCTACCCCGAGTAAGGCTAGTCCTCCGTGGGCGTATGCCATGATGGCATAGACAAGGTTGCTTCTTCGTGGACCCTTCGTGGGTGGAGCCCTCCGTGGACTCTCGCAGCCGTTACCCTCCGTGGGTTGAAGTCTCCATCAACGTGGATTGACGATAGCACCACCTATCGGAACCACGAGAAAAAATCTCCGTGTCTCCAAACTGCGTTTGCTCTTCTCCACCTCTCTTTACTACATGTGCAATTTACTTTCCGCTGCCAATACTCTAGAATTGCATGTGTAGGGTGATACTTGACTTGATCATCATTGTGAACTTGCCAAAACTTGTCTTTATCAAAAGGCTGAATTTTTATATTGTCAAGTAGTCTAATCACCCCCCCTCTAGACATACTTTCGATCCTACAAGTGGTATCAGAGCTTTGGTCTCCATTGTATTGGTTTCCATTGCATTGGACTCCATAAGCTTGGTTTCACAACCTAGGAGAGTATGGCGTCTAGTGAGGGTAATTTTCGTAGAGGTCCTTACTTTGATGGTTCAAATTTTGCTAGTTGGAAGCATAAAATGAAAATGCATATTCTTGGACATAACCCCGCCGCATGGGGCATTATATGTGTTGGCTTGCAAGGTGAGTTCTTGAGGAAGGAAAAGTTCGGATCGTGAAGCTACAACGGATGAATTGCGGATGTTGCAAAACAATGCTCAAGCTTGTGACATTCTCTTCAATGCTTTGTGTCGAGGAGTTCAACAAAATCAGCCGTCTTGAGAATGCAAAAGAGATTTGGGATACTTTGGTCGAAATGCACGAAGGTACAGAGTCCGTGAAGGAATCAAAGCTAGATGTTATTCAAGGTCAACTTGACAAGTTCAAGATGAAGGAAGGTGAAGGAGTCGCTGAAATGTACTCTAGGCTTGCTCTCATCACAAATGAGATTGCCGGCTTAGGAAGCGAAGAAATGACCGACCGATTCATCATCAAGAAGATTCTCAGAGCTTTGGATGGAAAGTATGACACCGTGTGCACTTTGATCCAAATGATGCCAAACTACAAGAATCTCAAGCCTACCAAAGTCATTGGAAGAATTGTTGCTCATGAGATGACACTTAAAGATAAGGAAGAGCTTCACAACAAGTCAAGGGTGCTTACAAAGCTACAATTGATGCTCCCACAACCTCAAGTGACAAGCTAGTTTCCAATGAAGAGATAAGCCTAATGGTGAAGAACTTCAACAAATTCTACAAGAGTAGAAGCAAGGAAAGAAGCTCAAAGTCTAGATCATATGATGAAAAGAGATCTTCCGATCGTGATCGAAGCTGCTACAATTGTGGAAGACCGGACACTACTCAAATGAGTGTTCGGCTCCCCACAAGAGAAGACAAGAATCTCCAAGAAGAAGAAGCTCAAGAGAAGAGTCACCTCGGAAAGAGAGAAGGAGTAGAGATGATCGTTATGAGCGAAGATCCTCTCGGAGAAGCAAGGATTCGGAGAGGAAAGACAAGTCATCAAGGATCTACACAAGAAGAAAACATCAAGCTCATGTAGGTGAATGGGTCTCCGGCTCCGACTCAGACAATCACTCCGAAAGAAGCTATCACTCCAACTCCGACTACTGATCAAGATGAAGGTGTTGCGGTCTTGCTCTCGTGTCCTCCAACTCCAACTCCTATGACTTATTTGATTCACCAAATGAGGGAATTGGAAGATGCTTCATGGCTAAAGGCCCCAAGGTATCACACCCTGAATTCATTGACTTTGATAGTGATGAGGATGACTTGCTTGGTGAAGATGAGCTTTTACATGACAAATCTAGTGAGCCTAGTAATGATGAACATGCTAGTAGTCTTTATAGTCGAGAAGAGTCGAATGACAATGCTATGAAGGAGATTGAGCGTCTAACTAAAGAACTAAACACTCTTAAGTTAGCTCATGAAACAACTCAAGAAGATCATAGAGAGCTCCTAAGATCTCATGAGAAGCTACGCCGAGAAGCTCAATCTTGAACAAGAACATGAGTTTCTAAAAGCTATCAATGACGATCTTCGAAAGAAGAGTTCTTCATATCTTGCCAAACGACTTCTCTTGTCTAATTTCTTGCCACCTATTAAAACTAAGCATGACAAGCATAAGAAAAATTCTTCATCTAGTAGTAACAATAACCATGCTAAATCCAATATTGTTGCTTCTAGTAGTTCTCTTGATTCCACTAACAATGTTTCAAGCCAAGTTACACTTGAGCAAGAAAATAGTTTATTGAAAGGGATTATAGAAAGGTGTCTACAAGAGCCTTGCGGAAGCAAGAACTTTGAGGAAATTGTTACTTAAGCAAGGAAGGCAGGAAGAATCAAGGAATTGGTTTTGAGCGAAAGTTCAACGCTGAGGGTGTTGAATGGGAAGAAGGTCAATATCCCACTCCAAAGTTTGTTTCTCAAAAGGAGAAGTATGATCCTACTTCTTCCAATGTGGAACAAGCTCAAGATGACATTCCACCACAAGACCACAAGCTAAAAGGGAAGGACAAGCTTCAAGAGGAGATTGATGCATTCATTGAAGCACCTAAAGCCATGGTCAAGTGGGTTCCCAAGGAAACGTCAAGTTCTACTACGTCAAGCTCAACTACAACCCCAAGGATTCCCATCAAGATGATGTGGATCCCGAAGAAGAAGAACTAGAGAGTTCTTGAGGGTGACTCCGCCAACATACTTCACTCACATTCATTTTGGGAAAAACTTGTGCAATCAACTTCCACATCTTGCACTAGTTCATGGAGTCACAAACCCTCTTGTTGGTAAGTCAAGGGACAAGGTAATCATTGCTTTCATGGACATCATCTATTGTGTACTTCAATCTATGTCCATGGATATCCTTGTTTGTTCCTTGTGGGACTAACCCATGTAGGTATTGAAAGTGCCCGAATCCAAAGGATTGCTCCCAACTCTTGATGATCGTCATCAACATTGAGCATCCACATCTTCAACATCTACATGAAGTCTTCTCGACAACCCAAGGTTAGTTTGACCCTTTAAAGGGGTTCTCACATCTAGGGGAGCTTTGCTCTAAAGAATTGAGCTAAAGCATCTTCAAATGATGTGAACACATTAATGCTTTATGTAAAAGTGGTAACCCCACTTGTGCTTAAACGATGAGTATGACCTATGATCAAATGTTCTCATTTGACTCCTAAGTCAATATACTCATATAAAGATGACCTAGTCATCGACAAATTGTGTGATAGTAGCTAGAGTTTTGATTGTGCATGTTTGACACATATTTCATTTGCTATCTTATTGTGTGAGCATGTTGGATGCATGATTTTATCCATTCGAGGACATCCATTTGTTGCTATGGTCTTTTTGGATTTTTCTGACCAAATGGATGGACAAGAATGCCTAAGTACCTCCCCTAGCTATCTATGCTTTCTTGTCTCAAATTCTATTCATGCTTATATCACAAACTTTGAACAAGTCATTTTCGGACCCACCGAGTGAGGAGCACTCGGAGCCACCGATCCGTCAAAAGCTTAACTTCCAAAACCTTCTAAGTGATTTCGGTCAGACCAACCCACTCAAACTCGGTCAGACCGAAAGCACTTGGATTGATCTAGGTTTTCACCTCGGTGAAACCGAGTTGTACTTTTCGGCGTGACCGAAGTGTGTAACTGCCTGCAGTTATCCATCTCGGTGCCACCGAGTTTTGCAACTCGGTCACACCGACAGCAGAGGGGTCTAAATACTCCATGGGTCGCGTGCATTGATTCCTACTTCAAAACACCTCGCCCCCACACCCCTTGCTGCCGTCGCCGTGGTCTCCGGATCGTCTCCATCGTTGCCTGTGCGCCCTCGCCGCAGGTCTCCGTCGCCGTCAACGGTCATTCTCTCCGCGCCGTTGCTGCCGTAGAGGAACTCCACCAAGTTAGGGTGAGTTTCGATCCCTCTCGTGCTTCAACCTCCGATTCTATGCACGATTGGTTTGCCTAGCATCTTGCCACGTTTGAGATCTTCCTATCCAGCTGATTAGTTCTTAGAAGCGAAATTGAGTAAAAGTTTTAGGGTTAGGTTTCCGCCGAACACATCTCGGTGAGACCGATTCTACATTCTCGGTATGACCGATTTGGCCTCTGGCCATTGCACTGCACCTTTCGGTCCAACCGAGTTGTGCAAATCGGTGCGACCGAAATGAGGATTTAGTGAAACCCTAGTGTTTTCGGCAAGCCGAAACCCATTTCGTCCAACCGAAAGTGGTGTGAATGCTTCATTTGAACACTTGGATTCACGAATTTTAGACTCGATCGACCGAAATGCATTCTGTGAAAACCTAAAACTGAAATTTGAACTCATTTGTTTGCAAAATCTTCTGCAGTTTGTGATAACTCTTCTACTCGCCTACACCTAATCTATTCACGGGTTGTCGGCCATGTCGGATGCCGGTGACAGCGAACAGTCTGAGTCACCATTTGCTGAAATTCGAGGCAGGCACTAGTCACGAGGCCAGCAGCTTTTAGGATGATGGTGAGAGGAGCACACCAAGTGGTTTGCCTCCTGCAGCCACCAAGGCGAAGAAGAAGAATTACGATGAAGAAGATTCGATTTCATTCTTGAGGAAGAGATCTCCTCCAAGCCAAAGAGGAAAGTTGTTGCCAAAGAGCATCAAGGGCGACAAACCAAGAAAGGCACCGATAAAGTGAAGAAGTCCTTTGTTGCTAAGAAGCTGAGTATGGAAGAGGAAACTTCAAGCAAGGTGAAGAAAACTTCCAAGAGGAAGAGGATTGTGCATGATGAAGCAGCGAGATGATGATGATGATGAGGAAGCACCCCAGCCTCCTCCTCGAAGTCTAAGTTCATGGGTGATGCCATCGAGGCGGGAGCACCTTCAAAGCCCAAGCCATCTGCTCCGGCAAAGGCAGCTCAAGCCAAGCCTGCTGCCAAGCCCAAGAAGGCTATCGGGAACATCCTAGCTTGAGAAAAGAAGAAAGATAATGTGCCACCGGTGAGTCGGATGATGAGGCACTGTATTCTTGAAACTCCGTCGAAATTGCCAATTCACAATGATGCTCATCCTCGAGCTGAGAACATGAAGGAAAGAAAGGATAAAGGTCTCGGGCTATGGAGACAAGCTGATCCATATCTTTGTGAGGAGAAGAACTGCTGTTGATCCAAGGTTCCACACGGAGAGCATTTGGACTTCTATGAGGCAATGATGATGGACAAGAAGCCCATTGTTGCAGATACTAGATATGTTGATTGGGCATACATTGTGATGAAGAGCATAGAGACTTCTTTCCACATGTGCATGAGAGCTTTCTTGCATGTGGTGTTGCTGAGTTTGTTGGTCGGTGATGATTGGAATGATGAGATGATCATGCAATTCTATGCCTGACTCATTTCTATCCGGATGGAAAGATCACATGGATGGTGAAGGCCAAATATTCTCTTCAACTGTTGAAGAATGGGCAGCCTTGCTGAATGCTCTAGTCTGAGAGAGAGGATGATGTTGATGTCTATGGTATTCCCAAGAAGAACCATGAATCTATGAAGAATATGTACAATGAGGTACCACTAAGGATGTAGAAATCTGGAAGCTCGGCTCGATGTATCATCTCGAGCAGGTCTACCTACCACAAACACAATTCGAGGCATACCTTGATGCCCAAGTGCGAGATCATCGCATGATCGAGGGTATTCTATCAACATGCTGCATATACTTGATCGAAGGCACCTTTCAAGGTGATGGACACGATAGTTGAGACTATCAAGAGGACTGCAGCAGACGAGAAGAGGTCATGTGGATTTGCCCGCACATTCGGATGCTTATCAATGCCAAGTTTGCACGGGCACATACTTGTTGGATAGACCACACTTGCCATTTGCAGCCTGAGCATGAGGACAATGAAGTTGTGATGGATGAGGAGGACCCAACGTCGGTTGAAGGTCAAGCAAAGACTGAAGCTGCCAAGAAAGCTAAAGCTGAGAAGGAAGAAGCAGCAGCAGCAGCTAAAGCCAAGAGTGTTGGAGAGCAGCTCCTTGAAGCTACCGGAGGATTGAACAACGCTGCCAGCATTATGCGATCTCGGGAGAGTCTTGAGAGGATTGTTGCGAGACAAGATCCATGCTCTGGATGTCAAGTGGATGAAGTGCAAGTCCTTGTCAACAAGCTTGAGGAAGATATCGAGGAAGCAAAGAGGGAGAAGGAAGAGCTCATGCGTGAGATGCGAGGATGACCTAGTCCGAGATGATTATGAACAGCTGCTCCGGTTCCCACAAGACCCGATCATTTGCTATTCGATGGCAGACACGGGACTACAGCCTCGGCACCTCCACAGCTCCATCGGTTCCAGCTCCGGCTCCGGTGACCACTCCTCCGGCCACAGACATCAGTGAAGCCTTTGCGGATGCAGCCATCTCAACTCCATCAACCTGAGACAGGAGCCGCCCGGCAGAGTCCCCGGTGGCGTTTAGCTCTATACCTTTCGAACTTTTGGTAACTTGTTGCCAAAGGGAGAAATTGTATAGATCATAGGACTTCGAGAGAGAGTGCTTTGTCTTTGCGCTTTTGCTCTTTCGTTTATTTGCGGTCTTTTGAGATACTTTTTAGATTTTGAGACATTCCGTGTGTTTGATACTCGTTTGCTCTACTTTGATGAGTGCTTGGTCGTACTATGCCTTAATGTGTGCTTAATGCTTATCATATGCTATTCATATCTTGTATGACCATTTACTCATGTCTTGGTGATTGGGTGCATGCTATTCATTCTTATCATTTTGTGCGCTCCACCAAGATGTATGTGACATGGAAGAGTGACCCATGATCCTAATCGATTGTGCATTTGCATTCAAACGCAAATCTCAAATTTAGGGGGAGCTCTTGCTTATCACATACTTCTCAAAGCGACGATATTATTCATTGATTATATCATTTGTCGAAGCTTTGATCTATATGTTGTCATCAATTACCAAAAAGGGGGAGATTGAAAGTGCAACTAATCCCCGGGTGGTTTTGGTAATTAATAACAACATATATATCATTGAACTAATAGCTTCTTGAGAATCATTTCAGAAAGTTCAGTGATATGGGAATGGCTATGACTGAAGAAGTGGACCCCTCAAAATGCTAAGGCAAGAATTGGCAAAAGCTCAAGACTCCATTTTTAGTTTAGTGATCCAAGATCACATTGAGTCTATAGGAAAGCCAATACTATTAAAAGGGGATGAGGTTATGTTAATGATCTGGTTGCTCAAAGTGCTTAGTGATCTATCTCCCAAACTATCAGCAATCTTTCATTCCAATATACGCTCATAAGTAATCTCGGTCCCACCGATTTCCTAAACTCAGTCTGCGAGATGAACCACCTCAGCCATAAAGCCAAACCCTAGAAATTTGGATTTTCCGATTACGAACTCGGTCTCACGAAACTGGTTTTGCCAAGCTTCGTAACCTTACGTCATCAAATCGGTGTCACCGAGATGATGAAGTCGGTCCCACCGAGATTGGCAAACCCTAGTCTTTGGAAGAATCGGACTCACCGAGATTGTATTTTCGGTCCCACCGAAAATCCCAACGTTCACAAGATTTGAACTGTCTGTCTCACCGAGTTGTCAACTTCGGTCTGACCGAGATTGGTCAAATGTGTGTAACGGTTGGATTTTGTGTGGAGGCTATAAATACCCCTCCACCCCCTCTTCATTCGTGTAGAGAGCCATCAGAAAGAACTACCACTCCTACCTTACATTTCTGAGAAGAAAACCACCTACCCTTGTGTTGAGATCAAGTAGCTCCACTCCCACCATATGAAGCTTGATCTCTAGCCTTCCCAAGTTGCTTTCCACTCAATCCTTTCTTCCACCACAGCCAAATCAGTGAGGAGAGTTGAGTGTTGGGGAGATTATCATTTGAAGCACAAGAGCAAGGAGTTCATCATCATCAACACCATCTATTACCTTTTGGAGGTGGTGCCTCCTAGATTGGTTAGGTGTCGCTTGGGAGCCTCCGTCAAGATGTGGAGTTGAACCAAGAAGTTTGTAAGGGCAAGGAGATCGCCTACTTCGTGAAGATCTACCCCGAGTAAGGCTAGTCCTCCGTGGGCGTATGCCATGATGGCATAGACAAGGTTGCTTCTTCGTGGACCCTTCGTGGGTGGAGCCCTCCGTGGACTCTCGCAGCCGTTACCCTCCGTGGGTTGAAGTCTCCATCAACGTGGATTGACGATAGCACCACCTATCGGAACCACGAGAAAAAAATCTCCGTGTCTCCAAACTGCGTTTGCTCTTCTCCACCTCTCTTTACTACATGTGCAATTTACTTTCCGCTGCCAATACTCTAGAATTGCATGTGTAGGGTGATACTTGACTTGATCATCATTGTGAACTTGCCAAAAACTTGTCTTTATCAAAAGGCTGAATTTTTATATTGTCAAGTAGTCTAATCACCCCCCCTCTAGACATACTTTCGATCCTACACTGTTACATTTGGCATGCGATCCGTGTTTCCAGCTTTCTTCAGTCGCGTCAATTCCCTCATGCTCCGTTCATACAGGCGCTGATTGATCAGACTACTCCATTTGGGGTTGCAAAGACGGAAGTGCATGCCATTTGGAAACCACCTCCACATATGCGCATGGCTGCTCCTATGCCATCTGCTGCTCCTCGACAGTCTAGGAAGTCTGCTGGTGCGTTACAGCCCAAGGGTTCCTCCGTGCCTTCCTCTTCGACCGCACCTCGTGGATGTCTTGCCTTGTTCTTGTGCAAGGCTCAGTCTGCTATTATGAAGGTGATCACTTTTAACTGTCAGCAAAACCATGATGTTCAGAAGTGCTTCGTCATCTCCAAGAACCAGCTCAAGCAGCGCCTTCATGATCATGGGAGTCCCGTGAGTGATGATGATCCTATTCCTATGGCTCCATTCTCTTCCACCTTCAGATTCCCGTCTCGTGACGAGTATGCCAAGTTCTTTGATGATAATGATGACATCCGCCAGGAGTGATTTCTATTGTATTCTTATAGTTCTTCACCCCTTTTTGCATGTTGTTGTCAAAGGGGGAGAAGTAGTATCTTAGTTTGGGTTTGGATCATGCTATATGTTGGCTATGTGTGTGCACTATTATTGAAACTCTTATGTATGCTACATATGTTACTTAATCGTTTGAGACTATGTTGTTAACCTTATGGCTATGGGTTGTTGTTATGGTTGTTTCATATGGGCATGTCATACTTTCCTATCTTTTTGAGTAACATATGCCACCATAAGAGTTTGTGCTGTACATCCTAACATAGTCATCTCATGCACACAATGAGGGAGAGCTAAAGCAAATATGAACATATACTGTATTATGCTCTCATGATTTACAATGCAAAATTTATTTATTGAATCTATAATACTACATGTATGATTGTCATCAACAAACAAAACGGGGGAGATTGAAAGTGCAATCTTGCCCTTACATCATGTTTTGATGTTGACGACAATATACATGTTGGGGACTAACTATGTTGGTCAAGTGAATCTCAGGTGTTAGTCTTCGATTCGTCAAAATGTGTGTGGATTATGAGCATACGAAGTTGATTTTACCCAAAGTATACTGAAGCAAGAAGTATCAAAAAGATTGCATCATTTGATTTCTTGAGTATAGGGTCCCGCACTATTAATAGGGGATCGGTAGGGTTAGTGAAGGACTTGCTCATGCCACAATGATTCCTAGCTTCAGAATCTTAGGGTCACACAAAATATTGTGGTGCTTATGTTCTGTCTTTGCTCCCATGCCGGATATCCGGGCTGCCGGCCGACTGCGCGGGCCGCACGCCGGATATCCGGCCCACTCGCCGGATGTCCGGCTTCCTGCTGTTCAGACACCAGTAGGTGTGCACGAATTCACCGGATGTCCGGGCTTCACCCCGGATGTCCGGGACTTCTAGCCACGCCGGATGTCCGGGCTTCACCCCGGATGTCCGGCCTCTGCCATCCAGAGAGCATCTTCAATCTGGGTATTCGCCGGATGTCCGGTCATTTGCCGGATGTCCGGGACTCCCAGCCACGCCGGATGTCTGGACTTTGCCCCGGATGTCCATCCCCTCTGTTCTGTCCTCTGCTTTCTGCCCTCGCTTCACGTGCACTATGCTAGGCCGGATGTTCGGCCCATGTCCCGGATGTCCGGCCTTGCCTGTCATTTACATTGCAGCAGCCATATTTGCACCCACACTATATATAGCCCTCTTCCCCACGGGAGAGGGTTGACCATTCACCTTGAGCAAACCCTAGAACACATTTCACTCACTCTTACCACTACAAAAAAAATACACTTCCGTGATGATACGTGTTTGTCACAGTAGGTCGCGTTTTTTGTCATGCATGTACATCCATGACAAATTAATGACAGATTCAAGATAGTCATACCTGTGCTGTCGTAGAAGTGTTCCATGATATTACCAAAATTATCATCACGAGTGGCCACTTCCATGACGATAAATCGCGTCCGAAGTGCTTTCATCAAGGGTGACCGACACGTGGCATCCACCGTAACGGAACGCCGTTAAGCTATCGGGTCGGATTTTGGATCCGATAACCCGTTAACAGCCCCGACCAATGGGGATTTTCCACGTGTAAAATCATCATTGGCTAGAGGAAACACGTGTCGGCTCACCGTTGCGACAGATGCCATCCACTCATTGGACAGAAGGCGCATATGATACGTCGACACGTGGCATGGCCCAACAGAGGCCCATTCCTGTGAAAAGGCCGGCCCGTTTGACTTGGTCAAAAGGTGGCGGGCCGGCCCATGTAAAGCCTGTTAACGGCCTGTTCGCATATAGCCCATTTACAGCCCGCTAACCCAAGGCCCGTTACGGCCTATCCGAATTAGGCCCAGTAGCTTCATCTGGGCCACCCAATATGATTCCAGCCCGTTTTCACTTCTGGCCCATGTATGGCCCATGACGTCTTTCGGCCCATATGAGGCCCTATGTAACTCTTGGCCTATTAATGGCCCGTGGTGAAACTGGCCCGTAATGAATAGTTTATCACTTTATACCCAATAAGGCCCCATTATTCCTTTGGGCCGTTTCCAGCCCATGTTATCTTTCGGCCTTCTCAGAGCCCATTTATTCTTGGGCTCATTTCCAGCATTCGTTTACTTACGGCCCGTTACTGTCATTTTCTGCTTATGGGCCAAATTCAGCCCGTGGTTACAGTTGGTCCGTTTGTGGTCCGTTAACACGTTGGGCCGTTTTCATAGCGTCATGAAATACGGCCTATTAACGATGGCCCGTTATGGTCGGCCCATGAACGGATGATTCCAACTCTAGCCCGTTTACGGCCATAATGCGGCCTGTTATTGGCCCATGTTTGGCCAATCGATCATACTGCTCGTATAAGGCCCTTTGATGATACGGCCCGTAGAAGGCCCATTGTTTCTACGGCCCATAGAAGGCCCATTGTTTCTACGGCCCGTAGAAGTCCCACTGTTTCTACGGCCCGTAGAAGGCCCACTGTTTCTATGGCCCGTAGGAGGCCCAGTGTCACTACAGTAAATATTAGCCCTTGGTTATTGTGGCCTAGTTTTAAAAAATAGGTTATTGCAGCCACTAGCAAACCGCGGAAAAAGAACTGCAATGACTACAAGCAAACAAATAAACAAGACAACAAGGAAATAAATAAGCAAGCAACTTACGCTAGGCTATCACGACTATTACACATATTACATCCACTAGGCATCAAAGTTCGCCACCAGTGCAAATAAACGCGCCAACAAAAGAATATACAAAACTAAGAGCACTTCAGAAGGCATTAGGCCTGGCTAGGTCGGCCCCCCAAACAGCTGAAGAAGCTGAGTAGACCTCAGTTGTGTTAATGATCGATGCATCAACACTAGATTTAAGGCATGATGGTGCGCACGGCAGTCCTCTGACATCTTCATTGCATCTTTGACTTCAAGTCGGAGCTGAGCTGAAGCAAGCCTTTCCGCTTTAAGTTGAGACTGAAGAAGTTGAACTGATTGAGGCAATGATTGCACATAGGTTGTCTCACACTGCTTTGGTGAGTAGCTTCAACTCCTTTGTCTTCATCAAGACAGGACCTTGGGGTCATCTCGCTGTCCTCAAGATGGTTTGGCTCACTATCTTCCCTAAAGTTCTTCTGGCGTAAGAATCGACTACGAAAGAGAAACAAGGAGACACGTAACAGGTTTCACAATTATATAAGCAAATAAATGGATCTGTTCTGCATAAGGAACATGTTTATACAACTACAATTTGAAACTGGTAGTTGTTGCAAACATTCAATCAGATGTAAATAGCAAAGCAAACATTAGTGGAGGCAATGATGACTATCCAAATCTATACTAGAACAAAGTTTGAAGGCTTGAGAAGGATGAACTTACATTACATGTTAACACGGGCTGGACAAAGCCCTTCTCCATGTTGATGGAAGGATAATTAAATAAATTCCCCAAAGAAAACTCTTTATAAGCGTTGCCATTATTCTACATTTTGCAAAGAGTAAATATAGATCAAATATTATTGGAAGAAACAGAGGATAATCAAGCTCAGGTGCAGATTGATGATACATAATCAAATAGCAATTAATTAAGTAGAGCATTACAAGGTAAAAGGGAGAGAGGTATTGACAAGAGCAATGCAGAGCCCATTATTGTTTTGAGATCGTATGATCCTTTGAGCAAGGAGATTCATCTGAAATTAGTTTTCATACAAGAGAGAAGGTAAGGCACAAGCAGAAATTTAGGAGTTCAAATTCTGAATTGATATCATAGACAGTACCTGACGCTGGGCTCCCAGCAGTTCTAATAGGGGTTTGTCCACTGGAGTAGGGCAAAGTGTGGTACAGTTGGGCCTGTGTTTTCTGTGGCTGCTGATCTATCTAATTTAACAGGTACCACTACCTTTTCCAAATACCTAGTTTGTACTCCTTGAGGATCTACACTCACCCTCTTCCTTTTGGACATCTATCACGACAGAACAACATTTGACTGCAAAAACATAGTGTGACGACACATGGAATAGGTGCAGAAAATGGATAGTTATGGCATATACTCATATATGATGCTTAAACTAAGCAGATGGTTTAACAAAGTAGAAGAAATGCAAGAGGTCAGATGCAAAATATGTGCGACCAATACAACTTTGCAAAGTTAGAGCAAGCACCTTGATGGGTGAGGGATTCCTGGACTAGGGGGTGTCCGGACAGCCGGACTATAATTATCCGCCGGACTCCAAGACTACGAAGATACAAGATTGAAGACTCCGTCCCGTGTCCGGATGGGACTTTCCTTGGCGTGGAAGGCAAGCTTGGCAATATGGATATGTAGATCTCCTACCATTGTAACCGACTCTGTGTAACCCTAGCCTCCTCCGGTGTCTATATAAACCGGAGGGCTTTAGTCCGTAGGGCAACATACATTACAACAATCATACCATAGGCTAGCTTCTAGGGTTTAGCCTCCTTGATCTCGTGGTAGATCCATTCTTGTACTACCCATATCATCAATATTAATCAAGCAGGACGTAGGGTTTTACCTCCATCAAGAGGGCCCGAACCTGGGTAAAAACATCGTGTCCCTTGTCTCTTGTTACCATCCGCCTAGACGCACAGTTCGAGACCCCCTACCCGAGATCCGCCGGTTTTGACACCGACAATGGGTGAATAAGATAGGCCATCCTCCACCATGCCAAGTTTGTTAGCCAGTGGATCGTTCCGCAATATTCCTCTCGTGCGCCCATTCTCATATTCATTTTGATAATGTTCAATATCTGACATGCATGAAACATAAAAACAAGTGAGATTTTCTTTGTAATGCAGAAGTGATTCTAATCCAATACTGCCTCCCTGTAAACCCCTTTGTGCTATCTCTGCAATTCTTTTAAAAGATGCCAAGCATGCCGTAATTTGTTGTGTGCATTAATATAAGATGGCCTACTACTCAAAATATGAGAGCTCCAGAAGTGATGACACTTCGCAGATGATAGCTTCAACATATAGTAAAGAAGAACAAGTCGACCTGACCTGACAGATTCAAAATATACTAAGGGAGAACAACTCGACCTGACCAGTCAACCGCAAGAGAAGAGTATCATCTTAAAGAAGAGAAGAGGAGCAAGAAGATTGAAGATATTACAAGTGTTTCAATACAATGTCGGTTGGCCACCCATGATGAACCAGAGCGCACAGAGAAATACTAATCTTTCCGGTCTCTCCATATGTGGCTCGCATGCATTTTGAAACTAAAGTAGGAACATTTAGCTAACCAATTAAACATCTCCCAGTTTTACTAATATCAGCAATAATATCATATATGAATTTGTACAACTAAGCTTGTTTAGCTCGATGGGTGGAGCAGTGCTATTATGACACGAACCACATAGGCTGATTGTGGTCATCATAAAATGGGGAAAACATAAGCATGATCAGTACAGTGTTGACCGTGGCAGTGGGATGGCAGATCTGAAGCTGCAAACCGCACAAAGGGTAGTTAGCAACCGATGTTTGCTTTGAAATAACAACTAAGATTTGGTATGGACAAGAAAGTACGGTCAACAAGTGACAAAGAATTGCAATTATCCTATCTCTCTATATGTCACGACATGGATTTGGAAACTCAAGTGGGACCTTTAGCTAACCAATTAAATGTGTCGGTTAACTAATATCAGTATCATATCACAATCATATTTGAACAACTAAGCTTTTGAATTCTGAGTGTTGTGTTGTTTAGCTTGAAGGGTGGAGTAATGCTAGTACGACAGAAAGCACCTACAGAGATCATAGTAGAGTAGATAAAAGGGGAAAACCCTAAGCATCAAGAAAAAAAATCATGAAAGTGGAACTAGCTGGACCAGTGGGTGGCGCACATGCTTGTCGAAATGAATATAGGAACATTAGGTGACCAATTAAACGTTCTCTGTTTTAGTGATATGAGCATCATATCAGATTCGTATTTGAACAGGTAAGCTTTGGGTTGAGGTCTTGAGGAGCAGTGCTAGCATGACACGAAGCACCTACGATGATGGTAGTGAATATAAAGGGGGGAAACCATAAGCTTTACGAGTATAGTGCCCGTGCCATGGCGGATCTGAAGGTGCAAACCGGACAAAGCTATGCTTTCAACTAGCCGAAGACGATTTAGTGCGGACAAGAAAATCTGATAAACAAATTACGATCTATTTTCCGGGTGAGATCAATAACTTAAGCACATCTGGAAGAGTACCACCTCTCTTGCGACCCCGTGTAGGCCTATGTTGATACGTTGAGGGTGCTGCGGGCGCGATGGCTGTCGGCGGCAGGGAAGAAGACTTTAGACGGCAGACGACCGGGTCGGGGGATATATCCTGTTTCCGTGGACGAGGCGTACGTAGGAGCGGCAACAGCAAGGTGAACGACGGTGCCGATGAAGCGTGAGGAGGCGATGAAAGGATCTTGGTCCATCGCCGTGGATGAGAGACGTCCATCTCTTGCAGTGGATGACGGTTAGGGGTAGCGGCTGCGGCAAGGTGGAGGATGGGGTGGCGGACGGAGGAGGCTGGCCGCAGTGCGGAAGTTGTCGTGTTGCCGATGGTGTATGAATGGGGAAATGGAGGGGAGGAGGGGCGATCTCAAACTTTGGGACGCGCTTCTCTGAAATGGGGGAAAGTTACGAACTTATCCCCCGTTTAAAATTTCAGACATTGCGTCGGTTGGGGATAGGGTATGTCCGCATCTCCAAATATTTGCGGTAACTATTTGAGGCGAGGAGAGGGTGTTTTGCACGGTTGGCGCCCACGGTGTATGAACGGGGCTGACAGGTAGGGCGGTTGTGTCACGTCTGATGGAAGTTACACATCTGCCCCTATTTAAAATATTAGCCTACATCGATTTCAGATGAGGAGAGTTTGTTTTGCCGCCCACCGTGTATTAGTGGGGAAATGGAGGAAGAGACACATGTCTTTCGGACGAGCTTGAATCAAATGTGTTTTGCCGTCCACGTTTGGCGCCCACCGTGTCTGAATGGGCTCAGAGGCCGTCGTGTCACGTCTGATTGAAGTTACTAGTCTACCCCTATCGACAGCAATGTAAATCCGGTCGATAAGGATGTCAAGTGTCAAGGGTAGACAGTAATTTCCATCTTGCAAACACTTGCTTCGGGCAGCCCACAAATTATAGTGGGTGTTTAGCCGCTTCGTTCAAAACTTGGGAGAATTAGCATTCACGTTTGCCCTGGGACCTGGCAAACTAAATTCAAATCCAGTTTGTATTCGATTACGAATATCCACAGATAATTATATGTTTTGTTATTTATTTCTTCAAAACCACAACAAAGATTTATTCCACCTTTATATATTATTATGATTTAGAAATGCCGTGATCTGCGAATTCAATAGGTTGGATACACTCTGATTCAAACAGTTATTTCATCCAATACAATATGCTCACATGAAAAACAGTTCACCTTATGTCAATCATACAAGTACTGAGGATTACCTCGCCTAAAAAATTCGGATCATTACAACACATGGACAACATGGAATTCCGGACAACATAGGGGGTCTTGCAACATAATCCATTCAGAGGCATGACACAACATGCAAGTACAATAATCTAATGACAATTTCAACTGGTATCTAAAGAAGAACTGGGATTACCTTGGGCTTCATATAGCAGAAACAGCAGGACCTCCTCCATCTTCAAATGCAACATTCTTACTTCCTCCAATTCTTGGGTTGCTTGCAAAATGCGTGCCGCTAATTCCGTAATTTCCAGCCTCAAGATAAAGATTACCTCATTCAAGGCAGCCACACCATCTCTTTCTGCCTCTAGTAGAGCCTCAAGCACTATAATATCTGTGCTCAGACTGCTCTCCGGCGGTGTTGCCTCTGAACTGCTACCATCTGGTAACATGGATGGCGCACTGCTTGCACAAATAGATTCTGGGGTTGTACAATGTGTCCTAGTGTGAACGGCATCCTGAAAAGTTTCCGCTAGACATAGATAAGAGATAGTTATCGTATGATCCAGGCAGTAAGCTTACATGGTAAACGACGGACGAATTATTGCCGAGCATGGCAAACTATATTTAAATGGTTCGAAGCAGCATCGGTAGAAAAGAAATTAAAATGGTAAGATGAAAGTTGAAAGGGAGTGTACAACCGCTATATTTAAGTTGCCAAGGCATCTAAGCAGTTGAAATAATCTGAGAAAGCACTTAACAGTGTGGCCTCATATAAACTACGAAGATAGTCTTGTGATGAAGTTGAGAGGAAAAGTGAAGGACTCAAATGAAATAGGCATGCATTTCTTTACGATAGTACAAGCGAGCCTTCTTGACATATTGGCCAACTTCGGGTATAACGTAACAACAAACAAGCATTCGAATCAAGCAATACAGCAAAGCAGACAACTAAACTATTTGTAATTCGGTAGGATTACATATTGAGGGCACAAGCCAAGAAAGCAGCCCACTCGCATTACATTTAACATGTACTAAAACACACTGGCTTACCATATGTTGCTATGAAGCCTAGTTGCTGTTGCAATGTTCTTTGAAGATATCGTCAGCATCTCGTGGTTGCAAATCTAGTTGTTGTAGTTTATTTTGCACCATCTATTTAGGTAAAATTAATTTTAATCGCATGCACTGGTCCGAATTGATCATCAATGGTTCATCTAAACTAAAGAAAGAAGGGTGGGTGCATACACGGCAATATATCTGCTTCCCTCTATTTTTATGCTTGTTCGAGGTGCCAGCACCAAAAGAACAAATATTTTGCTTGATGGGGTTGGCAGCTTCATAATTAATAGAAGCATCAAATTAGTCATGCAACTTGGGAAGATCAAGAACACACAAACAAGTAATGATCAGAGGCTCGGAGCAGTGATGTAATAGCTAGGCTCCGAAAATGTAGGGTAAAACAAACAAAAAGCAGCAGAACCACATGCTAGTTTGCTGATGTGTAATTAAGCACAGAGAACATTAAGCAGTCTGATGGAACCAACAAGTGACATCAGAACAAAACTAAAGCATATTAACTATATGTGCACTGGTATGTAATTTAACACATGTAACATGTTCACTGCCAGAAGTATGGCCCTACAGGTGCAAGCAGAATAACGCGTCTCATGAAAAACTGAATGATGCCCTGAAGAAATTCAAAGGTGCGGTGCTTATGCTAGGAAAGTGAACGTAGGCACCGACCGTTGGATAATAGCACCTGATTCTCGACGGCGTATGGGTATCGTTGTCATACTTGATAGCTAAGGATCGTCGATGGTGCTTGTGTTGCGGTTGAGTTTGGGCTGGCTGTCGCCGTCGCTGAAGCTACAGCGATGCTACGGTTGCGGCGCCTGTCGATATACAAGAAAGCTCATCTGTGGTAAGTGAACAGTTGCATGATAAAGAGAAAAACCGAAGGAGTACAAATTGAATTAACCTGATGAGACTGTGGCGTCGGTAAAGCTGGGCCGGTGGAGTTGAATATGGCGTCCGTGGAGCGGGTCTGGTGCAGTGGACGAAGGCTTCGGCCGGCGCATTGTATAGTGCGTTTAGTGAAGCGGATCTATTGCGTCGGACGAGGGCTTGTATGAAGGGCCAGCGAAGGGGCGGACGAGGGAGTTCGTGAAGGGCCTACGCTGTGGTGGAGGGCGCCGGTTAAGCATATCCGATGTGGTGGACCATGATGGCGGTCAAGGAGATCTGGAGCGGTGGACAAGCCAGTCGCTGAAGCGGCTCCGGTGAAGTGGTGAGTTGACAGTTAGGGGTTCCAAGGTGCGGAAGGTAGATCCGGTGGGGTGTGAGGTCCACCGCTGCGGCGGAGGACTAGATTGGGCGGCTTGCCGTGGTTGGGGGGTCGGGGAGGGAAAGGAGAGGGGCTCTGGGGAAGAATGTTGGGGGCAAAGAGGGGAAAACAATGGAGTTACCAAAGCAGCCCTTTTCCGTTCATGTGGCAGGGGTAAAACAGGAATATCGCAGGGCTAAACTTTCGGGCGCGTGATATTTCGATGTGAGTGGGAAGTTTGAAAGCTTTTGGCGCCTAAAATTCTAAGTATTCTGCTCTCGTACGGCCGACTATGATGTCATGGCCGACAATTGGTTTGTTTTGCACGCAAAAAAAATGTGCAAGTTTTGAAAATCAATGTCTCCAACTCGAAACTTAGATTGTCCATTCAATTCAAATATGGATCATTGAGATACTACAAGCAAATACCATCATACGATCCAATTCAAATGAAATTCCAAATATGTTTATCCTAAATATGATGACAAAAGCAAAAATGTGTATGTGTATGAATAAAGTGGATGATTATAAAGTTTGAACATGCCCGTATGTGTGTATCTCTAGGTTTGATATATGAATTTGACATCACGAAATCCCGGCTTAAAAAATTTACCTCCGCTTAAATGAATTACAAAAGCTAATGATGGAGTCGAATTCCAAAATTCCAATCTTAGGTTTGTAATTCTCGTACATCAAGGTATATCACACATGTTCAAAAGTATCGTTATCTCATAGTACAAACTGTGAAACAAATGGATCAACCATGAGTGCACAATATCTCAGTTACGCTAAATTCCCTCAAATATAGACACCTCACTCTTTATCTGAAGTCAACCCCCCCACCACCACCACACACACACACACATAGAGAAGTTGTTCTCTCCCCCAAACACCAACACACGAGCACATTAACACCCCTCTCTCTTGTAAAGTCCGGACCCCAACATAGGTCTCTATCACTTTGTCTCTCGGGCATGGACACATCTCTTCCCTCACTCTCTAGGTCTCCCGCTATCTCTCTTACCCAAGCACACGCACTATGTAGAGTGTATATTTCCCATACACCCAAAACGCCGCCCCCAAACGTCTATCTCCCTAGTTATGTGGTTCTCGCGCACTCACCTCACACACCACCCCCACTGCAAACAAGCACACTTTGTCTCCTTGTGCACCACTCTCCTCTTTCTATCTCTCCCACATGCGGACCCGCCCTAGCTCCTTCCCTGCATACATATATGTCGTGACTCTTTGCATAGCTCCCTAATATATAATCGTTCTCGATTTTGCACATTGTTCTCTACACCATCTATTCTAGATCTCTCATGAAGTCCCTATCACACACACGATGACTCACTTCCCTTGCGTTTCCGTTCATAGGCCAATTTCGGACAACATCAACATTGTCTCCCTATCTATACGCCATTTATAGGCACAAACGACCCCTCTCGCCCCCTCTCTTCCTCTCTCTCTCTCTCTCTCTCTCTCTCTCTCTGTCGCTAGCTCTCTCTTTCTCTCGCTCCCACAGCCCTCTCCCACACACACACTCAATTTCTCTTCCATATAGTCTGCTCCCCCAGCCCGCACCCGTGATATCCCGCTACTACACATGTAACACCATTCCCCCTTCCCATATACTAGGTTTACATCATCAGTGGTCTCTCTACTCCACGTACACTCTCTCCCTCTCACACACAAACGCGTGCACAAACACACACAAGCACGCACAAACACCCATTTATCTAGATCCTCATCTCTCCCCATGTCCGCATGTGTATCTCACACACTCACTCTCCAATTATGTATATGTGTCTCCATGTTACACAACACAAAGCCCCATGTACATGTCTCTTTCTATCCTCCACACACATAAACACAAAGACTCTGTTATCATTGCCTCAGTCTCTAACATATCACACACGCACACTATCTCTCTCTCTCTCTCTCTCTCTCTCTCTCTCTCTCTCTCTCTCTTGCAAACTCGCTCATCAAGGGTTTCCCCGTGAATAACTTATCGTCTATTCATCAACAGTCGTGGCAGTACGGTGAACACGAGACGTGAAAAAGAATAAATCTACACGTGCTTAGACCACCTAGTATGACTACTAGGACTAGAGCAAGCCAAAAAGCGCGCCGCCGTCACCCCCTCCTTGTCGGCGACGGGAAAATCTTTGTTTTACACAGTCGAGAAGTCATTGTGCTAAGGGCCCACATGCCGAGGCGTTGAATATAATGTAGATGCTAGTTTACGGAAGAAAGTATCGATAATACGTTTGTATCTCCATACTTATATTTCTTCTCTTATAAAAAACCTAGGTGGTGATTATGGTACGTGTGCCATCTTGCAATATAGACCGTCCGATCTATATCCGACGGATGGAAATTAAACTAAAAGGTACCCGCACCCCTCTCCACATTTGCAGACAAGGCCTTCCCACGTTCATCCCTATCTCCAACAAACCTCATTGTTGAGCAATTAAGAAAGGAAGCCTCTGGAACAAACTGGCCTGGTGGCCGCTGCCGGCGTCGTCAATCCCCATGCCTCTGCTCAGTCCGAACACCAACCACCACCACACCCCACTCCTCTTCACCTTATCTCATATTTCTCGAGATATCATTAGTTTTTACACATGGGATTACTCCCGCAAGGGTCAATCACAACAAGTGTTTTATAAAAAAATGCATCTTGATGTTCCGTGCAATGCACGGATCTTGCTAGTACTCCTACACAAGACTAAGTTGGTGATGCTAGTGTGTTAGCCATCCATTGTTTCTGACCATTAGATCTACATCTAACGATTGTGAGGTAAGTTGTTGCCTTTTCTCACCAACATCCCACTTGTCTACCAGTTTGCAGAAAAAACCCATAATTAGTATCTTAAAACCAACCACATCCCTCCCTGACCTCACCAAAGCAGCCCAAGGAATATATTCTAATTGAAACATATGTATATCAAAATTAGAGTGTTTTGTACCAAGTTTGTGAATAAGTATTATTCTAATTATGATTAGTTACTTGAGACATGAACATTGCTAGTATTTCCAACCATGCATTTTTCCTAGTATTCCATAGTTTGAGTTTTCCATCAAGATATTAGTCACTCATGGTTGATATTTACTTTCAATCATGTACACATATGCACTATGTAACTAGCCTTGCTTATTGGCTTCCAAAGCTTAACTTTCACTCCTACTTACAATATGTAGAGTATCTAACAAAAAACTACCACTTTCAACCAGCCCTAGGAAGAATCTATTGTACAAAAATAGCAAAAACATACCCAAAATTTCTTAATCCACGCCAAAAACTACTACCTAGTACTCCTACCGATTAGGTTCGTTTAAACCCATTTATGACAGGGTTGGCCCACATATCCGTGCTGACGAGTGAGCTTAAACCAACACATTTTGTTTGACCATTGACACGAGGGACCCACATCTGACCTTCTATCATGTTATTCCCCCTCAAATCATTATTTTTCCTCAACATTACTTCAAACAGTACTGATGCGTGTTCGTCGGTGGCGCCGGTGATGGCGAGTTGCTCGCCGCTCCGCCCGAGACGGGCGGACACCGCTGGCCTCCCTTGCGGGTTGGCAGGCTGGCCCGAGCATGACTCACGAGCGAGCAAGCCGCCGCGCTGGCCTTCGCTCGAGCCAGATGGCAGGCTTGAGCGCGGCGCGTGAGAGCAAGCCGCCATGCTGCTGTGCCAATCTAGCTAGCAAACCTTGCAGACAAGCAGCTGGACGGAGCTATCTTGGCTAGCTAGCGGCCGCGAGTGCCGGACGGAGCTGGCATCGGGGCTGCAGCAACATGGACTCCGCACCGCCGACGGTTTTGACCTCGCCTTCTGACAGCGGCGGTAGCTGCGTCCCATGGCCGAGGATGACTAGGTGGACGGGCCAGAGGTAGGAGGTCACCCGAGGATTTTTGTTGGTAAGAGCATGTACAATGGTTGATAAGGTAGTCTTATCGTAAGTCTGCCACGTATGCAAGTGGTAGTAGTTTCTTGGCATTTTAGTGGTTTCTTGTAAGGAACAATGTACGTACTACTAGCGACAAAAGGCGATTCTAGGTTGCGTTGTACTCCAACGAGTACTACTACTGGTCGCGGGAGTGTACATCTCATTTTGTGGGTTCGATCCCGGCCGAACGCACGGCGGCCTTTTAAAAAAAATAGTACTACTACACTGCGCTGCGAGCCATATTTTACACGGGTAATTTGAGTTTTGAAGTCGAACGGACGTGCGGCCCCACAATCTGGGTGCACTGGACAGCCTAGCCACATGAACGGGTTTTCCTTCCCAGCATCCCGTGACTCGCATGCTCGCCCTAGCCGCACCTCGCTTGCAGCTTCCTCATCAGCTAGTAGCATATTTAAACTAGCGCCTCCCAATTAAGCCCGAGGAGCCGGAAAAGCCTGGCGGGGCATTGGGAAGTGTGCAATATGGCTCCGTACGTAAAGTGCTCTACTACTACTCTATAGCTTGTGGCGTTGCACGCGTGGACTTCACTCCATTATCGGCTTTACTATAAAAGAAATTCCTCTTAACGTGTTTTTTTAAATGGAGGCAAAAGCTTTGCTTCATCTCATTCATAAAGAAGGAACTACTAACAAAGTTCGACGAGATCCATTACACCTCCACAAATGGAAGCGAAAAGCTTAGTCTCATTGTATCAAATAACTCAAATGTTACGCTTGTGATAACGTCGTGATAAACAGGCTGCTAGTGTGTGCGTGAGAGGAGCGGCTGAGTAGGCCAGCTACTCCTACGTGAGAGGGCGGCTGAATATAGCACCGAGAGTACCCACTAGGCCACTACGAATGTGTACTTCCCTGCATTGATAGTACGGTGATGGTTCTAGAAACGATAGTACCCTCCACTTCCAGCTGTAGCTCCTTGGCCCCGAGATTCAAGAGTTCAAAACAGGTGCACTATACTAGACTAGACTAGAAGTGCAAGTACATCGCACTACTAGTTGAGAAAAGTAATCTTGGTCTTTGCTACTGATGTAATACGTACTCCTCCGTCACATAATGTAAGACGTTTTTTGACACTAGTTGGCGTGTACAAAAAATGGCAAAAACATACCCAAAATTTCTTAATCCACGCCAAAAACTACTACTAAAATTTCTTACTAGTGCTATTATTTACAGTATAATGCAATCCCATAACGTTCCATAATGCTAGTACTAGTAGTAAATAATAGCCTCACCCCTTATTTGAGAGCGATCTCAGTTGGAAGGATGAGGCCTGCGTTATCACGCTCTTATCTCCTCCTCGCCAGTTCCCCTCCCCTCGAAGAGAAGGCAGTTCGTCGCTGCTCCCATGGATTCGCCAGGCGGTTCTCCTCCTCGTCGGGGCTGGGAGACCTTGGACGACGATCCTCTCGGAGAAATCGCACGCTGCTCTGACGTCCTCACCGCTGCAAGACTCGGTGCTTCCTGCACCAACTTTTTCAAGACGTTGCTTAAACAGGCTTGGGAAAAGGCCATGCTTGTTGGTCTTCCATGCGTCCTCGAGGAGAAGGTTCTTCTATGGGACAATCCTTCGAACAGTCCACCGCTCCCTGGCCATGGTTGCACGTTGACTCCGCTAGAGTTGTCGACGTTGAGAGGTAGTCGGATTTTGTCCGATGAGCAGGCCAGTAATGGAGTTTGATCATGTAGTAGTACTTAGTTATTCCATTTCCATCCCGTAACTTCTCCGCTGCCCACCATCTTATATATAGGTCTGGGTCGGTGCCAACGAAGATTGGCTTGCATACCTCCGGCCTAATACGTTTGCACAACATCCACAGCAGTGCGGCCGTTCCGGTAGACCCCTTCTCCACCATTGGGATCGGCCTTCCAGACTTGCTAGGCTTGAATACGTATGATGATGCCTACATGAGATTGAAGAAGATAGAAATTGCGGACCCGCCGACAAAGTGACCGGCTACAATGATTACTATCTCATCGCGGTGTTTGACATAAGGATTGCCATCAATGCAAGACGCAGTAACGGCAGAGACTGGCGCATGTTGGCGACGGCAGATTTGTACCCCTACACGTTCGAAGATGTCGTGCGCCATCTAGGCCGCATCTTCGCGGTGACAAGCCAGGGGACTTGTTTCATCTGGTTGCCATCCTACGGTACGAGAGATTACAAACAGAATGCACAAACCATCATTTGCATCCCTAATGGTACTCCATTATTTTGCAGGGACCAGTCATCCCCTGATCAAAATAAGATCGCCGATCCTGGATGTGCATTTGCATCCGCGATTCGGTCTAACCTGGAAGCTTGTAGCTGACTTTGGCATATTGGGATCAACTATATTAGCAGTCGTTACCCATGGTACCACTGATGTGCAACATGGTCACACAATCTACCACGATCGGACCGTCACCACCTACCCAAGTATTCCATTTTTTAACCCTCTTGCCTTCTCTTTCATTGTTGTACTAGTAGTATACTTAGTAGTACTAGTAGGATTAATTTTTACCTTGGAGGACGTGTATAGCTAGCTAGGTCCTCGAAGACTTGAACCCACTAGCTGCCACCATTTTTGTTTTTCAATGTCTTACTATCTCATCAATGTAGCCAAGAGTGGCTATATATAATAAGCCGGTTATTTTACTTCCTCTATACTGGGGTAGTGCTATTTGCTGCACAGTATTACTGACCGCCATATTTGAGCACAACATTATTATGCATGGACCTTGACTATGTACGTCACCATGTGTCCAGATCTGGGATGCCGCGTGTACCAGATGAACGGCGCCGAGTTCGACCCCCGTGATGCTACGTGGGTGCCGAGGAACACTCTTGGAGAGTACTGGCTTTTCATCGGGGACAACTACCCCATTGTGAAGCGGATGCCACCTTCCGTGCACGACATGGAAGGCCTGCCGTTCATGAAGCATGGTTGTGTCTTCATTACACACCGCCCGATGAACGACATGCTGGGACACGCTACCCCTGATTTATGCCGCTTCAGCTTGGATGAGTCTCCATCGTGTGGAACCGGACTAGAAAGCCACGACAATGATTCCCGTTGCCCACCGCTATGGATCGTGCCATCCATGAAGAACACCTGGGACTGGAACCTGGAGGAGGACATGCATGTAGCCCATCTATAACGTGTAAGTGGAGTACGGTAATTGTGAACGGTAGCGCTGTGAATATATGTAGACTAGTCGTGCACAAAATTATCACATTAATTGGAGATGAACTTGTGTGGCATACTAGCATTTGTCCTTTAGAATTTATTACTAGTAAATGTGTTATGTGTACGTGCAACTTGTGTGGTTGTTGCACGGGTTCCAACACGCTCTTTGAGAAAAAAAGGTGGCACAGCTTTGGATATACGTGACGTGGCGGCATCATACAGTAGCATCGTTCTCTATAGTTGTAGTACACTCCTACTAGGACGACAACTCCTATAAAACCTTGCGCTTGGCTCTTTGCCTCTTCGGGAGGTTCAACAGTTCGTACTCGTGTGAACCTTGCACTTGGCTCTTCGCCTCTTCGGAAGGTCCAACAATGATGATACTATAGTACAACATGCTTCTGGCAATCTGACACCGATTGAACTGCTCCACGTCCACCACGAGGGCGAGGGCGAGGGTGAGGGAGAGGGCGCTGTAGTCAAAACCCTCTCCTCGTCCTGCGAACCACCGTGTGCGTGGGCGAGGGTGAGGCGTAGTAAGCAAGCTTCTCCTCGATCGGCGAGTTGACGGGACACATCAAAGGAGTACTAGTACTAGTAGTAGTCCATACTGCGTCCTTTCCGATTAATATGGCTTAATTTGAAACGAGAAAAATACACTAGCGGTCAATGTATGTAACAATACGCTCTTTACGGTCACTGTATGTACTTTTGCTGCGATTATACGATCACTAGATCATCGTAGAGCACTGTATTGCACCCTACTAACCAGCCACATAGTCGACGTGGCACTTTGTTGACTGGTTAAATTCTCACCTGGTTTCCGGGTCCCACACATCGGTTAGCGAGCAAAGAAATCAGTTAAACAAAACTTTACGCAGGCGCGACACGAGTCCAACCCTTGCGCGCGAACCGCCCTGGCTGTGTATGTGATTGCATGCACATGTCCTCCCTCGGTCTTCCAACAAAGAGAGTACATCGGCTATAAAACAAAGAGTGTGGTACATAATGTACATCTACACTTCCAATGCATTTAGCATTTAATCTAAATCGATACTGATTGACTAATGCACCAACTTGTGCTATAGGTATAGGCTACATGTCTATCCTTAATTACAGCATGCAACGACCTTCATTTAATCTTCATATCTCAATGGTCGCATGCACACATAAGTCTGCTACTTTTGGGCGTTAATTATGCCCTGGTCAATGTGTAAATCTCTAAATGTACAGTTTTTCACGGACGTAGGGAGTAGGTTGAGCACTTGAGCGTGAGCTGTGTGTGTTGCGTCGTGTGTTGTGTGCCGCATGGGTGCGTGAGTGTTGCGTGCGTCCATGTGTACGTGTGAGTGTTGCATGTTGCATGCATGCATGCATGCATGGGGCTAACTCCCTGCCATTGACATGTTCATATTTCAAGCTTCCTCTGTTCCCTCCATAAGGTGATAGTCCCTCTGTTCCCAAATAATACGGAGTAAAAGCCTCCCTCTGTTCCCAAATACGGAGTATTTGTCTTTCTACATATTTCAACAAGTGACTAGGTACGGAGCAAAATGAGTGAAGTGAGCGTAGAGGCATAGGGATACTGTAGAAAGGAAGTCCTTGCGATCCATTATTCCCCATCTCGGTCAGAGAGAACTATTCAAATAGTCTTCGCGGTGAAGTGACAATACTGCTGCGCAGCGAGATGGGACACGTAATTAATAAGCTGAACCAGCGTGTTGTTGTTACTAAATCAGCCTTACCCGATCTGCCATCATGTTTGCCGATGAGCACGCTTCATAAATACACCCTCGCACCTCTGTCCTCCATTAAGCGACATATGGGCCCTCTTGTGGTAGACCCACATGTCATCGGTGTAACTATTTACACCCCGAAGGACGGTATATCCTGGTAGTAGTACTAGTAGAATTGAGATTTAATGCACTTTCTTCCCCGTCTTCCACTCTTCTTCCTCCTCTCTTCTTCTTCCTCCTCTCTTCCCCATCGTCGGCCGCACACCATTTACCACCACTCACTGGTCGCCCGCCCGCGCCATCTTCCTTGGTAGCTCGCGCGTACCATATCCTCCCGCTCACTGCTCGGCCACACGAGAAGCTTCTTCGCTCGCCCGCCCGAATCCACTTCCCTGCTGGCTCGCAGGCACCGAAAACCCCAATGGTAGAACCGACTGACATGCAGAGCCGCGATTCGAATTCCCTCCCCGATGTTCTCTTGGAATAGATCTGTAGTCGTATGGACCTACTCAACACCGTCCGTCTGGCCGCATGCTCGGTTTCTTTGTACCGTCTACTCATTTGCAACCGGCCGGCTCTTTTCAAGACACCCTGCTTGCTGATGCCCGATCCTCGCAGGTGGCCCAGAGACCGACTTGACGATCCTACGGAGGTTGCCGTGGTGCCCCTCGACATGCTACCACTACCCGTCCACCTGTCCTTCATGCGCGGCCACTACTGGGCGGGCATGAAGGCCAACTGGATCGTCCTCATCCACCACATCGGTAGTCCATGGCGTCTCATGGATATCTACACCCAGCGAGAGATCAACCTGCCATCGTTGGATACCGCCGACATCGAGCCTCGCGGCCCGCCGGACACTCCTGCCTACTATGCACGAGACGCATCAAGCTTTTGGCTCGACATCTGTTTGCAGAAAGTTGTAATCTGCGAAGTGCCCACACCATCAGAAGACTACATGGATTACAAGCTCATTGCCTTGTTCAACATGGGATTAGTCTATCTGGAATCCGGTCACCATACATGGTTATGGCTCATCATCAATCCTGTTGAGGCAACATTTCTGTCTGATGCTATAGTGTACAATGGCAACATTTACGCGGTCGACGCACAGATTGGCTTCCTATACTGGTGGAATCTATTTCATGTGATTGTTCTATATCATCTCATC
This sequence comes from Aegilops speltoides, assembly GCA_021437245.1. Taxonomy (NCBI): domain Eukaryota; kingdom Viridiplantae; phylum Streptophyta; class Magnoliopsida; order Poales; family Poaceae; genus Aegilops; species Aegilops speltoides. The sequence goes on along the minus strand of CM038142.1, from coordinate 188,059,469 downwards.
TTTACCTTATGAATACGACTGCCTGTTCATTTGTTACAAATTTAGAATGCATAGCATGTATATAACCACATCATTGTTAGAGTTGATATGAGAACAATTGGCATCTAATGATTTTTAGAATACATATTATGAGCATGACATCATGATTGCTATATGTTACTCTCGTTTACAAGATTTTTATAACAACGCATGTTATTGCTTAGAGTTGATATGAGAATAGTAGTAGTAAGTGCTATGGTAGAATATGAGTAAGTATTTGTCATAGCTGTTTTCCTCTCATTGTCACATGATGTTTGAACCATGACATGCTGCTAGAATATGAAAGCCATTGGCTTAATTTTTTAACTTGGGGTATGATTATGACCACGGCATTGCAATTCTTTGTCTATGATATGTGTCCTTTGTTATAATAATGTTAATTCACACATACTCGAACATGATTGTTTATTTTTGTCCTTTTGGTCTCCAATTTGAATTGTTGCGTGAGCGCCGTAAATCGCTGGCCTTCATGATTCGGGACACGGAATCATACCAGCCGATGGGTGGTGGTTTATCGCTCGTTCGGTGACGGCGGTCATTTGATGCTCATTCGCACGTCTGAAATTGACCAAACCATTACATCAAAACACATGCATTACAATGCGTGGGCGTTCGTGACATTGATGGCTATGGCTGCTTCGTGTTCGAGAAAGATCCCAGCTCTGTTGGTCGGTGTATTCAAGCTGAGGCGGGTTTCTGACCTCGGCAACCACTCCTTGTTCCTCGGGCTCAATTATCCGATCATCCAACCAATCATCGATCATATCACGGCGATGATTCTTGTGCTATACAACTTCCATTCGTGAGGGGCTGTGTTTACACATCATACCATGGGTTTCTTGAATCACCACATCCGAGATTAAATCGACACAACTTGTTGCGGGTAATCTTGATGTGTGAAAGGCATCAAGCTTCCATGCGATGGATGGCTTTTGCAAACCCGACATGCGGCGATGTGGTTCATGCCAACAGCAAATATGCACAACTTGATTTGTGCTGGTATCTAGACTGAGCCATGTATTCTGCTGCTATAGCACGACCCTCTTTTGTTGGATATTATTTATTGTTGTTAGTTTGAAGCACTCCTCTGGTTTGAAGGATAGATACCTTCCTGGGATCAAGTGCATCCTAAACACTTGCGTACGATGTACTGATAATGATGATGGAGATGATCTGCAGAAGCCGTATATATATCAGTTAGGCTTCAAGTGCGTACTTCTTAGTTAAACCTATGTATAAATTGTGACACTAAATACGACTAGTAAGTAGTACAGTAGCAGTACTAGTATACGTCGGCCAAATTATTCATCATGTCCACACATTGAATTGACGTGACAACACGCTGCGCGTGAGATGACACAAGAATCCCGGCGGGGTGTTCGGGTATTCGGACTTCAGATTTGGAGTGCCACTTATCGTCGAAATCTTTCATCATTCACTTAAAAGCAGTCGATTGATCATACATTGAGTACCATATAACTAGAATTACCGATGCAAGTCGAAGAAGGATTGGCGGTCTTTGCCGGTGGCGTCAAGATTTGATCCCACGGACGAGAGCTGATCGAGCACCTTGAGGCCAAAGTGAGTCTTGACAATGCGAGATTTCAGTCTCTCATCGATTTGTTCATACCAACCATCGACAGCGAGCACAACATATGCTACACCCAACACGAGAAACTTCGGGTAAGACACCGATCGGCCGTCTACTTGCACAAACATATTCCTTTGTTTATAGCTCTATTTTTCTTTTTAAGCTTGAGACTGGTGAAGCAATTACAATTTGAGAGTTAATAAAAAGTGAAACAAGTGGCGCAACATGCCAAAGTTGTTATGAAAATGCCAACTCGTACACTAAAACCTGTATTCCACAATCTGCGGGTATCACCTTGAGTGGCCTAAGGAAGCAATTCTTCGGCGCAACTCGAGGCGTTCAAAAGGGCACGTGGACGCGTCGCACGATATAGTCGAGTGCGGCATGCGCGATGTGGCACAAGACCGGCAATACCGGCGGTGATGGTCAACGGTCGTGAGACGAGGCGACAAGAAGGTTACGGTGCTGCACACCAACAAGAACATTGACCAGCAGAGGACCAAGCGGGTGATGCACGGTACCACCTCGGGACACGGAGCAAGAGGAGGAGGGAGGCTGGTCCTCTGCAAGATTTTCTACAGACGAACACTAGGGCCGGGAGTAAAAAGATTATAAGTTAGTTAGGTATTGGTAGTTGTACTACCTAGTCATCCGCAAGTTGGTATTGTTGTTAACGATCTTTTGGTATGAACTTGCATTTGCTTCCAACCATCATGCCGAGGGTCGGCGTGGATATAAAGATGAATAATTTGTTTCGAAACGAATTTTCAGGCACCTGATTTTTATTTGATGGGTAGCATAAGCATGTGCCGTTCGAATTCCCAGTTCTCCAATTTTTGAAAACAAGTGCATGCACTTATTATCACGATAAAAAACAATATCCGTGCTGCATCCCAGTTATCAGTCTGTACTTGCATAATTCTCTCGTTTATTGAGCACGTATATTGTTTTTTCAGGTCGAGCAAGTTTCAACTGGGCTGCAGACTGCCCAGGGTTGGTTTTGTTTTTAACAGGCCCAGCCCATGACGACAACGGGGCACAAAGATCAGCGGTATGTCTTGGCCTCTGGCCCTGGCGTTAGTTATATTTTGTCTTACAACATCCGCAGGCAGTTTTTTTACCGAACCAAACACACAGCCCAGTTCTATTTTCCTCTTGAAACGCATGTCCTACATCCGTTTTCTAATCTCTACCTATAGTTTTACTAGTTCATATTCACGTATCATTATATTGAAAACACATGAAATTCCCTGTTCATATTTACATCCTTATTTTTGTTGTTTTTTCCCACCCAGCGCTGATTTTTTTACCACTGGTTTTACCTTAAACCAACACAATTGTCCCACGTCTAATTTGCTCACAAAAACAAAATGATTTTTTTGGCAAATCAATAAGTTCTTAAAAAAATGTTTATCATTTCGGGATTACAATAGTTCGGACTCCACCGAAATATGCAAAATAAGGTTGAACTTTTTGACCGTGGTTCTGGGCAGAAAATGGGCTGTAATAAATTACTTAAGAATTAGCAAATGTGCTGCAAATTATAAAAAATAGCAAATGGGCTTTATGTTGTCTGCCACAGATTTGGAGGCTGACTTGTGGGCCTACCAAGTTCATGCGTACACAAGTTTTCGCAAAAAAGAAACTTAGTCAACAATCGACTCTACCAGCGTGAGACCGTTAGATGTCAATCTAACGGCAATCGTCTTCTTGATCTCGATCTTCACCTTGACCGCCCAAACCAGCGCCGTCGGAACCGCTTTGCTCCGCCTCCGTGGCGGCGGTCTTTGCGGGCAGGCCTCACGGCCCCATCATACTCGCATCCCTAGCCTGTCTATTCCTCTACTCACCCACACCTCCTGTTATTTTTCGACAACGGCAGCCGAACCAGTCAACCCTCATACTCTCCACCGCGTGGGCAGCCACTGACGTGTCTTCCCCGGCTCTGTGTCGTTCCCTTTGTAGGCCTCGCCGTCGTCCACCGCCCTGGTGCTCTCGGCGTGGCATGGTCAACGATGTCCATCCAACGACCGTAGCGCTTCTTCAACCTCTGGTCTTCTTGCCCCAGCCGCCCAAAGCAGCGCCGGTCGTGCCGCATGCTCCTGCCTCCCGTGGCCGGATGTGCTGCCGCGGAGGCCTCACCGTCCCCATACTACTCCCACCGCGGGCCAAGCCATCCCTCCACTCACCCACACCCCCTGTTATTCTGCGGCGACGGTAGCCTCACACCGCAGCCGAACCAGTGAACCGTCGTGCTCCTCTCCGCGTGGGCATCCACTGCCGCGTCTTCCCCGGCTCCGCGTCGTCCCCTTCCTAGGCCTCGCCGTCGTCCACCGCCGTGGTGCTCTCTGCGCGGCGTGGCCAATGTGGGTAATGACCGACTTCCATCGGAAGAATCTCAGACGTGGAGAGGCGACGGTGGGTCCACGGCAGCCGCAAGGAAGTGCCTCCTTATTACGCGTAAAATAATTATTCCTCCACCTGACAGCAGGGACCCACCGGACGGGCCACCAGTATTTCGCGGAAAAAACGTTTCCCCTGACTGCTGGGACCCACCGGACGGACCACCGTATCTCGCGAAAAAATGTTCGCCCCTGACTGCTGGGACCCACCGAACGGACCACCGTATTTCGTGAAAAAAACGTTCCCCCCGCTGTCAGCTCGGACCCACCGGAAGTGCCTCCTTATTACGCACAGAAAAATGAATACTCCCCCTGCTAGCTGGGACCCACCAGGTGGGAGGATGACTTGTGGGCATACTAAGTTGACGGGGACGGAGAGCTTTGTCAACTTAGTCAATATGAACGATTCTAGCTCCAGTGACCGTACGATGTCCATCCAACGGCCGTCGTGCTTCTTCAATCTCTGCTCTTCTGCTCGGCCGCTCAAACAAGCGCCGTGGACTGCCTGCTCCCTCCTCCCATGGGCGGTGTCTTGCTTGGGCAGCCCTCACCGCCCACCGTACTCCCATCTGGCCTAGACATCCCTCTACTCACCCACACTGCTGTTATTCTCCGTGACGGCAGGCGAACGATAAACCCTCGTCTGATCGTACTCCCCTCCGTGTGGGAAACAAGCTGCGAGTCTTCCTCGCCTCCGTGTCGTTCCTTCCTAGGCCTCGCCGGCGTCCACCGCCTGGTGCTCTCGGCGCGGCCTGGTCGGCTATGGTCAACAACTGACATGCATCTGAAGTGGACTGTATGTGGAGAGGCTGACAGCTGGGTCCACGGCCGCACGCAAGGAAATGCCTCCTTATTACGCGCAAAATAATGATTCCTGCACCTGACATCGGGGACCCACCGAAAGGGCCTTTGTATTTCACGAAAAAATGTTACCGCCGCTGACAGCTCGGACCCACCAGCTATATCTTCGCAGGCAAGGAAGTGCCTCCTTACTACGCACAAAAAAATGAATACTCCCCCTGTTAGCTGGGACCCAATATAGTGGCAGGCTGACTTGTGGGCCTACTAAATTGACGGGGACGGAGGGCTTCCTCAACTTAGTCAATATGCATGATTCTAGCTCCAGTGACCGTACGATGTCCATCCAACGGCCGTAGTGCTTCTTCAACCTCTAGTATTCTTGCTCCAGCCACCCAAACCAGCGCCGGTCGTGCCTCGTGCTCCTGCCTCCCATGGCGGTCTGCGATGTGGCGGAGGCGTCACCGCCCCATACTACTCCCACCGTTGGCCAGGCCATCCCTCTACTCACCCACACACCCTGTTATTCTGCGGCGACGACAGCGTCACACCGCAGCGAACCAGTGAACCCTCGTACTCTCTCTGGCGTGGGCATCCTTGTCGCGTCTTCCCGGCTCCGCGTCGTCCCCTTCCTAGGCCTCGCCGTTGTCCACCGCCTGGTGCTCTCGGCGTGGCGTGGTCGGCGTGGTCGAGCGGCTTCCATCGGACATGGGTATGCGTGGAGAGGCTGCCGGTGGGTCCACGGCCCACGGAAGGAAGTGCCTCCTTATTACGTGCAAAATAATTATTCCTCCACCTGACTTCGGGGACACACCGGATGGGCCACCGTATTTCGCGAAAAAAATGTTTCCCCCTGACTGCTAGGGCCCACCAGCTACATCTTCGCACGCAAGGAAGTGTGTCCGGAAAAAAAAAAGATTCCCCCCTGACTGCTGGGACCCACCAGCTACATCTTTGCACGCAAGGAAGTGCGTCCGGGCAAAAGAAAACGATTCGCCCCTCTTACTGCTGGGACCCACCAGCTACATTTTCGCACGCAAGGAAGTGCCTGACAGTCGGGACCCACCTGGTCAAAGCGTACGTAGCGTTGTCATTCTGGTCACGAATGTGTACATACATACTGGTTGTTGTAGAGGCGCGCACGTGTCGTAGTAGAGGCGCGCACGTAGCATGTACCGCGTGCACGCGATGGCGAGGTGCAAGAAAGAAAATACAGCCACGTACGTACATACGGGCAGGGTCTCGAACGCCTACTCGCGCATATGTACATGGCTGGGTCGGAACGGAGAAACAACGCCGTCGTTGTGTTCATGGGGAGGCAACGAATGCGTCGTGTTCATGGGGAGGCAGCGAAATGCATCGTGTTCGCCGGGAAGCGGCAGGCGTGTGGAGCCAACCGGTGGGTCGGAACGGAATGCATGGGCGTGTTCATTGGGAGGGCTTGGGCGAAGCAGCGATGGAAACAAGGCTGGCGTACCGCTGCGGAGAAGCGGACCTCCTCGTTGAACAGGTCCTATTGATCGGGAGGGTGTGGCGTACCACAAAAGCGGAGGAAAGGACCTCCTACGGTCAAAGCAGGGGTCTGTTGATCGGGAGGGTGTGGCGTACCGCAAAAGCAGACGAAACGGACCTCCTCTTTGTCAAGCAGGGGTCTGTTCGCCGGGAGGGTGTGGCGTACCGCCAAAGCAGGCAAGCAGACTTGTGTTGGAGCGCTACGGTCGAAACGGGGGTCTTGTTCATCGGGAGGGGTGTCGCGTACGGCTAAACGGGACTCCACGGGATACTGTTCATCTCCACCATTGACCTCCTCCAGCCTCCACGGGCTACCGTCGACCACCTCCAGCCTCCACGGGCTCCTGTTCATCTAGCCTCCACCGCGCGCTACTCCACCGGCTACTGTTCAACCACCCCTCCACGGGCACCCCTCCACCGTCTACTGTTCATCCAGCCCTCCACACCACAACGTCCTGTTCAACCACCCCTCCACGGCCACCCCACCACCGTCTACTGTTCATCCAGCCATCCACACCACGGGTTCCTGTTCAACCAGAGGCAACGCCACCGCTCACTGTTCATCCACCCCCGCAATGCTCATAGTTCATCAATCGATCGGCTTGATTAGCGGCGATGAGCGAAGAATCGCTCCATCGAGTTGATTAACGACCATCGATCGATCGCTCGAGTTTAATAGCGCGCTGCTGCGGTCTGTCCTTCGGGTTGATTAGAGCCCAACGCCTCGCTCGGGTTCAGTTAGAGCCAACGCCTCACACACACGCATGTACGTCTACGAGAGAAACGCGCATCGCTCGGCCCCCGACCTCCCACCGTAACCGGCAACTCCCCGAAATTTTCCTTCCCCTCGCTTCTACCACGGTTTTTTCTGTCATGGATGGCCCAAAGAATGTCATGCAGCTACGTCTCCGGACCGCCGAGGACAAAAAGCCCATTTTCTATCATGATATTTTGTCATAGAAGTAGGAGCCCACCACATCTATGATGATACCGGGTTTTGTCACAATTATCGTCATAGAAGTGTCATATGTATGACAATTTTTTTTTCGTTCGGCCCAAAATGTCACGGATGTGTCTTTTTTTGTAGTGCACACACTTCCACACCAAATCTTAGATCCCAAGGGATTTGAGAGCATTTGAGAGAAGTTGTCCATCCAAGTGATACATCCACTCCTTCCCCTTCTTTGCACCAAAGGAATTCGTGATTTGAGAAAGTCCTAAGCTTTTCCCCATCGTTCTTGTTACTCTTGGAGGTTGGAGACTCCTATTTGGTAGGAGTCATTCGGAGAGGAATCGTTCATTGTGATTACCCCCGGAAAGTTTGTGAGGGTTTGGAGATCACCCCAAGGTCTACCACTAGTGGTCGAGAAACGCCTTCGTGGTGTTGTCTCAAAGGGAGAATAGGTGAGCCTTCGTGGAATTGGTGTGACTTTGTGGTAACATCCACCTCTCTAACGGTGACGTAGCTTCCCTCCAAGTAAGTGAACATCGACATACATCCTCTTCTCTCGGAGTTGCGGTTATCCCTAACGCTAACTTCCTACTTGTGGTTACTTGTCTCTTAGTCTTTACTTATATCATATTGTGTTTGCTTACTCACCTCCTAGTGTTACTCGTTTACCTTGCTTAGATCATACCATCACACTTGCAATTGTTAGGCTCAATTTCATATTCCGCATTATTTCCTAAAATAGCTAAGTAACAATTAAAATTTGTAACTGTAACTATTCACCCCCCTCTAGGTCCATCTTGATCACTTAACACGTGCATTGCAACGGATCATAATTAGAATAATACTTATTCACAAACTTGATAGAAAACACTCTAATTTTGATATACATATATCACTAGAGATATATTATGTTTCAATCAAAATATATTCCTTGGGCTGTTTTGGTGAGGAGAGGGAGGGATGTGGTTGGTTTTAAGATACTAATTATGGGTTTTTCTGTAAATTGGTAGAGAAGTGGGATGTTGGTGAGAAAAGGCAACAACTTACCTCACATTCGTTAGATGTAGATCTAATGGTCAGAAATCACGGATGGCAGACACACCATCATCACCAACTAAGTCTTCTGTAGGAGTACTAGCAAGATGTCCGTGCATTGCACGGAACATCAAGATGCATTTTTTTATAAAACACCTATTTTGATTGACCCATGCGGGGGTAATCCCATGTGTAAAAACTAATGATATCTCGAGAAAGAGGACATAAGGTGAAGAGGAGTGGGGCGTGGTGGTGATTGGTGGTCGGACTATGCGGAGGCATGGGGATGGATGAGGCCGGCAGCGACCACCATGCCAGTTTGTTCCAGAGGCTTCCTTTTATAATTGCTCAACAATGAGGTTGTTGGAGATAGGGATGAACGAGGGAAGGCCTTGTCTGCAAATGTGGAGAGAGGTGTGGGTATCTTTTAGTTTAATTTCTATGCGTCAGATATGGATCGGAAGGTGTATATTGCAAGATGGCACGCATACCATCATCACCAACTCGGTTTTTTTATAAGAGAAGAAATATAAGTATGGAGATACAAAAGTACTATCGATACATTTTCCTGTAAACTTGGATCTCCATTCTATTCAACGGCTCAGCATGTGGGGCCTTAGCACAATGACTTCTCGACTGTGTAAAACAAAGGTTTTCCCGTCGCTGATAAGGAGGGGGTGACGGCGGCGCGCTTTCGGCTTCCTCTAGTCCTAGTAGTCATACTAGGTGGTCTACGCACGTGTAGATTTATTCTTTTTCACGTCTCGTGTTCACCGTACTGCCACGGCTATTGATGAATAGACGGTAAGTTATTCACGAGAAAACCTTTGTTGAGCGTGCGAGAGAGAGAGAGAGAGATAGAGAGAGAGAGGGAGAGAGCGAGAGAGAGTGCACGTGTGATATGTTTATAGACTCCGGCAATGGTAAGAGATTCTTTGTGTCTCTGTCTATGGTGGATAGAGAGAGACATGTACATGGGTCTTTGTGTTGTGTAACATGGAGACACATAGACATAATCAGAGAGTGAGTGTGTGAGATACACATGCCGACATGGGGAGAGACATGTGAGTTAGAGATGGAGAATTTTGGTGTGCATCTGAGCTAGAGAGAGGGGGGGCCGGATATGTACATACCTAGAGCTGAAGAGAATATGCAAGGGTGTGTGTCTTAAAAGAAGGATCCATATATATGGGTGTTTGTGCGTGTCTATGTATGCTTGTGAGCACGTTTGTGTGTGAGAGGGAGTGTGTGTATGTGGAGTCGAGAGACCACTAATGATGTAAACCCAGTATAGGGAAGGGGGAATGGTGTGAAATGTGTGTCAAAGATAGACAAAGGCATGTGTAGTAGCGGGATAGCATGGGTGCAGGCGGGGAGCAGACTATTTGGAAGAGACATGTGTGTGGGAGAGGGGTTTGAGAGCGAGAGAGAGAGCTAGCGGCGGAGAGAGAGAGAGAGAGAGAGAGAGAGAGAGAGAGAGAGAGAGAGAGAGAGAGAGAGAGAGAGAGAGAGCACGTGTGATATGTTTATAGACTCCGGCTATGGTAAGAGATTCTTTGTGTCTCTGTCTATGGTGGATAGAGAGAGACATGTACATGGGGCTTTGTGTTGTGTAACATGGAGACACATAGACATAATCAGAGAGTGAGTGTGTGAGATACACATGCAGACATGGGGAGAGACGTGTGAGTTAGAGATGGAGAATTTTGGTGTGCATCTGAGCTAGAGAGAGGGGGGCCGGATATATACATACCTAGAGCTGAAGAGAATATGCAAGGGTGTGTGTCTTAAAAGAAGGATCCATATATATGGGTGTTTGTGCGTGTCTGTGTATGCTTGTGAGCACGTTTGTGTGTGAGAGGGAGTGTGTGTATGTGGAGTCGAGAGACCACTAATGATGTAAACCCAGTATAGGGAAGGGGGAATGTTGTGACATGTGTGTCAAAGATAGACAAAGGCATGTGTAGTAGCGGGATAGCATGGGTGCAGGCGGGGAGCAGACTATTTGGAAGAGACATGTGTGTGGGAGAGGGGTTTGAGAGCAAGAGAGAGAGAGCTAGCGGCGGAGAGAGAGAGAGAGAGAAAGAGAGAGAGAGAGAGAGAGAGAGAGCACGTGTGATATGTTTATAGACTCCGGCTATGGTAAGAGATTCTTTGTGTCTCTGTCAATGGTGGATAGAGAGAGACATGTACATGGGGCTTTGTGTTGTGTAACATGGAGACACATAGACATAATCAGAGAGTGAGTGTGTGAGATACACATGCAGACATGGGGAGAGACGTGTGAGTTAGAGATGGAGAATTTTGGTGTGCATCTGAGCTAGAGAGAGGGGGGGCGGATATATACATACCTAGAGCTGAAGAGAATATGCAAGGGTGCGTGTCTTAAAAGAAGGATCCATATATATGGGTGTTTGTGCGTGTCTGTGTATGCTTGTGAGCACGTTTCTGTGTGAGAGGGAGTGTGTGTATGTGGAGTCGAGAGACCACTAATGATGTAAACCCAGTATAGGGAAGGGGGAATGGTGTGACATGTGTGTCAAAGATAGACAAAGGCATGAGTAGTTTCGGGATAGCATGGGTGCAGGCGGGGAGCAGACTATTTGGAAGAGACATGTGTGTGGGAGAGGGGTTTGAGAGCGAGAGAGCTAGCGGAGAGAGAGAGAGAGAGAGAGAGAGAGAGAGAGAGAGAGAGAGAGAGAGAGAGAGTGCACGTGTGATATGTTTATAGACTCCTGCAATGGTAAGAGATTCTTTGTGTCTCTGTCTATGGTGGATAGAGAGAGACATGTACCTGGGGCTTTGTGTTGTGTAACATGGAGACACATAGACATAATCAAAGAGTGAGTGTGTGAGATACACATGCAGACATGGGGAGAGACGTGTGAGTTAGAGATGGAGAATTTTGGTGTGCATCTAAGCTAGAGAGAGGGGGCCGGATATATACATACCCAGAGCTGAAGAGAATATGCAAGGGTGTGTGTCTTAAAAGAAGGATCCATATATGTGGGTGTTTGTGCGTGTCTGTGTATGCTTGTGAGCACGTTTGTGTGTGAGAGGGAGTGTGTGTATGTGGAGTCGAGAGACCACTAATGATGTAAACCCAGTATAGGGAAGGGGGAATGGTGTGACATGTGTGTCAAAGATAGACAAAGGCATGTGTAGTAGCGGGATAGCATGGGTGCGGGCGGGGAGCAGACTATTTGGAAGAGACATGTGTGTGGGAGAGGGGTTTGAGAGCGAGAGAGAGAGAGAGCTAGCGGAGAGAGAGAGAGAGAGAGAGAGAGAGAGAGAGAGAGAGAGGGATCGTTTGTGTGCATAAGTGGCGTATAGATAGGGAGACAATGTTAATGTTGTTCGAAAGTGGCCTATGTACAGAGACGCAAGGGAAGCAAGTCATCGTGTGTGTGTGTGTGTGTGATAGGAACTTCATGAGAGATCTAGAATAGATGGTGTAGAGAACAACGCGCGAGATTGAGAATGTTGATACATTAGGGAGCTATGGAAAGAGTCACGACATATAAGTATATAGGGAAGGAGCTGGGCGGGTCAGCATGTGGGAGAGATAGAAAGAGGAGAGTGGTGCACATGGAGACAAAGTGTGCTTGTTTGCAGTGGGGTGGTGTGTGAGGTGAGTGTGCGAGAACCAGATAACTAGGGACATAGACGTTTGGGGCGACGTTTTGTGTGTATGGAAAAGATACACTCTACATAGTGTGTGTGTTTGGGAAAGAGAGATGTCGGGAGACCTGGAGAGTGGGGGAAGAGAGGTGTGCATGCCCGAGAGACAAATTTATAGAGACCTATATTGGGGTTCGGACTTTAGAAGAGAGGGGGTGTTAATGTGCTCATGTGTTTGTGTATGGGGGAGAGAATGACTTGGTGTGGGGGGGGCTGGTGTGGCTTCAGATAAAGAGTGAGGTGTCTATATTTGAGATACTTTAGCGTAATTGAGATATATATGGTCAATAGTGTGTGCACTCATGGTTGATCAATTTGTTTCAAAGTTTGGACTATGAGATAATCATACTTTTGAACATGCGTGATATACCTTGGAGTGCCAGAATTACAAACCTAAGATCAGAATGGAGGCACATTTTTTAAACCGGGATTTTGTGATTTCAAATTCATATATCAAACCTAGAGATATACACATACATGCATGTTCAAACTTTATAATCATCCACTTTATTCATACACATACACATTTTTTTGCTTTTGTCATCATATTTAGGATAAACACATTTAGAATTTTATTTGAATTGGACCATATGATGGTATTTGCTTGTACTAGCTCAATTATCCATATTTGAATTGAATGGATAATCTAAGTTTCGAGTTGGAGACGTTGATTTTCAAAACATGCACTTTTTTGCGTGCAAAACAAACAAATTCTCGGCCATGATATCATAGTCGGCCGTACAAGAGCAGAACACATAATTTCAGGCGCCAAAAGCTTTCAAACTTCCCGCTCACATCGAAATACCTCGCACCCGAAAGTTTAGCCCTGTGATATTCCTGTTTTACCCCTGCCACATGAATGGAAAAAGGATGCTTTGGTAACACCATTGATTTCCCCTCTTTGCCCCCAACATTCTTCCCAAGAGCCCCTCCCCTTCCCCTCCCCGACCCCCCAACCGCGGCAAGCTGCCGAATCTAGCCATCCGCCGCAGCGGTGGACCTCACATGCCGCTGGATCTACCTTCCGCACCTTGGAACCCCCAACTGCCAACTCACCAATTCACCGGAGCTGCTTCAGCGACTGGCTTGTCCACCTCCCCAGATCTCCTTGACCGCCATCATGGTCCACCGCACCGGATCTGCTTAACCGGCGCCCTCATCCACCACAGTGTAGGCCCTTCATTGACACCCTCGTTCGCCCCATCGCCGACCCTTCATACAAGCCCTCGTCCGCCACAACAGATCCGCCTCACCGAAAGCACTGTACACCTCGCCCACCAACGCCTTTGTCCATTGCACCAAACCCACTCCACGGACGCCATATTCAATTCCACCATCCCTCCTTTACTAACACCGCAGCCTCATCAGGTTATTTTGATTTGTACTCCTTCGGTTTTTCTCTTCTTTGTCGTGGAACTATTCACTTACTAAACATGAGCTTTCTTGTATGTCGACAGGCGCCGCAACCGAAGCACCGAAGCCGCTACCGCAACGGCGTCAGCCGACCCAAACTCAACACCAACACAAGCACCATCGACGATCCTTAGCTATCTATTATGACAAAGATACCCATACGCCACTGAGAATCAGGTAGTATTATCCAACGGCCGGCGCCTACGTTCACTTTCTTAGCATAAGCACCGCACCTTTGAATTTCTTCAGGGCATCATTCATTTTTTCATGAGACGCGTTATTCTGCTTACACCTGTAGGGCCATACTTCTGGCAGTGAACATGTCGCATGTGCTAAATAACAAACCAGTGCACATATAGTTACAATCCTTTAGTTTTGTCCTAAGTATTACTGTACTTCCTAGATATCACTGACTACTATTTTACTTCTTGCATGCTATATTTATGATAATGGCGTTGTTCTGATGCCACCTATTGGTTCCATCAGACTGCTTCATGTTCTCTATGCTTAATTACACATCAGGAAACTAGCATGTGGTTCCGCTGCTTTTTGTTTGTTTTACCCTACATTTTCTGATGCTAGCTATTACGGGGCTGTTTGGATTGTGACTATTTTTGCCCTATATTGCCACATTATTTTTGCCACACTTGCTTTACTTGAGCTGTTCAAATTGTTAGCCACACTTTGGCTTGCCTAAGGGAATCTTGCCACACTTTTTGTGTCAATGACATGTGTGATTCACTGCTCATTAAAAAATTCGTGCCTTAGGTGTGGCTAGAACCAAACACCCACTTAACTTGGTCAAACTTGCCTAAGGTTAGGTGTGGCAAAGTGTGGCAAGGTGTGGCTAGGAACCAAACAACCCCTACATCACTCCTCCGAGCCTCTGTTCATTACTTTTTTATGCGTTCTTGATCTTCCCAAGTTGCATGACTAATTTAATGCTTCTATTAATTATGGAGATGCCAACCTCATCAAGCAAAATATTTGTTCTTTTGGGGCTAGCACCTCGAACAAGCATAAAAATAGAGTGAAGCACATATATTGTCGTGTAAGAACACACCCTTCTTTCATTAGCTTAGATGAACCATTGATCATCAATTCGAACCAGTGCATGCGATTAAGATTAATTATACGTAAATAGAGGTGCAGAATAAGCTACAACAACTAGATTTGCAACCAGAGGATGCTGACGATATCTTCAAAGAACATTGCAACAGCAGCTAGGCTTCACAGCAACATATAGTATACCCATGCGTTTTAGTAATGTGAAATGTAATGCGTGTGGGCTGCTTTCTTGGCTTGTGCCCTCAACCTGTAATCCTACAGAATTACAATAGTTCAGTTGTCTCACAGCAACATATAGTATACCAATGTGTTTTAGTAATGTGAAATGTAATGCGTGTGGGCTGCTTTCTTGGCTTGTGCCCTCAACCTATAATCCTATAGAATTACAATAGTTCAGTTGTCTGCTTTGCTGTATTGCTTTATGTGAATGCTTGTTTGTTACTTGTTAGGCTATACCTGAGTTGGCCAATATGTCAACAGTGCCTGATGTACTATCATACAGAAATGCATGCCTAGTTCATTTGAGTCCTTAACTTTTCCTATGAACTTCATCACAAGACTGTCTTCGTAGTTTATATGAGGCCACACTATAAAGTGCTTTCTCAGATTATTTCAACTGCTTAGATGCCTTGGCAACTTAAATATAGTGGTGGTACACTCCCTTTCAACTAGGGATGTCAATTGGGTCCCGTTTAATCCCGATTAAAGTCCACTAGTGGTATGATAGTTCAAAAGTGTTTTTGTTTTTTGAGGAAAATGAACTAGGGAGCTAGCAAAAACTAACTTGATGGGACTGGCGGATGTCGTTTATTTTCCACTTACATCCCTAGTTTCATTTTACCATTTTAATTTCTTTTCGACTAATGCTACTTCTAACCATTTACATATAGCTTGCCATGCTCGGAAATAATTCGTATGTCGTTTACCATGTAAGCTTACTGCCTGGATCATGCGATAACTATCTCTTACTTATGTCCAGCGGAAACCTTTTATGATGCCGTTCACACTAGGGCACAATGTACGACCCCAGGATCTATTTGTGGAAGCAGTGCGCCATCCATGTTACCAGATGGTAGCAGTTCAAAGGCAGCACCTCCGGAGAGCAGTCTGAGCACAGATATTACAGTTCTTGAGGCTCTACTAGAGGCAGAAAGAGATGGTGTGGCTGCCATGAATGAGGTAATCTTGATCTTGAGGCTGGAAATTATGCAATTAGTTGCACGCATTATGCAAGCAACCCACGAATTGGAGGAAGTAAGAATGTTGCATTTAAAGACAGAGGAGGTTCTGCTGTTTCTGCTATCTGAGGCCCAGGGTAATCCTAGTTCTTCTTTAGATCCCAGTTGAAATTGTCATTCGATTATTGTACTTGCATGTTGTTTCATGTCTCTGAATGGATTATGTTGTAAGACCCCCTATGTTGTCCATGTGTTGTTATGATCCCAATTTTTTAGGCAAGGTAATCTTCAGTACTTGTATGATTGACATAAGATGAACTATTTTTCGTGTGAGCATATTGTATTGGATGAAATAACTGTTTGACTCAAAGTGTACCCAACCTACTGAATTCGAAGATCATGGCATTTCTAAATCATAATCATATATAAAGGTGGAATAAATCTTTGTCATGGTTTAGAATAAATAAATAACAAAACATAGAATTATCTAGGGATATTCGTAATTGAATACAAATTGGATTTGAATTTAGTTGCTAGGGCCCAAGGTAAACGTGAATGATAATTCTCCCAAGTTTTGAACGAAGCGACTAAACACCCACTATCATTTGTGGGATGCCCAAAGCAAGTGTTTGCGAGATGGAATTTACTATCTACCCATGACACTTGACATCCTAATCGACAGGATTTACACTGTTATTGATAGGGGTAGACTAGTAACTTCAATTAGACGTGACACGACCGCCTCTGAGCCCATTCAGACATGGTGGGCGCCAAACATGGGCGGCAAAACACATTTAATTGAAGCTCCTCTGAAAGACATGTGTCTCTCCCTCCATTTCCCCATTCATACACGGTGGGTGGCAAAACAAACTCTCCTCGTCCAAAATCAGTGTAGGCAAATATTTTAAATAGGGGCAGATGTGTAACTTCCCTGAGATGTGACACAACCGCCCTACCTGTCAGCCCCATTCATACAACATGGGCGCCAACCATCGGCGGCAAAACACCCTCTTCTCGCCCGAAATCGCAACCGGCAAATATTTGTGAGATGCGAGATAACCGTCCTATCCTCAACCGATGTAATGTCCAAAATTTTAAACGGGGGATAAGTTCGTAATATTCCCACATTTCATACAAGCGTGTCACAATGTTTGAGATCCCCCTCCCCTTCATTTCCCCATTCAGACACCATCGGCGCCACAACAAACTCCTCACTGCGGCCAACCTCCTCCATCTGCCACCCCATCCTCCACCTTGCCAGAGCCGCTACCCCTACCCCGTCATCCACTGCAAGAGATGGACATCTCTCATCCACGGCTTTGGACCAGGATCCTTTCATCACGTCCTCTCACTTCACCAGTGGTGTTTTCCACCTTGTCGTTGCCGCTCCTAGGACCGCCTCGTCCACGGCAACAGGATTTATCCCCAACCCGGCCCTCTGCCGTCTAAAGTCTTCTTCAACACCACCGACAGCCATCGCACCTGCAGCACCCTCAATGTATCAGCAGGAGCCTACATGGTGTCGCAAGAGAGGTGGTACTCTTCCATATGTACTTAAGTTATTGATCTCACCCGGAAAATAGATCGTAAATCGTTTACTATACTTTTCTTGTCCGTACCAAATCATAGTGGCTAGTTGAAAGCAAACATTGGTTGCGAAGTAGCTTTGTCCGGTTTGCACCTTCAGATCCGCCATGGCACGGTCACTATACTTGTAAAGCTTATGGTTTCCCCCTTTATATTCAATACCATCATCGTAGGTGCTTCGTGTCGTTCTAGCACTGCTCCTCAAGACCTCAACCCATCAAGCAAAACAACATGCCACTCATAATTCCAAAGCTTAGGTGTTGAAATACGAATGTGATATGATCCTCATATTACTAAAACAGAGAACATTTAATTGGCACCTAATGTTCCTATATTCGTTTCGAAAAGCATGTGCGCCACCCACTGGTCCAGCTAGTTCCACTTTCTTGATTTTACTCTTGATGCTTAGGATTTACCCTTTTATCTACTCTACTATGATCTTCATAGGTGCTTTCTGTCGTACTAGCATAACTCCACCCTTCAAGCTAAACAACACAACACTCAAAATTCCAAAGCTTAGTTGTTCAAAAATGATTGTGATATGATACTAATATTAGTTAACAGACACATTTAATTGGTTAGCTAAAGTTCCCACTTGAGTTTCCAAATGCATGTCGCGACATATAGAGAGACAACAGAATTGCATTTCCTTGTCACTTGTTGACTATACTTTCTTGTCCATACAAAATCTTAGTTGTTACTTCAAAGCAAACATTGGTTGCTAACTACCCTTTGCGTGGTTTGCAGCTTCAGATCTACCATCCCACTGCCATAGTCAACACTATATTCATCATGCTTATGGTTTCCCCATTTTATGATGATCACGATCAGCCTACGTGGTTCGTGTTGTAATAGCACAAGCTTAGTTGTACAAATTCAAATCTGATATTATGCTGATATTAGTAAAACTGAGAGATGTTTAATTGGTTAGCTAAATGTTCCTACTTTAGTTTTGAAATGCATGTGAGCCACATATGGAGAGACCGGAAGGAATATTATTTCTCTGTGCGCTCTGGTTCATCATGGGTGGGCAACAAACATTGTATAGAAAGACTTGTAATATCTTCAATCTGCTTGCTCTTCTTCTCTTCTTTAAGATGATCCTCTTCTCTTCTTTAATAAGTATTGTCCATGTTGGGAAGAGTAGCAGAGACATTTGCGGTCGACTGGTCAGGTCGAGTTGTTCTCCCTTAGTATATTTTGAATCTGTCAGGTCAGGTCGACTTGTTCTTCTTTATAATATATTGAAGCTGTCATCTGTGAAGTATCATCACTTTTGGAGCTCTCATATTTTGAGTAGTAGGCCACATTATATTAATGCACACACCCAATTACAGCATGCATGGCATCTCTTAGAAGAATTCCAGAGATAGCACAAAGGGGTTTACAGGGAGGCAGTATTGGATTAGAATCACTTCTGCACTACAAAGATAATCTCACTTGTTTTTATGTTTTCATGCATGTCAGGTATTGAACATTATCAAATGAATATGATAATGGGCGCACGAGAGGAATATTGCGGAACAATCCACTGGCTAACAAACTTGGCATGGTGGAGGATGGCCTATCTTATTCACCCATCAAGGTGCTTGCTCTAACTTGGCAAGGTTGTATTGGTCGCACATATTTTGCATCTAACCTCTTGCATTACTTCTACTTTGTTACACCACCATCTGCTTAGTTTAAGCATCATATACAAGTATATGCCATACCTATCCATTTTTTGTACCTATTTCATGTGTCGTCATACTGTGTTTTTCCAGTCAAATGTTGTTCTTTCATAATAGATGTCCAAAAGGAAGATGATGAGTGCAGATCCTCAAGGAGTACAAACTAGGTATTTGGAAAAGGTAGTGATACTTGTTAAATCAAATAGATCAGCAGCCACAGAAAACACAGCCCAGCGTTAGGTACTGTCTATGATATCAATTCAAAATTTGAACTCCTAAATTTCTACATGTGCCTTACCTTCTCTCTTGTATGAAAACTAATTTCAGATGAATCTCCATGCTCAAAGGATCGTAGGATCTCACAACAATACTGGGCACTGCATTGCTCTTGTCAGTACCTCTTGCCCTTTGTCAGCATACTTACACTCATTGCTATTTGATTATGTAGCAGCACTATAAATGTTCACTTGTTTATCCTCCGTTTGCTTGAAATTATAAGATCTATACTTACTCTTAGATAAATGTAGAATTAACACAATGGTTATGAAGTTTTGGATTGCTCATGTAAGTACCTGTTGTCATGTACTCCCTCTGTGTTGAATTAATTGTTGATCAATTGGATGTATTTAGAACTTCATAGTGCTAGATACATCCATTTGAGCGACAAGTAATAACAGACGGTGATGGTATACTATACTTGCATCATGAGATAGTTGATTGTCTAGCATTACTCTGCATCTTATCTGCCCTGCCTATTGGATTTCGGGTTCCGCAAACCCTTGAAAGGTTCAAACTTTGGGATGCATGCGGAGATCTCAACCTACCCAGCCTGCCTACTTGCGATCCTCCTAAGCCTGGCGCATCAAGCTCGAAGATACAAAGAGACACAGCAGTTTATCCTGGTTCGGGCCACCTTGCGGTGTAATACCCTACTCCAGTGTTTTGGTGGATTTCCTTGAAGGGATGAGGATGAACTAGTACAGTGGATGAACATGCCTCAGGAGGTGAGGTGTTCTTGAACTCAAGAGAGCTGGCGAGGTGGTCGGGTGAAAGTGGATCTGATGCCCTCGCTCTCCACCTTGGTCCCCCCTCCATGGTGGTGGCTAAGTCCTATTTATAGTGTCCTTGGTCCTCTTCCCAAATGTTGGCGTGAAGGGATCCCACAACGACCAAATTTGAAAGGGGATCAGTAGTATAGCTTATCCTGACTAAAGTGGTCTTCGCCTGCGAAAATCCCGTGGTCGTGACGCTGCGGTGGGCTCGGTGATGACCTCCGTCCTGCCGTCCTGGTGGTTGTTGTCTTGTTGCACCAGAATGGAAACCTTTGGCTGATTCCTCGGGACTCCACGCCTGTGGCTTGCCTCCCTTGCACTGAAGAGGAAACTGGCGCTTCTGCACCCGCAGGCGCCCACCTAGCGCCCGCCTGGCCTTGGTCGTCATGGCTCACATCAGCTGAGCCTCGTGAGGTGAACCTTGCATAGAACTCTCCGCCCCTTAGGAGCCATCTTGAAGAGGCCGATCCCCTCGGGGGTCTTGGCGTCACCCGCCTCGCGAGGCTTGGCCCCTCGCGAGGGTCTTGAGTCGTTGATGCTGAAGCTGTGCCGTACCAGGCCATCGGGGGAGCCATGTGGTGGGCTGCAGGTAGGCAAGTCTAGATACCCCCATATCCAAAATCTTGTGAGAGCCCCGGGCCCAAAGGCGATTCTCGGACTTGGCTTCGGGTGAAGCCAAGGGGCAAGTCTTGAGCACCGCTGAGCCCTAACGCCTGCGGCCTTGATGACGCATGGCGATTGATGGGACGTGGGCGTCTCCACTTCCCCACGCTGCCTCGGCAACTGTTCAACTTGACGGAACGATGCGGCATGCAGGAGATCATCATGGCGCGACATCGTGGAGGCCGACAGCTGGCCTTCCTTGGCTATAAATGTGGGGGAGGGGCAGAGCCCCCTCGCTCATCTCTCCTTCATCTTCTTGCCGCCCGCTTCTTCTCCTTCTCCGTCTTGCTTCCATGGCGCCGATTAGGAGCTTTTCAACGATCGAAAAGGGAAAGGCCCCTAAGGAGGGGCCCGATCCTATCCCACCGAAGAAGCGACTCCGCCTCCCTTGCGATGCCAGCGTGGGGCGAGAGGTGACTAGGCCTTGGCAATAGAGGCCTCCGCCGGGCTTCCCCCATCCCCTCTACGCCCGCGCTCGGGATGAAGACATGCGCCATCGAGCGGCCCCCAGCGATGGAGGACGGGCCGCCTTTGCCTTGCCGACCGTGCCATGGACTCACGCCGAGGGCAGCTCGCGAGAGTTCATGGTGTGGGTGGCGATGCCGCCGACTCATGGATCTGGCTCGCGAGGTTCTTCGCTAGCGAGCTGCCTTCGAGGGGGCCGCTTGAGTTGTGCCTACAGCACGCCGGGTGCTGCAGCTTGGCCACCAGAGCTGAGGTCGAAGTGGTGCCCCCCCCGGAGATGTCTTCATGACCCATGGATGGGTGAGGTCGCCCGAGCCTATCACGCTGTGGGAGCCCTCGCGATTCACTTTGAGTACGATGGTGCATCCACCTTGTTCTTCAAGGTCTTCAACAAGGAGGGCCAACGGCTGGAGTGCTGCCCCAGAGGAAGTAGCCCGCAGGGTGCAGCCGTGGCCGCTAGACCTGCTTCCATCCCCTGCAGCACCTCTTCCAGCAGCAGCGACGACTCCTGGGAATCCAATGACTCTCCTGAGCCCATCGAGTCTCTGGATTCTAGCGATGACAGCTACGTGCCGCCAAGCTCCCGCCGTGGTCGGAGCGCAGCAACAGCTGCCGCCCGTCGTCGCCGGTGACACTCGATTGAATTAGTAGCAACCTTCCTTCTTTTGCTTTCCCTGCACAGAATAAAAATTAGCCCCCGTGGGGTTTGTAAGGACCGAAGTGTATTTAATACCAACGTTACTTTCTTGATTCTGTGGTGTAGTCGTGTATCCCAGATCGGCTCGACTCCCCCCTTTTCTTTCCCCTAGACAGCGTGACGCTCTACGCCGACGGGACCCACTCCCCAGGTGGGCGTCAGCCGTCGCTAGTATGCCAGGTCGCGATGCCGTGGTCAAGGCTAGGAGGTGAGTGGCCCGAGGTCCGGTGAGAGCTCATGAGACGTGATGCTCGCGAGGTCCCCCTTGGCGTGCAAGCAGCCGCCCAAGGAATGGAAAAGGGGAGTGAAGCCGCCGCAGTGGTACTGCGAGGTTGGGGCGAGCAGGATGTGAGACGTTATCACAGCGCATGCGAATTATCGTTTAGTAGTCCTGTTGCAATCCGTCGGTGGGGGGGTGCCTGCCCTTGCGTCTGTGGTGGTGTCATTAGGCACGGCCTGCAACGACCACCCTTTCGCCTCGCTTGCCCAGGTGCTCTACGTCCTCGGGTCCCGGCCCTCGAGCGAGCTCAGCCGCCGTTGGTATGCTAGGTCGCGATGCCGTGGTCAAGGCCAGTGGGTGAGGGCTGGAGAGCCAGTAGGGGCTCCCGAGACGCGGTGCTCAGGACCCCCCTTTAACATGCAAGCGACTCGCGAGGTAAAGTGGCGGTTGTCCAAACCGGCCCGTGAATCATTACTAGGTGGACCTACATGTTAGATGACTGGGGAGGCCGCGATCCCCTGCGGAGCGGGCTGACCACCCCAGGGCCCATGGCGAAAGACGAAGGCACCGAAGACCTGGTGAGATGGCGTGCACAAGGCGGGTAGCAAGCCAGATCTTGGTCCTTGGGTTTGTCACGTCGTAGGGACGGACCCGAGCACAAGCGTCGTGCCGACGTGAGTAGCCATGCAGCGGGCCGAGCGAGGGACAAGCCAGCAAATGTAGGGAGACCGCGAGGCGGTTAAGGCTCGAGGCCGCAGAGCGACGATCATAGGTAAACTCATGGAAGATGGTTAGACAATCCTGGTGAATGCAAAATGGTACACGCCACGGGGACGGACCAACACGGCTTGGGCATGATGCTGCCCAAGGGGCGCCCCCAAACTGAATGAACTAGAGAGATGTCACCTGGTACCATCGCTGAAGAGATGTCGGGGTAGTGGAAGACGCGCGCTGCTGGAGTCGCTCCTTACGAGCCACCCTGACCCTGAGCCTCGAGAGGCTCCTGAAGATGCGCCTCCATCTCTGCCAGGGTCGCCTGGTGCCTGTCCTCACGAGCCGCCAGAGCATCCCTTGTACAACGCTGGAATGCCAAAGCTGCACCTGGGAGGCCGAAAGGCATGCGAACGTAGCTGTGGGGTGGACCCTCGCATCAGCCGACACAAGATGGCCAAAAGAGGTTCCGAGACGCGGCCCTATTGAGCCCTGGGATGTCGATGCAAACGCGGAACTCCTTACCCTCGCCAGGGCAGTGAGCCGCGCTTCACGGTAGGCGGCGATCGCCTTGCAGAACCCTTGCCTCTTGAATCTCCTCGATTGCCATGTTGATGAACTCCTAAACGCCTGGTGCCTTCCTCTTGACGCCTTCTCCTGGGAAGCGTGCACTAAAGCGTGCCTCCACATGGTTCTGGCTAGGTCTAAGTCCCTCCCAAGGAGAGCCCTTGAGCCCAACCTGAGAGGGGTGCCGGGCACGCCTTCCTATACAATAGGTGAAGGCTCCCCGTCTGGGGACGCGAGGCTCAGTGTGGTGTCCTCGGGCGCTGCTTCCTCGCGAGATCACTGACCCAACTACAGCTTCTTTGTCTTGGGGGTGACCTCAAGAGGGAGGACTCCACCCTCATCTTCTGGGTTCTCGACTGCTGTAGCCTGGTAGGCGTGCTCGAGGGAGCACACCGCGTCCTTTTCCTGGCAAGCGACCGTGATGACGCCGCCGCTTCCTGGCATCTTGAGAACATTGTAGCCATGGTGAGTTGCTGCCAAGAACTTGGCCAGTGTTGGGTACCCTAGGATGGCGTTGTACGGCCGGCGAATGTCAGCGACGTCAAAGTCGATGAGCTCGGTGTGGTAGTTGTTGCGTTCGCCGAAGGTGACAGGGAGGCGGACCTACCCTATCGGGTGTGTGGAAGTGGAACCGTCGGTCACTCTTGAGAATGGCTTGCTTGGCTGAAGCGGGTATTATGTCACTTGGAGCCTGTCGAACAATTGAACAGATGGGACATTGAGCCCTGCTCCACCATCAATGAGAGTTTTGGTGACAACCACGTTGCTGATGATGGGTGAGCAGAGCATGGGGAGCGCACCGGCAGTGGCCGCGCACTTGAGCTGGTCTGAGGAGCTGAAGGTGATGGCACATTTGGACCACCTAAGTGGGCAAGTTGCTTCGGGCTTGGCGAGTGCTGCATTCACCTCGTGCGCGAACTGCTTGAAGATGCGGTGAGAAGCCGGGGCCTGCGAGCCACCCAGGATGCAGGCAATGGCTCGAGGCTCCTCGAAGCCCCCAGGCCCCTCGTCCTGGTGATGATCTTTGTTCCTTCTCGGTGGTGCAGGCAGTGGAGGAAGACCAGCATTGCCCTGAGGGCGCTCCTAACAAGGCTGCTCCCTCCAGGTGCCCTCGTGAGGTTGGCCCTGCCAACGGTCCTCCCGAGGATGGTTGCGCCACTCCTGGCAATGGTTACGTCCATCCCAGCGTTCTCCAGCTCAGCCACGTCCACGGCCATAGCCTCGATCATTGCGCTCGAGGCGTCGATCATGCGCCCATGGCGGAGGGCCCTAAGCTCCTGGCAGTCGTTGGTGTTGTGGTTGTGGACGTTGTGGAAGACGCAGAATTGTCAGTTGCTTTTGGATGACTCGGGGTGGCCGAAGCCGCACTTCATCTCTGGCTCGGCCGCGAGCACGGCCGGCCCTTTGCACTTTACGTCCTTGGCTTTGGCCTTCTTGTCTTCGGGGTCAGCATCAGGAGCTCGAGGAGGGTGAGTCGCCCCTCCTGAGCCCTCGCACACTTGTTCGCCATATTGGACATCTCGAAGGCTGTGCAGAGGTCCTCATGGATGGCGAGCTCCTCCTTCATCTTGACATCGCGGATGCCATCAGTGAATGCTGAAATGATGGCCTCGTCCGACACCTTGGGGATCTTGAGGCAAACGTTGTTGAAGCGCTGGATTTACTTCTGCAGGGTCTCTCCTGGCTGCTTCTTGATACGACTCAGGTCACCCGCGGTCGGCGGACAGTAGCGAGTGCCCTGGAAGTTGGCGATGAAGCGGCCGCGCATCTCCTCCCAGAAAGAGAACGATCCCGCGGGAAGGTTCAGGAGCCAAGAACGTGCGCCGTACTTGAGGGCCATGGGGAACTAGTTCGCCATGGTCTTCTCATCGCCGCTGGCCGCTTCGATGCTCAGCCTGTAGAGCTGCAGGAACTCGGCAGGGTCGGCTGTGCCGTCATAGCGTGGGGGCAGGTCAGGTTTGACTTGCTCGGCCAGATGACGTTGCGAAGCTCCGAGGTGAATGCGCGACATCCTGCTATGGCCACGAGGGCCCGTCGAGGAGGTGGAACTTGGTCCTGGTGCACGCGCGCCGCCACCTCCTGTGGCGGCACGCGGGACTGACGTGGGGGTGCAGCAAGCACGCGCGCTTCCCCTTGAGGCCGCTGCACCACCTGGTAGCTCACTTCTTCCCGTGCAGGCGCCTGGCATGGCGGGTTGCACCGTGGTGCCACACGCCTTGGCTCGACAATGACGCCCTGGGCCGGAGGTGGTGGAGGAGCCTGTGAGCCACGTCGCCCCCGGCAGGCGGCTGCAAAGGCAGTGAGCGGGCTGGTGCAGCAGAGCCCCCAGCCATGCCGACGAGCTCATCGATCCGCTCGAGCCATTCCTCGTAGAAGTTGTCGACCGGGCGGTAGTGAAGGAGCTTTCGTGCCATGAGTAGAGCGGCATGCGCGTTCGCCGGGCCGTGATGCGCGTGGAGGGATGAAGCTGCCGGGGTCAGTGACAGAGTGGCGGTGCACCCCTCGTGGCGCACCAAAGAAGCTTGCTTCTCGCGGCCGACAGGGCCCGTGGCGGCGTTGGCCACCGGAGACGGAGCACGACGAGCACAACCATCGCCCGCCAGAGCCGTCTGAGCAACGCGAGCGACGACTGTGGCCTGGTGCTCGGCACGAGCTCGATGTTCATCAGCCATGGAGGTGTCGGAGTGGCGGTGGATGGTCGACGGAAGAGAAGATCCGATGGACCCCTACATGGCGTGCCAAATGTCGGATTTCGGGTTCCACAAACCCTTGAAAGGTTCGAACTCTGGGGTGCATGCGGAGATCTCAACCTACCCAGCCTGCCTACTCGCGATCCTCCTAAACCTAGCGCGTCGGGATCGAAGAGACAAAGAGACACAACAGTTTATCCTGGCTCGGGCCACCTTGCGGTGTAATACCCTACTCCGGCGTTTTGGTGGATTGCCTCGAAGGGCTGAGGATGAAATGGTACAGTGGATGAACATGCCTCAGGAGGTGAGGTGTTCTTGAGCTCAAGAGAGCTGGTGAGATGGTCGGGTCAGAGTGGATCCGATGCCCGCGCTCTCCACCTTGGTCCCCCCCTCTATGGTGGTGGCTAAGTCCTATTTATCGTGGCCTTGGTCCTCTTCCCAAATAATGGCGGGAAGGGATCCCACAACGGCCGGATTTGAAAGGGGACAAGTAGTATAGCATATTGATGACCCACAAGTGTAGGGGATCAATCGTAGTCCTTTCGATAAGTAAGAGTGTCGAACCCAACAAGGAGCAGAAGGAAATGATAAGCGATTTTCGGTAAGGTTTTCTCTGCAAGCACTGAAATTATAGGTGATAGATAGTTTTGTGATAAGATAAATGGTAACGAGTAACAAGTAAATAAAGTAAACAAAGTGCAGCAAGGTGGCCCAATCCTTTATGTAGCAAAGGATAAGCCTGGACAATTACTAATAATGAGAAAGGAGCTCCCGAGGACACATGGGAATTATCGTCAAGCTAGTTTTCATCACGTTCATATGATTCGCGTTCGGTACTTTGATAATTTGATATGTGGGTGGACCAGTGCTTGGGTACTGCCCTTACTTGGACAAGCATCCCACTTATGATTAACCCCTATTGCAAGCATCCGCAACTACAAAAGAAGTATTAAGGTAAACCTAACCACAGCATTAAACATATGGATCCAAATCAGCCCCTAACGAAGCAACACATAAACTAGGGTTTAAGCTTCTGTCACTCTAGCAACCCATCATCTACTTATTACTTCCCCATGCCTTCCTCTAGGCTGAAACAATAGTGAAGTGTCATGTAGTCGACATTCACATAACACCACTAGAGGAAAAGATAACATACATCTCATCAAAATATCGAACGAATACCAAATTCACATGACTACTAATACCAAGACTTCACCCATGTCCTCAGGAACAAACGTAACTACTCACAAAGCATATTCATGTTCATAATCAGAGGAGTAATAATATTCATAAAGGATCTGAACATATGATCTTCCACCAAGTAAACCAATTAGCATCAACTACAAGGAGTAATCAACACTACAAGCAACCCACAGGTAACAATTTGTGGTTTTGATACAAGATTGGATACAAGAGATGAACTAGGATTTTGAGAGGAGATGGTGCTGGTGAAGATGTTGATGGAGATTGACCCCCTCTCAATGAGAGGATCATTGGTGATGACGTTGGTGATGATTTCCCCCTCCCGGAGGGAAGTGTCCCCGGCAGAACAGCTCCGCCAGAGCCCTAGATTGTTTCCGCCAAGGTTCCGCCTCGTGGTGGTGGAGTTTCGTCCCATAAGCTTGCCCATGATTTTTTCCAGGGTAAAAGCTCTCATATAGTAGAAGATGGACACCTGGGGCCCACCAGGGGGTCCAGGAGATAGGGGCACGCCCAGTAGGGGGGACCCACTCTCCTGGATGAGGTGTGGGCCCCCTGGTGTATTTCTTTCGCCCAAAAATTCTTATTAATTCCAAAAAGATGTTTCGTGGAGTTTCAGGACTTTTGGAGCTGTGCGAGAATAGGTTTCAATGTTTGCTCCTTTTCGGCCGAACCCGATTCAGGCATTCCCCCTCTTCATGGTAAACCTTGTAAAATAAGAGAGAATAGCCATAAGTATTGAGATATATTGTGTAATAACAACCCATAATGCAATAAATATTAATATAAAAGCATGATGCAAAATGGACGTATCACATATCCTGTCTAAAGTGGTCTTCTGGTCGTGACACTGGGTGGGCTCGGTGATGACCTCTGTCCTGCCGTGCTGGTGGTCTTGGTCTTGTTGCACCAGAATGGAAACCTTTGGCCGATTCCTCGGGACTCGATGCCTGTGGCCTGCCTCCCTTGCACCAAAGAGGAAACTGGCGCTTCTACGCCCGCTAGCGCCTGCCTGGCCTTGGTCGTCGTGGCTCACGTTAGCTGAGCCTTGTGAGGTGCATCTTGCATAGAACTCTCCATCCCTCGGGAGCCAGCCTGAAGAGGTCGATTCCCTCGGGGGTCTTGGCGTCGCCTGCCTCGTGAGGCTCGGCTCCTCACGAGAGTCTTGAGTCATTGATGCTGAAGCTGGGCCGTACCAGGCCATCGGGGGAGCCACGTGGTGGGCCACAGGCAGGCAAGTCTAGATACCCCCATATCCAGAACGCGACACTGCCCTCCAATTTCCCCAAATTATCATATCTTCATTTACTCTTACCAAAATGTTGAATAAACCAATGCCACTACACACGCTGATGTCTACATTCCTCTTGTCAGTACCTTTTGCCTTGTAACACTATACTTAAATAATTGCTATTCGATTATGTATCATCAGTCTGCACCTGAGCTTCATTATCCTTTGTTTCTTCCAATATTATTTGATCTATATTTACTCTTTGCAAAATGTAGAATAATGCCAACGCTTATAAAGAAGTTTGTTTGGGAAATTTATTGAATTATCCTTCCATCAACATGGAGAAGGGCTTTGTCCAGCCCGTGTTAACAGGTAATGTAAGTTCATCCTTCTCAAGCCTTCAAACTTTGTTCTAGTATAGATTTGAATATGCATCATTTCCTCCACTCTTGTTTACTTTGCTGTTTACATTTGATTGGATGTTTGCAACAACTACTAGTTTTAAATTTTAGTTGTAAAAACATGTTCCTTATGCAGAACAGATCCATTTATTTGCTTATATAATTGTGAAACTAGTTACATGTCTACTTGTTTCTCTTTCAGATTCGTATCTGTTATGTCAGGCAGAAATTTAGGGAAGATAGTGAGCCAAACCATCTTGAAGA
Source organism: Aegilops speltoides (assembly GCA_021437245.1). Lineage (NCBI taxonomy): Eukaryota > Viridiplantae > Streptophyta > Magnoliopsida > Poales > Poaceae > Aegilops > Aegilops speltoides. Next base: position 188,030,382 of record CM038142.1, on the reverse strand, counting down.
GAGCGAGATGACCCCAAGGTCCTGTCTTGATGAAGACAGTGAGTTAAAGCTACTCACCAGTAGCTGTGAGACAACCTCTGTGTAGTCGCTACCTCAATCAGTTTGACTTCCTCAGTCTCAACTTAAAGCAGAAAGGCTTGCTTCAGCTCAGCTTCGACTTGAAGTCAAAGATGCAATGAAGAACTCAGAGGACTGCCTTGCACACTATGGTGCTATAAAGCTAGGGATGGAGCATCTAAGGTTGACACAACTGAGGTCTCATCATCTTGTTCGGTTGCTTGCGGAGCCCATCCTAGCCAGGCCTAGTGCCTTCTGAAGTGCTCTCAGTTTTGTATATTATTTTTTCGGCGCGTTTATGTGCACTGGTGGCGACCTCTGATGCCCAGTGTATGTAATTCGTAGTCACGTTGTGCTTTATTATCACCGATAGCAAACATTGATTCCCAATGGATGTAATATGCCGTAATTTCCTTATTTTATAGTCTAGGTTTATTCTTGGTCTTTATGCTGTAATTTAGGCTGGAAGGTTCAGTGGATCTCAGTGTTGTCGGTCTTCAGGCTGGCCCGTTACTCATATTGGCCAAAATGTGGGCCTATAATCATCTTGGGCCATTAGCAGGTCTAAACCTATAGTAGTTTCCCGCCTTTAACATGCCGAATAAAGTTCTGGCCAGCTGGGCCAGAGAATACCATGGGCTTTTAACAGGCTAAAACCTAGATTGGGCTAGCGTTGAGCCGAAAAATTCATGGGCCAATACAGGTGAGGGAGTCCGGGATTAAGGGGTCCTCGGACAGCCGAATTTATAGTTTGGCCGGACTGTTGAACTATGAAGATACAAGATTGAAGACTTCGTCCCATGTCCAGATGGGACTCTCCTTTGCGTGGAAGGCAAGCTGGGTGATTCGGATATGTAGATCCCCTTCTCTGTAACCGACTCTATGTAACCCTAGCCCCCTCCGGTGCCTATATAAACCAGAGGGTTTAGTCCGTAGGACAACAAAAATCATAATCATAGGCTAGCTTCTAGGGTTTAGCCTCTAGGATCTCGTGGTAGATCAACTCTTGTAATACTCATATCATCAAGATCAATCAAGTAGGAAGTAGGGTATTACCTCCATCGAGAGGGCCTGAACCTGGGTAAACATCGGGTCCCCTGCCTCCTGCTACCATTAGCCTTAGACGCACATTTCGGGACCCCCTACCTGAGATCCGCCGGTTTTGACATCGACATTGGTGCTCTTATTGAGAGCTCCACTGTGTCGTCGCGTTAAGGCTTGATGGCTCCTTCAATCATCTTCAACGATGCGGTCCAGGGGGATGTTTTCCTTCCTGGACATATCTTCGTATTCGGCGGCTTCGTTCTGCAGGCCAACTCGCTTGGCCATCTGGAGCAGATCGACAGCTACGCCCCTGGCCATCAGGTCAGGTTTGGAAGCTTGAACTATACCGCCGACATCCGCGGAGACTTGATCTTCGATGGATTCGAGCCCATGTCAGGTGCGCCAAACAGTCACGACGAGCATGACTTAGATCTGCCATCGGACAGTGTTCGGGAGATCGCGCCTGCGGCGGCCCCGGGAATCTTTCCGGAGCAGATCGTGCCATCTGAGGACGGGTGGATGGAAGCCGCCGTGGAGGCTGCACACTCATCGGTGTTGGAGCCAGACAATGACCCTACCTCCTATGAGGCCGGTGTCATTTGGATGCTCGGACTCATCTCCGGCTACAGGCTCCGAACCGCGTACATCCGTGCCTATCGAATCTGATTGGGCACCGATCATGGAGTTCACCTCCGCAGATATCTTTTAGCACTCGCCCTTGGGTGACGTTCTAAATTCATTAAGGTCTCTCTCTCTACCGGGGGACTCTTGGCCGAACTATGTCCGGCTCGACTGGTAAGCGGACGACGAAGAAATTCGTTCCCCTCCCACCACCCACTTAATAGTCACTGTCGATGACTTAACCAACGTGCTTGACTTCAACTCCGAAGACATCAACGGTATGGACGACGATGCAGGAGAAGAACAGGAACCACCGCCTACAGGGTGCTGGACAGCCACCTCATCATATGATATATATATATATATATATATATATATATATATATGGTGGACGCCCCCAAAGAAAGCAATGGCGATGTGGCAACGGAAGATAATCCCCTGGAGAAGCAATCCAGGCACCGGCGTCATAGGCGCCGCTCCAAGCCCCGCCATAGCAAAAATAGCGATACCGGCACAAGAGATGATAACAATACGGATGGTGCCGAAGACGAAAACAATCCTGCCCAGCCAAGCTTCGAGCAGGCCGAGCAAGAAGATGGGCAAGCTAGCCCTAAGGAACCGGCAATAGATGGAGAATCAGAGGATGATAATTACATGTCTCTGTCCGAAGACGAAGTGAGCCTTGGCGACGAAGAATTCATTGTGCCCGAGGATCCCGTCGAGCAGGAGCGCTTCAAGCGCTGGCTTATAGCCACTGCAAAAAGCCTGAAAAAGGAGCAGGAGCAGCTTCAAGCTCATCAAGATCTGCTAACATATAGATGGACCAAGGTCCTCGCTGCCGAGGAATACGGACTCGAGCGCTGTCGGAGTAATGGGCCACGGGTAGGCTGACCCGGGACCTTAGATCTTTCAAGACATCAGGGCCGGTCGCACCCCTTCAGCCGAGTCCCAGCTGGCGACCTCCAGAGAGGCCGAGTTCTAGCTGGCGATCTCTAGAGAAGCCTAGTCCCAGCTGGCGACCTCCAGAAAGGCCGAGTCCCAGCTGGCGATCTACAGAGAAGCCGAGTCCCAGAAGCCGACTCCAAGGCAAGCCAACTCCAAGCTGGCGACCTCCACGGAAGCCGACTATGGGAGTCGGCCCATGACACTTCACGAAGCCCGACGCGGGGTACGGTCACGACGTGGCCGCCCCTCCCTGCCTACGAGGGACTAGCATGGCTACAATGAGCCGTATCGCCGGAGGATCTCCGGCGAGGTGCGGCACTATTGCCATGCCTGCCCTGACCTCAGCCACGATTGCACGATGCCTTTGTGCCTGGCTGCACGACGCTGTCAGACGGCCCGTGAGGCCAGCGGGCCACTGCCGAGGGGGACCGAAGGCGCAGCAGCGCCCGAGGCGGCCTGTGGGAGTCGGCCTCCCCGGAGTCGGCCGTCTCCCCTCTAGGGCCCCACAAGCCATTAATCAGATTGGATGGGGAATGGCGATAGTGATCGCGATAGGCGGCGGCCTTGTTGCCCACGACAATGACCAAGCTGCGTCATCGAGCACGCAACCTGATGTCAAGCTGTCGCGGGACCCACCGGTCGGCGGGCGAGAAGCCGCGGAAAAGCGGCGGCTGAGAGATGCAGACGGTGGGGCCAGCGCCCAGCCGGTTACTATAGTACCGGGGTAGGCCTATATAAACCCCGGGGCACCCATGCAAAGGGTTGGACTTTGATAGAGATAGACCACATAGCACGGAAGGAGAGAACTAGCCTTGCTCTCTCACGCTCTCGATCTGACTCTAGGAGCACCATTGTAACCACTTTGCTTGAGTGATCATGCGGAGACCCCATGAGCAGCGATAAGGGTGTTATCTCCCGAAGAGCCCCGGCTGGGTAAGATTCGCCGGCGTGCATGTCTATGCCTTATCCGTTTCGTGCACCGGCTGACGTTCTACTCGCCCCACCATGATAAGCCATCCTTTGGCATATGTCGCACCCAACCCCGACATTTGGCGCCCACCGTGGGGCGAGGTGCACCGTCGTCCAGGAGATCTGTACGGACGGGAACCCTCTTCCTCCTCTGGCGGCGCAGCGGCCAGCTTCGCCCGAATGGTCTGCGTCGGCAGCTTTGCAGTCGGTGCTGAAATCGCTTTGTCGCGGCGAGCAGCCTCGCCGAACTTGTCGGCGAGGCGCACCTCTCCGACGAGCCTGCATCTGACGCAGGCACGGGTGGCACCGAGAGCCTTCTCGCGGGCCTCCTCGACCAACTCCACGTCGCCGGCGAGCCTGCCATAGACTTGGAGTCTGTAGGCTCCACCGACTCGATGCTGGTCGACTCTGACGCCGTGTCGCTTGACATTTTCCCCACCAACATGGTGGTCTACGACGAACCGCTTCCGTACGAGGAGAGCGGCGGAAGCGCCGTCATGGAGGTGCTCGTCATCAGCCACGGCGAGCACTCCGGTGAAGAAGCCCAGGACCCGCTAGCTGCGGCCCTGCAAGACCTAACCGCGCCCATTCCAGAGGACGCACACGCCGAGACGTTGGAGACGCGCCGCCTTCGGATCATCGAAGGTGCCAAGAAGCGGCAAGCATGGCGCTTGTCGAGGCATACCAGCGAGATGGATCGCGCCGTAAGCGCTCGCCCGGCTCAACAGGCGAGCCGTCTAGGTGCGGTCGGCTTGCGCGCTGCCATTGCCGACTTGCTCGAACAAAACGCCCCATGTCGCCACCCAGCGGAGAACATCCACGCCCGTAAGCGGCGCATCGACGAAATAAGAACTTCGGCGAAGCGTCGTGTGATGACGGAGCGAGTCCAGCAACTCCTTGAGCGCGGTTCTTTGCGAGCAGCGGCCGCGGCCGCGCGGATCTGCTGCAGCGAGCGAACGATGACTTGCCTCCCGCCGAGATCAAGCGCGACCTCTCGGATGCCGCATGGTGGAGTCCACGGAAGGAAAAGAAGGAGCCGGCTGTCGATCCATGGTCGGACTCACATCACCATCGGCGTGACCAAAGACGGCGCTCGAGAGCGAGAGAAGCGGCGGGGCGACTACACCGCCTCCCCGCCTAGAAAGAAGGCGCGAGTTTCCCGCCGCTGTTGAGCATCGACTCTGAGGTCGCCTTGGCCGCCGCGAAGGAGTCGGAGAAAATGACGCCCGCCATCGGATCGACCGACTCCACCGATCCCTGGCGCTGGAAGAGGAAGACGAGCTGGGTCCGCCTTGCTTCGGGCCCCGCAATCGAGACGAGCCCTTCCCCAAAGGGTTCCACGCCCCGAGACACACCCAAGTACACCGCCCGTGAAGCGGAGGACTGGCTGATGAACTACTCCACGTACCGTTAGCATAGCGAACGGCAACAAGTGAGTTGCCGTGAAGTACATTCCTCTCATGCTCCAGGGCACGGCCCGGACATGGTTGAACAGTCTGAAGCCCCGCAGCATCAACAGCTGGGTCGACTTCACTGAAGCCTTCATCCGCAACTTCACGATCACGTACAAGCAACCTCCCAAGCCGCGCCAGCTCTCCTTGTGCGTGCAAGGCCCTGATGAATCAACACGCGACTACCTCACGCGCTGGGGCGAGCTTCGAAACTCCTGCGAGGGCGTGCACGAGGTGTAGGCTATCGAGTACTTCACCGCCGGGTGCCGAAGGCACCCTCCTCAAATGTGGCTCTCTGCGGCGAGCAGAAAACCTCGATGAACTGCTAGTCATAGCAGGACAAATGCGCCACGCCGACTTCGTCCATGAAGGCGGAGATTCAAGTCAACCCGGCTGGCAAGGTGACTCCCTAGGCTCCCAGAACTCCGGCTAGAGACACCAGTCGGCGACAGCGAACAGAGGCGACAACAAGCGCCAAGGCCCAACAACCGACTTCCAACATCCGGCAAGTGGCCTTGATTGAAGATCAACAATGAGGACAGCCTCTGCCAAGCGGCGAAGGCGGCAAATCAATTGGCTGCCAGCTTTCTCCTATGAGCAGACTTTGGATGGTCCCTGCAAATTCCACAGTGGTGCGAAGCCGTCAAACCACACCACCAGAAAGTGCCACTGGCTCACCGGGATCGCCAAGGGAGACGACCTCACCCCTCCACTTTCTTTGGGTCGCCACCTCCCTTGCCGCCTCGGCAGCCCGCCTGCCCGGCGATCGTGCCGATGCAAGACAAGTTCCCAAAAGAGCACGGAGCCTATGTAGTGTTCACCAGGGTGGCAGATGACCGGCACGGCAGGCGCCAACAGCAACAAGAAGTAAATGTAGTAGCAACAGATGCTCCAGAGTTTATGCATTGGTCCGAGAGGCCTATCAGTTGGAGTCGGGCGGATCACCCAGAGGTGATGCCGAGTCCGGGCTCTTATGCCCTGGTCCTAGGTGCTACCTTGGCCCAGCGATAGGCGGGCCGCCGTTTTCGCGAGTCTGATGAGAGCGGAGGCAGCGACATCAACATCCTGCATAAGGACACCATGGAAGCTAGGAATCAGCGAAGCAGTGCAGAGAGCAGCCAGGACCGTGTTCCATGGAATTGTACCCGGCCTCTCTGCTCGGCCAATCGGCAAGATCGATAGGCGTCCTCTTCGGAGACAAAGATCATTTCCGCCGAGCGGTCTGGTTCGAGGTGGTGGACTTGGAGAGCCCGTACCACGCTCTGCTTGGCCGACCTGCCTTGGCCAAGTTCATGGCGGTTCCCCACTGCGCCTACCTCAAGATGAAGATGCCGAGTTCCAGGGAGATTCTGACCGTAGCCGGCCACAACAAGAAGTCGTCCGCTTGCGCGACCGAGAGCAGTCGGCTATCCTAGTCCCTGGTGATCACGGCCGAGAAGCGGCTCCTTGACCGAGTCGTGGCGATGGCCGGAAAGCAGCCAGAGATGTCGCCCGACCCCAAGGAGTCAGAGGCAGAAGGATCATTCAAGCCAGCCAAAGAAACCAAGAAGATACCCTTGGACCTGGAGCACCCAGAGAGATACGCTGTCATGGGCACAGGCCTTGACAGCAAATAGGAAGGCGAGCTCGTCGACTTCCTCTGTGAGAATCGGGACATCTTTGCATGGTCCCCCAAAGACATGCCGGGTGTACCGATGGAATTCGCCGAGCACAAGCTACACGTCAGGCCAGATATGAAACCCGTCAGGCAGCCCTTGCGCCGCCTGTCAGAAGAAAAAAGAAGAGTTGTTGGAGAAGAGATAGCCCGGCTCTGGCGATCGGTTTCATCATGGAAGTGTTTTTTCCAGTGGGCCGACAAGCGGTTTTGGTGTGAAGAAGAACAAGCAATAAGCGGATGTATCGACTACACAAGCCTCAACAAAGCCTGCCCTAAGGACCCGCTTGCCTTACCAAGAATTGATCGGTGATAGACTCCCACGGCGGATGCGAGCTGCTGGGTTTCCTAGAGCGCATATTCGGGATATCACCGGATCAAGCTGAACCCAACAGACAGATCGAAGACCGCCTTCATCACGCCATTTGGAGCCTACGCTGCGACAATGGCGTTGACGAGGAATGTCGGCGCCACCTTTCAGCGTTGCATGCAGAAGTGCCTCCTCAAGCAACTCGGTAGGAATGCCCACGTCTATGTGGATGACATGGTGGTGAAGACGGAGAAGCGTGCGACGCTGCTGGAAGACCTCAAGGAGACCTTTGAGAATTTGCGCCGATTCCAGATCAAGCTCAACCACGAAGTGCGTTTTCGGAGTACCAGCCGGCCAGCTCCTTGGCTTCCTGGTCTCCGAGCAGCGGCAAAAAGTGCAACCCGTGAAGATCAAGGCCATCGAGAGAATGGAGGTACCCAGCCGACTATTGGATGTCGAAGTTCACAAAGCTGCTGGCGTCCATCGGCCCGGTTTATCGGTCGGTGGGCAGAAAGCTACGCCCTTGTATCAATTGATGAAGAAGACCACCTTTTTTGAGTGGAACCACAAGGCGGATGAGGCATTGCTCCAACTGAAGAAGATGTTGACTACTCCCCCCGTGTTGGCGGCTCCGACTCCCAAAGAGCCCATGCTTTTGTACATCGCCGCCACCAGCCGAGTAGTCAGCACAGTCATTGTAGTCGAGCGCAAGGAGGAAGGCAAGGCGCTCCCCATCCAGAGACCGGTATATTACCTGAGCGAGGTACTGTCGACTTCCAAGCAGAACTACCCTCACTACCAGAAGATGTTCTATGGTGTGCATTTTGCCGCCAAAAAGTTGAAGCCCTACTTTCAAGAGCATCCAATCATTGTGGTTTGCACCGCTCCACTCGCCGAGATCATTGGAAGCCGAGACGCCTCCGGCCGAGTAGCCAAATGGGCTATAGATCTAGCCCCTTACACCATCTACTACCAGCCCCGCACCGCCATCAAGTCGCAGGCGCTTGCCGACTTCCTCGTCGGCCAGGCGAGACCAGATACGCTGCCTTGACCTGACTCCACCCATTGGCGGATGCATTTCGATGGCTCCAAGATGCACACCGGCCTGGGAGACGGCGTCGTCCTCACCTCCCCTAAGGGCGACAAGCTCAAGTATGTGCTGCAGATCCACTTCGCCGCCTCCAACAACGTCATCGAATATGAGGCGCTCATTCATGGGCTCCGCTGCGCTAAAGAACTTCGGCATTCGCCGGATCACATGCTATGGCGACTCGACTTGGTGGTTCGGCAATCATCCGTGGCCCGGGGCGCCAAAAAGCATAAACATGGCGACTATATCTTCTTAGTGCGACAACTCGGCACCTCCTCAAGCCGTCCATCAAGCCTTCACCAGAGTCAGACTCCATCTTTGTGCCGGCTCCTCCAGAAGTAGTCGGATCCGACTCAAGAGCCCCGGCAGACAGCCTCAAGAAAACCACAGTTGAAACCGGCCCGGGGACTTCAGAACCCGGCCCGGGGACTGCGCCAGACGGCTCGGGGACTTTAACCCGGTCAGGGACTATGCTAGTTGGCCGGGACTTGAGCCGGCCCAGAACTCTTGATCGGCCAGAGACTCCGTCGATCTACGGTCGCAGACTCGACCCGCCGCCTCCTAGCCGCCCACCTGTCCAAGTCAGCTGTGGTAGCAGTTGAAGAGATAGTAGCACCTTCATGGGCGCAGCCCATCCTCAAGTTTTTAGTGAGCAGAGAGCTGCTAGGCAGATGAGATCTGGCTCGGCAAGTGCGGGCCGAGCGACAGCATACACCATAGTCAGCAGAGAGCTAGTCAGCGTAGTGTTCTTGGTGTCTACCAGCGCACGTAGAATCGAGAACAAGGCCAAGCAATTCTCGAGACATCCATCAGGCGAGTCACGGCCACCATGCGGCTTCAAGGGCACTTCGTCGCCAAAGCCTTCGGCATGGTTTCTTTTGGCCGACTGCCTCGAAGAAGCTAAAGAGCTAGTCCAAAATGCAAGGGGTGCGGATGTTCGCTCCAAGCCACTTGAGCCGAGCGTGGTGAAGAGCGATTCTATCGCTCGCCCTTAAGAGTTTGGGGACCGGACATGGTAGGACCATTCAAGGCGGCCCGAGGCGGCCTTACTCATCTGCTTGTCGCGGTGGACAAGTTCACCAAGTGGGTGGAAGCAAAGCCCATCAAGAAGCTGAACGGACCAACTGCAGTAACCTTCATCGCCGACATAACGGTGCGGTACGGCATACAGCATAGCATCATCACCGACAACGGCACAAACTTTGCCAAGGGCGCCTTGGCTGTTTCGCAGCGACGCGAGGCATCGGCCGACTTAGCGTCCGTTGCCCATCCGCGATCAAGCGGCCGGTGGAGCGAGCAAATGGCCTCATCTGTCCGACATCAAGCCTCGATGGTATAACCACTTTCGGCGTTCGGCGGTTGTTAGGTCGAGGCTGCCCGGCCGTCCTCTGGAGCCTCACACACGACTCCAAACAAGTCAACCGCCTTCACGCCTTTCTTCCTCGTCACGGTGCGAAGCCGTCACCCAGCGGATATAGAGTTCGACTCTCCGCGAGTCACCATGTACACCGAAGAGGAAGTCAAGAAGCGCCAAGACGGCGTTGATCTGCTGGAGAGGGGCGGCTGTAGGCACTCGGCCGGTCCGGCATCTACCGGCGAGTCTGCTACCGATACTACAACCGCAAGGTCAAGCCGAGATCGTTCAAGAGGCGACCTTGTGCTCCGGCTAATTCAGAGAACAGCCGGCGGCCACAAGTTAGCCGGCACCTTGGGAGGGTCCTTCATCATCGGCAAGGTGATAGGGAGCAGCGCCTACTATCGTCGGCCTTCGAAGCCTCGAGCACGCAAGAGGGGCGACTCTGCAAAAGAAACATAGCGCGTGGAACAGCGAATCTTCTTGAAGATTTTACAGTTGATGCAGTATGTATCGACTACCCCTTTGTATTAAAGTACTAAGACCTTAGGCCCCGAGACGAGCTCGGGGCGCTTTTTGTTATCTCGTGATGATAAGAATCACGCTTCCGAATATGCTACTCTTTTTATCATACCGTCTGGCCCCGGGTCTGACCAGTCGGCCCGGGGACTTGCCATCTTGCGCTATGAAATGCTTCCTGCAGTCGGACAAGTAATGTGTTGCGTTCAAGCCGTCTCCTGTCAAAAGCCGCAGCTTGTAGAGCGACTGCTGGTAGGCGGAGGACAAGCAAGAATGAGACACATGAAAAAATGGCTAAGGACCTAAAAGCTTATGCATAGCCCAAGCCGGCTACCAGCCTCTCTCTCCAGAGCCGACTCATGAGTAGTCGGCTCGCCGTCTAGCTTTCATCAAGGACGGCCGACTCTTGGATAGTCGGCCTATCGCTTTCTAGCCGACTTGCTAAAGAAGCTCTAAACGGCCAAGTACTTGCCTTCCCGAAGTAGCCAAGCACTTGACCTAGCGACAGATCACTTGAGCGGCTGTCCGGCCCGACAAGCGGCAACTAAGGGAAGGCGGCAAAGGAAAAAGCCTAAGGAGCAATAAGCAAGGAAAGGCGGAATCGGATAAATATTTACATAGGCCCTTGGCGAATTTTGAATAAATTAGGGATACACCCCTGGTGGGAATTGTTCGAACCTAACAAGTCTTTCAAAAAGATTACTAAAGGCAGATAAATAGAAGCGGAAAAGAGAAGCGTAGGAGGCGGCCTCGAGATCGGAGGTGGCGGCGTGTCGGTCGTTGGGCGATCGGCAGGGGCGGTCTCAGCTTGAGTCGCCTCCGTGGCGATCGCTCGTCTCCGTGCGCTTATTGCTGGAGGCGCGGTTGAGGTGAGGCTGGCGCTGCTTCGTCTTCTGGCGCCTCCTCCTGCGCCTCCGATCCTCGCCTCGTCCTCCTCCTCGGCCGAGTCGATCACCTCGGCTGAGTCCTCGCCATACTCCGGGTTCATCCCGAACCAGTCCGGCGGCACTTCCTCGCCGCCTTCAGCCCGCTCGGGCATGAAGACGTTGGTATCCGTGTACTCGGCGATGGCCACCGCGCGCTCGACAAGGGCGCCCTCCACGGCCTCCAACTCGGCCTGGGCCTCTGACCGGAACGCGGCCACGCGGTCTAGGTCCAGCCCCGGAACGCCTTGACGAACTCCAAGAACCGGCGTGCTCCGGCCCGGGCCGAGGAGCCCTTCCAAGCCTCGAGATGGCCGGCGGCGACTTCCAGCCAGTCGGCAGTCTGACTGGCGGTGCACAGAGCCGGCATGTCGGGACCTGAGGCGGCAACCGCCGGGTAGCCCGCTGCGCTTGAGCCGTGGCGGCCCGGTGGGCGGACGAAGACGGGCTTAATGCTTAGGAGCTGCTCGTCGATGGTTGGGGCGTTAAGCGGCGATCTCGCCTTTAGCCCGCCAGCGCCTCGAGCAGCCTCGATGGCGGAGGGACTGCCTATGAATGACCGGGAAAGAAGTCTACCCGGGACAAAAAGAAGAAAGCGAAAAATCGAAGCCCGGCTGGCACATAGTCGGAAGCCCAAAGAAATGAAAGAGACTTACCATCGGCGATGTCCTCAATCTCGTGATAGCGAGAGGTCATCGCCTCCTTATCAGTCCAAGCGGGCGCTCGATCTCGAACTCGGCCATGAGGCGGCCTCCGCGTCTTGGCCTCGTCTGCGCCATACGGAGCAGCTCATACCTTTCGGCCAGGCTGCGTCGCGCGGCAAGTCACGCTCTTTAGCGAGCACTGCCGCCTCCTCCTCCTTAGCACGCGGCGATGTTGGCCTCTCCGGCTACTCTGCGAAGGCGGTGTTGGCACACAAGCACAAAGAAAGAGACAAGCGAGTCGTCGGTAAAATAAACACCAGGAGATCCGCCCGACTGCTTTCGTGATCGGCCAATCTCGAGGACTATAACCAGCATGAGTGCGCCAGTAGCGCCCGAGGAAAAGGAAGAGCTCACCCTGCTTTCCGCCAAGTCGGCGGTCCGCTTATTCAACTCCTCGACATTGCGGTTGAAAGCAGTGCGCGAGAGGTTATGATACTCCTACAAAGAAACCGGCAAAAGGCAAAGTTAGTGACCGGAACTTCGCGGGCGGTTCCAAACCGCTTGCTCGGCAGCCTGCGGAACTCGGGGACTACACCCGGTGGGTCTTTGGCGTGCTTACGGATAAAACAAGAATCGAAGAAGAAGAAACTTACCGGATAGATGTCGCGGCGGCGGATCATACATTCACAACTTGAAGGGCATCGCTTTCCAGCGACTTCGCCTGGGCGTCGAGGCGCTGGTTCAGCGGTCTGTGCGCCTCCAGCATAACCACCCGGTGGTAGCGCTTTGGAAAACCTCGGCGTCCGGACTTCGCCGGCTGGCGGTGCCGATTTCGAGGCTCGCGGCGCGAGTCGTCCTCTCAAGCAGCGGCGCGCGGCTCGGCGACTTGAAGAAGCAGCCGCGCCTCGGCCTCATCCGCGATCGGCGGGTCCGAATGGCCCGCCAGCTGTTTGCCGTGCGACCTCCCAAATGGTGGCAGAGGCGGCGGGGCGGCGCGAGGGTATCCGAGCCCGAAGCCTCGTCGCCCTCTTCCACGAGGGGGTTCTCAGTGCCGACCTCTCCGGTCTGCCCCGTGAACTCCGGAGCCGGCTGCACCGACGAGAATGGGGGGACGAGCATCGCCGATCGGCGACGCGCAGCCTCCTCAGCATGCTATTTCGCCGCAGCAGCGGCTTCGGCGTCGTCCAGCTTCTTCTGGGCGATGGCGGACGCCTTCTCGGCCTTTGCCTTCTCCAGGCGGTCGGCCTCCTCCTCGTCGCGCTTCTCCCGTGCGTTCCGCTCCGTCGCCTCCCGGAGGTCGGCGGCGGTGTCTTCTCGCCGGGTGTTGGTGGATGTCTGCCGAGCCCATAACGAGAGGGGCGGCGACTCTTTCGAGGAGAGGGTGCCACGAAGAGGCGGAGGAAAAATCAAAGACTCGGACAAGATCCACAAAAGAAAAATAAGAGGCGTAAAGACTTCTGCGGAAACTAACGACCTTCTCACTTCCCTTGGAAGAGGTTGGCCTTGAGCCGCCTCCTCCCGTTTGGTCGCGGCCGCCCTTGAACTTCTTGGCTTGCTGCCGGCGCTTTTCGGCCAGGCATGGCGCCTCTTCGCTGCCTTGCCCGGCTTGGCGGCCCTCGGTGATGGCGGGGCGACTTCCGTCGGCTGTCGTCTTCGAGGCAGATCGGGCGGAAGGTGGCCGAACTGGCCGCCGTCGCCCCTTCTCCGCCGCCATCGGCGTCGGCCTCAATCCGCCGCCCCAAGTCGGGGGTCGTCAATGTCGCTCTCCAGCGATGCAGGGGCGTAGTCGCGGGGCTCTCGCGTGGCGCCGGCTGCGGGCTCCATGAGGGGGTTCTGCCCAGAAGAGACCAACAAGAATTAGAAGCCGGAGTCGGCTGCAAAGAAGACAAAACTACATAAAGATGCGACCTACCACTGGAGGGGGGTTGTCGCGCGAGTACGGCTCCTTGCCGAACTGCCAGTCCTCCGTGAACTCGCAGTGCGCGATATGGTTCACCAAGTTCGCCACCTCCCTGACGGGGCATCTCCTTGGTGCACAACCGACTCGGGTCGTGACGGCCACTCATCTGACAGATTAGGTGAGGCCGGCCTTGGAGCGGGAGGACTCGGCAAGGCCACAAGGCGGCGGAAAGGTCGTATCCAACGAGCCCTCCATTGCAGCCGATCGGAGGCGGGGCCTTCTGGCGCGGCTCTGGAGGGAGTCAGCGACTTGGCCCGGTGAGACCAACTGGAGAGCCTCCCGGTTAGGGGGGCGGGGTTGAAGGGCGGCAGGTTGACCCAGTCGGCGTCGGTGGAGAGTATCTTCACGTAGAAGTAGGAGCGCTGCCACATCTTCACCGACTTTATCAGCGAGATGGGAGGAAAGGGGTTGTCGGCCGTCGAGCGCCGCACTGAGCCGGCGTGTCGGCGGCCTGCGTACCAAGCTTCGAAGAGAAGAATTCTCCCCACAACTCGAGGGTGGGGAGAACGCCGAGGAAACCTTCGCATAGAGTGGCGAAGGCGGAGAGCAGCACCACCGCATTTGGAGTAAGGTGGTGTGGTTGGAAGGCTGTGGAACTCGAGGCAGCGGAAGAACCAGCTCGCCCGGCAGCCCCGGGCAGCGCGATGAAGTCGGCGGAAGGCGAACCCTCGCCCTCCTCTGGCGCGGGCCGGGTCTCTCCCGCCGGCGCTGGGCGGGCGCGCACGAGGTCCGCACTGGGAAGACGGTGGGTCCGGCGAAGGAACTCGATATGTTCCGCCTCACATCCGAACCGTCTCATACGCCGGAGCGCGTGGCGGGGGCCGCGGCGGAGGAAGAACTCATCGCCGTTGTGTGAGGTGCTCTTGCTCGCGTCGGAGGAAGAAGAGAAGGCAGGAGAGTGGGGGAGAGGATGCGCATGCGGTGCCGTCCCGCTCCTCCCTGCCTATTTATAGCCCTATGGGCTGAGGAGCCGAGGGGGCAGGCGTGGGATTAACTACGCGTGAAGCCCCACGCCGCCCCACGATTTACCCACGGTTCTGCGTGCGATAACGGCGTGAAGCCAACCGTTCGCGACGCGCGGATCCGTTCGGATGCCGAGTAGCGGTAGTGGCGAGCCCGCTGGCGGCCCGTCTGTGCGGCGGTGGGCGCAGACTATCCTCGGCGTGGCGCCATGCAATAGGACGCCTCGATGGCGCGGGGAAGTGTATCCGATCGCCGCTGATTTCCGCCGCAACTTACAAACAGCGGCCTCATTGAACAAAATCCGACTTGGGTAGTCGGCCAAAAAAGACGGCGGCGGGTCTGGAGTCTGCGAGAAAGTTTTAAACTGTTGAATCCCCACGGCGGCGTCGCGGGGCTTCACCAACCGGGGACTCTTGTCGGAGTAATGGGCCGCGGTAGGCTGACCGGGACCTTAGATCTTCAAGACATCAGGGCCGCGCGCCCTTGAGCAGAAGTCGGTGGCGACCTCTAGAGAGGCGAGTTCGGTGGCGATCTCCGAAGAGGCCTAGTCCCAGTGGCGACCTCCAGAAGGCCGAGTTCAACTGGCGATCTCGGAGAAGCCTAGTCCCGGTGGCGACCTCCAAAAGGCCGAGTCAGTGGCGATCTCTGAGCCGAGTCCCAAAGCCGACTCAAGGCAAGCCGACTCAAGCCTGGCGACCTCCACGGAAGCCGACTATGGAGTCGGCCCATGACCTCCTGGCCCGGCGAGTGCAGTCACGGCGTGGCCGCCTCCTGCCTCGAGGTAGCATGGCTACAATGAGTCATGTCAGGGAGGATCTTGGCGGCGAGGCGCTTGCTTCCATGCTGCCTTGACCTCTCGACCACAGTCGCGACGCTATGCCTACGATCTTGGGCTGTCGGCCCGAAGACACGGGCCGCTGTCATAGGGTGGACCGGCGGCGAGCGCCAAGCGGCCTGTGGGAGTCGGCCTCCCGGTCGGCCGTCTCCCTCGAGGGCCCCTGGCGATTAACAGTTGGATGGGGAATGGCGGCAGATGATCGCTGATGAAGCGGCGGCACTATTGCCATGACCGATGACCAAGCATGCGTCATCGGGGAGCACCGCCTGTGTCAAGGCTGTCCGCGGGACCACCGGTCAGCGGGCCCCAGGCCGGGAAGAAAGACGGCTTTGAGAGATGATCATTTGGGGCCAGCGCCACCGGATTACACTCCATAGTACCCACAGGGGTAGGCCTATATAAAACCCCGGGCACCCATGCAAAGGTTGGACTTTGATAGAGATAGACCACATAGCATAGGAAGGAGAGAACTAGCCTTGCTCTCTCACGCCTCTCGATCAACTCTAGGAGCACCATTGTAACCACTTTGCTTGAGTGATCATGCGGAGACCCCTTGAGAGCGGCGATGAGGGTGTTATCTCCCGGAGAGCCCGAAGCCGGGTAAGATTATGCGGCGTGCATGTCTCGCCTTATCCGTTCGGGCACCGGCTGACGTTCTCGCCCCCACCATGATAAGCCATCCTTTGGCATATGTCGCACCAACCCCGACAAGCGCCCTACCAAAGTTACCCAAAGCGCAGGCTTCTACCTCAACTTCGAGGAGGCATCAAGCCCACACTACCAGCGCGCATGATGCGGCTGACCAGCCACCCGTGGCGAGACAAGCGGCGTACCAGCCCGAAGTCAGACCACACCCGTCGCCATGTCGGGGCGATAACACTAAGGCCGGGGCTACGAAGGACCTGCGAGACATATTGGAAAACAAAGCAGACGGTCAAGATCGATCTACGGATCACGAGCGGCACTGCGCGTGGCGATGTTATCCGCACGTCCGGATACACTAAACAAAAGTCCGGTAGGGCGAATACAACAGAACCAGACTCATTTGAGCGTAGCCGTGATGTAGCCGAACATAGGCGCCACACACCCCCTATGCTTCACTGATGAAGTAATGGATCATCAATTCCCAGAAGGGTTTAAACCCGTGAACATTGAATCATATGATGGCACAACAGACCCCGCGGTATGGATTGAAGATTTTCTTCTCCACATTCACATGGCCCGCGGCAATGATCTACATGCCATCAAGTACCTCCCACTTAAGCTCAAAGGACCGACTCGGCATTGGCTAAATAGCTTGCCAGCAAACTCCATTGGCAGTTGGGAGAACCTGGAAGACGCATTCCTTGAAAATTTCCAGGGCACTTACGTGTGACCATCGGATGCTGATGACTTAAGTCACATAACCCAACAGCCCGGAGAGTCAGCCAGGAAATTCTGGACTCGGTTCCTAACCAAAAAGAACCAAATTGTCGACTGTCCGGCCGAAGCCTTAGTGGCCTTTAAGCATAACATCCGCGACGAATGGCTCGCTCGACACCTCGGCCAAGAGAAGCCGAAGTCCATGGCAGCCCTCACGACACTCATGACCCGCTTTTGCACGGTCGAAGACAGCTGGCTGGCTCGTAGCAATACCACACCAAGAAACTCTGACAATTCAGACGCTAGAGACAGCAACAACAAGCCCTGATGGTACAGACACAAGCTCGCAATAATGGCGATAACACCGAAGACACGACCATCAACGCCGCATTCAGTGGCTCTAAGTCCGGTCAGCGGAAAAAGGCATTCAAAAGAAACAATCCGGGCCCGTCCAGTCTGGACCGCATACTCGATCGCTCGTGTCAAATTCATGGCACCCCCGATAAACCAGCCAACCACACCAACAGAGAATGCTGGGTGTTTAAACAGGCCAGCAAGTTGAATGCCGAAAACAAGGAAAAGAGGCTACATAGTGATGACCATGAGGAACCCCGGCTGCCGAACACAGGAGGACAAAAGAAATTCCCTCCCCAGGTGAAAACGGTGAATATGATATACGCAACCCATATTCCCAAGCGGGATCGGAAGCGTGCACTAAGGGACGTCTATGCGATGGAGCCAGTCACCCCAAAGTTCAACACATGGTCCTCTTGTCCGATCACTTTCGATCAAAGGGACCATCCTACCAAATTCCGTCATGGCGGTTCGGCCGCATTGGCACTCGACCCCATCATTGACGGCTTCCATCTCACACGAGTCCTTATGGACGGTGGCAGCAGCCCGAACCTGCTCTATCAGGAAACAGTGCGCAAAATGGGCATCGACCCCTCAAGGATCAAACCCACAAAACCCACCTTCAAAGGTGTTATACCAGGTGCAGGGTTGTTGCACGGGCTCAATCACACTGGAAGTGGTCTTCGGATCTCCGGAAAACTTCCAAAGCGAGGAGTTAATCTTCGATATCGTCCCTTTACACAGTGGCTATCATGCACTGCTCGGATGAACCGCCATTGCCAGATTCAATGCGGTACCGCATTATGCATACCTCAAGCTCAAAATGTCGGGACCTTGCGGGGTTATAACAGTAAATGGAAACACAGAACGCTCGCTCCGTACGGAGGAGCACACTGCGGCCCTCGCAGCAGAAGTACAAAGCAGCCTTTTAAGCAGACCATAATCGGGATAAAGCCGGACACGTCAAGCGAGTCCGGAGTACCCTGCAGCAGGATCGTCCAGCACATCGAGCTCGCTTAGCAATTCGGCCTCCATCCTAGTCCCAGTCAAGCGGCAAAATTCGTGCCGCGCGCACATAATTACGCACTCAAAATACCATGGGACTAGGCGGAGGCACGGTTACGACACGGTCCACAATGCGGCTCAACCGCCCCAGGACCCGTATACCATCGCATCTTTTCTTTCTCAGGTCCCTATTTTCAGGAGGCCCTCCCGATAGTTCAATCAGCGGACACATAACGGGATAGAACACCATGGAGACAAGAAGCTTTGGCGTACAAGGGAATCCCCAGGTGGTCTCTGATAATGATCGTTATTCCTGTTTTACATACCCACATACAGCTTGCCCTTGGCCAGGACATGTCAAATAATCCTATTTTGCTTATCGCACTACTTGTATACATACGCTTTGACGTATTATTTAAATAACTATGGAAAATAATGTACAGCGTCAGCTTACTATCACATTTATTTACCCCTTTCCTTTACTGCTTATTTATTATAAATTGCACCCGTACATTTTGGTACGTTCGGCTCGCCAAAGGCTTCAGTGTACCCCATAACATGTCAAGTAAAGAACAAACACTTTTGACAGTGTGGCACCCCGAACTTATCGCATTATATGCATTAGCTCCGAATCATGTCTTGGGTCAATAGTTGGGTTTGCCAGGCTCCCATGTTTTGGTGCCTTATGTTCCGCTATATCGGCTAAGGTAGCTCAGGGAGAACTACTGCAATTGTGTCCCGGTTCTTCCGGACAAGCACCTCAGTAGAGAAAGCCGAAAACTGACTGTCATGATGAGGCGAGAGTTGGTCGCTGTTCGAGAGGTCTCAAATCCTTGAAGGTTTTTTCCGCTTTAGGCGAGGAATCGGCCTTCTCCAATTTAGACGTGTATAGCGCACCAAGTTCGGCCTTCCGAATACTAGGGGCTTCGCCAAAATTTAAAATTATACACTTCTATTGCTAAGTGAGAGCGATAAAGCTGTATAGTCCGATTGCCTTGTTCGCTGCGCTAAACACTTCCTTAAAAGGACCAAAAATTTGGATAAAGAGTGCTTATATTGATCCCGAACACCCCAGTACTAGTTACATGGGGGCAGAAGCCGACAACTGGCCAACTCTCAGATTTCGTAAATGGCCACACAGAAGGTAATATTTTAAATCAACAAGCGTTGTATAGCGCACATGAACTCGTTTTCATATTACAGGATGATATAGGTACATTCATTCAAAAATTACATCCTTAGCACACTCATCCACCACAAGGCGGGCACCCTCTATGACATTGTCATAGTACTGTTCGGGATGGCGATGCTCCTTGCCCTTCGGTGGCCCCTTTGTCACCAGCTTCTCGGCATCCATCTTCGCCCAATGCACTTTTGCACGGGCCAAGGCCCTAAGCGCACCTTCAATGCAGACGGACCGCTTAATAACTTCAAGCTGCGGACAGGCATTTACCATCCGCTTGACAAGGCCGAAGTAGCTGCCGGGCAAGGGCTCACCAGGCCGCCGAACAATGAGATCCTTCATGGCCAGTTCGGCCGCCTTGTGAAGTTCGACCATTTGCTTCAACTGGTCGCTCAAGGGAATCGGGTGTTCGGCCCCATTATACTGGGACCAGAACAACTTATCCGTCGAGCTCCCTTCCTCAGCTCGGTAGAACTCTGCGGCATTAGAGATGTTGTGCGGTAGATCTGCGAATCTCCTGGAGAGCTCCAAATTCGGGTAAGTAAAAAGAAATTCTCCGTCACATGCTTCCTCTGCACATTGAATGTCTTACCCGCCGCAATCTTCTTGGCCGCTTGAACCTCTTGGAGGGCCTTTTGGGCTTCCGCTTTGGCATCCTGTGCACTTTGGCGGGCCTTCGCAAGCTCGGACTCCTGCGTCTTGGAGTCACGCTCCAATGACTCAAATTTTTTGACGAAGTCCTTGAGCTCTTGCTGGACCTCATCAACCCGAGCCTGTTGTTTCTAGCGCTAGGTGCGCTCTTGGCCGCCTTGTCTTCGGCCTCAGATAACGCCTTCTTAAGGGCTGCCACCTCGGTCGTGGCCCCTATTAAATTCATGATGCTTCTCATAGTATCAATAATTCTTCTCTTATATAACACACAGACGGGGTATCACTTACCTTTGTTCTCCTCGAGCTGCTTCTTCACGAGGCCGAGCTCTTCCTCGGTCCGCCCCAGGTCCCGCTTCAGTTTGGAGACCTCTGCAGTACGGGCGGCAACGGCCAGCAGCGATCCCTGCTTATTCATATAGACATAATATGAATAGACTCCTGGGGATGTTATTTGATCCTCTGTTCGGCTTTTCTTTTCAAACGCCAAACAGAGCATCAGGGGGCTACTGTCTATACTATGATATTCTTTCATAATTTAATTACTACCTCAAAGCCCGTTAGTCGGCTGGCACAGGCTTTGACCGATCTGCTTTTGGCGGACCGAACCTTCGCAATCACCGTACTCGTTCTTCATCAATGGGCATACTGGCGCTTCCGACCAAGCTATCCGATGCCTACGGATGGGCCAGAGGTCGTCGGCACGAGCAACTCACACCCCTTAGCGAGGATGCTCTGGTCCGGAACCCTTGGAGGTTCCGACGCGACAAGATCAGTGAGGGGCCAAACTTGTTGCGCCCCTCCTCGAGAATCCATGGGGTCTTCCCCTGTCGATATCAAAACCGGCTGATCTCGGATAGGGGTCCCGAGCATGTGTGTCTAGGGCGGATGGTAACGGGGAGACAAGGGACGATGTTTTACCAGGTTCGGGCCCTCTCGATGGAGGTAAAACCCTACTCACGCTTGATTAATATTGATGATATGGGTAGTATAAGAGTAGAGTCTACCCGAGATCGAGAGGCTAGACCTAGAAGCTAGCCTATTATGCGATTGTTGTTAGATCCTCGGACTAAAACCCTCCAGTTTATATAGGCACCAAAGAGGGTTAGGGTTACCGCAGTCGGTTACAATGGTAGGAGATCTACATATCCGTATCACCAAGCTTGCCTTCCACGCCAAGGAAAGTCCCATCCGGACCGCAGACAAGTCTTCAATCTTATCTTCATAGTCCGAGTCGGCCAAAGGCTATAATCCGGCCATCGAGACACCCCTAATCCGGGACTCCCTCGGTAGCCCACTGAACGGGCTTCAATGACGACGAGACCGGCGCGCAGATTGTCTTGGCATTGCAAAGCGGTTCCTCCTCGAATACTTCATAGAAGATTTTCAACACAAGGATAGTGTCGGCTATGCAAAATAAGTTCCACATAACACCGTAGAGAATAATATTTACACAAATTCAATCTGTGACATATTCCGTGGTGTGACACCACACCACGCCAAGCCTTTATTGAATCGCTTTTCTTGTCCCACCTCGGTAGCGTTTAGCGAGGCGGTTTCCTTGGCGCGTCTTGTCAAAGCGAGATCGTGTCCCTTATTCCGGATTCTCATCAATACGGGCGTGGGTAACCCAACCGTGCCATTGATTCGCCGGCAGGAGTTCAGCGAGTTTTACCGGTGGCGGGGCGCATAACCGTTCGTCAGTATAAGGGATAAGAATCCACCTTTTACCTACGCCTTCTTCCTCCTTTGCTCATCCATTTCCGCGCACTCGAGCTCGAACGCCCAAGTCCGCACATCCCACCTCAACCTTCTCCAGCCACGTCCAGAGCGGGAGGCAAGTGGATGGTCTCCTCCGTCACAGAGGGGCACATCAAAAAGTTGTGGAAGGTCGGATACTTGTCCAACGACATCGCACATCGGCTCCCGGCAAGGCAGCTTATCCACCCCGGCCCCATGAGAGGTGGTGTTCCTCACCCACTTCCTCCATGGACTAGGCTTTCCACTTCATCCATTTGTCCAGGGGCTCATGTTCTACTCTGACTGGATTTCCACGATCTGCCCCGAATTTCATCCGCAACATCTCGGCGTTCATCATCATGTCTGAGGCCTTCCTCTACATCCAGCCCACTTGACTTATGGCTAAAGACCTTCAATGTCAAGCCAAAGGTAGTGGGCGGCCATGCCAGTCTTGCGGAGTGCCATGGTGGGCAAGATGGCCAGCGTCCTATGGCTCGAGGCTCCTTCGTGGAGACCATAAAGGGGGCAATCGGGGTGGTTCTACATCATCGAGCCGTGTGACCCTAAATGGGCAGCGGCCCCAATTCGATCTGGCTTCCCTACGGCTCACCTCTTGGAAAAAAGCGGGCACGACATGGGGTAATTTGGAAGAGCTAACCGGACTCCAAACCTGCATCCAAAACCTGGTGAACAAAAAGCTCAAGCTTGTCAACATAATCCAGGTCATGCTCATCCGCCGGATCCTCCCGTGCCAACAACGGGCCTTCAACTTGTGGGAGTTTGATCCAGCAAAGCACCAAACCTTGAGCAGGCTCTTTGACACTATGTACGAAGATGCCTGGAAGGTGTTGTTCAAGGGCGCCGAGGCTCCAGCATCGCTCTAGAAGATCGCAGATTCAGCTCATAGCGTTAAGCCGGCGAGTAAGCTATTTACCCTTCTGGACACTTGTTTTCCATAGTTTGACTCTATGCGGAATCTAAACTCCCTTACCTTTGATAGGACTGGCAAAAGACGTCCGGGCAGGTTAACTGTCTGGCTCCCTTGCCAGAAGACCCAGCGGATGCCCGATTAATGGGGCTACTGGTTCCAGCACCTCATGTGGTGCCGGAGAAGAAGGCCAAGAAGAAGGCCACGGGAACTCGAAGGATTTCCCGGCGCCAGGTGTTGTCGGACTCATCGTCCAGATGACTCGAGCAGACTCCTCCCACGAGCGAGGAGGAGGGAAGAGGCCTCTCCCGGGGAGAGAGAGAATAAGAAGGCCTCCCCCAACTAAGGAGGCCGGAGGTCCAAGAAGGAAGGACCCTTCCTCCGGACTACTCCACCAGCGCCGGCAAGCGACGAAGAGGAGTGGCCACGAGGCTAAGCCCTGGCGAAATCGTAAATGTCCGGATACGAGAATAACTCATGGCGTTTCATTTCTCGCCTGAGAATCTCCTAACATAAATATAACCCTACAGCCCGCCCAAGGGCCAGGCTCGGCCTTCAGCAGCGGCTCCACAGATTCGTCGGACGTGAATAGCACCTCACATCCGGCTGCCTCCTCTCCTCGCTGCGGATGGCGCTAAGGTGGGGTCCCAAAGGGGGCCCAGCCAGAATGAGTGGTCGGGAGGTGCTGCAAAGCAACCTCCGGACTCGAGCGCAAGGGGATAAAACCCCAAAGGGCTCTAAGTCGGCCCTGGGCGGACTCCGCCCGAACCTTCGAGTGGTTCCGAGTCCGATGTGACCCCTTCAGAAGAAGGGCAAGGCTATGACACCGGTAACCTCCAAATCCAGCCGGAGGCACCGGATAATTCTTTGGAGGGCTTACGGCACCTCCATCGACGAGGAGCACCGCCTTTATTATGAGTGTGGTGATCCGAAGATTCGATCCGCCAAGGCGGGCTGGTCAAGCTTGTGCCCGACCTTCTAACAGGCTTTGAGGTATGTATTTAAGATATGTGAAAATGTTACCGCATAGGCGGTAGCCCGATGCTCAGTTTGGTGTTAGGAAGAAAAGCGGCGAGGATCTAAAAGATGTCTGTGAGGAGTCTAACATAAGTATGTCACTATGGGAATGCACGGTGTCTCTTGACCTCTGCCATATGACTCGGAGGTCAATGCATTGAAGCGAGCCTCGGCGGTCAGAAGCGAGCTTGGCCTTGCCAAAAAGCAGCTCGAGGACAAGGAAGGTAAGCAAACACGTTATGGAAGTATATAAAGGATGTGGTTGCAAAAATTACAGGAATAATGTGAGTATTGCGGGGCCCCGAGCGAGGTGGCGACCTGAAGGGCGGTGTCAAGGCGAAAGCAATGCTGCCGCGGAGTGCCAGCGAGAAGCAGAGGAGGCGGGTGGCGGAGGTGCGGCAAGAGCTCCAGGCTTTGGTGGAAAAACACGAGTGTTTGGGCGTGACTCAAAGACTCGAGTCAAGAGCTCGCCTCGGCCCTTGAGAGCGCCTAAAGCCGCTAAGGCGAAGCCCAAAAAGCCCTCCGGAAATTGAAGCATTGAAGAAGATAGCGGGGTAAGGCATTCTTTATGCAAAGCAAGCACGTGAAAGTGAATTATCTGTTACTTACCGAATCCGGAGCTCTCCAGGAGCATTCGCGAGATCTGCTTGTGATGTGTCCGATCTTTGCTGCGTTCTACCCACCGAGGAGGGCTCGGCGGAGAAGGTGTTCTGGTCTCAATATCTTTGAGGCGGACATCCGGTGCCCTTGAGCGACCAGCTAAAGCAGCTGGTCGAGCTCCATAAGGTGGCCAAACAGGCCATGAAGGGCCTCATAGTTCGGCTGTGGCCTAAGGAAGCCATGCACAGGAGCTACCGGGCTGGTGGAGGCGGTGGTGCCAGCGTGTCCATGGATTGAAGTCGTCAAGCGCTCCATCTGCATCGAAGGTGCCGTGGGGCCTTGCCCGTGCTAAAGTGCCTTTGGGGCAAGATGGGCAAGAAGCTTGTGACAGACAGACCACCGCCGGGCAGTGAGTATCGCAAGCCGAGATGTATTATGAGGCGTCTGAAGGTGCCCACCTTATAGCAGTGAATGCTCCAAAGATGTAATTTTGAGTAAACTCGCATTTGTTATCTGTATGATGAAAACCTGTTCATATGCGCTAGCAACGCTTGTGAATTTAAAATATTACCTTACATGCGGCCATTTATTAAATTTGAGAGATGGCGAGTCGTAAACACGCCCCCATGCCATGAGTCTTTGGGGTGCTGGGATAAACTTGAGAGCTCTTTTCCCATTCTTGGGTCCTTCGAGGGAGGCGCTCAATGCAATGAACAAGGCAACCGGACTATAATGCTTGAACACTCTCACTTAGCCATAGAATTCTATAATTTTAAATTTCGGCGAAGCCCCTAGTATTCGGAAGATCGAGTTCGGAGCGCTATCCACGCCTGGGCCGGACAAAGCCGACTCCTCGCTCTAAGCGGCATAAGTCTTTAGGGACTTGAAAACCTCTCGAACAGCGACCGGCTCTCGCCCTATCATGACTGTCGATTTTAGCTTTCTCCACTGAGGTGCTTAACCCAGCTCAGCAGGGCACAATCGCGATGGTTCTCCCAGCGCTACCTTAGCGATATAGCGGAATGTAAGGTACCAAAACATGGGAGCCAGGCAAACCCAACTATTGACCCAAGACATGATTGAAGCCGATGCATATAATGCTATAAGTTGGGTGCCGCACTTGTGAAAGTGTTAGGACTTATCACACCATATTTTGGGGTACTTAAGCCTGGTGTATTTGGCCGTACCAAAGTGTACGGGTGCAACATGTCATAAGTGAACATATATAGATAGAAAAAGGAATGCAATAATAGGCAGAAGCTATGTATTGTTTATTCAAAAAAGGTTGCGGTAAAAGCGGGATGATACAAATAGTGCGATAAGGAAGGGACGGGACTATTTGACATGTCCCCTCCGAGGGGGCAAGCTATGGATGATATGTGAAACAAGTATCTTTGCTCGTTATAGAGACCACACTGGACACTCGGCGTAGCTTTACGCTTGGCTGTTGCATCATGTGTTCGGCGATTCTACTACCGGACAGGGCTTCTTGAGAACGGAGTCCTGAAAGTAAGAAAAAAAGAATGACACAATTGGGAGCCTTGGTGCGGTTGAGCCACATTCTGGGCCTGCCATGGTCATGCCCCTCCCCCTATTCCCATGGTATTTCCAGAGCGTAATTATGTACGCGTGGTACTGGTTTTGCAATTTCGCGAGGGTTGGGGTTGGGGCCGCATTGCTACGCGTGCTCGGGACGTGCCAGGCGGTCTTTTGTAGGTTACTCCAGGCACGCTTGACGGTGTCCGGACGTTTAATAGCCGGACTCGAGAATTGCCTTGAGAGGCTGCTTTGTACTTCCGCCACGAGGGCCGCCGTATGCTCCTCCGTTCGGAGAGAGCATTTGGTGTTTCCGTTGACCAGAATGAATCCTCGAGGGCCTGGCATCTTGAGCTTGAGGTATGCGTAGTGCGGCACCGTATTGAACTTTGCAAATGCGCTTCGTCCGAGCAGTCCGTAATAGCCACTGCGGAACGGGACAATGTCGAAGATTAACTCCTCGCTTCGGAAGTTATCCGGGGATCCGAAGACCACTTCAAGTGTGACTGAGCCTGTACAGTTGGCCTCTACACCAGGTATGAGGCCTTTAAAGGTCGTCTTCATGGGTTTAATCCTTGAGGGGTCTACGCCCATTTTGCACACTGTATCCTGATAAAGCAGGTTCAGGTTGCTGCCGCCGTCCATCAGAACTCTAGTGAGGTGAAATCCGTCAACGATTGGGTCTAGAACCAATGCGGCGAATCCGCCATGGCGGATGCTAGTGGGGTGGTCCCTTCGATCAAAAGTGATCGGGCAGGAGGACCATGGATTGAACTTTGGGGCGACTGGCACATCGCATATCGTCCTTAGTGCGCTTCGCTCCCTTTTGGGTATGTGGGTTGCGTATATCATGTTCACCGTCCGCACTTGTAGGGGGAAGCCCTTCTATCCTCTATTGTTTGGCGGCCGGGGCTCCTCCTCGTCGTCGCTATGCAGCCCCTTGTCATTGTTTTCGGCATTTAACTTGCCTACCTGCTTGAACACCCAACAATCCATGTTGGTGTGGTTGGCTAGTTTTTCGGGGGTGCCGTGTATCTGGCACGAGCGATCGAGTATTCGGTCCAAATTGGACGGGCCCAGAATATTTCTTTTGAATGGCTTTTCACGACGGGTTTAGAGCCTCTTAATCCAGCATTGACTGCCGTATCCTCAGCATTATCGCCATTAATGCGGCGCTTGTGCTTGTTGTGACGCGACCTGCCGTTGCTGTCCTTGGTATCCGAATTACCAGGGCTCTTGGTCATGTGTTACTATGAGCTAGCTAGCTGTCCTCTCCCGCGCAAAAGCGGGTCATGAGTGTTGTGAGGGCTGCCATGGATTTCGCTTTTCTGTCTAGGTGCGGGCAAGCCACTCGTCATGATGTTATGTTTGAAGGCTGCAAGGGCCTCTGCATCCGGACAGTCGACGATTTGATTTTTCTTGGTTAGGAACCGTGTCCATAATTGTCTGGCCGATTCCTCTTGCTGCTGAATTATGTGGCTTAGGTCATCAGGATCTGCTCGTCGCACATAAGTGCCCTGGAAATTGTCGAGGAATGTGGCTTCCAGGTCTTCCCAACAACCAATTGACTCTACTGGCAAGCTGTTAAGCCAATGCCGAGCTGGTCCTTTAAGCTTGAGTGGGAGGTATTTGATGGCGTGTAGGTCATCATCGCGGGCCAAGTGGATGTGAAGGAGATAGTCCTCGATCCAGACCGCAGGATCTGTTGTGCCATCGTATGATTCAATGTTTACGGGTTTGAAACCCTCAGGGATTTGATGATCCATCACTTCATCTGTGAAGCATAGTGGGTGTGCGGCGCCTCTGTATTGGGATATATCACGACGCAGCTCAAATGAGCTTTGTCTATTGTGTTCGGCCCAGCCGGAATTGCCATATCCGACATGACGGTTATCGTCACGTGTAGTGGGGCGTGCACGCGATCCGTAGATCGATCTTGTTTGCCTTTCCCTGTGCTCCAATATATCTTGCAGGTCTGGCGCACTTCCCCACGCCTTGGTATTTTGTGAGCGGCGCCGGGATGCAGCTTGAGTGGAGGGCCAAGAGGCCTCTCTGTCTCGGCCATGAGGTGGCCGGTCGGCCGTATCATGCGCTGGTGATGTAGGTTTAGGTGCTTCCTCCTCTAATCGGGGTAGCAGCCTGCGTTTTGGGTAGCTCTTGGAGGGGTGTTCTAGTTCGTACTCTTTGGCCACTAGGACTTCAGTCCATCTCTCGGCTAGCAAATCTTGGTCAGCTCTAAGCTGTTGCTGATTTTTCTTGAGGCTGCTTGCCGTGGCCATAAGCCTACGTTTGAAACGCTCCTATTCGACGGGATCCTCAGGCACGACAAATTCGTCGTCATCGAGGCTTGCCTCGTCTTCGGAGGGAGGCATGTAATTATCGTCCTCTACCTCTTTGTCTGTCGCTCTCTCATGAGGGCTGGCTACTCCATCCTCCCTGCCTTGAATCCTGCTTTGGAGGGTTGTCTTCAACCTTGTCCAGGGGTGTTATTGTCCCCCATGCCGGAATCACCGTTTTTGCTGTGGCGGGATTTAGAGCGGTGCCGCTGACGCCGTCGCTTAGGTTGTTTCTTCGTGGGGTCATCCTCCATTGTTCCATCGCCATTCCCATCTTTTGGGATGTCCACCATGTATATGTCGTATGATGAGGTGGCCTTCCAGTGCCCTGTAGGCGCTGGTTCTTGGTCGTCTCCTGCATCGTCGTCGATACTATCGATGTCTTTAGAGTTGAAGTCGAGCATGTTAGTTAAATCATTGACAGTGGCTGCGAAGTGGGTGGTGGGTGGGCTTTGAATTTCTTCGTCATCCGCATCCCAACCTTCCTGACCATAATCCGGCCTGGGCTCTCCTGATGAAGAGAGAGACTTTAGTGAATTCAGGATGTCACCAAAGGGCGAGTGTTGAGAGAAGTCCACGGCAGTGAACTCCATGACCGGTGCCCAATCGGATTCGATTGGCGGTATGAAGGTTGAGTCCGGAGAGGAGTCCGGCACCTTGGAAGTCACTGAGCTTCAAAGGACGGGGTTGGTGTTTGGCTCAATCGCCGTGAGATAGCAGCCCCGAGGCGGTGTCCGACCACCCGTCCTCGATCGGCGCTGATCGGCTCGAGCTAAGGGTCGAGCGGAACTTGGTGCGGCCTCTAGGGCCTTTGTCCGTGGCGAGCTAGATCATGCTCATCGTGTGATCTTGGGGCGCTTGGTGTGGCTCGAACCCATCGAAGATCAGGTCTCCGCGGACGTCGGCCGTGTAGTTCAAACTTCAAATCAGACTGATGGCGGGCGTAGCTTTCAATCTGCTCCAAATGGCCAAGCGAATTGGCCCGATTGCAAAAGCCGCCCGAATCTGAAGATATGTCCGGGAGAAAAGTCTCACCTGGACCGCATCGTTATTGATGATCGGAGAGCCATCGGGCCTAAAGATGGCGACGGAGGAACTCTCAATGAAAGCACCAATGTCGATTGTCAAAACCGGCGGACCTCGGGTAGGGGTCCCAGCTGTGCGTCTAGGCGGATGGTAACGAGGAGACAAGGGACACGATATTTTACCCAGGTTGGGCCCTCTCGATGGAGGTAAAACCCTACTCACGCTTAATTAATATTGATGATATGGGTAGTACAAGAGTAGATCTACCACGAGATCGAGAGGCTAGACCCTAGAAGCTAGCCTATGGTATGATTGTTGTTCGTCCTACGGACTAAAACCCTCCAGTTTATATAGGCACCGAAGAGGGTTAGGGTTACACAGAGTCGGTTAGAATGGTAGGAGATCTACATATCCGTATCGCCAAGCTTGCCTTCCACGCCAAGGAAAGTCCCATCCGGACACGGGACAAAGTCTTCAATCTTGTATCTTCATAGTCTAGGAGTCCGGCCAAAGGCTATAGTCCGGCCATCCGGACACCCCCTAATCCAGGACTCCCTCACCCCCCATGTGCCCGACATCGGGAATTTCACCTTGTGGCGCCTCCAGAACTGTCTCCCCTGGCTCGGTAACCTTTGGGACAACACCTTGGTGTCATCCGCGGGCCGAGGGGTGGTGGCCGTCGGGAGCGAGTCGCTGTTCATCGTCGACGCGCTCAAAGACCCATCCGAGGAGGATAAGTCGATGCGGGCTTTGGACGGACTGCACGATAATATTCAACATGATAAGAACCAATAAAGCAAGACGTGCATGAAGCATTATGGTATCCGGATAGTTACGACTTCGCCAGGGGCTTGTCCCTGGGCAGCCACTCCTTGTCGCTGTAGGCGGCAGTTGTGGAGTGGTCCGGAGGGAGGGTCCTTCCCTTCTTGGATCCTTCGGCCTCCCCAGATGGGGCGGCCTTCCTTTTCTTCTCCCCCTCGGTTTGGGGGGAAGGGTTTTCCTCTTAGTCCTCCTCGTTTTCGTTGGAGGAGTGCGCTCGGTGTCTTCAGACGATGAGTCCGACGCCACCTTGCTCCGGAGACCTTTCCTGGTCCCCGTGGCCTTCTTCTTGGCCTTCTTCTCTAGCACCTCATAGGGCACCGGAAACAGCATCTCCGTTAGGAGAGCCGTCGCTGGATCTTCGGGTAGTGGAGCTGGGCAGTCGATCCGCTTCGCTGTCGCCACCCAGTCCTGTTAAAATTGGTGGGGAGGCTTAGATTCCTTTCACAAATGTACTGGGGGAAGGAGCATCTTGTAAAACATAGAGAACTTACTGGATTGGCGAGGCGCTTTGCGCTAAGCCCGCGATCTTCGGTAACGGGAGGAGGTACCTCGGCGGCCTTGAACAGCACCTTCCAGACATCTTTGTGCGTCATGTCGAAGAGCTCTCATAGCGTCTGGTGTTCGGCCGGGTCGAACTCCCACATATTAAATGCCCGTCTTCGACACGGGAGGATCCGGCGGAAGAGCATGACCTGGACCACGTTGCCAAGCTTAATTTTCTTGCTTATCGTATTCTTGGCGCGGTTACGAGTCGGTCGGCTCGTTGCTCACCCAAGCTAAACCCTTCCTTTTCAGGAGGTAAGCCGCATGGGGATGCAGATCGAAGTCGGGGCTATTGCCCAGTTGAGTCAGCGGCTCGGTGATGTAGAACTACCCCGATTGCCATCCCTTCATGGTCTCAACATAGGAGCCTTCTAGCCAAGTGACATTGGGCATCTTGCCCACCATGGCGCCTCCGCACTCCGCTTGCTGGCCGACCACTATCTTCGGCTTCACGTTGGAGATCTTCAGCCACAGGCCGAAGTGGGGCTTGATGCAGAGGAAGGCCTTGCACACGACGATAAACGCCGAGATGTTGAGGATGAAATTGGGAGCTAGATCGTGGAAATCCAGCCCATAATAGAACATGATCCTACGGACAAATGGGTGGAGGGGAAATCCAAGTCCACGGATGAAGTGGGCGAGAAACACAACCCTCTCGTGGGGTTCCGGAGTAGGGATGATCTGCCCTACATTCGGGAACCGGTGCGCGATGTATGCAGCCAAGTATCCGGCCACCCGGAGCTTCGTGATGTCCTCCTCCATAACGGAGGAGGCCATCCACTTGCCTCCTGCTCCGGACATGTCTGGAATGGCTTTACGGACAAGGTGAGAACTTGGGCGCTGGAGCTCGAGAGTGCGAGAATGGATGAGCGAAGGAGGAAGAAGGCATGTGTGAAGAAGGGGAATCCCTATCTCTTTATAAAGGCGGTAGAAACTGTGTGCCTCCCCACTTGCCCGTTAAAATCGCTTATTCCCCAAGCGCCACGATTGATGGTGTGGGTTACCCACACCCGTATTGATGAGAATCCCATGATAAGGGACACGATCTCTTCTTCGACAAGACGTGTCGAGGAAACCACCTCGCAATATGTGCAGCGGCTGGTTGTGAAAAATGGTTCGAATAATGACCGGGTCGTGGCGTGATGTCACGCTATGAAAAGTTGTCAGCAGATTAGATTTGTGGAATATTGTGCTCTCTACGGTGGTATGTGGAATTTGTTTTGCAGAGCCAGACACGATCCTTGTGTTCAAAATCTTCTATAGAGTATTCGGAGAAGCAACCCGCCTTGCAATGCGGAAGACAATCTGCGCGCCAGACTCATCGTCATTGAAGCCTAGTTTAGGGGCTACTGAGGGAGTCCGGGATTAAGGGGTCCTCGGACAGCCAGACTATATACTTTGGCCGGACTGTTGGACTATGAAGATACAAGATTGAAGACTTCGTCCCCTGTCCGGATGGGACTCTCCTTTGCGTGGAAGGCAAGCTTGGCGATTCGGATATGTAGATCCCCTTCTCTATAACCGAATCTCTGTAACCCTAGTCCCCTTCGGTGTCTATATAAACCGGAGGGTTTAGTCTGTAGGACAACAACAATCATAATCATAGGCTAGCTTCTAGGGTTTAGCCTCTACGATCTTGTGGTAGAGCAACTCTTGTAATACTCATATCATCAAGATCAATCAAGTAGGAAGTAGGGTATTACCTCCATCGAGAGGGCCCCAACCTGGGTAAACATCGTGTCCCCCGCCTCCTGTTACCATTAGCCTTAGATGCACAGTTTGGGACCCCCTACCCGAGATCCGCCGGTTTTGACACCGACAACAGGTCAAAACTGCCTAAGGCCCATGTTTGGCCCAAATAGGATGACCAGTTAACATGCCAAAATATATCTCGGGCCTGTTTGGCCCAATAAAATTATGGGCTTTAAGTAGGCCGGTATCCACGCGGGCCATAGGCCCAAAAGTGTCACGGGCCATTATCAGATGTGATGTAAGCAGGCCAAATTCAATGCAGGCTGTAATTGGGCCCAACTGTTACACGGGCCATTAACAGGCTTATAGGCCAGTTGGGCTGAAATTTATCCACGAAGACTACGGGCCGTTAAGAGGCCTAAGTTAAGTCGGACAATAAATAGCCCAACTTCTGGATGGGCCGTTAAATGGTCTAAAGTTAAATCGGGTCGACAACGTCCTAGATGCACCACGGGCCGCTAATAGGCCAAAACTATTATCGGGTCGAACTCGTAAATGGGCATTTAACAAGCTGAAATACAAATCTGTCTTAGAATGGTCCCAAAAGAATAGTGGCCTGTTAACGGGACTAATCAGATATGGGTCGTAATTTGGCCCAGAACACGGCAGGCAGTGAACGGGCCTGATCTGATATGGGCCTCAATTTGACCCCAAACATGGCAGGATGTTAATGGGCCAGCACACTAATATCTGAAAAAACATGCTAGGCATTTAGCTGGGCTGGCCTTTTTATCTAAAATGGGCCATTGTTGGGATATGCCACGTGTCGACATATCATAGGCTTCTTCCGTCCATTGTAGGAATGACATCTGTCCCAATGATTAGTTGACATGTGCATTATCCACAGAATGAGAATTTTACACATGGAAAGTCACCATTGGTTGGGGCTGTTAATGGGTTATTGGATCCAAACGGGGACCCGATAGCTTAACAGCGACCCGTTACGGTGGATGCCACGTGTTGGTCACCCTTGATTAAGGGACTTCTATGGCGCGCGATTTATCGTCATGGAAAGGGACACTTTCGTGATGATAATTTTGGTAATGTCATGGAACACTTCTACGACAGCACAGGTATGACTCTCTTGATTCTGTCATAAAATCGTCAAGGATGTACATGCATGACAGAAAACGTGACCTACTGTGACAAATACGTATCATCATGGAAGTGTATTTTTTTTGTAGTGCTTGTGCGGTTTTTGTGAGGACACGCATATCTGTGGGCTCCCCAAGTGTATATATATCATCGCTTTGAGCGATCACGAGGGGTATGTGTTGGCCATGAATGGATTCCTCCTAGTTCGTGTTAGGGCCGGTCACCATCACATGTCATTCAACCAAAGCTCGAGCTCATGCGTTGTAAGGATTCCCTCCCACATGCTCGGATTGCTGGGTTCGACCTACATTGTACCCTGCGTATCTCGTCCTTAACTACCTGGCCTTCATGGTTGTTGTTTGTATCGAGAGGTAGGCACCACATCTAAATTATACATTATTCAATATTGAAAACACAAATCACCCCTTCCAACGTACATCATTTTGGGCCGCATGCAAGAGGTGCTCGTTTTGTGGTCCCTCTCGTGCGATTTTTTATGATGGTTCAATCTATTGGCCCAAGCAGTTTATCGACAACAACAGTTGTCATTTAACCAAATGATAGATTCACTGGTCCGTCTTATGGTAGGTCATGGCGAGATGGATGTATGACCAAAGTATCATTACATGCATCCGCCCCGCTGACACGAAGTGGATGGTGGGTCAAGCACCCTAGCTAGCTACGACATTATGTCATTATAGATATATCCAAGGGTGCTTTCAGGTTTGCGAGGCAGGTGCCACCAAAGTTGTGCATTGTGTATTTAAAGTTTTAAACATCACACCCTATATTCCTACATATATTTGGCCACTTCCAGGTGGTTCTTGACTTTTGGCCCCTCTCATCGATGTTCGACAACGCGCCCAACCGAGGGCCCGCGCGGTCAAAGTTGTGCATAGGAATTTTGAACATCACATGCCACCCTTTTCACTCTATATATTTGGGCCACATGCTAGTGTGGCTGTCTTCTGACCCTCTGTAACGTCTTTTTTTCCTGCAAAGACTCTAATGACGCTCAACGGACACGGGTATAATTTCTTAACCGTGTGCGATGCAAGTGCGCTGTGAATCGCCACGACTGCGCAAACGTGAGCAAAGGTGGAGGTACTGGCTCAATCGTGTGTGATGCAAGTGCGCTGTAAAATCACCACAACCGCACAAGCGTGGGCAAAGGGTGGAGGTACTGGCTTAACCGTGTGCGATGCAAGTGCGTTGTAAAATCACCACCTGTGCAAGCTAAAGGTTGGTAGTTTACTTAGATTGAATCCCACGTCTGTGTCCGAAAATTAGGATGAACCGTGTGCGATAGACTAGCTAGCTAGAAATCTAAAAACAAACTACCCGCTTGAGCGTTGCAAAAATTTGCGGTTCGGCCACTTTTCCTTATTATCATACACGCATATTCTTATTGAACCGTGCGGGATCTTGGGTACTCCCGCCCCGCATCAATTCCTTTACCCAA
Organism: Aegilops speltoides; assembly: GCA_021437245.1. Lineage (NCBI taxonomy): Eukaryota > Viridiplantae > Streptophyta > Magnoliopsida > Poales > Poaceae > Aegilops > Aegilops speltoides. The sequence continues at coordinate 187,995,631 of CM038142.1, read as the reverse complement.
ATTTTAGTAGTCGTCATACTTCAACCGTCACCCACGCTCCTCCGGCACCGACCTTATAGTAAAATGCAGTAGCCGAGGCATTTGAACCATCACCCTGCCTCGTCCACCATCATCTCCACCCACCATTACTAAAATTTTCAGTAGCCTCAGCATATCCTCAAACACCACCACCCCACCACAGTCCCCCACCCAGCCCCCTCGAACCCTAGCTCGCCGCCGCCGCCAACCCCTGCCGGTCTACCCTTTCCTCCTAGCTTAGATAATAAAGTTCAGGTTAGCCAGCGATTCCCATACTGTCGCCCCACTCCCCTGAGTTTTTAGATGAGCCCGTGGTGTCCCTCCTCGCCAGATCCATATCCCGTGCTCCAGAATGTCGTAGCCTAAGCTCGACCACGTATCCTAGGGAGCCCGACGAGCGTTCGACCAAGAAGAGGTTTATCATGGCCTCTCCGGCAGACGTTGTCGATCCTAGAGCAACACGTAACCGTGGAAGCCGGCGAAGACGTTGACTACGTTGCCAAGCCGAAGGCTCCATGTCAGCGAGCTAGCGTATTACTGTATCTCAGGAAAGCTAGCTACAACATCAAGCTCGTCAACAGCGATGGCTTCACGCGGGTCATGGCATTGGTTAAGTGGTCCATCCCCAACCCCTTTGGTTCAACTGCCGTTGATCTCTTCGACGGCCCTGCCGCTGGTTTCCTCAGCCAAGTGGTCAAGGATTTGCGATCCTTGTACGCCATCGAGCCCATTTTGTCATTTCTGAAGGACATGTTCTATGGCGGCTTGGGATCCTTAATTGCCAAGTCAGATCTTATCGACCATGACCACGGCCATGAGGAGGGCACCCACAAAGGTTCTTCCAAGGTGAAACAACCCATCTGTGACATCAGAGAGCGCACCACAGGTCTGTGCTCTACCAACTAGAAGGATCCCATCCATGACATGTGAGGCAACATCCTATCAGCAAATCTTACCTTTTCTAGCTTGCCAACCTATACCCTTTGTTGTAATAGCATTTGTCGTGCGATGCTCTAACTGCACTGTGTTTAATTATTTCAGTTATGCAAAAATGTATTGTTCAATAGGGCTATGTGATGTTTAAGTATGAATTGTCCACTTCAGTTTCATGAATGGCTATATTTGGTTGTTTATAGTGAGTAGATGCCTTGTTTATCTGTATTTGGTTGTTAGGTTGGTTGAAGTGAACATTTTTCTAGTTATCGAGCAGATGCCTTGTTTATATGTATTTAGTTCTTCGGTTGGTTGTAGTGAGCATTTTTCCAGTTATCAAGAAGATGCCTTGTTTATCTGTATTTGGTTGTTAGGTTGGTTGCAGTGACTATTTGTCCAGATGCTTTGTTTTTCTGTATTTACTTGTTAGCTTGGTTGCAGTGAGCATTTGTCCAGTTTTCAAGCATATGCCCTGTTTATCTGTATTTGCTTGGTAGGTTGGTAGCGGTGAGACTCTGTCCAGTTTTCAATGGCTATATTTGGTTGTTATACTGATCATTTATGCCTTGTTTATTTCAGTCATTCACAAGTGATGTTCATTATGTGCAAGTCAGAACTGTGCCGCTCGACTGCATCAATACCAGTGTGAACGACTATATTTGGTTCCAGTTATGCCTGGTGTAGTTAGCACATGCCCTTTATTTTAGTTTTACACATTTATCCAGTGTGATGTTTAAGCATTACCTGCGTTCTATTCATTTTCAACAATACCAGTTTGAATTGCAATATTTGATGGCTGTTAAGCCTGTTGTCGGTAATATTGCCTTCCATTTTATATCTTCTTTAACAGCATGCTGAAACCAACACATTCAAGCTATCATTTGGAGATGATGTTGTTTATCTTTGCTATATTTGTTTGATGTTAAGGTTGATGTACTTATCATGCCTTTCCACTACTTATGCAGGACAACAACGGGAGTGGCCACCATTTTCCGCCGATTTTAGATTCATCCATCGGCTTGTACTGCCCCCATCATTCCATAATGTAGTGCATATAGATCCAGGCCTGGACACTAGTTTGTCGGATTTCGGGTTCCGGCAGACCCTTGAGGTTCGAACACTGGGGTGCGCGCGGAGATTTTGCCCTCTACCTACATTCCTTGCCGCCTCGCTAAGATCTAAACTACGGAAGGAACAACACAAGACCACTGAGTTTATCTTGGTTCGAGGCCACCATTGTGGTGTAATACCCTACTCCGGTGTGTGGTGTGGTGGATTGCCTCTTGGGCTAATGATGAGCAATACAAGGAAGAACAGCCTCGAGGGTGCTGTTTTCTCGGTGGTGCGATGAACTGCTAGGAGGAGTTGATCGCTCTCTCTCTTGGTTTTGGTGAGGATTCTCGGTGCCTCTACCACAGGGGTGGCTAGTCCTATTTATAGGCAAAGGCCCCGGCCTCTTCCCAAATATTGGCGGGAAGGGCGCCAACAATTGGCCATTTTGAAGGGAACATCTGGTACACTTATCTGACTAAAGTTGGTCCTCTTTGTCAAAGGCTCTGGTGGTGGCCTTTGCTTGGGCTCCACAATGACTTCCTTCTGCCGTTGGGCTGGTCTTGGTCTTGTTGCACGAAATGGATGCCTTTGCTTGATGCTCTCGCCTGCGCTTGCTCCCTTTGCACCAAAGAGGAAAGGAGGACACTGCGCGGGTTGGCGCCCGACTAGCGCCCTTGGTCGTCATGGCTTGCGTCATTGGCACCTCGTGAGGTACCCCGCCTTGAACTCTCCGCCTCCTCGTGAGCCAGCCTGATGAGGTCGTGCCTGAGGAAGCTCCTTGCCATCCGCCCCGCGAGGCTTGGCCCCTCACGAGGGTCTTGAGCTTGTGTTGATGAAGATGGGTCACGCTGGGCCCCCCTTTGAGCCACGCCGCAGGCCGCAGGCAGGCAAGTCTGGGGACCCCCATTCCCAGAATGCCGACAGTAGCCCCGGGGCCCAAGGCGCGCCCGGACTTGGCCGAGAAGAGAGGCAAAAGGGCAAGTGCGAAGCGCCGCGGGCCCTAACAGCCTGCGGCCTGGGGCACCGCATGGCGGTTGATTGGACGTGGGCGGCACTGTTTCCCCATGCCTCCTAATTTTGTGCCATGCTAGGCGGACTTGTAGTCTTACATAGCCGCTCCCCTTTTCGTTGCTCGAGCGTCCTCTGCCCTTCCTCCTCTCGAACTCCAGCCTCCGCTCCCAATCCAATCTCGAACCTTCCCCCCCCCCTCCGTCGCCATGGCCCCGACAAAGAAGGGAAGAGGGAAGAAACCCATGCCTCCGCCTTGCTCGCCGTCGCTGGCGGCCCCCGCCGTCGACCGGTCGATCATAACCAATCGAGAGGGCTTGGGCAAGGTCAGCTCGGCTCTGGCCACCATCTTCAAGGAATGCGGGAGGACAACGGCCTGGCCCGCGTCTCGCTTCTCCATCGACAGGATAGTCACTAAGGTCTGGTATTTCGCCGACGCCCTGTGGGCGGGACTGGTTCCCCCCTTTTCCGATTTCTTCAACGCTGTGCTCTCCCACTATCAGATCCATATGATGCATCTGGGTCCTGAATCCATCACCCTTCTCGCGGTCTTTGCCTTCGTTTGCGAAGCAATGATGGGCATCCTTCCTTCGGTTGCCTTGCTGCGCCACTTCTTCTCTCTGCGCCTTGTTGACCCCACCCAATGCTCGGGGTGCGTGAGCTTCATTGCTGCACCTGAGACAGCGGCCTCAGGGATCGACTTCAACCTTCCCCCGCCCACACCTGGGTTTCGCGAGCGGTGGCTGTATGTGGACGTAGGGGTGCATAGCCCCCTGCTGTCGGAGCCATCTTTGCCTGCTGTCCCCAACTCAGGCTGGGGCCAGGAGACGCTCATGAGTTCCCGGCTCATCTTCGTCTGGCGTCGCTTCGCGTTCCTGAGGATGCTCGGCGTGACGGCGCCCAAGGTGGTGAAGGAGTTCCTGCTACGCCGTGTTGCCCCTCTCCAATGCCATTCTCACCGGATGTGGGCCTTCAGCGGGCATGAGGATCATATGAGGCTCCAGGAAGAGGACCTGACGCCTAAAGCGCCGAGGAAGGTGCTCTTGGTCTTGACTGGGGACCCCACCCCCGGCAGCATCCGGCATGGGGGGGGGCTTACTGTACCTCTGCCCGAACAGAAGCGACTTTGTGAATCAGATGCCCATCTTCGACGAGTGGGGGCTGCGCCCCGCTGGCCTCCAGGGGCCTCGCGAGAACCCAGTGGTGGTGGCCGCCCTTACAGTCGGCCAAGGCGACTCTTCCTCAAGTGGCGGAGCAGTGAGGCATGAGCCTCCGGAGGCCGAGGCGGCCCCCGCTGAGGTGACAGCGCTGGGCTGCGCTCACGAGGGAGCAGCCCCTGAGGCCCATGCTGATGTGGCTGAGGGCGGCGAGCAGCTGCCGCAGTGCTTGCGGCTGAGGCCCCTGAGGCCCCAGCTACTCTTCTTGGCGAGGCGGCGTGCCTGTCAGATCGTGACATACGACGGGATCGCCTTGATGCTTCTTCCTCGTCGCAGGCTGACCCCTGCGCTCGACTCTTGGGTCGCTTCCGCGTGGACTTCGAGGCCCTCCGGAAGAGAAGGGAGTCCCTGGGTGACGATTACCCTTGCCGCCCGCTGAAGCGTAGGAAGTACTTCACCACTGATGAGTAAGTCTTCTCCCTTCCCAGCTCCTGATCCTTCCGTTGCTTTTCCTGATCCTTTCTCCGCAGGGCCCTTCCCGCCGAGTTCACGGAGATGACTGAGGAGCCATCCCCCTTGTCTCCGCCCTCTCCACCGTCTTCGGGCACTCCGAGCAGCAGAGCCCTTGTGGTGAGGCCGGTCGGAGAGACGAATCATCCTGAGGCGCACCGCGAGCCCGCGCGCCTTGCGACCTTCTTTCGCGAGCCTTCTCGTGGCATAGCCAGCCTGCCGTGGACTTCTCGTGCAGTGCGTGGACCGTGATTGGCTGGGATACTCGCGCTCTTCCTTTGGGGATGGGTGGCTCCGGGCCGGGCCTGGCGGGCGTCTTGCTGTCACCGCCAGGCGCCAAGACACCTCGCCCCTGGGGAGAGCTGATTCGTGTCCCCCGACGCTCGCTAGGGGCGGATGATGGTGTGGAAGAGCGTACTCGAGCCGCCGGGAGTGTCGCTCCGCCAAAGGTTTATTCGAGGGCGGCCGACGCGGTGAGCCTGCTTGGTGAAAAGCTTGCTTGATGAGGATCGTGCCTTGAGGCCGAGGCCTGCGCTGGTTCGAGAGGCGCGAGCTGGGAGGCGGTTGTCGCGTCGTATGATATCGTGCGATCTTGACGATGAGGAGGCCAAGGCGTCGCTGGCGGCCTCTCGGGAGGTCCGTTCCCGGGCCGTCGAGGAGGCCCGGGAAGCTGACCGGCGGCGAGAGGCGACGGAGGAGCGGGCACGGGAACTCCTGGCCCGGTGCCGCTCTCTGGAGGAGCAGGTGGAGCTGCACGAGGCGGCCCTCGCGTTGATGAAGGTGGCTTCAGGCGACCCAGCGGAGCGTGAGGAGGTGCTGACGCTGGAAGCCGCTGAACGCGCACACGAGTATGAATGCCTGGAGACAAGGGAACGCTTGGTGACGCTGGCTAAGGATGATGTCGCTGTGCGGGAAGCCCGTGTCCTGGAGGAGGTCGGACGTCGGGTGGCGACAACGCGCTTGAACCTCGAGCGCGAGTTCAAGGAGAGGCTAGGGTTGATCCGGACCGTGGCCGAAGGTAGGACCACTGTCCTGAGGGTCAAGCTGGAGGAAGTGATGCGGCGGGTTGATGCTTTGCGGTCCGCACTTGAGGCGGCGCAGGGGGAGTCAACTACCTCCCATGCCGAGGTGCTTCTCCTTCGCCAACGGGTGGACGAGGCCGAGGCCGTCGCGCGCCAGAATGCGGACGAGATACGCCAGTGGCGGGTCCTGGAGCATGAGCACGTCCCGATGTTCACCACGCTTCGGGAGAGAGCAAACAAAGCCTTGGGTAACATCTGCGAGGCGGCTGTTGGCGAGCCACACGCAGTTAACTACGCCGGCAACCTTTAGTTCTTCACCGATGTGGTGACGCATCTGGAGGCGCAGTCGGTCAGAGCCGACAGGTTGGTGGAGGAGAGGAGCCGCGCCCTTCTCAGGCGTGCCTTTTCCCGCGTCTTCAGCCTTCTCCGGAACATGGATCCCCACTTGGACTTCGTCGCCGCCATCGCCCCAGTCCCCCAGGCCGTCCGGGACGACCTGGCGCACTGGGTGGAAGACAACATGGATGCTCTCGTCAGGGCCTTCGCTTCAGATAACGACAATGCAATCGTTGCCCCCGATGAGGGCGGCGTGGTGAATAGTCTGACGCCGCTGATGACAACGCAGAGGACGATGGCGAGGCCAGCGACGCCAGCAACAGTTCAGGCGGTGCTCCTGAGGATGCATTGGGGGATTTAACCGACTGACCGCGTATCGTTCCTGTTTCCTTCCCCTGCATGAACAGAACTCAGGTTTTGACCTGATGGTTGTAAGAGCATTCTGGGAGGGGGTGCCCCTCATGTAAAACTCATGTTCAGCGTACTAGTGGATGCTACATCACCCGTACGCCCGCGCCAAGTGGTTGGCTAGGCGACGAGCCGGCTGGCTAGTTTACCTTCATCCCGTGCAGGCCCTGAGATAGCTTGTGGGAGGCTGTGGTGTCTCGAGTGTCTCCTGTTCGAATCCGTAGGATCTGCAGTGAAAAAACCTCCTGAGAGGTTACAACGGCGGCAGTCTGGGCAGCACGCAAGCTTGGCCAGTCCCGGCTCGCGAGGGGCTCACGAGGGGACGCAGCTGAGGCGAAGTTGTAACCGAAACACGAGAGATTGCTCGAACGAGACTAAGCACCCCTTCCCCAAACACACGCAAATCTCAAATTCGAGTCCAACTTAAATCCAGCTGGGAAAGCGACAACCAAGGAAAAGCAATGAAAGAGAAAAAGGCGCGTCCGGCACCTAGTCTAGTCTTGGGCGTCTTCTCACCAGCGGAGCTAAGTGCTGCCATCTGGGCGTGGGAGTGAGCCCGGTGGGCTGAGGCTGTCACCCTGAGACTCAGGCGTGTACAGCCCCACTCATTATTACGTGAGAGTGTCACGGGCGGCGAGCTTCACGAGCCTTGGGCCTTCTTCACTGTGTACCGCCTTGCTTCATATCGCCGAGACGAGGCCCGCCTTTGCGCAACACTCTAGTGCCATCAGCAGCGACCCAAAACCAGGACGCCGCCGATGAGGTAGAGCGGTCGCCAGCGATTCCCCCGACGACCACGGGTCCTCCGCCAGGGGCAGGCCCTGAGGCACCTCCCCAGCGGAGGGCCTATCTCCTGAGAACGCCTTGCTCCGAACACCGCGGTGGTGATACCGGATCTCGGCCCCTCTCCTGCAGCCCCCGACACCTCCTCCTAAGGGGTAGGAGACTACGGGAGCGGGGCAGTTGCTCGCTGTGGCGACCTGCACCTCCTGCGATCCTTGATTAGTGTATGCCTGCTCCTGAGGAATTAGCGGTACCCGATAATCGTCGCTTCCAGCGTGGCCGGTGGGACCGTCCCGGGGCTCCTGGAAGAGCTCAGCTTCTGGCGCCTCGTCCCCCTAGCTTGGGCTGAGGAGCGAGCCTTGTTCGCCCTCATGTGGGTGCCCTTCGTCCATCATGTGGGGCACGTATTCTTCTGGGGCCGTCATTCCGAAGGCCGCGCCATAGCACTCCGCGTGCCATGCAGCTCTGCTTGATGCGCCCACCTGGGGGTGGTAGCGTGGCAGCCCACTGGGGCCGTGGGTCGCGACGAGTCATTCTTCGCTGGCCAGAGGCGAAGTCAGCGCTGCCGCTGGCCAGTCTTGGCAACCGGCTGGTGTTGAGTAGCCTTGGAGCCGCTTGTGTGTGGAGCCCCCATGCTGGCCGCCCTGGACCTAAGATGGGAGCTGGGTGCAGAAGGGGTGAGCCCTCGAGGCGGCAAAGCCCAGGAGCTCTGCCACCCGCTCTAGCAGCACGTCGCGGCCGCCTTCCATCAGCCTGCACTGCAGCAGCTCTCGGGCCACTATGAGCGCGGCCCTTGAGTTCACATGCTCCCGGCGGGTGTACGGCGTCGTGGCCGCGTCGTGGTTGGAGGCCCTTGCTGCCGACCGCGCCTGCCGTGGTGTGAGAGCTGTCGGAGCCTGTCCGCGTCACCCATGGCCCGCAGCGCCCTGCGGACCGCGAGCTGCCTGGGGCATGGGGTCGCCCGGGGTGAGCGGCTCTGCGCGGGCGGGCCAAGCCGCCCAGGGATCAGGGTTGCCCGCCTGGTCACGGACATGGTGATGACTATCTTGGCGGGATCGGAGTGGCGAAGCGGATCGGCGCACTTCTACCTGGCGCGCCAAATGTCAGATTTCGGGTTCCGGCAGACCCTTGAGGTTCGAACACTGGGGTGCGCGCGGAGATTTCGCCCTCTACCTACCTGTTCCTCGCCGCCTCGCTAAGATCTAAACTACGGAAGGAACAACACAAGAGACACAGAGTTTATACTGGTTCAGGCCACCATTATGGTGTAATACCCTACTCCAGTGTGTGGTGTGGTGGATTGCCTCTTGGGCTAATGATGAACAATACAAGGAAGAACAGCCTCGCGAGGGTCTGTTCTCGGCTAGTGCGATGAACTGCTAGGAGGAGTTCAGTCGCTCTCTCACTGGTTTTCTGGTGAGGATTCTCGGTGCCTCTACCCTGGAGGTGGCTAGTCCTATTTATAGGCAAAGGCCCTGGGCCTCTTCCCAAATATTGAGCAGGAAGCGCACCAACAATTGGCCATTTTGAAGGGGAACATCTGGTACACTTATCCTGACTAAAGTTGGTCCTCGCCTGTCAAAGGCTCTGGTGGTGATGCCTACTTGGGCTCCACAATGACTTCCTTCCCGCCGTTGGGCTGGTCTTGGTCTTGTTGCACCGAAATGGATTACCTTGCTTGATGCTCTCGCCTACGCTTGCTCCCTTTGCACCAGAGAGGAAAGGAGGACAACTTGCTGGCTGGCGCCGATCGGGCGCCCTTGGTCGTCATGGCTTGCGTCATGGGCACCTCGTGAGGTACCCCGCCTAGAACTCTCCGCCTCCTTGTGAGCAAGCCTGATGAGGCCGTGCCTGAGGAAGCTCCTTGCCGTCCGCCCCGCGAGGCTTGGCCCCTTGCGAGGGTCTTGAGCTTGTGTTGTTGAAGATGGACCGTGCTGGGCCCCCCTTTGAGCCACGCCGCAGGCCGCAGGCAGGCAAGTCTGGGGACCCCCGTTCCCAGAACACCGACATAGTTATCTTCTAATATCAACTTGTTGCTTGTAGGTACATATGCCCTTGGCAAGGATCCATGCATCAACCCTTTTTGCGTATGGGGCAATGAGATATCCATGAACAAGCATCAAGTGAGGAAACTGATAAGGATTGTTAGCAAAAATATAAGAATGGTGGCAAGCAAATTATTTGTTTATGCTCAATCCAACACAACAGTGAGTTGTAGGATGGTAACTACAAACTCTGCAGCCTTCTCTTTTTACTGCCATAATGAGTTGTTAGACAACAATGTCTGAACCGTTTTCTTTCGCAGTAGTTCCCGAAGTAGTTCACTCAAGATTACCTCGCAAAGTACATGATTGGAGGACATGCAATGAAGGTTAAAGTATTTCATCCAAACTACAATGAGCATCGAGAAGTCCTAATGAAGACAGTGAAGGATGGATGGGTAGCCATCACAAGGGGTTAGCCTAGAGTCGTGCGTGCATTATGCATGGAGGAGGGCAAAATATGGGCATTCCGCTTCACCTTCTCCAGCAACGAGAATATCTTTCGCCTCTCTCTTTATAGTCTTTATTACAATTCTGGTTCATCATTCTTTACTTGGTGCTTCTGTAGTTCTTCAGTATATGTACCTATGCATCAAATTATGCATTCATGGTTGAACCTATATTTGTAATAAACATGATTTGATATGAAATAGGTGATTGCCTACTTTCAAATTCAAAACATGTGACTTTTTAAATTAGGGATTACACTGCACACGGTTTGCGAAAGCGAAATGCCTGTGATAGACGTGGAGATCAGACACGTTTCTAGGATCCACTACGTGTGCGATCAATCTCTACTGCACACACGATCAGCCAAGAAAAAATGTGTGCGATTAACAACATCATCACACACAGTTCTTTCTAATTAAATGTTTGCGATTGTCACCTTATCACACATGCTTCGCAATTATGGACTGTTTGTGATGTTGTGCGCATGGCAAACGTTTGGTCAAAAAAGAATGCATGCCATAGGTCGATCATCCGACGCGGGTATGACAGATGAATTGTGTGGGATGTATTCAAGCTTCGCATACAGTTTTATAGTGGCAACTGTGTGTGCTCTTACATCAAACCGCACACAGTCGAGGAAAAGTAAATGTGTGTGATTATCTACTTCTATAATCAAGATCTATTTGTGATGGGTCGTGCATCGTAAACGTAGCACCACAGAATGCCGACTACGATGGCAATAAGAGCACAAACGAGTAGGGAGTAGTGTATATGCATCAAGTCTCCCTATCCTCGACGGTTTTTGGGTCGTCTGGGAAGGACCCCCCTATCACAGTCACTCACTTCACGACGGTTCATAACACCATCACGGAAAGGGGTTAAAAACCATTTGTATAGCAACTCGTTGTACTAGTGATTTCTTCAACTTTAATACCTTTTTCCTTCATACATTTCTTTGCCTCTTGCATATCTTCAGGCAGCTTATTTTTTATGAGGAGGAAAATATTTTTTGGAGAAGTAATAAATCATATCCTGGGGACTACGCACACAACTAGGAGCAAGAGTATTGTACCAAATCGTAGCATCACCCTTTAATGAGAATGGAAATAACTTGAGAATATAGTAGTAGCAAATTTTCTCATCATGAGCAAAAAGGGTGTCCATATCATTTAACTTAGTAAGATGTGCCATTACACTTTCAATTTCATAGCCAAGGAAAGGATCAGATTCAACCAAAGTAATCAACTCTAGGTCGACAGAGAATTCATAATCCTTATCGGTAACAAAGATAGGTGAAGTAGCAAACTTAGGATCACATTTTATTCTGGCATTCAAAGATTTTCCTTTCAGTTTGCATAATAATTCTTAAGGTCATCCCTATCATTGCAAGCAAGAAAGTTTCTGGCTATCTCCTCATCCATAACATAACCCTCAGGTATCTTAGGCAATTCAAATCTAGGAGATCTAGGTCTAATAGGTGTTTCATAATTTTTAGTTTCAAAGACTTCATCAGTTTCAGCATTCTCAATATGTTTAGCTCTAGCAAGTTTTTCATCAAGAAATTCACCTAGTGGCACATTATCATCAAGCAAAGTACTAGCATCATTCATAGTAGAAGCGACACCATCAATAACTTGAGACATATCAGGATTAATAGCATGTGGTAGTGTTGCAAGTTTACTCAAAGCAGAAGGTGAATCAAGTACAGAGCAAGATGGCAGTTTGATGTCACTTGAAACTGTGTCGGTATTTCCCCAAAGAGGAAGGGATGATGCAGTACAACTACGGTAGGTATTTCCCTCAATTATGAAACCAAGGTGTCAATCCAGTAGGAGAACCAAGCAAAACTATGTAAACAGTACCTGCACACAAAGAACAAATACGTGCAACCCAATGCGTAAGAGGGGTTGTCAATCCCTCTTAGGTAACGGCGTCAGAAATTGGCAAGTTGACGAGAGAATATTTGTGATAGATTGGATAAATAGCTCCCGATAGAACACGAAATAAAATAAGTAATAAAATAGTGCAACAAGGTATTTTTTGGTTTTTGGAATAATAGATCTGGAAATAAAAGCACATAAAAATAGATCTCAAAGCAAATATGATAAAGAATAGACCCGGGGGTCGTAGATTTCAATAGTGGCTTCTCTCGAGAAATAGCACACGGTGGGTAAACAAACTACTGTTGGGCAATTGATAGAAGATCGGATAATTATGATGATATCCAAGGCAATGATCAATATATAGGCATCACGTCCAAGATTAGTAGACCGACTCCTGCCTGCACTCCACACATTGACCGCTATCCAGCATGCATCTAGTGTATTAAGTTCATGGAGAAACGGAGTAATGCAATAACAATGATGACATGATGTAGATGAGATTTATTCATTTAGGAATAGCCTCCATCTTGTTATCCTTAATAGCAACGATACATGTGTGTCTTACTGCCCCTTCTGTCACTAGGAAAGAACACCGCAATATCAAACCCATCACAAAGCACCTCTTCCCATGGCAAGAAAAATCAATCTAGTTGGCCTAACTAAACCAAAGATTCGAAGAAGAAATATGAGGCTATAAATAATGATGCATATAAGAGATCAAAGAAGACTCAAATAATATTCATAGATGTTGATCTGATCATAAACTCAAAGTTCATCGGATCCCAACAAACACACCGCAAAAAGAGTTACATCAAATAGATCTCCAGGAGAGCATTGTATTTGAGTATCAAAAGAGAGAGAGGAAGACATCTAGCTACTGCCTACGGACCCGTAGGTCTGTGGTGGACTACTCACGCATCATCGGAGAGGCGCCAATGAGGATGATGAACCCCTCCGTGGTGGTGTTTGATTGGATCTCGTGGTTCTGGAACTTGCGGTGGCTGGAATTGTGTTTTGTCAACTCCCCTAGGGTTTCTGGAATATTTGAGAATTTATAGGGAGAAGAGGCATTGTAGGGGGATACATGGGGACCACAACCCCCCATGGGCACGCCAGGGCTCCTGGGTACACCCTGGTGGGTTGTGCCTTCCACGGGCCTCCCCTTTGGTACTTTCTTGGCCCACGGGGTGTCTTATGGTTTAGAAAAAATCTCCAAAAAGTTTTGCTACGTTTGGACTCCGTTTGGTACTGATATTATGCGAAGTAAAAAAACAAGCAAAAAACATCAACTGGCACTGGGCACTATGTCAATAGGTTAGTCCCAAAAAATGATATAAAGTTGCTATAAAATGATTGTAAAACATCCAAGAATGATAATATAATAGCATGGAACAATAAAAAAATATACATACATTGGAGACGTATCACAGTCCCTTACCTCCCCTCGTCTTAGTGGGAAAAATCTTAGTTCTTGTATCTTTCAGATTCTTCATAGTGATAAAAAGATATAAATCCCTAGTGACTCAACAAATATAGCTATGCTCCCCGGCAACAATGCCAGAAAAAGGTATTGATAACCAACAAGTATAGGGGATCACAACAATTTTCGAGGGTAGAGTATTCCACCCAAATTTATAGATTCGACACAAGGGGAGCCAAAGAATATTTGTAAGTATTAGCACTTGAGTTGTCAATTCAACCACACATGGAGATTAAATATCTGCAGCAAACTGATCAGTAGCACAGTAATATGATAGTTTTGATAGCACTGGTAATAATAGCAATTGCAATAGTAACTTAGCAAGAGCAATATGTGAAAAATCTGTAGGAATTGGATCGGTGAATTCGTTGGATAATATTCATCATATAACAATTATAACCTAGGGCAACACAGAACTAGCTCCAATTCATAAATATAATGTAGGCATGTATTCCATAAATAGTCATACGTGCCTATGGAAAAGAACTTGCATGACATCTTTTGTCCTACCCTCCTGTGGCAGTGGGGTCCATTAGGAAACTAAGGGATATTAAGGCCTCCTTTTAATAGAGAACCGGAACAAAGCATTAACACATAGTGAATAAATGAACTCCTCAAAGTACGGTCATCATCGGAAAGTATCCCATATACTGTCACACTGGGGTTTACGGATCATAACACGTAATAGGTGCTTATTACTTGCAAGATCGGATCTAGAACATAGATATATTATAACGGTGAAAACATAAATGGTTCAGATATGCAATCATGGCACTCGGGCCCTAGTGACAAGCATTAAGCATAGCAAAGTCATAGCAACATCAATCTCAGAACATAGTGGATACTAGGTATCAAGCACTAACAAAACTAACTCTATTACATGATGAATCTCATCCAACTCCTCACCGACTAGCGAGCCTACAAAGGAATTACTCACTCCCGGTGAGGAGCATCATGGAATTGGTGATGAAGGAGGGTTGGTGATGACGAAGACCGAAGATCCCCCTCCCCGGAGCCTCAAACAGGCTCCAGATCTGGCCTCCCAATGAAGAAGAGGAGGTGGCGGAGCCTCCGTATTGTGAAATGCGACGAAACTTCCTCTCCTATTTTTCTCCAAAAATAGGATTTTATAGCATCGGAGTTAGGGTCAAAGGAGCATTGAGAGACCCACAACCCACCAGGGAGCGCCTGAGGGGGGGGGGAGTGGTGCGCCCTGGTGTCTTGTGGGCAGCTAGGGACCCCCCCCTCTGGTGGTTCTTGGTTCCAGTATTTTCTATTTATTCTGCAATAATTCTCCAAAAGGTTTCGTCCAAATCCGAGAACTTTTATTTCCGCACAAAAAACAACACCATGGTAGTTCTGCTGAAAACAACGTTAGTCCAGGTTAATTTCATTCAAATCATGCAAATTAGAGTCCAAAACAAGATCAAAAGCATTAGGAAAAGTAGATACGATGGAGACATATCATATATCTAATTGATGAAACACAAGTCTGAAACATTTGAAAAGTTCGAAGAATTTCAGTGTGAAGTGGAGAATCATCGTAAAACAAAAAAGTTCTACAATCTGATCACGGCGGTGAATATTTGATTTATGAGTTTGGCCTTCATTTAAGCCAACGTGGAATTGTTTCACAACTCATGCCACCTGGAACAACACAACGTACGGGTGTGTTCGAGCGCCGTAACCGTACTTTATTGGATATGGTTCATTCTATGATGTCTCTTACTGATTTTCCGCTATCGTTTTGGGGTTATGCGTTAGAGACAACCGCATTCACGTTGAATAGGGCACCGTCTAAATCCATTGAGACGACACCGTATGAACTATGATTTGGCAAGAAACCTAAGTTGTCATTTCTTAAAGTTTGGGGATGTGATGCTTATGTCAAAAGGCTTCAACCTGATAAGCTCGAACCCAATGCGGAGAAGTGTGTCTTCATAGGATACCCTAAAGAAACTATTGGTTATACCTTCTACCACAGATCTGAAGGCAAGATCTTTGTTGTTAAGAATGGGTCATTTCTAGAGAAGGAGTTTCTCCCGAAAGAAGTGAGTGGGAGGAAAGTAGAACTTGATGAGGTAGTTGTACCTAATCCAGAATTAGAAAGTAGCACATCCGAGAAAACCCTTCCTGTGATGCCTACACCAACCAGAGAGGAAGAAAATGATGATCATGAAACTTCGAATCAAGTTACTATTGAACCTGGTAGGTCGACCAGAACACGTACCGCACCAGAGTGGTATGGTAATCCTGTCATGGAAGTCATGTTGCTAGACAACGGCGAACCTACGAACTATGAAGAAGCTATGATGAGTCCAGATTCTGACAAATGGCTTGAGGACATGAAATCTGAGATAGGATCCATGTATGAGAATAAAGTGTGGACTTTGTGAACTTGCCCGATGATCAGCAAGCCATCGAGAATAAATTTATCTTTGAGAAGAAGATGGACGCTGATGGTAATATCAATGTCTACAAAGCTTGACTTCTCGAAAAAGTTTTTCGGCAAGTTCAAGGGACTCTATAGCATTTCTAATTGTCGGAGCATGGATTTACAAGAAAGTGAGTGGGAACTCTATAGCATTTCTAATTGTCGGATTTAAGGATCCGCAAACCCTTGAGAGGTTCGAACACTGGGGTGTGTGCGAAGATCTCAACCTGCCCAGCCTGCCTACTCGCGACCCTACTAAGCCTAGCGCGTCGAGCTCAAAGATACACAAAGACATAGAGATTTATACTGGTTCGAGCCACCATTGTGGTGTAATACCCTAATCCAGTGTGGTGTGGTGGATTGCCTCGAAGGGCTATGGATTAACTGGTACTGTGGATATACAAGCCTTAGGAGGTGAGGTGTTCTCGAGCTGGTGTGGTGTATGATAGCTCTACTTGTTCTGATCTCGTCCCCCCGTCCCATGGTGGTGGCTAGTCCTATTTATAGTGGCCTTGGTCCTCTTCCCAAATATGAGCAGGAAGGGATCCCACAACGGCCAGATTTGAAAGGGGACAAGTTGTACAGTCTAGCCTGACAAAAGTAGTCTTCGCCTGCCAAAAGCCTCTGGTCGTGACGCTGCAGTGGGCTCGTCGATGACCTCCGTCCTGCCGTCCTGGCGGTCTTGGCCTTATTGCACTTGAATGGAAACCGATTGGAATGGAAACCTTTGGCTGATTCCTCGGGACTCCGCGCCTGCACCCTGCTTCCTTTGCACCAAAGAGTAAACCTGCGCTCTACGCCCGCCTGGCGCCCGCCTGGCCTTGGTCGTCATGGCTCACATCAACTGAGCCTCATGAGGTAGCTAGCATAGAACTCTCCGCCCCTCAGGGGCCTTCCTGAGGAGGCCGATTCCTTCAGGGGTCTTGGCGTTGGAGCCGGGCCATACCAAGTCATCGATGGAGTCACGCGGTGGGCCGCAGGCAGGCAGGGCTGGATACCTCCGAATCCAGGACGCTGACAGTAGCCCCCCGGCCCAAGGCGCGCTCAGACTTGGCTTCCAGGCAAAGCCAAAGGGCAAGTATGGAGCGCCGCGAGTAGCTCACGCGAGTTCGTGGTGTGGGCAGCGATGCCTCCTGACACCTGGATCTGACTCCCGCGGTTCTTCGCCCGCAAGCTGCCTCCGAGGGGACCGGTTGAGCTGTGGCTGCAGCACGTGGGGTGGCGCAGCTTGGCCATCATGGCTGAAGTCGAGGTGGTGCCGCCTGGAGACGTCTTCATGACGCGAGGATGGGGCGAGATCGCCCGGGCTTGCCACACGGAGGGAGCCCTGCGATCCACTTCGAGTATGACGGCGCGACCACCCTGTTCTTCAAGGTCTTCAACAAGGAGGGCGAGCAGCTGGATTGCTGCCCCGGAGGAGACAGCTCGATGGACGCCGTAGTGGGTGCTGGATATGCCGCTGCCCCCTTTAGTGCTTCGTCCAGCAGCAGTGACGACTCCTAGGAATACAGCGACTCTCCTGAGCCCAGTGATTCCCGGAGTCGAGCGACGACAACTACCTGCCACCGAGCTCCGGTCGAGGCTGGAGCGCTGCTGCGGCTGCCGCCCGGCATCGTCGGCAATGCCGTAGGACCTAGTAGTTGCCTTCCCTGCGCAGAATGGAGATCAGCCCTCGTGGGGCTTGCAAGGATCGGAATCTATTTAATATCAATGCTGTTTCTTTTGATCTCATGATGGATGCGCGTATTCTAGTTCGGCTAGGTTCCTCCCTTTTCCTTTTCCTAGATAGTGTGGTGCTCTACGCTGACAGGACCCAGTCTCCAGGAAGGCTTCAGCCGTTGCTAGTATGCCAGGTCACGATGCCGTGGTCAAGGCTAGGAGGTGCACGGCCCAGGGTACGGTAAGAGCTCATGAGTCGCGATGCTCATGAGGTCCCCTTATGTGTGCAAGCAGCTGCACAGAAAATTGAAAAGGGGAGTCGAACTTCCCAAGTGGAACTGCAAGGCGGGGCGTGCAGGGAGCGAAACTGGTGCTGTAGCGAGCCAAGACTTGTCTTTTGGCGTCGTGGTCCATCAGGGAGATGATGCTCGCTGTTGCGTCTGTGGTACCGTTGGCCACAGCCTGCATTGGCCACCCTCCTGCCTTGCTTGCCAAAGTGCTCTTTCTCCTCGGGACCTGGCCCTCGAGCAATCTCAGCCGTCGCTGGTATGCCAGGTCGTGATGCCGTGGTCAACGCCAGGGGGTGAGGGCTGGAGAGCCAGTAGGAGCTCCCGAGACGCGATGCTCGGGAGGTCCCCCTTTAATGTGCAAGAAACACGCAAGGCTAGACGGTGGTTGCCCAGGCCGACCTTTGGCCCATTGCCAGGTGAACCTGCAGGTTAGATGACAAAGAAGGTCGGGAGCCCCCAGGGCGTGAGACGCAGGCACCGAGGACCCTGTGAGGTGGTGTACGCGAGGCGAGCTAGAGCTCGATCCCCGGGATTATCAGCGTTGAAGGGACGAACCCGAGCACAAGCACTGTGCCGATGTGAGTATCGTGCAGAGATGCGGGAATGGAATTAGTCAGAGCGCATGAAGGCCCGTGAGGCGGTGGTCGTGAGGCGACAATCATAGATAAGCTCAGGTAAATGATTAGATAGTCCTGGTAAATGCAAAACAATACAAGTCGTAGGGTAGACCCACATGGCCTGGGGATGATGCAGCCCGAGGGGCGCCCCCAAACTGAACGAACCAGAGAGATGTCAACTGGTACCGTCGCTGAAGAGGTATTGAAGTAGCCAAAAAACGCATGCCGCTGAAGCCGCCACTCATGAGCCGCTCTGGTGCCGAGCCCCGGGAGACTCGATGGGACCAAGAGACTCCTGCAGATGCTCCTCCATCTCCGCCAGGACCGCCTGGTGCCTGGCCTCGCAGGCCGTCTGGGCGTCCTTCATGCAGCGCTGGAATGCCTCAGCCGTGCCCACAAGGCCAAAAGGCATGCGGACTTAACTGTGAGGCGGACCCTCGCATCGGTCGACACGAGACGGCCACATGAGCTGCCGAGACGCGGGCCTGTTGAGCCCAGGGATGTCGATGCAGACACGAAACTCCTTACCCTCGCCAGGACAGTGAGCCGCGCCACGCGGCAGGTGACGATTGCCTTGCAGAACCTTCCTTCCTGAATCTCCTTGATTGTCTTGCTGATGAACTCCTGAACGCCTGGTGCCTCACGCCTGCTGCCTTCTCCTGGGAAGCGTGCTCTGAAGAGCGCCTCCACATGGTGGCCAAGCGCCATTCTCGCGACATTGGCTAGATCTGAGGCCCTCGAAAGGAGAGCCCTCGAGCCCAGCCTGAGAGGGGCGCCGGGCGCGCCTTCCTGGGTGAAGGTGCCACGTCCGGAGACGCGAGGCTCAATGATGCGTCCTCAAGTGATGCTTCCTAACGATACCCCTGTCCCAGCTGCAGCTTCTTTGTCTTGGGGGCGACCTCAGGAGGGAGGGCGCCGTGTTCGTCTTTGGGGTTCTCAACTACTGCGGCCTGGAAAGAAGGCTCGAGGGAGCACACTGCATCCTTCTCCTGAAAGGGGACTGTGATGACACTGCCGCTTCCTGGTATCTTGAGGACGTTGTAGTCGTGGTGCGTGGCCGCCACCAACTTGGCCGGTGTTGGGTACCCTAGGATGGCATTGTAGGGCAGGCGGATATCGGCGACATCAAAGTCGATGAGCTCGGTGCGGTAGTTGTTGCGCTCGCCGAAGGTGACAGGGAGGCAGACCTGCCCATCGGGTGTGTCGATCCGTTGGTCACTCCTGAGAATAGCTTGGTGGGGTGAACCTGGTAGTGTGGCACCTGGAGCCTATCGAACGTCTGAGCAGAGAGAACAATGATCCCTGCTCCGCCATCGATGAGAGTCTTGGTGACGACCACGTTGTTGATGACGGGGGAGCAGAGCATGGAGAGTGTGCCAGCGGTGGCCGCACACTTGAGGCGGTCTGAGGAGTCAAAGGTGATGGCGCTCTTGGACCACTTGAGAGGGCGAGTTGCTTCAGGCTTGGGGAGCGCTGCATTCACCTCGCGCGCAAACTGCTTGAAGACGCGGTGGGAAGCCGGGGCCTGTGAGCCGCCCAAGATGCAGGCAATGGCCCGAGGCTCCTGGAAGCCCCCAGCCCCCTTGTCCTGGTAGTGATCTTCATTCCTCCTTGGCGGTGGCGGCAGAGGAGGCAAGGTTGCGTTGCCCTGAGGTCGATCCTCATAAGGCTCCTCCCTCCAGTTACCATCGCGAGGCTGGTCTTGCTAGCGGTCCTCACGAGGCTGGTCGCGCCACTCCTAACGGTGGTCGCATCCATCCCAGCGTCCTCCACCTCGGCCACCTTTGCGACTGTAGCCTCGATAGTTACACTCGGGGCGTCGACCAAGGCGCCCGTCGCGGAGAGCCCTGAGCTCCTGGCAGTCGTTGTTGTTGTGGTTGTAAACGTTGTGGAAGGCGCAGAACAGCCGCTTGCCCTTGGATGACTCGGGGTGGTCGCAGCCGCGCTTCGTCTCTGGTTCAGCCGCAAGCACAGGTGGCCCCTTACGCTTCACGTCCTTGGTCTTGGTCTTCTTGTCTTCTGGCTCAGCATCGGGAGCTTGAGGAGGGAGAGGCGTCCCTCCTCAGCCCTTGCACACTTGTTCGCCATGTTGAACATCTCCAGAGCGGTGCAGAGATCCTCGTGGATGGCGAGCTCCTCCTTCATCTTGACATCGCGGACACCATCAGTGAACGTGGAGATGATGGCCTCGTCTGACACCTCGGGAATCTTGAGGCGAACGTTGTTGAAGTGCTGGATATACTTCTGCAGGGTCTCTTGATGACCCACAAGTATAGGGGATCTATCGTAGTCCTTTTGATAAGTAAGAGTGTCGAACCCAACGAGGAGCAGAAGGAAATGATAAGCGGTTTTCAGCAAGGTATTCTCTGCAAGTACTAAAATAAGTGGTAACAGATAGTTTTGTGATAGGATAAATTGTAACGAGCAACAAGTAACAAAAGTAAATAAAGTGCAGCAAGGTGGCCCAATCCTTTTTGTAGCAAAGGACAAGCCTAGACAAACTCTTATAATAGGAAAAGCACTCCCGAGGACACATGGGAATATCGGCAAGCTAGTTTTCATCACGCTCATTTGATTCGCGTTCGGTACTTTGATAACTTGATATGTGGGTGGACCGGTGCTTGGGTATTGCCCTTACTTTGACAAGCACCCCACTTATGATTAACCTCTATTGCAAGCATCCGCAACTACAACAAAAGTATTAAGGTAAACCTAACCATAGCATGAAACATATGGATCCAAATCAGCCCCTTACGAAGCAACGCATAAACTAGGGTTTAAGCTTCTGTCACTCTAGCAACCCATCATCTACTTATTACTTCCCAATGCTTCCTCTAGGCCCAAATAATGGTGAAGTGTTATGTAGTCGACGTTCACATAACACCACTAGAGATTAGACAACATACATCTTATCAAAATATCGAACGAATACCAAATTCACATGACTACTAATAGCAAGACTTCTCCCTTGTCCTCAGGTACAAACGTAATTACTCACAAAGCATATTCATGTTCATAATCAGAGGGGTAATAATATGCATAAAGGATCTGAACATATGATCTTCCACCAAATAAACCAACACGCATCAACTACAAGGAGTAATCAACACTACTAGCAACCTACTAGCACCAATCCCGGACTTGGAGACAAGAATTGGATACAAGAGATAACTTAGGGTTTGGAGATGAGATGGTGCTGGTGAAGATGTTGATGGAGATTGACCTCTCCCGATGAGAGGAGCGTTGGTGATGACGATGATGATGATTTCCCCCTTCCGAAGGGAAGTGTCCCCGGCAGAACAGCTCTGCCGGAGCCCTAGATTGGTTCCGCCAAGGTTCCGCCTCATGGCGGCGGAGTCTCGTCCCGAAAGGTTGCCTTCTATTTTTTCCCATCGAAAGACTTCATATAGGAGAAGATGGGCGTCGGAGAGCCACTAGGGGGCCCACGAGGTAGGGGGCGCGCCCAGGGGGAAGGCGTGCCCCCCACCCTCGTGAGCAGGGTGTGGGCCCCCTAGCCTTCATCTTTGGCGACGATTTTTCTTTATTTATTTTATGGTATTCCGTGGAGTTTCAGGACTTTTGGGGTTGCGTGGAATAGGCCTTCAATATATGCTCGTTTTCCAGCCCAGAATTCCGGCTGCCGGCATTCTCCCTCTTCATGTAAACCTTGTAAAATAAGAGAGAATAGCCATAAGTAGTGACATAACGTGAAATAACAGCCCATAATGCAATAAATATTGATATAAAAGCATGATGCAAAATGGACGTATCAACTCGCCCAAGCTTAGACCTCGCTTGTCCTCAAGCGAAAAGCCGATAACAATAAATATGTCCTCATGTTTAGAGGTAGAGGCGTCGATAAAAATAAAATATGAACATGAAGGCATCATGATTATTTCATAACGGCAACATATATAGATTTTGTCATATGATTACTTATGTTCAAGTGATTATCTTTTCACAAAGCCAAAGTATGAATCAGAAACCTTATTGAGCACCAACAAATATAATCTCAGTCATTCCAACATGCTGCGCTTGCCAAAGGATAAAATGAAAAAGGAAAGGTGAAGATCACCGTGACTCTTGCATAAGGTATAGGATAGTAATAAAAGATAGGCCCTTCGCAGAGGGAAGCAGAGGTTGTCATGCGCATTTAGGGTTGATGCACAAAATCTTAATGCAAAAGAACGTCACTTTATATTGCCCCTTGTATGTGGACCTTTATTATGCAGTCCGTCGCTTTTATTGCGTCCACAACAAGTTCTTACAAAGTTTATTTTCTCCGCACTAATAAGTCATGCATATTTAGAGAGCATTTTTTATTGCTTGCACCGATGACAACTTACTTGAAGGATCTTACTCAATCCATAGGTAGATATGGTGGACTCTCATGGCAAAACTGGTTTAAGGGTATTTGGAAGCACAAGTAGTATTTCTACTTGGTGCTAAGAATTTGGCTAGCATGAGGGGGAAAGGCAAGCTCAACACGGTAGAGGATCCATGACAACATACTTTATCTCGGATGTAAGAAAACATAACTCATTATGTTGTCTTCCTTGTCCAACCTCAACTCTTTAGCATGTCATATTTTAATGAGTGCTCCCAATCATAAAAGATGACAACGATATATATATATATATATATATATATATATATATATATGTGTGAAACCTCTCTTTCCTTATTACTTCCTATTAATTGCAACGATGACCAAAGCTATATTTGCCAACTCCCAACAACTTTTAATCATCATACTCTTTCTATGTGAAGTCATTACTTTCAATAAGATCAATTTGAACTCTTTGATTCTCTTTATTCTTTTTCTTCTAATCACCCAAGATCATGGCAAAATACTCAAGCCCTCGACTCAACACTAATCTTTATTATATAGCGCACGGACTCGATTACATAGAAGGATCATAAAGCAAAACTCAAAACTAGATCATGCCATGACTTTATTCTACTAAATCAAGATACTACTAAAAGGATCGAACTGAGAAAAACAGTAAAGATAGGAGTTGTGATGGTGATACGATACCAGGGCACCTCCCCCAAGCTTGGCAGTTGCCAAGGGGAGTGCCCATACCCTTGTGATTATGTCCTCGGAGGTGATGGAGGTGGTGCATTTTTCTTCTCCAGCTTGCGTCTAAGGCTAAAATTTTCCTCCCCTAGATCCTCATTCTCGAGCTCAAGTTTCATTATCTTTTTGCATAGTGTTGCCTTGTTGTCCTGCAAAAAATGAGGTGGGATAGATTGGACCTTAGGGAGGCTTGACTTATTGAACTCCACATGCATATCACCAGGTTGAGGTAGGGGATAGTCCTCTTCGTCGGAACTCGTTTCCTCCTTCCTCTTTGGATCATAGTCTTCTTCTTCCTCCGTGGTCCAGCCATAATGCTCCGCATCCCCATATACTTTTGGATTTGCAATATAATCAGCCATGTAGCTCTCTCCCTCCGAATCTTGGGAAGACATCTTGCTCTAATCTGCAGTAGCAACGGCTCGAAACGAAAACAGAGGATATTTGCATGATACAAGAGTCAAAACCTTCAGGAGTATATATAATGAATTTTTACCGACCAAAATACGTATCGTGCAAGGAAACGGAGTCCGGAGGGCACGTGAGGTGCTCACGAGGTAGGGGGGCGCGCCCTCCACCCTCGTGGAGGCCTCGTGTCCTCCCCGGATTGCTACTTATTTTTCTATTTTCTAAATATTCCAAAATGGAGAAATATTGCCTTAAAAATTATTTTCGAGTCGGTTTACTTACCGTACCACATACCTATTCCTTTTCGAAGTCTGGAATGGTCTGGAATGTGTCCTATATGTATTCCTCCGGGGTTACGGTTTCAATAATATTAGTTTCAACATTTATGGGATTACCTGAAATATAGTGTTTGATCCTTTGACCGTTTACCACCTTCGGATTTGTGCCTGCGAAGTTGTTGATTTTTATGGCACCGGAACGATAGACCTCCTCGATAACGTAGGGACCTTCCCATTTAGAGAGAAGTTTTCCTGCAAAAAATCTTAAACGAGAGTTGTATAGCAATACATAATCACCTACATTAAACTCACGCTTTTGTATCCTTTTGTCATGCCATCTTTTAACCTTTTCATTAAACAACTTGGCATTTTCATAAGCTTGGGTTCTCCATTCATCAAGTGAGCTAATATCAAATAACCTCTTCTCACCGGCAAGTTTGAAATCGTAGTTGAGCTCTTTAATAGCCCAATATGCCTTATGTTCTAGTTCGAGAGGTAAGTGACATGCTTTTCCATAAACAATTTTATACGGAGACATACCCATAGGATTTTTGTATGCAGTTCTATAGGCCCATAATGCGCCATTCAGTTTCTTGGACCAATTCTTTCTATACCTATTGACAGTCTTTTGCAAAATTAATTTGAGCTCTCTATTGCTCAATTCTACTTGACCACTAGACTGCGGGTGATATGGAGATGCAATTCTATGATTAACGTCATATTTAGCAAGCATTTTACGGAAAGCACCATGAATAAAGTGTGAACCACCATCAGTCATTAAGTATCTAGGGACTCCAAACCTCGGAAAAATAACTTCCTTAAGCATTTTAATAGAAGTGTTATGATCAGCACTACTAGTTGGAATAGATTCTACCCACTTAGTAACGTAATCAACAGCAACTAAAATATGTGTATATCCATTAGAGGCAGGAAAAGGTCCCATATAATCAAAGCCCCAAACATCAAACGGTTCAATAACAAGTGAATAATTCATAGGCATTTCTTGACATCTACTAATATTACCAATTCTTTGACATTCATCACAAGACAAAACAAACTTATGGGCATCCTTGAAGAGAGTAGGCCAATAAAAACCGGATTGCAATACCTTATGTGCAGTTCTATCTCCAGCGTGGTGTCCTCCATAAGCCTCGGAGTTACACTTGCGTAGGATCTGTTCCTGTTCATGCTCAGGTACACAACGTCTAATAACACCATCTACTCCTTCTTTATAAAGATGGGGGTCATCCCAAAAGTAATATCACAAGTCATAAAAAAACTTTTTCTTTTGTTGGTATGTGAAGCTAGGTGGTATAAATTTAGCAACAATATAATTAGCATAATCAGCATACCATAGAGTGCTACGAGAAGTACTTATGACATTCAATTGCTCATCAGGAAAGCTATCATCAATAGGTAGTGGGTCATCAAGAACATTCTCTAACCTAGATAAGTTGTCTGCAACGGGGTTCTCAGCTCCTTTTCTATCAACAATATGCAAATCAAATTCTTGCAGCAAGAGAACCCATCTAATAAGTCTATGTTTTGCATCTTTCTTTTCCATAAGATATTTAATAGCAGCATGATCTGTGTGAATAGTTACTTTAGAATCAACAATATAGGGTCTGAATTTATCACAAGCAAATACAACTGCTAAATGTTCCTTTTCGGTAGTAGCGTAATTTCTTTGAGCATTGTCTAGAGTCTTACTAGCATAATGGATAACATTTAATTTCTTATCAACTCTTTGCCCTAGAACAGCACCTACTGACATAATCACTAGCATCACACATAATTTCAAAGGGTAAATTCAATCGGTGGTGAACAACGGTGAGAGCCTAATGCTTTCTTAAGTATTTCAAATGCTTCTACGCAATCATCATCAAAGACAAATGGTACATCTATTTGTAATAAATTAGTCAGAGGCCGAGAGATTTTTGAGAAGTCCTTAATGAACCTCCTATAGAATCCGGCGTGACCAAGGAAACTTCTTATACCTTTGATGTCCTTGGGACATGGCATCTTTTCAATAGCATCAACCTTGGCTTTGTCAACTTCAATACCTCTTTCAGAAACTTTGTTCCCCAAGACAATACCTTCAATAACCATAAAGTGGCACTTTTCCCAATTCAGGACAAGATTAGTTTCTTCACATCTCTACAAAACTCGAGCAAGATTGCTCAAGCAATCATCAAAAGAGGAACCATAGACGGAAAAGTCATCCATGAAAACCTCACAAATTTTCTCGCAAAAGTCAGAGAATATAGCCATCATGCATCTTTGAAAGGTAGCAGGTGCATTACATAAACCAAAAGGCATATGTCTATAAGCAAAAGTACCAAAAGGGCATGTAAAAGTAGTCTTTGATTGATCTTTAGCCGACACAGGTATTTGAGAGAAACCAAAATAACCATCTAGAAAGCAATAATGTTTATGTTTGCATAATCTTTCTAGCATTTGATCAATAAAAGGTAAGGGGTAATGATCTTTCTTAGTAGCCTTATTTAATTAGCGGAAATCAATTACCATCCTATAACCTGTGATAATTCTTTGCGGAATCAATTCATCTTTATCATTAGGGACAACAGTAATACCTCCCTTCTTAGGGACACAATGGACAGGACTTACCCACTGACTATCAGCAACGGGATAAATTATACCTGCCTCCAGAAGCTTGAGTATTTCCTTTCTCACCACTTCGTTCCTTTTAGGATTCAAACGTCGTTGAGGATCACAAACTGGTTTGGCATCCGCTTCCAAATTTATTTTATGTTGACATAGAGAGGGACTGATGCCCTTAAGATCATCCAGAGTATATCCAATAGCGGCACGGTGCTTTTTCAGAGTTTTCAATAATCTTTCTTCTTCATGCTCTGAAAGGTTAGCACTAATAATGATAGGATATATTTTCTTTTCATCAAGATAAGCATATTTAAGATTATCGAGCAACGGTTTAAGCTCAAACACGGATCACCCTTGGGTGGAGGAGGATCCCTAGATTTCAACAGCAAATTGTGTTGCGAGAATAGGTTCTGTTTAAAGAATACTTCATCTATTTCCATTCTTTCATTCATGAACATATCATTTTCATGGTCTAGCAAATAGTGTTCTAAAGGATCACTAGGAGGTACGGCAATAGAAGCAAGACCAATAATTTCATCCTTACTAGGCAATTCTTCCTCATGATGTTGTATACTAAATTTAGAGAAACTAAACTCATGAACCATATCATCCAAACCAAAAGTAACAACATTCTTTTTGCAGTCTATCTTAGCATTAACACTATTCAAGAAGGGTCTACCAAATATAATGGGGCAAAAGCTATCTTGTGGAGAACCAAGAACAAGAAAATCAGCGGGATATTTAGTTTTCCCACACAATACTTCAACATCTCTGACAATTCCTATTGGAGATATAGTATCTCTACTGGCAAGTTTAATTGTAACATCAATATCCTCTAACTCAGCAGGTGCAATTTCATGCATAATTTCTTTGTATAAGTCAATGGGTATAACACTAGCACTAGCACCCATATCACATAAGCCATGATAACAATGATCTCCTATTTTAACAGAAATAATAGGCACGCCTACCACAGGTCTATGTTTATCTCTATCACAGGGTTTAGCAATTCTAGCAGTTTCACCAGAGAATTGAATAACATGCCCATCAATATTATCAGACAAGAGATCTTTAACAATAGCAATATTGGGTTCTACTTTGACTTGCTCAGGTGGTGTACAAGTCCTAATATTGCTTTTATGGACAACAATTGAAGCTTTAGCATGATCCTTCATTCTAACAGGGAAAGGTGGTTTCTCAACATAAGAAGTGGGAACAATAGGATCATTGTAAGTGACAGTCTTTTCTTCAACTTTAATAGGTGCATCTACTTTTACTTCTATGGGAGGATGATATTTAAACCACTTCTCCTTGGGGAGATCAACATAAGTAGCAAAAGATTCACAGAAAGAAGCTACTATCTCAGAGTCAAGTCCATATTTAGTGCTAAACTTACGGAAAATATCGGTATCCATAAAAGATTTAACACAATCAAACTTAGGTGTCATACCTGACTCCTTACCTTCGTCGAGGTCCCAATCTTCGGAGTTGTGTTTAATTCTATCCAATAAATTCCATCTAAATTCAATATGCTTCATCATAAAAGAGCCAGCACAAGAAGTATCGAGCATGGTGCGATTGTTATCAGAAAGCCGAGCATAAAATTTTTGCAGAATTACTTCTCTTGCGAGCTCATGATTGGGGCATGAATATAACATTGATTTAAGCCTCCCCCAAGCTTGAGCGATGCTTTCTCCTGCACGAGGCCAAAAATTAGATATATAATTCCGATCACGATGAACAAGATGCATAGGGCAATACTTTTGATGAAATTCCAATTTCAATCTTTTATAGTTCCATGATCTCATATCATCACATAGCCTATACCATGTCAATGTGTCTCCCTTCAAAGATAAAGGGAAGGCCTTCTTCTTAACAACATCATCGGGTAACCTGCAAGCTTAAATAGTCCACAAACATCATCCACATAGTGTAGATGTTCATCAGGATGCTTTGTTCCATCTCCTGTAAAAGTATTAGCTAGCAGTTTTTCCATCAAACCCGAAGGAATTTCAAAAGGAGTTTCATTTTCAATAGGTTCAGTAGGTTGAGGAGCAACTCTTTGCTCTATTGGACGGGTGAAGATACCCCGAACAAGCCCCTCGACAATTACTTTCCATAGTAACAAGTGACAGAAAATTTTAGCACACTAAATAAATTTTTCCTTACCAAATTCCACCTACCAAAGGCGCTTCACTCCCCGGCAATGGCGCCAGAAAAGAGTCTTGATGACCCACAAGTATAGGGATCTATCGTAGTCCTTTCGATAAGTAAGAGTGTCGAACCCAACGAGGAGCAGAAGGAAATGATAAGCAGTTTTCAGCAAGGTATTCTCTGCAAGTACTTAAATAAGTGGTAACACATAGTTTTGTGATAGGATAAATTGTAACGAGCAACAAGTAACAAAAGTAAATAAAGTGCATCAAGGTGGCCCAATCCTTTTTGTAGCAAAGGACAAGCCTGGACAAACTCTTATAATAGGAAAAGCGCTCCCGAGGACACATGGGAATATCGTCAAGCTAGTTTTCATCACGCTCATTTGATTCGCGTTCGGTACTTTGATAATTTGATATGTGGGTGGACCGGTGCTTGGGTACTGCCCTTACTTGGACAAGCATCCCACTTATGATTAACCTCTATTGCAAGCATCCGCAACTACAACAAAAGTATTAAGGTAAACCTAACCATAGCATGAAACATATGGATCCAAATCAGCCCCTCACGAAAGCAACGATAAACTAGGGTTTAAGCTTCGTCACTCTAGAAACCCATCATCTACTTATTACTTCCCAATGCCTTCCTCTAGGCCCAAATAATGGTGAAGTGTTATGTAGTTGACGTTCACATAACACCACTAGAGATTAGACAACATACATCTTATCAAAATATCGAATGAATACCAAATTCACATGACTACTAATAACAAGACTTCTCCCTTGTCCTCAGGAACAAACGTAATTACTCACAAAGCATATTCATGTTCATAATCAGAGGGGTAATAATATGCATAAAGTATCTGAACATATGATCTTCCACCAAATAAACCAACACGCATCAACTACAAGGAGTAATCAACACTACTAGCAACCTACTAGCACCAATCCCGGACTTGGAGACAAGAATTGGATACAAGAGATAAACTAGGGTTTGGAGATGAGATGGTGTTGGTGAAGATGTTGATGGAGATTGCCCTCTCCCGATGAGAGGAGCGTTGGTGATGACGATGGTGATGATTTCCCCCTCCCGGAGGGAAGTGATCCCGGCAGAACAGCTCTGCCGGAGCCCTAGATTGGTTCTGCCAAGGTTCCGGTTCGTGGCGGCGGAATCTCGTCCCGAAAGGTTGCCTTCTATTTTTTTTCTCATCGAAAGACTTCATATAGGAGAAGATGGGCGTCGGAGAGCCACCAGGGGGCCCACGAGGTAGGGGGCGCGCCCAGAGGGAGGGCGCGCCCCCCACCCTCGTGAGCAGGGTGTGGGCCCCCTGGCCTTCATCTTTGGTGACGATTTTTCTTTATTTATTATAAGGTATTCCGTGGAGTTTCAGGACTTTTGGGGTTGCGCAGAATAGGCCTTCAATATTTGCTCCTTTTCCATCCCTGAATTCCAGCTGCTGGCATTCTCCCTCTTCATGTAAACATTGTAAAATAAGAGAGAATAGCCGTAAGTATTGTGACATAACGTGAAATAACAGCCCATAATGCAATAAATATTGATATAAAAGCATGATGCAAAATGGACGTATCATCTCTCCAGGTCGTTGCTTGATGCGGTGCAGGTCACCCGCGACCGGCGGACGATCGCGAGTGCCCTGGAAGTTGGCGATGAAGCGGTTGCGCATCTCCTCCCAAGAAAAAATTGACCCCTCGGTCAGGTTCAGGAGCCAAGAACACGCGCCATCCTTGAGGGCCATCGGGAACCAGTTTGCCATGATCTTCTTGTCGCCGTTGGCCGCCTTGATGCTCAGCTCATAAAGCAGCAAGAACTCGGCGGGGTCCAAGGCTCCGTCGTAGCGTGGAGGCAAGTCAGGCTTGAACTTGCTTGGCCAAACGATGTTATGGAGCTCCGGAGTGAACGCATGGCATCCTGCTATGGCCACCGGAGGTTGTCGAGGGGGTAGAACATGATCTTGGTGCACGCGCACCGCCACCTCCTATGGCAGCATGTGAGCCTGGTGCTGGGATGCTGGAAGCACGTGCGCTTTGCCTTGGGGACGCTGCACCACCTGGCAGCTCACGTCATCCCGAGCCGGCGCCGGGCGCTGCGGGTCGCGTCGTGGAGCCATACGCCTTGGGTCGATGATGACGCCCTGGGCCGGAAGTGGTGGAGGAGCCCTGTGCACCACGTCGCCTGCTGCAGGTGGTTGCTGAGGCAGCGAGCGAGCCGGCCCGTCGGAGCCCCCATGCGTGATGCTGATGAGCTCGGCGATCCGCTCGAGCCACTCCTCGTAGATATCACCCACCGGGCGGTGGCGAAGAAGCTGCCGCGCCGAGAGCAGAGCAGCCTGCGCGACCACCTGGCCGTGACGTGCGTGGGATCACGAAGTTGCTGGGGTCAGTGAAAGAGAAGCGGTGCAGCCGTGACGGCGCACCGATGGGTCCACCGACGAAGCTTGCTGCTCGTGTCCGGCAGGGCCCATGGCGGCGTTGGCCACTGGAGAAGGAGCACGGCGGGCACAGCCGTCACCCGCCAGAGCCGTCTGAGCGATGTGGGCAGCGACAGCTGCCCGACACTCAGTGCGAGGCAGGAGCGTGTCGGCCATGGAGGTGTCGGAGCGGTGGTGGATCGAATGACGAAAGAGAGGATCTGACGCACCCCTACCTGGCGCACCAAATGTCGGATTTAGGGATCCGCAAACCCTTGAGAGATTCGAACACTGGGGTGCATGCGGAGATCTCAACCTGCCCAACCTGCCTACTCGCGACCCTCCTAAGCCTAGCGCGTCGAGCTCAAAGAGACACAAAGACACAGAGATTTATACTGGTTCGGGCCACCATTGTGGTATAATACCCTAATCATGTGTGATGTGGTGGATTGCCTCGAAGGGCTATGGATGAACTAGTACAGTGGATGAACAAGCCTCAGGAGGTGAGGTGTTCTCGAGCTGGTGTGGTGTATGCTAGCTCTACTTGTTCTGATCTCGTCCCCCCGTCCCATAGTGGTGGCTAGTCCTATTTATAGTGGTCTTGTTCCTCTTCCCAAATATGAGCGGGAAGGGATCCCACAACGGCCGGATTTGAAAGGGGACAAGTAGTACAGTCTATCCTGACAAAAGTAGTCTTCGCCTGCGAAAAGCCTCTGGTCGTGACGCTGCGGTGGGCTCGTCGATGACCTCCGTCCTGGCGTCCTGGCGGTCTTGGTCTTCTTGCACCGGAATGGAAACCTTAGGCTAATTCCTCGGGACTCCGCGCTTGCGCCCTGCCTCCTTTGCACTGAAGAGGAAACCTGCGCTCTGCGCCTGCCTGTCCTTGGTCGTCATGGCTCACGTCAGCTGAACCTCGTGAGGTAGCTTGCATAGAACTCTCCGCCCCTCAGGAGCCCTCCTGAGGAGGCCGATTCCTTCGAGGGTCTTGGCGGTTCCCGCCTCGCGAGGCTTGGCCCATGGCGAGGGTCTTGCGGTGTTGGTGTTGGAGTCGGGTCGTACCAGGCCGTCGATGGAGTCACGCGGTGGGCGGCAGGCAGGCAGGGCTGGATACCCCCAAATCCAGGACGCCGACACTAATATTATATGTGGATGACATATTGTTTATTGGAAATGATATATAATTTCTGGATAGCATAAAAGGATGTCTGAATAAGAATTATTCAATGAAAGACCTCGGTGAAGCTGCTTGCATACTGGGCATCAAGATCTATAGGCACAGATCGAGACGCTTAATAGGACTTTCACAAAGCACATACCTTGACAAAGTTCTGAAGAAGTTCAAAATGGACCAGTCAAAGAATGGATTCTTGCCTATGTTGCAAGGTGTGAAATTGAGTCAGACTCTAAGTCCAACCACGACAAAAGATAGAGAGAGAATGAAAGTCATTCCCTAGGCCTCAGCCATAGGTTCTATAATGTATGTCGTGTTATGTACCAGACCTGATGAGTGCCTTGCCATAAGTTTGGCAGGGAGGTACCAAAGTAATTGAGGATTACATCACTGGACAGCGGTCAAGAAGATCTTGAAGTACCTGAAAAGGACCTAGGATATGTTTCTCATTTATGGAGGTGATGAAGAGCTCATTGTAAAGGGTTACGTCGATGCTCGCTTCGACACAGATCCAGATGACTCTAAGTCGCAAACCAGATACATATTATGGTGGAGCTATCAGTTGGTGTAGTTCTATGAAGAGCGCCATGGCGGGATATATATGTGAAGCGGAGTATATAGTTGCTTCGAAAGCAGCGCATGAAGGTGTCTGGATGAAGGATTTCATAACCGATCTGGGTGTAATACCCAGTGCATCGGGTCCAATGACAATTTTTTGTGACAACACTGGAGCAGTTTCCATACCCAAAAGAGCCCAGGTTTCACAAAGAGAACCAAACACATCAAGCGACACTTCAACTCCATTCAAGAAAAGGTCAAGGATGGAGACATAGAAATTTGCAAAGTACATGCGGATCTGAATGTGGAAGACCCGTTGACTAAACTACTTCCACGACAAAACATGATCATCACCAAGACTCCATGGGTGTTAGATTCATTACAATGTAATCTAGATTATTGACTCCGGTGCAAGTGGGAGACTATTGGAAATATGCCCTAGAGGCAATAATAAAGTGGTTATTATTATATTTCCTTGATCATGATAGAGGTTTATTTTTCATGCTATAATTGTATTGATCAGAAACTTAAATACATATATGAATACATAAACAAATAACAAGTCCCTAGTAAGCCTCTACTAGACTAGCTCGTTGATCAAAAGATGGTTAAGGTTTCATGGTCGTAGACATGAGTTGTCATTTGATAACGGGATCACATCATTAGGAGAATTATGTGATGGACAAGACCCATCCTTTAGCATATCATATGATCTTTCAGTTTATTGCTACTGCTTTCTTAATGTCAACTACATGTTCCTTCGACCATGAGATCATGCAACTCCTGAACTTCGGAGGAATGCCTTGTGTGTATCAAACGTCACTTCGCAACTGGCTGATCATAAAGGTGCTCTACAGGTATCTCTGAAGGTGTCTGTTGAGTTGGCATGGATCGAGATTGGGATTTATCATTCCGTATGATGGAAAGGTATCTCTGGGCCCTCTCGGTAATACAACATCACAAGAAGCTTGCAAGAAAAGTGAGTAAGGAGTTAGTTACAAGATGATGTATTACGAAACAAGTAAAGAGACTTGCCAGTAACGAGATTGAACTAGGTATGGAGATACCGACGATCGAAACTCGGGCAAGTAACATACCGGCAGACAAAGGGAACTACGTATGTTGTCATAAAGGTTCGACCGATAAAGATCTTCGTAGAATATGTAGGAACCAATATGGGCATCCAGGTCCCGCTATTGTTTATTGACCGGAGAAGTGTCTCGGTCATGTCTACATCATTCTCGAACCTATAGGGTCCGCACACTTAACATTCATTGATGATATAGTATTATATGAGTTATGTATGTTGGTGACCGAATGTTGTTCAAAGTCCCGGATGAGATCACGGACATGACGAGGAGCTCCGAAATGGTTCGGAGGTAATTATTTATATATAGGATCATAGTGTTTGGTCTCTGGAAGGGTTCCGGATGTTTCCAGTAATGTTCTGGTGCGAGAAGACTTTGGTTGGGCCAAGGGGTAAGGCCATGGGGCTTTTAGGTCGGTGCAAAAGGAAGTTTTGCGGAGGTCAGGGACTAGACACCAGGGACCCTAGCGTCTGGCCCTGGGCCAAATACCGAGGACCATGGCGTCCGGGCCAGACGCCAAGGACCGTGGTGTCTGGTGCTGGAATTCGAGAAGGACCCTTCCTTGCATTCCAAAGCCAATTTTAGGGAGGCCTTCTCTCCAAGTAACGAACCCAGGGCTCAACATACAAATAGAGGGATAGGGGTAGCCCCTAGAGCACACCATGATTCACCAAGCTGTGTGTCGGCGCCCCCTCTCCCTCTAGTTCATCCTCTACTCTAAATCTGTTGTGCTTGGCGAAGCCCTGTAGAAATAGTTTCACCACCACCGTCACCACGTCGTCGTGCTGCCGAAACTCATTTACTACTTTACCCCTCTTGCTGGATCAAGAAGGCGAGGACGTCATCGAGATGATCATGTGCTGAATGCGAAGGTGCCATACGTTCGGTGCTTGATTGGAATGGATCGTGAAGGTGTACGACTACATCAACCGCGTTGATAAAAGCTTCCACTTAGCGATCTACAAGGGTATGTAGACGCTCTCCCCCTCTCGTAGCTATACATCTTCATGGATAGATCTTGTGTATGCGTAGAAATTTTTTGTTTTCCATGCAACCTTTCCGAACACTTCCCTGACTCCGTCAAGGGGTGGCAAGGGAGTTGGTTCTACTGTAGGGACGTCCCTGGGGCCAGTAGCGAATTGGGCCTCACACCATACTCGAAGGAGTGGGTAAGGGCTCCTAAGTCCCTTTATGTGATGAAGGAGGAGAAGACAGAGGTCGGCATCTTGTCCAGCACCCTCGTTGGGGTTGTGTACGCCGTCGTGAGCGGAATGGATCTGTCGGAGACCTTCCTCACCTGACGGATCCAGCCGCTCTAGGCCAGGGCCCACCCCATGTGGTTGTATGAGGGGCCTAGTGACCCCACCCGAGTGCACCCAGAGGACCTCGATGAGAAGGACGTGGGGCCCAAGATCTGGGCGATCACTTGCACATGAGACAACCCGAGGGGGTCAGGATGGTGCCTCCATACTCCAAGGATCTGCCGCCCGTCGAGGTATGCATCTGATGCTCAGTCAAAGTATCCATGTGTTATTTCCTATGTATGTGATTGGTGTTGTGTTATGTTTGTTCCTCTAGAGTTTCCAACACATGATCTCTGATATCCCGGTGGTTGACCAGTCGCCTGGGGATGTGACAAGTGCCACCAAGCGTCAGTACTAGGAGGGGACCGACGATGACGATGAAAGCGACGAAGACGAGAGCTCTGAGGACGGTGAGGAGGTCGGGTCCTCTTCGTCCTATGAGTCCCCAAAGGAACCCACTCCAAGGCACTGCATGACCCAAGTGGCAAAGCAGGAGGATCCCATCAGCCGACTGCTTCGGGGAGGACGTACCGAGGCGGAGAGCTTCACCGAGAAGAAGCCAAAGTAGGCCGCCTCCAAGCCTCCGATCAAGGTGACAGTGTCGGTGGCCTCCACGTAAGTGTTATCGCTAAGCCTTTGTTTACTATTATCTTGACTTAGCTGACGGTCGGGTATTGTTGAACTTTGCAGCAAGGAGACCTCGACGATGTCGACTGATCCGAATGCTCCTAAGCAGGACCAAGGCAATGTTGACGCAGCGGATGCCGCCACTTCCAAAGGTACTCTCATGCCGATTGGTTGTGATATCCAGGTTTTTTCCAACTAACCTTCGCTAATGTCTCCAACTCGTATGTGTAGGTGTCAAAACCGGCGGATCTCGGGTAGGGGGTCCCGAACTGTACGTCTAAGGCTAATGGTAACAGGAGGCGGGGGACACAATGTTTACCCAGGTTCAGGCCCTCTCTATGGAGGTAATACCCTACTTCCTGCTTGATTGATCTTGATGAATATGAGTATTACAAGAGTTGATCTACCACGAGATCGTAATGGCTAAACCCTAGAAGTCTAGCCTATGATATTATGATGATTGTGGCTAAACCCTAGAAGTCTAAACCCTCTGGTTTATATAGACACTGGAGGGGCTAGGGTTGTACAAAGTCGGTTATAGAGAAAGGAATCTACATATCCGAATCGCCAAGCTTGCCTTTCACGCCAAAGAGAGTTCCATCCGGACACGGGACAAAGTCTTCGATCTTGTATCTCCATAGTCCATCAGTCCGGCCAAGGTATATAGTCCAGCTATCCGAGGACCCCTTAATCTAGGACTCCCTCAGTAGCCCCTGAACCAGGCTTCAATGAAGATGAGTCCGATGCGCAGATTGTCTTCGGCATTGCAAGGCGGGTTCCTTCTCCGAATACTCCAACATAGCCTTCCGAACATAGAAAACGTGTCCGGCTCTGTAAAACAAGTACCACAAAGAACCGTAGAGAGTATAATATTTTGCGAGGCTAATCCGCTGACAAATTTTTGTAGCGTGACATCACGCCACTGCCCGGCCATTATTCGAACCATTTTTTGGCCTGTCGCTCCGTATTTTGATGTGCGGTTTCATTGGCATGTCTTGTCGAAGCAGAGATCGTGTCACCTTATCACGGGATTCTCATCAATACGGGCATGGGAAACCCAACCGTGCCATCTGCACGGTGCTTGGGGAATAGGCAGATTTTAAGGCTAGCAGGGAGGCGCATAACTTTTACTGCCTTTATAAGGGGATAAGGGTTCATCCTTGTTTACCCACGCCTTCTCCTTCCTCTGCCCATCCATTCTCGAGCTCCAGCGCCCAAGCTCTCGCCCTCTCCGCCCAAAAAAGCACTCCAACCATGTCCGGGTCCAGAGTTGGAGGCAAGTGGATGGCCACCTCCGTCAAGAAGAAGGACATCAAGGAGCTCCGGGAGGCCGGGTACCTGGCTAAGGAGATCATCCACCAACTTCCAGCCAAGGGACAGATCGTCCCTACCCCAGAGCCCCATGAGAGGGTTGTGTTTCTCACACACTTCATCCACGGGCTGGGATTCCCTCTCCACCTATATGTCCGCGGACTGATGTTCTACTACGGGCTGGACTTCCATGATCTGGCCCCCAACTCTATCCTCAACATCTCGGCATTTATTGTCATGTGTGAGGCCTTTCTCCGCATTCCACCTCACTTCGGCCTATGGCTGAAGACCTTCAATGTGAAGCCGAAGGTGGTGAGCGGCCAACAAGAAGAGTGCGGAGGTGCCATGGTGGGCAAGATGCCCAACGTCACCTGGCCCGAAGGCTCCTTTGTGGAGACGGTG
The DNA here is from genome assembly GCA_021437245.1 of Aegilops speltoides. Taxonomy (NCBI): domain Eukaryota; kingdom Viridiplantae; phylum Streptophyta; class Magnoliopsida; order Poales; family Poaceae; genus Aegilops; species Aegilops speltoides. The sequence goes on along the minus strand of CM038142.1, from coordinate 187,958,117 downwards.
AAGGGGTGGCAATCGGGGTGGTTCTACATCATCGAGCCGCGCAACACCAACTGGGCGGTGGCCCCCGAATTCTGATCCAAAGTCCCGATGTGGCTCGCCTCCTGGCAAGAGAAGGGCCTGACCTGGGATTCTTCGGACGAGCTCACTGGGCTCCAGACATGTGTGCAGAACATGATAACCAAGAGAATCAAGCTCGTCAACGTGATCCAGGTTATGCTCGTTCGCCGGATCCTCCCGTGCCAACGCCGGACTTGCTATTTGTGGCAGTTCGATCTGGCCAAGCACCAGATGCTACTAGAGCTCTTCGGCACAACGCACGAAGACATCTCGAAGGTGCTCTTCAAGGCCGGCAAGACACCACCACCCACGACCGAGGATCGCGGGCATAGCTTGAAACGCCAGGCTAATTCGGTAAGTTCTTTCATGTCTTCAAGGTACACCCCTTACTGGCATATTTTGGGGAAGAAGTCTAAGCCTTCCTATCAATTTTTTCAGGCCTGGATAGAAATAGCGGGGCGGATTAAATATCCGGCTCCGTTACCCGAAGAACAAGAAACCCCACTTCTAATGAAGATGTTGTTTCCGACGCCTTATGAGGTGCCGGAGAAGAAGGCCAAGAAGACGACCAAGGGGACCAGAAGTGGTCCCCATCGCAAGGGTCACGTCCGAAGACGCCAAGACGCACTCCTCCACTGAAGACGACGAGGAAGAGGAGGAAGAAGAAATCCATTCCCCCTGCTGGGGGAGAAAGAATAGGAAGGCCTCCACACATGGGGAGGCCGAGGCGTCCAAGAAGGGGAAAACTCCCCTTCCGGACAACTCCGCAGCAGCCACCAATAGCGGCGGGGAGTGGGAGCCCAGGGTCAAGCCCCTAGCCAACTCGTAAGTGTCCGAACACAGTAATATATCTGGCATTTTTTACTTTTTTGTTTTTAATGCGCTGGATCATGCACTTGCAGCCTGGCCCAGTCCAACATCGCGTTGTCCTCCTCTTTGGAGGGATCGCTGGACCCATCGGTGATGAACAGCGAGTCCCTTCGACGGCCTACTCCCCCTAGGCGGCGGACAACACCGAGGTGTTGTCTCGAAGGATCCCAGGCCAGGGAGAGGATTAGGAGGCTGTCCCGGTGGTGCCGGAGGGTAAAACACCAGTTGCTGAACACATGGTGGGACATACCCGCTATGGACACCGATGATGGGGGCCGTATCCAATTTGGCCCCTAGCCGAAGACAGCTCCGGAGACCCAAGAGGCTCCGGATTCAGGCAGGCCACCTCTTTCAAACGAGGGGGGGTGAGCCAACTCCACTGGTGACCTCTGTCCATCTAGAGGCACCGGATAGATTACTTGAAGCGCTGCAAGGCGCTTCCATTGTGGAAGAACACCGTACTCTTATGAGTACGATGATTGAGAAGGTCCAGTCCGCCAAAAGCGAACTGACCGGAGCCTGCACTAGCCTTCTAACAGGCTTTGAGGTAAGTAATATAATTGTAAAAGAATATCACGGTGTAGACTGTAGCCCTTGATGCTCTGTTCGGTGTTCGGAAAGAAAAGCCAAACAGAGGATCAAAATAATTTTCGCAGGAGTCTAACATAATATGTCTATGTGAATAAGCAGGCATCGTTGCTAGCTTCTGCCGCTCATACTGTGGAGGTCTCCGGACTAAAGCAAAACCTAGAGCGGGCCGATGAAGAGCTCGGCCTCGTGAAGAAGTAGCTGGAAGAAAGCAAAGGTATGTAGTAACTTGCGTGTATAATTAGAAAGGATGAATGGTTCGTGCTGACTAAAGTTTCATGAACTTTATTAGGGGCCACGACCGAGGTGGTAGCCCTCAAGAAGGCGTTAGCTTAGGCTGAGGACAAAGCGGCCATGGAACACGCCGTGCGCGAGAAGTAGGAGGCCCAGGTCAACGAGGTCCAACAAGAGCTCCAGGACGTCGTCAAGAAGTATGAGTCTTTGGAGCGTGACTCTAAGACTCAAGAGTTCGAACTTGCCAAGGCCCGCCAGAGCACGCAAGATGCCCGAGCCGAAGCCCAGAGTACCCTCCAGGAAATCCAGGCGGCCAAGAAGATCGCGGCGGGTAAGTCTTTTATTATGCAACGCAAGTATGTGAAGGAAACATTGCTTTTACTTACCCGAATTTGGAGCTCTCCAGGAGCGTTTGCAGATCTGCCGTGCAGCATATCAGATGCTGCAGAGTTCTATCGAGCCGAAGAAGGCAGCTCTACGGAAAAGCCGTTCTAGTCTCAATACCTTGGACCAGAACATACAGTGCCCTTTAGCAACCAGCTGAAACAGCTGGTCAAGGTGCACCAGGCGGCCAAACTAGCCAAGAAGGACCTAATAGTCCGGCTATAGTCTCCCGAGCCCATGCCCAGCAGCTACTTCTGACTTGTGAAGCGGCTTGTGAGTGCCTGCCCATGGCTTGAAGTTATAAAGCGGTCGGTCTACATTGAAGGTGTGCGGATGGCCTTTGCTCGCGCCAAGGTGCACTGGGAGAAGATGGATGCCAAGAAGCTGATGACCGAGGGGCCGCCTGAGGGCAAGGAGCACTGTAGACCCGAGTTATATTTTGATAGTGTCCTAGAGGGATCCCGCCTTGTGGCGGAGCAATGTGCGAAGGATGTTATATTCCCATGAAAACATTCTTGTTATCCTGTCCTGTAATATTAACATATCCGTTATGTAATATAATGTCTATTAGTTTAAAATTTTACCTCCTATGCGGTCGTTTATGAAAATCTGAGAGTTGGCCAGTCGTCGGCTTCTGCCCCCACGTAGATAGTACGGGGTGTTCGGGATAAATCTAAACACTCTTTACTCCACCTTTTGGTCCTTAAAGGAGGTGTTTAGCGCAACGAACAAAGCAATCGGACTATACAGCTTTATCACCCTCACCTAGCCATAGGAGTTTGACAATGAAAATTTTGGCGCAGCCCCCGGTATTCGGAAGGCCGAACTTGGAGTGCTATACACACCTAATCGGATAAGAACCGATTCCTCGCATAAAGCGGAAAAAATCTCTAAGGATTTTGAAAAACCTCTCGAACAGCTGACCAGCTCTCGCCGCATCATGACAATCAGTTTTCGGCTTTCTCTACTAAGGTGCTCGTCCGGAAGAACCGGGACACAATCGCAGTAGTTCTCCCTTTACTATCCTAGCCGATATAGCGGAACGTAAGGTAGTAAGCACAGGAGCCGGGCAACCCAACTATTGACCAAAGACATGATTCGGAGCCGATGCATATAATGCTATAAGTTCGGGGTACCGAACTGTACTGTAAAACTGTTCGGACTTTATTGCCGTACTGCGGGGCGTGATGGAGCCCCTGGCAAAGTAATGCTTACCAGAGTGTACGGGTGCAATTGAAAAAAAGGACAAGGAAAAAAATCAAGTAATAAGCTGACATCGCAAATATTGAGCCGCAAATTATTTTTCGTTGTAATTTGATTAAGACATCGAGGCGTACTTGTACAAGTAATGGGATAAGCAAGTAAGGCAATTTAACATGCCATGACCAAGGGCAAGCTGCGTGCGGGTATTTAAAACAGGTATAACGATCATTAGCAGAGACCACCTGGGGATTCCCTTGTACGTCAAAGCCCCTTGCCTCCTTGGTGTGTCTGTCCCCGATGATCAGGTTATCAGAAAAAGCCTCGAGAAGAGAAAAACCTGAAATAAAAAGAAAAGGTGAAGGTATATGGGTCCGGGAGCGGTTGAGCCGCATTGTGTACCACGGTCTAGCTGTGCCTTCGTCCATGCCCATGGTATTTTGAGTGCGTAGTTATGTACGCGAGGCACAAATTTCACCGCTTGATTGGGACTGGGACAGAGGTCGAATTGCTAGTCGAGCTCTGGACGAGCTGTGCGGTTCAGCTGTAGAGTAGTTCAGACTCGCTTGACGGTGTCCGGGGGCTTTACTAACGAATTGAGGTTCTACCTAAAATGGCTACTCTGTACTTCTGCTGCAAGGGCCGCGGTGTGCTCCTCAGTACAGAGGGAGCGCTTAGTATTTTCATTGACTGTTATAACACCGCGTGGTCCGGGCATCTTGAGCTTGAGGTAGGCATAGTGCAGCACCGCATTGAATCTAGCGAATGCGGTTCGTCCGAGCAGTGCATGATAACCACTGCGGAAGGGGACGATATCAAAGATCAACTCTTCGCTTTGGAAATTATCCGGGGATCCGAAGACCACTTCCAGTGTGATTGAGCCCGTACAGCAAGCCTCTACACCTAGTATGACACCTTTAAAGGTGGTTTTTGTGGGCTTGATCCTTGAGGGATCGATACCCATTTTGTGCACTATATCCTGATAGAGCAGGTTCAGGCTGCTCCCACCATCCATAAGGACTCGCATAAGGTGGAATCCATCAATAATTGGGTCAAGGACCAGTGCGGCTCAACCGCCATGATGGATACTGGTCGGATGATCCCTATGATTGACGGTGATTGGACAGGAGGACCATGGGTTGAATTTTGGGGTGACTGGCTCCATCGCGTAGACGTCCCAGAGTGCACGGTTGTGCTCCCTCTTGGGGTTATGGGTGGCATATATCATGTTCAACATTTTGATTTAGGGGGATTTCTTCTGTCCCCCTGTGTTCGGTGGTCGGGGTTCCTCATCATCATCGTCGTTTTGCGACCCTTTCTCCTTATTCTCGGCATTTAACTTGCCGGCCTGTTTGAAGACCCAACATTCCCTGTTGGTATGATTGGCAGGTTTATCAGGAGTGCCATGGATTTGGCATGGTCGATCTAGTATGCGGTCCAGACTAGACGGGCCCAGATTATTTCTCTTGAATGGCTTCTTCCACTAACCGGACTTAGAGCCACTAAATCCGGCGTTGACTGCCATGTCTTCGATGTTGTCACCGTTGTTTTGACGCTTATGTCTATTGCGTCGGGGCTTGCCGTTGCTGTTTCTGGCTTCAGAGGTGCCAGGTTCGCTTGTATTATTGTTGTTGTGGGCTAACCAGTTATCTTTGGCCGCACATAAGCGGGTCATGAGTGCCATAAGGGCTGACATACACTTCGGTTTTTCCTGGCCAAGGTGTCCGGCCAGCCATTCGTCGCGGATGTTGTGCTTAAAGGCCGCTAGGGCTTCGGCGTCCGGACAGTCGACAATCTGGTTCTTTTTAGTTAGGAACCGAGTCCAGAATTTCCTGGTCGACTCTCCGGGTTGTTGGATTATATGACTTAGGTCATCGACATCCGGAGGTCAGACATATGTGCCTTGAAAGTTGTCGAGGAAGGCGCCCTTCAATTCCTCCCAGCTGCCAATGTAGTTTTCGGGCAGACTGTTTAACCAGTATCTAGCTGGTCCCTTGAGTTTGAGCGGGAGGTATTTGATGGCGTGAAGATCATCTCCACGGGCCATATGAATGTGGAGAAGAAAATCCTCAATCCACACCGCGGGGTCTGTTGTGCCATCATATGATTCGAGGTTTGCGGGTTTAAACCCTTCTAGGAAATCATGTCCCATTACTTCGTCAGTGAAGCAAAGGGGGTGTTCAGTGCCTCTATATCGGGCCAAGTCGTGTCGTAGCTCGGATGGAGCTCGTCTACGGTTTTCAGCCCAGAAGTGGTTAGTTTGTCACATTCAGCCAGATGGCTGTCGTCGCGCGTCGAGGCACACCCCCGTGATCCATAGATTGATCTTGTCTGACCTGCTCTCTTTTCCAAATCGCGTCGCAGGTCATGTGTATATCCCTGAGCTATTGTATTTCTTTTTGTTCGGCGAGGTAGCGCGGGCTGGTGTCGGCTTGAAGTGCCGCTTTGTCCCGGGCACGTGGTGGTCGGTCAGCCCTACTATACCTTGGTAGGACGGGCTCCAGCGCCTCGTCATCGAATTGTGGAAACAGTTTGTGCTTCGGGTAGCTTTTGTTGGGCGCTCGAGGCCATATTCCTCGGCTGCCAGGATGTCAGTCCATCTTTCATTGAGCAGATCTTGATCAGCTTGAAACTGTTGCTACTTCTTTTTCAGGCTTGGCAGTGGCAATTAGCTGACGCTTAAAGTGTTCCGGTTCGGCGGGCTCTTCAGGAACGATGAAATCTTCATCACCGAGGCTAACCTCGTCCTCGGAGAGCGGAAGATAGTTGCTATCCTCCGAGCCTTCGTTCATTGCTTGCTCGCTAGGGCTGACTCGCCCATCATCCTGTTCCTCCTGTTCAGAGGTTGGCTCAACGGTGTCTTCATTGTTTTCGGCACCGTCCGGAGTGTTGTCCTCTTCTGTGACGGTATTGCTATTTTTACTACGGCGTGGCTTAGAGCGCGGCTGCTGACGCCGGCACTTTGGCTGTATCTCAGGAGGTTTATCCTCGACTAGATTTTTATTGTCGCCGTTGTTTCCTTTGGGTGTATCCACCATGTATATGTCATACGAGGAGGTAGTTGTCCAATGCCCTGTAGGAAGTGCTTCCTGCTCCTCTCCGGCATTGTCGTTCATACCGTCGATGTCTTCGGAGTCGTAGTCAAGCATGTCGGTTAAGTCGTCGACGGTGGCTATAAAGTGGGTGGTGGGTGGGAAACAAAGTTCTTCGTCGTTCCCTTTCCATTCGAACCGGACATAGTTCGGCTGAGAATCCCCTAAGAAGGAGAGGGATTTCAATGAATTTAACACGCCGCCAAAAGGTGAGTGCTGGAAGATGTCCGCCTAGCTGAACTCCAAGACCGGCGTCCAATCAGGTTCGATGGACGCGGATGCACGCGGTACGGATCCCATGGCCGGAGACGAGTCTGAGATTCCGGTGACACAATCCCAGCTTGATGTCGAGTCTGTGTGCGGCTCGAGCGCCGCTTAGTCTGCGGCCTCCGCGGCGGGGTTGAGCTTCCCGCTTTCGGACGGCATAGTCCGCTCTGGCTCTAGGGCCAGGGCGGTTACAGGAGCTATCTCCTATGTGCGGCCAGATGACAGATCTAGGTCATGTTCATCGTGGTGGCCCAGGACAGCCATCATGGGCTCGAATCCGTTGAAGATCAAGTCCCCGCGGACATCGGCCATAAAATTCAGGCTTCCGAATCTGACCTGATGGCCAGGGGCATAGCTATCGATCTGCTCTAGATGGCCTAGCGAGTTGGCCCGCAGTGCGAAGCCACCGAATACGAAGATCTGTCCAGGGAGTAAGATCTCTCCCTGGACTACGTTGTTGTAGATGATTGATGGAGCCATCAAGCCTTTTGATGGCGACGCAACAGAACTCTCAATGAAAGCACCAATGTCGGTGTCAAAACCGACAGATCTCAGGTAGGGGGTCCCGAACTGTACGTCTAAGGCTAATGGTAACAGGAGGCGGGGGACACAATGTTTACCCAGGTTCGGGCCCTCTCTATGGAGCTAATACCCTACTTCCTGCTTGATTGATCTTGATGAATATGAGTATTACAAGAGTTGATCTACCATAATATCGTAATCGCTAAACCCTAGAAGTCTAGCCTATGAGATTATTATGATTGTGGCTAAACCCTAGAAGTCTAAACCGTCCGGTTTATACAGACGAGGGGCTAGGGTTGTACAAAGTCGGTTACAGAGAAAGGAATCTACATATCCGAATCGCCAATATTGCCTTTCACGCCAAAGAGAGTCCCATCCGGACACGGGACGAAGTCTTCTATCTTGTATCTTCATAGTCCATCAGTCCGGCCAAGGTATATGGTCCGGCTGTCCGAGGACCCCTTAATCCAGGACTCCCTCAGTATGCTCATGTAGCTCTACCCGAAGTCATCCAACTGGATGACAATGAACAGGCCGACCAGCCTAACCTAGAGCCTAATAAGGGAAAGGCGCCTGACATCGATTTGGTCATGTATGAGGCCTCCCCTCGCCGAGTGGAACATGTTTTGCCGGCCAAGACTGTCGCAAAGCCTACTGGGCCGAGTCCTCTAGCTCAGAGCAGCACAACGCCTGCGACCGCTATGATTCCGGCTCCAAGGCCCACACCAGCACCTCCGACGACCCTCGCCACTGCTTTCCCCCTGTACCATGTCCCAGAAGACAATGTGGGGGAGAGCAAGGAGGCCCTGATCCAGGTGGGGCTGATGTGCAGCCGTCTGAAGGATGCCTACGACGCCAGGAGGCGTTGCAGACCAATGTCTAAGTAAGTACCATTGTGAGTAAGATTTTCAGTCAAAGTTTCTGAATTTTCAGTTGCTTTCTCTGTGGTAAGGTTTCTGTCAGTGGGTTTGCACAGGGCACACCCACTGGATGTTTTTGGTCTAGTGGGAGCCGCTGAGTGCACCCACTGGGTGTAGTCCCTGAGGCTCCCACTGACTGGGAACAGTCGGCGGGAGTCTTGAACTTATGCTTTTCATTGGTGTTGCCTTGGGTTTAGGCGGGGCGTTCCGTGTCCTTGTGATCCAGTGGGGGCATGCTGAGTGCACCCACTGGGTGTAGTCCACAAGGCTACTGTTGACTGGAAGCAGTCGGTGGTAGTCTTAGAACTTCTTCAACTCCTTTATCGTGGGGCTTATCTCCATTTTTCTAGCTCATCAACATGAGTCACTTTCCAATGGGGGCACGCTGAGTGCACCCACCGGTTGTAGTCCCCGAGACTATTGCTGATTGCGGGCAATCGGTGGTAGTCTTTAGAACTGTTGTGTGGCACTCGAGATGCTTGACCATACTCGGCTGACCGAGGGGGTATTCTAATGAGACGATAGATAGGGTCTTCTTCATTGTTGACCCGGCGGCCAACCGAATGAAAGTAGATCAGGGTGTTGTTATCCTTGATCTTCTTCATCGCTGACTCGGTGGTTAACCGAATGATAGTAGATCAAGGTGTTGTTGTCCTCGATCTTCTTCATCACCGACTCGGTGGTCAGCCGAATGATAGTAGATCAAGGTGTTGTTGTCCTCGATCTTCTTCACTGCCGACTCGGTGGTCAGCCAAATGATAGTAGACCAAGGTGTTGTTGTCCTCGATCTTCTTCATCGCTGACTTGTTGGTCAGCTGAATGATAGTAGATCAAGGTGTTGTTGTCCTCGATCTTCTTCATAGCTGACTAAGTGGTCAGCCAAATGATAGTACATCATGGTGTTGTTGTCCTCGATCTTCTTCATCACCGACTCGGTGGTCAACTAAATGATAGTAGATCAAGATGTTGTTGTCCACGATCTTAATGTAACTAGTTCTGATCTTATCTCCATGCTTTCCGATTGACTGTCTTTTGTATGGTGCAGAGAGCCTGTGAGCTGGGATCATACTACACTGCCCTAGAGAAGGAGGTGATATCGCTCTGAGTGGACCTGGATGCGGAGAAACACAAGGGAGCCCGACTGGAGAAGGAGAAAAAAATCCTAGGAGGTAAGTTGTTTCCTCTGGCTGGTCATCGCACATTGTCATTTTCACTATGGAAAATCATCCTTTGAGGGGCTTGTTCGGGGTATCTTCACCTAGACCGGAAACAAAAGGAGTTGCTCTTCAATCCACTGCACCTACTGAAAATATTTATTATGAAATTCTTTTGTGTATGATAGAGAAACTACTAGCTAATCCTTATGCAGGAGATGGAACTGTACATCCTGATATGCACCTAATCTATGTGGATGAAGTTTGTGGATTATTTAAGCTTGCAAGTTTACCCAGAGATGAAGTCAAGAAGAAAATATTCCCTTTATCTTTGAAGGGAAAAGCATTGACATGGTATAGGCTATGTGATGATATTGGAGATTGGGATTGGAACCGATTGAAATTGGTATTTCATCAGAAGTTTTATCCTATGCATCTGGTTCATCGTGAGCTCAATCATGAGCTCTTAAGAGAAATTATTATTCGGAAATTTTATGCTCGGCTTTCTCATAATGATCAATCCATAATCGACACTTCTTGTATTGGTTCTTTTATGAAGAAAATTTTTGAATTCAGATGGGATCCTTTGGAAAGAATTAAATGCAACTCTGAAGATTGGGAGCTTGACCAAGGTAAGGAGTCAGGTATAAAGCTTGAGTTTGATTGTGTAAAAACTTTTATGGATACTGATGCTTTTCATAATTTTAGCACTAAATATGGGCTTGACTCTGAGATAGTAGCTTATTTCTATGAATCATTTTCTACTCATATTGACCTCCCTAAGGAGAAGTGGTTTAAATATCATCCTACCATTGAAGTAAAAATAGTAGAACCCATTGAAGCTAGAGGAGAAACTACTACTTATAATGTTGATCCAGTTATTCCTACTGCTTACATTGAGAAACCACCATTTCCTGTTAGGATAAAAGAACATGCTAAAGTTTCAGTCGTGGTTCGTAAAATTTATACAAGAATGCCTACACCATATAAACAAATTAAAGTTGAACCTCATGTTGCTATGGTTAAAGATCTCTTGGTCGATAATATTGATGGCATGCTATTTATTTCTGTGATGATGCCACTAGAATTGCCAAACCCGATTGTTATCATGCCTGTTGTCTCTGTTAAAATAGGAGATCATTGTTATCATGGCTTATGTGATTTGGGTGCTAGTGTGAGTGCTATCCCATTTACTTTATATGAAGAAATTATGAATGATATTGCACCTGCTGAGATAGAAGATATTAATGTGACTATTAAGCTTGCTAATAGAGACACTATCACACCACTTGGGATTGTTAGAGATGTTCAAGTCTTGTGTGGGAAGATAAAATACCCTACTGATTTTCTAGTTCTTGGTTCCCCACAAGATGATTTTTGCCCCATTATATTTGGTAGACCTTTCTTGAATACTGCTAATGCTAAGATTGATTGCACTAAGTAAATTGTTAATGTAAATTTTGCTTATGTGTCTCATGATTTTCATTTCTCCAAATTCCGTAGACAACCTCATGATAAAGAATTACCTAGTAAAGATGAAATAATTGGTCTTGCTTCTATTGTCGTGCCTCCTACTGATCCTTTAGAACTATATTTGCTAGACCCTGAAAATGATATGCATATGAATAAAAGAAATGAAAATAGATGAGATATTTTTTAAACAAATGCCTGTTTTGAAGCACAATTTAATTGTTGAGACTCTTGGAGATCGTCTTCCACCCAAGAGCGATCCGGTGTTTGAGCTTAAACAATTACCTGATACTTTGAAATATGCTTATCTCGATGAAAAGAAGATATATCCTGTTATTATTAGTGCTAACCTTTCAGAGCATGAAGAAAAGATATTATTGAAAACTCTAAGGAAGCATCATGCCTCTATTGGATGTACTCTTGATGATCTTAAGGGCGTTAGTCCCACTCTATGTCAGCATAAAAATTAATATGGAGCCAGACGCTAAACCCGTTGTTGATCACCAGTGACGATTAAATCCTAAGATGAAAGAAATGGTAAGAAATGAAATATTAAATCTTCTTGAGGCAGGTATAATCTATCCTATAGCTGATAGTAGATGGGTAAGTCTTGTTCATTGTGTCCATAAAAAGGGAGGTATTATTGTTGTTCCAAATGATAAAAATGAACTTATTCCACAAAGAATTATCACATGTTATAGAATGGTAATTTATTTTAAAAAATTAATCAAAGTTACTAGGAAAGATCATTATCCTCTACATTCATTGATTAAATACTAGAAAGACTATCAAAATACACACATTTCTGTTTTCTAGATGGATACTCTGGTTTTTCCCAAATATTGTCGACGTTCTGGGATCAGGGGTACCCAGACCTGCCTGCCTGCAGCCCAGCGCGTGGAGCCGTTGAGGGCCCAGTACGTCCCAGCTACAGGACCTCACGGACAAGACCCTTGCGAGGGACCCTGTCCCGCAAGGAGAATGATACCAAGGCCCCCCGAGGAGCAGCCTCCCAAGGAGCGGAGATCTCTATGCAAGCTCCCCGCCTCATGAGGCGCGCGATGACTTGAGCCATGACGACCAAGGCCATAAGTGTGATCAATATCTCCTGCTCACTAATACCTTCGTGCAAAGCTTTCACTTTTGTCCTAGGAAGGAACCACCCATGGTAGAATTTAACCTTTATGATGTGCCTAAGGAAATGACAATATATGATTTTTGAAATATTTGCAAAATACCTTATGAGGGCAGTCGCGGTGATCCACATCCTGGAGACATGGAGGATTTCATCTTTGGAGCTATCGTGGGAGAGACGACAGGAGTGTCATAGGCGACAGTGGCTAGTTTACATTTTCCTGTTTTACGTTACTATGCATTATTTGCGGGCAGATGTTTGACTGGTCGTTGGGAGAGTGGAACTCTCAGTGCTGCTGACCTTGCTATTTTTTGTCATGCTTTATATGTTGATAGAACTTTTAGTTTGGGTGCTATGGTTGCTGGACAATTACACACAAACCATTCGAAGGGTGTTATTTATGGTGGCATTTATGCCTCCCACCTTGTGAGACATTTCGAGATTACTATTAGGCATGAGGAGGCGGAGGAGATGTTGTTACCTACTAAGTATTTAAACTATGCTAGTATGGTGGCACACTATTTATTGATGAAGATAAGCATAGGCGATTGCGTTATAACTTAGTATTTTAGCCAGGGAACTTGTGAGACTATTACTTTGCATGTACCTTCGTTGTTCGATCTTTATTTATGCGAGTACAATATTATGCCCGAGGACATATATGCACACTGGGGTATGACACAACCCCCAGCACGTGAGCCATATCAGGAGCCGATTATATCAGTGGGAGCCACAGGAGCTCGCCGCCCAGTGGAACCCTTAGGACCCTTCGCATTATCTAGGAGAGGGTTATTACGAGCCGTGGCCATAGACCAACTTAGGACAAAAGCCTAAGCTTGGGAAAGTATTTATCTCTCACCGAAATTACATTCATATTCACACATTCATTCCAGTTGTCGTGAAATGATTGAGATGAAGAAGAGCAGGTATGAACTCGACCTATCTTGTTTTTGTAAATATGATTAGCTCGTCATTCTTGATTCAGCCTGTTATGAGTAAACATGTTTACAATGATAATGAGATATCATAGTTACTCATTTGATGCTTAATTAGCTAGGAGTGCATAATGGGTCGCTCTCTGGGTCACTCCTCAATCTATTTGCTAGCCTTCACTTGTACTAAGCGGGAATATTATTTGTGCATACACTTCCTTAAACCCAAAGTTATTCCATATGAGTCCACCATACCTACCTATATGCGGTATTTACCAGCCATTCCAAGTAAATTTGCATGTGCCAAACTTTAAATCTTCGAATATTAATCTGTTTTATATGCCTGGATCGCTAATGTAGCGACAGGGGGCTATCAATATCTTCCATGCTAGGTGGGTTATTCTCACGATGAGTGTTTATTCACTTGTCATTCACGAGAAAGTGACCGGTAATCGGGATGCCCAGTCCTATGGTCAAAATCAAAATCAAAATGTAATAACGAAACAAAACTCCCACGGATTGTTGTTGGTATGGAGGGTACCCGAAAATTCAGCTAGCCATGGCTTGTGTTTGTTGGTGGAGGGGGAGTAAAATATTTGCCTTTCTATTTGGAATCGCCTATAATGTGTCTAGCATGGAAGATAATGAGAAATCTCGGTTGCTACCTTGACAATGAAAGCATACCTCCCAAAATTATATTTATCTCTGTTTTAAAAGCTTCGAGCTCCGGAACCTCTGCAAATCCCTCCTTCCCTCTGCGAAGGGCCTATCTATTTACTTTTATTGTTGAGTCACCATATTCTCATTAAAGCACCAGCTATAGAGCACTATTGTCATTTGCATGCTTTGTGCTTAAATTATGTTGAATATGAGTGTGACTGGGTCTCTTTTATCATGAATTACAATGTCTAGTCAGTGCTTGAACTTCAGAGGTGCTCTGCATTTATGTTTTGCGGTCTCGGAAAGGGCTAGCGAGATACCATTATGTCATATTATGTCATGATTGTTTTGAAAAAGTGTTATCATCTGAGATATCTTATTATTACTCGCTAGTTGGTTATCCTATTGATATGAGTAAATGTGAGACCTAAGTGTTATTGTGAATATGGTTAGTTCATAATCTTTGCTGAAAACTTCAACATTGGTTAGACATATTTGCAACAACAAGATCAAACAGAGTTTGTAAAAGTTTTTCCTTGTCACTTTCAGTTTGTCAACTGAATTGCATGAGGACAAGCAGAGAGTTAAGCTTGGGGGAGTTGATATGTCTCTATCGTATCTACTTTTCCAAACATTTTTGCTCTTGTTTTGGACCCTAATTTGCATGGTTTGAATGGAACTAACCCGGACTGATGCTGTTTTCAGCATAATTGCTATGGTGTTGTTTTTGTGCAGAAATCAAAGTTGTCGGATTGACCTAAAATTTACAAAGAATATTTGTGGAATATGTAAAAATATTGGTGGACAAAGATACTAGAGGGGGGCCACCCAGGAGCCACAAGCTCAGGGGGCGAGCTTGTTGGCCCCCTGGACCTCCGGCAACCCTAAGTTCAACTCCATATATACATATTCGCCAAGAAGAAAATCAAAGAGAAGGATTCATCGCGTTTTACGATACGGAGCCGCCGCCACCTCCTGTTCTTTGTTGGGGGGCTGATCTGGAGTCCGTTTGGGGCTCCAGAGGGTGGAATTCGACGTCGTCGTCATCATCAACCTTCCTCCAACACCAATTTCATGATGCTCACCACCGGGAGTGAGTAATTCCTTCGTAGGCTTGCTAGACAGTGATGAGTTGGATGAGATCTATCATGTAATCGAGTTAGTTTTGTTAGAGATTGATGCCTAGTATCCACTATGTTCCGAGATTGATGTTTCTATGACTTTGCTATGCTTAATGATTGTCACTAGGGCCCGAGTGACATGATTTCAGGTCTGAACCTATTATGTTTTCATGAATATATGTGTGTTCTTGATCCTATCTTGCAAGTTATATGCACCTATTACGAGTTATGATCCGCATACCCCAAGGTAACAATAATTGGCATTCTTTCCGGTCATTACCGTAGTTTGAGGAGTTCATGTTTTCCCTAAGAGCTAATGCTTTGTTCGGGTTCTCTATTAAAAGGAGACCTTAATATCCCTTAGTTTCTTTATGGACCCCGCTGCCACGGGAGGGTAGGACAAAAAATGTCATGCAAGTCTTTTTCATAAGCATGTATAACTATATACTGAATACATGCCTCCATTTATATTGATGAATTGGAGCTAGTTCTGTGTCGCCCTATGTTATAACTATTGCATGATGAATGCCATTCTACACAATTATCATCACCGATCCAATGCCTACAAGCTTTTCCTATATTCATCTATGCTAAGTTACATTTGTCGTTGTTGATGTTACAATCACTACAAAACTGTAGTTGTTACTATTGCTACTGTTGCCGGTACTATCATACTACTTTGCTACTGATCACCTTGCTGCAGATATTACGTCGTTCAGGTGTGGTTGAATTGACAACTCAATTGTTAATACTTCCTGTTGGGGATATTACCACTGGGTCTGAACCGGCCTACCTGGGCCGGGTTAACTTCATTAGTAGTATAAACAGATGAAGGCCCAAGGCCTGTAGTCAGTTTAGAACATGTAGCCGTAAACCAGCTTGATATGTAAACTTGTACTGTAAGTTAGGAATAGGGAGAGACCAACCGGGATATGAATATGAACCGGTATGGGACTCCATGGACCGACGGGCGTCACCCGTGTATATAAGGGGACGACCCGGCGGCGGTTCAAGGACAGACAACAACAACTCGAGCCTAGGCGAAGCTTATTTGCTCCCTAGCCATCGAGACCACATCAATTCCATCACAACTAGACGTAGGCTTTTACCTTCATCGAAGGGGCCGAACTAGTATAAACCCTTGTGTCTTTGTGTCCGCTTTAACCCCTTCAAGTTAACCCGTAGCGATGGCTCCACGACTAAGTCCTTTCACAAGGACATCTGCCGTGACAAATCCACGACACTTCCGAATATTATTTGGCTCCCCTTGTGTCGAATCAATAAATTTGGGTTGAATACTCTACTTTCAAAAACTGTTGCAATCCCCTATACTTGTGGATTATCACTGGCGCCCAATGACACACCGCCATGACCGGGTTTCCCTAAGCCCTAGTCCAGATGCAACAAATTGTGAGGAGATATGAAACAATCGGAATGCCGGAAAGGACCTGAGAAATCGCAACCAATTTATGCTCATGATTGATCCATCAAGCATACTACCATATATATAGGGTTGGACCTTGACCTGCTGTAGACTTCCGTTGTCGGGCTTCAGTCATCCTGGGATTGAGGGGGGATGAGCTACACTAAACTTGCTAAGACAAAAATCAAGGTACTAATACGTAAGTAGGTACGTAATTGTCGGGGGGTGGCCCCTGCTCGTCCCCTAGCTGCGCCACTGATTACCGGGAATTGATATTTATCACCCAGGGTGCACAATAAGTTATTCTTCCCCCGAGGTAATCTTACGATCGCTTCCTAAATAAATTACATTTAGAATATAAATTGCTACATGCATATTAATTCAATATGTAAAATTTGGTATAAAACACAAAAATATAGTTTATAAGACCAGAAAAATCACATTTTATGTATGTTTTACACTATGTTTTTACATTCGTAATTTTATGTAACATAACATATTTTTTTACGGCGAGTACATATTTCTTACGTTCTCTTTTTATGTACGAAATAAGACAAAATTTACGAACGTAAAAATATAGTGCATTGGTGTCAAAATAGAGAGGGGGTGAAGAATAACCATTCATCACCCAGGGTGACGAATAGCGCGACCCTATATATATATATATATATATATATATATATATGCGGGAAAAAAATCTGGAGACATAATATAAATAATAAAGAGCTCTAATAATGATTAGAGGCTCCTAGGATTTATTTAATGTCAATAAGCTAACAAAAATACTAAAAAACATATAGGGAGAAGTTAATGGTGAAGGAAATATGCCCTAGAGGCAATAATAAAGTTATTATTTATTTCCTTATTTCATGATAAATGTTTATCATTCATGCTAGAATTGTATTAACCGGAAACATGATACATGTGTGAATGCATAGACAAACAAGATGTCACTAGTATGCCTCTACTAGACTAGCTTGTTAATCAAAGATGGTTATGTTTCGACCATGAACAAAGAGTTGTTATTTGATTAACAAGGTCACATCATTAGTAGAATGATCTGATTGACATGACCCATTCCATTAGCTTAGCACACGATCGCTTAGTATGTTGCTACTGCTTTTATCCATGACTTATACATGTTCCCGTAACTATGAGATTATGCAACTCCTGCCACGGAGGAACACTTTGGTGCTACCAAACGTCACAACGTGAATCGGGTGATTATAAAGGAGTACTACAGGTGTCTCCAAAGGCGGATGTTGGGTTGGCGATTTCGAGATTAGGTTTTGTCACTCCGATTGTCGGAGAGGTATCTCTTGGGCCCTCTCGGTAATGCACATCATCAAGCCTTGCAAGCACTACAACTAATGAGTTAGTTGTGAGATGATGTATTACGGAACGAGTAAAGAGACTTGCGGTAACAAGATTGAACTAGGTATTGGATACCGACGATCGAATCTCGGCAAGTAACATACCGATGACAAAGGAACAACGTATGTTGTTATGCGGTCTGACCGATAAAGATCTTCGTAGAATATGTAGGAACCAATATGGGCATCCAGGTCCCGCTGTTGGTTATTCACCGTGAATAGTTCTAGGTCATGTCTACATTGTTCTCGAACCGTAGGGTCCGCACGCTTAAGGTTTCGATGACAGTTATTATGAGTTTATGTATTTTGATGTACCGACGAAGTTCGGAGTCCCGGATGTGATCACGGACATGACGAGGAGTCTCGAAATGGTCGAGACATAAATATTGATATATTGGAAGCCTATGTTTGAAGTTCGGAATGGTTCCGTAAAACGGAATTTATCGAGTACCGGAGGTTACTGGAACCCCGGGAGGTAAATGGGCCTCGATGGGCCTTAGTGGAAAGGAGAAGGGCAGCCAAGGAGGGCGCGCCCCCCCTTCCCTAGTCCTACTAGGACTAGGAGAAGGGCCGCCCCTCTCTCTCTTTCCCTCTCAGGAATCCTAGTCCAACTAGGATTGGGGGAATCCTACTCGGAGGGAGTAGGACTCCTGGCGGCCTCTCCTTTGGCCGCCCCCTCCCCCGGCTCCTTTATATATCTGAGGGGGGGGCACCTTGGAACACACAAGTTGATCTTTAGATCGTTCCTTAGCCGTGTCGGTGCCCCCTCCACCATATTCCACCTCGGTTATACTGTCGAAGCTTAGGCGAAGCCTGCGCCGGTGAAACATCAAGATCGCCACCACGCCGTCGTCCGTGGAACTCTCCTCGACACTCGGCTGGATCGAGTACGAGGGACGCCATCGAGCTGTACGTGTGTCAAGAACTCGGGGCGTCGGAGTAACGGCGCCGGATCGGTCGGATCGCGAGGAGAACGTCGACTACTTCCTCTACGTTGTGATCGCTTCCGCCCGGGTCTACAAGGGTATGTAGACAACACTCTCCCTCTCGTTGCTATACATCACCATGATCTTGCGTGTGCGTGGGAAAATTTTTGAAATTACTCGTTCCCCAACGGTGGCATCGAGCCTAGGTTTTTCTATGGTTTGATGTTTTGCACGAGTAGAACACAAGTGAGTTGTGGGCGATACAAGTCATACTACCTACCAGCATGTCATACTTTGGTTCAGCGGTATTGTGAGATGAAGCGCCCGGACCGACATTACGCCAGACGCTTACGCGAGACTGGTTTCACCGCCACGAGCACTCGTTGCTTAAAGGTGGTGGTGGGTGCTGTCTCTCTCACTTTAGTTGAACGAGTGTGGCTACGCCCGGTCCTTGAGAAGGTTAAACGGAGTCTATTTGACGAAGTATCGTTGTGGTTTTGATGCGAGGTGAGACTGGTTCTTGCTTAAGCCCGTAGCAGCCACGTAAAACTTGCAACAACAAAGTAGAGGACGTCTAACTTGTTTTTGCAGGCATGTTGTGATGTGATATGGTCAAGACGTGATGCTATATTTTATTGTATGAGATGATCATGTTTTGTAACCGGTTATCGGCAATCGGCTGGAGCCATATGGTTGTCGCTTATTGTATGCAATGCATCGCTTCGTAATGCTTTACTTTATCACTAAGCGGTAGCGATAGTCGAGAAGCATAAGTTTGGCGAGACAACAACGATGCTACGATGGAGATCAAGGTGTCGGCGCGGTGACGATGGTGATCATGGTGGTCTTTGCAAGATGGAGATCATGAAGCACAAGATGATGATGGCCATATCATATCACTTATATTGATTTGCATGTGATGTTTATCCTTTTATGCATCTTATCTTGCTTTGATTGACGGTAGCATTATAAGATGATCTCTCACTAAATTATCAAGAAGTGTTCTCCCGAGTATGCACCGCTGCCAAAGTTCGTCGTGCCTGCACACCACGTGATGATCGGGTGTGATAAGCTCTCGTCCATCTACAACGGGTGCAAGCCAGTTTTGCACACGCAGAATACTCGGGTTATACTTGACGAGCCTAGCATATGCAGATATGGCCTCGAACACGGAGACCGAAAGGTCGAGCGTGAGTCATATAGTAGATATGATCAACATAAGATGTTCACCATTGAAAACTACTCCATTTCACGTGATGATCGGTTATGGTTTAGTTGATTTGGATCACGTGATCACTTAGATGACTAGAGAGATGTCTTTCTAAGTGGGAGTTCTTAAGTAATATGATTAATTGAACTTAAATTTATCATGAACTTAGTACCGATAGTATCTTGCTTGTTTATGTTTGATTGTAGATAGATGGCTCGTCTTTGTTGTTCCGTTGAATTTTAATCGTTCCTTGAGAAAGCAAAGTTGAAAGATGATGGTAGCAATTACACGGATCGGGTCCGTAATTTGAGGATCATCCTCATTGCTGCATGTAAGAGTTACGCCTGGATGCACCGCTAGGTGCAGAACTCGCCGCTAATGCAACTGCAGATGTTATGAACGTCTGGCGAGCAAAGTCGATGACTACTCTATAGTTCAGATGTGCCATGCTTTACGGCTTAGAACCGGGACTTCAACGACGTTTTGAACGTCATGGAGCATATGAGATGTTCCAGAGTTGAAGTTAATATTCCAACAGTAATGCCCGGATTGAGAGATATGAAGTCTCCAATAAGTTCTATAGCTGCAAGATGGAGGAGAATAGTTTCGTTAGTGAGCATATACTCGTAATGTCCGGGTACTACAATCACTTGACACAATTGGGAGTTAATCTTCCGGATGATTGTGTCATTGATGAATTCTTCAATCACCGCCACCAAGCTACAAAGGCTTCGTGATGAACTATAATATGCAAGGGTTAGTAAAGACTATACCGAGCTCTTCGCAATGCTAAAAGCTGCGGAGGTAGAAATCAAGAAGGAGCATCAAGTGTTGATGGTCAATAAGACCACTAGTTTCAAGAAGAAAGGCAAAGGAAGAAGAAGGAACTTCAAGAAGAACAGCAAGCAAGTTGTGCTCAGAGAAGAAACCCAAGTCGGCCCTAAACCTGAAACCGAGTGCTTCTACCGCAAGCGATCGTCTTTGGAAGCGGAACTGCCCCAAGTATTTGGCGGATAAGAAGGATGGCAAGGTGAACAAAGGTATATGTGATATACATGTTATTGATGTGTACCTTACTAGAGCTCGTAGTAGCACTGGTATTTGATCTCGGTTACATTGCTAATATTTGCAACTCAAACAGGACTACTGGATTGCTTAACTCGCAAAGGACGAGGTGACGATCGCGCGTGGGAAATGGTTCCAAAGTCGATATGATCGCGGTCGGCACGCTACCTCTACATCTACCTTCGGATTAGTTTTAGACCTAAATAATTGTTATTTGGTGCTGCGTTGAGCATGAACATTATATCTGGATCTTGTTTGATGCGAGACGGTTATTCATTTAAATCGAGAATAATGGTTGTTCTATTTATATGAGTAATATCTTTTATGGTCATGCACCCTTGAGGAGTGGTCTATTTCGATGAATCTCGATAGTAGTGATACACATATTCATAATGTTGAAACCAAAAGATGCAGAGTTGATAACGAAAGTGCAACTTATTTGTGGTAATCGCCGCTTAGGTCATATCGGTGTAAAGCGCATGAAGAAACTCCATATCGATGGACTTTTGGAGTCACTTGATTATGAATCACTTGGCACTTATGAACCGTGCCTCATGGGCAAGATGACTAGAACACCGTTCCCGGTACTATGGAGAGAGCAACGGATTTGTTGGAAATCATACATATGGATGTATGTGGTCCAATGAATGTTGAGGCTCGTGGCGGATATCGTTATTTTCTCACCTTCACAGATGACTTAAGCAGATATGGGTATATCTACTTAATGAAACATAAGTCCGAAACGTTTGAAAAGTTCAAAGAATTTCAGAGTGAAGTTGAAAATCATCGTAACAAGAAAATTAAATTTCTACGATCGATCGTGGAGGTGAATATTTGAGTTACGAGTTTGGTCTACATTTGAAACAATGCGGAATAGTTTAGCAACTCACGCCACCCGAACACCACAACGTAATGGTGTGTCCGAACGTCAGAATCGTACTTTACTAGATATGGTACGATCTATGATGTCTCTTACAGATTTACCGCTATCGTTTTGGGGTTATGCTCTAGAGACGGCCGATTCACACTGAATAGAACACCGTCGAAATCCGCTGAGACGACACCTTATGAACGTGGTTTGGCAAGAAACCAAAGTTGTCGTTTCTTAAAGTTTGGGGATGCGATGCTTATGTGAAAAAGCTTCAACCCGATAAGCTCGAACCCAAATCGGAGAAATGTGTCTTCATAGGATACCCAAAGGAAACAGTTGGGTACACCTTCTATCACAGATCCGAAGGCAAAACATTCGTTGTTAAGAATGGATCCTTTCTAGAGAAGGAGTTTCTCTCGAAAGAAGTGAGTGGGAGGAAAGTAGAACTTGATGAGGTAATAGTACCTTCTCCCTTACTTGAAAGTAGTTAAATCGCAGAAAACAGTTTCGAGACATCTACACCAAGTAGCGAGGAAGTTGATGATGTTGATCATGAAACTTGAGATCAAGTTATCGCAGAACCTCGTGAGATCAACCAGAGTAAGATCCGCACTGCAGAGTGGTACGGTAATCCTGTTCGGAAGTCATGCTACTAGATCATGATGAACCTACGAACTATGAAGAAGCGATGGTGAGCCCAGATTCAAAAATGGCTTGAGGCCATGAAATCGAGATGGGATCCATGTATGAAAACAAAGTGTGGACTTTGGTTGACTTGCCCGAGGGTAGGCAAGCAATAGAAAACAAGTGGATCTTCAAGAAGAAGACCGACGGCGACGGTAATGTTATCGTTTATAAAGCTCGACTTGTCGCAAAAGGTTTTCGACAAGTTCAAGGGATTGACTACGATGAGACCTTCTCACCCGAAGCGATGCTTAAGTCCGTCTGAATCATGTTAGCAATTGCCGCATTTTATGATTATGAAATTTGGCAAATGGATGTAAAGACCGCATTCTGAATGGATTTACGGAAGAAGAGTTGTATATGATGCAACCGAGAAGGTTTTATCGATCCAAAGGAGCTAACAAAGTGTGCAAGCTCCAATGATCCATATATGGACTGGTGCAAGCATCTTGAGTTGGAATAAACGCTTTGATAGTATGATCAAAGCATTTGGGTTTGTACTGAGACTTTTGGAGAAGCCTCAGATTTACAAGAAAGTGAGTGGGAGCTCAGAGCATTTTCGATATTATATGTGGATGACATATTGCTAATCGGAAATGATATAGAATTTCTGGATAGCATAAAGGGATACTTGAATAAGAGTTTTTCAATGAAAGACCTCGGTGAAGCTGCTTACATATTGGGCATCAAGATCTATAGAGATAGATCAAGACGCTTAATTGGACTTTCACAAAGCACATACCTTGACAAAATTTTGAAGAAGTTCAAAATGGATCAAGCAAAGAAAGGGTTCTTGCTGTGTTACAAGGTGTGAAGTTGAGTAAGACTCAATGCCCCACCACCGCAGAAGATAGAGAGAAAATGAAAGATGTTCCTATGCTTCAGCCATAGGCTCTATCATGTATGCAATGTGTGTACCGCACTGATGTGTGCCTTGCTATAAGTTTAGCAGGAGGTACCAAAGTAATCCAGAGTGGATCATCGGACAGCGGTCAAGAACATCCCTGAAATACCGAAAAGGACTAAGGATATGTTTCTCGATATGGAGGTGACAAAGAGCTCATAAATGAACGGTTATGTTGATGCAAGTTTTGACACCGATCCGGACGATTCTAAATCGCAGACCGGATACGATTTACACTAAACGGAGGAGCTGTCGGTTAGTGCAGTTCTAAACAAAGCGTCAGAAGGGATCTACATGTGAAGCGGAATACATAGCAGCTTCGAAGCAGCTAATGAAGGAGTGCGGATGAAGGAGTTCATATCCGATCTAGGTGTCATACCTAGTGCATCGGGTCCAATGAAAATCTTCGTGACAATCATCGAGCAATTGCCTTAGCGAAGGAATCCAGATTTCACAAGAGGACCAAGCACATCAAGAGACGCTTCAATTCCATCCGGACTTAGTCCGTGGGAGACATAGAGATTTGCAAGATACATACGGATCTGAATGTTGCGAGACCGCTGACTAAGCCTCTTCCACGAGCAAAACATGATCAACACCAAGACTCCATGGGTGTTAGAATCATTACTATGTAATCTAGATTATTGACTCTAGTGCAAGTGGGAGATCAAGGAAATATGCCCTAGAGGCAATAATAAAGTTATTATTTATTTCCTTATTTCATGATAAATGTTTATCATTCATGCTAGAATTGTATTAACCGGAAACATGATACATGTGTGAATGCATAGACAAACAAGATGTCACTAGTATGCCTCTACTAGACTAGCTTGTTAATCAAAGATGGTTATGTTTCCGACCATGAACAAAGAGTTGTTATTTGATTAACAAGGTCACATCATTAGTAGAATGATCGATTGACATGACCCATTCCATTAGCTTAGCACACGATCGCTTAGTATGTTGCTACCGCTTTTATCCATGACTTATACATGTTCCCGTAACTATGAGATTATGCAACTCCGTTTACGGAGGAACACTTTGGTGCTACCAAACGTCACAACGAATCGGGTGATTATAAAGGAGTACTACAGGTGTCTCCAAAGGCGATGTTGGGTTGGCGATTTCGAGATTAGGTTTTGTCACTCCGATTGCTCGGAGAGGTATCTCTTGGGCCCTCTCGGTAATGCACATCATCAAGCCTTGCAAGCACTACAACTAATGAGTTAGTTGTGAGATGATGTATTACGGAACGAGTAAAGAGACTTGCGGTAACAAGATTGAACTAGGTATTGATACCGACGATCGAATCTCGCAAGTAACATACCGATGACAAAGGAACAACGATGTTGTTATGCGGTCCGACCGATAAAGATCTTCGTAGAATATGTAGGAACCAATATGGGCATCCAGGTCCCGCTGTTGGTTATTCACCGTGAATAGTTCTAGGTCATGTCTACATTGTTCTCGAACCGTAGGGTCCGCACGCTTAAGGTTTCGATGATGGTTATTATGAGTTTATGTATTTTGATGTACCGACGAAGTTCGAGTCCCGGATGTGATCACGGACATGACGAGGAGTCTCAAATGGTCGAGACATAAAGATTGATATATTGGAAGCCTATGTTTGAAGTTCGAATGGTTCCGGCTAAAACGGAATTTACCGAGTACCGGAGGTTACTGGAACCCCGGAGGTAAATGGGCCTCGATGGGCCTTAGTGGAAAGGAGAAGGGCAGCCCAAGGAGGGCGCGCCCCCCTTCCCTAGTCCTACTAGGACTAGGAGAAGGGCCGCCCCTCTCTCTCTTTCCCTCCAGGAATCCTAGTCCAACTAGGATTGGGGGAATCCTACTCCCTGAGGGAGTAGGACTCCTGGGCGCCGCCTCTTGGGCCGCCCCTCCCCTGGCTCCTTTATATACGGGGCAGGGGGCACCTTGAACACACAAGTTGATCTTTAGATCGTTCCTTAGCCGTGTCGGTGTGCCCCTCCACCATATTCCACCTCGGTTATACCGTCAAGCTTAAGCGAAGCCTGCGCTACGGTGAAACATCAAGATCGCCACCACGCCGTCGTCGACGGAACTCTCCTCGACACTCGGCTGGATCGGAGTACGAGGGACGCCATCGAGCTGTACGTGTGTCAAGAACTCGGGGCGCCGGAGTAACGGCGCCGGATCGGTCGGATCGCGAGGAGAACGACGACTACTTCCTCTACGTTGTGATCGCTTCCGCCGGGTCTACAAGGGTATGTAGACAACACTCTCCCCTCTCGTTGCTATACATCACCATGATCTTGCGTGTGCGTAGGAAAATTTTTGAAATTACTACGTTCCCCAACAAATGGGCCTTAGAGCATCTACAGCCGCGCCCCCAGGACGGCCTCACCAGGCAATTTATTTGCGTCGACGCCAAAAAAACGGCCCAGTCGCGCCCCCAGGACACCGAATTCCGCCGGCTCTGCCCGTTTTTGCGCCCGACACTCGCAAGCCAAACTCGGCGCACTGGGGGTGCTCGGGGGCTCCGGCGCAAGGGAAAATTGTTCCTGGGGCCACATTGACAGGCGAAAAGTCAAGCCACCCGCCCTGATTCGCCTCCTGCCCCCCGTGCTCGGCCGCCACCCTGCGCCACCCTGCCGATTCCGGTGCCGACCACCGCCCACCGCAGCTAGGTAGACCGTCTTCAGCCGGGAAAAGGAAGGAGCATCGCCGAGGCAGCCTCTTCGCCACCGCCCTGGGCACCTTTTCTGGCGCTCCGGTCGCGCAGGGCCTGTACGCCGGCGGGCGTGCGCCCACCTCGCCCACAAGGTGTTAAGTGAATTCCCCGGCCCGGCGATGGACCTTGAAGATGAGGAGGCGCTTGCGGCGTTGCTGGATGAGGAAGCCGAAGTCGACGTCCAGGAGCAGGAGCATCTCATGGTGCTCGCCACCGCCGCCTGCTTGCGAGCAGGAGAAGCCACGGCGAGGTGGCTCGGCGCTTGGGCGGGTGAAAGCAAAGAACCGGCATCGTCTGGAAGGCTACTGCATGCTCTACTCGGACTACTTCGCCGACGCTCCATTGCACGGTGAGAAGACATTTCGGCGCCGTTATCGGATGAGCCGAAAGCTTTTCCTCCGGATTGTGAATTCCATCCGGGAGTTCGACAGATACTTCAAGTGCAAGAAGGATTGCACTAGCACACTTGGATTCACCTCGATCCAGAAGTGCACGACAGCTATGAGGTTGCTTGCATACGGAGCTCCCGGTGATTCACTCGACGACTATGGGCGCATGGCCGAGTCCACCACCATTGAGTGTTTTTACAAGTTCTGCAGGGCAGTGGTGGCAGTGTTTGGACCGCAGTACTTGCAAACACCCAATGCAGAAGACACTCCTCGGATCCTAGCACAGAATGAAGCAAGAGGATTTCCTGGGATGCTTGGAAGCATCGACTGCATGCAATGGAAATGAAAGAACTGTCCATTTGCTTGGCAGGGGTTGTACAAAGGCGCCAAAGGCGGTTGCAGTGTGGTGCTTGAGGCAGTGGCCACACAGGACCTCTGGATTTGGCACTCTTTCTTTGGGATGCCAGGAACTCACAATGACATCAAACGTCCTGTAGTGCTTCCCAGTCTTTGCCAAGCTTGTTGAAAGTCATTCTCCTCCGGTGAACTTCGAGGTCAATGGACAACAGTACAACAAGGGGTACTATCTAGCTGATGGCATCTATCCGAGATGGTCGACATTTGTGAAGACCATCTCAAACCCTGTGCCAGGAGGCAAGAACGCTGGTTTGCGAAGATTCGAGGAGGCTTGCGGGAAGGATGTCGGCGGGCATTTGGTGTACTCCAATCTCGATTCTTTGTTGTCCAGTATCCCGCTCGGACTGGTCGAAAGATGAAATGTGGGAGATCATGACTTCTGTGTCATCTTGCACAACATGATCATTGAGAGCGAAAGCAGAAGAGCCAGTGTTTGACATCGAACCATACCACGTGCAGGTCCTCTCGCCTGTGTTGATCACCGACTACCGCAAACCGGATGACTACCTCAATATGCGTTAGGAGATCCGAGACCCACAGGTGCATCAAGAACCGCAATACGATCTGGTGGAGCACCTATGGAGGCTCGAGGGCGAGTCCGGGAATGACATGTGATGAAACTTGAGTTTTTATTTGTTAAACGATATAATTTGTAGTGAACTATTTGATTTATGTGATGAAACACGCCGAAACACACCGAACTATGTGACGAGCTAATTGATTCCTATTTGTATGCGAAAATTCACGCCGAAACCCGCCGAACCGCACCAAATATGGGCCGATTCACGCAGTTATCGGGCCGTTTTAGACATATTTGGGCCGAAAGCTGGGATGAATTCGGCGCTTGGGGCGACCTGGGGGCAACGGCTGGGTGCCGAACCGCCCCCAGCACCGAGTTTGTCGCCGGCGCACCCCCAAGATGCTCTTTTTCGGCGCCTTGGGGGGCCGAACGGCTGGATATGCTCTTAGAGGCCAATCAGGGGGTGGCGCCTCCCTTAGCTTCTTGGGGAAGCTAAAGGGGGTAGAATTGGAAGTGGAGGAGGACTCCTCCTCCCTTGGCACACGAAGGGGAACTAATATTCCCCCAATTTTGCCAGCCGCCTCCCTTGTCCACCTATATATACATGAGCCTCCCTAGAGACACAAGTACCTTTGCCTTGGGCGGCCCCTCTCTGGTTCTCTCTCTCTCTAGTTCTAATTCTTGTCTAGATTTGTTCTTGACTATATCTAGTTCTAGTTTTCTCTTGTTTAGATAGTAGAGAAGCCCCGTGAGGTTCTCTTCTCTGTCCTCTAGTTTTCTGGTGATGCAAATCTCTGGATGATGAAGCATTGCTGGATCGTGACGCCTGTACGCGTGCGATCCATAGAGAGGCCATGTTTTCGGTTTTTGGTTCGAGGGATCGTCATGGACGATTCGAGGGACTTCAAGAACGATCTACATAAACTCTTATTATGCTGCAACTCAAAGTTGGTAATGATCCAAGCTAACCTTCTATGCATCTTCATAGTGATCCAGGATCTTAATCGTAGGGCAAACTTTTTTCTTCGACTACGTTTCCGAACAACTAGCTAACTACAAGTCGTAGCTAGCTAGGTACTACCTCCGTTCTGGTTTACTTGTCCCCTCGTATTTTGGAAATTGCATTCAAATACTAACCCAAAAATATAATTTCTGGTGGCCTGCATTAACATTTTGCTAGTGAAATATGGGGTCAAATTTTGGCCCAAAATACAATGGTGACTAATAAACCCAAACGGAGGTAATACATTACTGAGAGGAGAACGCTCGTCACAGAGCTAGCTAGCTCGTTATCCTAGCTACGTAGCTATCAAGCCATTCCCATTCGCAACAAAAATGAAATCTTTCTTGCAATAACTCGTTTGTGTAGTTTTTACTTCCCAAATCATATTAGGTTTGTCTGAAATCAAATACTATTGAAGTTTGACCAAATTTGTAGAAAAATACCAACTTCCACAATACCAACTTTCACAATACCAACTTTCACATTGTAGTACTCAAAACTAGTGTAGGCAGTGTAGAGGTACATTGTGAATCAGGTCGGGGTGCGCTCGCCCACTGCATGCCTGCTCGAAACTGTTGTGCGGTAAGAACAATGGCTAGACGTAGTACTAGTACACGTAGCAGTTGGGAATATGGTGCATGCATGGTGCACATATACATATACTCCCTCCGTTCCGATTTACTCGTCGTGATTTTAGTTCAAAATTTGAACTAAAACTATAACGAGTAAATCGGAACGGAAAGAGTACATACATAAGCATAAGCACGTGATACCACGTAACGGCACCATAGGTTAGGCATAGGTAGTCACATGGCGACAAGTATTGGTGTCACGCGACGATGCTAAATGATACAGACAAGTGACTAATCAACCGGATTAATAATAACTAGCTAGCCTGTGTACGTAGCTATCGATGGTGTCGTGGTTGGCATGTGTGGCTATGGTCTATGGCCGATGAGATACTAGTATGATCGATGATGGAGCGTGAGAGCATGTGTGTGTGTGTCGCCGCCGGAATTTTTTGAATGGGGATGGAATACTATTTGGAATGGAATGGAAAGGGATGGAAGCAAAGAATGGACGGATGTGGGCAGAGTATATATATATATAGTAGAGTAGTCGGATCTGTAGCAAGTTGGAGAGACTGAGATCATTGTCGTCGCGCTGTCCATCTGAGAATACATTTTGCTTTGTCGTTTCCATTCCACTGGCGGCCCCGGCCGACGAACCAAGTTTCGTCCATCCATTCGTACATACGTACGTGTCCCACGTACATACGCCTTTGGCGTAGTATTTAAAGGGGCACACGCACAGCCCAAGCAAGTTCCGTCTCTCTTTCTTTCTCCTTGCGAGGGAGGGTGAGAGAGAGGGAAATGGAAATGAAATCGAATTCTACAGGCGCGGCGCGGCGCGGCCCGGGCAAGTGCGCGCTGCGTGGGAAACGGACGCGCGCTAGTGGTGGTGGGTGGCGCGTGGAGACCACTCAAAAGCATCTCCACGCGGGTTTTGACCGACAACCCCAGTCCAACATGCGTCTCCTCTCCACTCCATCCCTCGCCGGACCTCCGCCTGTTGCCATCTCCGGAATTTCCTCGTCTCCGACCCGGCCCCCCGATGGAGTCGCGTCCCGCTCCACCACGGATCCGTTCCTTCCGAGCAAAGAGACATGCACGACACGAGCCAATATATGCTCCGTCATGTCTCCATCTCCCGTGCCGTGCCGTACTCGATGCCTCCAGTAATAATAATATAATACCACATGGACTGTCTTATGACCAATCAATCCGGCCACGTAGGTACGCTACGCTACGCCGCGGCAGAATGAAACTACGCACGCACAAATGCACAATTACCGGGGGAGTACATTCGTGGGAAAACTTTTGGGCACACCAGAGCAGAGCAGAGCCGCGCGTGCTGGCTAGCAGTGGAGCTACAGCGTCGTAGCTAGGCCGGCCGGCCGGCCGGCTGGTCCACTCATCGCCAATGTGCGGTCGGTTGGTCGCGCGCTGCCTGCCCTGTCACCAGTAACCAGGATTGTGTGCCACGCGCATGCATCACCGTACGTACGCGCGCCACTGTGCTTGTGTATGTGACTCATTCACGTCCTTGGATGTGGATCGGCCGGAGCACGTACATTCGTGCCAGTTAGTAGCAAGATATTTTGCACGTCAAAAACAGTTTTGCCTTCATTGTCCACTCAAAATGTATGGTAAATTCTTTTTTTGAACCGAAGATTGTCGGCGTACGACAATCTATGGGACCAGTAAGGCCCCTGTGCGGTTTGACTAAGGGGATGCAGCACACAAATAGTAGATCCAGCAGATCAGCACACAAGATTTATCCAGGTTCGGGACGCTTGTGAAGTGTAAAATGTTACACCTACTTTTGGTGGATTATATGAGTGGAAATGTCCGAGTTACAAAGAGTGCAAT
Source organism: Aegilops speltoides (assembly GCA_021437245.1). Classification (NCBI taxonomy): domain Eukaryota; kingdom Viridiplantae; phylum Streptophyta; class Magnoliopsida; order Poales; family Poaceae; genus Aegilops; species Aegilops speltoides. Next base: position 187,927,584 of record CM038142.1, on the reverse strand, counting down.
CTTGCTGGTAAGGTGCTCAGGAGGTGTAGCTAGCCAGTCCAATTGGGCAGGGTGTCGACCCTTGTAAAGGTTACCATGGGCCTCCTTTTATAGATGAAACGGACTACCACATTGGCAAGATGGTAAATACAGAAGGAAGATAGTGGCTATAGTACTATCGTACCTAATCCTGACGATATAGGACAAGAACATTAAATTCTCTGTTAAGTGTCACGCTGAGGACGAATGCCAGCAACGGAGCCCGACTCCACCTGTACTGCTAATCCAGCTACCTCTTATTCCTTTGACACGCCTCTTGGACGGGTGTCAATAAAGTTGCTCTTCAGCGGCGGGACGCTATGTGTCCCGACAAGCTCTACATAATTGATAGCCCACAAGTATATGGAGTCGCAATAGTTTTCGAGGGTAGAGTATTCAAACCAAATTTATTGATTCGACACAATGGGCGTCAAAGAATATTTGCAAGTATTAGAAGTTGAGTTGTCAATTCAACCACACCTGAAAACTAAATATCTGCAGCAAAGTGATCAGTAGCACAGTAGTATGATATTTTGGTAGTGGTAACAATGATAGCAACAGTAATGATATCAGTAATAATTTTGTAGCAATTGTGATAGTAGCAACAACAGTAACTTAGCAAGAAACAATATGTGAAAAGCTCATAGGCATTGGATCGGTGATAACGTTGGATAACATTCATCATGTAACAGTCATAACCTAGGGTGACACGGCACTGGCTCCAATTCATCAATGTAATGTACGCATGTATTCCGTATATAGTCATACGTGCTTATGATAAGAACTTGGATAACATCTCTTGTCCTGCCCTCCCGTGGCAGCTGGGTCCATAAGGAAACTAAGGGATATCAAGGCCTCCTTTTAATAGAGAACCGGAACAAAGCATTAGTATATAGTGATTACATGAACTCCTCAAACTACGGTAATCACTGGAAAGAATCCCAATTATTGTCACCTTGGGGTATGCAGATCATAACACGTAGCAGGTGCATACATATTGCAAGATTGGATCAAGAACACAAATATATTCATGAAAATACAAAGGGTTCATATCTGAAATCATGGCACTCGGGCCCTAGTTGTTGGTGTCAAAACCAGTGGATCTCGGGTAGGGGGTCCCAAGCTGTGGATCTAGGATCAATGGGGAACAAGGGGCGAAGAACACGGTGTTACGCAAGTTCGGGACCTCACTAAGAGGTAAAACCCTACATCCTGCTTGGTTGTATTTGATGTGTATCGTATGATTACAAAGTCGATCTACCTCGAGATCAGGTGAGCTAAACCCTGGGTTGATGGGGTGTTGGATGTTGCTCTAGCCCTAAAGACTAAAACCCTTTGGTTTATATAGACACCAGTAGGGTTAGAGTTACAGGCGATTGGTTATAATGAAGGAAAGATCATGCCTAATCTTGACTTGCAGGGCACACCACGGCTCCGAAGATCTTCTATCCGGTCATGGGTCCGCACTCTAGCTTGGCTCCACAGTAGCCCACCAATCCGGCCCATAAGCAATAGGCCGACGACCCGAGGACCCCTTAATCCATGACTCCCTTAGTAGCCCCGAACTAGCCTCCAACGCCAGGGATTGTGTCCGGCATCTGCATATCCAACGGTCTTCGGCTTGCGAGGCGAGTTCTCCATCATGTCCTGTGCATGCTCGGAGTTGAGTGGTGTCCGAAATCCGGAGCATTTGTTTTACTTAGCCTCAAAGGCCAAAGTGCTCAAGTGTGAACAATGCCCCCGTCTGACAAGTTTTTTGTGAAGGGTCATGTCCGGTCATAACGCCGAACGCTTGGAAGTTCTCGATACGCGTCTCGAGGCCGTCCCTCTATTAGCACGTCTCATCAAGGCAGAGATCGTGCCCGGTTTTTAGGGGATATGATCGATGATTTCAATGAATACCAATGACCCCACCCGCACATAACATCGCGAGCGTATCGGGAAGTGGAGAGACCCGCGGCGAGAGAAGAGGAAACCTCGGCTCCTCCACGGCGCATAAAAGGGGAATACCTGCAGTTACCAGCCTATGCCTTCTTTCACCTCTCGTTGTCGCCTTTCCAATCTCTAGAGCTCCGGCGCCCCGCTCTACTTTTCCGCGGAAGGTCTCCTTTCCCAGCTTCTCCCTAGCTCCGGTCATGGCCAGATCCGGTGCCAACGGCAAGTGGGAGGCCTCCATCATCACCAACAACAACATCGAGGAGCTGAAGAGAGCCGGCTACTTGCCGGCCGATGTCGCTCACTGGGCCCCCGAGGAGGGCCAGGTCATCCCCACGCCCAAACTAGGCGAGTTGGTGGTGTTCCTCCCTCACTTTATTCGGGGGCTGGTATTTCCTCTCCACCCCTTCGTGAGGGGGTTAATGTTCTTTTATGGGATGGATTTCCATGATCTAGCCCCCAACTCCCTCCTCAACATTTCTGCCTTCATCATCGTTTGTGAGGCCCTCCTGCGATTTCAGCCACATTTTGGCATGTGGTTGAAAGTGTTCAACATCAATCGAAAGGTGGTCAGCGGTGCCCAGGTGGACTGCGGTGGAGCGATGACCAGCAAGCTCACCCGAGTTCAATGGCCGGAGGGCAGATTCATTGACACCATCAAGGTGTGGCAGAAGGAGTGGTTCTATATTACGGAACCAAGGGATGCGACATGGACGATGGCTCCCGAATTCAGATCTGGTCCCCCGACTAGATTGACCTCGTGGACACAAAAGTGACCTAACTGGGGGTCCGCCGGTGAGGTGAAGATGCCGCAAAAACGTATCTCCAACGTAATGGAGACCGGCGCCATGCTGACAAATGTGGTCCAGATAATGCTCAGACGCCGCCTCCTTCCTTGCCAACAAAGGGCCAGTCCAATGTGTTCTTACAAGCCTGATGATCCAGCCACCATGCAATACCTCTTTGGCACGACCCACGACAAGGTGTTGAGTGATGTCTACGATGCAACCTTCTTCTTTTAGACTCATGTTGGGCCTACAAGTGCAGAGTTTTGTAGGACAGTAGCAAATTTCCCTCAAGTGAATGACCTAAGGTTTATCAATCCGTGGGAGGCATAGGATGAAGATGGTCTCTCTCAAACAACCCTGCAACCAAATAACAAAGAGTCTCTTGTGTCCCCAACACACCCAATATAATGGTAAATTGTATAGGTGCACCAGTTCGGCAAAGAGATGGTGATACAAGTGTAATATGGATAGTAGATATAGGTTTTGTAATCTGAAAATATAAAACAGCAAGGTAGCAAGTGATAAAAGTGAGCAAAAACGGTATTGCAATGCTTGATAATAAGGCCTAGGGTTCATACTTTCACTAGTGCAAAGTCTCTCAACAATCATAACATAATTGGATCATATAACAATCCCTCAACAAGCAACAAAGAATCACTCCAAAGTTTCTATTGGAGAACTTTGGATGAAAACATGCATCAACCCCTATGCATAGATTACCCCAATGTCACCTCAGGAATCCGCGAGTTGAGTGCCAAAACATTCATCAAGTGAATCATTAGAACATCCCATTGTCACCACAGATATCCCATCGCAAGACATACATCAAGTGTCCTCATATCCAATACTCAATCCAACATAACGTAACCTCAAAGAGCAAGACTAAATTCATCACAAGAAGGTAGAGAGGGAAGAAACACCATATAATCCAACTATAATAATAAAGCTCGTGGTACATCAAGATCGTGCCAAATCAAGAACACGAGAGAGAGAGAGAGAGAGAGAGAGAGAGAGATCAGACACATAGGTACTGGTACATACCCTCAGCCCTGAGGGTGAACTACTCCCTCCTCATCACGAAGACTGTCAGGATGATGAAGATGGTCTCCGGTGATGGTCTCCCCCTCCGGCAGGGTGCCGGAACAGGCTCCCGATTGGTTTTTCGTTGCTATAGAGGCTTGCGGCGGCGGGACTTCTGATCTAGGTTTCTTTTTGAGGGTTTCTATATTTATTGGAATTTTTAGCATCGGAAACAAGTCAGGGGGGTTCCCGAGGAGTCCACAAGCCGGGGGGAGTGCCCTAGGGTGGGTGCCCCCACCCTTGTGGTTGCCTCGGGACTCTTTTGGTCCAACTCCGATGATCCGTGGGCTTCTTCTGGTCCATAAAAAATCACCGGAAATTTTCTGCAAGTTTGGACTCTGTTTGATATTCCTTTTCTGTAAAACTCAAAAACAAGAAAAAACATAAACTGGCACTGGGCTCTAGGTTAATAGGTTAGTCCCAAAAATAATATAAAATAGCATATTAATGCATATGAAACATCCAAAACAGATAATATAATAGCATCGAACAATAAAAAATTATAGATACATTGGAGACGTATCATTGAGTTTGTTGCTCAAGTCTCAGGAGGAGTGGCCAGCTGAGAATGAAGACATCGGCCTTGACACCGCAAATCCCCCGAAGAAGGTAATCGATCTCTTGCCCGGTATATATTCAGGTGGTCATACTACACAAAATTTGGTCTAAGCTTCTTTTGGTTGCCTTTATAGGGCTGGCTCGAGAAAGCCAAGTAGATCAGCAGTCCAACTCCACTGCTTGAAGAGACCCAGTCGGCTCAACTGGAGGAGCTGCTAGTCGTGGCGCCTTACAAGGCGCTAGAAAAGAAGGGAAACAAGAAGAAAGATCTGTCGGAGGCCAGGGAAGGCCTTTGCCGGAGAGGTCGTCCGAACACCAATGCCAGAGACACTGTAGCCCCGTCTGCTCAAGACGGGGAGGATGAAGAAGACGAGGCGAAGAGCGCCTCCTCCCACTCCAAGAAGAGGGTGACGTTCGAGGACATCGAGGAGGAGCAACCTCCTCGGGCCCAGAAGAGGCAGTGCAGACCCAAGCTGGTCCTACCCGACAGTCCGGACTCCGATGAGGAGTTTGTGGCGTCCGAGGAGATCCCGAGGGAACTCAGGGTCAAGCCCCCTGCCACGAGGTGTGAACCTCGAAATTTCTTGCCTACTTCATTTTACCAGTCCCTTACAGATGGAAACTGATTGTGTGATATCACAGCCCACCGCGTGGCCACCCTGCCGAGTAGACCTTGGAGGGGACCTCTTCACCCGCTGAACTAGCGGACAGTGGATCGGCATCGCGCTCCGTGCCTCTCCTGGTCCTCGAAGAGGCTGGGGAGGTACTATCCCGAAGGACTGCTCCCCGTTTGAACACGGGGGAGGGGGCGATGCAATCATGGCTGAGGTTAATGCCTCGGTCACCAAAGACCAGGAGGGTGTGTTCCTCCTTGCGAATACGGGAGGAGAGTCTAGACCATCCGGGCCCTCCCAGCCAGCCGCACCCGAGCCCCCAAGGCCCTCACAAGTGACGGTCCTGCCTTTCGATGAAGGGGGGTTGAGGTCCCACCGCCCGTGCCAAACACCAACAGCTAGGCGGCGGCGGGCTGGCCGGACGCGATGGAGGAGTTGGTGAACAGATCTGTTATCGTTGACGAGAACCGCGCCCTTATGGGTGCGGTTCTACAGGGTGTTTGGTCCAGCCATACCAGACTAAACGATGCCATCCAGGGCCTTGCTACCTCTTGAGCACTGCGTTGGATTTCCCCGAAAAGGAGAGGATGATGCAGCAAAGTAGCGTAAGTATTTCCCTCAGTTTTTGAGAACCAAGGTATCAATCCAGTAGGAGACCACGCACAAGTCCCTCGTACCAACACAAAATGATAGCTACTCGCAACCAACGCGATTAGGGGTTGTCAATCCCTTCACGGTCACTTACGAGAGTGAGATCTGATAGAGATGATAAATAATATTTTTGGTATTCTTGATAGATAGATGCAAAGTGAAAAGTAAAAGGCAAAGTAAAAGCAAAGCAAGTAAATAAAGCGATAGAGATTGATATGATGAGAATAGACCCGGGGGCCATAGGTTTCACTAGTGGCTTCTGTCAAGAGCATAGATATTCTATGATGGGTGAACAAATTACTGTTGAGCAATTGACAGAACTGAGCATAGTTATGAGTATATCTAGGCAATGATCATGTATATAGGTATCACATCCAAGACAAGTAGATCGAAATGATTCTGCGTCTACTACTATTACTCCACTCATCGACCGCTATCCAGCATGCATCTAGAGTATTAAGTTAAAAACAGAGTAACGCCTTAAGCAAGATGACATGATGTAGAGGGATAAATTCATGCAATATGATAAAAACCCCATCTTGTTATCCTCGATGGCAACAATACAATACGTGTCTTGCAACCCTTTCTGTCACTGGGTAAGAACACCGCAAGATTGAACCCAAAGCTAAGCACTTCTCCCATTGCAAGAACTACCAATCTAGTTGGCCAAACCAAAAATGATAATTCGAAGAGACTTGCAAAGATAACTCAATCATACATAAAAGAATTCAGAGAATATTCAAATATTTTCCATAGATAAGTTGGATCCTAAACCCACAATTCATCGGTCTCAACAAACACACCGCAAAAAGAAGATTACATCGAATAGATCTCCATGAGAGAGGGGGAGAACATTTTATTGAGATCCAAAAGGAGAGAAGAAGCCATCTAGCTACTAGCTATGGACCCGAAGTTCTGAAGTAAACTACTCACACTTCATCGTAGGGGCTATGGTGTTGATGTAGAAGCCCTCTGTGGTGGATGCCCCCTCCGGCGGAGCTCCGGAACAGGACCCAAGATGGGATCTCGTGGATATAGAAGGTTGCGGTGGTGGAATTAGGTTTTTGGCTCCTGTTCTGATCGTTTGGGGATACGTAGGTATATATAGGAGGAAGGAGTACGTCGGCGGAGCAACAGGGGACCCACGAGGTAGGGGGCGCGCCCTCCACCCTCGTGACCGCCTCTGGCACTTCTTGGAGTAGGGTCCAAGTCTCCTGGATCACGTTCGGTGAGAGAATCACGTTCCCGAAGGTTTTATTCCGTTTGGACTCCGTTTGATATTCCGTTTCTTCGAAACACTGAAATAGGCAAAAAAACAGCAATTCTGGGCTGGGCCTCCGGTTAATAGGTTAGTTCCAAAAATAATATAAAAGTGGAAAATAAAGCCCAATATAGTCCAAAACAGTAGATAAAGTAGCATGGAGCAATCAAAAATTATAGATACATTGGAGACGTATCAGGCATCCCCAAGCTTAATTCCTGCTCGTCCTCGAGTAGGTAAATGATAAAAAAAAGAATTTTGATGCGGAGTGATACTTTGGCATAATTTCAATGTAAATCTTCTTAATTGTGATATGAATACTCAGATCCGAAAGATTCAAGACAAAAGTTCATAATGACATAAAAATGAAAATACTTCAAGCATACTAATCAAAGCAATTATGTCTTCTCAAAATAACATGGCCAAAGAAAGTTATCCCTACAAAATCATATAGTCTGGCTATGCTCCATCTTCCCCACACAAAATATTTAAATCATGCACAACCCCGATGACAAGCCAAGCAATTGTTTCATACTTTAACATTTTCAAAACTTTTTCAATCTTCACGCAATACATTAGCGTGAGCCATGGATATAGCACTATGTGGAATAGAAGGGTGGTTGTGGAGAAGACAAAAAGAGGGAGGATAGTCTCACATCAACTAGGCATATCAACAGGCTATGGAGATGCCCGCCAATAGATATCAATGTGAGTGAGTAGGGATTGCCATGCAACGGATGCACTAGAGCTATAAGTATATGAAAGCTCTACAAAAGAAACTAAGTGGGTGTGCATCCAACTCGCTTTCTCACGAAGACCTAGGGCATTTTGAGGAAGCCCATCATTGGAATATACAAGCCAAGTTCTATAATGAAAAATTCCCACTAGTATATGAAAGTGATAAAAGACTCTCTATCATGAAGATCTTGGTGCTACTTTGAAGCACAAGTGTGGTAAAAGGATAGTAGCATTGTCCCTTCTCTCTTTTTCTCTCATTTTTTATTTTTTTTTATTTTTTTGGGACTTTCTCTTCTTCTTTTTTTAGCCTCTTTTTTTTCGTCCGGAGTCTCATCCCGACTTATGGGGGAATCATAGTCTCCATCATCCATTCCTCACATGGGACAATGCTCTAATAATGATGATCATCACACTTTTATTTTTCTTACAACTCAACAATTACAACTCGATACTTAGAACAAAGTATGACTCTATATGAATGCCTTCGGCGGTGTACCGGGATATGCAATGAATCATGAGTGACATGTATGAAAGAATTATGAACGGTGGCTTTGCCACTGTCAACTACATGATCATGCTAGCAATATGGCAATGATGGAGCGTGTCATAATAAACGGAACGGTGGAAAGTTGCATGGCAATATATCTCGGAATGGCTATGGAAATGCCATGATAGGTAGGTATAGTGGCTGTTTTGAGGAAGGTATATGGTGGGTGTATGATACCGGCAAAAAGTGCGCGGTATTAGAGAGGCTAGCAAAGGTGGAAGGATGGGAAAAAGTGCGTATAATCCATGGACTCAACATTAGTCATAAAGAACTCATATACTTATTGCAAAAATCTAGAAGTTATCAAAGCAAAGTATTATGCACATGCTCCTAGGGGGATAGATTGGTAGGAAAAGACCATCGCTCGTCCCCGACCGCCACTCATAAGGAAGACAATCAATAAATAAATCATGCTCCGACTTCATCACATAACGATTCACCATACGTGCATGCTACGGGAATCACAAACTTCAACACAAGTATTCTTTAAATTCACAACTACTCAACTAGCATGACTTTAATATTATCACCTCCATATCTCAAAACAATTATCAAGCATCAAACTTATCTTAGTATTCAATTCACTCAAAAGAAAGTTTCACATATCTTGAATACCAAGTATATTAAATCAAGCAAATTACCATGCTATTAACGACTCTCAAAATAATCTAAGTGAAGCATGAGAGATCAATATTTTCTTTAAACAAATCCGCCACCGTGCTCTAAAAGATATAAGTGAAGCACTAGAGAAAAAATTATCACGCTCAAAAGATATAAGTGAAGCACTATGAGCAAAACTATCAAGCTCAAAAGATATAAGTGAAGCACATAGAGTATTCTATCAAATTCCAATTCATGTATGGCCCTCTCAAAAGGTGTGTACAGCAAGGATGATTGTGGTAAACTAACAAGCAAAGATGCAAATAATACAAGACGCTCCAAGCAAAACACATATCATGTGGTGAATAAAAATATAGCTCCAAGTAAATTACCGATGGAAGTGGATGAAAGAGGGGATGCCTTCCGAGGCATCCCCAAGCTTTGACTTTTTGGTGTCCTTGGATTATCTTGGGGGTGCCATGGGCATCCCCAAGCTTAGGCTCTTGCCACTCCTTGTTCCATAATCCATCAAAAGAATTCACCCAAAACTTGAAAACTTCACAACACAAAACTCAACAGAAATCTCGTGAGCTCCATTAGAGAAAGAAAACAAAGAACTACTTAAGGTACTGTAATGAACTCATTCCTTATTTATATTGTTGTTAATCCTACTGTATTCCAACTTCTCTATGGTTCATAAACTATTTTACTAGCCATAGATTCATCAAAATAAGCAAACAACACACGTAAAACAGAATCTGTCAAAAACAGAACAGTCTGTAGCAATTTGTAACTAACGCAAACTTCTGGAACTCTAAAAATTCTACCAAAATAGGAAGTCCTGGAAAATTTGTTTATTGAACATAAGAAAAACGAATCAACGCAAAAGCATGTTCCTGTGATTTAAAAAAAATTATATTCGTGCGTGCAAAGTTTCTGTTTTTCAGCAGAATTAAATCAACTATCATCATAGGTTATCCTATAGGTTCTACTTGGCACAAACACTAATTAAAACATAAAACCACATCCAAACAAAAGGTAGATGGATTATTTATTCCTAAACAGAAGCAAAAACAAAAAACACAAATAAAATTGGGTTGCCTCCCAACAAGCGCTATCGTTTAACGCCCCTAGCTAGGCATAAAATTAAGGATAGATCTAGGTATTGCCATCTTTGGTAGGCAATCCATAAGTGGCTCTCATGATAGATTCATGTGGTAATTTTATTTTCTTTCTAGGGAAGTGTTCCATACCCTTCTTCAAGGGAAACTGGAATCTAATATTTCCTTCCTTCATATCAATAATTGCACCAATCGTTCTAAGGAAAGGTCTACCAAGAATAATAGGACATGAAGGATTGCAATCTATATCAAGAACAATAAAATCTACGGGCACATAATTCCTATTTGCAACATTAAGAACATCATTAATTTTTCCCATAGGTTTTTTAATAGTGGAATCCGCAAGATGCAAGTTTAGAAAGCAATCATCAAAATCATAGAAATCTAGCAAATCACATAAGGTTTTGGGAATAGTAGAGACACTAGCACCCAAATCACACAAAGCATGAAACTCATAATCTTTAATTTTAATTTTAATAGTAGGTTCCCACTCATCATAGAGTTTTCTAGGGATAGAAACTTTCAACTCAAGTTTTTCTTCATAAGATTGCATCAAGGCATCAACAATGTGTTCGGTAAAGGCCTTATTTTGACTATAAGCATGAGGAGAATCTAGCACGGATTGTAACAAGGAAATACAACCAATCAAAGAGCAATTTTCATAATTAAATTCCTTGAGATCCAAAATAGTGGGTTTAGCAACATCTAGGTTTTTATTTCTTTCAATCCCACTTTCATCAATTTCATCATCAAGATCTAGAAACTCCGAATTCTTAGAATGACTTCTAGGTAAAGGGAGATCATATTCAGTTTCATCAAGATTCATATTGCAAAACAAAGATTTAATGGGTAACTTTTAGATCTTCATCTTGATTTTCATAGGAATTGGAAGAACACGCTTTAATAAAGGCATCTTTGGAAGCACGCATCCTTGCGGTTCTTTCCTTGCACTCATCCATGGAAATTCTCATGGCTTTGAGAGACTCATTGATATCATGCTTAGGAGGAATAGATCTAAGATTTAAAGAATCAATTTCAAGAGAAAATCTATCAACATTCCTAGCCAAATCATCAACTTTAAGCAATTTCTCTTCAAGCAAAGCATTAAAATTCTTTTGCGAATTTATAAACTATTTAACACTACTCTCAAATTCAGAGGGCATCTTATTAAAATTTCCATAAGAGTTGTTGTAGGAATTTCCATAATTAGTAGAAGGATTACTAGGATAAGGCCTAGGATTAAAATTCCCTCTATACGCGTTGTTTCCAAAACTATTCCTTCCAACAAAATTCACATCCATAGATTCATTATTATTCTCAAGCAAAGTAGACAAAGGCATATCATTGGGATCAAGAGGAGTATTTTTAGGAGAAAACATCTTCATAAGTTCATCCATCTTTTCACTCAAAACATTGATTTCTTCTATAGCATGCACTTTTTTACTAGAAGATCTTTCGGTGTGCCATTGAGAATAATTAGCCATAATATTATCAAGCAGTTTTGTACCATCTCCTAACGTAATTTCCATAAACGTGCCTCCCGCGGCCAAATCTAAAAGATTTCTAGAAGCAAAATTCAATCCGGCATAAAAAATTTGTATGATCATCCATAAATTCAAACCATGAGTAGGGCAATTGCGAAGTATCAATTTCATTCTTTCCCAAGATTGGGCAACATGCTCATGATCAAGTTGTTTAAAATTCATATTATTGTTCCTAAGAGTGATGATCTTAGCGGGAGGAAAATACTTAGAGATAAAAGCATCTTTGCACTTGTTCCAAGAATCAATACTATTTTTAGGCAAAGACGAAAACCAAACTTTAGCACGATCTCTAAGTGAAAACGGAAATAACTTCAATTTGACAATATGGTTATCCGTATCTTTTTTCTTTTGCATATCACACAAATCAACAAAATTGTTTATATGAGTAGCGGCATCTTCACTATGAAGGCCGGCGAATTGATCTTTCATAATAAGATTCAGCAAAGCGGTATTGATTTCACAAGACTCATCATTATTAAGAGGAGAAATTGGAGTACTAAGGAAATCATTATTATTGGTATTCGAGAAGTCACACAATTTGGTATTGTCTTGCGCCATGGCAACAAGTAATCCAACACACAAGCAAACAGAAAGGCAACGAGAAAAGGCAAACGGGAAAGAGAGGAGGAGATTGGGAAAGAGAGTGTGAATAAAATGGCAAGGGTGAAGTGGGGAGAGGAAAACGAGAGGCAAATGGCAAATAATGTAATGAGAGAGATAGGGATTGTGATGGGTACTTGGTATAGTTGACTTGCTTGCGTGAGCCTCCCCGGCAACGGCGCCAGAAATTCTTCTTGCTACCTCTTGAGCACTGTGTTGGATTTCTCCGAAGAGGAGAGGATGATGCAGCAAAGTAGCATAAGTATTTCCCTCAGTTTTTGAGAACCAAGGTATCAATCCAGTAGGAGACCACGCACAAGTCCCTCGTACCTACACAAAACGATAGCTACCCGCAACCAACGCGATTAGGGGTTGTCAATCCCTTCACGGTCACTTACGAGAGTGAGATCTGATAGAGATGATAAATAATATTTTTGGTATTTTTGATAGATAGATGCAAAGTGAAAAGTAAAAGGCAAAGTAAAAGCAAAGCAAGTAAATAAAGCGATAGAGATTGATATGATGAGAATAGACCCGGGGCCGTAGGTTTCACTAGTGGCTTCTCTCAAGAGCATAGATATTCTACGGTGGGTGAACAAATTACTGTTGAGCAATTGACTGAATTGAGCATAGTTATGAGTATATCTAGGAAATGATCATGTATATAGGCATCACGTCCAAGACAAGTAGATCAAACGATTACGCATCTACTACTATTACTCCACTCATCGACCGCTATCCAAAGATGCATCTAGAGTATTAAGTTAAAAACAGAGTAACGCCTTAAGCAAGATGACATGATGTAGAGGGATAAATTCATGCAATATGATAAAAAAAACCATCTTGTTATCCTCGATGGCAACAATACAATAAGTGTCTTGCAACTCTTTCTGTCACTGTGTAAGAACACCGCAAGATTGAACCCAAAGCTAAGCACTTCTCCCATTGCAAGAACTACCAATCTAGTTGGCCAAACCAAAAAGGATAATTCGAAGAGACTTGCAAAGATAACTCAATCATACATAAAAGAATTCAGAGAAGATTCAAATATTTTCCATAGATAAGTTGGATCATAAACCCACAATTCATCGGTCTCAACAAACACACCGCAAAAAGAAGATTACATCGAATAGATCTCCACGAGAGAGGAGGAGAACATTGTATTGAGATCCAAAAAGAGAAAATAAGCCGTCTAGCTACTAGCTATGGACCCGAAGGTCTGAAGTAAACTACTCACACTTCATCGGAGGGGCTATGGTGTTGATGTAGAAGCCCTCCGTGGTGGATGCCCCTCCGGCTGAGCTCCGTAACAGGCCCCAAGATGGGATCTCGTGGATACAGAAGGTTGCGGCGGTGGAATTAGGTTTTTGGCTCCTGTTCTGATTGTTTGGGGATACGTAGGTATATATAGGAGGAAGTAGTACGTCGGTGGAGCAACAAGAGGCCCACGAGGTAGGGGGGCACGCTCGGGGGGGGGGCGCCCTCCACCCTCGTGACCGCCTCTGGCACTTCTTGGAGTAGGGTCCAAGTCTCCTGGATCATGTTCGGTGAGAGAATCACGTTCCCGAAGGTTTTATTCCGTTTGGACTCCGTTTGATATTCCGTTTCTTCGAAACACTGAAATAGGCAAAAAAACAGCAATTCTGGGTTGGGCCTCCGGTTAATAGGTTAGTCCCAAAAATAATATAAAAGTGGAAAATAAAGCCTAATATAGTCCAAAACAGGAGATAAAGTAGCATGGAGCAATCAAAAATTATAGATACGTTGGATACGTATCAGGCCTTTTGATAGGCTTCGAGGTGAGGCAAGTAATTATCTTTTCCCAGCAGAGCGGATTAAACTTTTTTAGCCAGAGTATGAGCAGGTCGTATGAATAAGAGCCCCCGAGACTCTGTAAGGATTGTGAAAACCTTACAGAGGGTCGAATATCTGTAGACTAGTATTTAAAGTGTCATGATTCATTTGATATCGCAGGCATCGTCCTTGGCCACGGCTGCTAATGCTGCAGCCTTGGAAGAGATGGATTAGAAGCTTAAATGCTCCTATGAAGAGCTTGACCTCATGAACGAACGGCTTGATGAGGTGCAAGGTAAGCCCTATCAAAATGCATAGCTAACACCACCAGGCACCTACATTCCAGACTGTATGCTGAGCACATGGTGTTTGGTGACTACAGCTGCTGCCGCGGAGGTCGAGGACCTCAAGGCTGTGCTGAAGAAGGCCGAGGCCGAGGGCGACCAAAAAGAAAGCGGCTGCCGAAAAGGAGGTGGCCGAACTTGAGATGGTGAAGACTGCCAGTGAGAAGCACGAGGCTCAAGTGGCCGAAGTGCAAGTGGAGATCAAGGATGCCGTCATGAAATGTGAGGCCCTTGAGCAGAAGTAGAAAGAGCAGTCCTCCGAGCTATCCAAGGCGGAAAAAGAGCTCCGGGAGGCCAGAACGGAAGTGCGGGGTGCCCAGGAGGAGCTCCGCCAAGTGAAGCAAATTGCAGATGGTAAGAAATACCTACCGCGGAGTGTTTTTGGTGGCAATAGGTTCGCCTTGCTGGCGCGGGTTTGGCGCTCCGTGGGCGTTTTTGCCGAGCTTCCGAAGAGTGCAGCGGCTGCGGCAGAGCACTACGCCACGCAGGAGGAGGACTCCGAATAGCAGCTTTTCTGGTCATAGTTCCACGTGCCCGAGCACCCTCCCCTCCTCCTCAGCAACCAGATGAGGCAGCTGATGGAGCCACATTGGATGGCCGAGCCAGACCTGAAGGATCTTTGTGTCCGGCTGTGGCCCATAGATCCTATTCGGACGGCTACTTCAGCTTGGTGCAGAAGCTGCGTGATGCGTTGCCACGGGTTGATATTGGGGATTGTTCTGCGTGCCTTAAAGGATCTAGGCTTGCCTTTGCGAAGACCATGGTTCATTGGCCTAAGATCAAGTCAATGGACATGGCCACTTGTCCCCCGCCGGTTGGAAAGGAGTATCACCGCCTCGAACTGTATTTTGCACAAGTTATGGATGGTGCGGGCAATAGAAGGCCATTGCTCAAAACATGTAATCATTGACTGATTGTATTAAGTTGTCAATTGTACCTTGTACTTTATAATGCGGCCCGTTTGCATGTTTTAAACTATGATGATTTTATTTTGACTCCTGTGTGGCCGTTTGTTTATTCTGAAAGTTATCAGTCGTCGACTTCAGCTCCCAAGTGAATAATACGAGGTGTGTTTCGTATCCGCACTGTTGCCCTTAGCCGACATCTCGGTGCCCGAAGGTGGTAGTGCGTGAGAGAGACAAGGCAATCAAACTATGTGGCTTTATTGCTTTCACATAGCCATAAGAGCTTGACTACGAGAGCTAATGACTAGCCCCTAATGCTTTGTGATGTATTAGGTAGCCGAGGCATGCCTTTGTAATCACGTGGTTTGTGCTAGGACGAACCCTACGTATGACACGGATAAATCGCTAATGAATTTTTGAGTTTAACACTTCTCATCGGACCGCAGGCGAGTTCACGCTTACTATGACAGTCAGTTTTTGACTTTCTCCCCTGAGGTGCTTAGCTGGGCTAGCCAGAAGTACAATCATAGGGGTTCTCCCTTTACCTTCTTAGCCGAACGTGTGAAATGTAAGAAGGTAAGCGCAGGAGCCAGGCAACCCAACTATTGACCCAAGACATAGTTCAGGATTGATGCGTATAGTGCAATATCTGAGACGCCTAACACATAGCGGAAAGCGGTGCCAGACTTGGTACGTGGAGCAGATGAAGAGATCAAGCTCCAGTCAATTAACCGATTTGTATTTGTTACACAATGTGTGCATGCCCGGCTGTTCGAAGAGCAGGAAAAAGAGAAAGAGTAAAACGAGCTAGATAATGCGGATGCCCGAACACCGTAAAAGATGAATTGATTTTCCATAAGCTCTGGACGTCTATCCATACAATTTGAACTGCCAAGGCATTTATTATGAGTAAGAAAAGAACATTTTACAGAGAAAGGTTTACACTGGGCCTTGATGCGTGGGTCGAAGCCTTAACTGTGCCCTGTTGCATGTCTGCGCATTTGCTTCTGCTGGGTAAGGGACTCATCCGTGTAGAAAAATGCATGCCGGCGAGGGGGGCCTTGAATAGGAACCCTGATGGGTGGCCGTGTAGGCATAGCTTGATGTTGGGTGAGTCCGAAGTCGTCCCCCTTGTCGTCCAAGGACATGGTAATTGCTTAGTGTAGTTAAGTCGAACATATGGTGTTTGTTTGTTTGATATAGGCCTCACGGCTACCCATGATATCTTGAGTGTGAAGTTGTGCTGACGAGGCACGTAGAGCGCGACTATGTTGGGCGTGCCGTGGGGCACGTGGCCCTATTTGAGATGAACGCAGGTGGTCTCCCATGACGGGGGTCGGGCTCGAGCCGTTTATTTGTATCTTTGGCCTTTACGGCGGGCTGATACCTAGGCTGCTAGGGACGTGGTATGTTCCTTGCTCTAGAGTGAGCGCTCTGTATTGCCATTGATTGTTATGATGCCCGAAGGGCCAGGCATCTTCAGCTTGAGGTATGCATAATGAGGGATGACGTTGAATTTAGCAAACGACTTTCGTTCGAGGAGGGCATGGTAGCCGCTGATGAACCACAAGTATAGGGGATCCATCGTAGTACTTTCGATAAGTAAGAGTTCAAACCCAACGAGGAGCAGAAGGAAATGACAAGCGGTTTTCTGCAAGCTATTCTCTGCAAGCACTTAAATTATCGGTCACAGATAGTTTTGTGATAAGATAATTCGTAACGGGTAACAAGTAACAAGTGTAACAAAGGTGCAGCAAGGTGGCCCAATCCTTTTCATAGCAAAGGACAAGCCTGGATGAACTCTTATATAAAGCAAAGCGCTCCCGAGGACACATGGGAATTACTGTCAAGCTAGTTTTCATCATGCTCATATGATTCACATTCGTTACTTTGATAATTTAATATGTGGGTGGTCCAGTGCTTGGGTGTTGTCCTTACTTGGCAGGCCTCCCACTTATGATTAACCCCTCTCGCAAGCATCCGCAACTGCGAAAGAAGAATTAAGATAAACCTAACCATAGCATGAAACATATGGATCCAAATCATCCCCTTACGAAGCAATGCATAAACTAGGGTTTAAGCTTTTGTCACTCTAGCAACCCATCATCTACTTATTACTTCCCAATCCTATGGAGTCTTTGGGGAGGCTATTTAACTAGTGTCAAGCTGGACCCTTGAGCTTTAATGGTAGGTACTTGATGGCATGGAGGTCGTCTCCGCGTGCCATATGAATGTGTAGCAGAAAATCTTCAATCCATGTGGCGGGATCTGTTATCCCGTCGTATGGTTTGGTATTCATAGGTTTGAATCCTTCCGGGATATGGTGCTGCATAACCCTATCTATGGAGCACAAAGGGTGAGCAGCACCCCTGACTTGGGCTACATCACGCCGGAGATCGTCTGTCATCCGGGCTCGTTACTGTTCCCGAGATCTGTCATTTCTTTCTAACCTGTCTTGGTAACCATCCTTGGGTCCATAAATGGGCCTCGTCAGACCCGCCCGAGCCTCCAAGTCGCATCGTAGGTCATACTCATAAACTGGCCGTAATGGCTCCTTGCCTTGGCGGCGAGGTGGAGCGGGAGGCTGTTCGGCTTTATCAGTTGTCCTGTCTCATCCTCGAGGGGGGCGGTCCTGCTGTTCCGCCTGAGTGTGCCTTGGAGGTGCTTTCTCTATGGCTTCGTCGTCGAATTGCGGCCGCATGGGTAGCTTTTTAGTCTGTCGCGTGTGGCTATGCTCCCCCTCGGCAGCTAGGACCTTGGTCCATCTGTCATTGAGGGTATCCTGTTTAGCCTTTATTTTTTGCCGCTATTTCTTCAGGCTATGCGTAGTGGCAATGGGCTGCCGCTTGAACCGCTCTTGATCCAGCAGGTCTTCGGGGACGATGAAATCTTTGTCTCCCAAGCTGACCTCCTCTTCAGAAAGGGGTAGGTAATTACTGTCTTTGGAGTCGATGAGGTCTTCGAGATTGAGCGGTTCCTCATGCTCCTCGTGATTGTTTTGTGGTTGTTCGTTGGCTCCGGGGTCGTTAAGGTTGTCCGCATTGTCTGGGGTGCCCTTTTCTCCGGTGTCCTTGTTGCTCACATGGCTTCACCGTGCCTTGGAGTGGCGGTGCTGTCTGCGGTGTTTCGGTGTCTCATCGCTAGGTTTGCCATTATTCTTCTCGGGGGTGCCATCGTCATCTGTCGGGGCTCCACCATGTAGACATCGTAAGTGGACATGGTCGTCTAGCGGCCGGTGATGGGGGGAGAAGCATCGGTGTTAACCATGGCTCCACTATCCTTTTCCATGTATTCCACGCTTTCCGAGGTGTAGTCCAACATGTCGGTTAAGTCTACGACTGTGGCTACAAGGTGGGTGGTGGGTGGGTCGTTAAATTCCATGTAATTCACCTCGAGGGGCTACTGAACGCAGGCCGAGGGCGAGTCATCTCGAATATCCATCATCCGGATTCGGTCTAGCACTTCGTTTAATAAGGCGAGGCTTTCCGAGCTGGCATGCGGTGACCGCTCGGGACCGGTCTCCGTTGTGGCGGGGTGAGGGGTGGTCCAGGCCCGAACTGAATCCTGGTCTTCCAGGGCTGAGTTGACCTTGAGGCCCGGGGTTGGGCTTGTGGCCGAACTGACGTAAGAGACCAGGGACAAGACCTGGTCTTTAGCCGTTGTCTTCGTATTGGGGCTCAAAGCCAAGTGGGTGAGGGGGAGTTTGGCCAGGGATGATTCCTGACTTCCGAATGTTGAGCCGTCGCTGGGGTTCAAGGCCAGAGGTGTGTCAAGAGGAGAGGGTTTGGCGAGAGTGACTCTTGGCGTCTGAACACCACTTCTGCGTTGAGGCCTGAAGCTGGGTCTTCGGCGGGTGCCGTTAGCGCGGCTAAAGGGGATTCCTAGTCTCCGAACAGGGTGGAGCTGTCTGAGCTCGAGGCTGGTAGGAGGGTTGAGGCCGATCTGTAGATCAGATCAAGAGAAAGCTTTGGAGCGGACACGACATGGCCCATAGGGTACAGGGAGAGGCCGCGAATCTGGCAAAGACCAGATCGCCTCGGGCATCCACGACATAATCCAAGTTTTCGAAGCTAATCCGGTGCTCCAGGGAATTTTTTTTGATTTGGTCTAGATGACCAGTTGGGGTGGCATGCAGCATGATGCTGCCGAACGCGAAGAGTTGGCCGGGGACAAAGGGGTCCCCGGAGCTGACGCCATCTCCAATGATCAGGCGAGCCATTGATCCTTCGGTGACCCAACAGCAGAACTCTCAATGAAAGCACCAATGTCGATGTCAAAACCGGCGGATCTCGGGTAGGGGTTGATACGTCTCCAACGTATCTATAATTTTTGATTGTTCCATGCTATTATATTCCCCCTTTTGGATGTTTATGGGCTTTATTTTACACATTTATATCATTTTTAGGACTAACCTACTAACCGGAGGCCCAGCCCATATTGCTGTTTTATTGCCTGTTTCAGTATTTCGAAGAAAAGGAATATCAAACGGAGTCCAAACGGAATGAAAGCTTCGGCAGCGTGATTTTTTGGAAGAATATGATCCTAGAGACTTGGAGTCCATGTTAGAAGATCCTCGAGGAGGCCACGAGATAGGAGGCCGCGCACCCCTTACAGGGTGGTGGCCCCCTGTCTCGTGGGCCCCTCGAGAACCTCCCGACCGACTTCTTTCTCCTATATAAGCCTACGTACCCTAAAACCATCAAATATCAAGATAGATCGGGAGTTCCACCACCGCAAGCCTCTGTAGCCACCAAAAACCTCTCGGGAGCCCGTTCCGGCACCCTACCGGAGGGGGAATCCATCACCGGTGGCCATCTTCATCATCCGGCGCTCTCCATGACGAGGAGGGAGTAGTTCACCCTCGGGGCTGAGGGTATGTACCAGTAGCTATGTGTTTGATCTCTCTCTCTCTCGTGTTCTCTCTATGGCACGATCTTGATGTATCGCAAGCTTTGCTATTATAGTTGGATCTTATGATGTTTCTCCCCCTCTACTCTCTTGTGATGAATTGAGTTTCCCTCTTGAAGTTATCTTATCGGATTGAGTCTTTATTTGAGAACACTTGATGTATGTCTTGCCGTGCTTATCTGTGGTGACAATGGGATTTCACGTGCCACTTGATGTATGTTTTGGTGACCAACTTGCGGGTTCTGCCCATGAACCTATGCATAGGGGTTGGCAAACGTTCTTGACTCTCCGGTAGAAACTTTGGGGCACTCTTTGAAGTACTTTGTGTTGGTTGGATGAATCTGAGATTGTGTGATGCATATCATATAATCATGCCCACGGATACTTGAGGTGACAATGGAGTATCTAGGTGACATTAGGATTTTGGTTGATTTGTGTCTTAAGGTGTTATTCTAGTACGAACTCTTTTATAGATCGAT
Source organism: Aegilops speltoides (assembly GCA_021437245.1). NCBI lineage: Eukaryota > Viridiplantae > Streptophyta > Magnoliopsida > Poales > Poaceae > Aegilops > Aegilops speltoides. The sequence goes on along the minus strand of CM038142.1, from coordinate 187,907,099 downwards.
CCGAAAGAATAACTTTGAGGTGGTTTCGTACCCTACCATAATCTCTACGTTTGTTCTCCGCTATTAGTGGCTTTGGAGTGACTCTTTGTTGCATGTTGAGGGATTGTTATATGATCTATCTATGTTATTATTGTTGAGAGAACTTGCACTAGTAAAAGTATGAACCCTAGGCCTTGTTTCCTATCATTGCAATACCGTTTACGCTCACTTTTACCAATAGTTACCTTGCTGTATTTATATTTTCAGATTACAAAAACCTATATCTACTATCCATATTGCACTTGTATCACCATCTCTTCGCCGAACTAGTGCGCCTATACAATTTACCATTGTATTGGGTGTGTTGGGGACACAAGAGAGTCTTTCTTATTTGGTTGCAGGGTTGTTTGAGAGAGACCATCTTCATCCTACGCCTCCCACGGATTGATAAACCTTAGGTCATCCACTTGAGGGAAATTTGCTACTGTCCTACAACCTGTGCACTTGCAGGCCCAACAACGTCTACAAGAAGAAGGTTTTGTAGTAGACATCAAGCTCTTTTCTGGCGCCGTTGCCAGGGAGGCTAGGTAAAGGGCACTCACTCACACCCCGTCAACTAAGCTCTTTTTAAGCGCGCCGTTGGAGGTGAGTGCTTGAAGGTATATCTTTAGATCTTGCAATCGAATCTTTTTGTTTCTCATTTTATCACTAGTTTAGTCTATAAAAGAAAAACTACAAAAAAATGGAGTTAAGTTTGTCTCTTACGTTTCGTCTTTTTAATATCTTTCGTGAGCATGATGGAAAGGAAAATTGTGCTCAAGTGCTAGAAGAAGAAATCTATAAAATGTTTGGTACTATATCTTTGTATGATGAGCATAATTGCAATGTTGTTAGTATGAATTCCTTGAATATCCATAATGCTAATGATATGCAAAGCCACAAGCTTGGGGAAGCTATGTTTGATGAATATGATTTTTTTTGTCCCCCAAGTTTTGATGAGAAAATTTATTATGATGAAAGCATGCCTCCTATTTATGATGATTATATTGATGAAAGTGGGTTTGGAAGAGTGTCAACTTTAGGAAGTAGTGATCCCACTATTTTGGAGGATGTTGAATCTTATTGTGATGAACATGAAAGTGGATTTGGAAGAGTGTCACCTTTATTTACTGATGACTCCACTATTTCGGATGAGGTTCCAATTGATTATGAGAACAAAGTTCCTATCTATGATGATTATTGTAATGAGTTGTATGCTATTAAGAATAATTATAAGCATGAAACTTGTCATCATGATTTTAGTTTTCAATTGGATTATGCCTCACATGATAATTATTTTGTTGAGTTTGCTCCCACTAATATTCATGAGAAGAATTTTGCTTATGTCGAGAGTAGTAAATTTTCTATGCTTGTAGATAATGAAGAGAATGCTTTTGGTGCTGGTTATATTGTTGAATTCATTCATGATGCTACTGAAAATTATTATGAGGGAGGAATATATGCTTGTAGAAATTGCAATAATGTCAAGTTTCCTCTCTATGTGTTGAAAATCTTGAAGCTATGCTTGTTTTACCTTCCTATGCTAGTTGACTATTGTTCTCATAAGTTATTTGCTCACAAAATCCCTATGCATAGGAATTGGGTTAGACTTAAATGTGCTAGTCATATGCTTCATGATGCTCCCGTTATGTTTCAGTTCTTATCTTTTATGTGAGCATCATTGTCATCATCATGCCTAGCTAAAAGGCATTAAAGAAAAGCGCTTGTTGGGAGACAACCCAATATTTAACTTTACTGTTTTTGTGTGTCCACATGATTATGCTACTTTAGTAATCATGTTTTATAGCTTTTATTTCAATAAAGTGCCAAGTAAGACCTTTAGGATAGCTCACGGTGATAGTTGTGTTGATCCTGCTGAAATTCAGAAACTTTTGCACCCAGTAAATTAGTTTTGTTAATTCACTGAAATGCGCTTCTGATCTGATTCTTTTTGCTCTGGGTTGGTACACAAATTTCTTAGTACTTCCTAATTTGGTAGGATTGTTGTAGTTCCATAAGTATACGCTTGATACAGATTACTACAGACTGTTCTGTTTTTGACAGATTCTGTTTTCTATGTGTTGTTTGCTTATTTTGATGAATCTATGAGTAGTATCGGAGTGTATGAACCATAGATAAGTTGAAGTACAGTAGATATTACACCCATATGAATTTATAATGAGTTCATTACAGTACCTAAGTGGTGGTTTTATTTTATTATACTAACGGAGCTTACGAGTTTTCTGTTGAGTTTTGTGCTGTGGAGTTTTCAAGTTTTGGGTAAAGATTCGATGGACTATGGAATAAGGAGTGGTAAGAGCCTAAGCATGGGGATGCCCAAGTCACCCCAAGGTAATATTCAAGGACAACCAAGAGCCTAAGCTTGGGGATGCCCCGGAAGGCATCCCCTCTTTCATCTTTGTTCATCGATAACTTTACTTGGAGCTATATTTTTATTCGCCACATGATATGTGTTTGGCTAGGAGCGTTATTTTCTTTTGTTAGTATTTTCTTGCTGTTATTTAGAATAGTGTTTTGCACCTTTAGTTTCAATAAAGAAGTCAAGGATAGCCTTTGCCATGCTTATTTTGCTAGTATACATGTTGCTGTTTGAAAACAGAAAGTTTACCGCTGTTGAAAAAATTCCCTAGAAAAGTCAGAGCATGGTATAATGTTGAAACCTTTTGCATAATGAGATATGATAAATTTACTACAGTGGGAATTTTATTTCATAATTTTTGGAGTTAGGGAAGTAGTGATACTCTTGCATTCTTTAGAGACTGTACTGTTTTGGCAGATTGCTGTTATGTTTGTATTGTTTGCATATGTTTGCTTGTTTAATGATTCTATTTGAGGATAGGAGTATTAAATATGCAGAGGCATTTAGTATTCAATGTTCAATAATTATTTTAGTGATTTGTTACAGTAGAAAATGATGAGGTTTTGCATTGGTTTATACTAACCTATCTCACGAGTTCTTGTTGAGTTTGTTATGGATGAAGCTTTTGAGACACAAAAGTTCAAGCTTGGGGATGCCCAAGGCACCCCAAGATAATATTTTAAGAAGTCTCAAGCATCTAAGCTTGGGGATGCCCCGGCAGGCATCCCACCTTTCTTCTTCAACAATTATAGGTTAGTATCGGTTGAGCCTAAGTTTTTGCTTCTTCACACGAGTTGTGCTATCCTTGCAATGTCATTTTGTTTTGCTTTGCATGCTGTTTGAATACAATACCAAGATCTGAAATTCTTTAATGTTAGAGAGTCTTGACATAGTTGCACAATTATTCGACTACTCATTGATCTTCACTTATATCTTTCGGAGTAGTTTGTCATTTGCTCTAGTGCATCACTTATATCTTTTAGAGCACGGCGGTGGTTATATTTTGTAGAAACTGCTAGTCTCTCATGATTCACTTATATCTTTTTGAGAGTCTTTTAGAGCAGCATGGTATTTGCTATGGTTCTAAAGTTGGTCCTAGAATGATGAGCATCCAAGTTGGGTATAATAAAAACTATCATAGAAAGTGAATTGGATGCTATGATCAACTTGATTCTTGATAATTGTTTTGAGATATGGAGGTAGTGATATTAAAGTCATGCTAGTTGGGTGATTATGAATTTAAAGAATGCTTGTGTTGAAGTTTGTGATTCCCGTAGCATGCATGTATGGTGAACCGCTTTGTGATGAAGTTGGAGCACAATTTTATTTATTGATTGTCTTCCTTATGAGTGGCGGTGGGGGACGAGCGATGGTCTTTTCCTACCAATCTATCCCCTAGGAGCATGCGTGTAGTGTTTTGGTTTTTAATAACTTCTAGATTTTTGCAACAAGTATATGAGTTCTTTTGATTAATGTTGAGTCCATGGTTTATACGCACCCTTTCACCCTTCCACCATTGCTAGCCTCTCTTGTACCGCGCAACTTTCGCCGGTACCATATACCCACCATTTACCTTCCTCAAAACAGCCACCATACCTACCTATTTTGGCATTTCCATAGCCATTCCGAGATATATTTCCATGCAACTTTCCACCGTTCTGTTCATATGACACGCATTACTTTTGTCATATTGCTTTTTGCATGATCATGTAGTTGACATTGTATTTGTGGCAAGGCCACCTTCATAATTTTCATACATGTCGCTCTTGAGTCATTGCATATCCCGGTACACCGCTGGAGGCATTCATATAGAGTCATATCTTGTTCTAGCTTTGAGTTGTAAATCCATAAAAGTGTGATGATCTTCATTATTAGAGCATTGTCCTAGTGAGGAAAGGATGATGAAGACTATGATTCCCCCACAAGTCGGGATGAGACTTCGGACTTTACAAAAAGAAAAAAAAAGAAAAAAAGAGAAAGGCCAAAAAGAAAAAAGAAAAAAAGAGAAGGCCAAAGAAAATAAAAAAAAGAAGATAATGAAGAAAAGAAAAAAATGAGAGAAAAAGAGAGAGAGAAAGGACAATGCTACTATCTCTTTTTCCACACTTGTGCTTCAAAATAGCACCTTGATCTTCATGTTAGAGAGTCTCATATGTTGTCACTTTCATACACTGGTGGGAATTTTTCATTATAGAACTTGGCTTGTATATTCCAATGATGGGCTTCCTCAGAAGTGCCCTAGGTCTTCGTGAGCAAGCAAGTTGGATGCACCCCACTTAGTTTCTTTTGTTGAGCTTTCATATATCTATAGCTCTAGTGCATCCGTTGCATGGCAATCCTACTCACTCACATTGATTTAGTTGGAAGCGGGTCAAATTTGAACTGTAGATGCCTCATAGTTTGCTATTTATTTTTTCCAAAATTAATTTCTAGATACAAAAGTATCTATTTAATCAGAGAAACATTGAAAAACTTCCAAGATTCGACCACTAGCTAGGAACGGTCAAGCCCGCCATTTTGAACGCATTTTGAAACGGGCATAAAAAATTCAAAAAATGGAAAACCTTCGCATTGTGTCATTATATGTGACCAAGTTTTCAGGAAATATAATAAACTTGTAATACGGAAATTATTTTAAAAAAGTGTTCTAGAAAATGAGCTATCATGCGTGAAAATTCATGGCTTTCAAGCCAAATGATCAATCTTATGGCCACATTCATGGCATAGTTTGTTCAAATGATCTCATATTGTGCTCAAGGGTGCATCTTGGAATTCCAAACAATGTTGCCACAGGGAGTTTTCACTTTCATTGCACAAAAGAGCCATTTTCCATTTTTCGAGTGCCCGAAGTGAGGTTTTTTTGTGAAGGACCTACCAAATAATTCTTGCAAAATTGGACCAAATAATTTTTCTAAAATACTAGGCCAAATTTAATGCACAATTGACCAAATGGTTGGGTGTAAAACGTTTTGATCCACCTATGGTGAAAAAGACAAATTTCCGCCGATTCAGTTGGAAGCGGTCAAATTTGAACTGCAGCTGCCTCATAGTTTGTTATTTATTTTTTCCAAAATTCATTGCTAGGTACATAAGTATCTATTTAATTAGAGAAACATCAAAAATTTTCCAAGATTCAACCACTAGCTAGGAATGGCCAAGCCCGCCGTTTTGACCGCATTTTGAAACGGGCATAAAACATTCAAAAAAAATCAACAAATTGGAAAACCTTCGCATTGTGTCATTATATGTGACCAAGTTTCCATGAAAAATAATAAACTTGTAATACGGAAATTATTTTAAAAAACTATTCTAAAAAATGAGCTATCATGCGTGAAGATTCATGGCTTTCAAACCAAACGATCAATCTTATGGCCACATTCATGGCATAGTTTGTTCAAATGATCTCATATTGTGCACAAGGGTGCATCTTGGAATTCCAAATAATTTTGCCTAAGGGACTTTTCACTTTCATTGCACAAAAGAGCTATTTTCCATTTTTCGAGTGCCCCAAGTGAGGTTTTTTTGTGAAGGACCTACCAAATAATTCTTGCAAAATTGGACCAAATCATTTTTATAAAATACTAGGCCATATTTAATGCACAATTGACCAAATGGTTGGGTGTAAAAAGTTTTGATCCACCTCTGGTGAAAAAGACAAATTCCCGCCGATTCAGGTGGAAGCGGGTCAAATTTGAACTGCAGTTGCCCTATAGTTTGCTATTTATTTTTTCCAAAAATCATTTATAGGTACATAAGTATCTATTTAATTAGAGAAACATCAAAAGTTTTCCAAGATTCAACCACTAGCTAGGAACGGTCAAGCCCGCCGTTTTGACCGCATTTTGAAACGGGCATAAAATATTCAAAAAAAATCGAAAAATTGGAAAACCTTCGCATTGTGTCATTATATGTGACCAAGTTTCCAGAAAAAATAATAAACTTGTAATACGGAAATTATTTTAAAAAAGTGTTCTAAAAAATGAGCTATCATGCGTGAAGATTGACGGCTTTCAAGGCAAATGATCAATCTTATGGCCACAATCATGGCATAGTTTGTTCAAATAATCTCATATTGTGCACAACGGTTCATCTTGGAATGGAAAACAGTATTGCCTAAGGAAGTTTTCATTTTCTTTACACAGAAAATTCATTTTCCATTTTCCGAGTGCGTGAAATGAGTTTTTTTGTGAAGGACCTACCATATATTTGTTGCAAAATTGAACCAAATAAATTTTATAAAATAATAGGCCATATTTAATGCACAATTGACAAAATGGTTGGGTGTCAAAAGTTTTGATCCACCTCTGGTGAAAAAGACAAATTCCCGCCGATTGAGGAGGAAGCGGGTCAAATTTGAACTACAGCTGCCTCATAGTTTGCCATTTATTTTTTCCAAAAATCATTTCTAGTTACATAAGTACCTATTTAATCATAAATACATGGTTTGGTGGTGATACGTCGAGGTTTGGACGGTGGGCGAGGGCCCCAACTCTAGAGCGCGTAAACTTGCATGCCCGCCGCGTGGTCACCGCGTGACTGTGGTGTTGCCATGTGTTCTGGGCGGCCTAGGCATGTCTAGTGGGTTGGGCACTCCCTAGGTAGGTGCTAGAAAGAAAATCACAACATAAGATTCTCACGAGGAGACCGATCGATGCTCAAACATGAATAAGCAGCCAAGTGTTTGATTAGCGGTACAGGAAATGCACATGGCTAATGGGCGTGAGTTTTGGCTGAGGATGATCAGTTACTAAGAAGACTGTCTTCACAAATTTTGAGCTCAAAAGGAGGAGCCTAGGTGGTACTTTCTTTGCAAAGTACCACACTGGACATAAATACGAATGTTGAAGCTGGGCTCAAAATAATGAATGGATTGAGCTGGCATTTGGTGGAGGATGGTTATTTGTGTAGAGGAAAGCACTGTAAAAAATGGTTACCATTTGGACATGCCAAAATGGTACTTCCTTCACAAAGTGCTGCTCTGAACAGATAAGAAAATGAATATTGTTGAGTTATTTTTGAACTAGGCAAGGAAGGTTTTTGACATATTTGATGAAGATATGATCCAAACAATTTATGAGAATTTTTTGGGAATTTTTGGAATAACAAAAATATAGGTTGCTTCACAACCTAGGGCAAAAATTGACACATGGACATGACACATAGGCAAAACTGATGAGATGGCGCCTAGTCATCACAACTCACCACAATCTACAAGGTTATGACCATCTATATTGGTCAATAACAACTAGAAATAAGGCAGCGGACCAGCACTGTTTGCTTTATGACCATTTCGTGTAAGGAAATTACGACCTTTCTGACCAAAATGGTCGCAATGGTTTAGGGTTTGGAGCCCCCCGAATAGCTTTTGACCAATTGGTCTCAAATGGTCATAGATCTATGACCAATTCTTCCAGGGTCACTGTAAAAAGGTCACTAGTTGACATATTTCTTGTAGTGCAAATGGCGAATAAAGTAATGCAAGAGATGTGAGTTTATGATGGGTACTTGGTAGGCTTGATGTAGACCTCCCCAACAACGGCGCCACAAATTCTTCCTGCTACTTCTTGAGCTTGTGTTGGTTTTTCCCATGAAGAGGAAAGGATGATGGAGCAAACACTACAAAAAAAATACACTTCCGTGATGATACGTGTTTGTCACAGTAGGTCACATTTTTTGTCATGCATGTACATCCATGACAAATTTATGACAGAACCAAAATTATCATCACGGAAGTGTCCACTTCCATGACGATAAATCGCGCGTCACAGAAGTGCTTTCGTCAAGGGTGACCGACACGTGGCATCCACCGTAATGGAATGTCATTAAGCTATCGGGTCGGGTTTTGGATCCGATAACCCATTAACAGCCCCGACCAATGGGGATTTTCCACGTGTAAAATCATCATTGGCTGGAGGAGACACGTGTCGGTCATACCGGCACAGTGTCACTCATCCAATGGGCGAGATGCACCCATGATATGTTGACACGTGGACCGGCCCATCAAGTTTAAATGGGCCGGCCCAGCTAAAGGCCCACAAGATTTTGCGGACCATAATTGGCCGGCCCAGCTAAAGGCCCACGAGATTTTGTGGACCATAATGGGCTGGCCCAGCTAAAGGACCACATGATTTTGCGGGCCATAATGGGCCGGCCCAGGTAAAGGCCCACAAGATTTTTGTGTGCCATAATGGGCCGGCCCAGGTAAAGGCCCACAAGATTCTTGCGAATCATAATGGCCGGCCCGGTAAAGGCCCACGAGATTTCACCGACATTAATGGGCCGGCCCAGCTGTAGGCCAACAAGATTTTGAGGTCCCTAGTAGGCCTGCCCATTAACTGGCTGCCATGTTTTGGGCCAAATGCTGGCCCATATTTGATCAGGTCCATTAATGGCCTGCCATGTTTCGGGCCTAATAGTGGCCCATATGAGATCCGGCCCGTTAAAAGCCTACCACGTTTTGGGCCAAATTACGACCCAGATCAGGTCCGGCCCTTTAAGAGGCTTTGGGCTCAACTATGGCCCATATCAGATTCGGCCCGTCAACTCGACACTATGCTTTTGGGCCCACTTGCTAAAGGCCCACTTAGTAATTCGGCCTGATATTAGTTTTGGCCTGTTAAGGGCCCGTTTAACTTTTCGGCCATATATTAATTTCGGCGTGTTAAAAGCCCATCATATAGTTGGGCCTAACTGCGGCCCGGTTTGCATCGGGCCTGCTCGCAGCCGATATCTGATTGGGACAAACAAGGACCGAGACAATTTTGGCGTGTTAAAAGCCCGTGATTTGATTCGCACAATCATGGGCCGGGGTTCATTTCGGGCTGCTGTTGGCCCGTTAGCTGTTCAGCATGTTTCAGGCCCAACCTACATCGTGATTGCATGACGGCCCGATTATGTACCGTAATTTTATGGTTTGGCCGGTTTACTGCGAAGACAGGATATATATACAGTAAAATAGCTGCAACATTGTGTATAAGAAAAAACCTAGACTATCCAATAAAGAAATTACAGCATATTACATCCACTGGGCATCAAAGTTCACCACTATGATAATAAAGCCCAAGCAGACAGCAGATTACATACACTGAGCATCAAAGATCACCACCAGTTCAAATAATCACGCCGACAAAATAATATACAAAACCGACAGCACTTCAATAGAGTTCAAGAAAGCTTAGCCCTGCTGGGGAGCTGCAGCGCAAGCAGCTGAGCAAGATGATGAGATTGCGCTTGTTCAACACTAATATCTTCCTCACTCTGAAAGATAAACAAGCAGACAGATGACAGGTTTTGCACATAAAAGTATCAGTGCTGAGAATTCATCACATTTCTTACTGACGAATAAAGTGACATAGTTTAAAATTGCATTAACATATTATGGTATTGTTCAGGTCAAGACATGGCTGGAAATGACATTGTGAAGGAGATAGCAGCTTCACGACACCACTGGATTACAGATCAAGAACTCATAAGTATCAATGGTTAGTGTGCTGTCAATTTATCCCATTTCAGATTGGCAAATAAAGAGACGGTTTAAATAATACTCCCTCCGTCCGGAATTACTTGTCATCAAAATGGATGTGTCTAGAATTAAAATACATCTAGGTACATCCATTTCAATGACAAGTATTTTCGGATGGAGGGAGTAGTAGAATGATATGACATTGTTCATAGTTAAGACATTGCGAGAATATGACATTGTCTTTGTAGTGGGTAGGTTCACCACACCTTTGGATTACGGATGAAGAACGAAGCATACATGCAAAGTGCAAAAGAAGATCACTTGCTCAGATAGTTTAATTTACATGGTATGAAGAAGGAACTTGGTTGTACAACTGAAAACTTAAATTGAGAAAGGACAAACTTTTGTTTATGAACTACATAATAAACTTTAAACATGCAATTTGAGCAAACACCAAAAATAAACAGTTTATTGCAGTCATGCCTAACCAAATATATACAACAAAGTTTGAAGGCTTGAGATGGACAAACTTACATTATTAGTGAAGACAGGCTCTATAAAGGCCTTGTCCATGCCGATGGGGGGCAATTCAAGAAGTTTACCACGAATCTTCTTCATAAGCATTGCCTTTATTCTACATTTTGTTAAGAGTAAATATAGATGTGATAATATACGAAAAAGTGGAGAATATTTAAGATAAGATGAAGAGTGATGCTACATAACCAAGTAGCTATAAATGTAAGTGCAGCGATACAGGCAAAAGGTACAGCCAAGAGCAATGCACAGCTAAACTTCTTCAGTACCAACCTTATCATAAGAGTAAATATAGATCTGATGTGTAGAAAATGGAGGGCAAAGGAAAATAAGCTGCAGAGTGATGGTACATGAACAACTACATGTCATTATAAGTACACTGATAAAGGACAGCATGTACTTACAAGAATAATGCAGAGCTAAAAAAACATTGGCATTGGATATATTCTACACTAATGTAAGCATTCGTACAGATCAGATAATTTGGAGCGAACAATTGATAAGTAAGCTATCATGCATACTGCTGTCACATAATGAACCAGGTATGTATGCAAGTACAGTGATACAAGACAACATGTACTAACAAGAGCAAAGCGGCGGGCAGCATATTTGCGATATCCTGTCATTCTTTTCAAACCAGAATTCTTCTTCGAGCAGATTTTCTGCAAAAAAGATCCATAAGGCACATGTGGAAAAGTAGAAGTTCAAATTCTCATGTGATTTCATAGACAATACCTCATTCTGGGAACAAGACCAGTGCATAACAAGGTTTTTCCATTCAATGTCTTCTAAATTTAGCACAGGAGACTTCACCGGAAATTCGTTTATAGACTTGCTATCAAAGTGTGATTTCCTCAGGTAACACCGATACTGCTGCAATGCTTCCTTGAAAAGCACAAGCAAGCTTTGCTCGTCATGATTATCCAGATTGACCCTCGCCTAGTTACAACAATGTAATGTAAATCATTGATGTGTTCAATCAGCAGAAAACAGGAAAATAATAACCATGAATAATAGCACTTACACGTAAGTTGGACAGGAAGATGTGAACATGGTGTTTGTCTTCACAATAATCTTCCCATGATGGGAATATATGCACGTAGTCAACAACATTGAAAGCATTGTCTTTTAAACTGGCAATAAATGGAATGGTGTTCCAATCTGCAGGAATTGCTGTCTCTGCAGTTGGGATAGGTCTTCGGCCGGTGGACTTGCTGTACTTTTTGTTGGAGTGGGATTTTTCTGTGGTACAGCTGGTGCTATGGCAAATGAAATCGGTATACCTTTTGCTGGAGTGCAGGTCCTGTGTGGTGGGGCTAGTGGTGTGGACAGTGAAGTATGGGTACAGTCTGCTGGAGTTAGTCCTACGATTTGTGTCACTGGTTGTACATCAAATATAAGTGGGGTGCTGTCTGGTTTCTCCGGCACCACCACGTTTTTCAAGGACTTTTTGGTGCTCCTTGAGTTCGCAATCACCCTCTTCCTTTTGATGTCGATGCACAAGAACAACATTTGAGTCGAAAAACATGGTATGATGACAGATGGAATATGTATTGATAATGGATGGGCATGGCATCTCAACATATATGATGAGTAAACTAAGCAGATGGCGGTGCAACAAAGTAGAAGAAATGCAAGACAACATATGCAGGATACCCGCAATCAATAAAACATTGCCAAATTAGAACAGGCACCTTGATGGGTGAACAGGACAGGCCATCTGCCTTTGACTCCTCGAGGTTAGAATAGTCATTAGGATCATATTCTAAACAAGAGTCAACAGGTGGGGAACATATGAGTTTCATTGCATCCAGAATGGCACTCAATGCCTTCATGCCAATTTTGTAAGGCATTGCAGTGTTTAGCTTCAAGAGTGGACTGCTGCTAGTGCGACACAAAGCAGCTACACAGATCATAGTGTAGATATAACGGGAAAACCTTAAGCATTAGAGTAAAATCAGCAAAGTGGAACTTGTTGGAATGTATGTGCTAGTATTGCCGGTACGGCTAGAAAGGCGTCGGATACCAGCTCTCTTCAAGTGAAGGTGCGGTACTGTTAATATCAGTGTCACTCTCAAAGGCGACACAGCTCCCTGCATTTCCTTGCTATTCTTATAGGATTCAAGTGGGCAGGCCACTACAAATCCTATTCCTATGTTTACAAGATCCTACAAATCAAAGAGGCTCAAAGTGTCCATCACAACCGACCGTATAGACCTCTACACTGCAAATGTCCCTGCTCATCTTCAGTACAAGGAACATACTGTACTACTATCATACTCCCTCCGTTCCAAAATATAAGTCTTGGCAGAGATTTCCACTATGGATCACATACAGATGTATCCAGATACATTTTAGAGTGTAGATTCACTCACTTTGCTCCATATGTAGTCCATGGTGGAATCTATACAAAGACTTGTATTTAGGAACGGAGAGAGTACATATTAAAGAAAAACGGAAGAGGAACATGGTAAAGAAGAGCAAGCAGATTTTGGATAATGAAATGTTGGTTGCGCAGTGCCCACACATGATGAACCAGAGCGCATTAAGAATGCAACTCCCAGCTGTCTCTCGACCATTTCAGGCGGTTGGATGAAGATCCTACGTCTCCTAACCCTTCTTCTTCCTTGTCTCTGATTTTTCCCATCTGAGAACACACTTGACGGGTCGCCCGGCCGACCACCGCCCCCACCTCCTGTGTTCCTCCGCCACCCCACCCCACCCCCGCCCCAACCCCCACCCGCATTGAGTTTTCTTCGTTCGGCGAGGCCCCACAACCCCCCGAGCCCCTTTGATCGCATCGGCGAACTCCGACGAGCTCTGAAAAATCGACTGACCCAATTTTGAAATTTAGTCTACTGTGATTTAACTAGTGTGGAATATAAAGGGAAAACCATAAGCATTGGGAGTATAGTTTGGCGTGCCATGGCGGATCTGAAGGTGCAAACTGGACAAAGGCAACTTCGCAACCAAGACAAGAAATCAGAGTAAAGCAGTGGCGATCTATTTTCTTGCTGCGATAAATAAGTCGAGTAGATACGAAAGAGTACCGCCTCTAGTGCGGCGCATGTACGCATCTGCTGAGAATTTGACGATGTTGCGGTAGCGATGGCTGTCGGCGACATGGAAGCAGATCTAGGAGGGTAGACGGTGGCGGCGGGGCGCGGTGGACGAGACGGTCGTAGGAGCAGCGCCAGCGAGGTGGACGACGGCGGGGATGAAGCGAGAGGACGGGATGCAAGGATCCCGGTCCGAAGGCGTGGATGAGAGAGGTCGATCTCTTGTAATGGACGGCGGCGTCGGGGTATCAGCTCGGGCATGGTGGAGGAGGACGGCGGTGGATGGGGCGGCGGACGGTGGCGGACGGAGGAGGGTGGGGTGGAGAGGGTGTTTTGGCGCCCACGGAGTACGAATGGGGAAAAGGGAGGTAGAGAGGAAGGGGGAACCATGTATTCAGGGTGCGCTTGTCTCAAATGCGAGGAAATTTACAAACTTAGCCCCCGTTTCAAATTTCTACTACATCACAGCAACATTTCTCGGTTGGGGATAGGATGGTAATCTTGCATACACCGAATATGTGCCGACGAGAGTTTGTTTTTGGCGCCTACCGTGTATGAATATGAATCAGGGAGGGAGTCGATTTTGGCCGAGGACACACTGTGTTTTGGTGCCCACCGTGTATGAATCCGGGTGAGAGGCGGTTACGTCACGTTTGGGTGAAATTACAAACCTACCCCTATTGAAACCTATAGAAATCCAGCAAATAGGCTTTGCGTGGCAGGGATAGGCAGTAGTGATTTCCATCTCGCAGATTTTGGTTTCGAGCGGTTACTGCGACTTACCCCACTTCGTTCAAATTTTGCAGAGTGCACGTTTACCGTGCCAACTCAATTCGAATCCCGTTTGTATTCTATTTTTTTTCGGGCGTGATCCATTTTCAATTGGAATTACATTCTATATACATCATTTTTTATATATACTTTCAGAAGCACAACAAATAATTCTGCTCCTTTATATGTGTAATATGATTTACAAATACAACGATCTCGAAATCTTAAGGTTGAATTCGAATTTTTTTAACCAAATTATGTTGTATTAAAATGTATGGATCAGTAATATCTACACATTAAATAACATAGATGTGCGTGAATTCATATGAGTATGCATGTTTGATAGATCAATTTTGGTTCGAGTATGGATTACATGTATCATCATCTCGAATTCAAATATTTGAATCCCTTTTTTGTTCACTCCTTTCACGCCCATCTCTCTCGCATGCATGATCCTTCAGGTACCTATCACTCTCTTTTCTCCAGCTCACCCGCACGCTCACTTCATGTTTCTCCTATACTCGCAAACATTGTCTCTCGATGTCTCCCTTGAGAAGTGTCACACTCTCCCTATCATTATACATTACACGGTTTTCATTATCTCGCATGTCTCTACTGTTCTCTGGTATCACTCGGTACCTAAGCTTTCTTTTTCACCGCCACACACACAGTCTCCACTCGTCTTTCACTTTGTCTTTCTCTCTATGGGATTCTCTCACACACCCTATATGTCTCTACATATGACTCATACCACTAAAATTACTCTCTCTCTTTCTCTCTCCTGTAGACACAACATTTGTTGCGGTCTCCTTTTTGTCTCCATCCTAGACTGACATTATTCATTTGTTTACCAATCAGACAACCCTGACTAACGTCTCCTCTCTCTCTCACACAGACACACACACACAACTCCTGCTTCCACTCCCCTTCCCGACTACCGTCTCTCTCTCACACACACAAAACTCTCGCTTTCGCACCCCGACTCATATTTCTCTCACAAACATTTATCAACTAGCTAGCCTCTAGATAGGTTTATACACCCGCACACTCGTGCTTCCACCATCGCATACATGTCCCTCTCCCGCTCCTTGTATCTATGTAGCATTTTCTTCCCATCTTGAGACACGCCCTCTCGATCGTGCACACACACACTATCGCCTCATTTTAAGCTGATACCTATCGCACACACACTCCTTATGTCTTTATCACACATGCACTCCGTCCTCCTCCACTCTCCCTCTCTCTCACACACACATGGACTTTTTGCAACAACTAGCAAGATGCCCATGCATTGCATGGAACATCAAGATGCATTTGTATGAGTAGTTTATCTTGTGGGGGAAAAGGATGAACGAGGGAAGGCCTTATTCGCAAATGTGGAGAGGGGTGTGGGTATCTTTTTGCAAAATTGCCATAGTTTCCTTCCTATCCGTCAGATATAGATCGGACGGCTTATATTGCAGGATGGCAGGCACACGATCATCACCGACAATGCTTTTTATAAGAGTAGGGGTAAAAAATAGAGTTGGTGATGATGGTGGGCCTGCCATCCTGCAATGTAGGTCGTCCGATTTATATCGACGGATAGGAAGGAAAATATGGCAATTTACCGCACTCTTCACCACATTTGCAGATAAGGCCTTCCTCGCTCATCCTTTTCTCCCACAAGATCTTGATGTTCCGTGCAACGACGGGCATCTTGCTAGTAAGAGTAGAAATTAGACATATACCACTTCTCGAATCTTGAAACCAACAACATTCCTCCCTTATCTCATCAAAACCGCCAAAGGAATATATTTTGAGTGAAACATAACATATTTTTAGTGATATACGTATTTCAAAACTAGACTTTTTTCTATCAAATCGGTGAATATGTATTAATCTACTTTGATCGTGTGGCAACGCATTGGCACATTGCTAGTAGTTATTATAATTTTTTGGACACCAGACAAACGGTGGAGTACATATACGAAGAGAAGAAGCGCACGCACGCAGTCGGCCTCTCGCTGTCTCGCACACATGAGTGTTACATAAAGGCGACATTAACAAATAAACCATAAACCCTAGGTGCACGATTGCTGCATTCGCGGGTACCGGGTACATGGTGGAGCACCTTTGTAGGAATAGTCAGCTCGCGTAATAATTTGATCCATAGGAGTTGATGGTCGGAACCACAGGTGAACGACTTGGAGCGTGGTGGCTCGCCAGTTGCCACAAACCATGTAGCCACATTTAAAATATCATTTTTTAGCGGGGTTAAGAGTTCCGATTTTCAATGGCACGTTATAAGTAGTAAGTAGTTTTTAGAACGATTGGTATGGAGCGAAAATGGAATTCATAGTACTACGTACCTCCTTGGCGTATGGTTGTATGGGTTTATGTTGCGAGATGTTGAACCTGGTAGTTCTAGGGAAAATACTATGGTTTAGATGTAGATGCTGGTTTTCAATAATCGAAAGGGGAAACCATTCGTTGATTAAAAAAACTACTACCTCCATTCCGGTTTACTAGTCCCCATCGTACTTTGGGTCAAAGTTTGTCCAGGAATTTTACTTGTAAAATGTGAATGGAAAACGAGATTTTGTTATACCCCAAACAGAAAAGGACAGGAGGGAGTGATTGTTCCGACACGGACGCGACCTCTCATAGCGCAGGCATTGAACTGGCGCGCTGGCCAAGTGGGCTGCACTCGCTGCAGGCCCGGCTGAGCATGCCTACTCGCTGCGTGTAACCAGCTTAAGACTGCCCCGCCTGCCTTCATTGAATCCGCGCGTGTGCCGGCAACACGTCCTTCCGCGAGCCGGCAGGCATTTTAGAACACAAAAAATGACTAAACTATAATTAATTTACGCATGGTCTTGACTTGGTGTGCTCGCACTGGTAGCAGGAACTAGTAGAGGTTTTTCTTTATTTATAACTCTCCTCACATTTTTTTGGCTTTGAAGCGAATCATGGTTGTGGACATTATGTATGAATGTGCAGATATCTGTGAACATGAGTTTGATGTGGAAGTTGAACTTGGAATGTCGGGCTTGCGCGTGAACTATACCATGTCCAATGCTTAAATTCGTTATTGTTTGGAAAGTAATTGCTGTTATTACATGACCCAAAAAACATTTTGTGCCACATCAAGTAGATGCACAAACATCACATGAGCATGCCGTTGGATAAACATTTGAACCTAGCTATTATGAAGGAAATTTTGTATTGACAACAGTTTTAGATAGCAGGAGACGCCTAGCCTGCTCTGCCTCTGCTAGCTTATTTCGCTTCTTCCATCTCTTCTTTGGCTTGGGTGAAGAGAGCATCCGATTGCTCTTTTGCTTCTTCAGAACTCAGCTACATTCTCAAGGGCTGCTGCATGCTTTCTTTCAGCCTTTACCAATGCCACGAGGACACGAACAGTGACGACTCCACGGCTTGTGTGTAATCCAACATCATCTCGAATTTGCACCTTGTGTCTAATCCAGCATCATTAGGGAACTGGCACCTTGTGTGTAATCCAGCCTCATTTTGGAAAAATGATCTCGAGGTTGACCATACTTCCCTCCTCGCAGGAACTGCATCCTGACATGAAGTTACTTCTTTTTTAGACCAATACTCAGAGAAACCTAGAGCCATTTAGTAGAATCCAGATAAACAGAACTCGGAGAAGTGAATTCAAAAGGAAAAGAAATATAAAAACAGACTACAAGGTGAGAACACCCACTTCCTACATCAAGCTAAAAACGAAAGCATTAGGACAATTAAGACTCTTCTTATTACACATCGAAGAACACCATGCTTAAGAGAAACAGAAACTACAACATATACACATCGAAGAACACGAGGCTAAACAAAAGTAATTGAAAGGGTCTTACTTACCAAAGCTCGTTTTACAGGTTCGGTGCAGCTCCTCTTTAACTTGCCACGCTCCTTGAAGATGTCCCGAATATCCCTTGTTTGGTCTTCATTGCTCCTCTGCATGTTCACACTCGTGGTTTTAAAATCTCAACATGGCAAGAAAAATACTACTAGTACTACTCGCGCATCTTGTGGGCAACATTAAAGCACTCGTCTGCCATGTTAGAGCATCTCCAACAGAATCGCAATGCATGCGCTTTAAAAAAGCGTTTACAGTGCTGAGATCGAGAAGTAGATACTAGAGAGTAGACGATAGTTCTCAGCATAGATAGATAAAAAAAGATAATTCAACTACTCCTCAACGTTCGACTCCTCCTTGATGATGTCCTCCTCCGACGTCTGACTGTAGGCACGAAGATACCGATCGTCGTCGGATTCCCAGGGCGACGTTGCTCCTAGCCTCATGTTGAATTGAGCGTCCGCTTTTCGCCTACGCTTGTCCAAGCGATAGGCGGCTTGCTCCGCCCTCCTCCTATCCCTCTCCATCCTCCTTTGCGCGTAGAACTCGCGCTCGTTGATGATGTCCCGTGGGAAGTGTTGGCGCCACAACGCCATTGTCACACCCAATATGCGATACTATCCTAAAGAGACTCAAAGGTCTCACCAAGGAAAAAACCGCATATTGAAACGCTTTTGCAAGGTGGATATCATTACATCAACATTACATATTAGATGGGGATACATACAAAAGGCATACAATGCCACACGAATACAACATCATCTTACAAAGGAGCACCATCCGACTACGGATGAAACACAAACAGAAACTCAAATGACATCCACCCTGCTAGCCCAGGCTGCCGACCTGGAACCTATACCCTGATCGAAGAAGAAGTAGAAGAAGAACTCCAAAACAAGCAAACATCGCTCTCGCGTCATGGTCATCACAAAACCTGTACCTGCAACTGTTGTTGTAGTAATCTGTGAGCCACGAGGACTCAACAATCCCATTACCATGGGTATCAAGGCTAGCAAAGCTTAATGGGTAAGGAAGGGTTAAAGTGGTGAGGTTGCAGCAACGACTAAGCATATATGGTGGCTAACATACGCAAATGAGAGCGAGAAGAGAAGCAAGCGGAACGGTCGTGAAGCTAGCAATGATCAAGAGGTGATCCTGAACTCCTACTTACGTCAAACATAACCCAAAACCATGTTCACTTCCAGGACTCCGCCGAGAAGAGACTATCTTGGCTACACACACGGTTGATGCGTTTTAGTTCGAATCTGGTGTCAAGTTATCTACAACCGGACATTAACAAATTCCCATCTGCCACATAACCGCGGGCACGGCTCTCGAAAGTTTATACCCTACAGGGGTGTCCCAACTTAGCCCATCACAAGCTCTCACGGTCAACAAAGGATACTCCTTCTCCCAGGAAGACCCGATCAGTCTCGGAATCCCGGTTTACAAGACATTTCGACAATGGTAAAACAAAACCAGCAAAGCCGCCCGATGTGCCGACAATCCCGATAAGAGCTGCACATATCTTGTTCTCAGGGCAACACCGGATAAGTCATGCTATGAGTAAAACCAGACCTCGAGTTTCCCCGAGGTGGCCCCACAGGCTGCTCGGTTCGGACCAGCACTTAGAGAAGCACTGGCCTGGGGGGGGGCTAAAATAAATATGACCCTCGGGTTGGCTGACCCAACGGAAAGGTGTAGATGGTGGTGAGGCAAATGGTAAAACCAAGGTTGGGCCTTGCTGGAGGAGTTTTATTCAAAGCGAACTGTCAAGGGGGTCCCATAAATCACCCAATCGGGTAAGGAACGCAAAATCCAGGAACATAACACCGGTATGACGGAAACTAGGGCGGCAAGTGTGGAACAAAACACCAGGCATAAGGCCGAGTCTTCCACCCTTTACCAAGTATATAGAGAGAAGTTGGATCATCCGATCAAAATCCGACGGTCAAGAAAAGATAGGTTAGGAAAGTCTAAATAAAAAAACGAAGATGTTTTATAGATGTTTGGGGATGATCCGAACCCAACGGTGATGACTGTCCGGGTCGGGTTTGGTGGAGTTTCGCACACGCGCGCGAGGGGCTGCTAGCTGGCAAGAGAGGTTAGGTGGTCGGACAGGAGGGAAACGAAAACACGGTTGGTCTCGGGACGGCCACCGAACGCAACAGAGAGAAGCGAGGAGCGGCAACTACGAGCGGATGCAAGTTTTTAAGAAAACAATGTCGATGCAATGTGCATGATGCTATGAGATGAGATGCATGACATGAACAAAATGCAAAACAAAAGACAAAACCCAACCACGGAGGAAATAACATATCGCATCTCTGGAAAAGGTAAGAGTTGGAGTTACAACTATGGAAAGTTGTATCCGGGGCGTTACAACACTCCACCACTACGAGAGGATCTCGTCCCGAGATCTAGGATGCCACCGGAGGGAAAAGGAAGAGGAAGGTAAGTGGTAAACTAAGTTGCTTCTTCGACAAACGAGTGAAACCATGAACCTTGAGAGGTTGAGCAAAATGAAAGAAAGAAAACAACGAAGATGAACAAAGTTGAAAACACTCCGTTAGAAAAGAGGAACGAGGGATACGACGAGTTCCAAGAGGTTTAGTGACGAGATAGATATTGAAACCACTCCGGTTAAACAAGATAGAGAAGGAATAAGAATGATATAATTTGGGCAGCACTCCAACTGAAAAGAGATGCAAGACTTGATAAGATGAAAAGAACTTGAGCAGAGAATATACAACACTCCGGTTAAATGGGTAAGCATGGAAAGAACACGATCCTCACAATTTGAGATGATGAGCGAAGAGAGCAACATCACAATGTCTCCGGAAGAAAGAATAGAAGATAGATCATTGGAATAACAGAATGGAGAAGAAAACAACATGTACTACCTCAAATGAATTTGAGAGAGCATCTTTAAAAAGAAGGATTGAACGGAGTTGTTGGAAAACCAACAACGAAACGAAAAGAATAAGCTTGTAGTGGGCTTATGGAAAACATCTCAAGACTATGTGGTGACAACCGGCCACTAATGGAAACCATTGATTTGATTGAGAGCACCAAAAATATGAAAAATTCTTCCACCAAGAGGATAAAGAGCAAGCTTGGGTCATGCATAATCACCACAAATAGCAACAACCCTTAAGGAAAGGCTTTAGGTGAAATCTGACACAAGATAACTCCAACGAAGAAGTTGATTGGTCGAAAAGATCTCTTGAACGAATAGAAAATGATGGATTAAAAATACCTCATTCTTGACAACATATGAATCATGAAACATGAACGAAATTGTCAAGAGTGACATAACACCACCTCAAAAGATAAGGTAGAAAGAATTGCACTTTGGAATGCAAGATGAAGAATACTTGAGCTCCTCAAAACAAAACATGTGTTGAGCACCATGTTTATTTTAGAGTATAGCTTGGAGGGTCATAATTTCAAGAGAAATCTTGAAGAACAATTGAAGAATGAAAAGAATCCTTGGCGAACCACCATGTAGAGCCTCCATGAAGAACTCCGGTAATAAAAGGATGATAGAAAGAGAGAGAAGTTGAAAACACAAGGTGAAGCCTTGCGATGATTTAGATGGAGCTTCGCGACGAGATAATGCGGAAAACTTGGAACTCCGGAAAAGAAAAGATGAAGAATCTCGAACCAAGAAATGTGAAATGATGAACCACTCTGGAAAGAAGAAACTAGATCACTTGGATGAAACAATGATAGGAATTATGTTATGCATATCCTTCACCAATTTAAATTGATGACAAGCAACGGATTTGGCATACTACTTATTCTCATTGAAAAATGATTACAGATAGAGATATAGCGCAAACTTGAGAAGGTATTGATCGAACCACCGGTGGGATTTGGAAACAACGAATAAATTGATATGATAACGAATGAAGTGAAATCTTAAACGAACCACCGTAAGAATTGAAACTGAAAGTAGCAAAGGCACAATTCACCGGGAAGAATTGGCAAACGAATGAAGATACTTGAGGGGATTTAGATACATGAGATCAAAGAGATCATGAGCTGACTAGAGAATACTTGAATGAAGCACCGGTAGAATTGGGAAATGAGAGATGAATATTGAGAATGAATAAATCTTCTGAAATGATGGCCTTCGGAGGAAAGAAATGGAAACAACTCATGAAATGCTTCGGATGGTAAGAAAAGGATTGTCACAAACAAAAATAATTGTGAGGATGGCATGAAGCTAGAACCATGAATCTTTGGAAGAACGGGTAAGGTTTTAAAAGGAATTCTTCTTCAGTCTTCAAAATCCGAGAATGACGATGAGAAACACCACCATGAATTGTTGAGATACTCCGGAAGAATGAAAAACAAAGAGGTTGAGCCAACAATGAAAATTAATTTGAAATCGATCTTGGAAAACATCTGACTGATGAAATTCATTCTTACATCAAACTTCGAAAAGAATTTGAGAATGGCTCTGGGATAATTAGAAGAGTGAGGTAAGATCCTTGGAAAAGACTTGTGGGTTAGGGCCCACTCAGAAGAAAAATCATTGGAGGATTGCTTGAAATAGAGATTGCACCGGTAGAATTAAATAGCTGAATGAGAGAAAAAATTTGAACTAACTCGAACGGATTAAGAATGCAAACATGATACTTCTGAGATATCTTGAGCACTCCAGATAAGAATAGAGAGAGGTGAACAATTAAGAGGTGCACCAACATGGAAAAACATTTGAAATGAGGAAAGGGATATGATCAAGACCGAAAGCTTGAATTGGATCCACCGGAGAAGAAACAACAATGAAGGATGATGAACTTGAAACTGTTGAGCATCTTCATGGGAAATCACCGGATAAGAACATTGTAAGAAAAGAATGAAGAGACTTCCCACTAATAAAAGGATACATGATTAAGAAATCTGAGTCCTTGAAGAAAAAGGGTGGGAGGGCGGGAAAACAAAGGCAACTTGGGGACGGATGAAACAAACACCGTTGAGAAAACTTAGAATTGATCTCGCAAATATTGAAATGATCGGATCCACTTGAAGAGAAGCACACCGGTTGGAAAGAATTGACATGACAATCTCAATGATCAAAAGGATTAGTACTCCCATAGAAATATGAGAACACCGTTTAGGAAAGGTATGGATTCAACATTTGACTTCGAAGCAACTCGAATACCACAAATAAAACAAAACAAAGGATTTGGCTTGCAGAATAAGCCTGAACAAATACATATGATAGAGATTTACCCAATCCCATATCATGCATCTGTCGAAAAGATATTCTAGGAACTACTTGAATTCCCACCTATAAACTCCCGAAACTTTCTAGTTATGCAATCTGGTGTTGGGGATACAGGGGAAGCAATAAATATCTCACCCAAACTAACAATACCTACATCCAAACTGTATCCATCCGTCAACACATAACCAAGACACCTTCGGAAATCGTGTACCTCAACCTTCGAAAAGCATCTGTTATACGAGCTATGGCAATACTCCCGAACTCCCGAAGATGGGCAAAGCGCCGAGGTTATCTCACCAACAACTGCATAAAAGAGATTTTCGATGTCGGCAAAACTCGTATTCCGAAGCGCAACGATAAAATTCTGACGACAACACCTCGGAGCTCAACTCCCCGGGACACTGCCACAACCCCTAAATGTCAGGAGGCACCAAGAACAATGTTCTCGTCACAAGAATATCGGAACGATTCCAAGATACCCGCGTGATCCTAAATTTTTTTGTTAAAATTGAGGAGAGGAAAGATAAAATATCTACGTCGAGAGTCCTCACCAGAGCGACGAAGGGGCTGAGGAGTAAAAAGAATCCTACTCTCCGATATATATAATCCTAAGACTCAAAATAGTTTTTTTTTCAAGACTCAACAACGGCCAACAATCAAGGGGGCTCCTATGGTCGGTCAAGGCTCTGATACCAACTTGTCACGCCCAATATGCGATACTATCCTAAAGAGACTCAAAGGTCCCACCAAGGATAGAACCGCATATTGAAACGCTTTTGCAAGGTGGATATCATTACATCAACATTACATAATAGATGGGGATACATACAAAAGGCATACAATGCCACACGAATACAACATCATCTTACAAAAGAGCACCATCCGACTACGGATGAAACACAAACAGAAACTCAAACGACATCCACCCTGCTAGCCCAGGCTGCCGACTTGGAACCTATCCCCAGATCGAAGAAGTAGAAGAAGAACTCCAAAACAAGCAAACATTGCTATCACGTCATGATCATCGCAAAATCTGTACCTGCAACTGTTGTTGTAGTAATATGTGAGCCACGAGGACTCAGCAATCCCATTACCATGGGTATCAAGACTAGCAAAGCTTAATCGGTAAGGAAGGGTTAAAGTGGTGAGGTTGCAGCAGCGACTAAGCATATATGGTGGCTAACATACACAAATGAGAGCGAGAAGAGAAGCAAGCGGAACGGTCGTGAAGCTAGAAATAATCAAGAGGTGATCCTGAACTCCTACTTACGTCAAACATAACCCAAAACCGTGTTCACTTCCCGGACTCCGCCGAGAAGAGACCATCATGGCGACACACATAGTTGATGCGTTTGAATTCGAATCTGGTGTCACGTTATCTACAACCGGACATTAACAAATTCCCATCTGCCACATAACCGCGGGCACGGCTCTCGAAAGTTTATCCCTGCAGGGGTGTCCCAACTTAGCCCATCACAAGTGTCACGCCCAATATGCGACCCTATCCAAAAGGAACTCGAAGGTCCCACCAAGGATAGACCCGCATATTGGATCGCTTTTGCAAGGTGGATATCATTACATCAACATTACATAATAGATGGGGATACATACATAAGGCATACAATGCCACACGAATACAACAATACAACATACAAGAACAACATCCGACTACGGATGAATCATAAACAAAAACTCAAACGACATCCACCCTACTAGCCCAGGCTGCCGACCTGGAACCTATCCCCTGATCGAAGAAGCAAAAGAAGAACTCAACGCAAGCAAGCATCGCTCTCGCCATGATCATCGCATAACCTGTACCGCAATCGTTGTTGTAGTAATCAGTGAGCCACGAGGACTCAGCAATCCCATTACCATGGGTATCAAGACTAGCAAAGCTTAATGGGTAAGGAATGGATAAGTGGTGAGGTTGCAGCAGCGACTAAGCATATATGGTGGCTAACATACGCAAAGAAGAGCGAGAAGAGAAGCAAAGGAACGGTCGTCAACTAGCAATGATCAAGAGGTGATCCTGAACTCCTACTTACGTCAATCATAACACAGATACCGTGTTCACTTCCCGGACTCAGCCGAGAAGAGACCATCACGGCTACACACACGGTTGATGCATTTTAGTTCGGATCTGGTGTCAAGTTATCTACAACCGGACATTAACAAATTCCCATCTGCCACATAACCGCGGGCACGGCTCTCGAAAGTTTATACCCTGCAGGGGTGTCCCAACTTAGCCCATGATAAGCTCTCGCGATCAACGAAGGATATTCCTTCTCCCAGGAAGACCCGATCAGTCTCGGAATCCCGGTTTACAAGACATTTCGACAATGGTAAAACAAGACTAGCAAAGCCGCCCGATGCGCCGACAATCCCGATAGGAGCTGCACATGTCTCGTTCTCAGGGCAACACCGGATGAGACTAGCTACGAGTAAAACCAGACTTCGAGTTTCCCGAGGTGGCCTTCAGCAGTAGCTCGGCTCGGACAAAGACTTAGACAAGCAACGGCCGGGGGGCTAAAATAAAGATGACCCTCGGGTTGGCCGACCCAAGGGAAAGGTATAGGTGGTGGTGAGGCAAATGGTAAAACCAAGGTTGGGCCTTGCTGGACAAGTTTTATTCAAAGCGAACTGTCAGGGGGGGCCCATAAATCACCCGACCGCGTAAGGAACGCAAAAATCCGGGAACATAACACCGGTATGACGGAAACTAGGGCGGCAAGAGTGGAACAAAACACCATGCATAAGGCCGAGCCTTCCACCCTTTACCAAATATATAGATGCATTAATAATATAAGAGATATTGTGATATCCCAACATAACCCTGTCCACCATGGAGAAATCTTCAACTTCACCTGCAGCTAGCAACGCTATAAGAGGGGCTGAGCAAAGCGGTAACATAGCCAAGCAATGGTTTGCTAGGAATGGTGTCAAGGGTTAGAGGTTCATGGCAATTTGGGAGGCTTGAAGGGCAAATGATAGGAAGCGCAGCAAAGCGATAGAACGAAGCAACTAGCATAGCAATGATAGTAGTGAGATCCAGGGTAGTGGTCATCTTGCCTGAAATCCCGCAAGGAAGAAGAACGAGTCCATGAAGAAGATGAAGCCACAAAGACGAACCACACGTAGACGAACGAATCCTCACGATCGCAACGAAACGGGAACTATCGGAAAGAAGCACACAACATGGTAAACACACCACACATGAACAAGACATGATGCACAACAAGCATGATGCATGACAAAGCTACATGAAGCTATTCATGGCAAGAGATGATGCAAACAAGAACAACACATCAAGGCAAGTTTAAATGAGGCCGGAAACAGCATATAACAATTCCGGTAAGTCCTCATATGCATATTTCGAAATTGGTCCAGAACTGAATAAACCTTATGTTCAAGTTGTTAAACAGCAAGTTAAAGAGCACCAAGAGGATCTACACGAAATTCTAGTCAAGTTACATATAAAGTTCATTAGATTCGGAGCTATGGCCTAGAAGATATGAGCAAATCAAGTTAAGCATGGCATTGATGCAAAATGCATACAAACATCAAGCAAACACCTCAAAACAAGGATGCAACATGGTAATATGAAACTACATGCAAAATCAAGCAAGTGTCATATAGAGCACACTCAAAACGGAGCAACGGGGCAACACATACACTCTATACAAGTCATAACAACAATCTGTCCAAAACAGCGACTAGGCATCTTGCAAGCATCAAATTAATATGCTACAGCACCCCAACATAATAACAAAAGGCATGGGCATGAAGTACAGGTAAAGCATAACAAAACATGAACACTGAGCTATCTCCGGAAACAACTAGAACATGCGCAAAAGGACATGGGAAGATTGCAAATAATAACAGTTTCAGGCTTAGCAGAAATAACATCAAAGTTGCAATGTTTAGAGCTATCAAACAACATGTTACAGGAACTTATCATGGCAAACAAAGGCATGGCATGAATCTACTAAAAGCATAGATCAAAAGTCCCTTACTGACCATGAGCCAAAAAGGATCAGAAGATAAGATGGCACCCATGTAAACATGGCAAGTTATATTACAGATTCATACATGGCAGGAACAACAATAAGTAGGCATGTTGGTGAGCTTGAACCACTCACCACAGAGCAATACATGGCATGGCAAGGAAACCAACAGTAAGAAGACATATTTGTGAAGCTATACATGGCAAGAGCAAGGTCATAGGATGCACGGATCACTAGGAAAGCACATGGCCAAAACTGAACTTCATGTTAACAGGTTGACAGCAACATTTTTTTAGCAACTTTGGAGCAAGATTACAACAAGCTACAACAGGCTATAATTGCAACCAAGGGCATGAATGGATAGAGCATAACATGTATAACATAACATGTTTAGAGAACAATCTCCAGATTATGCACGAAATGACTTGTAGAAGCATGTTAACATAGCAACAAAATATAAAAGAATCTGTCAGGAAAACAGCAACAGCAAGTACCCTACTTAACAAGCTCGATGCACTCAGCACCCAACTCACAAAAATACATGGTTTGCACCTCTGGAAAGATGACATAGCATAGATCAAAACACATGTAGACTTCAACCTCATAGGATGCACACATCAAACATAGCAAAAAGGACAAATGAGCAAGTTATAACAGTTTCAGCAGGTTAACATCAACATGCACTCTTCCAACAGCATTTCGGGCATCAAGAAGAGCTCAAATGAAAATGATGCAATGTCATGAAATGATGTACCATTCGAGGTGAACAATTTGACATATTATACGCACGAAATGGAGCTACGGATGCAGAGATACAATGCGATGAACGTGGCATGATTATGTCAGGGATTCGGGGACTTGGTGTTTTCGGGGTCAACCTGCCAGATCTGCACGGACTTTGAGGCGAGGCGGTTCCCGCCGAAAAACACGCGGGAGTTGGACGAGACAGTGGCCGGAGGGCAGGGAAGGTCGGATCCGGCGCGGAAGAGGCCGGAGGGGCCGGGGACGGCGGCGCTGGGGCGGGGCGGCGCTGAACCCGCGGAGCGAGGCGGGACAGCGTGGCTCCATGGGCGGCGGCGGGCGGCGGGGCAGGCTCAGCTGGGAGGTGCGGCGGCCGGAGGCTGGCGGCGCCGCGAAGGGGAGGCGAGGGCAGCGGAGGAGGCTCGGGGCCGGCCGGAGGACGCGGGCGGCGGGTCTGCATGGTGGCGCTGGCGCCGGGCACGGCGGAGCTGGCGGGCAGCGGCGGAGCGTGACCTCCGGCGGAGGCGGACGGCGGCTTGGCAGGCGGGCGAGCCCAGGCGGTGACGGCGGAGGCGGGCCCGAGGGCTGGCGCGGCGGCGCTGTGTCAGGCCGAAAGGGTCCGATCCGGCCCAGTGGGCCGCGGCGGTGCTGTGAGGAGAGAGGAGGCCGGCAGGCCACGTGGCGGCGGATGAGTGGGCGGGGCGCGGCGGCGGGTGATGTGGCGACGCCTGATTGGCTGCAGCGACATGGCCGGCGGGCGGTGGACATGTCCGGTGGTGGCGCGGACATGTCCGGCGGCCTGAGGCAGAGGAGGCTAGGGTTTGATCTGCGTTTTGGACGGGGAGGGACACATATATATAGGTAGAGGGAGCTAGGAGAGTCCAAATGAGGAGCGGTTTTCGGCCACGCGATCGTGATCGAACGACCGAGAGCATGGAGGGGAGTTTGCCGGGTTTTGGGCCAGTTTGGAAGGGGTGTTGGGCTGCAAACAAAAGAGGCCTTTACGGTTACCCGGTTAACCGTTGGGGTATCAAACGGACTCCAAATGACACGAAACTTGACAGGCGGTCTACCGGTGCTATACCAAGGCCGCTTGGCAAACCTCGGGCCATTCCGAGAATGTTTAACACCCGCACAAGAGAAGAGGCAAAAAGGGGACGCCGGATGACATAGGAGTGCCGGATCGCAAAACGGACAACGGGGAAAATGCTCGGATGCATGAGACAAACACGCATGCAAAATGAGATGCACATGATGACATGATATGAAATGCATATGATGACATGGCAAAGTGCAACACGCAAGCACATGACATGGCAATGACTGCGAATAACTGGCAGACACCTGGCGCATCGAATCCGGGGCGTTACTACACTCCTCCACTAACAAGAGATCCCGTCCCAAGTTCTTAGGACCGAGATGGAAGGGAAAAAGGGATGAGGTGAAACAAGAACTCAAGGGAAGGAGCAAAGAATCGACAGCACTCGAGAATAAGAGAGGAACGAAGAGAATGACGAGAATCGAAAGCTCACGGAATTGGATATTCTATGAAATCACTCGTTCGAACCGGAGTGGTTAGAATGAGAAAAGAAACGGATAGAACCGAAAGGATTTAGGCAGCACTTCGGCTGAAACATGGGGGAATAGAACACGTGCTTGAGAGGATGGAATGATACTTGATGAAGACATGACACAAAACCTCTGGAAAGAATTGAAAGAGTTGAATGAAAAGAACGGATAAGGATATGACAACTTGTGGCACGAATGAAATTGAAAGCATCTTTAGAAGTAATGTTAGAATGGAGTTGTTGATAAAATTCAACAAGGTAAGAATAAACTTGTTGTGGACTTATGGAAAACATCTCGAAAATTATGAGGTGATCGCCGACCACAAGCGGAAAAGATTGGATAGCTGAGAAGAATGAAGAAATGCAAAACTCCAGTTCAAAAGAATACGGAGAATTAATGGCACTTCGAGACGTGAGAAGAGAAGATACTTGAACTCCTCCAAATTAATCTTGATGAACTCTTGAAGAATGAATTAAATCATGAAGAACCACCATGAAGAACTCTGGTAACAAAAGGATGATGAGATAGAAATGAAGGATGAAAGAATAAGATTAAAGCCTGTGATGATTTAGATGGGGTTCCCGACGAGATGGCCGAGGAAAATTTGAACTCCTGAAAAGAAAAGATGAAAACACTTGAAACTAGAATTTATTCAACAAGAACAAACTCTGAAGGAAGGGATTAATCACTTGGATGAAATAAGAATAAGATTTATTGTATGCTTATCCTTCATCAAATTAAATTGATGACAAGCAATGGATTTTTGCATACTACTTATTCTTCTTGAAAAAGGATTGAAAAGTGACATATCGCAAACTTGAGAAGGTCCTCATGAACCACCGGTAGGATTGAAAAGAGCGAATGAATTAAAATGACAATCAAGGAAAAAGAATCTTGAACGAACCACCGTAAGAATTCAAAAATGACTAATGAAAAAGAATGAATCACCGGGAAGAATTAGAAGAACAAATATGCTAGAGGGGATTTAGATGCAACAGAACAAAGAGATCATGAGCTGATTAAAGAACACTTGAATGAAGCACCGGAAGAATATTGAGACGAACGAAAGGGCACAGATATAGAATAATTGGAGAACAAATCTGAAAACTTAGAATGAAGAAATCTTCCGAAAAGATGACCTCCGGATGATCGAGAGAGAAAGCAACTCCTGAAATGCTCCGGATGGATGAAAAGAATTTGCATGACTTGAAACAATTTGATAGGATAACATCGAGCTAGCACCGTGAATCTCCGGGAGAACGGACAAGATTTAGAGGAAAAACTCTTCTTCGGTCTTCAAATGACGGCGAGAAACACCACCAAAATTACTGAGGTACTCTGGGAGAATGAAAAAGCGAAGAGGTTGAGCCAACAATGAAAAGAATTTGAAAACGATCTTGGAGAAGGCATGTGACTGATGAAATTCATAATTACATCACACTTGAAGAGAATTGAGAATAACTCCGGGGAAATTAGAAGAGTCAGGTAAGATCCTGGGAAAAGACCTGTGGGTTAGGGCCCACTAAAGAGAAAAACACCGTTGAAAAAGGATTGTTGAAGAAATAGATGATGCATCGGAAAATATGAAATATTCGAATGAGGTGACAACCTCGAATTAATTGGAACACAGACGAATCTCCTGAGATGTCTTGAACTCCGGAATGAATTAATGGCGAGAGGCAGACAAGCAGGGAGAACACTTGACCCAAGGAAAAGAATGTGATCAACCCGAAAAACTTGGATTGAGTCCACCGGAGAAGAAAAGAGATGAAGAACGCCAAACGAGATGAGAATTCACCGATTGAAATAATTGACGAAAGACTAAAGGGGTTCCGCACGAATGGAATTGATACTCGAAACAGACTCAAGTTCCGGGAAGAAGAGGGTGGGAGGGCGGGAAAACAAAGGCAACTTGGAAAGGGAAACCGACAAATATCTAGAAGAGAGAACACCGGCTGAAATCATTGAGGAAAGAAAGCAAAGACTTCGCACGAGTAGGAAGGATACTCGATTACGGACTCTGGATTCGAGAATAAGAAGGGTGGGCGGGTGGGAAAAGAAAACAACTGAGGATTGAACTTGGCAAAGATGAAGAGGCTCGAGTTAACTTGACGAGAAATGCACCGGATGAATAGAGCTGAGGAACAACGATCAGAAAACCAATTGCGTGAACCTAAAGAAAAATTTGAATGGGAAGAGGAGTAATTCAAAACACCTACGTCAAGATTCCTCAACAGAGCGACGAAGGGGCTGAGGAGTAAAAAGAATTCCTACTCTCCGATATAACTAGACTCCTAAAACAGTTTTCTTCTAGACTCAACAACGGCCAAACTACACGATCAATCATGGGGGCTCCTAAGGTTGGTCGAGGCTCTGATACCAACTTGTCACGCCCAATATGCGACCCTATCCAAAAGGAACTCGAAGGTCCCACCAAGGATAGACCCGCATATTGGAACGCTTTTGCAAGGTGGATATCATTACATCAACATTACATAATAGATGGGGATACATACATAAGGCATACAATGCCACACGAATACAACAATACAACATACAAGAACAACATCCGACTACAGATGAATCATAAACAGAAACTCAAACGACATCCACCCTACTAGCCCAGGCTACCGACCTTGAACCTATCCCCTGATCGAAGAAGCACAAGAAGAACTCAACACAAGCAAGCATCGCTCTCGCGTCATGATCATCGCATAACCTGTACCTGCAACTGTTGTTGTAGTAATCTGTGAGCCACGAGGACTCAGCAATCCCATTACCATGGGTATCAAGACTAGCAAAGCTTAATGGGTAAGGAATGGATAAGTGGTGAGGTTGCAGCAGCGACTAAGCATATATGGTGGCTAACATACGCAAAGAAGAGCGAGAAGAGAAGCAAAGGAACGGTCGTCAACTAGACATGATCAAGAGGTGATCATGAACTCCTACTTACGTCAATCATAACACAGATACCGTATTCACTTCCCGGACTCCGCCGAGAAGAGACCATCATGGCTACACACACGGTTGATGCGTTTTAGTTCGGATCTGGTGTCAAGTTATCTACAACCGGACATTAACAAATTCCCATCTGCCACATAACCGCGGGCACGGCTCTCGAAAGTTTATACCCTGCAGGGGTGTCCCAACTTAGCCCATGATAAGCTCTCGCGATCAACGAAGGATATTCCTTCTCCCAGGAAGACCCGATCAGTCTCGGAATCCCGGTTTACAAGACATTTCGACAATGGTAAAACAAGACCAGCAAAGCCGCCCGATGCTCCGACAATACCGATAGGAGCTGTACATATCTCTTTCTCAGGGCAACACCGGATGAGACTAGCTACGAGTAAAACCAGACTTCGAGTTTCCCCGAGGTGGCCCCGCAGGCAGCTTAGTTCAGACCAGCACTTAGACAAGCACTGGCCCGGGGGAGCTAAAATAAAGATGACCCTTGGGTTGGCCGACCCAAGGGAAAGGTATAGGTGCTGGTGAGGCAAATGGTAAAACCAAGGTTGGGCCTTGCTGGACAAGTTTTATTCAATGCGAACTGTCAGGGGGGTCCCATAAATCACCCGACCGCGTAAGGAACGCAAAAATCCGGGAACATAACACCGGTATGACGAAAACTAGGGCGGCAAGAGTGGAACAAAACACCAGGCATAAGGTCGAGCCTTCCACCCTTTACCAAATATATAGATGCATTAATAATATAAGAGATATTGTGATATCCCAACATAACCCTGTCCACCATGGAGAAATCTTCAACTTCACCTGCAGCTAGCAACGCTATAAGAGGGGCTGAGCAAAGCGGTAACATAGCCAAGCAATGGTTTGCTAGGAATGGTGTCAAGGGTTAGAGGTTCATGGCAATTTGGGAGGCTTGAAGGGCAAATGATAGGAAGCGCAGCAAAGCGATAGAACGAAGCAACTAGCATAGCAATGATAGTAGTGAGATCCAGGGTAGTGGTCATCTTGCCTGAAATCCCGCAAGGAAGAAGAACGAGTCCATGAAGAAGATGAAGCCACGAAGACGAACCACACGTAGACGAACGAATCCTCACGATCGCAACAAAACGGGAACTATCGGAAAGAAGCACACAACATGGTAAACACACCACACATGAACAAGACATGATGCACAACAAGCATGATGCATGACAAAGCTACATGAAGCTACTCATGGCAAGAGATGATGCAAACAAGAACAACACATCAAGGCAAGTTTAAATGAGGCCGGAAACAACATATAACAATTCCGGTAAGTCCTCATATGCATATTTCGAAATTGGTCCAGAACTGAATAAACCTTATGTTCAAGTTGTTAAACAGCAAGTTAAAGAGCACCAAGAGGATCTACATGAAATTCTAGTCAAGTTACATATAAAGTTCATTAGATTCGGAGCTACGGCCTAGAAGATATGAGAAAATCAAGTTAAGCATGGCATTGATGCAAAATGCATACAAACATCAAGCAAACACCTCAAAACAAGGATGCAACATGGTAATATGAAACTACATGCAAAATCAAGCAAGTTTCATATAGAGCACACTCAAAACGGAGCAACGGGGCAACACATAGACTCTATACAAGTCATAACAACAATCTGTCCAAAACAGCGGCTAGGCATCTTGCAAGCATCAAATCAATATGCTACAGCACCCCAACATAATAACAAAAGGCATGGGCCTGAAGTACAGGTAAAGCATAACAAAATATGAACACTGAGCTATCTCCAGAAACAACTAGAACATGCTCAAAAGGACATGGGAAGATTGCAAATAATAACAGTTTCAGGCTTAGCAGAAATAACATCAGGTTGTAATGTTTAGAGCTATCAAACAACATGTTACAGGAACTTATCATGGCAAACAAAGGCATCACATGAATATACTAAAATCATATATCAAAAGTCCCTTACTGACCATGAGCCAAAAAGGATCAGAAGATAAGATGGCACCCATGTAAACATGGCAAGTTATATTACAGATTCATACATGGCAGGAACAACAATAAGTAGGCATGTTGGTGAGCTTGAACCACTCACCACAGAGCCATACATGGCATGGCAAGGCAACAAACAGTAAGAAGACATATTTGTGAAGCTATACATGGTAAGAGCAAGGTCATAGGATGCACGGATCACTAGGAAAGCACATGGCCAAAACTGACCTTCATGTTAACAGGTTGAGAGCAACATTTTTTAGCAACTTTGGAGCAAGATTACAACAAGCTATAGCAGGCTATAATTGCAACCAAGGGCATGAATGGATAGAGCATAACATGTATAACATAACATGTTTAGAGAGCAATCTCCAGATTGTGCACGAAATGACTTGTAGAAGCATGTTAACATAGCAACAAAATATAAAATAATCTGTCAGGAAAAACAGCAACAACAAGTACCCTACTTAACAAGCTCGATGCACTCAGAACCCAACTCACAAAAATACATGGTTTGCACCTCTGGAATGATGACATAGCATAGATCAAAACACATGTAGACATCAACCTCATAGGATGCACACATCAAACATAGCAAAAATGACAAATGAGCAAGTTATAACAGTTTCAGCAGGTTAACATCAACATGCACTCTTCCAACAGCATTTCGGGCATCAAGATGAGCTCAAATGAAAATAATGCAATGGAATGAAATGATGTACTCTTTGAGGCGAACAAGTTGACATATTATACGCACAAAACAGAGCTACGGATACAGAGATACAATGCGATGAACATGGCATGATTATGTCAGGGATTCGGGGACTTGGTGTTTTCGGGGTCAACCTGCCAGATCTACACGGACTACGAGGCGAGGCGGTTCCTGCCGGAAAACACGCCGGAGTTGGAGGAGATGGTGGCCGGAGGGCAGGGAAGGTCGGATCCGGCGCGGAAGAGGCCGGAGGCCGGGACGGCCTTGAGGCTGGGCGGCGCCTGTCCGTGAGCCGAGGCGGGCGGCGCGGCTCCATGGCCGGCGGCCGTGGCGGGCCGGATCCAGCATGGGAGGCGAAGCGGCCGAGCGGAGCTGGCGGCGCCGCGAAGGCGAGGCGAGGGGCCGGCGGAGGAGACTCGAGGCGGGCCGGAGGACGCGGCGGCGGGGCTCCGGCAGCGGTGCGGCTCGGCAGCGGCCGGGCAGGCGCCGGCACGGGCGGAGCGGGCGGCTGCGCGGCGGCGAGCTCGCCGGGGCGGGCGGCGGAGCGCGACCTCAGCCGGGAGGCGGACGGCGGCGCGGGCAAGGCGGGCGAGCCAGGCGCGGCGGCGGAGGTGGGCCTGCGCTCGCTGGCTGGCGCGGCGCGCTGCCGGGCCGAAGGGTCCGATCCGGACCTGGTGGGCCATGGCGGTCTGAGGAGGAGAGAGGAGGCCGGCAGGGCACGTGGCGGCGGATGAGTGGGCGAGGCGCGGCGGCGGGTGACGTGGCGACGCCTGATTGGCTGCAGCGACGTGGCCGGCGGGCGGTGGACATGTCCGGTGGCGGCGCGGACGTGTCCGGCGGCGCGAGGCAGAGGAGGCTAGGGTTTGATCTGCGTTTTGGACGGGGAGGGACACATATATACAGGTAGAGGGAGCTAGGAGAGTCCAAATGAGGAGCGGTTTTCGGCCACGCGATCGTGATCGAACGACCGAGAGCATGGAGGGGAGTTTGCTGGGTTTTGGTCCGGTTTGGAAGGGGTGTTGGGCTGGAAACAAAAGAGGCCTTTACGGTTACCCGGTTAACCATTGGGGTATCAAACGGACTTCAAATGACACGAAACTTGACAGACGGTCTACCGGTGCTATACCAAGGCCGCTTGGCAAACCTCGGGCCATTCCGAGAATGTTTAACACCCGCACAAGAGAAGAGGCAAAAAGTGGACGCCGGATGACATAGGAGTGCCGGATCGCAAAACGGACAATGGGGAAAATGCTCGGATGCATGAGACAAACACGCATGCAAAATGAGATGCACATGATGACATGATATGAAATGCATATGATGACATGGAAAAGTGCAACATGCAAGCACATGACATGGCAACGACGGCGAATAACTGGCAGACACCTGGCGCATCGAATCCGGGGTGTTACAACAAGCTCTCACGGTCAACGAAGGATATTCCTTCTCCCTGGAAGATCTGATCAGTCTCCAAATCCCGGTTTACAAGACATTTTGACAATGGTAAAACAAAACCAGCAAAGCCGCCCGATGTGCCGACAATCCCGATAGGAGCTGCACATATCTCGTTCTCACGGCAACACCGGATAAGTCAAGCTACGAGTAAAACCAGACCTCGAGTTTCCCCGAGGTGGCCCCGCAGGCTGCTCGGTTCGGACCAGCACTTAGAGAAGCACTGGCCCGGGGGGCTAAAATAAAGATGACCCTTGGGTTGGCCGACCCAAGGGAAAGGTGTAGGTGGTGGTGAGGCAAATGGTAAAACCAAGGTTGGGCCTTGCTGGAGGAGTTTAATTCAAAGCGAACTGTCAAGGGGGGCCCATAAATCACCCAACCGCGTAAGGAACGCAAAATCCGGGAACATAACACCGGTATGACGGAAACTAGGGCGGCAAGAGTGGAACAAAACACCAGGCATAAGGCCGAGTCTTCCACCCTTTACCAAGTATATAGATGCATTAATTAAATAAGAGATATTGTGATATCCCAACATAATCCTGTCCACCATGGAGCAATCTTCAACTTCACCTGCAACTAACAACGCTATAAGAGGGGTTGAGCAAAGCGGTAACATAGCCAAACAACAGTTTGCTAGGAAGGGTGAAAAGGTTAGAGGCTGACATGGCAATTTGGGAGGCTTGAAGAACAAGTGATAGGTAGCACAGCATAGCGATAGAACGAAGCAACTAGCATAGCAATGATAGTAGTGAGATCCAGGGTGATAGTAATCTTGCCTGAAATCCCGCTAGGAAGAAGAACGAGTCCATGAAGAAGACGAACGGGCGTAGTCGAACGAATCCTCATAATCGCAACGTTACCGGAACTATCAAGAAGAAGCAATACCGGAAAGAAGCAAACAACATGGTAAACGCACAAGCATAAACATGGAATGATGCACAATCAAGTATGATGCATGTCCGGTTTAATGAGGCATGGCATGGCAAAGTGCAACAAACAATACTACAAGTTAAGTGGAGCTCAATATGCAACGAGTTGCATATTGACAAAACACCACATTGACATATTTAGTTTAATCTCGTATATGCTAGCAAACAATATTAAATGTTTATTAACATGGCAAGAGGTGAAGCATAATAAAACAACCTATCTAGGCAATTTAAATGAGGCCGGAAACAACAAACACCAATTCCGGAAAATCCCCATATGCCAATTATGAATTTGGTACTGTTCTGCCCTAAACCATATTTTAGAGTTGTTAAACATGCAAGATGAGTGCACCAAGTTAATCTATGCATTTTTCCACCCCATTTACATAGAAAGTTTATTAAATTTGGAGCTACGGTTAAATAGTTATGGAATAAATCATTTTAACATGCTATTTATGCAAAATAATAGCAAACAGCAAGTTAAACTTTTTTAACATGGAAGAAAGTGGCATATTATGAAACTAGATGCATTTTACATATATAATTCATTTTAATCCGATGCACGGTTGTGGAGTTATTAAATGCATGAACATGAGGGTGCAATCTATAAAACTGCAGCTACCCGGTTAATTAGCAAATTCACGGAGGCAGGAAAAAAAATGCAACGGGCCGAAACTGGCAGGCCTAAAGTGCACAGGGTGCAATGCGGGCGCTGGGGGTGGCTTCACCTGGTGGGCTGAGGCCCAGCCGGTGGAAAAGGCAGGGCGGGCCGGATCTCGCTTGGGCCGGCTTGAGCTGGCCTTGGAGACCGAAGGGGAAGCAGGCGGGGCGCGGTCAACGCGAGGCGCAGGCGAGCGGCTGGGCTGTTGTTGCTCGTTTCTGAAGAACAGAAGCAGCAGCAGGCGATGCAGAAGACGGCGGCAGGGGTCCTGGCGACGGCGAGGCAAGCGAAGGCGGCGGCGCCAGGTAGGATCTGGGCGGAGGCGAGGTCTTGGTGACGGTGGCTGGTCATGAAGACGGACTTGGCGCGGGCGGAGGCGCGCTGGAACGAGCGAGTCCCTGCTCGACGAAGAGGAAGCGGAGGCCGGCGCGACGAGAAGAAGGGGACGCAGCGGCGGCCTGGTGCGGCTGGGACTCTGGTGAAGGGTTGCGCGACGGGAGGGTCTTAGCGATGGCGGAGGAGGTCGTGGCGGAGCGGTTCCCGGCGTGGTGCTTCTACGAGGAAAACACAGAGAGGGGCGAAATGTGAGAAGAGAAGGAAGGAACCATATAAAGGAAGGGAAGGGAGAGGTGGTGCGACGGGGCCGGCCTGGTGGTGGTGCTGCTTGTGGCCGGCTTGAGGAGAGGGCAGAGGAGGGCACGGGGTCCTGCTGGTGTTGCTCCGGCGAGGGGCAATGGGTGGCAATGGAGCTCGGGCGTGAGCTCCTGCTCGAGGAAGACGACGGGAAGGCAGCAGCCTCGGGCAGTGGGGAGGTCCGACGGGAGTCGCGGCTCCATGTCCGACGCTGGGACGAGACGAAGGAGGCCGGCGGCGGGTGGATCGATAGGATCAATCGGACAGGAGCTGGCTGCAGTGCTGATTGGGTGGCGCTGAAAACAAGGGGAAGATGGCGGCGGTGCTAGGGGATTGGGTCGATGGGGAAAATGAGGAGGAAACCAGGGGAGGCGCTGGTTGGTTCGCTGGTGATCCCGAGGGGAACCAGAGAGAGTGGCGGCGGGGAGGAGGATCCCTAGAAAATAGGGTTTGGTCCAAAATGGACTAGGGGTAGACTGTATATATATGGTAAAAGAGAGGAGTTGGATCATCCGATCAAAATTCGACGGTCGACAATAGATAGGTTAGGGAATTCTAAATAAAAAAATGGAGATGTTTTATAGATGTTTGGGGATGATCCGGACCCAACGGTGATGACTGTCCAGGTCGGGTTCGGCGGAGTTTCGCACACGCGCGCGAGGGGCTGGGAGCTGGCAAGAGAGGTTAGGTGGTCGAACAGGAGGGAAACGAAATCACGGTTGGTCTTGGGACGGCCACCGAACGCAACAGAGAGAAGCGATGAGCGGCAACTACGAGCGGATGCAAGTTTTTAAGAAAACAATGTCGATGCAATGTGCATGATGCTACGAGATGAGATGCATGACATGAACAAAATGCAAAACAAAAGACAAAACCCAACCACGGAGGAAATAACATATCGCATCTCCGTAAAAGGCAAGAGTTGGAGTTACGAA